>CM036919.1:17954957-19198086 GCA_020800305.1 Porphyrio hochstetteri
TAATTCTGTCCAATGCTTTCAAAATTTGCTACCACACGACAGAAAAATTTTAAGGTAATCATCCCCTTAAAAAGTGAGGGCTGTAAGATTTTGAACATTTATAAAATAGAGACAATATTTACGTGTACCTGTTTAATTGCAGGCTCATCCTCTGTAAATGTATCATGTCTACTGGATCAATTTTCTGGAGCAGTGAAGCATGCAAGCATAGGTGTTAATTACCCTGTTCTTCGTAATGATAATTTTTGCTATTGGACAATAATATTTGCTTTACTGACAGCTGTCAGAATATTCCATTAAGATCTCCAGAAGATATAAAATGTACACTTCATCCTGTGACACGCTGGGTAATGTAACATTTGAACACAGCGTTGCCCATCCAAAATGTGTGAGAAATTTGGCTTGTGTAATTCCATTACTTTGCAGTAGAAACCTGGATATTCCAAGTTCAATTAGAAATCCACCACTATTTAAATTTGCTTCATTATACACACAGAAAAATATCAAATATGTGTGGTGTTTATAAGTGGATATACAATTTTATTCCCTGAAATCTTTACTATTCAGTTTTAATTCTATGCAAATTCCTGATGAACTGATTAGCCCAGTAATGCCCACGTGAGGCACAGCGGTTCTCTACAACATGGCAGCGCTGTGTGTCACTCTGAGCCACTGATATTTAAGCACTCCCAAAGTGAGTACCAATGGCTTTTTTGGAGCTCTTCCAGTACTCAGAAAAGCAGCCTAACTTCATTATCGTTAAAAACAACAGGATTAAGTTTCTTTTACTTGTCTCATCTTTGTGAAAATTCAACTTTTTTTTTTTTTAAGTCCTGGTGATTTGATTTTTATCAATATCAAATCTCAAATGTCTCATGAAAAGGATTCAGCAGAGATAAAGGGAAGTGCAGGAACCTGAAGTTCATTTCTAAATTTGAAAACTTCACCATACTGTCTCTGTGTCTTGACTAAATATACGATAGTTGCAGTGGACTAGCCAATAAATCACTATTGCTTTAAACTTGATTATCTGTTCTTTTTAAGGTCCTGTACCTAAGTTTTTAACACTTTCAGCAAAAGAATGGTGGCAGTAAAATTTCCATAAAAATCCTAAAGTTTACATCACAGAATCCCAGACTGGTTTGGGTTGGAATGGACCTCAAAGCCCATCTAGCCATGGCCAGGGACACCCTCCACTAGCCCAGGGTGCCCATAGCCCCATCCAACCTGACCTTGAACCCTGCCAGGGACCCCAGAGCAGCCATGGCTTCTCTGGGCACCCTGTGCCAGGGCCTCACTACCCTCACAGGGAAGAATTTCCTCCAAATGCCTAATCTAAATCTCCTCTCTTTTAAACACATTCCCCCTTGTCCTACCACTACAGTCCCTCTCCCATGTCTCCCCATCCAGACAGCATCAAAACTATCCATATTCTGATATGGATTGCTTGTAAAGTGAAAGTAGTTTTATCATCTTTATGTCAAACAAAAATTCAGCTACAGAACACATTCTTTTGTTGGGTTACATTTTGTACTTGTGAAGCAGAGATCACCACATGAAGAAGTGCTAAAAGCAGCACTAGGCATTGAGTTAGTGCCTCAAAGAAGATTGAAGAACAAATAAAAGCAGGAGAACAGTTTAATTACCTGAATTTTGATGAATTAGGGGTACAAACAAGGAATCATTAGAGAGCCTTTAACCATCATCTAATAACACAGATTAATAAAAAGCAGCTGGGAGAGCAGTAAGAAAATATGTTATCTTTAATCTTATGAAGGCTGTTAGAGCAGGCAGATTTGTGCCACAGGTTGTTCTGTGTTTGAGCAATTTGCTGTATGTCTGCTCTAAACATTCTCCATTGCTGTGAATTTTACTCATGGGAATATTTAGCAATGTTCACATATTGTTATTGTACTATTAAATTAACAACGTCTCATATCTTCAACAGATTTAAAAATGCAGATTGAAAAAGCATCAAATCTTATGAAAATACATGTGCATTTCCATATAGAACTTGCCAATTTCCACAGGAACACGATGACCCCGTGAGCTGAGGATCCTGCTCTCAAGGTTGGCTTGGTTGGGAAGTACTGGCTGCTTCCTGTCTATGACTTTTGCTCTGTGCTTGGCTTCCAGTAAGAACATGAAAAACTTGTATCTGAAAAAAAGGACAGGAGTCCAACAGCTCCTTGGACCAAAGACTAATGGGGGAAAAAAACAGAGATTTCTGGTGTTTGGGAAACACATGGTGGGTTTTGAATAAACACAGTGAGGAAAGAGCTCTCCTTTCTGTTTATTTCTTTATGTTTGTTTTCTTTTTCTGCTCTTTGATAAAAGAATGCTCAATCAAAATCTGAAATGATACAACTTCACTACAGTTTTCTCCAACCTTTAAGATGCTTTGGCGTAAAACCACCTGAGAGTATTTTCTGGGAATTAGAAATAATTAAACTCTAGAATTTGTGCACAGGCTGAAACTTGATGGTGATATTTCTGTATATTGTAAAATTAAGTCAACATAATAGAGCCTGAATTCCTGAAAAGAATCAACCGCTACATATTTTTTTGTTAATCAAATAAACTCCACAGATCGGTTACTAAAGATCACTTCAATATTAAGATTTGCAGAAAGATGACCAAGTAGTTAATGCATATATTTAAACAGCTACCTAAAAGAACCCAAACCCACATACATCCTCCTCACCCCCTAAACAAACCCCAGTCACCCAGAGAGAACAAACACCAAAACAGTTATCCAGAAAACGAATCTGGGCCTGCAGATCCCTTAGGAATTTGGAAATTTCAATTGAATCTGCCTATTCTAGAAAGAAAATAGCTATTCTATAAACCAGCCTATATGATCTATAAATAAACCACTGAATGCAAAGATCCAGCAGGATCTATCAGTACTAATTTCCTCAAAGAAATAGAAATGTTAAATACTAAGAAGTTGCCATCATCTGCACGGGACTGAACTTCGAAGAGTTGGATGCACAGTTTGGGTTTTGGGTCTCAATAAGCACTTGCTGTAGCTCCCAAGAATAAAACTGCCATGATAGAGAGCTGTGAAATGGTGACAGCAGGATATCGATGGAAATTGTTAAAAATAAAACAAAAGTAAAATAAATAAGACCTGCATTTGTGTCTCTGGCGTGATCTTAGAGGAACTGAATAATGTCATTATTGGAAGAATGTGGAATCTTTCCAACTGTCAACAACAACGAAAGAAAGAAAACTGGTGTGTAATTGGAAACACAAGTGAAAAAATAAGTTTTTCAGCCACTTATACACTTCTGGATTAAGAATTCTGGTGATCTGTATTACATAAAGTTTTTCTGTGAATGACTTGGAAGAAATGACTGTGCTACCAGAATGACAGTTAAGTTTATAGAAGTTTGGTTTCTGGCCAGTCTCTTCTGTCTTTTATAACTACATGGCCTCACCAGCCCTTCTACACTACCAGAACCACCAATTCCCAGCCTGTTCGTACATACCCCTCTCCAGATGCTCATCATGCTTTCAAGTCACAGTCTCACATTGGAAACCTAGTGTCTTGGAAACTCCTCCTTTTCGTCAAGGCAGTATTGCTTTCCCTGCACCCTCCTCTCCAGCTGCATACAGCACTCACAAGTACAACGGACTGGCCTTGCCACGTTTACTAAGGTCATGGATTTTAGAACAAATAGCTATAACTTTTTTCTGCCTAGCACCTGCTTCATACCACAAGGAGACAACCTATTAGTGAACATCTGATTTAACTTTGGCACTTTTTTAGCTGAAAAAGATAGAGGAGGAAGGGAGAAGATATCTGGAAAATTCAAAACACCTAATTAAAACAATAGTTATTTCATTTTGAAATGCTGAACCATTTAATTTGGAAGATTTTAAAGGAAATATTTTCATCTTTCGCTTTGAGGATTTGCATCTGTGGGTTTTATTTTAACCCATACTGAAAGTAAGTTAAACAAAAATGTTGCAACATAAAATGGAAAAAAAAAACCAAAACACTCCACATTTTGCTTTAGATTGAAGTAATCTACAAATTGGAAAAAATCCAAATTTCTTCTTTTATTCCATGTAAGTCTTACCCCTTTCTTTGCTGGTTTTTGTTTTGCTTTTCTGGCAAGTTTTCAGCTGCATTGGAAATGAGGGTGCTAGGAGATGATGGAAGTTGTATCGCGGGGTCAGTAGGGATTCATATGCACTCCTAAACCATCCCAGTCCTCATTCTCACTGCTTGACAGAGCAGCCCAAAGCCACCATTTGCCACTGGAGTTCTAACACTCCGAACTCCCTTCTCCTGACTTTGCAAATTATGTTTTCAGACACATTGAGCTCACAATCTTACACAGATTTTTCATCTTTTCCTGTTTGCTAGTCCCTGTAATTGACAGATGCTTGTCGAATGAAACAGCTACCCACCTGTTTGTGGGAACACGTATTAACAAACATGCTTAAACACAGGGCTCCGTTAGGCAGGTCGTTTCACACTTCAATACAGAGTGTATCAAGTTAGCTCAGGGTTTGGAGCACAAAATTCCCTCTGATTCCAATAGAAAAAGTGATTTGTAAACCCGAAATTAATTACCGTGACCTATGCATTACAGATTTAATTACTGCACTGTGCAATACTAAAGTTCAGATATCTGAGTTCTCCCCAAATCATGTGGATTAGCAGTTGGGACATCCCAGGCGTCCCTGCCCATGGCAGGAAGTTGGAACTAGAAGATCTTTGAGGTCCATTCCAACCCAAAACATTCCATGATTCTATGGCTTCATGATAGACAAGCAACTGTCCCCTAGGTTTGAGGATTCAAGGCCAAGACGGACATTTCAAAATAAAAAGGTCATAAATCTTTTTCTTATGGAGCACTGAGACAATACTGAACCTTTCTGTGGTTGTTACAAATGGAAGTTTTGGGGCGTGGAAGTTCCCAGTAAGCCAGTGCCTCTTTGACAGCTGAGAAAGACCCCCCCTGGCTGCCAGGGGTTTGGAATATATAGGCTTCCATACCCACACATCCCTACTTATCATTTATCAAATGGTCCTTCTCATTTTCTACAGTGTTCTAGTTACTGCTCTGAAATTAACAGAGCATCAAGGACAAGGACCCTTCTCAAAACAATACAACTTCCACACTGCCAATTTGCTTTCCTTCTAATGTATTTTTTTTGTCAGATCACAGATATGCCAGATAAATGCATAGCAGCAGAAAATAACATCTTTATGATTATAGTGATAGCTGCTACTTATTTATTTCACAAATCATTAGATCTGACCTGAATAAAAGGAGTGCAGAGCTCAGCTACTGCAAACCCCACTGCTGCAGCCCTATGATACCCAACACAAACACATTAAGTAGAAAGGAACTATTGTAAGGGAGTGATGTGTAAGGCAATACCTCGGTGGGGCAGGCAGGGTCTGAAGAAGAGCTGAATGACAAATAGCACCCCACACAGATGGAAAAGGTCACTGCAATAAAAGCAACCTAGGGAACTGGGAGCAAGTGCAGCATTTCTACAGACTGGAAGACAACACAGAACCCAAACAAACAGAACAGAGAGAGAGATGCAGTTTCATTCATGTGTGAATGCCACAGATTGAGCTGTGGAAACATTTGGGGAGCTGGCAAAACAGAACAGGATTCCCTCTACGCCGTGATGTCAAGCTATCCGGAAAGGTAAACATTTACTCAGGCCAGTAGCTAACTTTTGCAAACATTCAAAGTCCTCAGCTTTGCTGCATCAGAATCTGGCAGAAAAATAAATTATAGATATTTGTAATGTAATAAAGGTGGCAATATTGTATGGCTGACTAGCTTACTCAGGAAAAATAACCCCTGTAGTATGTAATTATGACAAACAACATAGGAATTGCAAACAACTGGTCAGTTCATGTCCTGAACTCAAACCCCTCCAGCTCCTGAACCATTACAGCAGCGTAAGCTGGCTACCCACAGTGACAGGGATCAGGACAGAAGATGCAAGTAAAGAGCATCACTGCAGACAGGACCACGCTGAAATGCTGTGCTAGGCCCTGAATGCATCCCACAGCATCAAAGCCTCTGAACTTTTATTTCCTCAGTTTCCCAACTCAACCCCCATGGTGTGCACCTCCATCGTGCTCCTTCTACAGGAAACATCTGCAAATCTGCACCACCACAGAGCAGCTGTTTAATGGAGTTACCCACATACTTTTATTACATTCCCACTGTGCCAGTGGCTGCACAAGGCTGCAGCTAAAGTTGAAATTCTAAGACAGACAAAATCCTGGTCTAGAAAAGCATTCATCAGCAAATCCCAGCAGAAGATGCAGTGATGCAAGCGAAGGAGTCCTCTTTACAACACAGCTTAATCCATTTGAGGAATTGGCTTAGGAAGTAACAGGACAGCGTATTTTGCTTGGGTGAGCTGTATTTTCAGTGGAGGGTTTCGCCAATAAAGCTACATGTGCAAACCCTTTTAATGTACATACTTCCAGAGGGCAAGAGAGCTGTTACTGGTAAGCAGAAAGGGAAAAATATTCAGAGAAAAATGACAGAGTTCAGTTTTCTGTCTGTTTATGCTGAAGGGATATAAAAGACATGCATGGGAGATCTGTCAGGCATGAATGGGGAAAAAAAACCCCAAGCCCAACAGTGAGAATAATTAATAACCACTGAGAGCTTTCTCCAGAGATGTGGCCAGTTCTCCATCTCTTGTAGTTTTTTTGAATAAATTTGAACATCATCGAAAGGAAAAATAAAACCTGATTTATATTGATTTAATCATTCCTTATATGAAGATAAACTCAGTTTCATGTCAATATGATCAATACATGACATATATTTATAGATGTGCCTGATATGCTGATATTTATAGGTGTATTAGAAATAGGCATTCTGTAGCTGTAAATCTGTTGAACTACTGATGCAGCTAGGTGTCCTGGTTTGGGCTGGGACAGAGCGAGTTTCCCCCCAGAGCCAGCACAGGTGAGCTGAGCTGGCCAAGGGGGTTTCCATCCCCTGCGATGTCATGCCCCCATAAAAGGGGCCGGGCAGGGGGAAACGGGCTGAGGGTCCGGTCTGTGAAGCGCCGTTGTGTATATTCTAAGTCCTGTTGTGGCTGTTCCCCCTCCCAGTGCTGTCCCAGCAAACTGCCCTCACCCACCCTGTAGTTTGCCTTTCTCTGTCCGTCCTCCTGCCCACTCCGACTACCCGTGGTGCTCAGCTGTGGATGGGGCTGAACCATGACACCAGGAGTAAAAACTGAGCGCTAGATAAACTGGAAATCTATCATTTAAATAAAGCAGAAGTGTATGACACTGTCTTATCAAAATCAGGAAATCCGTAAGACAAGATACTGACTCAGATGAAAAGTCTCCATGCCTTTCTGTAACAGCACTTACCTGAATTTCCAGGGAGAAAAGAGTAAAGTGATTAAACTTTTTCCCATTAGAAGACCAACCAAACAACCCAGCATATGGCAAAGAAAAATAGAAAAGAGTTATTCTGCTTCTAATTGTAATATCCCCAGTGCCTTTCAGTTTTCAAGCAAGGTGCCAAGTCCAGGCACCCATTTTCTTGGCACAATGGTGTGGAAAAACACTATCTAGTCTTTATATTTCAAATGCATGACACGTATTGGATCTCAAACCAGCTGCTAGGAGACAAAATAAGGATGGGTAATGAGAAAAACCAAGGCCTGACTCGCCATAGTAACTAAGTTGCTTCCCACCATTATGGTTGATATCAGCAAACAGCAGAGTAACGGGCTGGAGAAAAGGCTCCTTGGGAAGGTAGTACTGCAGCTGCTTTGCTGTGCTGCCTTTATTACTACAGAGGCTGCCAGTTTAGCACATTTACAAGCCTTCAACTAAAACGATGTAAAAGCAGCTAAGAAAAATCTCTGCAGCTCTCAAGACCATGGTGAGCTTAAGACGAGAAACAACAGAATTGGAATCTGTTCTCAATTCTATAGCTCTTTGTAAGGCATTATCATTTTTATTACCCTAGAACCTTCTGTTTGAGATTTGTTTGTCTGCTACGATTATGAATTCATAAATTAATAAATACAGTGTTTCTGCAATATCTTAATATCTAGAATCAGATCTTCTGGCTGAAATTCAGACATCTGCTGGCATTGTCAACATATGCTACACAGATTAGCAGCAGCAATAATATCAGTAATAGTTGCAGCAACATAGAGCAAATACGTAAGAAAAAGCACACCCTTCCGTTTCAATGGGAAAACACAGTTCATGCTGTTCTCTCCATTTCTAATTTCAATCCAAAGATCTAAAATTAGACGTAGCGCTCTAGAGATGTAACAGAATTAGGCTCTGACTATCCATTAAGGATTTAGAGAACTTAAGTATTAAAAAATAAATTGGAAAACAATCTATTTCAAGACCTTGCTGTTAAATATGCACTGTTTAAAACAATATGCATAGGAAGAGACTATTGCTTAAAACCTCAGAGCGAGGAGCCAGCCTTCATAGGATAAATGCTAGAAACCAACAGGTTTTACTTCTCTTCAGTCTTATGCACTGTTACCAGCAGAATCTTTGCTGGGCAGAGAGGCCTTTGATAAATCCTGCTCCTGGTCAAGCTCCCATCCCTGGGCAACACATCTGCAGTGCTGCTTCCCAGCTGGTCTGCCCAGGCACGTACTGTTAACGGGGGGCAGGTGCAGGACTTCCCATTTCCCTTTGTCAAACTCCCTGAGATTCCTGTTGGGAAGTTTAATGCTCAGTATTGAGCCCCGTTAATTGTGGAATAGCTCCTCCAGCAATCCAGCAAGTGGGTATCATGCTGGGAAAGCCATGCATGCCGAGGTTTCTTATCTACAGTTTAAACCCGTGTCTTGCTGGCAATAAGATGAAGATGTTACCTACTGAGATACCCAAACTCTTTCATTTAGTCTCTTCAGTAAATCAAAGTCAATCCTTTAGGAGAGAAGAAAAAAAAAGCTCTGGATTCCAGATTTGTATTGCTGCTGCTTTATTCTCTGTCATGTAAGCTAGCAGATACAGAAACTACTTTCTCAATTCAGTAGGGGGTGATACTTAATCATCTGAAGAAGATGTGATCATTTTTATATAGGATTCTTTATTTCTCATTATCTTGTGTATGGCTTTGCATTGTACATGAAAAACTGGAAATACCTGTTGATTTGATGCTGGAATGGGGAGGGTTATAACACATACACTTCCAAGTAGTCCCAGCAGAGGATCTCAGATAAGACCTCCAGCTACAGTGCATTAATGAAAGTTCTGGGTTCCTTCAGAAAAAGTAAGATTTTTACATACTGGATTAAACTGCAAAGAGGTGGGGGTAATTATACATTAGCAATTATGAAGTCCCATAGACAAGTAATATCTGTAGAATGGAGGAGATCCTTATAGATATTTATACCAAATGCAATGAAAGTTGCTATTTTACATAATAAATTAACACAAACTAGGGTCATAAACAGAGAGTCTTATTCTTTATTTCAAATCTAACTCAGAACAGCACTACACAACAATTATTTCTCCCAAGCCAACCTATTTCTCCATGCCTCTCTTATCACTGCCAATATCTTCTTGGGAAAAAAAAATCAAAGCAAACCCTATCTTCTAAGCAGCATCTAGACTACTACACGTGGGCAAATATCGCTACACTGAGCCAACTGCTTCATATTATTGTCTCTGAGCCAAAAAGACTTGTTAACACTGAAAAACTGGGCATGATCCCCCTTCTAGTCAAATTTCAGCAACTTCTTGGGGATCATGACAATATCTAACACACAGTTTAGAATTCTCCCAAAATAAAAACATTCTGAAAGTCATTCTGCATCTACTTTCCCATTGTTAGAATGGCTGAAGATGAATCTATCCAATTATGGAACCATTATAACAAAAACTATTGTGCAAGTTGGTATAGCCCAGGTGTGTTACTCAGGTTGAAAAGTAAACAGGTTTTCTGTTGGGATTCCAAAATTTGGTTTAATAGGAATGAATGCTATATAGAAAAAGTAAAGGCAAAATGTGCAGGCAACAAAAACCCCTTGTGTTGTGTTTTTCTTTTCCTCTATGTAAGACTGAAAAGCAGCCTGTTATGTTGTATTATGATGGAAGCCATTAAAATGACATTCCAACAAGAGTCATATTACCAGAAAGAAAATACATACAATATATGAGGAAGAAGTAAACCTATTCCTGCCATTCTAGAAAATGGTGTGACAGGAGCTGACCCTCTTTTAAAAGATCTGTTAACTTTTCATGGATAAAAGGTCTCATTTCCTTCTGTAATATTTGTGTTTTTCAAAATACTATCAGCAGGTGCACCAGATTTCAAAAACCTCTTGTCCTTCATCACATATAATTGTGCTGCATATTATATTAAGAAATACAAGCAGAGGAATGTAAGTGATGGGAGTTCAATTAAAAACAGCATAATATCTGTTGCATAGAAAATGATTCTGGAACTGAAATCAGGTTCTAATGAGAGTAAAAAGGAATACATTTTCACGTATTTTTAATTACATAGAATTTCCTCAAACATGATTTTTAATAATATATTCCATTAGGTTAACATCATATTTAAAGAAAGTGCATTTTCTGATTTCATTTTAAGTCTGATTTTGAGCAATTATTGTGTCATTGTTCTGCAGTAGAAAGGTTGAATTCATTTACTGTGTGGTTATGCTAGTTATGATTGATGTCGCTTCTCCAAATGATAAACCAATCACCCCGATGATGTAATGTCATTTTAAGAGTGCTATAATCACATTTCTCTCAAACTGGGAGCTCTGATGAGTTCTAACAAAGATTTATTGTAGATTAAAGGCCTTCATAATATCAACAATAGATTGCTCATTTGATAGAAGATTTGATTAGGTAATTTTTTTAGGCAAATGAGTTTTCCAGATATATCAAGAATGGCTATTGTGAAGGGCACAGGGCAGTACATGTGGATGAGTAACACCTCATATCCAAGAAGACTCATCTTAAGCTTGTTGAGGAGCTATCCTGTAATTGTAGAGGTTGAAGCAAGCATAAGTGTACAATCAGACAAACAAGAGGACACTTATTACATAATGTAATCAGTACAAGACTTCTGAAAATATTTCATCTTCAGCACATACTTTGAATACTGTGATAGAAATGTTTAAAGGAGAACGTAGAAAGTGCTAGCAAATATTTATTAATGATCAAAAACTATCTGGAATATAAGACTTAAATCTTCAAATCTTCCTCTTTAACAAAACCCAAAATTAAAAAAAAACACAACCAAAACCACCCTCATTTACTCTCCCAAGTACCTGCATCTTTGTTGCTAAGTTTCCATAGTACTTAAAATAGATTTCTAAAAATATTTAAAAAATAAATAAAAGCATGGTTGACCTTTCCATAGCATGTAGATGGTAAAAGCTACTCTGAATATCTTTCAAGAATAAGGCTGAGCCACAGAAAAAGGTGAGCTTTTCCAATTTAAGGTATTTGTCACTATCTGTGGTATTTTCATATAAACTCTCTAAAGGAGACACTGCGAAAGCTGGGGGGGGGGGGGGGGAGGGGGGAAAAATCACTAGAAAATGCTTATCAATTTCCAGAGGATGTATTAACTCCAGAAGAGCTCATGCTAGAGAACAGTCTCAGTGGTAATAAAACAGTTCTCCATGCGTTGGTGGTTTAAGCACAAACAAAGACCACAAACCCAACTATTACTATGTTACAAGACTATTTACTACAGAATGAAAAGGAAATTTTTTGGGAAAAAATGACAAAACCTAGAATGAACAAATCGTCCATTCATGAACAACTTAAAGCATATTTGATCATGCCAAAAAAGTTCCTTGGGTCAGTCCAGAGTAACAAGTGTGAAACACAATGCTTTTAAGGATATAAAGAAACAATGAGTATTATCTAACGTGAAACAAAGAGCTCTTCCATCAAACTTTCAGAAACTGTTTCACTGCGACTGCCTTCATTTGCCTTCGTAAGAGAAGCCACGCTGGCTCGCTCAGCCTCCAACGGTGGCTATAAATACCATGTACCAAGCATTCAAGTACCCTCCAAGCCTCTTTTTTTGGTTCACATTCCCTGACCTTGGTTTTCTTCTACTTAGCAACCCTCTTTGCATCTCTCCCCCATTTAGTTCTCCCATTCCCTTTTAAGCCCTCGTAACTGCCTGATCCACTACATCCTTTAGACGATGTTCTCTCCTTTGTTCTTTATTCCTTTCTTCAGCTGTCAACAATCACCTGTTCCTGAGCTCCCAGATGAAGCATGCACGCCCCCAACAACTCACTCCCGATGGGTAATGGTCCATCACTAACTGGGGAAACAGAGCTCCTTTTCCCATGAATATCACTTTATGTTTCTCTGCCCTGAATTTCATCTGCCATTTCACTGCCCTGCTACCTGACCGTACAAGCTCTCTGTGAGATTCTTCACAGGATGACCTTGTCCTTAGCACCCTGCCATCAGCCACCTTTCTTACCCCACAGCTCACCATCTTCTCCAAGTCTCTTCATGGCCCATGAAATTTTATCAGGGAGCTCCAAATTTTATCAGGGAGCTCCAACTTCTGCTTACCATCTTTCAAATAACTGCTTACCACACAGGGACCGTCCCTCTTACCCAGTGGTAATTTAGGTTCCTTAAAAGCACTTAGTGACAGATTTTGCTGAGACTACAAAGACCTCTCCATCAACTAGAGCACCTTTACTCAGAAATGTCTGACCACTTCAAAGAACACTTACACGTTTCTAAGGCAGGACTACCCTTTACAGAAGCTATACTGACTCAAAGATCGAGCATATCTACTTCTTTCCCCCCCATTTCTACAGTTTCTACTTAGTCACCTATTACAGATTTTGAGGTCTGCAACTCCCCAGAACCTCCTGATCCCTCTTCTTAAAATGTCCTTCAAAACTGGTATCATATTGTCCATTCTCAAACCTAAAGTACCAAGGAATCATGCTCAATCTCTGAACTAATATTTCTTTGTTTAATTATACTTTAAAAATTATATACATATATATATTACCTTCATAGGGTTAAAAGATAATCCAGGATGGCAGGAACCCCAGGAGTTCCCTAGTCCATGCTCACACCAAGCAAGGGGCAGCTCCGAGGGCAGACCAAGAAGCTCAGGATTTTAACCAACCAGTTCTTGAAAGCCTCTGAGGACAGGCACTGCACTGGCTCTCTGGGCTGCCTGTTCCAACCCGATGCTTATATTTTTTTACCTTCTATCCACCACATCTATCCATGTCTCTTCCTCCCACCACGCTCCCCCAGACACTGTGTAGAGGACATCGATTGTTCACGTGTACTGTATGCACCCACAAAGGCCAAAACTCCCATGCCCCATGCTATCTCCCACACTGGTCAGATCTGCGTTGTTACAGGACAGAGTGACCTTGAGCAGATCAGAAACTGCATACAAGATATAAACTTACAGTGCTGGGTTAAAGAGATGGGAACTGCACAACAGATACCGGTGTTCAAGAGAAAAAGAAAAAAAAAAAAAAGGCAAAAATAAGGAGTTATAATAGCTGTCTTTTGTTTTGTCTGTATTTCTAAAAATGGATTGCATCTTTATTCCTCAGTTTTTGGCTGTCAACATGAAAAGTCAGCATCTGTTAATACAAAGAAAAAAAGAGAAAGGAAAGAAAACCCTACCCACTACAGATTCCATGACTGATAGCAGAGCTGTAAATGTTTTAAAACAGTGGCCTGAAAGACAAGGATTAATTTGCTGAAAAATAGCAGTATGTTAGTTAATTGTGACATTGGGAGCACAGAATCAGACAGACAGTGAAACAAGGACACACAGAACGGTGCAGGCAGCACACATTTTTATATACTGAACCTCATCACCTACACGAGACGCTGGACGAGCGCATGCAGAACAAGGAACCACTGTGCACACGCCGCCCTCACAAAACGCATCCAGGAGCAGGAAGCATACTTTAAAAAATAAATCCCTCTGAGAACAAGGATTTGATATTTTTTAACACTACTTGTAACACTCCGAAAATGAAAAAGCTCTCGATAGTAAAATGAGGAGAAAACATACATGATGCATGGTGCTTCCAAAAAAGTTTCTGTGAAATAAAAAAATAAAGGAGTAAGGTTCTTGTTTGCCTCATATCCCTAGATGCTCTCAATTTTCTGGTGATGTAAAAACACATTTGCTAAAAAAAAAAAAACCGCAAGAAGCAAAAAGCATAAAACCAGCACAAACATGTCACAAACAAACTCCATATGTTTGCAATTTTCTTACCACTGCTGGAAGCCTGCTGTGGCCCTGAACACGCTCTTAGCAGATATGAATTAGGAGAGAACTCCTCATCGGGATTGGTGTCCATGATTTGATGGGACGTGTTGCTGTCTAGCAATGGCATCTGGCAGCTAACTGGTGGAGGATTATGAGAACTGGGCAGCTGAGCAGATGGGAGGAGGCTAGACGAAGATGTAGGTGGAATGGGACGACCTGTGAAAGAGGACACAGGGATCAAAGATCAGCAATGAATGTAATGAAAAAAAACCCCAAACAGCCAAGTAATTGCACTGCAACCGTCCATCATTACATATGATTACTGCTCCCCCAGCCACCGAACCCCTCCTCACTGGGAAGACTCGCCCCTTTGTATCATATTCGAGGCACTGTAAGCAGCTATGGTGTGAACTCCTTCCAAAAATCTCTCTGCAGCATCAGCTCATACCTCATCAGGTGAGCAGATGCTGGGTGAGCAAGAGCAACCATGCACACATGGGCCAGCCGAGGCCCCAGGCTGCACTGTCATGTGCAGCAAGGTGCACATCCATTAGCTATGTGTTTCACCCGCAGAAATTGTTTGGCTAAATATGACCAATGAGAAAGGAGATTATAATGAGCTGATCCCTGGAATTACACTGCATCTCTGCAATCGTCCCTTAAAATAATGGTGGTGGTCTGTCTGGTGGCAGGGTTTTAGGGATTTTTTTTTTTTTGTGATGGTGTTTGGTTGTTTTGGGGTTTTTTCAAAGAGGGAAATTGCTCCAGTACAGGGATTTATCAGAGACATGTAAAAAACCCATATGAAGTCTGCCTCCAAGCTAAGGTTTTTCTTATCGTAGATCTTTCCAAACCCTGCAGACAGAAGTGGGAGGAAGCACAGGGACAGCCAGGCTGCAAGGGAACTGTTCCCTCTGTAGAGGTGGCCTAAGCTGCAATATGTGCTAGGAACTCCCAAGTGTTCCTGCCCTTCCCCTCTCCGTTCTCTCTGCACCCAGAATTTCCTGCCTAGCTCACAGGACAGATTCACTTCAGCTCTGACACCCAACCCTTAACGTGCACGACACACAGCAGCCCACCTTAACAGCATGGTTTTGGTCAATTAAACTCGTGGTATGAAGCCCACCAAAAAACCCATTCGTACTTATTTTATTCTCTGCTTTTGTGGACTTTCCTCTCATAACTGTATGTCAATCTGTTCCTTCCAATGCAAACAGATTAAGAGAGGGGTTTTGGGGTTTTTGGTTGGGTTCTTTTTGCGTTGCCTATTAGAAAATGACCAGTTGTAGGGATGAGAGGAAGAGGAGAAACATGTGTTCTGGTCTCTGCAAGTTGTGCTTTGGAGAAATTGTTCATGAATAATTTATATGTAGGAAAATACAACCTCTGCAATACTGCCAAAGTCTGTGAGGAAAGAGATGTGCATGCTAGCTACAAATGCTAAACCACAGCAAAACTACATAAAATGGTACATCTTTATTTCCATCCTTCTTAAAGAAACAGAAGCAGAGCAAATGCACACTGGCTTTATCATTAGCTTCATCTTCATTTTTTGGCATGGAGAATGTTTCACTTTATATGAATTACACTGTGGTTTACACCATTAGGGAATCTTCTAATGGTATTAAACCTTATATATGTGGTATAAACACATCAAATTCCAGAGGCAGAAAACAAAATAATCAAAAAGCCCCAAAACAAAACAAGAAAATGAAAAAGAAATTCCGGTCATCACTTATAAATTGTATTTGGAGAGCACAGATCAACCAAAGGTACCTGTACATAGGTTGTGTGGTACCACGCAGTGGTACCCAAAAATTATGTTAACTACTTTCTTATCCTCAAAAGGTTTAAAATAAAATAAATCATCCCTGGAGGTATTTAAAAGCCAGTTAGATGTGGTGCTGAGGGACATGTTTTAATAGTGGATGGCAGGTTCGGGTGATAGTTGGACTTCATGATCTAAAGGGTCCCTTCCAACCAAGACAATTCTATAGTCAATGACTACTGCACTTATTTTTTATTATATTTTTGGTACTGAATAAAACGATAAGACAGTTATCCTGTGACAGAAATAGGTGTAAGCTACTCCATAGTAACCTCCATCTACCAGCTTTTACGCTTGAGAAAATCCAATAGGCATTGAATATTTTCATTGTGGACTTGCATTTATGAGGAAGTAATTCTAATATTGATGACAGGGATAATTACTGTTATTATTAATGATTGTGCTATTCTTATGAAATACTACAGTGAATATCCTAAACATTCAAGGGAAGTGATTGAACAAAACCAGTTTCTAATTATTTCTTTGCAACATGTTGGAAACATGGAGAGAGGCAGAGGTTTGACACACCTCAGACAAGGATGCGGCACCATGCCTATTGTGTGCATTTAATTTTCACATATTCAGGCTCTGCTTCAACATTATGAAGGGTTTGGGTTTTTTTCTAAAGCAGCTTTATAAATCCAGATCTGCATTTACTGTATCATATGGAAACGTATTACTGTATTATAAAAATGTGGGGGGACACACGAGGTGATGGGATGAAGGGTGAGAGATTGTACTATACTACATACAGTATTTCAGAGAAATTCAGGTACGTTTTTGCAGAATACATTGAGAGAATTAGAAAAAATCCATGAATTATTTTGCCAGGAAAGGTAATGACATTGTTACCTTCATGAAATAATGCAGCCCAAATCCCTAAAGACGAGGTAAAATCTCTAATTACTACAGCTCTGTTTGTAGCTTGGAGGAAAACAGAAGGTGTCAAGTTGTTAAAATGTTGCCTTATTTTGGTGGGAAGATGGCTCCCGAGGAAGATTTTTCCATAAGCAAACGTTAATTGAGAAACATAGATGTCTGTGCCACAGAACCTATTGCCAGTCTGTCCTGTGGTTAGATTTTCTAATAAGCTGCCAAATTTGATTAAACCTTTTCTTGTGGTTGGGGCATTCATGATCTTCCTGTCAAGTGGATTCTGAGCACCTACTAAACGCCCACCACAGCCCATCTGGGTTTCAAGCTCTAGCGGAGCTGCTTCTCCCTGGATGGCTCTCCACCCCCTGAAACACATATGAACATCTTAAAACACCCAACTTTTTGTGAAACCTGATGGGAACCAAGCGGAAATCTCCTGGAGAGGGACAGAAAGAGACACTATTTAGCTTTGCTGCCTTAGGAAATGAGTCTAGAGGATAACTATCTGCAGTACCACAGTTGAGAGCGTGGCTGTGAAACTACCAAAGAGAATTGAACATATGCAGTTAGGCTATGAAAGAGCATGATAAATGCAATTTATTTGTTACTATATACTCTTAAGTTAGAAATAATGGCTTCAATTCACACTGCTGAATACTAATATCTTGGTCAAATAAGTTCAGTGTTATTGTACCATTTAAAATAACTGGTAAGTTTTACAGGTTTTATAAACCTGAGCTTCTTGCCAGACCCATTCCTGTGTCTGCAGATACTTCAAAGTCGTATTTTGAAACCATTTTTGAAATGATTTCCATCACTTCACAACCAGACTTGCAATACCCTACAGCATTATAAAACAGACCGTGGGATCAGTATTCTGTTACACGGCTTTGCAACCACAGTTACTTCCATAATGCAAACAGGAGTTTGTACAATCTGCATCCACTCCTGGTACAGTAGAGATACAGCTTCTATGAATAAGATTTCTACCTAGTTGTGCACTGACAGAAGCCCTGTGTAACAGATACTTCTATTGACGGCAGCGCTGTAATTGTGCAATACACCCAGAGAAACACAAAGCAGGTAAAAATGTGAGAAGAGAAACCAGAGTCTGGAAGCTGATACGCTACAATTCCCATAGTGCAAGTTAACATTCGTTCTCCAAATATCTGTTCATACTGCACACACTTGCGCATGGCAAAGACTCATACAGAAACTGGATATGGCATTTGAGAGGCCCTTTTCAACAAAAGCAAGCAGACAAGAACTTCCCTCCCCCGTTACCTTCTCTTGTCATTCATCTTATGTTACTACTTCGTGTTAAGGAAAACGCTTGATAAGTCTCCTTCTGGGGGATGTCCTGATGTGGGATAGCTTTGGGCTTCCATGCAACATGGCACCTCATTCTGTAAGGGCCTTTTATACCCTCCTATCACTTATATTCCCTTTATCCCCTACATAGTAGACAGCATAGACATATTATTTCCTTTTTTTTTTTTTATTACCAGTCATATCTTTCTCCATCAGCCCAGGAACTTTTCAGAAACCATTCCTCAATTACCGCCATACTTCAGGCCACTAAGGCTTAAAGTCTGCCTTAGAGTCAACATGCAGAAATTGGGCCATGCTTGGAGCTGGCGATGATGCCACAGCTCCCCAGCCATTCTCAGGAAGGCATTCACAAAAGATCAGCACGCTGATCAGACATCAGCCTAAGAAATTCCTTTATTCTCCTTGCTAAGGACAGCTTCATGGTGACAAGGGATGTGCAAGGTGCAAGCTTCCCAGTGTGAACCTGCTACACATGGCCATGGTATAACTCAGCAACAGGGCAAGAGAGAAGACTGTCTTAAGACCAGACACTTGTAAGACAGCTAAGAACAGTTGTGTTCATCTTAATCACAAAAAGACATTCAGGAAAGAGATATTCCGGGTGCTGTTAGCTTAAAAGACCAAAACCCATCACCAGGAGGGGGGAAAAAAAAGCACACTGCCTGCAATCATTCCTAGCATTAATATACATAAATAAGAGACACAATCAAAGATGAGAAGCAAGCTGCTTATCAGGTACTGAAGGATTTCTGAGATGCACTTTCCATACTCGCCCATTCTCCCACTCCTGCAAACAACATACTGAGTTCTGTAGATGAACAAAGCTCATTTGGGTGTGAAACCCTGGTCTCTATAGTCCAGCACAGTGCATGACACAAAGTATGTAACAAACATGACTTAAAAACCCCAGAATTTCAGAATTTTGACACAGGAGTAGTCAATGCAAAACATACATTACAAAACACACCTTGACGGGCTGTTAAGTAACGTTTCGACTAACTGTAATATAGTATTACTACCTAACTGCAGCATACAGGAGATCTAAACATATATGCATTTATGTAAGCATATATATTTAAATACCTTTACTCACACACATTATGCATTTTATATATATATATATATATAAAAGAACATGATTTTCATTATTTTAAGATGTCTAAAGGATCAATCCAGACTCCTTAAATAGCCACTCTACCACTGTGGGGCATTATCACAACCTGCATGTTGCCATCCCACACTCCTAAGATTTTATATTGAAACGGATAACTTAGGTAATTCAAAAATACTGGAATCCCAGAGGTGATAAATGCAGATCTCAAAGCTTATTGTACTGCAATGGAGTTCTCAAGATTTTCCCATCAGGACAATCTCACTCCTAGGGTTAGCAGATGTGCGGCCAAAACCTGCGTAGATTGTCCAATCCCATGCCTTCTCAGCATGGCACACCGAGTGCCATATATCTAAATAGGGCATCTTCATTGATAAATCACAGTTATGAAGGCATTTTCCTATGTGTAGAGGCTTTTATAAGGAAAATCAAGTTTTGATAGCTTTAAACAGATGCTAATCTTCTTAAGAGGGTACAATATAACCATTTTGTATTTCTCTAACTTAGACTATCAGCTACTCATGCAGAAAATAAACTTAAATGATCTGTAATAACTACAGTCAGACACATATGTTATTAATAATAAAGTCACTTACAGCTTTGTCTACAGCTCTGGTCGTAAGGACCCCAACTCAGACAGATAATACATACACAAGCCAAACAGAGTGCATTCCTCCACACATAAAGATTGCAGAAAGAAGGGAAACTTTAAGATTTTTCTTTTTTAAACAACCCTTTGAAAGATGTAGTAGTATTCAAGTATTGATGCAGGAAGCTAGGGAAGTGAAAAGTGAAAGGAGATGGGTTGTTTCTCCATAACTGATGCTATCAGAACAGAAATTGTAAACCACTTAATTGGCAATTAAGATTTTGACATTTATTGATTGAAGCTGATAGTCATGTTACATCAATGCAAAGTATAGAACCCTATACAAAGTGATCCCATAAAATGATGTCGGTGACTTAAATGATGGACATTAGCAGCAGCTGCTACGTTGCTCATACGTACTAATATTACTGACGGAAGGCTACCCAGTAATGGTGTTGGCTGGACATTAACTAGAGATGACAAAAGAGAAGGATCAGATGTCCTCCCCCTTTCCTCCCTTACTTCAGGAAACAGCTGGAAAGCTGAAGAGAAACAACACAAGGAGCACAGGCAGGACACTGCTTTGGGAGGGCAAACGCACACTGTCCTCCTCCTCCAGCACACAGCAGCTCTTGCTCCATTCCCAAGCCAGTCTAACTGCAGCACCTAAGCTGTCAGCAACGTTAAGCACACTTTAAAGAGTGAGAAATGTTGCTAAACGTGTCAGGAAACAACTAGATAGCGTAAGATGCATGCTTTTGCAGTGCAAAGCACTATAAATTAAGCAGGCAGCTGATGAAGGTGAAATTTTCCTGCAGTATGGCACATTCAGCAGACTCTCCTATTCCTCCTTGGAATAATTGCTTTCTGCAAGAAAAAAAGTGTCCTTCAAATGTGAGTGCAGTGCACGTCTTGCCAGTGGGCTGGGCACTCTCAAGCACGTTCATATTTAATAAATTAAATATATATTGTCATAGCTGGCATAAGGAATATAAATATTTTGTATTTGATGAAATTACTACAGTTAACTGACAACAGGAAAAATCACCCGTTATCTGTGCAGTAACAGCATCTATTACTTTTGTAGCTAAAATGGCATTTGCCCTTCAGCACAGCAGAGGCCAGCGGGGAGCCCAGCAGGCAAAGCTTTTCTCAGGGGTGAAAGTCACTTCTCCCCAGAGCTGTGCTGCTCTCCGGCGAAAGACTAGACACACCACCTAATAGTTACCTCATCTCCTCATCTGGCAAGTGGCAATGCCAATTTCTCCATAAAGTGGACTCAGTTCACCCATGATTCATCAGGCTGCACTGCAAGTTGACAAAACAAAAGCCCAGAATTAAGTACACAAGAAAGAGAGAGAAAGAAACCTGCCAATTTGTGATTATTTTCTTCAGCATCGAGTTGCTTTCTGTCACCTAAACCCCTGTTGCCTTTTTCTCTAAGGTAAACCAGCTTCAAAACAGAAAAGAAAAATGAAAAGATATAAATCAGGATTTGGAAGATCGAGAGTTCTCACTGAGGAAAAGCACTTCCAGTGCTTCTGAAGGTCCTATCTCTCAGAAAGTTACACATGAATAAAACCAGGCAACCTAAGAGAAGTGTTTTCAGAGAGTCCATTTCACGAAAGGCAAAGGGGGAAGTAAGGTCCTCCTAAAAGCACGGCACTGATATTCCTGCACAGACCTGTTTATTGATGGGTTTAGGAATTTCTCTATCTCAAAAAGGACAGCCAGGGCAGCTAAGGACACACCAGGGAAAGACAGAAGGTAGGTTTGATAGAATTAAAAGAGAGTGTCAAAAAAGAGTCACCACCCACGATTCACCTAACAACACACAAGCGAGACAAATCAGTACTATGGGTTTGCTTATTGCTGATTAAACAAAATACACTGACTGTCTTGCTTAGTTTTTCCAAAACTGTTGTTATAAAAAAAAGGATAAAATTAGAGCAACAGTATGAACAGAATTAAGATAATTGGAAAAAATGTATTTAACTACAATATATGCAAGAACACAATCCAGAAGGCAATTTCTATTAGCGTATCAGAAAAATTCTGTAATTTTTTGTCTGTAGCTCTCTGAGAACAGGCTGGGGGGGCCTGCATGGCACAAACAGCCCAGTTATGCTGCTTTCTTTGTAAATTTGTCTCTGCCAAGAAAGAAAGGGCAGAACTGCTTGTGGAGCAAGATGGCCAAGTCTGCAGTGCACCTGTGTAGGCCGCAGGGACGAGAGGCTGGGTACTGCTCCCCTGCTCCCCAGGGCTCCTGGAGCTACAGCCCGTCTGAAGGACTTGACTTGGGCCCCTGGAGCTCCGAGACCTTTCTTCTTTTCGCTTTTTCTGGTGGGTTTTTCATTTCAAGGAGGCTGAATCACAGAATCGTAGGGGTTGGAAGGGACCTCAAGAGATCATCGGGTCCAACCCCCCTGCCAAAGCAGCTCCCCAGCTCATATTGCACAGATAGGCGTCCAGACGAGTCTTGAATATCTCCAGAGAAGGAGACTCCACCACCTCCCTGGGCAGCCTGTCCCAGGGCTCTGTCACCCTCACTGGGGAAAAGTTCTTCCCCATGTTGGTGCGGAACTTCCTGTGCTCCAGTTTACAGCCATTGCCCCTTGTCCTGTCCCCACAGACTACTGAAAAGGGGTTGGCCAATTCCCCCTGCATCCCATACTTAAGATATTTATAAACATTAATTAGGTCCCCCCTCAGTCTTCTTTTCTCCAGGCTGAACAGCCCCAGCTCACTCAGCCCTTCCTCTACGGGAGATGTTCCAGGCCCTTAATCATCTTCGTAGCCCTTCTCTGGACTCTCTCCAGGAGATCCCTGTCTTTTTTATACCAGGGAGCCCAGAACTGGGCACAATACTCCAGGTGGGGCCTGACCAGGGCAGAGTAGAGGGGGAGGATCACCTCCTTCGACCTGCTGGCCACACTCTTCCTGATGCATCCCAGGATCCCATTATAGGCCCTCTTAGCCACCAGGGCACACTGCTGGCTCATAGCCAACCTGTCATCAACCAGGACCCCCAGGTCCTTCTCCACAGAGCTCCTCTCCAGCAGGTCATCCCCCAGCCTGTACTGATACAGACGGTTATTCCTCCCCAGGTGCAAGACTTTACACTTGCTTTTGTTGAACTTCATCTGGTTTCTCACTGCCCAGCTCTCCAGCCTGTCCAGGTCTCGCTTGATGGCAGCGCAGTGTTCCTGCGTGTCAGCCACCCCTCCCAGCTTTGTATCATCGGCACTTGCTGAGGGTGGATGCTATTCCCTCATCAAGGTCGTCGATGAAGATATTAAACAGGACTGGACCCAACACCGAGCCCTGGGGAACACTGCTAGTCACAGGCCTCCAGTCAGATTTTGTTCCACTGATCACGACCCTCTAAGCCCGGTCCGACAGCCAGTTCTCAACCCACCTCACTGTCCACTCATCTATCCCATGATCTCTCAGCTTTTCTATCAGGATGTCATGGGAGACAGTATCGAAAGCCTTGCTGAAGTCAAGGTAGATGACATCCACTGCTCTCCCTCCATCCACCCAGCCGGTGATGAGATCATAGAAGGCTATGAGATTGGTCGAGCATGATCTCCCCTTGGTGAATCCATGCTGACTACTCCTCATGACCTTCTTCTGAAGTGTTGACAGGATTGCATGGCAGTTCCCTGGAGCAGCAAGAGCCGAGCGGCAGTGTTTCTGAGAGGCAGCTCCATCACTTCATTAACACGTGTAAGCCTGCTGTACCCAGGGCGATGGAATAACTTGTGTTGGTGAGATCTCCAAAGATAATATCAAAGCCCAATTTAGCACGAGGAACATCCATTCCCACCCCTCTCAAGGAGGCAAAGGACCTAACTCTTTTCCCACCCACCCTCGGGTTTTCTAGAGCCTTTCTGTGAAACACCAAAAAGCAAAATCAATTCTAAGGGGACCAAAGCCCTCAGGAAAAGAGCACTGAAGACTTTAACACACACCTGCCGAAATCTTTACCTCTGAAATAAAGAAGCATAGGATGATCTGATGCATTGTAAGATACGTTCTTGATAGATGCTTAATTCACATTATACAAGCATGATAGTGCATTTCTGTAGAAAACAAAATCCTAGAAATTGTGATCTTAGCTTTGAAATCCCTATACAGGTATTTCTTTTAGGTAGATGTTATTAATTTATATTTACATTCCTGAGCAATGGTCCAGGGGTCTGTCTGTAGGGATAAATGAAGAACATTCCAAACAAACAAAAAATTTCCTATACTCTTTGTGACAGTAGCACATAAAATCTCATTGGTTTAGCACTGACTGTTGCAGTTCTAGTCAAATTTTGCTGGCAGGACAAGAAATTGTTTCTGAGGTACTACATGTGATAGAAAAAAAGAAAAATTAAAAAACGTTCACCAGCTTCTGCTATCAAAAAAAATAAAATCCCAGTGTTAAAACATATTCATATTTAATATGTTCCCCTTCCCTGTCCTCTGAAGTAGAAGCATTTACTGCATATCCAGGAATACTGTCTGAGAACTGCAGATAATAGAAAAGGAATGAATGTAGAACCACCAACAAGTCCTGGTCTCTTACTTTTTATTACAGATGCATTCTACAAGCTTGTTCAGGTTTTGTTATCTTCCTTAAACCATTTGACCTCTATATGTGATTAATATTTCCTGAAGTACTGCGCATGTGTTATTCTTGAATATGAAAATCACTGTACCAGCGCCAGATACTATCATTACTAAAATCTATGCAGAAGAATAAGACTAAGACTAACTTGGAAATCTATCACTTCTGACTTTCAGTGTTAAATTAATTTTCCCAAGCAATGCATCTACAAAATATATCCGTTTTATGGAATTTGGATATTAAAAATAAGTAGACAGTCATGACTTAAAAATTATCTAAACCAATTCAGTATGTAAAGAAATAATTTGCTGCTGTCAAAAGCTAATGTCACTTAATTCTTGTCTTGTTAAATCATCTGATGCCCCTTTCTTTTTTAGTTAAACAAAGATAAATAATAAAAACAATTTACAGCTAGAAGATGTTAGGGGTTTGCAGCTGTTCAATGTCTTTTGGGCAGATTAGATTTTGTAATGAGAAGTTATAAGCCTCATTTTATAAAAGCTGTTGCTGTCTTGGGAAAAACATCAGTGAATAAGATTAGAAAACTCTTTTCCTTCATGAACCTATTACACTAGCAAGCCGATTACTTGACATATGTTTGATACCTTCATAGCTGGAAAACGGTAATTTGTTTCAGTGATTTTTCCCCATCATTCATAAAGTCAAAATGTCTTCTCTAATCTTAGTGTACCCCTGATTTAGCCAGTAAAATCAGAGGAAGAAGAAACAGACAAATCCACATGAACATAATTCATATGAACTTAACTTGCCTAAAACTAATGGTTTTCAACTAGAAAAGGGGAGATTTAGGCTGGATATTAGGAAAAGGTTCTTCATTATGAGGGTGGTAGATCACTGGAACAGGTTGCCTGGAGAGGTGGTGGAGGCCTCATCTGTGGAGACATTCAAGGTCAGGCTCGGGAGCTCTGAGCAACCTCACCTAGTGAAGATGTCCCTGCTTACTGCAGGGGGGTTGGACTAGATGGCCTTTAAAGATCCTTTCCAACCTAACACATAGTGTGATTCTAAAAAAATTTATGCCAAACTATAACAACTCTCAACCACCTGTTCCCCATGGGACAAAAAAAATCCCCTCCAAAAACACACTCTAAGATTAAGAAAAAATTTAGAAGAAACTTACTGGAAGATTCACCACCACTGTACATGACTGAATTTCCACCTTGAAAGTAACATAATAATATGGGCAGCTTTTAAAAATGGGAGGAAAGAAAAATCTCTTATTTATCAATTGTATTACCTCATAGAGAGCTAAGGATTCATGCCAGGGAATTCTGCTAATGAAAGGGCTGCAATTAGGCCCCTGGTAGGTAATTAACAGGCACCCTATGAAATCGACCTCCTTACATAAATCTACGAGTACTCGATTTGACCTTTATTCTGGTAACACAGAGAGTTGAGATTATTCTGTGTTAAAACTTGTTTCCACTATCCAAACATCTCCAGTTTACCTCCACCTTACTTTACAGAAATTCTAAGGACTGTTAAAAAAACCCCACTCAGGCCATCTCCACGACATATCCTCCTGAATGATGTTGGCTTTATTTCTGTTAGAGAAACTTACTTCTAGGAAAGTCGCAGCAATTAGTGATTCAGGTGCCTGGAGTCACTAGTAGGTGGGAAAGATAACACTATCTTGAACAAACATGAGAAAACTGCGACCTGTAATTATTTACCAAAATCTGTGAAAGTCATACAAAGATAGTACTAACTGGTGGGAGTTGGATGATGATTAGGGAGCTTGTGTTAACTCTTTACAAGCTGCTGAAAAAGCAGCTCTAATTCCTGATGAACAAATGTGAAAGGAACACAAGGCTCCATGTGAGCACTGTGATGCAAATGGATAAATAATGTAAGCATTATGCCTAAACCCTGCTCTGTGGTACAGCCCACTGCCAGGGCTATAGTCTGGCTAATTCTGCTCCAGGTGATCAAAATCTACGTTTCCTAGTTACATGCACAGTCTGAATACAGCGTTCTCCTTTGCTTCCTAATGCTCATGGAATGCGCTTCTGAATTAGTGTGAAGCAGCTGCTCAGTACACTCTAGAGGTGTTTCTATCTCAGTGCTGGGAGGTACTAGGTGCAGGAAGAACAGTCTGATGGGAATTAACCTTCTGTTACACCTGATATTGCTACTTACATTTATATGATAAGATCTTGATATTTACATTTTTCTTGCTTGATCTGGTTTCTTGTCTCAAGATCCAATGTTGTGTTTCTCTCACAACCCCTACTGACACTAGGAGAAGTTTGGGATGTACAAGGAAAATAAAGCTTGACTTTTCAGTTAGGTATGTCACTTGAAGGATTTTCCAAAGCACTTCACTTCCCTGTGTCTTACTGCATCTTCAGGCAGCTCAACATCTTTTTCTTTCTTAAGGATTTAATGGATGCTACAGATGTTTAAGACTCTTCTGATATTTTACATTGAACATTTGTGTTCCCTGACAAGAAGCTACCGGGCCCCGTAAGAGATTCTGCTGCAAGAATGAACATTCCACCATTTAACAGCAACACACAGCAGAATCTCAGCTCCTTGTAAGTCGATACAAATTGTATTTTTGCCTTGGGCACAGCCAGGATTTCCCCCTAGAGTCCTTCAAAGCTTTTGCACAGAGAGAAGCTCCCCCAACAGCAGTCTTTTCCCGGCTGGAATACCCGGCTGCTGCTATTCATTCAATTCAGGATGCTCCACTGCACTTAGGTCTAGAAATAAAGCTTGGAGCTAAACTGCAGATCAAAATCAAAGGAGGAGAGTGAAATACCTCCACTAACATAGAGGTGGGACTATTTATCCCTTTAAAACCTCCCTGAAGCCTTCTGGTAGAGCTGACTATTCCCCAAAGAGGACACAGGATACAGAAAGCGTCTAAGAGCAGGATTACGGACAAAACTATCAAACTGCTTAAAAACAAGTGATATAAGTGAAGATATAATTTTGTTCATTCCCAGTGTTGAAAAAAGTTTGAACTATTCCCGTCTTTGTAAAGTTGATTTCCAGTTCAGAGTTTAAATAAAGAAATAAATTATGGAAGAATGACAATATCATTTACTGTTTGCGGGCCACACCTTAAACGGACACTGGAATCTGTTCACTTTTTCTTACATAAAAGATCAAAAATGTTGACTTTTTAAAGTAAGGTTTATGTCAGATTTCCCTTTCTGTGAAAAGACACTGCCAAAACAAAGCCCGAGTGGCAGATTGCAACACAACAGCTATCAGACCATTAACTATTTTAGCATTGCTGTATATCACCATAATTAATGGCACTCTGGGAGAACAGAACAGGAAATTAAGAAGATAAAATTTCCTTTTAATGAAAAGAAATTGCAGCCATGAAAGACTGTATGGAAACAGGCGCACTGCTCTGCAGAACTTAGAAAACCTGTAACCTGATTAAAAGGCATTTGTTCACGAGCACAAAATTAGATGTGTTTAAGAGGTAAGAAATCTTTTCATTACAGCTACAGTTAAAGACACATGTCCTTCCCCTCAACACACCAGGGCTCTGTTCCACGCGTTTCGGTAAAGCAAAACCTCACTGAAAATCAAACAGGCTACAGAACAGCTCCAAGGTCTTGTTCTGTGTTTCAGTGTGAACTCTATCTTTAAAATAATGACAGTTTCTCTCATCTTTTTGATCTTAAAGCACTTTATAACCACAGCTCAGAAATACACAGACAGAGAAGAATTAAAGCAACTGAAGCTGAAATATGCTGCTTAGGAATCCAAAGTTTGTTTACACCATTAGAAGGCACTCAAATATATATCCCCATAAATGACAAGGTCCCAGCAGCAAATTAACAGGAACAATTTTCCCGTCTCAGGAGCTGTCAAGATGGGCTCTGTTAGCCAATTTATCTTACTGTAGCACATCTCTGGTGCTTGTCAATCAATATGTGAAACATTTGGTGCTGATTGCCATTTTTCTATCCACTTCCTTTTGCCTCTCGTACCAGGCAATTTACGGCAAGTCAATCAAGGTTGAAGCAGACCTTGTTTAAATAAAACACTGTTGAGTTCTTTTCACACCAACAATTTCAAAACCAGAATGAGCTGTAGCTTTTCACATTTACATTTATACTACTTTTTCTGTTTTTCCCAAATGCCATGCTCAACCTATAAGTCATAACTAAACTCAGCCAAAGGCTTATTGAGAAAACAGTCAGGGAAGATGAACTGAATATGCCTGTATATGCTCTCACTGGTAAAAATTCACTCTATCAATGGAGATGGACAACGTTAAAAAGTTCTTAAGTAATCTGGGATTATCTCTTTTTCACCTTTGCTTGAAGTTAGGTCTGCACACAACAAAAGCAACTTCTGACCTGTCTGAAATTCTTAACTCAGAATAATTACTTCAAATACTCATTTACACCGCAATTTCAAAGTAAGAAGGAGATTAACTACTGTACTTGTAACATGCAAGAAAAGTATGACAAAAATCAATTCTCCCAATTAAAACCTTACTCCTACGTGACATGCATGGACAGCTTCCCTCATGGAACAATCCCACAGCAATCCTAGGTCACATCATATCTAACTTCATCACTACCTTCCCATTGCCTGTAAGCAGTGAAGTAGACAAAGACTGCAGAAACAACTTCCTTTGCAATACATAATATTACCTGACATACAACTGGAATGCCAGACACTTATAGTACATAACACTTAAATACATAACACATAAATTTTAAAAACTTTGAGTTGTTTCTCCACAGAAAGACTCGGTCTCATAAACACCACCTACATTTCTGCTATTTCAGCTTTTAGGTTCGCCATGGATTGCAAAATTAATGATGTTATCATTCACAATAATGGAGCTTAAAACTACTGTCTTCTGAGTTAGAACGGTAATTAAGTACCTGAGGCATACATTTATGTGCTACAACTACACGGACTGACAACAATTTATTCAGTTTAATCCCATTTTTATTAGATCCACATACACTAAATCCAATGACGTACAACAGCAACAAAAGCAAATGCAACTTAGATCAGCCCCTAAGATCCCACAAGTAGTAATCTCCTCAGAGTAACAGAGGACATATTCCTGACAAAGAAAGTAGATACATTACTGTTCTATTCGTGAGGTTATCCATACCTCCTCTCTTTAATTTTAAATGATGCAAAGGTGTCAGACACTCCTCTCCCAAGCTCAATAAAGTATACATATGGTAGCATACATATACTATCTATTCTTTCATATATATGTATGTATATTTTCTAGCACATACATGATAGAAAATAAATCACTATATATATTTGCTAGAAAGTGAATGGTTTTTTGAAAGAGAAAAACTTATCAGTCAACAATTCACAGCTACCATAAAAGTGTAAAAAGAGCTTAGATTACTCAAAAGGATGCCTGATCTAAGAGTCTCAAATCTGCCTGTAGTTAACACCGTGTGTTTCATGACAGGAACATCCCTGCTCATTTGTTAGCACTTTAATAAGAGACCTAATATCTTCTCAGTCTACAGTATATATGATAAAATACATAAAACGTCTGTAACAGAGTCAAAGACTGACTGAAAACCAAAGCAATCATGTTACAAGGCATTTGCAGTCACCAGCCCATTCCTGTACGGTATTTAAAACCCCTTATGTTATGTCAGCATAATGCACGATACAATTCAGATTCGGTTGTATTTCACTGTCTTTTGGATAAAGAATGCACTATTTCAATTATAAAAGAACACATTTTAAAGCATCAGTGTCATAAGAAGGACCCTCTCGCTGTTAGTCTGCAGCAGGGAGTTACTGCAGGTAACACTCCTCCTCTGCTGCAAAGAACAGGAAAAACACTTCCACATAATATATGTTAGGTGCATGCCACAGGTGTGGATAATATATAAACACATACAAATACAGACCTAGGGTATTATATAAACACAAATACAGACGTACACAGACATGTTATTTCAGAAGAAAGTTCTCACACTCATGAAAAGGAAGATGTTATGTTTTACTTTATATTGATGTCACCAAGGGAAAAACCCAACCCAAACCAAAAACATACCACCACCAAACTAGCAAGCTAGAAATAATAAAAAGTATTTCCCAGGAGGGAAAACCAGTTAGCCTGATTCATGGAAATGGGCTGTAAGTATATGCTTCAGTAACAATAGCCAGCCCAGAATAAAATTTATCATAAAGTTAGTATAACGATTCCAGATTCCTAGTTTAGGCTTAACTAATGACAAAAGGTAATGGGTGATTTTCTTGCAGAGTCTCCAGAAAGATGCCTCCTACACTAAGGCATGACGAACCACACTTATGTAACATCTATTTTATCATTTTCAATGATGGGAGAACACTTATGTATTAAGAAGTTTTCCATTCATTCCACCCCACATATTTAAAACATCCCTGAAGAAAAAAGAAGAAAAAAAAAGCCCTTTTAATCGTCAGGAATCTTTGGGTTTATTCAAATTCAAACTTTGCCGCTAGCCAAGGCATGCATGGTATTTTTACAGTCCTCTCAGCGCTGTGGAAGACCTATGTTGGGAATGTAGGTTTTCAGTCGTGCTCTGTCAATTCATTGGAATGGCATTTCCTCCAAAACAAAAACAAACAAAACCCCTACACTTATGAACTGTTTTGCTATGAACTATGAACTTTGCTCATAGCAAAGGTCTTTCCATCACTAATGTTTTTTGCAACAGTTACCCAATTTCTTGGTATATGCCTTTGGATTATGAATGTTAAAAGGGAACGCAACGGTTCCTGCCATAGAAATAAGCAATGAATGACGGCTGAGGGCAGTCAGCTTCCAAACAACGTATGACAGCAACTGGCTTCAGTCAAAATGTTTAGAAGACTGTTCCCCTCCCTCACCAGCTCCTCCATCCCCCAATCTTCTCAGACTTTCCATTAGGGCCCCACAGAGAGTGAACACAACATTTGATGGATATTAGGGGAAGGTAGATGAAGTTAGCAGGACAGAGAGGATCAATAGAGAGGGAAGCAGCGCACACAGCCTGACATATCACCTGCCGGAGAGTTACAAAGGAAGAGTTCGTTACAATTCTCTCTGAAAAGTCGATCACGTATTTCACTATCCCCACCATTAGCCAAAAGTCCAGGATTTCTATCTGTTCCTATCCTCTTTCTTTCCCCCCCAGTATCAGATTGTTTAAAACCTTAATTTTAACCTGAACCTGCAATTTTAGCTGCTAAGAGAATTGCACTTTCCCGTCTCTCTGCAGCCCCAGGGACTAATTGAGAAGATTACCTGAAGGCTTGAGGTCTAAACGCTCAAGGAAGAAAAACCTGCTTAAAACGATTTCTACAAAGAAGAATGACAGAAATAGGAACAACTCTATCTCAATAGGAGATCTTTCTGTCACTGCAGGCTTTTATATTATCAATGACGGTAAGCTGTATGTGATCATGTGCTGGAAAAACCAGTAATAACAGTGAGTCCCAGTGATTTCTTTCACTGCAGTACATAGAAATCTAATTGATAGATAAGGAGCTTGTTTTCACTACAAATCACAGAACTTAAAAGAAGTCTTGATCTAAAAATATTATAATCTAAGCAGGGATCAAGTTTCTTCTGTCTTTGCTAATGTGCCATGGTGAATAGATGAAATTTGCTGAAATAGTGCTTGTCTCCAGCGATCACGGAGGGCATGTGAAAGTGGTATTGAGCACTAAATGGAGGAGGTGTGTAAGAAAGAGCCAAAGACAATTTTAAAAGATGCCGTTTTACCTACACTTAACGAAATGAAAACTAGAAAATCTACATTCTTCTTTCAGAAGTCGTGACCCCATCAAAAACTGATGTACAAAACTATTCCAAGCAAGGTCAGTTAATAGAAATAGTACATCACAATCCAGTCCATTTGGGGCTTTTGTTCTTAAACACTTCAGTAAATGGGCCTGTTTGTTAACTCGAACAGATAATTATGAAGTGCAATAAAAAATTCAAATTATGTTAATAGGCCAGAGAACAACGGCTGTTTCTGAAATCACTGGCAATTACTAGACATAATGGTTCTCAATTAAGCTGGAGGGTATTTTCGATCATTCATAATTCACTATTTTAAAAGTATCATAAAAATATATAAGTGTGAGCTGTTAATAAAACTTTCAGACCGACAGCATAGCTGTTTGTCACAGAAAGTAATACCTAGTTCATTTTGGTAGTGTTTTTCCTTTTGTGGATGATCTGTGAAGATTGTGTTAGTGAAAGGAAGGCAAATACCTGGAATTTATATCTCACGGTGCTCCTATGTGCAATAGGAACAATATTCCTTTCTTAAGCAACTTCAGCTTCCTTGAGGAATACAGTCAGCAATCATACGTGTCCTTCCCAATTCCATGGTTAGATACTGCCGCTCACTATACAAACTCTAATGCATATGTGAACCAGGGAACTCTCTGCTTGCCCAGTCAGATTTTTATTTCAGATAATTTTCAAAGGAATAAAATGGAACACCCCTCCCCCCCCCAAAAAAAAAAAAAAGGGGGGGGGGGCGCTAAAATAAAACCAAGACATCCTAAGGAACACCTTTCAACACCTTTCAGTTTGAAGTTTGATGCACTGAACATTTCCACCACACTAGATAAACCAAACAACTTTAGTAACTGAAGCCTCTAAGGACAGATCAATAGGCTATGACTACTGCCCATACTGCCACTAAAGCTGCCACTTATCCACCACATGTGTAACCTTCCATTAGGAAAACGGCACATTTAGCAATTGCTAAATTCTCATTATAGCTTTACTACATATGATTAATGATCAGCTTACTGGAGACATGCGTGACTACCCTAAGTAGACATATTTAAGGACACGTGTGAATATGAATTTCATTTATTTATCGCAAAAGCAACCACACCTTAAAAACTTTTTTCTCTAATTGAACCACTTCAATCTTCCTCCTGCCAAGAAGCAAATCTTGCATTTTTATTCAAATACATTTGCATACATGTTCCTGAGGAGTAAATAATTCAAGAATAGTGTCTAACTGTAGAATATTTTCATATTTAAACAGCAGCTCAAAGACTTGAGCACACCACTGTGAATCAGCAGTGGAAGACAGCCGTTCATCATCCAGACCTTAGGATCTGTTGAGACTCTTTATTGCTTTGACCTCATTAAAACTGTGCAGACCATAAGCTAACATAAATCTGTCTCTCTAAATACTTTCCCCTTTAATTTTTCTAATAGCTCCACACAAAGGGAAAGGTTAAAGCCAATTAAAAGTGATACAAATACCATTATTATTGCCCTGAAAAACTGTTAGTTATTGGATTTGGTCGTTTCACTTTAGAAACCCATTACTCCTATTTCTGAATTAATTAGTAATTACACTGTTTATTGACTTTCCTTGGGGTTTTGTCTTTTGTTGGGGGTGTATGTGTGTGAGCAAGCCTGTTTTGTTTGTTGGGTTGTTGTTTTTATTTTTAAATCCCTCCTTTATTCCAATTTCTTTAACTACATACTCTTAGTCTCAAAGCTAATATAAATCTCAATTGTTACAGCTGGACAAGGGTATCTACACAAGGACAAAATTATCATTTTAACTTCATTCCAAGTAGGGAAGAAAAAGTCTTGATTCATTTCTATGCAGTAAAAACTTGGTTTTCTATCTCATTAAGATCATTATACAATACTGACAGATGCTTAAAAGCATCCAGTGCTGAAAGAACTGTTGAGAAAATTGATACAAAAGTCCTGATGAATGATAATCTTTCAATCTGCAAGATTTTGCATCCCTGTATTATGTCTAGCAAAATGCACATAACCTAGAAAACCAGCAGCCAAAACCCCCCAAACTACCCCCGTCATTAAATAGCTACCATTTTTTAATGTTCCTTCATGCTGTTTGCCACTGAGCAGCAGTCGTCATTCTCCTAAAAAAGGAAAAAGGCAAAAAAAGTGTAGGGGTGGAAGTCTCCCCGAATTCCCAATGACCTCGGTAGCTGCTTTGCACAGAGAACTGTGAACAGAATATTACCATTAACATTGTAATCATAGTAAACAAGCATCTGGCTGTCATTTAAAATACAGCTTTTTCTGTACTGATAATAAGAAGCATTTTCTGCTAATTTCTGTTATCTGTAAATCTCTCTTGGCATTCCAACTCCGCACTTAATGTGCCGTACACACTTCACTTTATGCACAATGAACACTAGCATCAAATGCCAGCATGTCTTCTTGTTATCTTCAAGATAGGCAGCGATTCATTCAATAAAACATCTAAGGAATAAGGAGGTATCTATTTATTATGCCATGGATATTGAACAGAAACACATACATATATTTATGTTTACATTGGGGAAATAATCATAAACTTTTGCAAAAAACCCCAGTTTTATTTCTGGGCTAGCTCGATTAATTTAATTGCAGAGCAGGAGCTGCAGTCAAGTTACTTATTTATCCATGCACTGCATCTCTAAATCAGTGAAGTACTGCAGTATACAATCCCCAAGTTAATTGTACCTCCTCACTTTGGGTACCACTGATGCTCCATGCTAGCCTATTCCTACAGGATAACTGCCAGAGGTGCAAAGCAGAAACTGAGTTGCAAACTACCACCATATTTTTGTTTTCATAACTTCTGTTCCGTTAGATTACTTGAAAGCTAATCTGCAAGTGACCCTTAAAAAAATACAAACACTAACCTAAAACTTAAACTTGCGTAACAGATTTCTCTCCTCCTTGATTTACTGGTGTAAATCACACACAGCCCAGTTGACTGAACTCGCTAATAGGAAGGCAGGACAAGGAACGTCACAATTCTGGCCACAGGTTTTGTGTTTTAAAACAGACTTTACAAAGTATTGCAAATGCATCAAAAAATAGCAATATGCTTATTAAACAAAATTTTAAAAATCTAAATTGACTTCAAATTGAGTGCCTATCTTTTTAATTTTTATTAAACTTTGTTTCTCATTCTCCCCCTCATTTAGATGCTTGCAAAATAAATATAATTATATCCAACTTTAATAACTTTGGTACCTTGAGCTGCAGGTGCTAGTATGCTGTATCTATTACCATATTTTAAGCCCTTTTAAGAAGATTGCATTAATTTCTATGATAATTTAGAGCCCATAATGCATTCCAAGATGCGAATAGATGTTAATCACCACAGAACGATTTTCCTGTATACTAACGAAGTCATGCCATAACCAGCAACCACTAACTTTTAAAATTCAATATTGCCACAGAAAGGCTTGATTAAAATTTTGTAAGAGTAACGATACCCTGGAGAATGGTTAAAACCCCCAAAGTAATCAACAACTATGTGAATTGCTACATCCTTCCTATAGAAATTATTAGGACTAAAGGTATTTATAGTATCCATTCCATTCTTTGCCCAGTGTGATAGTTACCCAGGTATATTTATCTGCTGCCACTGCAACAGACTTTGTACGGCAGCTAGTTCAAAGCCAGCAGGCAGAAGAGAGTCTTCACTATTAAAATGGTGCTTTGTTCAGTATTACAGGTACATCACTGAGGAAGAATTGTCATCAACAATTGCATTACTTTTCTGATATTAGAATATTTTGATTGATAAAATAAGGCAAGAGTTTGCCTCTATGATTTAAGTCAAGGCTCAGTTTGTTTCATCCACTTGAACAACCTCTAACAGAGCAACATTCAAATTGAAATACCTATGCTAAGAAGGGAACATTTTTTTTCCAGAACAAGCCCATTTAGCTTTCTGCAACCTAAAAGTAATTAAGGGATGCTTTTTCTGCATTAGCCTGTTCGTTGTTGTTGCTTCTTGACAGTTATTTTAAAAAGGATGCACTAAAGGCAGTACATTGCTTTGTCACTACTAGAAAGGTGATCGAAATGAAGGAATACTCTCATCTGTTTCACAAACGTTGCTAAGTGACCCATTACACAGGCTGAGAAAAGCTTCCAGCTTTGCTAGAGTTTGCCCTCCACACATGCAGGGACACTGGCTGTTTCACTGCCATGTCGAGATCTGTGGTACTCACTATTTTAAACCTCAAATCTGCCTTCAATAACCAAGACAGACACAGCCCTCGCAGGAATCACTGCAGTGCTCCACAAAGTCAGCAGTTTCACCTAACAAGGGATGGCTTCAGCCACAGTATTCCATATGAAGGTTGCAGATCCATCTCCCCAGACAGAGAGGACTAAATCTAGCGGACTGTGCTCAAAGAACATAGCTTTCAGGAGTTTACCACAAAATTTGTTTTCTGGTTTAAGAGTTAGAATAGACTAGACTATTTCAATGGGAAGGGACCTACAATGATCACCTACTCCAATGGACTGAGCAATTCAGGGCTGACCAAGTTGGAATGTGTTGTTAAGGGCATTGCCCAAATCCCTCACAGATGCACAGGCCTGGGACATCGACCACCTCTCCAGCAAGCCTGCTACTGTGTGTGACCACCCTCTTGGTAGAGAATGCAGTCACAACATGGAGTAACACCACCATCTCTGTGTCTACCCAGGTGCTCTAAACAGCAGAACCAAGTTGACATTTCTAACTTTCCATGTGGTTAAAATTTCATACACTGAGTTCTCACAAAGGAAAATGACTGTTTGAACAGTTTGTTCCCTGTAGACAACAAGCAGGTTCAGGCGAGCAGCTGAAAGCCATTATGACATTGAGCCAATTCAAACTGATGCTCCCTCCATCAGCAATTATACAGAGGTTTAACTGGGTGCTGTGATTTGGCAGCACAAGGGGGTTGCATGTACCACCTTCTCATTATAATGAAGATTTTTCTCTAAAGTCTCTTACTTCTTTGAAGATTTTTAACCTAGCAATCGCTTCAGGGCCGTGCTCTAAGCTGGGTTTCGCTTTCTGGAGTCTCTATGTTGTCAGCATAATCCTTGAAATATAATATGATGTGTTGGAAGAAAATCAGCTCCTATGTGAAATACACCTTGGGGCAAGAGAAATAAATTGGGGGGCTTCTAGATCAACTTTTATTACGATCACTTAAAAGACTTTGCGCTCTTTCTGGTATCACACGATACCATTTAACTGTTTCAAATTACACTGCCTTCACCAGAAGTTCATTATGCCTTCCTAAATGTGACAAAGGTAGAAGAAAAATTTTAAAAGACAGCTTAAAAGGTCCCAAAAAAAAGGGTACAAGTGTAACCTTAGTATTCCAGATGCAATTTGACTTTTAAAACATACACTGACTTTTGAAAGATACATTGAAGGATTCTGTATGAACAGTTTATTTACTCTTGTATATTTAAGCAGTTCACTTGACAAGATTAACATCTAATTGAGAAATTAAGTTTTTAAAGCTAGTTTACTTTTGAAAAAAAAAATAACAATCTGGGATTTATTTCATGGTTGTGTATTTTTGTAGCAGCAGTCAATGCCATTTGAGCAGTGACAGGATTTAAGCTGCCACCAACACAAATTAAATCATTAGCTGCCGCCTGCAGAAATATTCAGAATCCTGAATTTAAGTCTCAACAGACAAGCAGAGGAAGAATTTATTCTCACACGTTTTATATAAATAATCACTTAAATCTGTACATGTTAAGTACAAAATATGCGTTAACATAACAAAGTATCCGGTTCACACAAATGTGATTCTTGCCTTCCTCATTGAAAGAGAAGACATTATTAAAAAAAAAAGTAGCAGTATAAAACAAAGCAGTATAAAACTGCTTGAGAAATCAAGTAACTAAACAAACAAGTGCAGTCTATTTACTGAAAAAATACTAGAGTGGCCACAGGAATTTTATACTACAGAATTTTTGCACGAAAGAAGAAAGCTAGGAAAGGTGATAAACACCTCAGCAAGGGGCGTTCCTCTAGAGAGGCCTCACATGAAAGAAGATGAAGGGAATGCAGAGTCCTTCAGTTTGGCTCAAAACTCTCCAATTCCTCCCTAGCTGCCTACAATGCCGTGTTGGGCGGTGGTTCCAAGAAACTGGATACCATGAAGGGCTTACAAGCACACCTCTGGGTCTCAGCCCCGTTTCCTTGCAGTAGGTGCCTCCTCTTCCTCCAGGCAGCAGGATTCCCAAGCCAAGCCCGAAGGCCTGAGAGGGGATGGAGCAGCCAAGTCTGGCAGGGCTGGGCACAGGTTTCCTGGCCACAGGCAATCCCAGCTCACAGCTCCCGAGACCTGCTTTATCTTGGATTATAATACTTTCCTTGAGGATCGAAAGAAGGGACATAGGAGATGTGGTGGTGTGGGAAAGACTGGCAAAACAAAGTTAAAGTTGAAAAGGTCAGAACAACAGCCCCGGAGCTGTAAAATCAGCCAAAACCCATGACTTTCCACTCTGATAGATCTTAGACATTCTAACAGCATAACCTTACGACCAAAACATTTCTAAACCAGCATCACAAAAACCCGGACAACTCTTACTAGTTCATTTGCTCTAACTCCACTGATTCAACACAATTAAATTCAATACACAGCACTGAAATGCACGTGGAAATCAGGCCTACCCACTACTGGAGTAGAACACAGAGAAACCCTGTACAAGTTAAAATAGCCATTTCTCATACAGAAAAAAAAAAAAAAAAAATCTTTTCTCCACACATTACTGCTCTGCACTGCTGGAAAAACCCAAGGTCCTGAGCAGGCAACAGGCATTCTGAACATCTCTGGGAGCACTGGGGTCTGCACAGGACCGAGGGGCCACAACGATAACACCCTTTAGAGGAACTGAGGAGAGGACCTGGTAGAGCAGGTAATACAACTACCTCTAACAACTAAGTACATATAAGGACTCCTCTATTCTGGTTCACAAATTCTCCTTCCTGATATCAAGTGCAAGTTGGGTAACTCCACAAACACAATAAACAATAAAATAAAAAGTTAAAGTAATTCTTTAAAATAGAAGCAGTTGAATAATGGTGACTTGTTTGTTTTCTCTTTTAAACAGGACACCCCTGTATATAGTACTGTAATATCAGTAATATATACAATAGATATGCAAGATATATACATAATATATAAAATTCACAGCCAGGTATTTAAAATAAAAAGTAAAAATTTAGCCCTTCAGTAAAAGGTAGACAATAAAATTCAGTACTTAAAAATAATCATAATCCATGACAGCAATTTTTTTCACAAATTATTTTACTTAAAACATAAATTTGAGGAATATTCTATTGTATAATTCATGATGTCAGTCAACCCACAAAAAACCTAAGCTAGCGTTAGCAAATGGGAAAATTCTTACAGCATTCACATTACAACATGTGTACACTATCGATATTTTATGACTTGTAATAAGCATTTGCCCTTTGTCACTGTCAAAAATAGACAATTACTGTAGCTACTTCTCCAGCCTGTTCTGCTGTAGAGTTGTCTAGTATATCTTAGAAGATGAAAAAAGTTTTTACATATTTTTAACTTGAACTGCACAATGGATGCACTTCTAAAAGATTACTCTGCATCCCTTTTTCAGAAGGTATTCCCCAATTCCAAGAACAAACAAACAAACAAACGAGTTAAACGTGTTAAAAGCTTTAAGACTTGGTTAAAAATTAAAATCAGTGATGACGATCAGAAAATGCCAACCAAACACTTGATCAGCATTATTCCCTAAGAAATCTGGCTCCCTTTCTAAGTAACATTTTCTTGAATCAAGTTTCTTCATCAGTCTAACAGTTCCCCTAAAACTTCTTTCCCAGTTGAGGCTGTACTACCTAACAAATGGCTTCAATGTCCTTTTCCTCCCTTGAACGGCCATGCATATTTTGCCAGAAACATGAAAAGTAGGAATGCAATTGCATTTGTGCTGATGCTAAATGTTAATAGATTTGCCTAAATGTCTGCTAATAGCACCCCTAGAATTAGCTAGACTAGTAGTGCATGCCTAATGCGTTGTTTTTGTTGTTGCTGCCTTAGCTGTTTTCTCTTTTCTTTCTCAGCCACAAAAAGAAAGGGTTTTAGTAAAATGTTTCTGTACATCTGCAGCCTGTGCAGCAGGCATGCCACTAACCTCATGGAGCACTGACACAGCATCATTAGCAGCATAAATCCCAACATTCTACTGCTTCCTGAAATTAAACATGGAAAGTCGAATGGGTTTTTTAAATTAAACATGAAGCCCTGACTTTGCCAGCCAAAACATGTCCTCCTATCACCTCTTCTAATTCCTCCAGGTCACTTTTGTTAGAGAATTCAGCTCTGTGCAGAGGATGATGCTCTTTTATTGGCATGTACTTTCAGAATGTTGCGGGTGAACAAAACCTCTGAAAAAGATTTTCTGCATACCAAAACATTTAATAAATCTGCTTTAGACTCCCAGAGCTCAAATTTGCATTTTACAAATGTAAAAGATTTTTAAAATGAACAGTTATAAGTGGTTCCATTGAACAATCATATCTTTAGATGTAAATAATCTGAAAATCAGATAATGCTATATTATGTAAAAAGTCTATTTTAGCAAGTTAAGTTTGCAATAGCTGTGCAAATGCATCACGTTATCAAAATCTTCTACTGCTTCAAAATACAAGAAATGTAAAAATATCTTGGAAAACAACACCCTTCTTTTCAGCAGGACTGCTAATTTCTAGCTGTCAGTTGACTAAGCCACCTTGAAGTATTATTATTGAAGTGCAGGACAGACTTTTAGTCCTATTCCTGACAAAAGTACATAAAAAGGCTGTTTTGTAACTTTAGTTTGCAGAGAGACACTGCCGACAGAGCATTTATGTTGGAAACAGAAAAAAGACATTGAAGAGAAACAAAGCCAACAGTAGCTCCAGGTCCAAGAAACCTTCAAATCTTTAATTGGAAATTCTGATTCTATCTATGAGAATATATATTTAAAAACCCCACCCGCCAAGTCTTTTAATCTATGTCTGTGGAAACACACCACTGTAAAGGGTATGAAAAATAAGAATTAAGTCTCTGATTATATTACCTTTCAGAAAATTTGTTAGCATGTTATTAGCAAATTGTTTATTTGTTAATTATAGTTTTAATTAAGATACAACAATAAATTATCTTTGCAACATTTCTGCAGCTATTTACAACCCCTGAGATTTAGATACTTCATTCTATATCTGTAAGGCTGACTGAAGTAAATTAAAGTTATACCACAATGATCACCCTTTGCTCATCCAAAAATGCCTCCCAAAACTTCAGATAGGGAATGTGGTGTTCTGCCAGATGCCTCTGCAAACCACCACAGCTTTAATCCAACAACCCCTGTTCTCATAAAGAATGCCTCAAACCTGGGTTTCAAGGAAGAAAAAACCTAATTTTTATTTTTGTTTTAAAACTAATTTCTACATTGTTTGCATAACCTGGGATCTCAGCAATTCCAGTCAAAATTACAGAGATAGCATGCAGGAGGAAGAGAAGCCTGTATGTAATGGATTCATTTGCTACCCTACTTTGCTGTTACCTGTTTCCCTCATCTCCACCACTGAGCTCATCCTTCACAATAAGCTTTGATGGCAGTTCTGCACACAAAGCGTATTCTGCCCGTACTGATACGGCAGGGATGTCTAAAAAAGTCAAAGCGTAGGAAGATTCTTCCAAGGCAGACTGCAAGGAAACATTATCAGCCACACGTTTACAGCGTAATGTCTGACTTCAGTTTGGTAGCACAAGACCCATCACAGAAAAATAAATCCATTTGATTTCCTATGAATTTAGAGATTGCCAGACCATCAGAGAGAGCGGGCTGCATGATGAGGAGCACACCAAATAGAAAACAAAACCCCAAACCTCAGCACGAGATGCAGGAGCCACCTGATCTAAGTCTTAGTAAGACCTATTTTCAGAATTCTGCAGGTCAGATGTATTTTTCTAATTACAATTATTAGGAAAGAAAAGCCAACATATATCTGCCTAAAAACCTGCAAACAGAAACAGTTTTTATAAACAAACCCAGCAATTACTCAGTTTCACACCGCTGATGAGGTCGCTGCTCTGCTGACATAAGGAGTACTTTCTCATGCCGTGCATCACAAGTCTTAAAAAAATTACTTAGGGATGTGTGTCTAAAATAAAAATTAAACTTTTTAGATAGCATTTACTTAGTATTTCCACACAATTATGAAAACTAGACAGAAGTACTGATTTTGTTCTTTAGTAGCGGCTCTTGGAAATACACAGGAATAAAGCAATTGTACAGTATTCAAAAGCATAAAGTGCATTTAGCTGATCAGGTTTCATAATTTTCCAACCAGGTCTCCTCAGAAAGGAGAATTGCTGCTCTTCCCTCCTCTACAGAGGAAAAATGTTTTTCCTCTCTTCAAGCCAAAGTTTTGCAGTATTTAAACTAAACTTTAGTTTAAAAGGTACTGAAGCTGCTTCCATTCTTCTGCTTTAAAACGTCTTTCAAGTGCTGCTATTTCTGTATCCCTCTGGTAAGTATATTGTGCTGCCTTAGTTTTGCATAAAAAGGAACAAGACTAGGTCAAGGATGCAAACCAAACTTGTGGTATAATGAAGAAGACCTGACCAGTCCTATCTTTCTAATGCTGTGTTACTTATTAACATTTCAATTTTTTTCTAATAATATTTTGTATTAATGCCACACAGCTCTTCATAATGACAACTTTCACTTCATAAATATATATACACACTTTAAAAAAATAACTGAAAAATATCCCCGAAGAAAGGTGTTTTCCTACAGCAACTGACAGCAAAGAGCTGTTACCCTGTTACCCTGTGTTTTCAAAGAGTGCATTTAACATTATTATTTCTGCAGCCATGTTATTTGATTTCATTATAAAGCTGAATAAAATCTTGCATTTGAGATGTCCTACACTTGAAAAGAGGTCTAGTAGAAACTAGCACATTCAACCAGGGAAAGAGGTGGGTGCAGCCACACAAAGCTATCCCTGGAAAGATGAGCCAGAGCCTCAGATACGGCACTGGATATACACTAAAGAGCTGAAGTCTTTTTCTGGCTTGTTCTTATTCTTCCCATATTAAGGAGTCACACAAGAGGTGAGACTGCCTGATCTGAGTATCAGCTCTGCTATGTAATTAGCTATACGGCAAGGATTTGTACGAAACATAACAAAAGGTAAGTGAATTGATACTGGAAAGTTTACCCTAGAAAAAACGTCCCTTTCAAAGTACCAAATCTAGTATTTTCAGTAGGTGACATATCAATGATAAAATGCTATTAGTGTGACAACTAGGAAAAACACACATGGAAATGTATTTATTTATTTACATTCACCCTGTGTATTCTAGGAGAAGCGGAGAAGCTAACCAAAGCTGAACCTTTGGATGATGAACTGTTTGACAAACCCCTCGTAGCACTGCAGTCACTTGAAGCCTGTACTACACAGAGACATCCCTATCAGAGAGACAGGAAGGTAACAGTTACCCATTTCTTCAAAGATCCTGTCATAAAGTCCTAATAAAAACACAGGCCATGCTTTTCTCTACGAGGCTTTATACCGCAACGTGTTCATCAGAAAGATGTGCATATTTTACCCTGCTCACCTCTGCAAAAGCATTCACCATCACAGCCAGTTTCTTTAGTGGCACTGTCAATATAGCCATGGGGAAGTATAAGAGATATGCTGTACTTAGAATGTGTCACCTTCACCTGCAATTCCTTTAGGGATTCTTTTAGCTCAGGGAGTAGTTGGTAATAGAAAAGTAGACTACAGTTGGCCATCAGAAGGATGGACTGTAGTCCATTCCCTCCCTACCCAACCACTGTTAGTAGCCCCCCTTGCCTTCTTTCTCTGTCAATCAGCAAATGATTCTCCAAACTAAGACACCTACATCTTTGTGAGGCTGTAAATTATTTTGGGAACAAGTAAAACCATTCTGAAATACTGACAGCTTAAGCACGTTACGGTTATCATTACAGAAGGCTTCCTTATCATACCTACATCTTGCAGCAGTTCGAATGCAACTCAAAGCTTTAGTGGATTCTAAGCAGCAGGAATCTGTGGCTTCTAAAAACACAGTCTTCATATAATCTGAGACTTGATCTACAGTGTGTTATAAAACATCATTCTAGTGCTGTCAACCTGCACAAAAGTCTCCAGTCTTCTTTCACACTAGCAGTCAAATCCTCATCTTATTCAGATGGTCACCAGTACAGCCTTCCTACTGTGATCTCCTAACCTGAGCAAGGGATTTGAAGCCACAAAGATTTGATGACACAAGCTCAACTTCTTTACCTAGTTACGTGCTTTGTTTGCCATATAGAGCTTTACAGATCTGCCCTCCCTTTCATATGATACTTTCTTGTTACTCTATTTATCCCCTGACATTGCAGTTGTCTGCTAATTATTTTCCTCCCACCAAGTTTCCAAGATGCCTATTGACAATGACAAGAAAAGGGATGGTAATGCCACTGGTTTTGATTTAGATTACAGGATGTAACCTCCACGTAATCATTGTTTTTCAAGCATAAACTGATTCCAGTACTGGAGATACCAAAATACTTTGAGCCTATCACAGAATAGATTCCAGTTATTTAAACTAATCATAGCCTGGATTAGGTAGACAATTCAGGTTTATTAACATTTGGCTACCTGTCTGCCCTTAAAAAAACCTAACCAACCAAACAAACAAGATGAAGAAAAAGAAAAAGCCATATTCCACTCAGGCCTTACTTTATGTCTATTAGCATGCTACTCATTTTCCATTCAAAACTACATCTTGTATACAACTGTGCTGTATGTTGATGCTGCAGAAAACATGCATAGAAAAATATACTAGTTCACCTGCCTTAAGGTGAAAACATAACAAAGATCAAAAGAACCTCCTGGTTGTCACAGCCCTATCATGACCTGAAACCATACATCAGGAAATTGCATCTTCAGTAATATCCAGCACATCCCTAACTTTACATTGAGAGGCAGGCTTACTGCCCCCTGGGATCTAGAAGGAACTATCCTTCTAGTTCTTGAGCCTTTTAGGTCCTTTGTGCCCATCACACTGGCACAGGTGGTCCTGCTCAAGTCTGGCCTTTTGTGACGCGCCTGGAAAGCCCCCTGTTCCCTTCAACCAAGCCTGGTTCTGCATCTGTTTACACAGACTGACACTGTCATTTCAAAAAATGTTCTGTTTTCACTGTAAGCCTCTCAGATTCATACAGAAATGCTTCCACGCTTCCTCTTGATCACGCTATTAATGCCTGCATTATCTTTAATTTGGGCTTCATTTGTTTTGCTTATCCATCCCATTTCCTGTCTTCATGTTGTCAGCTTATGTTTCATTCTTTTAATAGAAAATAGTTTGTGAGTGAATGCCTGGAGGAATGAATCCTGAATGATGTGTGCTTTTGCACTTGTCAATCTTTTCCAGTCTTTAGCTTAAGATCTTTTGATAATCTTTATATTTTAAATGCCAGCAGCATGTACCGTAGTACCATTTTGGTTTAGATGAACAATAGTGTTTAGAGAAGAGTGACAGAGAGGATTATTGGTTCCTGAGAGTTGCTATCTGCCAGAGACTCGACCTGGATGCCTTCATCCACTACTCACATACAGGGGAGGAACCTGTAAACATGACACTCAGCATAATTAATGCAGTAATTGCCAACCTTCTCATACCTGCATTTGTTTTGTTTCTAGGGACTTACTCTCTTCTTTTGCTTCTTTCTCAGCTCATGGCTGAGAATGTTTACTGCCTCCAAATTGCAATTTCTCTTTACCAACTCAAAATTTAGTCTCAAAATTTTCCTTACATGTTCAGTTTCATATATATGCACTATAAATTTCCAGCTCAAGTACAAGTTCTTTGCTCTAGTCATAAATTTTTATTTTGGATAGGACTAATATAAACTTCCCTGAACAGTTCACAGCTTGCTTCTATATGTGTACACATGATATCAGTCTCACACGCTTTCACAGTGACTGAGAACTACTGACCCACACCAGCATCCCGCAGCCCAGGGAAGGCACAGAACAACTGCAATGTTATGTTTGCACTTGGCTATACTCCTGTATTTTAAATATGGAGATTAATTTAATTTCTGATTTGAGTGTTAATTAAATAAAGTTTACTGTTCTAGGCTTAAAATTTAATAATTAGGATTTAATTTTATTTTAGTACTAATAAAATCTTAATTGGTACTTATTACCGGTAGCAAGTGCTAAGCTGAATTCGTCTGCCTCTCTCAAAACCCTGAAAACAAAACCCATTATAATAACTTTGAATCAGTCCAACTCAAGAAGTTCAATATTAAAGAGTTAGAACTATTGTAAAGAGAATAAAGAGAATGTTGCAAATGAGGAATGCAATTCCACATTCTTTGTCAATATTGTAACTGCAGTCTAAGTAAAACAAATTGGCATTCCTCTGCTTTGTGGAAAACAACCCAGATATTTTGGGCAAAAAATCCTTCCAGGGGTCTTAATAATTTGCAATTTTTTTTTTTTTTTTAAAGAATTCTTCACTGTTCTTCCATTTCTATTCTCCTCTACTCCCTCAGGAAGCAAGTTGTTCCTCACGTTTGGAATGTTGTCATGTTTATGCTGTTCAGACATTTGTTGGTTTGGTAGGTGCAAAGTGAGACCGTGTAGTCTGCACAGGCTTTAGTCACTGATGCTGTATGCTGCTAAACAGCACCGGGGCAAAACAGACCTCTGTGCCTTTATGAAATAATAGAGGTGCATACAGTGATGTAATATGCATTCAATAGAACAATACTTTCACTTAACCCTTCATGCCTGACTTCTACTGCCAGACACTAACACAACTGCTTACAAATATCACCCATCAAATTCAAAGAAATGGAGACAAAAATAAAACAACTATTTGGAAGGTTCCGTTGTGAAACTGAAAAATCAATTACATATGCTCCTAGGCAGTTTGGGAACCTGTTCTCTTCTTTGCCCACAAGCCCATCAGGGCAGGGATCAGCCACTGAAAAGCACTTAATACTGTATACATGATGAATAAATAATGCAACAACTCTCAAGGTCGTAAGGTGAAAACAAGACCTAGCTAGGAACATGAACTTGTACCTTAGTTGCCTTTATGAAGCAGAGGTGGTGAAAAAATAGCATATGAGGATGGAGACTGTGAGAGTAGGGACACCTTTCAGGAGTAATGGTTTAAAAGAAAAAATTTTAAATTTAAAAAATAAAATCTATATTTACACTAATTCCAATCCCTTAGCTCTCGAACGAGGAACTGTAATGGTTCTGTGAGCTCTTAGGTATATGTGTGAAATAGCTCAGAAGTGCCTTATTCCCCTGACTGCTTTTTCCTCCAAGTGTCTATACTCATTATGCATTTCTCAGCATAAATTGTTTGCCAATACCATTCTCTACAACAGCCACCAGCACGTCACTGGATCAAAAAGTAAACCAATACACTTGTTCACACTTACTTAGTTTAGGGAGGTTGAAGATACTCTTCAGAACCTGAGGAAATGAGATTTTTGGACCTCTTGTGTATGTGCTATCACACAGATACAATGGCATGTACTTTAGAAAGGTAAGTGGGCATTTTCCATTAGCATTCTGCCATTTGGAAGTTCCATTGTGTGAAGATACAAGAAAAATAAGGAGAGGCAGAAAGGAATCAACTGGTTTCATGAACTGACCTACAGTACACAAACCAAGCCCAAACATTAAGTCACAGGGAGACTTCAAGTACTACAAGAAATGTCAATCATTATGCATTACTTCAAAGGCCTCTTATTTTTACTTGTAGAGTGGATGAAAACTGCTTATAACATAGTTGAAAACTAATATATTGAACTGTTCTTTTCATGCCTGAAGTGACAGGCAAGCACCTTGTTCACATGCCACTAGTTGTGCTAGAATGTACCAACACTTCCTCAGAGAGACCTGAGCTCATTTCCAAGCTCACAGAAAAGGCAGATGAGATTCTCTGGCCGATCAGCACATGGAGCAGGAAAACATTTCTTTACCAAATTCCAATCAAGTCAATCGCCACCCACTCAAAATCAGTAGGCTATATGCAAGTATTAATACCATCGTGTTCCAACACAGAGGGAAATTTAAACTGACCAAAATTACTTTTTTACAACACTAACTCAATGAAACCTAATGGGCTGGCCTAAACCCATCAGTATCTGTCCTACACACACCCAGAGAAAACCAATGATAAGAGGTCTCATGTTTACAAGAAAATTTCTTTGATAAACTTCTGACAGGACCCAATTCCACTTAATCCAATAGTAGGTGATACCCATTTAGGATACAAATGATTACACAGAAGGTCATGTAGCAAGTAGAAAGATAGCAATTTGACAGATGATGCTCATGCCCCTGTAAGTATATAAGCCTTCAGCGGGTATACAAACTGTATGAAACCCAAACTTAACTGGAATCCACTGAAATTAAATACCCAGTATTATGACTTTTAAAGCTCTTCACTGACTTCTCCAACAAACAAATAAATACTGGAGGATGTGTTTGTTCTCCTACAATTCAAACATCTCAGTTAAGTACTGAAGTGCTCACAGCCCTTTTTACAATAGCATGCAGAGAGAAGGTGGCCAACCCAAGTGCCAGAAAAGGCATTTGCTCTTCAGGTGCCTGTGGGAGAGTCACAGAGCCACTCATTAGGCCAGCAGTCCCTGGCAGACTCCATAAAGACCTGACCTGAAGAAGCACCTTCTCCATGCACCTACAAAATGCCATTGAAAACGCTGTAGATCCTGATAAGAAGCATTTTGTACATGGGTCCTGAGCACTGGGACTGCCAAGGGCCACTATCAGGCTCATTTGCCTTTGATATTTCCAAAGATTTACTTTTGATGAAAAAAGAAAAAAAAAAAAGGAATTTATTTTGATGCAACACAAAAAATACTAAAAATTAAGAAAAACCCAAAAGACAAAGAGGGTAAAGAAACTGACATCAGTTTTTGGGAGCTCAGGATGACTTTTTTGCTTCTTACATATTAAATTAATGAACTAGTGTGGCTTTCAGTCATATTCAGAAAATATCGAAATATTTGTTAATTTTTCGGAATATTTATATTATATTTAAGCATTTCTATGAAAAAGAGCAACAGTGGCACTAACCAAAATGTAACATAAGCTATAGGCAATTTAAAAATAATGTTTACAATCACTGAGATGATAAATTCTTCTTTAGAATGAAACCAACAAAATGGTATTTCACTTATTATGGACACTAGGAGTTTCATAACATAAATATGCTAAAGAAAGTATAGAAACTGCACTATGAATATCACAAAAACTCACAAAAAGACAAAGTTAATTTTATAATTTCAGTTACCTCTTTGATTTACAGTGTCTTCTACTAGATATTATCTTTCTCTCTCTCTCTTTTCAGCCTGAAGAGATTTAAGATCTACCATATAATGGTGACACCATTATAACATCACTACAATCTCCCAACTTATTTCAGGTAATTGGACAGAATAATTTTTGCCCAACTGATCAATAACTGCACTTTATCAATTTATCAAACTACTTCTTTCCCTGTTTCTTTCATAGGAGCAGTTCATTTTGACATGACATCAGTTCAAATTCACTAGAACAAGACTGAAACCCAGTAACAAGGTAATCAGAGTAATCTGATGTCCAATCTGAGACAGAATAATGTCAAATGAACACATTTATGCTAAAAGGATGTCCATATATATTAAAAAAAACCTCCAAAAAACACAAACCCCAAAACCAAAACCACAGCTACTACCAAAGTATTTTAAATTATCCTGGGGCATCAATAATTTGCAGTTTATCTGCTGGCTTCCAGCTATTACATAATGGGTAATTAGATGCTGAGCCTTCTAGTGACTTAGAAAAATAGTCTACATGTTAATTGCTTTTATGAGTCCTTTAATGTAATCTGGGGACAGAAAGAATTTTGGACTGTCTCTGAATAATAACATTACTGGCAGCTTAATTTCTTTCCCTTTTTTCCCCAGACATTTCTTAGAGGTTTTGACAGATTTTCTTCCCTCCTCTCTGTACACTATATATTTATGTGTATACATAAATATATTTTTTTTTTACCTCCACACTATTAGATCTTCTGTTTAATTGCAAGCAACGGTCATTGACCATTTTCACTGTAGAGTCCTAGCTACCACTAGATTTCCACCCCCCATGAAAAGACAACTGCATTTTCCATAGGTTATTTGTTCCTAATTAAAAACTTCTTTCTTGTTTAGTATTCTTTTTTTGTGAAACTAATTTATAAAAGGACATCTGCTTTCCTTTCTCCTTCCAAATCCTCACAGTGATCTTTGGACTCTGGCTTTCCTACAGACAGGGAACCAGGAGGAATCGCATCATGCTCTCAGTAGGCTGACAGCGGTGAACCTACTCCTGCCATAACAAAGACTGCTAGAGGCCTCACGTCGAGTGTTGCTTATAAATACCTCAAGAAACGAGGTTCTTGTCTAGAGCTGAATTGTCACAAGTGGATTGTTTGTGTGATTTAGTTGAGAAAACACGGAGTGAATTTGAGAAAATAGAAAGCAAAAAACCCACCAAAAAAAAAATATCCCAGAATATTCCAAAGTAGTATGGGAATATACAAACATAGGAACTTCTGGAACACTGCTTCAACACTGTATCTTGTCCTCAACAGCAACAAGCATGTCTAACAAAAAGCGTACAAATAGGACAAGTATATAACTAGACTTCCCAAAAATTTTCCAGTCTCCACCAACTTATGCCTTTTGAAAAAGGAAGACAATTTTATAGTCAGAAGAGGGAAAAAAGCTAAGCAAGAGAAAGAATTTAAACAAGGAAATAAATCCCATGCTTCAGGGAAAAGGGTAAATAAGGGAAATTCGTATACATGCTGCTACAAGAATGTAAACTTTTTGCAATGCTCTCTCCACTCTGGCCTCCCAAATGAACAGGAAAAAAAAAAAGTGTTCAAAATTTTTATCACAACCTTCCACGTGTATCAACAACAGGATAATCCAGAAAGTTCCCAAGTTCTCATAAATCCATGATCCTCCTTAAGGACCTACTGTAATAATTCTGCTTTTCAATGGCAGGAGAGTAGGGTACAAGAGACCGAGGTTTCAGAGCAGTTTGGCCTGAACACTGAAGCTCATCAGCACAAGAGAGAAGAAAAATACTCATTAACAAAAAGTAATCACAAGTGTTGATATTAACTGCAAAAGGTGAGGTTTTTTTTTTTCCTCTGTGTCATTACACTTTCGGGGATGTAACATGGAGGCATGAAGTAAATTCCATAATTTTCCTGAAACCTGTGCTTTCTCATTAGTCAAGTACAGAACCTGACCATCTCTTTGGAAGCCCTCTGCAAATCCAAGCATATTAAGAGCCATTCTTATCAAGCCTTCCTGAGGAATTATCTTTAATCACAAAATACTTGAAGGGAAGAAAAACTACCAAGAAGTGCTACTGGGAACAACAGGCTTCTGGGTTAAAGCTTTAGCTCTCAGAAAAACCTATAAACCCAGAAACTGCTTCCAGAAGATACCTAAAGAGCCCAGTTGAAAGTGGTACCTGGATTCTCTTCAGGGTAAGCTGGGCGGTGAGGGAGAAGCATGGATGCACAATGCCTGACTCAAGTCCAGTATGTGCCAGAATGACAAAACTTAGTCTTACTAGAGCTCACTCCAGCCCACACCAAAATGCTTTGACCAAAGACTAACCTCTACCAAACTCTCACACAAGGAGTAGGGTTACTATCCTAGGGACTATGCAAAAACAGGTGGAAACAAACACTTCACTTGGGGAGTTAATTAACCCAGCTCTTCAATTGAAGAGGAGGTGCAGGAAGGCAGATGCCGGTTGACACAAGGAAGGAGAACATTTTTGCCCCTTGAGAACTCTATAAAGGGAGGAAGCAGCCTGAACTTGGGGTTCTGCCCCTAGATTCAACATGACCAGGACTGCACACATGACACTTCTCTTACTTTAAAGCTCAATTTAGCCTCATTTTCTCAACATTTCCTGCTTGTGATCCTACTGCTTCGGTACACTTCTGATCCAGTAAAATTGCATTGCCATCACAGAGATACTGAAGTACCAACACACCTAACTGCCCAAAGCAGGCAGGCAGATCTTTTTGCAAAAGCGGTTATCAAAACTTAGAGGACAATGTATTGCTGTATTACACACAGTACTAGTGAGCTGCAATCAGGCTGTGTGCAACTTAGTAAAAATCAGAAAAGAAAGATTTATAATTAAACTAATCAAAATCTTACAGGTGGTATAATAAGTACTTCTGAATTTTTGATGTGGCATGCTGATTCTTAAATTTTGAGAACTACTGCTCTACATGACACAAGCACCCCATCGGGCTCCATCAAATAAAAGTCTACATCTTAGAAATGTCAATTCCTTAACACAAATCTGGATGTCAGGCTAGGGACTGATGTGTATTGCTGAATGAAAAACTGACATTCGAGCAAAGAACCTAAGGACTCCGAGAGTGCATTATGGTGGCCAGAGGCTCCAATAATCCATGTACTTATTCTTCAGTGCTTAGGAACATTTTCTTTCTAAACATAAAAACAAAAAACCCCAACACTCAGCAGAGTAAAGGGTTCCCACAAAATTTCTATCAGAATAATTTCCTAAAAAACCCCACTGAAAACTCTGCTTGCTGTAGCTTTGTAATAGGATGTCACATCTGCCTGCTTACTCTTCAAGGGTTAAATATATACTCTATAACCTGCCAACACAAATTAAATAATTTTGTTATATTTTATCTCTATGATTTTGACTTAATTTGGTGGAATTAGGATGCTCTATTTTAATGTGTACCTGCCTTCAGATTCTGACATGTAAATTATTTAGAAGTTAGTACTACCTTCTAAGAAAGACAGTGCTTCACACTAGCCAACATACACTCCCTGGCATCCACAGAATTCCACTGCATATACACAAAAAAAAATTAAAAACTTTGCTATAAATACTTCTTAAGTATTTTTTAATTACCTTAGATCTAAAAGCTACACTCCCTCTTCACAGAGAAGCATCCCTGACTTTGCTTTATCAAACAAGCCTGGGAATAGAGTGGGAACGAAGGCTGTGCCAACTCTATTGAGGTCAAGTGGATTGAAGTCTGCTTGTGCTATCTGAATCACACATTGGCAGATGAAAAGACATGCCTTTTACCATCTGTAAATTTTAATGTGCCAGATTTTGGCTGCCATACAACCTAAAGTATTTACTTCACTGAGGTACACAGAAAGAAAAAAGAACACAAGAAGTTTTTATCTAGATTTAAGCTGACAGCACTAGATAAAACCAGTTTATGCTACAGTTTAAACATTTAAAACGGACCACTGAAGTAAATTTCTCATCCATATAGAAGTGTTTGTATGGAAAAAAAAAAAACAACCAAAACTGATTTTCAGCATTTTACAGATTTTCAGCATCTCGATGTCTCTATGGCTTCCTTACTGCATTTCAGAAGAAAACAAAACTGTGGGTTTTTACAATGGCCTTGACAATGCCATTTCACTAAAACTGAAGGTACGTACAAATGTCTGATCCTTTCACGGCTTGGTAGTCTCAAAAGACCATTGCAAATGCAAATAGCTATAGTTGTTACTGAGGAAACAAAAACAATGAGAAGAATAAGAATGGCAGTGGCAGTGAAGACAAAAAACAAGATACTTGACAGAAATTTTCATTGCAGCAGGAAAGCTGGAATCTAGTCCTGTTTTGCAATACTAAGTCACGTGGAAGACTGAGGATAACTTCAATCAGCTCTACAAACCTCACAGTCTATTTTAAATGACAGTGATTTATGCTTTGTCCAGAAATAGTACACAGTGGAGCAGCAAAATACCTTTAGCATATTAATACATTTGGTCCAACCCCTTATTTCTCAAAAATGTGTACTGAATACACTGGTATTATAGTTTTCCTGTATCTGTCAATGATTTTTAAGGAAAACTTTTTGTCAGTCAGATGTCTACTGAAGCCAGAAGGGTACGGCAGCATTTCCACCTTGGCACTGCTGCTTCTCCCTTGACACTTGTACAAACGAGGAGGTAGTTCAAAATTCCAAGGTGAAAAATACAACACAATTTGAAAAAGCACACAAAAGGCAGGTGTGGAGACATGTTGTCTCACTGATTGCTCTCATTTTAGACTGCTCTTTTTTCGCTTGTTTTCATGTTTAGCTTTGAGCGCCATAAACTTCTATCTTCTGAATTTCCATTAAGTAGCGTGAATGTCAAGTTTAAGCAGTATGTAAGGAATTAGAAAAATCCTGCAGATAAGCTGAAATTTTCAGCAGTTGTATTCTAAAATGGAGGAAATTCCTTCACAGATATGTCAGGAGCAAAACCCACCATCCCTGGAACAGAAGGAAGAAAAGCAACATAGTGTTCCACGGAGACACTGCAGTTTGTGTGGAAAAGCCTTTAAGCAAATGCAAATCTGGCAGGAGGGAACTATCTGAGTGTAGGGAAGGAAGGCTGAGACAGGAGACACGCAGATCAGGTATAACAGCATGCCTTTCATCTAGCTAAAGTCATTTTAATACTTACTGAAAACAAAAAAGGAATTCCAAACGGCAAAGGTTTTTCTTTATTCTGTTCTCAATATCAAAAATGCCACGTGACTCAAAACAGAAAGAAATTCCAGTACCTTCTAAAACTAGAAAGATTTGAATCGTGAGCGCTGTGGCTACTGGAAAGCACAAGACCGCTTCCCACAAGACCATCCCCACAGCACGACAGTAACTTTTCTGTTCCACAAACTGGTTTGGTGTTGCAGTGTTTCTTTACCCTGGAGAAAGTGAAAACACAGGTGCACACCCAGCCTCCGCAGCCCCTGCTGCAGCTCTCCCGGAGCAGTGCCGGCCACTTTCCCCACTCAGACCTTTTGGCTTTTGTTGTTGCCACAGACAATGGCAAACAAGCAGGATTGACATACATGCACAGAATACACCGATTTGCAAATGACTTTCCTATGTTAGAGATCCAAACATTTTTGAAGATACACACACAGGTATCTCTCTGTACTGCTGGTAAATCTTCCCTAGCAGTGACCACTACAATGCACTTGCAGACACTGCAAGTCCACTGTGGTAGAGGGAACGGACTCAATATCCCAGCTCTGATTTCTGTGATTTTCAATTAAACTTCCTTTTCTGTTGGAACACGGATCACCTGCTCCACCATGCATACTTCTGTATTATTAATTTGTTAGCTTGCTCGAATCACAGTTGAAAACCTTTCAGCCTTGGTTTGCAGCAATAAATTCAACTGACAGCTGAAATTTGGAACGCTCACTTAATATTGATTCTGAATGTAATAACAAGCGACATGACCTTTCGGAGGGTGTAAAATATGGCTGCCACAACATCTGTGCCACATTTCTTGCTGTTTAGTAATATGCTGTAACAGCATGGAGCTGGCATTGAAGTTAAGCTTTATTATCAAGCAGATCTCTGGCTTCATTAAAAACCGCCACAAAACCTTAGTCCTCACCCCACCCCCAAAACGCTTCCCACATCTAGAACTTGCGCACACATCACGGCTGCTAAGACCTAATTTATCCTGCAGTAAGAAGAGAGATACTGGGCTGCTCAGAGAGACCCCTGTCAGACACGGTGGTGCCAGCACACTGCGGATCAGCACGTCTCTGTCAGTGAGGAGAAGGGATTTTACATCAAGTATCCTACCCAGGTAACTATCAAGTTATACTGTTTACAGTTGCCCTCCTACATATAAGAAAGTACATCTTTCCTTCCATTCTGACCAGAAAAAGAACCAGCATCACACCTATACCATTCTTGTGTGCTCTGACACCACAGACACTGTTTCATTCAGCATTACCCCAGGATACCTTGAACTAATTTTGCTAGGCTGGGCACAGGTTGGTTCCTTTCAGTAATTTCCTTTGAAGTGCTGGTATCTTTAAAATATAGTCCAAATAGGCAGAATATAAAAATTTTGTAATTTTTAAATGCAATTTAAGTAACTTCAAGTTACCGAAGCAGCCTACCCAAGATTCTAACCCTGTCTTCTGCTACAGCAAACACCCCCCCCTAAAATGCATTATAAACCCCGTTTAAGCATTTCCCAACTTTTTTTTTTGTTGGCATAACAAGTAAACTGAAACAATGTATCCCTTTAGCCCTATGAGCAACACCTCCTCCATCTCTTGATGAGCAATAAACACAATGAACCGTATCTTTACCATGACATTTTAATTTTGTATTTTGTGATTTAAGTTTCTACACTGCCAAACACTTGGTAGCAGCTAAAATTTTAAATGCTTTAAATCTTAATGTTCAAGGAAAACTAAAAACCTTCATTGTTTGCAGTTTGCACATGGAAAATAACTTACAATTTTATAACTGACTTCGCTAGTACCTGTACCTGTGCTGGCCTTGGGGCCATACAGGTGGAGCCTCTATCAAGCAGAATACAAAACCCTCACAGTTACACACAGAGAACCAGAGTTTACAGCAATATACCAAATACATAAAAACGCTCATCATGACGTAATCCAGGGAAAATGGGAACAGAGTCCCAATATGTACGTTTCAAAAGGCATTAAGCATCACTGCATACATGTACTGACACATGCTAATTCACACATATTACTTATATTAAATTTATTTCTATTTTATTATTACTGAAGGCAGAATGAATTTTAATATTAGATACTTAGAAATGGCAATTCATCTAGATCTATTATATATACACAGTATCACATTAAAATGGCTAGTTACTATCTTTTTCTCCCCTGCTCTGAAGATAATTTAATTATAAGATCAACACCTGAAGCAATCAACTGTCCCACTGTGCCACACAGATGAAGATGAGCCCATAACAAAACACAACGAAAGACTGCTTGGGCAAGGTGCAAGAGAATGACTAAAAGAACTGTTAAATTGTTTCAACTACAATGGAATCTGGGACTCATTTGAATGAATTTGGAGAATGAAATAGAACACTTTAAAAGCTGTAACAGACCTCTGAGTTCCCTCCAACCTCATAATTAACTGTTCTCATAGAGGAATAAATCCCAAGAAGGGTGAAAATAGTAGAAAAAAGCATGATGGAAAGACCCAGAGAACCGATGGGTTGGGTCATTACCCAGGCTTCCGGAAAGTCCCATAGTTTAATCTCTGCTTAAGTGTATTTGAAACCCACACACTTCCACTGCATGCCAGTTGTTCTCCTGGAGAGCAGTATTTAGAAGTCCTACACGATGGAATCAAGCAAAGCATCAGACAGGCCTACACATGCAACTTCGGAGAAGATTTCTCGCTATGTAATTGTATTAGATTTCAGAGTTTAGCTGTACAAACAGGCTTTTGAGTTTTAAGCAATATACACCAAACCCACTGTGATTAGTCTCAATAGTTTTGAACATGTCTTCCTCAGAGACTTCACTGTTCTGCTGTTTTGTGCCACACAACCAGCTGCCCTCCTTACTGAGACGCTGACGTGGCCTTGCTTTTGCTTCACCCTTTTGAGGCATCAGAAAAAGCAGAGGCAAACAACCACGAATTGGATTACTCCTACATTCTCAGCTGAGATAGAATTCAAAACTAATCTGGTTATATGTATATTATGAGCCACTAAGAATCTTTTTGCAGCAATTACCAAGCGTCCACACATAAAAAAGGGCATTTTATTTAGCACCAGGCTAATCTATCAAGCGGTGAGCTTCAAAGGGAATGTTGGAGGGAAAACAACAAAAAGCCCCTGAATTAGGTTTATAAAGCAGGTATTTTTTTAACTGAACTATAAAGAATTATTTCAGACTCTTAAATGCACCAAAAGACTTTCTCCTTTGGACTTCCAAACCTTATTTCCCAGCAATATACCTCCTGTAGGTTCCAAAAAGGCTCCAGAGCAGCAGCTGAAAATGCTGTTGCTGTTTCTGATATGCACCTCTGAACCAAGGGCTCTGCCTGGTTCAGGCAGAGAGAAGGCATGCTAACTAACACTGCCTGACACCTGCCTTCAGAATTCAGAGCCAAGACAATACAACAACAAGAGCCACGCTTTTTAATTGTGATTAAAATTCGTCAGACAAGCAAATGTGAGCTATATGTCTGTTTACAGATAAGGCTGAAAACAAAACCCTGAAGTAATACTGGATAGTGTTATATATGTGTATATGCCCTCACACATCTGTGAAACTAGATTTTTACCAAAGCTGTCAGTGAATATATTAAATCAGCTGTAGGAGTACAAACACACTATGTGGAGTGAAACTGAGAAGCAAAGGAGGAGGAGATGTGAGTGGAAGAGCGATGCAAGAGCAAAACCACAAGATGCTCAGAAGTGAGAGCATTCGGATACTCCCACTCCGGTGCAGAGGTTGGGCAACCTCTTCAAGTTCACTCAGAAATCTGTGCATTGATCACAATCATGGAGACACAGCAGAAGAGCATGGAAAAAGGATCACTGATTTACACAGGACAAGCAAGGATGAGAGGGAGGGATTACCGCTTGACTGCCCAGACAAATTACCAGAATTTGAAGAGACCTTGAAATGACTGAGTTTGGGATCCTGAGAAAGCAAGGGAAGGCAACTAGTAAAAGTCTGGACTCTGAACTTGAGAGCAGGCTTCAGTTAGTCAGGGAATTGCTAGAAAACCATGAAGGCTATGTCCTGGGGGTACAGCGACCTGGGGTTTGGTGCAGAGGACTGGGCTTGCCAGGAGTGCTGAAAAAAACTGATGGGTATTGTCAGAAGGTGATGCTTGTGAAAAATCACTGCCATGGGGACCAGCCCTTGCTAACGTCATGCTTGTCTAAGAAAGGCAGGAAAGAGAACCTGGGGAACTACAGGCTTATCAGTCTCACCTAGAAAGATGTCTAGAAAGAATTTGAACTATTTCTCTTTGGAAACCTTTTCCAAGAACATCAATGACAAGAAGATAATCAGGAATAGTTAACCTGGATTTACCAGAGGGCAAATCATGCTTGACCAAAATAATTACATTCTACAGTGAAATGACTGGCTATGGAGGAGAGGAGAAAGCAATCGATGTCGCAGTTAGTTTTCAGTGAACCTTTTGACACCCTCTTCCACAGCATTCTCAACTGCAAGCTGAAGAAATATTGTTGGACAAATGGACTTCTTGGTGAGCAAAACCAGCTGAATTGCTGGGCTGAAAGGGCAGGAATTAATGATTTGCTGTCCAGCCAGAACCCAACTGCAAGCAAAGTACTGCAGGGACACCAGAGCCTGTATCAATCATTCAGCATCTTCATCAGAGACCCGGACAATGAGACACAGTACATTGTCAGTATATTTTTGGTTGGTGTTAAATTGGAGGAGTGCTGACACAACAAATTGCCCCATTTCAATCCAGTGGAACCCTTAAACTCAAGGAACAGCCTGCAGAAGCCTTGTGATGTTTTGCAGGGAAAGCAGAAAAAGTTCTCCAAAGGTGGCGGAGTGATCCCAAGCACCAGCACAAGCTGGGAAGTAAGCAGCTGAGTGGCAGCCCCGCCACACAATTCCAGAACTGCTCTGTGACCTGAGCCTTCACAGCCAAAAGAAAATCCTCTTTGCTGCTCTCAGTAAACAAGGAAACAATAAACAAACTAGTTTTCAAAGATCATATTAGGCATACAATGGTGTACAGGTTGGTTAAAAAAAAATAAAAAAATCACTAAGCCCATTTAATTCTTGTCCCTTAAACCCAACAATTAACAAATACTATTTTCAATACCTGGCAGCTGTAATTTTGAATTGACTCCAAAGAGTGGATGATTGCCTTGTTACCAGTTTAGAACCAGACACAATGAAACACACAAGGACCTGCAGTTAGGCACCATAGCACTCGCTTCCAGTTAGACCCCTGTGATTCTCCATAAATAATGTGGCAAGGAATAGGTAACACAGAAGCATGAGTAGAAACAGTGACAGAAGCTCCAGAGTACTGCCTCCAGGTAGTCAACAGGAAGCAGGGAGCACACCCAAGCATCCAAATCCCACCCTGCATCTCCTTCCCTGCAAAGCACGGGCACACAGGTCAGGGTTGTCAGATGCCCGTCGGTTCATCTAGGGTCTTGACTTTTGAATGTTTGAATCTATAAGCTCGGAATGGTTAATCCAAAACTTTACCTATAAAAATGGCATTTTTTTTTTTAAAGTAACATAAAAATGCAAGTAGACATTTAAAGAAAAACCATAAATAAAATGTACTAGCAATGGAGATTGAGGTGAATACTGATTATATGAAATATAAAATGACATGTTATATGAAATATAAAATGACATGTAAGTAACCCTGGCTGTAGAGAATACTCTTTAAATTTTCATTAAAACATAAGTGTATATGAAACTAAAATTAATTATACATAATGGCAAAATAAAGTTAAATTCCATTCAATGCTCTTTTGAGAAGCACAGGTGTGGAGACTGGGCCCCAGTACAGTACTTTTTGAAGTACTACCAAGTTATCTACTGCTGTTGCAAGATTTCTTTTAAAAAACTAAAATTCTTGAGAACTATAATAAATGCTGTTGTCCTGAAGTATTTCAACAAAGTATTTCAATTCCTCACTTTTAGAACTCGATTTCTAGGTTAGGAATGCTGTTGCTTTGGAAACTGATTATTTGCCATTGTTAAATTCACCTAACATAGAAGCTCAGTCAAGGGAAGATAAGAAATAGGGTTGCTGTTTCTTATCCAGTTTCTTGAGCACATTTGCAAATCCTTGGGATACCCAAATTTGGCCTATGTGTCCACGGGGCCCACAGGAGACAGCAGCTAAAAATTAGCACCTCTGGTCTGCCAGTGCCCTCCATGGAGAAGCAGGAGGCAGCAAGGCAACTGATGCCAAAGCACAGAGTGAAGAAATTAACTAGTGAGAGAATTTCAAGTGACACACACTCCTCTACCTGAACTTCAGTGCTTAGGACAGGCTTCAAGCAATTCCAACAATTTAGAAATCGTTATCTAGCCACAGCTAGTCAAGCAGTTAAAGAACACACCACAACGGGGCAATTTCTCCCGTGCCATCCTAAGATGAAGCATGCAGGAGGGACCACTCTGTCAGTGCCTGTCTTATTTTACTGATGATTAACTTTGATTAATAGCCTATCTTTTATATTAGTGCAAATTAGACAAGATGAATTCCATCTTTATTTTCTTATCTTCAAGTAGTAAGAACCTTAAGCCCTGAGGCCAGAGGTTATTTGGAGCCTACAGAATGGTACAACAATGTAATTTGCCTTAGCATGTCATTTGTGCCACCTCCCTTTAATCTCTAACATATTAGCATATGCTACTCTTTGTTACCCTGTCGAATTTGGTGCTATTTATGTCTACTGAGTCACGTATGTTCTATTCTGTTAATGTGACTAACCTCCTTATTTGGTATTTTGCTTGAAGCTCTCACTCCTAGAAGGAGCTGATTATTTGAAAGCCTCAGCGTTACAATCCTTCTAGCTTCAGGAAAAGACTTTCTAAAAAAGGACGCGGGTGTAGCCTGAGGATTTAAAATCAAAAGACCTCCAAAAATAATCCATTTATAGAAGACAAACTCGTGATATTGTCAGACTTAGCCCATAACCTGCACCTCAAAATTATTATCTTTAGACCCGTTATTTAACTATACATATATTTTAACCTTGTTGATGGAAAGAGAGATGACAGCCACAGAATCATCTAGACAAAACACCAACATCTAATTTGCATGTTTACAAGTATTACACATTGAAAGATGAAGTTACCTTCTCCCTAGTAAACTTCCTCCTAGAATGCGACTGTATTAGTGACTTCTCTGTGTACTTTTAGGTCATTCTTTCATTCGATCTCTTTCCTGCGTGGGGAAGCTCCTAAGGGGCACACCTCCATCCACTCATCTAACCTTAGTGCAGTACTGAAGGCACATGGGCTGGATGCACAGCCTGATCTGCTCCAACAGCAATATGAAACCAGCTCTCTTCATCACCCCCGTTAAGAGTTTGGGCACACACATGACATTGCACAAATGCCAAGATGTTAATCTCAGGCTGTGGGTAAAATTTATCTCCCAATGCTTTATCATTCAATGTCTGTACTAGATAAACCTCATGGTGGATGTTTACTGTGAGAGCTGAAGAGTTCATCTACATATCTATTTGCATGAGCCTATCAGTCAGTCGCAGAAAAACCAGAAACCAGGATTGGTAGAGCTCTCCATTGACACACTGAGCATGAACATTCACCCAGTGATCATAAATATGTATTCTGACAATGTTCTTCCATCCCAGTATGCAAGTGGAGACCAGAACAGCAGGGAGTAGCGAGACACACCCTCAGAAAGCCATGGCTTCCAAGTGTTTTCCAGGAATATGAAATCGCTAAGAAGAAACGCAGGACATTCTCTGGAACCTCTGTAACAATGCTTTTTTGTACAGGTGAAAACATAGTCACACAGTCAAGTGGAAAAATATTCCAAGCACCTTATTAATCACAAATACAGAACAAACATATCAGTGCAACTGAAAATCATCAATGCTAATGCAGAAGGCATCTCTGATTAGAAAATGCTCAAAAATGATTATACAGATGAGCAAGCCTGATTTTGGGGATCATCTTCTTCCTGCATCTGACATGTAAATGTAACTATCTGATAAATCAGAGTAGGAAGCAGCACAGTACATACCAAAAGTTGTATTTTAGCTTAAATTGATTCGACCAACTTTTCAGTAAGGAAGCTGCGATTAACTGTATGTTTATCTGTTGCTCTGCAGACAGGTTGCAAAGTGGAGATACAAAACATGCAAACCATGCTTTGCAGGGTGGGTCAGGCCCCCTTGTCTTCATACTAAAACTTCCCAGGACTAGTATGCTTGTGACCTTTGGGAAAGCAAAATTAAATACATAATTTAAAAGAGAAAGAAGAATTGAGAGCACAAGGGAGAGGAAAAGCAGTTAAATCTTGAAATGAGTCTAGGGAAAAACCCAGAAGCCATTTGCCATTAATTCAAAGGACATTGTATGTAAAGAATAGTAAATGTCATCCCTTTCTTGTCTGTGTTTCTCTGCTGAGTCACAATCACGTCCCATTACAGAGAGCTGGAAAGCGGGCTGACCCCCAGGACACATCTCGCGGCAGGGCAGAGCTGGAGAGTCTGTGACTGGCTGGGGCACACGAGCATCCCCACATCCTGCAGCGTGCTGCCTGGCAGCTGGCTGGTCACACACACACACCCCCCAACAAGAGAGAGGAGGCAAATATGGCCCAAGGAGCATGTGCAATACTCAGGCCAACAGACAGACGAAGAGGAAGCAGTCATCACAGTGATGAAAGGGTAAAGAAATGTCGGAGGAGACAGAAAAATGGGGACCACTTGTGACACCTAACACTGGTGGCTTACAGCCTGCAACATGCCCCTGCAGAAGGATGCACACTACTCAGCTCAATGTCTTCCCCTCTCTGTTTCAGGGCATGCTTACTCAAAACATCCACCCAGGTGTAAGGCTAATTTCCAGCAAAACTCAAATGACATTACACGTTAACAGTTCCTAGGGTGGTTTTATCTATATGATCTCACCCAGGCTCTCACACCTGCCCAAGGTAAGGAGGGCTCAGCCAAGTACATGGAGAACAAAAGCTGGAACACCAAGGCCCCATTCCTATGAATCCCCGATGCTCACGCATTGGCACTTCGTATTTCGACCTCTCAGGAATCAATTAAAAAAGTCACATTCAGAATGCAGCACTTAAATAGCTCTGCTGGCAGCAACACTTGGATGTTTGACATTTACTGATCATCTGGTAAGCTGAGTGCTCTAAATTCTAAGTTGCAGAAAGACAAAGCTAAGGAAGGAAAAAACAAATGCCAGCACCATGAGGCTGGAAGAATGGAGCACCCAGGCTGCTGTTCTATTAAATAGCTCAAGACAACTCTACACAGCAGCATGAGAAAGTGAAGGATCAAGCACTAGGGATAAGCTGTACTCACTGAAGTTCTTTACTCGAGCACCAAATGTCTGAAATGGTAATGTTTCCCACTAAAAAGCTCCATGAAATCCTCAGTGTAAACAATAATTCTCTCTCTCTTTTTTTTTTTTAATTAGGCCCTTCTTTCTGCCACACTTAAGAGTAACTTATCAGGCTTTTAACGCAATGCCATTAATAAAGCATTGTCTGAAAATCAGGATTAAAATAATTAGAGCACCATGGAATCGCATCTTCAGATCCCATTAACGCTGACTCAGACCATCATTCAGAAACAGCTACAGAAAGCTGTATGAAAATGACAGTATTTTTAAACATTAAAAGATTCAAAATACTTTTCCATTTGTTCCTCCTCTTCACTAGCGCTCAGTTTCCATTACCAGAAGGTAGCCACAGGTCACTTCAGTGCTGATAGATCACTATGGCAGTTACGATCTGCTATTACAGAACCTCAGGGGTTTTGCACAGCTTTTGAAGCTGTGCCTGATTCCATGTTTAGATACCTCAGCCTTGGGACTACCATTTTATTAGCCAAACTACAGAAGAGAAAGTAGATCACTTCTTAAGCCAAGATATTGAATAAAGTTTTATAAAGGGAAAACAAATACAAGCTCAAGTTGATAATGTAACACTTGGTATTGAATATGAAAAATATGGTCAGCCACAAAGCATCACTGATGCTTTGAAACATCATTATTGGATGTTCCAAACTTTGGTCAAAGTGAAAACTTAATGCAGATACCTCTGCTACCACTGAGGCATAAAGCTCCATCACAAATGCTGAAAATATTTCTGAGGAGGAAAACACAGAGAGAATAAAAGCAGCAGACACCTCATTTCCTATAAAAATAATCTACTACATGAGATTACAGGAGAAATATGCCTCCAGGCCACCCCACCAGCCTTTTGCCTTTAAATAGGGTGCTAGATAGTTTTTTTCAAATTCAAAAAACCAAAGCAGCTAGAACCAATCACTGAAAAAGGGAAGTGTAGTCCTATACAGTACTTTTTGGTTCTTACTAGAACTCTGAGCACATTTACATATTATAATAAATATTAAGATTCCAATAAAAAAAAAATTCAACACCAAGATAATAAAACCCCATGAAAAGATCTAGAGGTGTCACTGGAATTCTCCACAAGCGTCCCAAAACTATCAAATGCTCTTCCTCTTTTACAACACCAAAGAAAACAGACTTTTCTCTATCCAGAAGTTTAAATGGTCAAAATGACTTTCATTTCCCAACCCAACAGACAGAGTGGGAATCAAAGTATGGTTCAGAGGAACAGTAAGGTCCTCAGGCTAGCCCCAAGCACACTGAAGAACTACAGCTGTGGAATTTTTTTCCTTGATAAGCACACTAGTTATAGTTGTGCTCAGGTTTCATTTGAGAAAGACTCTAAACCAAAGTAAAACTGTGCAGTTTCTGGGTTGGTTTTTGGAGGGTTTTTTTTTTGGGGGTGGTGTTTAAAAAAAAAACCAAAACGTGTTTCCATAGAACTACAATTTTATAAATAAAATGAGATTTACACAAACGAGCTTGCATCATGCAACATCTTCATGTGATAAAAGAATGTGAATTGCCATTTAGGAAAACTTAAGAATACGCCTAAGGATATTTGTGATATTTTTCAAGCTATTTTTCTAATTCATTTAATTCCGTTCCTCAGTAAGGCTACAAATAATTATTGTATTACATAGAAAGTATGGTTTGATTTGTTAACAACATCAGGATGCTAAAAGTATTTTTCCTATTAAAAAAAAAAAAGGCAGCTATTTTTCCTCCAAGTTAGCCCTTATGACACCAAAATCACAAAGCATTTCACCCTCACTTTAAAGCTGGGCTTCACCACCAGCTATTGCACTATCCTGCATGTTTCTTTGCTTAGTTTCAGGCAATGCATAAGGACAGAACACCCCTACTGCTCAGAAACTTGCAACTGCGATGCAGCAGGTAAAAATTCCATGTATCACTGAGTCGCCTTTGCCTTAGCAGGGCATACCCACGCTGCAGCCACGCTCGTAGGGTAGCAGCAAGACCATGGAGTTACAGATCTGGGAGGAAGTGTTGCACACACTGTACAAACTCAGTAACATCCCAGGAAAGAGGCGTTTTGATGGGTGAACGCTGACGAGCACCAATCTTAAGCGATGTTCAAACAGCAGAGTACAGAGTAGGTCTCCCGGGGAGAAGCTGATGGAGCAGCTCAATAAACTATCACAGTCCCCGTTATTTTCTGCATGTGCTGGTGTAGCAGAGATGGGATCAGGAATACGGGTGTATGGGGACCAGGAGCACATGCTGAAAAGGATTTCAGCTGAGGAAATATAAGAAACTTCAGTGCTTGACAACACACTGCTGACTTCATAAAGAGCAACAAGCATTTTTAGCACTATGGACCAACTATGCTGTCTCCGTTGAAAGATCATTCAGCTTTTCTATCCTTTTTGGCAATAACGTGCAGTCCTCCAAGTTAAATAACTTTGAACACATGCTTTGAAAACCTCCAACAATAGGCTTTTATCCTTCATCTACTAATGAAGTATTTACCAAGATTAAAAGAGAGCTTCACTGTCTCCTACTCCTATTTTCCCTATGTAGTTAACTACAGCTAAGGACACAGAAAAAGAAGTCGAGTCTTGCTGCACAGTATGTAACGCCAAAGAATGATTACTGACAGAGATTAAACACGGTTCAGCATTTGCATCTCTCTGCTCTCAGCAAAGCTGCAGCACACAGTAATCAGAATTTTGGCCGAATCCTGAGAAAAATAATGGAACAATTGTCCGTTAGGGAAAATGATAAATTTTTAAACAGAAATTTATGGATCTTAATACACTTTTAAAGAAATGTAAGGATCTCAAGTTCCAGAAATAATTTTTCCTACATACAAAAAACCTAGGAATGCTGAAAGGTTTGTGAAGAAGTTTTGTGGCTTCTTCCTAGAGGAATGAGAAAGCATTCTTTTATTTAGATGGAGCTAAAAAGCCATAGTCTTTTTTTTCCCCCCTTCTTTTTTCTTTCCATTTGTGTCTTTGGATTCATAACAACAAGAAGCACTCAATTACCACAGTTTATTCACGTAACAAAATGTTGTCTTACTCAGAGAAAAATTAATAATAGAACACACCACCTCCCTAACTTGAAAAAGACATTTTTCGAACTCTAAAGTCTATGTATTTTCTGCTCATCAACAACAAAATTTAAAGCCATATCTACCTGAACCAAAGGCATACCTTATGTCTAAAATATATTTTATGTTGTTTTTTCATTGCATTCTGACCATAAGAAGTGCATCTATCAGTGGTACCCAAGATACATCAAATAACCGTAATAAACAATAAAACTCTGGAAGAAGTTCTGCAGTTAGGAGAGAAAACTATTTGCTGTGAATCTGACTTGCCGTTCAATGTCGCTCCCGTATTAAATATTATTGTTAAATTTAGATACTGATGTTTAGAGGGGATAGTCTGAGGGAGGTTAAAAATTATAACTCTGTATTTATGGTGTACTGGTGAAGCTCTCTGTGGGAGACCTTGATGTACAAACTTAAATTGTAACTACCCTCCATATTCTGTGTATTCATTACTATACTGATTTTATGTGATACTATCCTGCAGGAGGTTTGGGTTTGAGTTTAAATTCCTTTTCTCTGCCACGCTCTTAAGCCTCCATTCTGTTCCAATAGTGTCAAATTAAACATCTGTAGCTGAAATAAACAACTGTAACATCATCGCTGGCACTGCTGCGATAGCGCACGTTATGGGGGCCAACATTTCCATCTAAACTCAATTGCACAGCAAACGGGGGGTTTATTGTCTGGCAGCAGCGGGGGGAGAGGAGGGAAGGTACCTAAGCTGGTGAAAGCAGAGCATCAGTCCTCCCCCCTCCCTGAGCCTGAAGAGAGTCGCCAGTACAACAATGCTATCCAGGTCCCCCTACAACTATCATAATTTAGCCATGGATATTTACTAAACGCATCCAATATGCAAGAAAAGAGTTTTTTAACCCATTTTATATGTAGCATAGTAGTATTTGCCCATTTGTACCTGCAAGACTAATGAGCTGCACAGTTTGATTCATGTTTTGCATAAAACATGGATTTTATTCCAACTCCAGAAAATTATCATACCGCATGACTGACACAACTCATGGTCTTCCCTTAAAGAGAAAAACTCCTGTAATAAACCTCTAGAAAATAAACAATATATGCTTCCAGCCGTAGCCCTTCTTCCTCCCCGCAGACAGACTCAGCGTGTGGTTCCTGAGGAATTAGTTGTAGAAGAACTCCCCTGCTGACAGCAAAATGCCAAATGCACGTCCTGCACATGTAATGTGTCTGACATTTCCACATCTCCCCAGGTTAACGTTTCTGACAAGTGCTTAAAAATATATATCTTTAAAAATGTGTGTTTATTGCTGCCTTCCCATCTCCATAATGTTTTAAAATGTTTTCTTATTCATGAAACCACCTTCGCATTTGTCTTTTGATTTAAGTAGAAGTAATTGCTTTTTGAGTGTCAAATACCTTTTCGGAATCAACAGCTACATTTCAGTTGACTGATGGTATAAAATGCGCAAATATTACCTTCTTCATATACAACAGAACTGTTAAAAACTGAAAAGAATCAATATGATTGACAGATGAAACAGGGGCAGCACTGCAATGTTTTAACACCCTGCCTTCTTTAATGTTGTTCTTCTTTGTAGCGGGAGACCTGGGGAAAACCTGCAAATTTCTCAGGTGTTAAAGCAACTTCTTCCCTGCTTGTATTTTCCCCCATGCAAGTACAAATCCCCAGTTGGGAAATTTTACAAAGCAAATCAGGATCTGGCATAGACATGGGATCTATCTACTACTGTAGCCGAGTCAGTACAAGAGTTGTTCTGTATTTGCAGTACTACCACTGTACCGAACCGATTTTATGCACACCTTCCAAAAAGCCCTATGGCATTACATGCAGTGGATGTCGTGGAAATTTTTTTGAGTCCTCAACTTTAAAGTGTGAATCTGGGAAGTGATTTTATTTAACAATCCCAGAGAACGCCTTTATTGAACATCTGGCTTCATGTAAAATAATTCTAATGCACATATTTATAGCTACACACATTTACACGTTTTAGATATGCTTTTGAATTAATATTTGAAACAATTTCTGCTCATGAAGTGTAAGTTTTCCTCTCAATGCTAGCGGTATTGCCAGTAACAGTCACTGATGCTAATTAAGCTTTATGATTTTGCAATGGGATTCATAAATTACTATAATTTCTTTTAGAAATCAAATTCAATAATTAACATTCCTCAGTAACACAATGCACACCATAAAAATGACAAAGCCCCCCAAAAAACAGAGGCATTTAGAACTCTGCTACAGAATGTCTGCACCATTCAGTAAAGGCATTTTTTCCTTTCGGTATGTCCAGTCTCACACTTTCTCACTTTGCCTGTCCTGATAAGGATAAAAATAGATTTCAAGGAAAATTAGAGGGTTTTGAACTTCCTTGGCATTCAGTCAGAGAGGTCATTCCTCTCTCAAAGGCAGACAGACCTCACTGGGTGCCACATGGAACGCTGGGTTCTCTCTAAGTTCTTGCATTCTGACCCAGCCACATTTTTTCTTCTACCTCAGCTACATACTGACAGCGTTGTAAGGTGGATGGCAAACAGTCACAACAGTATTTTTCACTTGAACTGAAATCACAGTATTTCAAAATATTTCTCATGAATCAACAAAGGAAATGAAGCTTATCATTCTACTCAGGAGATAACCAAGCTCGACACCTCTGGTGAGTGAGAATGGCTGCAGGTAGGGAGTAAACTTGGGAACAAGAATTATGACATACTTCGACACAAGACAGCCATGTCATATAATTTGCTGGAATACATTAAGACTATAGAGCACTATAACATATGCACTGCAGATGACATTTTTTTAACCTGGTTTCATCTGAGTTGACCTCATCAAACATTTATAGAAATAAAGCTGGAGTACTGACACACTTTCTTAGGCCCCACACACACCCTAGCAGTGAGCCCCTGACAAGGATAACTGAAGCCATACCTCAGACTGCTCCAACTGGATGGACAAAAAGTGTGTATTTAACTCCCTACATATGTCATACAGTGCTTCCCTGCATCTTCTCTGCATAGTCTTTGGAAAGACAAAAGTCTCCAACAGTCCACTGGAAAGAAACCCTAGAACAGCTCATTTTATTGTGCCAGATGCCCAAGACATCTGTAGTGGTGAGGGCACCAGGAGAGAGGACAGAGGGTCATCAGACTAGCCTCACCTTGATGGCCAAAGTGGAGTTATGTTGAAGACATGCGGTTCGAGGGTTGAACTCCCTCCCCATCACCCCCACCAGGATCAAGCTCCTGGTACCCTGTTGTGAAGTGCACATCTTCCGCTCTACCACTCAGTGACAGGCTAAACTGCATCGATTACTCTTGGCTACAGACAGGAGGACTTGGCCTTTCACTACAGCTGTATTCTGTTCCTGCTTGCTTTCATCAGAAACACATTCTGGATTTACCTGGTTTAGAAGTTTCCCCAAGTGGTAATTTTTAATAAAATCTTGGTAACACCCATTCTAGGCTCTGTGTCTCATGAGGGGCTGTGAGCACCCCTGACTCTGAGATAAGGTTAATAAAGTTCTATTATCTATCTAAAGAATTACCTGGCTCTGTCTTGTAAATCTGACTACGTGCAAAGGCCTATGTAACCATGTAACCAGCTATTTCTGAAGGTATCAAAATGATCAAATGTCCCTCACTTAACACATTCACATACTCTCATTATGTGAGCTCTATTTGATATTTGGAGAAGATGAAAATTGAAGTTATTTTAGAGACTTTCTCTGATAAAATGTTACTTTGTTATATATTAGTATAATGTTACTAAAGGTATCACAGCTACTGAAGACTAATTTTGCACATCACAGGATTCTCAGTAGTTAAGAACAGATTTCTCTTCCCCTGTTACTCTCTTTTTTTTTAATATTAGAGGCACATATTTTTTGTAAGGCTTAGATGTAACTTTGGTTTTTTTGTAATTTGTAAGTTTTACCTTTGGGCCCTTTACATTATCATCTCAGTTTGAGTAATGTCTTTCCTTGGCATATAATTGTGTTTTTATTAAACATAACTGTAAATATCCTACTGTATTGTCAATGGTGAATTAAATTGCTTCATTTTGTTACAAAGTTCTTAAAGCTCAAAAAAAATTTCTTAAACTCTTCTCTAGCTAACAGATTGAATCGTGATTGTGTAACAGATTGAAATCTCCATAATGGGAGATCATATCAAAATTCCTCTGGAAGTCTGCTACTTCTTAAATGAACCATTTAGATGCAGGAGAATACAATTGTGGGGCAGCAGGAGCGAAAGAAGAAAAGCAAACTAGTGGATTCCACAAAGGAAAGGCACACGGCACGTACGATAACCTGACTTGTTGACAAGGGAGCTCAAAAGCACAGGGAAGAAAAAGCCACAACTCATTTATTTAGTTTAACCAGGGGATGATAAAGAGTACCTGCCTGCCTGATTTAGGGATCAATGTGGAAAACACAAGTCTGCCTGTCTGAAAAACTCTGTCTTATGTCAGATGAAGCAAACCTGCCTTGCTGTGCCCCTACAAATATCAAGCAGCACTCACAGACCTGGTGAAGGGAAGGAGACAAAAAGACAACACAGAACCTTCTGTATTTTCATTTTGCTATTTCTTTTCCCTTTTTTATTTATGAACAACCAGATAGCCAATCAGTACAGAGTATCAGTAGAAATTCAGATGCTAACTTAAAGAATGCTCTATGTGCTCCACTTCCCTCCATAGTGTATGGAAGCAGTGAAGTGCCCCCAAAAAACCAGCTGATACTTTCGATACGCAGGTTACCAACACTTCTAAGCTACTGTAACCAGAAGGCAGAGCCAATACAGCAGCTGAATGCCTCCAGTTCATCAGTTAAAATCCAGGCACTAAGCTTGAGGAATCAGGTCCAAAGATTCCATCAAGAGTTTAGCAACCAGATTCTGTCAAGAAAAGCCAATTCAGGAGGGGAGCAAAAGGAATGCTGCACTCAATGCTGAGTTTCTTCTAGGTATTCTGTATGATAGTGCTGCCTGGGGAACCAGCACCGCCCAACCCGCATAGAACCACAGCACTGCTGCACAAACAGCTTCCTAACACTGAAGCACTGAAAAACACACACAACTTTATTATGACTCTAACAGACACGATCTTTCCTTTTGCTTGTTTTTCCACATAGAGCAGAGCCAGCTGACGTACTCTCCGTCTTTGTCTAAACTCCAACAGTGTGATAATGTGATGTTGCTCTATTTTAACCCCATTATTCTTTTGTCTTTCCGAAGTGAAACACCACTTCTCTTCTTCCCTTTGAGGTTCATCTCAAACAACTGCCTTTGTTCTTAATGAGACCGATCCATATGTTTGCTCCTGCATATTGTGTTCAGTTAATGGGAAGATACTGGAACACTACAAAACCCCTTCTATTATTTGTTCCAGTCAGCTTTGTGCTCCTTTCAATAGCAGTTGTAACCGTTACCTTTGATAATATGTCCCATATCTATCTAACATGTTCTCCTTCTGAATAGTCATCCCTCCCACGAACTCAAGCTTATTTATGTCCCTTCAGCATATGTATATCTCCTTTCCGCAGTATCTTCCTTTCACATTGTATTGTATGCATTTAAAAAACTAGAACCAGAATGTACAATGAAAGTATAGATCAGACACCTTGCAGCAAAGCACCATATATGGGCTGATGTATCAAAAACATCATTTAGGTTATTAGCCAACAATGATAATTTTAAAAATTTATTTGCCGATTACCAATAAATCAACAAATGGCCATTATTAGAAAGCAGCAAGTTCATCTCATTTACTTTTCCTGGGTTTTAGCTACTAATGAATGAACAAGAATAAAATTATGTATACTAACTACTCAGGTGTTTTGTTTTTTTCCTATAAAACTCAAGAATATATATAAAAATTATATAAAAGTAACTAGATTAGTGAGAGATTTGTACGAGTGTACATGCACAGTGTGAAAATATTATAAAATTCACTGAAATTACTAGCTTCTCTACTAATGTGAAATAGCTTAATGACTTTCTTGATTTAAACGTAGACTCCTGTGGCTCAAACAAGTTGCTCTGGCAGCCAGACATTAACATCATATCATCAAGTCTCAGATAAACTCGGTTTCCATGCCGTGCCACCTTACGCCAGAAGCACCAGCAGCACAGAACGGTGTGGCTCAGAATGGTAGCCTTACACTCACCAGGAGAGAACAGGACTAATCCTGGAAAACATCCAATGTTATCAGACACCCCATATGGATGCTAGCTGCTTTGCTCACACAGCAATGCTGAAGAGCCCTACTGGTTTAAGTAATATTCCCGATTTTCTTTTTAAATTGATCTCAGGGCTCTGTAATCAAAATCTAAGACAGAATACAGAAACTCAGAAAACTCATTCCAACCCCTTTGCATATCACATGCATTGCAGCTGTTTTGTATTAGATTATTTGGAACATTAGTCCAACAATTAATGCCCAATGTTATCTTGGTGAAAACCTAATAAACTTATCCAGCACCGAGAAATGTCTCCTGTTTCCTTCAGTTTTCTCCTATGTCCTTTCCCCATCAGTATCATTTGAGTTCTCCCAAACATGCTGTCCCACTGTAGCCTTACCACTAGGACACTTACCTTGAATAAGTTTTCAATTCTGCATCGTAGCCACAACTGTGGCAGGGTTTACTAGAACAGTTTGCCTCGCTATATTCTAATCCACTGACAAGAAAACATGCTTCTTCTCAAAAGGCTTTCAACATCATTATTCAAACATCACCTTTTATCCAATTTCCTTGCTTCAAGCAGGCTTATGCAACTTCTGTGATCAATTTTTATTCTCCCAAGAAATAAGAGTTAGGGCTGGAAGCTGAAGAATTCCTACTATAGCCTGAAAACCTACATCATACAACAATTAAGCCCCACACAACCTCCCTGCATGGGATTGCAGTGGCCATACAGTCACCATAGCTACTCTTCTCAATGAAAACTAAATCAAACCACAACAACAAAACCCTAAAATACATTATGAAGAATGATACCGAATCCTGAAAGCATGGAAAACCATCTTAAGGTAAGGGTGAAGAGTGTGCGAAACTGCCAGCTCACAGGTTTGCACTTCCATGGACACATTTACCCCTTCAGAAATGTATACGTAGGCATCCTTTCAACACTTATGGGCAGGACACACCAGGAGAATTTACCAGCTGTGTCCTGTCTGATAAATGAGAAGAAATGTGCAATTTCTGTCATTATCCTGTGACACACAGGTAGGTAAAGCAACATCTCTAGCGGACAACTTAATGCGAAGGGAATGAAGAAAACAGCTCATTACAGTCCTGTGGGACCTAGCACAGCACCAGACTTTCCACTGCAAACTTAGACAACACATTCCGAGCCTAAAATTAGGTAGCAGTGTCGGCAGCCAGCCAGGTTCGTAGAGCAATTGTTACTGCTGACCTTCCCTCCCACCTTGTAGATTTACTAAACATGCCAGGCAGGAAAAGATCAGCCAGTTCTCTCAAATACATGAGAGGTACAGGAGGATTTAGATGTTGCTACTTCTTGCCTACAGGGTAATTTCTTGTATTTTAATTCTCCTTCATGTTAAGAGGCAATGCATCTTTTGTTATCAATAGCAATAGGGCTCCATAACAGGCCGGCCTTTAAAGAGATTGCTCCTCAGCTGGCATCCTCACACAATTTAATGCTTCACTAGCACAGAAGTTTAAGTACAGCAGAGAACTTTGTGATCAGGTAAAGATTTTTGATAATTTTTAAGATGAGTTGTGGGAGATACCAGAGATCGGGACAGAGGTGCCATTTATTTAAGAATGGTGGCTCTCTGCTCCTTTGCTATTCATGCCACTGGACCAACTGTGATGGCAGAGGGCTCAGTAGCAGAGGCCTATGCTTAGGCCAAGATTCTTATGATTTCACGAAACAAGTTACAGGGCTCAGACAAAATTAATTATTTTCTTTCTATGCCATAGAGTTATACAGAGAGAATTTAACACAGACTTGCACAGCAGTTAAGGTTAAAAGGGACCTGTGGCACTCTCACAGTCCCAACTGTCAACCTCAAGAACCAATCTTCTCAGTTTGTTTCATTCCTGGCGGGAATATCCACAGTTTGTAACTTCAGACACCTATTTTGGCACTTCAAATAGGAGCAGAAAGAGGAAGAGAAGGACTTACAGCCTTTACCTTTGCTATTGACTATCACAGAATCGTAGGGGTTGGAAGGGACCTCGAGAGATCATCGGGTCCAACCCCCCTGCCAAAGCAGCTCCCCAGCTCATATTGCACAGATAGGTGTCCAGACGAGTCTTGAATATCTCCAGAGAAGGAGACTCCACCACCTCCCTGGGCAGCCTGTCCCAGGGCTCTGTCACCCTCACTGGGGAAAAGTTCTTCCGCATGTTGGTGCGGAACTTCCTGTGCTCCAGTTTACAGCCATTGCCCCTTGTCCTGTCCCCACAGACTACTGAAAAGGGGTTGGCCAATTCCCCCTGCATCCCATACTTAAGATATTTATAAACATTAATTAGGTCCCCCCTCAGTCTTCTTTTCTCCAGGCTGAACAGCCCCAGCTCACTCAGCCTTTCCTCATAGGGGATATGTTCCAGGCCCTTCATCATCTTCGTAGCCCTTCTCTGGACTCTCTCCAGGAGATCCCTGTCTTTTTTATACCAGGGAGCCCAGAACTGGACACAATACTCCAGGTGGGGCCTGACCAGGGCAGAGTAGAGGAGGAGGATCACCTCCTTCGACCTGCTGGCCACACTCTTCCTGATGCATCCCAGGATCCCATTATAGGCCCTCTTAGCCACCAGGGCACACTGCTGGCTCATAGCCAACCTGCCATCAACCAGGGCCCCCAGGTCCTTCTCCACTGAGCTCTTCTCCAGCAGGTCATGCCCCAGCCTGTACTGATACAGACGGTTATTCCTCCCCAAGTGCAAGACTTTACACTTGCTTTTATTAAACCTCATGTGGTTTCTCCCTGCCCAGCTTTCCAGCCTGTCCAGGTCTCGCTGGATGGCAGCGCAGTGTCCTGCGTGTCAGCCACCCCTCCCAGCTTTGTATCATCGGCACTTGCTGAGGGTGGATGCTATTCCCTCATCAAGGTCGTCAATGAAGATATTAAACAGGACTGGACCCAACACCGAGCCCTGGGGAACACCGCTAGCCACAGGCCTCCAGTCAGATTCTGTTCCACTGATCACGACCCTCTGAGCCCGGTCCGACAGCCAGTTCTCAACCCACCTCACTGTCCACTCATCTATCCCATGATCTCTCAGCTTTTCTATCAGGATGTCATGGGAGACAGTATCGAAAGCCTTGCTGAAGTCAAGGTAGATGACACCCACTGCTCTCCCTCGATCCACCCAGCCGGTGATGAGATCATAGAAGGCTGTGAGATTGGTCGAGCACGATCTCCCCTTGGTGAATCCATGCTGACTACTCCTCATGACCCTCTTCTCTTCCAGTTGCTTGGTAATGGCATCCAGAACAAGCTGTTCCATCACCTTTCCAGGGACAGAAGTGAGGCTGACTGGCCTATAGTTGCTAGGTTCCTCCTTCTTGCCCTTTTTGAAGACCGGAGTGATATTGGCTATCCTCCAATCCTCAGGTACTTCTCCTGTTCTCCAAGAGCTGTCGAAGATGATAGCAAGCGGCTCCACAATCACTTCCGCCAGCTCCCTCAGCACACGAGGCTGACTATGTCAGTGGTCCATGTTTTGCTGGCACAAGCATATCAGATCCCCTCATACATGCAATTTAAATGATAAGCGCTCTGATTATGTACCCTATCCTTATATGCTCACAGAAATGTGTAATGCAATGTGCTTTTACCTAAACAATGGAGATTGTTTCTAGAACTTAAAAAGTAGGTATTTAATGAAACCCACATGAAATAGATGTCAGCAAGACACACTCTTCAAGTGACTCCAGCATCAGAGCTTCAGGCATTAGAATAAATGTTTCACTTTGTCAGATGTGGCACATTCATAACTTATTTGTAAATTGGGAAGACTGTTTCAAAGCTCTCCCATTCAGTGATGAAATCACATTTTCCTGGTAACCCCAAGCATGTCATTTATCTCTGTCAGAATGAAGCCTTCAATGAACAACAAAGGAAAGAGTCAGCCCTTTTGATTAACAAGAAAACTGCCTGTAATCCTGACTCTTCCAAATGACACGATATAGCAAGGGGTGGGAAAATAAAAGAAATGCAAACATATATGAATGATGATACATTAAAGAAATCGGCGTCACTTTCAAATAATAAAATAACTTGCAAAAATAAGGACTTGCCTCTACTTTCTTATGTTTTTTGCAACTCTTGTATGTTAAATAATGCACTGTCTCCATTGCTGTCTCAAACCAATTCTTGCAGTTTTTCATTAGTAATGAATAGCAAGTTACATTTACAAGAAGTACCAACATTTCCTTGAGGTCAGTTTTTTTTTTTCCCTTTAGAAATAAATGATGAAACAATAATGATTTGTCACATCACTTGACTGAAATATGTGCCACTTAAACCAACACCGAGCAGCAGGTGCACTGCTGCATGAAGTACTCCCTCCTGTTATTACTTGCAAGGTAAAATTTATAATATATGAAGATGAAAATTAAAAGTGGGATTGAACAGCCTTACTGAGCTACGGAACTCCAGGGTTGCAGATGTTTAAGTACAGACAAATTTAGAAGAAAGATGATTGAAGTTGCATTTATACAAAACATATTAATCTATCAAAAGGCAACTGATTCAACCTCATAGGAATATTTTAAATAGCAACATCCTAGGGAAAAAAAAGAGAAAAAAAAAACATTTGAAATGCTGCTTAGGCACACAACTCGCCAACATAACTGAGTGTATGAACATCACAGTGCTATGCAGGAAATCCCAGCTGGAAGCAAATCAACAATTTGAAAAAGTCTAAACTAATGTCTGAGTTGAATTTAAGAAAAAGGATTTAGATTAAACCTCTAAACTCAAATATGATTATCACATTATACATATACACAAAATCTCCTTGATTGAAACTTCAGTAGCATTTATTTCAGATGTATGAGAAAATTGAAGGTCATGCTGCATGAAAAATACTACTTAAATCCAAGGATTAAGTTACAGAATTTATATCTGCGTAAGAGAAAGTTCAAAGCCATTGCTATACTTTCTTATGTATGTACCTGCTATGTCACAAAAATTTGAATGGTTAATGCCTTGTTCCACTTCGGAACCACTGAGATCTCTCTCTCAAAATAAAAAAAAAAAAGTCAAGCTGTTAGAGGTCACCATGATGCTGACTGAGACTAAGCCTCTTGCAGAAAAAAGAAAACAAAACCAAAATTCTGACTGAAAAGTTAAATAACCCACCTCAAAATGTAAATCTACAGAATAAATCACTCTTACCATCAAGAAACACAGGTCTTAAATTAACAGTCTTGCTTTTGAACAAGCAAATAAGGCATCCCTTGATTTTACTATAGAAACAAGAAAAGGCTATTTGCATTTTAATTTAAATAATTGAATAAAGTTTCTCTGCTTTATGAAGATGTACTTAAAACGCATTTAAAGATGTCTCTACCTGTTAAAGGTTAGCAGATGTTGTCCTGAAACACATGCAGGAGAATCCTACTAAGTTTACGTGATTTGCTTTTGCACTGAACTAAAAGAACCATGTTTAGTACATTCTCAGCTAAAAGAACCCATAAGAAATGTTTCAATCAGTGTATAAACTGCTTGCTTTCAACACAGTTCTGTTGGCTTTCAATTAATTTTCACTTCTGGCATACTAATTGTTGAGTCCCTTAACTAGCTGATTAGAATCCAATACAAAGTGTACGCTGGACTCCTTTTGAGCAAATTCTTCAGCTTACTGAAGCAGAAACTAGATTGAAACAACTGCCAGAGCACACTTAGTACTTGGTTTTCTCATCTACACCTTGTGCATGTTGAGCATGTTTAGCTTGGACCAGCGCTACACTGACACTGAGCAGGGTCACTCAGGACAGCACAACCTGAGATGCAGGCCAGATTTACAGTCTTGTCTTCCCTTCCACGTGCATTCTGGAACAATAAACACCTGCTCACTGTACCACTCATGAACTTTTCCACAGAACAATCCAGATTTGGCAATGGTGATGACAAAACACTATGAAGGCAGGGGATTTTGTGAGTTATGCATAAACAATTCATGAAGTACTTGCACATCTCTGTTATTTAAAAATGTAAGTCCACTAGAAACACAACTTAGTTTTCCTTTAACTGAATTTATTTTTCACAACAGGGTGCTTACAGTATTTTGGACACTAAGCTGCTGTAGGTTTTCAACTCACAAAAACATGCCCACCTGCAATAGGCATTCTAGGAAAGACAAGGTGATGAGCTTACCACACATTACATTCTCCTCCAACCTCCAGCAAAGCACCTGCTGAACAGCACAAGTTCCTTGAAAACTACAGCCCAAGAGCCCCCCAGAGAACACCTCAGGAAGGTTCAGATGTTGAAAAAGGACCTCTCTCAGCCCCATTGCCCTCTTTAGGCAGCACACTCACCCTGTGTCGTTGCTTCTTGGGGCACCCAGGAGCCAATCCCTCTGTTCCTATCTTGTACCACACACGAGATGTACATACATACACACACACAATGCATGTGTCTCTATCCTACCACTATGGTGTGACACTCTTCAGTGCACATTTCCTCCCCCCTTTCTGGACTTGTAACCTTTCACCACAATAGAAGTAAAACTGTTTTTGCTTCTCTAAATTACGAAGAAACATCAGGTTTAAAGCCAATGTAATTTTACTGCCCCTTTAATTGTTTCTTCTGATGTAACATTGCTTAAGAAGTGATTTACCTTTAAGCTGGTAAGTTCAAACATTACTTCAACAAATTAATGATTAAGAATTAACTGTGCAGTGAACCACAATCCTGTGTTTGCTGACACTAGTATGTGTTTGCTTGTGAGATGTGCTGCCTGGAGAGCAGGCAGCCCAGCTTTGCAAGAGAACACCCAGCTATAAGGTGACACAGGGCAATCTAAAAATGCAAGGTGAAATAGAAAAAAAAAAAAAATCCTATGCTTTGACCACTGGAGTTTACCAAGTCATGGATTATGAAACCAAATTATTTCTTATTTTTAGCCAGTATCCCTCCAAATGAAACACAGCTTTAATTACCTTAGCTGTCAGACAGTAACAGTTACAGCATAAGAGATTCAGAGACATACTATGACTAAAGAGAAAAAAGCTGACAGATGAAGTTCAAGAGTTCACATCATTCTGGGAATTCAGAAAGTTAAATTCTGTGTGTTTTTCTATCACAAATAACAGAAGAATGGAATTCATTGGATATGTAACTCTGAAACAAAATGGAATTATATTACATCGTCCCCTCCAACTAAAGTAAGCAGTCATCTGTCACACCTGCATGAAGGGGCACCCCTTCAAGGGCAGTACCTGCATTTCCCACCCTAAGCCTGCAAGGCGAGTTCTAGCCACAGGTTCACGTTGTACATGTCAGTAATAACCAGTGTTTAAAAACAATAAATTATGGTACGCTGTTGTACAGTCTGACTTTTCTGTGAATGTAAAGAAGGCTCAAAGAGTCACACCCCAATGCAACAGATGGCAGATGGATATTAAGATAAGGATATAATGCTTGGTAAGTTCTATATGTCACTGTAAACATGACAAAGACCTTCTATACATGACACTTCTGGAAATGAAAGGATGGACATGTTACTCTGAAAAGGTTCATTTTAGTAAATACAAATTATTATTCACTAAAGAACTCTGCATTTCAATAAGCTTTGTCTCCAATCATTATGTGATCTATAATCTTCAACTGCACAAAACATTCATTGGCTCTGCTCCTTTAGCTTAACCATGGCTCTACATTTAAGCAGCCTAAGAACATAAAGGTTTAAAGAAAACATTTTGTCTAGTACACAATAAGAAGCCATGTAACATTTCTCAGTTCAGTCCTGCAACCTGCAAGGGAATACTGCTCTGCAGGCATCTCCCACTTCTGCAGGCAACAGCCGAAGGGACGGCCCCGCCAAAGTCCACCGAGGTTGGGGAGACAGAGATGTACATCTAATCACTCTATTCCACAACTGGGTGTAGCGCAAGGATCTATTTCTGTATACATCATAACCACAGCTACGCACATCAACTTCCTTGAAGCACGACTAGCACACATACTCCTGAAGTTTGCATATCATCTTTCATCTATAAATGAACTAAATTTGATTAGCAAGTCTAACTAAACAAATGGAAAATAACAACCAAAGCATGGAAAGTTAAAGTTGGACAGGAATAGCTACCCAGCCTCAAACAGTGCTCTTGTGATTTGCTCTTACAAATTTAAAATACACATGTGGATACTTCAGGTGTTCAAAACTTGCTGGTTTATGTCATAGTGACTTTGTTGAAAACATGTTTGGTTGGTTAGTTTTAGGTTGGTTTGGTTTGTTTTTTGAAGACCCTCAATAGGTAATTAAAATCTAGTCCAAGAACAGCTTTTAGGAAACACCTGACAGTTGAAGAAAACAAAGAATTTTAATAATAAATTAAATTAATTCAATTTAATAAATTCCAGATTAATTTTAGAAATCACATACCTTTAAAGAGATCAGGTAAATGTGATTCTTTTTAATTTTCTGAAATGGATCATATTCCAGTTTTGCCTCGAGCTCCAAAGGATCAAACAGTGAAAAAGACTTCCTGCTCTCTAGATATGAAATGACTTTCTACACAGTCCAAAAAAAACCCCAGAACCAAACACTAAAAATATAATAGTCCAGGGGTTTATGAAAATAGTGGTTCTACTCGATCTTCATTTTCAAAAATGCATTGCTATAACTGAAACAGACAAAAATATCTGTGACTGATAATATATCATTGCAAATACTTGTAGGATTAATCGGTTTCGGAACACATATCCACAGGCTGAACCACACATACAGCACTATTCATATGACTTTGGGAGTCAGGCTTCAACACATTTCTGCCTGCTTATGTTAATGCCACGAGTCTTAAGCTTGGACAGTACCAATTTACAGCAGATATGGGAAAAATAAAAGGAGAGCAGGTCACTATGTCAAGAGAAGCAGCACAGCGGTCTGCCCTGTATTACTCCCTTGGGGACCCCTGGTATATTGGGTAGGGCACTTCTGAAAGTTACAGCACCTTAATGATGACAGTTTCATGGAAGCCCTTATAACTCCCAAATACAGCTTTTCACAAAGGACTTGTATGTAGGGGAAAATAAACGTATCTTTTCAGCCTATGGAATATATATAAATAACAGCTTCCCACAGAAGCACGTGCTACATTCCTTCTCAACAAGGAGGCTTCATAACTCCTCATGTCAACAGGGCTTGGAATAAAGAACCCCTATCTTTAGTATGCACTGGGCAGTTTTATTTGGAATACATTCAAAATGTTATTAAAAACACAGCACAATTTTCCAGAGGTTGAACACACTCTGCATTCCAGGGGTCTGTCTAGCCAAGGGTTATAATCGTAACGTTAGGTGAGTATTCATTCCTGAACTTCTGTGACTACAACTAACACTAAGCTAAGCTGTCAAACTCATGGCAAGGCTTGACTTCTCCCTCACAATCACACTCCAGGGTAAAAGAAAAAGGTAAGTTTCAGAAGCAACAACATCTCGAGATCCACAACGTAACAAAGTGACTGATCAGAAACAACAATTCCAAGAGATCGTGAAAAAGTCAGAGTACCTCATACCATCCAAATCTAGAAAAACTTGTATTTCATAGGAATTCCTGGGACTTTCACCTGGAATTCATACCTCAGGCTGAGGTTAGGAAGAAGTAGGAATACTGAGAGAGGTATTTTTATAGCAAGAAAAACTAAGGTGAAAAAAAGTGAATTTCAAAACTCTGCCATGTAAAATAACACTAAAAAGCATGACCTGGTCAAGGAAACCAATTTAAAACTTCATTTCAATTAATTAAAAGCAGACTAAGGAATTAGCTAAGTATGCAAGTTCAGCACTCAAATTCTAAAATATATTTTCCTATATCAATCTGAAAAGGAAAACAGAGGTAGAAGCGTTCTGTCATTATGCCAACTCATCTTATTAACATAAATCTCTAAATTTTCTTGAAAACTTTAAAAAATTTACTTGGAAGTCTCATAACCTCAAATTCAGTCATTTAATACCATTACAAGAAAGCTAAATCATGGAGCAATGATGATCTCAGGAAGGTCCAAGGCTATAGTGATGTCTGTACCCCAACAATCTACTCTAACAAACTGACCACAGAACTAATCTAATGCTCTATCAACCTAAATACTTCTTCCCAGACCAACTTCTCACTTTAGAGAGCTAAGCCACTGTAAAGTCCCAGAGAACTAATCAACTGTTGAACTTTGTAACTGAAATGCAAAGTTCAACTATCCCCAATGGAACCAGCTCTAACCCAAGCAGCTCAACTGCTCAGATCTGACCATTTTCAAGTTTTTGTCTGCATGAATCTTGCATTTAGAGTATCTGTGCACTTGCACAGAGATTTCTGTCCTTCCCCATAACTTCATAATTAACTTGAGACAGTTTGATTTCTACTAACACAGAACATTTAAGACATTTGAAAAAAGCACTAAAGGAAAGCAAATACCATTTACATCTTTTGCAATAACTAACACTGGCAGTACTTTGCATATTAATATTACCTTATTACTTAACCAGCAGAATTAACCACTCTGACAACCACACATGCTTGAAATGACATTGCCTCCTGACGCTGCAGCTTTCACCAACCCTAGGCCACCTTAAAATCAAAGTCAGGAACGCATATCACAGAAGCAACCCAGAAAATGAAGACATTGATACATATCAATCCTATCCATCTTCCTTTGATTCACCTCAATCTAGCTGAAACATACTTTCCTTATTTCAATTTGGCCTCTCTGTATTTGAATCCTTAAGCCTCTATATATATAGCTGTACTGCATAGCCAGGGCTATTCTGGTCTTAATTTCCTATTTTGATTTCTTCCTGCATTGAAGAGACTGCTGATACAAACTCTAATTATAAGCTATGAAGCACACAGGTGCTACCTTTAAGATGTGCATCAAATAATTTTTTACAAAAGTAACTTTTAATCGGGTATAATGTTCAGAAACCAACCGACAATGAAGCTAGTCCTGAGCTAGGTCTATGAAAGGAAGGATGCAAGCCTTCTCACCAGGAGTAGAAGACAACAAGAAGCTTGGCTGCAAGTGCAGTTCTGTTACCTTGGACACACAGAGCACGAGGCCTGTCAGTGCTAAGAGAAGAGATGCCTTTTATTACTGTGAGTGTGTCTGTTCTGGCGACGAACCCACAACAGGTGGCTGCTCAGTCCGTGCTGTGCAATAAGCTGCAGGGAGGTCACACAAACTGTTTTTTCTGTAGAAAAGACACACCAATATACGGTCCCCCAAATGATGCTGTTATCACATGGAACAAAGTCCAATTTCAGAACAAAAACGCAGGGACAACAGTTAATCCTGAGAATCACCAAGCGTGCTCTGAGTGGAACGAGGGTAGCAGTACAGCAGTGAATGTATCACACTGCTCAAAGAAGGCTCAAGGTTTTGCAAGCTAGATCAGTAACAGATGAAGATTTCTGGTATGTAAAGAAAAAAGAGGCAACGTGATTTTTTTTTCCTAGTTGCAGATCATTTAGCTTTCCGAAGTGCACTCAATTTCCCACTTCCACATGCTATTTAATCAAACAAAAACTATGCTTTACTGAGGGGAAAAAAAAAAAAAAGAAGAAAGATGTCATTAAGTTTCAGTAAGTCCTTCTGGGGCCTCCTGCCATTAACACCACATTCAATATTGTCATTAATCACGACCAGGTAGTTCAAGCCATATGGGATTTGAGACTCAGTATTTTCCTACCCTAGACTTTGTCTGAGAAAGCAAAGCTTTCATTCTAAATAAAAAAAATGAACTGAGTACAGTCAAGTGTGGCCAGATTCTGAGCATACACACTGCAGAAAAAACGTGACTCTGAAGCACAGTCACCCTGCTGAATCACCACTCAAGAGCTGAATTATTATATCAGGATCAAACACTAAATCCTAACGAACCTGTTTAAGGAAATAAAGTTTAAAGAAGCATGAAAACATATTACCAGATATGTCTGTGAGCCTTGCTGGCAGGAGAAATACTGAGAAGTTGGTTGAAAACACTGATCCTGCCCCAGTAAGGAAATGGATATCAACAAGTGTGCCGTGTAAGTCCCAGCATTTAACCTCTGCTTATTGTCCCAAGTTGAATGAACGCTTCAGACACAAGCAGCCCATTCACTGTCTACAGTGCTATGAAATCGCCTGGCCTTCCACTGACAACTTCTGAGCGTAGCTGTGCATCATCTATGTAAAAAGTCCTCAATACAGGGAAGGCTTCACAAGTACTACAGTTTAATATAACTTACTGTCATCATTTCCTCATTGCTTCTCCATATTTAACAACATTATGCAATTCACTTTCTTTTATTTACTATTTTATTTACTATTATGACACTAGAGACTATAAATATTTTGCTCCAGATGCAGATCCACTTTGGAATAAAGCACCTGGTATTTCCAGTTCATAATCCAAGCAAAAGAAAGTGCCTATAAAAGCAAGCTATGGAAATCTGCAAAGCAAGCACTGGTGAGCTCCCTCCACTTCTACCCTAGCAGTGGGTGTAAGTAATCCTAAACTAAGGAATTACAGCATTAGTATAAAAAATGTTGGGTCTTTTTCAAATAAGTTTTTCTTGTCTTCCTCCTTATTCAAGTTTCACAGCATACATATGGGTATGAATAAGTAAGGGATTCTTCACCCTAACTTCAAGCACAGCAGCTTGAGAAACATTTCAGATTAACATAAATGATAATACACGTACATAAGGCTGTCTTTCAAAGAGGTTTGATAATTTGTAAGCACAGTGTTTTTGCAGATCAGGTCAAGTCAAAAGGCTCATAATGTAAGTATTTAACTTATGTAAATCTGTTTATCACTGCTAAGGAACAGGGGATGACTTCAAATGCTCACTAATATACACAGTACACATTTAGTGCAACTCGCATGAATTCTCATTCCAATGTTTAATTACTATGCAGCCTGTGAAGACAAAAATCCACTAAGTCGGATTGTTCTTTTTTTATTTTATCAGAACAATTAACATTAATCATGTAGTACTTCACAGGCACTGCTTTTCTACACGTGCATTAGAAAAATAATAGAGTGAATGAAGTTTGAATAAAAGTATTAAAATAAGTATGGAAGTTTACACTTAAACATATTTACACCAATATGTCCTTAGCCAGCAGTCACAAGGAGGTAACGCAAAGCTTCACTTGTACTCGCTATACGCTTCAGGACTCTCAAGAAAAAAGAGAAACAGCATTTATTTTTCAAATTTTTTAAATTATGCTTTTTTTCAGATGCAAATTTGTATTTTACTATAACTTCTCAAAATGCTTTGTGAAACTAGAGGAGGAGGAGGAGAAGGTTTTCATACTGTTAAATAGCCCTTGGTACATTCAATTTGATTTTACTTCAGATTTTTAAGGTTTTAGACAAAGGGTCTGAATTCATGACTTTCTGGACATTAATTTTCTTTTTACCTACTTAAGAATAAACCAACCGAAGGTTTCAAATCCATAGCTTTAATTTCTGTCTCAATCTTAAAATTAAATATCCACCCATCCATATGGAGATCCAGGCATTTCGGTTTTTGGATTTATTAAAATCTACTTACACTGATAACAGCATAGGGACATCCGATTTGGCACTGTAAACACAGGTTTAACCGCCTAATTGCTTGGATTTTGTATAGTGGATCATTATGTTAATGCCTCTGCAGTAAAGTGCTAAATGGGAATTCCCACAACAAGACTTCTCTGTGCTGACTGAGAAGGACAAGGTAAGACACACTGGGCTAATCTGGAAAGAGACTGCTCTTCAGGGACACAGGAGAGGAATCTTCAAACCAAAAGGACTGCCAAGCCCTGCCAAGAGGAAGTAAATACGCCCCAACACAAGACTCCACGAATTATGCCTTTGTCTGAATAGCCCAGGGACACCGGATGATTACATAGTGGTGCGACAGCTTCCCAGCACTTCGCAGGATAAAGGCACTCGATAAAAGCTAACTCCTCCGCACGTATGTAGACTTGCCTATTATACAGCATTCAACTGGACCTTGAGATAAACCTCATTAGCTTGTTCATCCACTCCAGTGATGACACTGTACATTATGCTCCCTTGAATCCTTTCTCCCATGTAAAGTAATCTGACGCTGATCCCACACCACACCTGAACCTGCCCCGTCTTCCTAGCCCCAGATTCACAGATGTGATAGAAAACTAGGCTTGTGTAGAGGACTAAGAATGTTCTCATAGAAAGACGTATGCTTTGGTAGAAGAAGGACTTAATGAGAAGTTGTCCATGATAACCAGGTATTCTGAAAGGATAAATATACATTTAACATTTTTGATACGAGAATAAACTGAATCAAAATAAAACATAAAAGACATTGCCATAGCTATATTTTCTAAGATCCTTTTAGCAGTTCAATATTTCATTCTGTTTCCTGAAAAAGTTTTATTGTTGTTTTCCCTAAACTTATGTCCACATTTAATCACCCAAAATGCACCTCCACCGCACAGCAGATGAAAGAGAGTGAAATAAAATCACCCAGCATGAGAATACTATGGAATAAGTCAACACTAGCAGATGGTGTTTATTTTGTCACTGCTTGTGTTAAAAATTACCACCTATTTCATCAGTTCCTTTAGGTAGAAGTTTCATGTAAAAAGTGGAAATGCTACTTTTTATAAGCTGTCACAGAGCTCCTTAAAATATGAGCTCTTGTTTTCATGGCTTCCAGTTTTCTAGGACATGGTGCAATACACAGGAGATGGGTTTGTATAAATCTGACATGATCGAGTATTTTGCTAGCAGCTCAGTCTTTCAACACACAATCTGTTTTGTTTCTCAAGCAAATTTTCAAATTCTTTAGTTCAAATACCGCTGTTTTCAAGACAAATTCTGTAACAAGTGTTAAGTCTGCTCCTCGGAGAGGCACCTGGTAGAACTGTCAGCTTCTTTTCTTCTAGGACCCGACATGTAAGAGAGCTTTATTTCCCCCTCAGAATTTCCTATCTTCTCCGTATTGCATCACACAAGTTTGGCTCTGTGGTTTACATTCGCTGCTTGATTGTTTCTTAACAAAACAGCACGTTGCATGAAGAGCAACTGTACAGCCTGGACTTGGTGCTACTCAAAGAAATTTCTAAATTCCCATCATACAATCAGGTTTTGCTCATGTATTTTGGAAAGAATTTTCATTAAAACACAAATTCAAAAAACCTCCCAGAAATGCCAACCCATACAACCTTCAGTAAGGCAAACCCATGCTGAAGGCAGCAGAATGAACTAAGTTCCTTGCTACTGCGATTTAAACAACATTATTATAAACACCATGCACAGTATCCATACACAGCATTTAAACACAGTTCTCAAAGCAAAAAACCTTATTTAAAATATCTGAAAGCTACTGGCCATCAGGCTACCATTCTCATTGGTGATTTTAGATGTCATGCCATAGAGACACCACCGTCCTAGATCCCCATACAACCAGTTGCATTTTGTATCCAAGTCATAAGCCCAAGATAAAAATCAATTCCATTTTCTTCCCCCAGAAAAGTCATAATCCCCATAATTAAATTCCAGTTAAATTGATAATGTCCCCAAATTACTTTAAGAACTTACTCACACATCACAACTCACCACAGATCTGAGACAGTGGTATGCTTGCTGCAGCTACGTATCAAATACACCACTTATTAACTACAGTCATTCAAATCTCCTTTTGGTATTGACAGGATTACACATGAGCTCAGAGACAACAGACTCCACGACAATGTCCAGATTTATATGGTCACAGTTTACTCAAGAATTTCATGTCAAAACAGCAGAGATGCTTAAACCACAATAATAGTGGCTGGAAAGTGAAACAAAAAATAGGGGATGGTAGAAAAAAGGCTGCCTAGACAACCACTGGTACTGCGCTGCAGTATGTTTTTTAATTTCTTGACTCAATCCTTCCTCCCTCCCCGTTAAGTCTTCTATTGCAGTTAAGGTTCAGGTTGGCTTCCACACACTATTCAAGGAACTGATCCTTTTTTCTTCATTATTTAATCAGAAGCACAGGCCTCTGTTAGTCTCCCATTCAAACCATATTCTAAGCTGAGTGATATTAAATTTCTTCTTTTGTTTTTGTATACTGTTCATCATTACACTACCTGAATGCTTTAAAAGTGTTTCTGATAAATCTAAGCTTTTGCTACATTATTTTACAGTTATAAAAAGATACTCAGGGCAGATTTGTTTCTTGGTTTTAGCTTTAATTCTGGATATTTAGTATGAAATAGATTTGAAGGGGTTTTGGTATTTTTGTTTGTTTGTTTAAAATCCATTAAGAATTCTTTTCCCAGAAAAGAAGTCAGAAAATGAGAGATTTAGAGCTACTCCAAATACTAGGTGGGGGAGATATTTTCCTATAGGAGGCTTTTGTCCTCCTTCCTTCCAAAGTCTGAACATAGATAGGACAGCGGTCCTTCTGCCTATATTTCTGAAGCATGGACCATTATAATGCCCAGCCCAGCACTTTCCTTCCTTTTTCTCCCATTACCTCTTGGTTTGCACCAGCAGCATCTTTCTCCTTAGCAAAGCAAAGGCTGAATAGATGAGGAAACCTCACATTTTATTAGAGCACAGCAAAGCAACCCACCCACTAAATGAGAACCCTTGATAATTGGGTACCTTTAAAATGAAAGCCTGAGGCTCTACTTATGGTGACACAGAGTCCTTTTCCATTGAAACAACGTGCACCCCGAAAGCTCTGAAACAATTTGGATGTACTCTTGGCCAGCTGAGGCCTTAAACCAAGGTTAGTGCCATCTGTCTGGTTTTGGCAGCATCCAGATGTAAAAAGTCCTATGGCACTTTTTAATAGGAACAGAGATGAAGCCTGGTTTTAGTCAATTCCTTTGAATTATTAATACAGTACATTTGACAGACATCAATGCCAGCCAGCAGATTTGGATCTGTAAGCTCACTGCACCTTTCTTACCACTTTTAGAGCATGCAACAAACTATTTCACTAGGCATATCAGATTTAGTATGTCCAAGTAATTACACTCATAAAAGCCATGAAAGTACAAAGTTTTTCTATTGCTTAGCTCAGTTTAATAATTTTCTTAAATGCATGCTACTGACAAGCCGGAGGTGCAAATTAATACAGCTGTCAAATATTAAGTTGCTATATAGTTATTAATATATTCTCGTGTTTTTCTTAATTTCTAGAGCCCTGAACAAGCACGGTAACAAAAATTAAAAGCAATATAAAAATCAGATTTTTTTGAACTGGGAAGGGTACCTGATTGTCGGAGAGAAGTAGTAAAGCACAGAGACACTGTTTCATGAAAAGCCTCAAAGCTTCAAACAAGGAAAGACGTTCAGATGGATGCAATTTGTAGGGCAAAACCTTTCCATAACCCTGGAAAATGCACTCACGTATTATTTTTTGTGATTTAGTGTGGCCTAAATAGCACAGCCCATTCATTTTACCTGTGCCAAAGTCCCTTCTGCAACCCTAATCATCATTAATGCCTCAAATGCAGAGATATATCATAGGATCATAAGATCATTTCAGTTCTTTATTAATTTAATCTTTATTACCAACCATACACATGCCACCTTGGGCAATTTTTAGTATTATATATGAGCATTATGGAAATTTAATTGCACTACCAAATGCTCTTGCTCACACTCTTCTGAGAGGCATGGAAATAGAAAAAACGGTCCTTATCTCCGGTTTGAAAACACACTGCACATTCGCGGGTTGCATCCGCTATGAAATGGTCACAGATGCTCAGCACGTCCCAGAATCTGATGTAAGAAACTGTCCTGATGTTTGCTCAGACACTGAGACTCAAAGTATAGTGCCATCCACTAGTCTAAACCAACAATCAAGGAATTATGGAATGAAATATATCAGAAAAATCAAATTGGGGGTGATGAGAATTCCTTGCTGTCTATCTTACTAAAATATTAAGCAAGCAGATTATTATTCCTGCTTAGGGCCTTGCTTCAGCAAAGCGGTTGCTTAAGTGCTTAAAGGAGAAGCCCACCTGGAAAGGTATGTTTCATGTTTGTACTGGGTCAAGGTTACAATGGAAGAAAAGAATGAACAGCAAAATGTGTCTTTCATCTCATTAGGCAGTCTAATAGAAGGCCAAAATTGCACTGTGGACAAAAACGGTCCCACTAAATTCCTAAGGGTCTCTATTGATACTATAGTTAGTATAAGCATACCTATCTAATGAATGAAACATTTTTTGAATATGAAAAACCTGAAGAGGAAAATGTCACTGAATCATTATCTTTGGACTAAAACCCCTTCAGATACCTTTGGATTTATATTCCTATAGCTTATTATTTTTTTCTTCTGCTAAAAAGTACACTGCAAGTTTTCCAAACAACCTCCTTCTCCCAAAGGAGTTTTTCTCTCAGGGAAACAAAAGCTCTGTGTATGCAGTAATGCTACTCAAAAGAAAAAAAGAAAAGTGTATCAATAAGGTAATCCCCTTAAAAAAACAAAACAACCCAACAAAACCCTGCAGGTGTTTTGCACAGCCTGAGACACAGAACTTCAGTGTCACACCAAGTGAGGCTGGTTGGATCTGAAACTATTACATTAAAAAAAAAAAAAAAAATCAAATCAGGACTAAAGATGATCAGAGCTCTCATTAAAACTTTCATTAGTCAGATGTAAGAATTGCTGAAACAACACATATCACATGCAAGCTTTTACCAATGGGATAAATCACAAGTGACTGCCTTTGTGAAAATACTCCTAGATACATGTACTATACTGCCTGCGTGTATCCAGATCAGGCACCTCTTACATCCCTTTGCTCTCTTTCTCTCCACATAAGGTGCCCAGTCCCATGAAGCAACATCAGCTCAGGGAAAATGCAGCTCCTTATCACCCCCTGAAGAGTCCCAATAAAAACCCCACCCTTACCTAGTTCAGTCAAATCAAATTGATTGAGAAGAATGAAAGATAAATAAGTAGTAAAGAGAGATCAGGTTTATTCAACAGAATATAAATACCCAGGGGAAAAAAACCAAGCAAACAAAAAAAATCCTACAACACATGACAATCAGAACAGAAACAAAACTAGATTAATCATTGCAAACTCCACAAATTCTAAACTACGTTCTAAGTTTACAAGGTACACAGTTTAAGCAAGATAAAAACCTTACGTATTAGAGAGTTCTTTGTCTCAGCCAGCTGCTGCCAGCTTGTCTGTCTGTCTTTCAATTTCTCAGAAAGGTGTGTGTGAAAATCTAAATGAAATAAAACAGATACATTTTAGAGATGGCTCTTGTTCTCCTTTTCTTTCATTCCATTCACCCTTGGTGTAATACAGCCCACAGAACATTTCACCTCCTCCCACCCAAAGCATCGCTGAATAATAAAAAATACATTACTCATTATTATCTAGAGATTGAGAATTCTTTTATCTTATTATCAATGACACATAAAAAGGCATATTGAGTAGCAGTAGTACCAGGGAAGTCTTGCTTTGCAGGAGGTACACATACCCACTGTCAGTATCACTAACCATGAAAAAGGACAGAGTGCATAACAATCTGGCGATAATACGTGCGTTAGAATTGAACCCGATGCCCAAGAGTTTCCATACATGCTGTACAGCAGGTACTTCAGATCATACTGACTTATTTTCAATGCATTATCTATTACTCCAATAGTCAAGTAAGTATCATTACATCCTTCTAAAAGATAATTTTTATTTTCTAAAAAATCAGCTTAAGATACATTTGGAAAACACTTTCTGCTAGAATAAATCACTTCTTACATGTTTATTGCAGCAGTATGATGACTTTCACATTGACTACCGACATCATCAGGCTCATTCTGCTGTATCTCAGCTAGACATGAACCAGTGAAACTGCACTGTTGCAAGGATGCAATTTTTTTTTTTTTTTATTTCTCTCGTAAAAACTCTCCAACTTTAGGAATACAGATTGAAAGATTTTATTATATACAAAAAAATAATCCTTTAGCTTTGAATAGCCTCGCTCTTTGACTAAAAAGAAAACAGCTTTCTTTGGTTGTACAACTAATTAAAGTATACCTGGGTTTTGAAAACAAAGTAATTAAGGATTCTTCTTACACTCGAAAAGAAAAAAAAAAAATCAATTGAAAATTGTTATTGATTTCATAACAAGAGAGTTTTCAGATGTAGTAAACAGGAAACATAAAACCTATTTTTATTTATTTACATGGATTTCCCTGCACAAACCAGTAACACAAGAAGCCAGATAATTAATGTGCGGTCACTTCAATTCTTGTTCCTCTCTGCCTTTAAAGCTTTACCAGGAAATTATTTTACTAGGTACATCTTGGGTTCAAACCCTTAGTAACTTTTAGAAGATAATTTAGTCTGGCACCCAAGACTCAACAGAATCTACAATGAAAATATGTTCTGTATACCACAGTAATTAATTATTTCCAAAGGAAAAAAGGCAAGGCATTGACACTTAAAGACATAAAGACAGCTGGCCAAAACAATAGAAAATAAAGCACTCTGCAAGCTAGAGATGTAAACCAACAAATAATCTATTTGTTTAGGAGCACAAATATTCTGGACTGAAAATGCATGCAACAATTAATGTGAAAGAATGACAGCTACTGAGTCTTATATTGCTGGCTTTGAGGGTAAAAAATAATTTTAAGGGACAAGTTATAATTGCACAAACAATAAAACCCAGTTTTTTAAACATCTCCTTGTCACACATGAAATTCAAGTTTGATGTGCTATGACTGTAAGCAATTTGCAGGTATTTTAGTTCATGTCCAATTAGTTCAGCTTTACTTTTGATGATAAAGACTTTTGATTTAAAAGTAAGGAAGGAAAACTGTTTTCAGGAACACAAAAAATAATTCTAAGAACAATATGCAGGTGAAACAAATGTATGTGAAGTGCAGAACACAATGACTATCAATACAAAGATTTTGTAAAATAAGTAATAACATAGCAAATTTCTTCATTTTTTATGTTACCAAAAATTTCTTCAAAAAAGAATTCTAAGTCAATGAGATTTTATTTTTTTAATATTTTAACAGTAGGAGATTTGAAATGTAAGTAAACACATGCATATGCAGGAGTATATAAAAAAGGAAGTCATGGATTTGTTTCACTGAGGTTTTTTTTTTTTTTCATGTGAAAATGGGATCAAATTCTTTGATACGATGCAATTCTTCTCTGGTAATTAAGCAATTGTAGTAGTTTGTGATTTTACAGCTTCTGTTATGTCACACCCTATAACATGCAAATTTAACTCTTTTTGCTTTCATTTCTCTTTCAAGAAGCCAAACCAGAGTTAATCCATCCACAGGTTATCCACTGACATTTTGTCACCTCTTATCTGGTGTATGTTACTGAACCTGTTATTTTCTCTTTTTTCTTGTCTGTGTCCACCTTGGGATATTTGTTCCTTCCAATTACAAGCGGTATGGATGAGGACAACAAACTGTTCCCCCAAGGAAGCTCAGCCATCCCTCTTTTTGATGTGAAACATCTAAAACTAATAGCTAAAACATGTTTCCAAGTTCTGGTTTTCAAACACAACACCAAAAAAAAAAAAAAAAAAAAAAAAAAAAGGGTTGTTACCAATGCCTGAAGAACAGAAATATTTAAATGTTGAGATGCTTTAAAAATAGTGTCATCTGAAGGGAAGTCTCCATGGGTATTACCTTCCTTTGACACTCATAAGGAGTTAAACCTAATTGCATTTAGGGTTATCTCTAGCAGCTACCCTCAGAATCAAACATCCTCATGAGGACTATTGTTCTAACTAATCTCCTTATTAGGCTTTTATTCAGATTTAGTACAGTCTTTTATAAAAAAACATCTCAAAGGGATAGTAATGGATTTTGCAATTATCAGACAGGAAAGAATAGACTCTGACCTACAATCTTTGGCCTTGCCAAAAATTAGGAAAAAAAAAAAAAACTTTTGTAAGGAAATCACCAGATCATTAAGTTAATTTTGGTCCCTATCAAACACCACTTTTTACACCTAGAAAAAGTAAAACCTGTGTGACTTTACAGTGCTCTGCTCTTATACATTCCACAGAACCACAAACACCCCAAAGGCCACGGGTCCGTCTGCTCCTCAGTAACTCACAAACCTGCTGTCCCGACACGACGTTCAAAGGTAAGCGCACAGCAGTTCCTGGCTTGCTTGCTTAAGGCCATCTAAGTCACAAATCAGTGCTGAGACAGCCAACTTTAAATAGCAGCATAAATACTAGCAACATGTTTTGCAATTTGAGAAAAATAAACAACCCTGCAATTCCTGAACTGGTCTCCTGTGATGCACACTACATCCAGAGCAACTGCTTGTCTTCTGCACAGTACTCTGCAAACTCATTTTCTTCTCCTTCCTTCACAGCAGCCCCTTCAGAAAATGACGCTCTGCTTCCACCAACCTATTACTTTTTAGCATCCATTTGCTTTCCCTCACACCCCAACAGTCTCCCACAAGGCCTGGCACTCTGACAAGACCTACGTGACATCTCCTTGCTGTCCCACAGGCAGGCTGATGAGGCCAGGCTGTAATGGCTCTCCCCACTTCCGCTGCCTATCGCGGCAGGAGGCATCCCTGAGCACCACACAGAGGTCCTACTCATTAGGGTCCCACCGCAGAGCAGCTGGGGGCCTGCAGGACCCAGGGCTCTCACTTCCTGAGGTTGATCACCAAGTACCATGCTGTCCTTATTTTACAGCTCCTCTTTTGAGCTGGCCTCTCACCATTGCCACCTATCCAGGACCAAATATCACTATTTGCCTTTTTTTTTTTCCCCATAAGCCTTATACCTCTCTGCCGATATTCATCTAGAAAATAACCATAGAACTTTAAATACGACCAGAGCCTCAATATCCTCCTAAGCTCTATGCTGCTTTTCCCTCTTCTATTTATCTAAGCGGCATAAGCCAATTTTTCCTGGTAATAAACAGTACGATGATAGTTTATTTTTATAAACTACTATTTCAGAAGCACTGAAAAAAGTCATACAAAAAAACCATGCTTAAGTTCAAGTTGCTTGTGCTCCCTCTCAACGTTCATACAAACCCACAACACCCAGTAACACGCAGTAGCTCTGTCTCAGTCACACCTGCCTAGCTGAAGCTTGTCCCAGTTGTCTTCTATGTCCTCTCTACTGAAACAGATACATGTATATATTTATTTATATATAAAGCGCCTATCACTGTACTGATAAACATTCTTTGGAACCACTCTGACTGCAGAGGTGAGAACAGGAGTCAGCCTGTCAGTGCCTCAGCGCTGCTGCTTCCAACCGATTTAAAAACACATAGCTGAACTTTGCTTAGCCTGAATTGCTCTCATTAAGTACTGTATATTAGTTATTACACTATTACCCTTACATTAAATTTGCTTAATTTTTCCTTTTTGTAATAGATTTGAACTGGAAATGTTTCTATTTTGCCTGAATATGGAAAACACAAATGTTTCATGAATGATTCCAAAGAGCAGAAGTCACTCCTTTCAGTACCTTAATACACTTTCATGGCTATTTGCTCAAAATTTATTACTGATCATTAAGATTTTTGAGGAACAGGATAAAAACCATTACAGCAGACAGACTCTCAGTACTTGGCAGGTCAAAGCTCTACATTCTCCTCAACCAACCTTTTTTAGTTTTGCGTTTTGATCAGATTCCCCACTCACATACCAGCTCAAGCATCCTGGACAGACATAACAAATGTACTCAACCTACATGAACAGCATTTCTGGAAACAAAAAACGATTATTATGCAATTAGAAAAAGCCTGTAACACAAAAATCATGCACAAAAGTATGGGAATACAAACTGTTCTGCAATAAAAAGGCCATGCAATTTTTCTTTTCCAATACTGTCTTGACAGAGTTACTGTCTGCTGTTTTACTTGATTACATTCTATTGCAGTTTATATCCAACATTTTGTTTGATCTTTTACAAAAGTTGTTTAATTTTTCTCTCCTCTGAAGCACATTCACCAAGCCAATTAAACTGAGAAAAGCTTTACCAGCATACACAGCATACTAGCACCTCTCAGGCAGAATTATTTTCCAGCACAAAACATCCACAACACATATTTTGGTTTTTGAAAATATACACTTAAATATGTTAACACATCACCAAATATTCATGCAAGAGTGACAAACACTACGGAGGAAAACACTTTAATACTAGTTGAAGTATGCCTAGAAGCCTACTATAATTCAGTGAACTCAACAGCAAATACCCCATTCCTCTTTTCCTCTGTCTACCAAAGGTAAAGTTAACAAAATGGGAGTAAAAAAACTTTTTCATTCACACTGTTATTCATCATGTCCTAAATTTTACCAAACATGAGCAGCAACAGATCTACTGCACCAGGAGCAGGATTTTCTGAGCGCGCTGCCCATGTCTCTTCCACAGAACCAACTAAGCGATTAGCTACATTATCAACTGTACAGGACTTAAAATGACAAATACCTTCATTTTGTATTGTCATTTCCTATGGACTAATAAAAGCATTAGGATGTGCTGGTACCATGAGAATCACAGGGACGTGCATAATTCAGATCAGCGCAGCAGAATGCACAGACCTCTCTATTGCCCATTTCTTTGCGCAGTTGTCTGTCTACACTTACGAACTTAAAACAAACTGACACTAAATTTCAAATGGACTTGAGTCAAATTAAATGGTTTCAACTTGCCTTATTTCGAAAAAGAATTAGTTACAAGCCTTCTTAAGTCCAAATGAATATGTCTACATAGGAGTTTCAATCAATTTCACAATACCGCTTTAAAATCATGCCACAAAATCACTGGTAATTTGGACAAATCTTCTCAAATGCCCCTGAACAGTCAAGCCCTAATGTCTAAAATATCCATAACTGCACCTTAAATCAACCTGGTCATTGAATCACATCAGCAAAATACTGTTAAGTGACCTCCATACATTTTTAAAAAATTTTCCTTTTGCTGTTTTCTTCTTGTTTTCCTTTTTTTTTTTTTTTTTTTTAAAAGGAACAGCTAATTTAATAACTATTACTTTATGCTGTTAGGAATGGGTTAGAATCCCCATATGGGTCAATGACAGTTACAGGTCAACGTCCCCATAACTTATAAAACCATAAGTCACACCTCTCATGGGAATAATACATTGAAAACCAAGAAAGCGTTCTCCTTAATACCATGCATGTCTTTCTCTGAAATGCCACTTTACTACTTTTTCAGTCTCTGTTCGAATGACTCTCTTTTTAGATCAAGAATTTATGCCTGAAAGACCAATACCTGAACTATTAGGCTGATAGGGAGAATTTAATTATCTAATTTACCGAAGCACAAAGTAAACTTTTCCTGGTGAAAGTCTGTATCACTTTTTCAAACCTGGCTATTTGGAAGACAAAAAAAAAACCAACCCAAAAAAACCCCCCACAACATAAAATTATTAGAATCAGTATCCTGACAAACACAGCAACAAAATTCACATTAACTAAAATTTACAACAGAAGTGGTTGGGTACAAAGTTTAAATTCAGAGGGACTATATGCATTGTACCACAACCAACAAACACTTCAACTAAAGCACCAACTGCTCTTCTTCATTGCTTTTGGAAGCACATAAAACTTTGTAAATAACAACTATATAGCAAAGGCTAAAAAGAATTTAAAGAATTCTAAAAATAATTCCTTAACTAGAACATTGCTCCTTATTGAGGAGCAAGACTGACATACCATTCTTTACACTTTCAAGCTGAAAAAGTAAGAAACAGCAAACAAAAAAGCACATTATCTGCCATGCACTACTTTGCTGCTGCTTTTGTCGGTAAGGGAATAAAACACAGTTGCTGTTGCTAAGACTGCTCTTGTTTTCATTTATCAACTAATGTCAGCAGAATGGAGCACTGTGGCAGCTGTGAAAGAAAAATTAAGGGTTCCTAAAACAATGGAAAGAAGGTTTTCCAGTACAAATGTGCAATTCTAATAGTGCTAAATTATTATAACCACGTTGGGTGTTGTGTCACCCTGCCGCTCTTCCCAAAACAAGCCACCAAAACATGAGTTCTTATGTCGAAAGAATGCTGTAAAGCCAAGACACATGGACAAAAAAAAAAGGTAAGAAGGACCAAAGTGCTACCACGTTAGTCCCACTGACATGCTACACATTTTTTTCAATGACCTGAATACTCCATAGGCCCTACACCATCCTGTATGCTTCTAACACTGTAGCTTATTGCTCATTTAAAATTAAGAGGGTACCTAAAAATAGAAAGCAAGCCTAAAACAAATACAGGCAGGTGTGTTCCTGGGGAGCTGGCGATTGAGATCAATATTCTACAAATAATAATGCCTTACAAAGCAAAATGAAAAAGCTCTTAGAAGTAGTAACTTCAGCATCTGACTTTCTCATTATACAGTTATGTTATTCATTGTTAAAAAATATTGTTTTTAAATTAAGGCACATTAATTAATTTATCAGCCTTAACCACCTTTAAGACCTACTTTTACTTACTGATGTCTCTTTTCTTTTTACAGCAAGTCCTATTAGTGGGGAAAAAAAAAAATCAAATTATAGTTTTCAAGTGATTTAGTTGGTAAAATCTAATTTGTCAACTGTGGCTGTAAACAATTTTGAAGAACTAAGAGCTGACACACAATTCACAAGAAGGCAAGCAGACAAACTTACTGTCTTACTGTGTTATTTGTTGGGGAAAAAAACTACAAAGGACAAGATTTCAATCTCAAATTTTACCAATTATCTCTTCAGCTTCTATAATGAGATCACCAATAACTCTGAAACAAATTTATTCTCAGTATCCTTTGACAAAGAATGGAAGTGCAACCTGCAGCAAGCCAGATTAAAGGTCTTTTATCACATCTCTAGCCTAAGGAAAAGTATAAACTAGAGTAAGCATGAAAAGATACTCATTCAGAATAGCCTCTGAAACTCCAGGAGTTTCTCACAGACTTCCTAAAATGTTTTATTCAACAACCCTGGTTGGATTTTTCTTCCATCAATTATAATCACAGACCCTTAAGACCACTGAGTTCAACTGAAATTTCTCAGGCCTATCTTTGAATCAGCATCTATCAATCATAGTTACAAAGTCCAAGGACAAGAAGTCCAACAACTTTCCTGAACATTACTTGAAGTAGATTCTCAATCATTTTGGATCTGCCATTTGCTAATTTGATGCTGTGTATTTCCCATAGAGGGAAAAAGCAATGAAAAATTCCTTACATTCTCTACGTCACTCACCACCGCGCAGACTCCAATCCCCTCACCAGCCACTGGGTTTTTACACTAAAGAATATTAAACTATAAAGTCATTCTTCACACAAAAACTATGCCATACTTTGGGTAGCCCATCTCACTGGCTCTTTTGTATTTCTACTATATAATTGTTAATGGAAGAATGAGAAATCAACAGTGTTCAAGGTACAGACATCCCACACCTTTATACAGCAGCAGTGATGATATTTCTGGTTTGTTCTTTTGTTCTTACCAACTTTCAGTGGTTCCTCCTCTTTGTTGTATGAAGGGGGGTGATTTGCATGACTGTAATATTGCATGGATATCTTTTCATAGGATTGTCCACTATCACACTGACATAACTTTCCTGAGTAGTAACAGACAATTTGGAGCCCATCATATTTCCTTATCAATTACCAATGCAACCTTCTGATTTCTCTCCTACCCACTCAGCACCAAGAGATTCTTTAGGAAATTGTCCCTGTCTTTGTCTTCACTACCCTGGGTAGTATCTGGCATACAGGAAATTGTCACCTTGACACGGTGTGATCACTTCATCTATTCCCAGCTAGAGTCTAGGCTTAAGGACTCTGTCAGTTTCCACAAACCAAGCAGTTTATAGAAGAGCCCGAAGAACTGCCTGGACAAGACAGACATGCATAAACATATTACAAGTTCACATTGTGCTCTGTTAGAAAACATTAGACACAATAACTCAAAAGGGATACCATTTTAGAGTAAATAGACAACACATTCTACATGTACCAGAAGGATATTTGTGATGTGAAAAACACTGCAATATAGTCTACCCAGGCTACAAGTAACTGAGTCATGTGGTGAGTGACCTAGTTTCCTTTCATTTTAAGTGTATTTTTAGTTATTCCCTGTTGATTTATGTTTTCATTAAAACCTTGGGGGTATGTCCTTTTGGAGTCTGCTGGAGACTAAATGAACATGCCATGCTTTGTAAAGAACACCTAGGCATTTTCCCTCAACATTCTAAGTCGTACTTCTAATGAGAGCTCAACTGAAGAGCAAATCAGCATCATTTGTTTATGCCTTATCTTATTTTTCCTTCACAGGAATTGAAACATAATCATAAACCAGAATGAACACTAACAAATGCATCAACTGGTAGTGCAGTCTGATGACTGCAGTCAACAAAGGACAGGACACTACTGTGCTCTCTGCTGACTGCCACAGCATTCCGCACTTGGCACTACTGGCAGTGTTCTGCGTATCTTTTTTTGCAACTGAATTTATATAGATCTACTTTGAAAATCATCCCAGCACTTATACAGAAGAGGTGTCATTCATTTCTGTAACCTTGTGGAATGGCATTAAGGAGATTATATTGATTTGAAATATAAAAGACAACTCACCTAATAAAAGCCATGCAGAACATGCATTAGATGTGTTTAATTTTTGGAGAATTCAGAGCTTAATTTGCAGTAAGTGGAAACTTCTGATTGTTCTGAACCCAAAATGTGAAGTCAGTGAAATGAGCTCCAGTGCTGTCATTTTTTTATATATATATATTTTTAAGTATCAAAACGGACCATAAAACCTCAGAATTTGTATCTGGTTCCAAAAGTTCAGACCAATTAGTCGTCAAATTTTTGTTCTGCCCCTTCTCTACCACTGAATTATGTTACAACATTAGATTTTATATAACAAACATGCAGAAAATATTGCAGAATGACCTAGCTTCAAATGAAGGCTCAATTACAGTAATGATCTTGATAATTATATTAGGACAGTCTAGGTTTCCCTTCAGCCCTCTATTTTTCAAATTTAGAGAGAGTTATGTGTGTGATGACAGCTCTGGGTGCTCATAAGACTATTCTTACTTTATCCTGTCTACTTTTGCATGCTCCACAAATTCAGTTTTAAGCTGCAGTTTTCAAGTATTTTGTCAATCACAGTTTATCAAATGCATTCTGCTAAGGCAGCTGTCAGGACAAGATTCAGCAGTGACAAGCTGTCTTCACTCCTGTTCATTCTATCTTTAAGTCACCAACTCTTATTTTTATCTCCGAGGAGGAGAAATACTCTGGCTAGAAAAGGCTCTACCTGTTCACTCAGCAGGCAGTTGAGTCACTATGTTGGCAAGGCTCCTGATCAACAGAACTACGAGTACCAATAAATTCTCAGCAGCCCATTTATGCCTACTTTTTCCTTATCATAAGTGCTATTCTGAAAATACTACTGGCACTCCGAACATAGAAGTGATTGAGTAAAAAGATACAGTGCAGGTTGTCAATTTATCCTGAAATAGCCTCTAGTGGGTAGATAAAAGCCATCTAAACCACAGCAGAAGACAGTGCTATTACAGAGAATCGCCAGATTCCCCACAAAACATAATTCTGGCCGGTCACACACACGCCAAACAGCAGCATACGTCACTGTGTGTGTACAGCAAAGGATCGGCACGTGCTAAAGTATTTTCTTATAAACCCTGGCAATTAAGAACTTCACAACATCAATCCAGATAAGATGCTGTAAGTGACATTGCATAAAGGCTAAAACTGGGATTATGCCAATCTTGCCTTTTAGCATTAATTATTTTATTGACTATAGTACCTAAAATTATGTTCTCTTCTAAAGAAAAATCATGACTGGGGAACAAAGTGTCAATTTGACTCTTCCCCTGGTTATCATCTTGGAAATGCCAGAAGCATAAGGCAGTACATAGTTTATCACCAAATATTTTCCGTTGATCAAAATTACGATCATTTGAACCTACACATGGTCTGCTGTGGGATGAAGGAGGGAGTTTGAAAAGTAGATCTAGTATTAATCCTTCTGCTTTAAAAAGGAACAGAATGAAGAAAGTTTCAATCTCCATTAAAGACGAAGCAAGAAAAAAAAGCTAGTGACTTGAAGTTTAGAAGTGCTGAATATTTCCTGCACCAGTTAACAGAAAACAGTATTTCAAACAGGCTGGCATTTCAAAATAGACATTATATGAATTTATGACAAAATTTTCAATTCTTGTCCATCCTTTAAGTATCCATCATTGACCATTTCTGTCCTATAAAAAGGAACAAAGCAGTAAATGGCCCAGAGCCACAAGTGAGACTGAAGGTGTAGGAAGAACACATCTTGTTTTCAATACTACGCCAAAGTTACTGCTTTTCATTGTTCTGACATTCTTTGTTTGCAATACCTATTTAGAAAATATGATTGTGGATGTGGTCCAAATTTATCTTATCATAGTGTCCATATCAGAATCATCTATAAGAAGCAGCAAGGTGGGTAAGTTATCAGGAGACACACAATTAGACTTCCTTAACCCAGACGAAAATTTATTCCCAGGTAGCTACTAGTAAGGGACAAGTCTGGAAAGATTGCAAACTGACCTAAAATAGATTAAACAAATATCCAGTTACTGTTTCTGATAAGAGTATTTCAGAAGTTAACGATGTTGTAGGAACAGTTCTGCTAGATTTTCTTACTGTAGCTCATGCAGCACAAAAATATAACTACAGTCAAATAGCTTCCTGAAAGTATAGAAAAAAAAAAAAAAAATCCATTTCTATGCCTCAAATTCCTATTTTTAGGACACCTCTATCAGCTCCAGCTTGGGTGGCAGGGGAAACAGTTAAGGAGAAAAAAAAAAAAAAAAAAAAGCGTCCAGAACATTACTCTAATTCTGCAATCTGCTGCAATGGCTTTGGGGGCTCAAGGGCAGTTGGACTGCCCTTAAGCTGACTAAGCCATAACTCCTCTGGCAGGGCTTTTTGTAGGGTGGTGGTGGGTTTGCCTCTGATGTTTTGTATCAGCAATAGCTCATGCAAAACAGAGAAGTTACTTCTAGAAAAATTAAACATTCTTAGGAATATACTTAAGATTCAAACCATTTCCCTAGAGTAAGCACTGTTATTTTTGTAAGTGAGAAACTGAGGGCACCAAATGTTTCTCTGGCTTGGCACCCCTGTTCATCCTACTACAAAAGACAGCTACATCTGTCTAAAACTAGTGGTAGAACGAAGAATGGGTGTTCCTGGGTTAGCTACTCTGCCTAGAAGGATAAAAGAGCAAGAAACTCAAATTCCTGCAGGAAAAGGAGGAGTGAGAGTCAGCTAATCAGGAGAGAAAAACATGCGATGTAATCAGTTACAATTCTGTTAGATCTAGGAAAGAAACTACTCAGAAGCTCCAAGGACCAAGAATCAGAGAGGGCTGTCCTGAAGAAAAATGTTCAGACTGTAATAGGTGCATCTGTGCATTTTATTCCTCTAAGACAAAAGAACAACTCCTCACACATCCTTTCTAATAAAGGGTGAGATACCACCCAAACACTAAGGCTCTATTTCAGTGAGGCGGGGAAGGCGTCGGCTCCATACCTAGCCCGTATTGCTGCTACCTTGACACTTCTGATACAAGCTCCTATCTCCCTTATGTGCTGGGCACAAATACTGAACACATCAGTACTTTTCAGTGCACTCAAAGAGTGCCTTAGGGTGGAAAGCATGGTTTATGTATAAATTACTATATGGAACTTCAAGCTCACCAGAAATATAAAAATATACCAAGAAATAAATTTAAGAATAAGAAAGATCTTCCACATGCTAGTATTCTAAAGATTTTCTTCTTAGTACTAGTTATTGAACAACTTTACATCAGGATGTAAATGTATGTAGTATCTCCCAAATAAGAGATGAAACAGGATCTCCTCTCAGAAGCAGGCATACTATAGATGCAGCCACGGGACTATTCCTAAGAGACATGTTAGTTAAGCGTTGCCAGCAAGCTGACCACCGATTCCTGCTTGCTTTTGCATGGAAGACAAGGGAAGGGCAATAGAAATAGATTCCAGTCTTCCTAGAAGGCTCTATGGAGATACAGGAATTCAGGCAGGAGAAAACCATTCAAGACACTGAACAGGTCACTAGAAACCTGTTTTCTCAACAGTGGACAGCCTGTGCTCCATCCCAGTTGTCATTTCTTTTACCACAGTACCTCTGATGTGCGAAGCTAGGGACTGCAGGGGCATTAAACTGGGACATTAAACATTCAGCTGTGGGCCATGAGCCGTACAACAGGCTGTGTGTTGTGAGGTGCATTACAGGTACTCAGGCCTCAGAGAGCAAAACCATATATTAGTACGAATTAAAACCAAGCCTTTACATTGTGCAATGTTATTCGTCCTTCATGACGGCTATAACACTGCTGACCACGTTCCAACACAAAGAACCTTACAGTTGTGAAATCAGCACTCTTTGGAAGTGGGGAGTGAACAGAATTTGCCAATTATGACAAAGCAGAACTTCTACTTTATAGAGTAAGTCACAAATGCACAAATTTAACTTTGGACATAAAATTCTTACGGAGCAGCATAGCATGATTCCATTCAGATGTTCACTGATGAAGGGACCAATAACACTCTGACATTTTAACTAGACCTTCACAATGGAAGGGCCTTTTTTGTCTTCACTTCTTTAGTCTTATCCTTTCATGACAAGCATTTGCACCTATATTGTTTTCCACATATCAAATCCTATTTTTCAGTAATGATAGAACCTAGCTAATTTTATCTGGTACATCCAGGCCATTAGGAAAATCAGATGTATGATAATAATCATCATTCACGACAGGTACACAAGGTGGAACATATTACTTCTGAAGGGTGCAACTGAGCAATGTCACAGCTAAAGTAGCCTTTAAAAAAAGGTTAAAAGTTTATGACTTTTCCTTTTATACACTGACAATGAAAAAACCCTTTTCAGCTGTTATGTATTGGTTAACATCTCCAATATTCATTAAGAAAAAAATATGGATAGGATCTTGCTCACCTACCTTAGACACTGCGAGCATGCCCAAACTCTTGACAGTGAAGCCAAACCTCCTAATCCCTGCAGTCAGTGGAGAGAAAGAAGCACTCCAGAGATGTGTTTGTAGGGAGATCTTGCCTAACTTAAACGAGCGAACTCAAGGCAAGTCTTTCTGTGGCAAGTATACAAAAGCATCTACTGCTCTCTACTGACTCTGTAACAAACCCAAGTGCTTTAGTTGCAAAATCGCTTCATTAAGCACAAGCCAGGCACAGAATTAAGCAGACTAAACCTGTGCCTTGGACACTCCGTTCTTTTAATCCCCAGAACAGAGTGTAAAAACAACCCTGCTAAAAAAATGTTCTTGCATGACTGGGTAATATAAATTGATACACCAGACAAGGAAAAATGCTAAATTTAAATGTCACTAAGCATGAACAGCCCTTGGCTGCATTAAAGTATGAGTTGTTCAGCTCGAGTAACGATACACTATGAAGAGGACTCCAGGCCTGTGACCTCAACTATGTCAGAAAATTCTAGAGAGCCACTTCTGTTGCTTTTCCCCAAATTTCTGCTGCTTTGTTTCTGGCTTCTGAACATCTGAGGAATTCTTATTGCACAGATACATCACCAGTTTCAGGTAAGAAGCATATAAAGGGCCACAAAATTTTCAAGTCATACTTGAATATCATGTCTAATGATTCTTTAAATGGGGAAATGGAACCTTCTTGATATTGAAGTAATGCACTGACTTTTTGAGTAACTGTGACCGTTTATGCACAGGATTTGCCATGTGTCCCTTTACAGAGGAAATATACTGAGTGAACACTTACTACAATTCCAGTATGTAAATAATAGCAACTAATACTAACACAACATTCATATTCTAGACTACTTATGTATACATACAGATTCAATGCTATCTAGCATGATATACTATAGATTTTTAATATACTGTACATACATATAGTACACTGCATATTATATATATATAAATGTTATTTAAAATATAGAGTATTATATACACCATATTATAGCATATCAGTTCTATTTATATATCAGCCCAATTTTGTTTCAAGGTATGCACAGGAAGTATTTTCATATAATTTTTGAGGGTTTAAGTTGTGGATTATCCCAGAACATCTATGATGTTCCATAAGTCTGTACCTATAGATGTGAGATTAATGGACGTAAGTGGGAAATTTAGGACAGTTACTACATTACATAAAGCAAATACAATTTGTAAATACTGCCGTAGACTCCCTTACATAAAATTAGGGTACAAAAGAAGATTATATCAACAAAGCTATGAGATATTGAATTAATTTACCTGAAAAATATTAGAAGTAGTAAATTTTCTACTCATTTCCAGCTTTCTAAGACTCATCTTCATACTAAATATGGTAATGCATCTGTACTAGTTAATGCATTTTTATACTACAATGTTCTTCATAGGACCTTGTGGTTAATAAACATTATGTATACTATGTTTATTGAGTTTTAAATTTTAATTATCTTGGCTTTCAGAAAAAGCAAGTGTTCTCACTGAATGTCACAGTCGAAAGTGATGCAAGTGAGGAATGGAAAAGCAGCATTGTTATAAAGTCCCTTTGTTTTCTCTCTGTTCAGTTCACCTAAGGTAGCTAGATATATAAAAAAACAGGGTGATTAAAAAGAATATTTAGGACTGGTTATTCAGGTGTACCTGTGAGAACTGCATAATCAAGATGGATAACATCTATCCTACAGAAGAGGCATTTCCCCTCTTTACAATCACCTTTATAATTTAACTAGCCTGAAGATTCTCTTGATGTGCAAGAACTAAAGATAAAGTTACTGTGAATTAGTTAATTTCTGGTTCCACTCATCATCACCAAACAACTGCATCTCCAATCGTCCTTGCTCAACCGCCAGCAAAAACTCTTATGTTCACTAGCTGGACATACACAAAAAAAGATGGGAGTGAGCTGCACAGATAGGCACAGCAGCATTCCTTGCACCATCACTGACACACTTCGCTATTGGTTTTTCCACATTTGGATCACTCATCTCTCACATCTCCACAAGGTTACTTTAGAATTGGCCCCTAAAATGATTAATTTTTTTCATGCCATTAAAGTTAGTAAGAGGTTTTTATGTCCCATTTTTCCTCAGCAATTCTCCTGCAGAGACCCAACCCCCTACGTAACCAATCGTTTATGCTTTTTTCCCCTCCTCCATGATTTTGTTGTGTCAGACCATCATCCTCTTCAATTAAATCTAGATATGGACTTTGATGACAGCTACTTAAGGTCATGACAGTGGGAAATGACAAGTTATCTCTTCTCCAACAACACTAAAGAACTGCAGGACTTTTAATTCTCCACCAAGCTAATACTTAATTTATCTTGCTTTGCTTATTTTACAAGCAGAGTTTTTCCCTTCCTGCCCCACACTTTCAAGAGCACCTTCTTCTTAAATGATATCAATACTGTCTAACAATCTATGTGCTGCTCAGTCTTCCATAAATCTAATACTTAATAGCTTCAGCACGTCTCTGACCTTCCTATTTTGGGGAACTGAAATACAGCAAGAAAGGACAAACTGAGGTGATCAGTTTCCCAAATCATTAACATCACGAAGAGCAAGGATTCAGTGCGTTACTTCAGCTTCATAGGATATAATTTCATGTTTTGATTAGCAGATATATTTTCCCAGCCTCTGGTGTCAACAAGGGTTCAAGTGTATAACATGTATAAATGGGTGCTAATTTTACTAGTCATGAAAATGTGCTTCGCTAATTACATTTATATCCTCTTAGCCAATTTTCATTCGATATTGCTTCTCTGTAGTACATCTTCCTGTTTATTTCCTTACAATGACATTTGAGCTCTTCCAAATGACACGGTGATTCTAAAATTCAGTAGGCATGACAAGTTACTTTCCCACTGAACATCTGTTGTAGAAATGAAAAAATAACAAGATTTACAGAAATCCACACCATTCTGTGGTCATTTCTGTGCCTCTGTGAATTGTATCCCATTTAGGATATTATCACCTGGAATTACTGGGGTGATTCTTGCTAGGAGTGTAAGAGCTTCTGATTGCTGACCCCAGGCAGCAGGCCTGGTTTGAGGGTTTTTGAGGTTTTTCCCTGCCCTGCAGTTTCCTGACAAAGCCCTTCATGTTTTGCTAACCGAAATGAGAGGAGGATTGCTAAGTGAAAGTCTTTTCAGACAACCAGCCACAGAATGGTTTGGGTTGTAACTATTACCTACTTCCACGTCTTAATCAAAACCATTATGGAAAATATTTAATGCTTTCAATAGAAACATGGGACAAAACTATTAGCCACAAGTTGCTGGAAATCGGGATGCCTCAGGAAGAGCATATTTCTGTAATACAGACTGCAAAACACAAGAATGACCCAAAAGGTTTATAACTGTGATACTATTGTCTACACATCATGATCTCCTTCAGTATTTTTCCAAGAGCAATCTAGTGCATGAACAGCACACAGACCAGATTGCGTGCTGCTCCTTGCAGCACCAGCGTTACTCAATGTTACACAGGAAATGGAGTGGTATGAAATGAGCCCACTAACTCTTCTGCTGCTTATGCCTCCCCGTACACTTAAAAATTCATCAAGTTGCTGCTACTTGCTGCTCCTACAGCAGCACAAGGAAAGTAAGCACCGTTTCAACCTTAGTCTCTGGGCATCTTTACTGTATATTTAAACATGAGGCAATTCCTTAGAACGGTGTGAAGCCTAACTTCTTTGTATGAGATTGGCATTCTCAAACTAGCGCTAAGAACTGTTGCCTACCTCGTGTAATTGAACGGTTAATACGAAGCCACAATTCTCTCAAGAGCAGGAGCCAATTTTAGCAACCAGCTGAAGACCTCATCAGTTCAGTCCTTACAGTGTGGCTGTATGCAAGCATTGTTGGCATGGCTGAGGGAAAACTTTAGAGCATGTAAGAAAAATAGGCCAAAACAATTCCACAGTATGGCCTCAGGAGCTGCATGAATGCATGTGATAAAATATTAGTTTAATCTAATCACAGTCTGCTCTTGCCACTGATACTTCAAGACCCTTACTAATAATCATAAATATGACTAACTCCAAAAAATAATTAAGAGAAAAAATCGCATGGAGATTACTAACATCTTCAGACTGTGTTGGGTTATTGCAGAAGAGTGCTAGCATAGGGACTGGATTTATAAGCTTGCACATGGATTGATATAATTACTAACAACTGATTGACTTAAAAAATCATATTAAGAACTTAATTTAAAAATGTTCATAGTAAATGGACTTTTAAAGAAGCCTAACCACACTGCCTAAAACTAGTATAGGTATTGTACATTTCCCTTGTAAATATTCTGAAAGATTATTTACAGAATAAATACTGTTCTTCTGGTAAGACCTGGCAACCATTTACGCTTACTCAGTGCGTAACAACAATCCTGTCTCAAACCCTAACTGGCATTTAACAAATACTTGAGCACTGCTGAGAATATTTTTAAAGAATACAGTGCTAATACCCTTACAGAGAAAGGTAAAAAAAAAGATTAAAACTTTCAACTTGTAATGGGCACAGTATGACAAGTGCCTGAGCCATGCAACACCTCACTGAAGCTGCATGCAAAGCTTTTTATAAAATGTAAACTTTAAAAACAGTAAGTAGACATCTGTAAAGCATGACCTTAAAGCTACTATCATATGGCTGGCATAATGGAACAAGTAGGATTTTTTTTTTTTTAACTTCTGCTCCTTTGCATGAGTTACGCATCTTCAGAACTATCGTCTACTTGGATGCAAAATCATAAAGTAATCAGCTTTATGACAAGAGGCTTCTTTTCTTTTGCTTTACTCTAAAGGCTGCAGATAGCCCCTGTTTTAATATTTTGAATTTGAAAAATGGGAGCAATAAGGACAGAAATTCAAAGGCATTGTACGCATGCTCATTTTAATGGAGTCATCAGTACAATTTTGTTACCAATGGGCAACATCTCCTATTTTGTACGGACTTGCTAAAGGTTTTAAGCATAAGCAGCCTCATTTCAGAGACTGCTAATACTCACACATGAAGATAAATGCAAGTTTAAGTGCTTTAATCACAAGGGGATTAAATGCGCATGTTCTGCACTGGGCTAAAATATTAAAAAAAATAAAAATTGTGGGTTTTATTCGTTGCCATTAAAGTTATTCTGACTACATATGTTAGTTTTTAGTAAGCACAAACAAAAGCCTTGTGGTTAGCATAGTATTTTGTGCATGTGAAGAATGTTTAACAATTAAGTTTTCATGTGTTAAATAGTATATACATCAAATCACACCACCTGCCATAACGGAACAATTGATACATTCATGCTGTGTGTTATGAACTCTAATTATTGCAGCCCCTTTTCAATCTTGACAAGTTACATATTCATTTGATCTGGAGTTCTTTGGGGTTTTTCAATGCTATTTCTGTAATAACAGAGTAAGGTTACACACTATACTTTTACTCCTGATCATTAGAAATGTAAAGTACAATCTGAGACAGAAACTGTAAAGGGGAAGAAGCAGCAAAGGTGTGGTAAAACTGGATGAACTATTAAACATCAACAGTGCTCTTGTTTTCAAAAAAACAATGATTTACAATTAAAAATTACAATTGAAATAAAAAATGTGTACAGTATTAAAAAAAAATCTGTAAGTTAACGAATATTTCGGTATTACAGACATATTAATGTCAAGAATAACACAAGCTAAGCCTACAGCTTTCAATGAAATACTCAAGAAAAAAATCCCAAAATCTCTAACCAATTAGTGATCATCTCAGATCACTCAGAGAGGATGAAGCATCCCAGAGGAACAGAAAGCAATATCTGCCTTTACAAAGTGCGGGGTAGGGGAGGAAAAGGAAATTAATAGACCTGTCGGCTTAACTCTGATATCAAATGACATGGAACCAATTGCTAAACATGAATTTTGTGAAGATAAGAACTGAAGATAAGAAACAGTCAACATAGATTTGTTATGAGTGAATTAAGAACCAATTCAAATTTATTTATTTAGCTAAAAGAAAGCTGGTACTCTTGGAAAGGTTTTCAACATAACGTGCCAGATTATATGTTTTACAGCAATTTAATCTTCACCATGGAAAGACAATAAAAAGACGCCTGGCCCAAGGCAGGACAAGTAAGTCATTCCTGAAAGATGCTATAAAGTGTTTGCAAACTTAAGGACTACAAACTTGAAAGCTGGTTATCCTAAGGGTGTGGTATCTACATTTTATTTTATTTGTTTTTTAAGTTGACAATAATTCATTCAGAAATCACCCAGTAAATCAACAAGCAAACATCTGACCCGACTCAAAGAAAGGGAATAAAATCCAGGTATATATTTCAGTCATGCATACTGCAAAACACACACTACAATAAAAACACTCTATGAATATTATGATATTTATCACATTTCCTACAGTGCAGATTTTCAAGTGAAAAAAGTAGTGTTTCAGAAAAACATGAAGAAAAATAGGACTTGATAGAGAAGCACAGAAGGAAAACATCCCCATCCCCTGCATCTCCCAAACTTATTTTGAAGTGACAGGGAAGCAGATTATGTGCCATGTCCTTTAAATCGTTGCTGAACAGACCATGAGAACTGGAATGCATCCTTCAAAAAGCTATAGACATTCCTGGTTCAGGAATACCCAAAAAAAGCTTCCCTCTATGTCTCTAAGTACACTCATTAGTGTAACTCATGTGTTACACTAATCTGGGGAGTCCTTGTTGGAGGGTAAAACAACAACTTAGGCCTGGATGGGATATCCCAGAAACTGAACTGTGAGGTAGGAAACAGAGACACTCTGACATTCCTCATCCATCTCCTCAGGAAGCAAAGTAGGATTGCGTGAAAAGCAAGCCAACTCTGAACACCCAAAGCAGCACAACTACGGGGTTATTACAAGCCATATTACCCAAAAGGCCAGTCTTAGCTTTAAATGCTCAGAGGGGTTTACAGTGTATTATTGTAACTAACTCATCTCTTTTTAACATCTTCTGAACATACAGAAATGTGTCAGTCCCCACTCGCGTAAATAACAGTCTGACTTCAGAACACACACAGAATTAGGTACTTGGTTATGCTTATTTTTCACCTACAGAAGCCTTATTTGGAGAGAGCACTATCTTCAAAGCCAGAAATCTGACACTTCCTCTGAAGGATGTGCACCCCGTCTCTTTATTGCACCGAGAAGACCACCAGCAGATGCACAGTGCCTTTCTCCTCCTGTGCCGTACGCCCAGCCTGCACATTAGCAGCTCACCAAGCTCCTGCTATAAAATATCCTAGCTACTATTTATTTGCTTAATTCACAAATTAAAATTTTCAAGTAAAGCATAAAGACACCATTACCTTGCTCAACCTAAGCACACTTTTGATATACTCTCAGTCTATTATTAGCACATCTAGTTATTCAGAAACAACAAGACATAAAAAGTGAGTTTCTAGGTTAGCACAGCATGCCTTTGGGTAGCATTATATAGCCTGGGAAGTGAAATAATCATCATAAAAATACATGCCCTGCAGTGCAGATGTTACTTTAACAAAATGAACTCTGTATTTAAAAATCAGAAATAAAAAAGATGAACAGTATTTGAGTATACGTACAATGACATCACTACCACAGCTTAAACAGTCCTCAAGTCTCAAATAGATTTTAATGCTAAATTAGCTTATAAGTAATTTCTATTTTCCTACTGTGAAAACCATTACCAGCTTTTGGCATGAATGACACTATTTTTAGGACTTCTGTCAGGGAAGCGTTATTTACAAACACCTATGCACTATTTAGCATGCCTAAAGTAAAACAAAACCACCAAAAAATCCAAAACAAACTCAAAAAGGTATCAAAAGAAAAAACCCTTTCCTGCTAGGTATCTAATACATATAGTGTACATCTTTGAAAGGCAAAGAACCTTGAGCTTATTTTCTCCTTTTCAAAGGGAAAGAAAAACTATCGACAAGAGAAATAACCTGAACAGACATGATGCTATCCCATCTGCATATACCTCTTTCATAGCAGTGCTATACATAACGTAGAACTGTCTTTACTGTAGCTACTACTATTTACACAGCAAGTGTACTGCAGAACAACAAATATTTTCCGTAATTAATTCACAGTGTTACATGTGGTTTGTTGCTTAGCTATTGATGAAAAGATTTAATTTAATAAAATTCAGCCATTTCCTCTGTATTCCCTTTCCACATTCTACTGTCACTAATTACAGCACCTTCTCTCTCTCTCACACACACACAGGGAAAGCTGCCAAGCATCTCCCTCTGGAGCCAATGTCATGGCTACTTTTCAGATTACTAGGAGGGAATGCAAACATGGCACTGCCAAGAACCCTATCCACTGGGATTAAGTGCATCATTTTGGAATCTGTAGCCTCAGGTGAGTCCATGTGAAGTCCTGTTGCCCCACTGCAATACCTCAGTCAGGTCATCCCTGCTGGCACCTAATCACCTTATACTCCATGCTGACAAAGTTAGACAACAAATGAAATGTTTAAATTGGGCACCAAAATATACTAGTACCAAAGCTCCTCATTCATAGCCAAAGCATTATCTAATTAATATTCAAATTAAATTTTGCAGTTTTCAGCAAGAGTTCAGAAAAACTGAGTTTTGGTTACAGATAGATGTTGGTTAACCCAATGAAATAATGCTGCATCTGCAAAAACTTCTACAACCTTGTTTTGGTAATGCTCATTTAGACACACACTTGTGAACTAATTCACTCATTATTCCTTACTTCTCATCAGTTTATCAAACACCGAACAGAAACCCAAGCAATCCCCTCCCTTTACCATTTTAAACATCTGCCATTTCTTCAGATGTAGATTTGTGAAATTCAAAAAAAAAAAGAAAAAGAGAGAGAGGGACTTATTGTAAGCCTCCTTAGGTCACAGCTTGCTCATCCAGAGGTAATCAGGTCCTTGAATTCAAGTGGGAGGCCTCAGTTCGAAAGATGCTTGCTATTGCAGATAAAGCAGGAGCAACGCATTTTGTTGTGCAGTTCAGCACACAGCAGGTACGTGCTTCCACACCGATATCTAGCTTCACTGAACGCAAAATTCTTATCTGCTAATGTAAGAGAGAGCCATTAGCCTCACCTCTCTGTCCAGCAAGATCATGGAGCAGATCCTCCTGGAAACTATGCTCAGGCACACATAAAGTAAGGTGGTGATTTGCAACTGCGAACACGGCTTCACTAAGGGCACATTGTGCCTGACAAATCTGGTGACTTTTTGTGATGGAGTTCTTTTCAAGGAAAAGCCAAAGCCATGGACAAGCAGAAGTGTGCACATTTTTTTTATTCTATTAATGTTTGTTCAACATTAATAGAAATGTTGAAAAAAGGGCTCGTCCTCTACAGAATATCGATTTTCAGCAGTGAACTCTGACACATTCAGTATCTTCTTGTCTCCTTGAAATTTTAATATAAATAGAAAAGTCTGAAAAAGCAGACACATGTAGGAATCTAGGGCAAGGCAGATCAGTTGAGGCCTAAATCTCCAGTTTCGACATTTGAGTGAGTGCAGTCTCTCACATTTCAGCACACTATCGCTGGTTGTGCCAGAGAGAATTTTAATGCAACAACACATTTATCCATATAAACCAGGTGCAAAGGAGTGATCCTATTTGTGTTCTACACAGAGTGTGCTTTGTGAGTTTGCATATGCAAAACTGGGATGCGTTGTGCAAGGGACAATATCTGTAAGCTGCATATAAACAAAATACTCTGAAATAAGTAATTCAATAATCAGATGAAGTACAACTTCACTAACACAGAGGTTTTTACCTGAAAAGATTCTTCCTGTTACTGTGGCAGTAAGGTCTAAGCATGCCAGTATCTGACATAGCATTCCCCTTTACAGTTTCTTACAGCTCTACTCCTGTTCTGCTGTACCAATACTGGGTGGCAACACAATTCCAAGTGTGAACTATCCCTGTGTTTCCTTGCTGCACTGGTGAACTTACATGAAAAGCCTTCGAAATGGTCTATTGACCACACCCCTCCCTTATTAACTTCTGAGGCATGATCATGCAATAATCTATAAACCCCAGGGCTCCTTTAACAGTCCACAGAACAATCGTTAAGTTACCCTTTCCTCATATATCCCTGTAATCATATTCCAATATGCAGCGGAATGTCGTAAAAATATTGTTAGAGGAGTTCAGTGGCAAAGATGAGAGTTAGTTGGAAAACCCAGCTGTCACAGTTCATTATTTCCAACAGATTCCATGACAGCCTGCCAGAATTTGCCTTACAAATTGTTCCACGCTGCCTTATGAGAAAAAACTCCAGAAAATGCCTATAGGTTTCAAACCCTGCCTTACCTTCCTAAGGCACCAGCTGATCTGAGAACATGATGGACTCCTCGGGTTCACGCTGAGTAGTCATGAAACTGTTGGGGATTTCATTTCTTAACCAAACCCGTGTGTTTTGGGCAAATATTACAGAAAGTTAAAAAAATAAACCACCCTGACTTTCACACTTGTTTAGAAGAACATCAAAAGTCAAAGACCTAACTGCAGATTTTGGTTAGCTTAGCAAACATTACGTATTATTATACATCATATGTTCATGGTTGTATGCAAATTCCAGTAAGAAATAACATTTAGGGACGTTCTTTATCAAGCTTGGTGAACTAAACATGGCCTGCACTGGTTAATGTAAACACACACTCACCTGATCATGTCTACTAGGAAAAAACAAAAACCAGAGTGGCAGAGGAATAAACCCATAACAACTGTAGGAGTGAATCTTCTCCAGCCACTCTTGTGCAGGACAGAAGCACAGAAATCAGCATTTGCATCCATCTCATGATACAGCCACGTGATAAACACACAATAACTAGGTAATCTTTCACTTATTTTCATAGGCTCAAAATAATCTGAAGCAATCACTTTTCACCAGAAAGCTCTAATTTTAATGGGATCTTTCTAGTAAAACCAACACACAGAACAGCTGTTTGGAGGCTTTGGTACAGAAGCACTACCACACATCTGCAGGCGTAAGAAGCCTTACAACACCCTGTTTCAATGGAATCTCAGGGACTAAAGCCTGAGTTAGCACTGCATTTTGAAATACAACACAATTACCTTTCTCAATAAAAGATTTTATTTTAATAATCCATTCTTAATTTAAACAGTGAAAATAAACAATATAATACTTCCCAAAGCAGGAAGATCAAGAAATCTTAAGATCTGAGGTAGAAATTCTGCTACAGAAAAAGCTGTGTTGAAACCACTACTGGCATTATCAAAAATATCAAGTACTGATCCCTCCCCCAAATGCAAGCTCTTTCTGGAATAATTATTTGCAAAAATGATTAGCCATTTTCAGTGAAGAAAAATCATCCTATGTTCAGGATTCTATAAAATGAGAATAAATTTTTATCTTACAGAACATGGTAGAACATTAGCACTATTTCTTCTGGGTTTGTGTAGTATCCTCGTCAAAGGTGTGATTTTTAAATACTTACTTGCTAAAAACTTTCAAAACTCTTACAGTTGGGGGTACAGCATGACTGCATCCAGGCAAGTGATTCCATTTCGTTCTAACATCTCATTTTTGAGAATATAATATTGGAGTACACCAAGCAGAAACTTGATGTCAGAAATCTAAACTGAGCTGAGACTACATCCATCAAAAAACTAACTTCTTTTAGAATTTTATGTTAGGAAGAATAGAAGAATCGGAGATTTAATTAACTCAGGTAGTGGACGATTACTAAATTCACCAAATACCAATGAGTGCATAAAAAGTAGAATAATTCTGTTTCTTATGAGCTCTTCAGGAACGAGAGTTTTGCAACATAGAAATCATAGTAGAGGCCAGCTGTTTCTTTATGGGATAGTGCTACTCTTCAGTAAGAACAAAATCTGCTGGTCTGTACAGAAACCACTGTTTACAGTGATTTAATTTACTACAAAATTATGATCTTTCTGCAGAATTCCTTAATTATGATACAGAAATCTTCAGGGGATTTACCTTTCTGAATTATACAGAATAGTAAAACCAAATAAAAGCAAACCACAGGCACATAAAAACCACAGAAAATCATTCTATTTTATACAAGAAAATTCTACTAAGTGCTCTCCTACCCTACTTCTTCTTAGACTACAACCTATGCATATGACCAAGATAAGAAATCACTATGCTGCCTGGTTTAATGGTATTCATAAACTTATTCATGGATTATGGACATTCATTTAGTCAGGACACAGAGAAGCTTTCTGAAGAGTCAATCACTGTTCATTGATGCTTCTACTGCCTTACCGACAGAAATGGAGGTGCTACCTCTCGATCTGCACCTAAAGTTTGATGTATGCACCATATTGGAAGGCGTTTGGGTTTACATGTATTTATTCTTGCTAAGGTTTATTCCACATGTGTTGAAGGATAACTCAGGTTTTGAAGATGACTATAGGTAAAAACTGAAGCAGCACAGGCTCATAGACTCATATCTGAAGTCAAATTATGTAAATAAGTATTCAAAACATTTTTCTTGACAAAATTGAACAAGCACTCTAAGTTGAGGCAGACCTGCTGTCCAATGAAATACATCAATTCTGTATTAACTCTACTTTTTATGATAAAGACATCTGCCTTTTAAAGTTCCTAACTCTCCATATATGTACATATACAACCCTCAAGAAAGATGGGTGAGAGATGCAAAATAAGTACTTATGACTGAAAATATCAGTCCATATCCCATTCTTCAATTACTTATACTTTTTAATGAATTCTTATTCTACAGTTTGTCCATTAGCCCACAAAAAAAATCCCACCCCACAAACCAGCTGAATTAGGCATTTCATAGAATTCTTATGGGGTGCATTAGGCATCCTAGAGAATACAGGGTCGCAACATGCTTCAGGTAGCCAAAGCACTCAAGACACTTTTCAATCAGCTATACCCAAATCTGCAGTTCTCCCTGTTCAATTATTCCACCGCGCTCCACAAACAGAAAGTGTTTTCTGGAAGTACTGGTCAAGCCATTTTGCAAATCTGCTGGCTCCTGCAAGTCACAACATAGCAAGCTTTAGTCCATTAGTATGACAGGTAGTGCTCTTACTAACAACTGCTTTTTACTCCCTCTGACAAATGTGCTCTGTGCCATGGCTGACGTTTGTGTAGTAATCAGGACTGATGGATAGGGACGCCAGTGCTGCCGAAAGTGCCCCCCATTTTAATGCGAGCGATTTGTCAAATGTGCTGCTATCGCACTGCTGTCAGGCGCAGCCAGGAAAGCACTCTGTCATCTCTCCACCAACCAAGGTCACTTTGGCAGGGACACGAGAACTCGCCAATGAAATTTTCATCTTTACTGGCTATGTGCATGGCCTGGTCTTCACAGCATTTCATTTTAAGCAGACATTAGAAGTTTTTGCAGATGTCCTTGTTGCCAAATACTAAATTAAAATATAAAAATAAAAGCACATTGAAGCAAAAGTTGCACAGCCAGCTAACATCCAATTTTTACTCCTCTCTAAAGAAAAAGCCAATACATCTCAGCAGGAGCTAAAAGCTTCATGCTCTAAAATACTAGATTTCAGACACTTCTATTAAAGACACACCATCTACATTCTCACCAGCCACTGTCCTCCCTGGAAAAAAAAAACAAACCAAAACAAAACCATCAACATCTGATTACCTTCAAGTATCATAATTGTTATTATTTTGTGCTGCTATTTGCTAAAGTTTTTTGGGTTTTTTGGGTTGTTTTTTTTTAAAGTACAATAGTATCACAATTACATTTTTGTAGGGTACACACTCCTACTGATAGACAATGGCTTACAAACAAATCTCTGCCCCAAGCCCTAGCCATTTCCACACCTATCCGTTTCAACAACTTCGCTTTCAGAGTTTCAGCACTGCAGGGTTACTGTAAATCCCTGCTTGTCAGGTTCTCACAAGAGAGATTTGAGAATTAAAAAATGTGTGTGTATCATCATGAAATCCTGAGTAAGTTGGAGTCTCCAAAAACAAAAGGTACAGAAATACAGAGAAAAAGTAGAGCCTTTACTCTCTACCAGATAAAATATAGAATGGGTAACTGTTTCTGCACTGTCACCTGGAAGCGTATATTATAAGCCTTTTCTGCAGTATAACAGCCTCCAATTCTTAAATATATATACATTTAATAATTTCTCAATTTTTTGTGCCTACACTCAAAAATACAAACACACCAATGGACTTTAGATGCTTGGACATTTTATAAAACACATTATCTGTATAAAAACGTATATAAAAACCTGATCTAAGTGAAGAACTGATTTGGTAACCTTCATGCAAAACATGAAAGAAAATTATACCAAAGGCATTTTTTAAGTAGCAGATAGCTGAAAACAAACCTGTCATTTACAGATCAACCCAGTGTGCAACAGGTAAGTCCGATCAGTCCTGTCACTTAAAGAAAATTAATAGTACGAGTTTGTCCATGAGGCAGAAATCAGCACACACGTACATGCCTACAACTCCATCCTAAACCTGGAGTCTTTACTGACAAAACTCAAAGCCTGTAAGAAGATACCACTGAACGTAAAAAGCCATAAGATACCCAGGCTGAAAGCAGCTGAGGTGATGGAAAATGAGATAAATCAAACCATGCTCATCTTTTGCCTACTACAAAAACCTGAAAGGTGAGGGCAGCTCAGCACAAAGTTACTCCCACAGCTACATCCACCCCAATCCTGTCAGCAGCTGGTTTTGTTTTCAAGGATTGCAAAGAGAGGGTAGTTCACACGGACTGCTGCTACATCCTTTCTTGCTGTGCCCAAGATGACTGGCCAGAGCCCCAGATGACTGACAACAGCTGAGAAAACCTCTACTACTGCAAAGTCACTCTCAATGCTCCTACTCACATCCTAACCTTGAGCACCGCTGGGTTGTTTGATAAAGCCTTCACATACTGTAAACACACTCCCTAACTTGAGTGTACATTCATTCTGGGGCTGTAGAGCAAATACACACTTACTGTTTCAGTGACCACAGAAAAAAAAGCTACTCTCTTCCTTTTTTCCGTTGCATATCATCACTTCACATCAAACTAAAACTCAGGGATTAAGGAAGAGAGCTGCTGGAAACAAGAAATCAAAAAAGGCAGGCATTGTTTATAACTTATTTAGAAATCTATCTAGCTAAAGAATAACTATCTTGCATATAACACGTTAAAAATCTAACAGGGTATTTGATTAGTCTCTCCTGAAAGGTCTCCTGCTTCTGCCCATTTGTTTAACAAAAATTTGGATCAGGTAGTGATCTCAACTTGCTGTGAAAAGCATAAGCATGCTTTCTGAGCCAGAAGGTCTCTGTTTGGCTTTGAACTGTGGCTTGGCATCACTATAAGCACGGAATTCTAGTAAAACAATAGAGTAAACAATCTAATAGTAAACACTGACTAAATAGCTACATAGTTAAGATTGTCGGAACCATTCTATTCTATATCAAATTTCTGGGAGCTTCAGGAAAACGTGACAGCAGCATCTAGTAATACAGATATAGGGAAAAAAACTTCTTGCAAAGGAAGAATTCATGCTGTTTCTTGCACAGAAATCTTGAATACCTGTACATCAGACAAAGAGCGAGTCATCCTGCAATTGTGGGTGAAACTTCTGCTCTTATAAGTTCAGACCAAAATAGTTAATGTATGAGACTCCAAAAATTACCACTTGTACAGCTACAGCAGAGAAGTACAAAAGGAGAAAGATATCCCCAAACCCTGTGTTCCTTTAGAAATCAGTATCACCACATAAAAGTCAACCAAGCCTTTGTGAAAGTACAGTAACAATAGGCATGGGACAGAAAGAAAGAATATCTGTTCTGCTGTACTTTAAGTTGTGGATGCCCAGAAAATAAAAAATAAGAAAGCAGCTGAGCTTGAATGAAAAAGACTTGAGAAACAGCAGAGGGGGGAAGGAAAAAAAAAACCCCTCAAAAAACCTGAACAGGGCAATAAAAACACAGACAAAAATAATGGACAAAATCTAACCACAGCAAAGATTAATCTAAGTGCATATTTGGGAGGTAGGTATGACTATGCATATACATCTCTCTTATTTACAGAAATATATATGTAAACCCTATCATAAAAACATTTCAAAGTTCATCAACCTCAACGATGGAAGATTTTGTCAGTATCAGTTTATTGTCTCCAGATCTCATCTTGATAAATTAAGGGTATTGTAAGCAGCCCTCAAACATAAGCATGTGCACAGATTACATTTGGACAACTGTATATAAACAGCTACACACATTAGTAACACACAAATAAACACAGAATCATTTGAGGAAGGGATGACTTCGGAGATGGAACAACAGCAATTCAAGGTCTAAAAGTTGAAGGGTTTGAGATTTTACTTTAGAACAATCCTAAAATAATTTCTGTTTCACAGCTCCATCGAATATCAAATCAGCAAAATTAATACCTAAGCACATGAGAAGTAATTTTTTTTTTAAAAATTAATTACTGCACAAACAGAAATTATCATAATCAAAACTGAAAAAGAGCAATTTCTAATCTACACTGATATGAAGGAAACTGTTTCAGCACTCCTCATCAAACAGCAAATATTCAGAGTCTCATTCTCACAGACATCTGGCTAAGGCTATTCCCCATGCAGGGGGTGATAAATGGAGCCCATGTACATCTTCCAGTTTCCTCAGCTAAATGCTTCATGCTGCCTATTAAATATTTGAAGAGTCTAAGAATTACCACATTACTGAAAAACTTCAAGCTGAAACAACAAAAATTTACTTTCTGGAAAAGTCAGCATAAACCACAACTAAGAAAACAAAATTGTAACTTTGGACAAGATTAAGAGTTGAGATATAATTATATCTCAGTTCAGCCTATATTTTAGAAGGAACTGGAAAATGATTCAACAGACAAAGAAGAGTTATTAAGCACGCTAAATAATGGTAAAATGATAATTACGCTGGAGATTTGTCTTAATAAATGAGATGCAAAGGGGTTTTTATTATCCACCCATGTACATGTAAAATTTAATTAGTTATCACCTATAAATGCTAATACCAGAGCTGCCAATCAATCCCCTACACAGTAATTGTGGAAACTCCCCCAAATATCACAAGTGAGTGCTGAAGACCTCTTTGGTTAGAAAATAGTTAACCCAACAGCAATATGGAGAGAAGGAATTCCTCAGAGAGCCTAAAGAAAGAGATGTTTTCATCTCATTACATCTACCTCCATAATTATAACAAACTCATCAGCCTCTCAATGAATACCACATATAATCATTTTCCTGCATATTTTCCAAAGCAGGAAACTTAACAAGATATAAATGCGACAGACTAATTCAGGCTATTTGCAGTTCTCATCTCATCTTGAGCTGAAATAAGAAGCAGCATAGTTAAGCTAAAAATATCTACAGAGAGGCTTCTGTTTATTTATTTACTGTAATCCTTGCTCAGAGCCAGGTAAGTGACAGTTTTATCCTTTTTAAAGGAAGGTAAATCTAGAGCATGCTTAGACTGTGATATTTAAATAAGAAAAAAGTAATGCAAATAACTAGAGAAACTGCCCTCTAAACTACTGAAATGGCTACTTTCATTAAAGTATTTTTAGTATAGAAAAAAGAAAAAAACCTCCAAAAAAACCCCACAAAAACAGACAACCCCAACCTCCAGACCCCCACAAAACAAAAATTGAAACTTTCCTCCCAAAGATTAACTTCACTTACACTAATATGAAAAAAAACAAGCAAACTAGAGGATTACATGGAGTTGAACAAAATCAATCACATACGATGTACAGTAATACTAATCAGGAAAATCCTGACCCACCCAGAGAAAGTGGAGCTCTGCCAGAAATACATTTCTTGGCAAGGCGCTGTGCCCACTAATTAGAGACTGAACCATTTGGGGAAAGTTACTCTGTGTCCTCAGGAATTGATACAGAGCTGTCCAAATCCACCTACCTCTCCAAAAGTGAAATTGTGTTGTTACACATATTGGCACAGAAAAGGATCAGGCAATAGCGTCCAATGCGAATCAGGAGGATTACAGATGAACTGGGGGATAAAGGGTGGGTGTATGGACACATGCACAACACCTGCTTTGTATTCCCCCCAGAAAGGCAATATTTTTCTTCATTAGCTGCCTATGCTGGGGAGCACGCAAAGCTGCCAAACCTTTGCTTCCACAGTGGCGATGCTACTGCAGAGCTCCTGTATGAAGATCCCTGCACCAAGTAATAGTGTGAATACAGCTATTTCTAGGGACACAAACATAGGAGGACACCAGTAAATATCCATGCGCCCACTGGACCGCAACCAAAAATTTCCTGTTTAATCCCAAATCTTTCAAATCTGTTTCCTTCACAGTATCAACATGGGGCTGTTGGGAGGAGGGACATGAGGCAGCCTAAAGAATGGCCCCAGCCACAACTACTCAAACACGTATCCTGGCTCCACACGCCCAAGAAGGAATTTTGTTCTAGAGAGTCAGTGTGCAGAACTCCAGTCATCATCACCTGAAGTTTTTAAAGGACTACTGTGAAAAGTGGTATGTGACCCCATTTTTCAAATCACTGCATTTATGTTTCAAAAGTCACCAGGGTGGTGTGAGCTCTGCTTCAGCAAAATCAGGCCTGATAAGGAAATTGGGTTTTAACACACAAAGTAGATGGAAGCCTCTTTTAATGCTTAATAAGCATAACAGGGGTCTGTCAGGTGTGAGATGATTGAACAGGACACCAAAGTAGAACCCCACTTGCTTTTCCTAGTCTGCAACATAGCAAACTGAAATGTCATACATTATGAAAGTATTCATAAAAATGCTCCCCACCCCCAAATCACAAGCAGTATTAACAGGTAATTCACAACAGATAACAATGAGTAAATGCATTCGGATAGAGGATTTTAAGAACTGACACAACCATTTGCGTTTTTGATAAAATATCCAAGAAGTTTAACAGTTAACATTTAATGTTTCATTTCAAATGATTATTTGCTTGCCAAAAGAATATATTAAACAAACGATGAAGATGATAAACAGCTTTGTGAAATAGTTACTCTGGCTGAAGGGCTAAATCTGACATGAAATAGCAGGCTGAAATTGTGTGAGCACAAAGATTTAATGACTTTTTTTTAAGCCCAAACATATTAGCATAGCAGGTGTCTCCCTGTCCTTCCTGTCAGCATGCTTTGCACTGCCTTTGTGCACCGATGGTATGCTTGAAAAGGTCATGAAAGAGAAAGGGCAAAAAATAAAAAGCAGAGGGAGTATCTAAGAACATCATAAACCAACTGGAAGTGCTGACTCATGCTGTATTCCTACGCAGCTGAAAACTAGGCCACCGCGGAGAAAATGATGGAAAGTGAAAAATTCACTGCCTTCAGTAACATGTAAAATTTGTACTTAATAAAACAGCATACGAAGGAGGAGTCCAGCTTTTGGGCACCAGCCTTAATTGGACAGTCTTCTAAAAGCACGGCTGTGGTTGATCCTCGTGCAGACGACAGCCAGGAGGAGCGGGGCGGCAGCCTCTCGCCAGGGCCCTCCAACAAAGGGCAGCCCTGTTTCCGCACAGGCGGCCACAGCTGCTCCCGGCGTGCTGCCGGGACCGGTTCTGGAGATCGCAGTTCAGAGACCCAACACTGGAGATGCTAGCTGCCCCCACCCTGCCTGGACTTTTAGTGTCTTTTTAAGCTGACTATTATTCTGTACTAATCATGTAAAGCAGACTAATAACTTTCCTATTCAGACATAATTCATTATCCTTATTTACCCAAGCAGGCAAAATTTAGAAATATTATTCCTTCCAGCCTTTTTAATTACCAAAATTCTACTTGCTTTAAAATACCATAGTCTCCCTTGAGTATTCAGCAGAGCTGAAGATCACCATGGCAATAAGAAAATGGTGCCAATGTTATCTTGGCACTGACTGTCTACAGATCTCAGGAGACTTAGCACAGGAGAAAATTGAGCTCACGTAAAAGCAGGAACTCACTCTCTCTAATGATTTTAATATACCTTTTATTTTTGCTAATCTGATGTTAAAGAAGTTGAATTAAGAAAAAAAAAAAACCTTAGAAGCATACACCTTGCTAAACAGACAAACAAAACAGCTAACGAGTTTACTATTTCAAGGCAAAATCTACTTAGCTCCCACAAAAAAGGCAGGTCCTACAGCTAGTAGCTGGATACATATTAAAGTGTTGCCAAAGCACTTGGAAGAAAGAAAAACAACTCACATGAAAACAAAGTTTGACCAAAAAAAATGTGGAGTTCTTCATCTCTCTTTAGATCTTAGCTTCAGGCATGCAGCTAAGCTTTTCTCTACAACCTCATCACACAGAAACCTGCAGTTCTGCTGCCCGGCATAACAATGCCCATGTTTGGGGTTGGTTGGCTTGATTCCCCCCAAACTGTGTCAGGGAGACAAGGGATACCTTTTGTCATCGGTAATCAAATCCACAGCAGAGTCACACAAAAACTGCTAGCAACACAAATGAAAGAGAGATGTGTGCAGTACTGCTCCGAACTTTTAAACTAGGCTTTCTGTAAAAAGTCACTGCATCACGGGAGTCTCTCCTCAAGGCCAAGTACCACGCAGGCAACAGTGACAATGTACACTAGAAGAAACTCCTTCTAAGCCGTGGAGGTCAAGATAAAAACAGAGAGCACCTTCCCTTCAAATTTACTGTAGTGCCAGTACAACTCCAGATTTTCTTTTCTATGATATTAAACCATCCACCAATACATTATGTTCTTTTGTAGTCAGCAAACAGGACAGAGGAAGAAAACAGACTATCTGTCATCCCAATGTCTGTACACACACACGGACAAACCAATTCTGTACTGGTTAAAAGATGCATTTGAAATTTCAATGCAAAGTGGAAAGGCTATATTGCAAACACCAAGAGGGATTTAACTCCATATAGTGCTGAGCGGGATAATCACTCTGAATCAGCAGACTTCAGCGTGAAAAGAAAATGCCAATTCTCTCAATTCTCATTTTACAAATCTGGTTTCAAATTTGTATGTACCACTCTCTCCATATACACATAGAGAATAATTTCAGCGGTTGATATAAACTTGTGCTGACGTTTTTGTTTAGGAAGTAAATGGACCATATTAGAATATTGTTTTTACAATGATGTGTGAGTTGCAGCAGCACTTCTGCTTAAGATGTGTTTTGGGGGAGCAAGGAGAGATTCTAGTGGGGGAACCAACAGTGACTCTTCCACTTCCTCCATTCTGGTGGTCAGAACACTGGCATCAAGTGTGTAAAAGCCATATGCAATGCATGGCTTGCACAGAGTCTGAAGGGTCTGGGATACTCAAATCTTTGATTTGAATTAGATACTTGCTTGAGTCAGTGTCACTTGTGTCTCACAACTGCTACAGCTACCAGGGTACAAATTCATTCACAAATTAAATTAAATGTTTTAATTCAAAAAGCAGACAGACATTCAGATGCAGATAGGCTTTTTGTTAATGTAGATGAAAGGGTCTTTTTTCATCAGAAGGCAGGGAAGGAATAAATATTAAAAAACTCTACATATGCCACCACATAAAACTGTTGATACCTGGATAGCTCTGTTGAATATACAGGTATTGCAAACACGTTGTACAAAACCTGGAGCTTAGTATGGGTTTGAAATACAATGCCAAGATTGCATAAGAGGATTCCTACTATGCAAAAAGGATATTGCATTTCACAACATTAAATGAATTCAAATCATTGTAATACCAGTTCCACTAGCGAGGTCAGAAAAGGCTTACTGCTTATGCAAGCTCCTGAGAACATTTTAGCACGAACTATCCCAAGTCATACTTGGACAAGCATGGCTGGAAAAGGCAAAAATTCTCAAGTCCTTGTCATTAAGTGATATCCTGTAGAAAGTTACTGGAGTTGGACATGGGAAAACATGTTGTCCATTGCCATACCAGCCTTAATTATCTAAAAGGTCCAATCACACTGTTCAGCCAACTTGAAATCAGCAGGACTATGAGTTGCAAGCCACTGTGAAAGGATGCCTAGCTGGTCACCACCAGACAAAAAAAAAAAATCTCAAGAATTAATCACCAATTCCTATTTAATAACAGAATTACATAAGGACAGGTTATGTTCTGCCCTCAAAACACATGCATTTCAAATAAACATCCCTGGAAGATCTCTCTTGACTTTTCAGGACGGACTTTTCAATGGATCAGTTTGTAACTGGAGGTCCTGCTGTTAAAACCAGTGGGTGGGGGGTGGGGGGAGAATGGCACCTTTCAAACTGCTGAGCCTCAGGATTTTTGTTTAGCAGATGTTTTCTGACGAAAAACATACATTTCTGATGGATTACATTTAGAACAAAGCTAATCCTGACTCAATTCGAGTCTTGGCTTTCCCCCCATGTAGTATGCCAGAATCAGAAAATTTCAAGAAAGAATTAATCAATTTACAGTTATTTTTAGATATTAAGCCCAACTTTTCATGTTACTGCCTTCCCATAACGAGGCTCTATCATTTCCTGATCAGTTCCTCTGAGGAAGTTATTTCAGATGGGACCGAGACAAAACTGTGATCCAAACAAGAACAGCTCATCTTTCTTTGCTTAAACATCCTATGAAGACAAAATGACTGAACCAAGGACATACAAAAGTGCATAATTTACGTCTTTAAATATAGATGGATGCTGCAGGTTATAGTCCTTCGTGCAAAACATTAATGCATTTTGGTTTTTGATTCTTCATTCAGACCCACACAACTGAAAGCACATTTGGAAAGACTTTTTTTGCCATTCGAAACAAAAGAACTGTGCAGTAACAGAAATGTACAGAGAAATAATGTTTCGGTGAGGAACACTCCTCCCCACAGTTGAAATTTATTTTGATTTGAAAGCACTAGACTACTTTTATATACATCAATCTTTCTTTTAGCTGAATTCATGCAAAATTAAAGTGTTACGAAGTCCAGAGAGGATCAAATTTCAATTCAAAACAATTACTAAGTAGAATCAATGATCTTCAATAATCAGATACACTATTTTATTTTACTACATCAGAGAAACTAGACCACAACTTAAGTTATTAGCCCAGGCTTTAACAGCTGACCACAGAATTGGTATGAAATTATTTCATCCATGACTGCAGTTCTTTACCCCTATGCTTAGCTACTTCTGCCTTCCCTGAGTGCTTCCCCTAAGCATCACATTTTTGTTTTACAGATTAAAATAAAAATACTGCATGCTTTATTAGGTTCAGCTCTCTTATAATTACTTGGGCTAAGAGACCAATGTTGTTTGTCAATGTAAAATGCAGTTCTCTGGCACCAACATTTTATTTGCTTGTTGTTTCCCCCACCACCTCTCTGGCATATGTCAAATGTTTAAACAATATGATCTTGATGGCAGATTAATGTTAGTGCTTAATATACAAGGTCAGCTTTCCAATGCAAAAAGCAAACTGAAAAAATGCAATTGTTTTAAACTGATTTTTCAAAAAAGCTTTAAGTTTAATCACAATGTATTAAAAGAAAATAACGACTCACATTTAAAAAACCCAACAAAACCCAAACAACATAAATCCATGTCAGCACTTTTCAGTTTACAGTATATTCTAAACCAGCAGTTTCGAAGCACATAAACAAAAATATAGTAGCGTAGGTTTGAACCAAAAAAGTTGTAATAAGCCTCCTATAAAACAGGCCTAAGAAGCTGCAGCAGTACAAAACTGTTGTATCATAGGAGGCAATCAAACTGTATTGTTCTCACTTGTGACCTATCAGCAGGCTAGTGGCTGAACCTCAGTTAGATACACAAAATAGCATTAACTAACTGGAGTAAGGCTGAAGGCTCCAAGGATAAGAGCAGCCAGATAGTTCATCTATCTACTGGTCATTACATTCCTGAAAAAAAATGTAGCCCCCTAAAAGCCATTTCCCCCTCTGCTTATTCTCCTGTACACACGCTACACCGCATCTGCAGTGCGGAACCAAACCCTCCTTACTCCTGGTGGTCATCATGCACATCAGCTTCATTCACAAAAAAGTGCAAGCAAAAGGCCTGTAACATTGTCCTTTGTTACAATTTTGTGATTAAATGATTTAATTCTTTTTCCAACACCTGCATTGCAAACCCTGCTTACTGACTTCCATCTTCTACATGCTTGAGGCTATACGCATTAACTCAGAGCTGTACCAGTACTGGTACTTGCTAAATTGTTGCTTTACTAAGTATGTTCTGAAAGCATGTAGCAAATTTTGAAGTGAATACAAAATTCAAACAAAAAAGTGTAATATATACTCCCTCACTCTATCATTGACATCCAGCAAGGATGCTTTGTGAGATTTAGTAGAACAAAGTTTTCTAAAGTAAACACATTTCTGTTAGTGGCCTCATACTTTTAATTGCTCATAAGCAAGAAAACCCTTAAAATATTCAGATACTACATCTTTTGTAGGTAGGAAACAATTACATTATTAACTCAACAACGTATGGATCATATCTTCCCACATACCTGTTCAGCACAACCAGGCTTTGACCTAGAGACATACAGACTCCACCCAAAGTAAACCAAGAAGGTGGTATTTTCATCAGGAAAAACAGTTTGCTGACAAATCAGTTGTTTGGTTCCAGTTCCAACACTTTCCTACTTGTGTAACATAGAACAGTTTGGGTTGGAAGGGACCTCAAAGCCCATCTAGTTCCAAACCCTGCCATGGGCAGGGCCATTCTCCACTAGCCCAGGCTGCCCAAAGACCCATTGAACCTTGCCTCAAACACTGCAGGGAGGGGCAGCCACAGCTTCTCTGGGCACCCTGTGCCAGGGCCTCACCACCCTCACAGGGAAGAATTTCTTCCTCATGTCAAATGTAAGTCTCCCCTCCTTCAGGTTACACCCATTCCCCCTTGTCTTATCACTCCTTGCCCTTGTAACCAGTCCCTCTCCAGCTTTCCTGTAGCTCCTTTAGGCACTGGCAGGCTGCTATAAAGTCTCCCTGGACCCTTCTCTTCCCCAGAGGGAAGAAGCTCAACTCTCCCAGCCTGTTCTCACATGAGAGGTGCTTCAGGCTCCAACCCCCTGATCATTTTTGTGGACTCACTCCAACAGCTTAATGTTGTTCTTATATTGGGGACCTCAGAGCTGGACAGAGAACTCCAGGGCGAGCCCCATGAGAGCAGAGGTGCAGAATCCCCTCCCTCGACCTGCTGGTCATGCTGCTTTTCATGCAGCCCAGGATACAGTTTACCTTCTGGGCTGCAAGTGTGCATTGTCTCTGGGGGAAAATCAGAGAACGAAATCAGCGAGATATAGTGATGGGAGTCTGCTACAGACCACCTGACCAGGAGGAGGAAGCTGATGAGTTGTTTTTTAAACAACTGGGTGAAGTCTGGTGATCACCAGCCCTTGTCCTTATTGGGGACTTCAACTCACCGGATGTCTCCTGGAGGTACAATACAGCAGGGAGGAAACAGTCTAGCGGGTTCCTGGAGGGGTTGGAAGACAACTTCCTGACCCAGCTGGTGAATGAACCCACAAGGGAAGGTGCCCTGCTGGACTTGTTGTTTGTCAATAGAGAAGAGCTGGTGGGGGATGTGAAGGTTGGAGGACGCCTGGAGCATAGTGATCATGAGCTTATAGAATTCTTAGTACTGGGAGAAGTAAGGAAGGGAGACAGCAGAACCAGCACCTTAGACTTCCGTAGGGCTGACTTTGGACTGTTCAGAAAGCTGCTCGATAAGATTCCATGGGAGGCAGCCCTTGAGGGCAAAGGAGCCCAAGAGGGTTGGTTGCTCCTCAAGAAGGTAATCTTGGCAGCACAAGAACAGGCTGTCCCAGTCGGACAGAAGAGGGGTTGGCGAGCTAGGAAGCCAACCTGGCTGAGTAGAGAGATTCAGGCTGATATACGGGAACAGAAGGAAAAATATGAGCTTTGGAAGAAGGGGCAGGTGTCTTGGGATGATTATAGGAAATTAGTGAGATCATGTAGGGAGCAAGTCAGAAGGGCTAAAGCTGATCTGGAACTCAGGCTGGCCAGTTCTGTAAAAGATAATAAAAAGTCCTTCTATAGGTATATTAATAGTAAAAGGAGGGTCAAGGAGAATCTCCAGACCTTATTGGGTGCACATGGCACATTAGTGACAAGGGATGAGGACAAGGCTGAGGTCCTTAATTCCTTCTTTGCCTCAGTCTTTAACAGTAAAGAAGTGATGAGTGCTCATCCTCAGGAACTAGCTGACAGGGAGGGGAAGAATAACAAAGTTCCCAGGGTTCAGGAGGAAATGATTAGCGACCTACTTGGTCAGTTAGATACCCACAAGTCAGTGGGGCCAGATGGGATTCACCCAAGGGTACTGAGGGAGCTGTCAGATGTGCTTGCCAAACCCCTTTCCATCATCTATCAGCAATCCTGGCAGACTGGGGCAGTTCCAGTCACCTGGAGGCTGGCAGATGTTACACCCATATACAAGAAGGGTCAGAAGGAGGATCCAGGGAACTCCAGGCCTGTCAGTCTGACCTCAGCCCCAGGGAAGATCATGGAGAGGGTCATCTTGGGAGCTATCATGCAGCACATGCACGATGGCCAGGGGATCAGGCCTAGTCAACATGGGTTTACAAAAGGTAGATCCTGTCAAACTAACCTGATCACCTTCTATGACAAGGTGACCCGCTGAATGGACGAGGGGAAGGCTGTGGATGTGATCTACCTGGACTTTGGTAAAGCCTTTGACACAGTTTCTCACAGCATTCTGACTGAGAAACTGGCTGCCACTGGCCTGGACAGGTGGACCCTCAGCTGGGTTAAAAACTGGCTGGATGGCCGAGCCCAGAGGGTGGTGGTGAATGGAACAAAATCCAGCTGGAGGCCGGTCACGAGTGGCGTCCCCCAGGGCTCAGTCCTGGGTCCAGTCTTGTTCAACATCTTTATCAATGATCTCGATGAAGGGATTGAATGCTCCCTCACTAAGTTTGCAGATGACACTAAACTAGGAGGAAGTGTTGATCTGCCTGAGAGTAGGGAGGCTCTTCAGAGGGATCTGAACAGACTGGACCGATGGGCTGAGACCAATGGGATGAAGTTTAACAAGGCCAAGTGTAGAGTGCTGCACATGGGACATAATAACCCCATGCAGCGCTACAGGCTTGGGGGAGACTGGCTGGAGAGCTCTCAGGCAGAGAAGGACCTGGGGGTGTTGGGTGACTGCAGGCTGAATATGAGTCAGCAGTGTGCTCAGGTGGCCAAAAAGGCCAATGGCATCTTGGCTTGTATCAAAAACAGTGTGGCCAGTAGGTCTGGGGAGGTGATTGTGCCCCTGTACTCGGCATTGGTGAGGCCACACCTCGAGTACTGTGTCCTGTTCTGGGCTCCTCACCACAAGAAGGACATGGAGGTCCTGGAGCGAGTCCAGAGAAGGGCAATCAGGCTGGGGAAGGGGCTGGAGGGCAAATCCTATGAGGAGTGGCTGAGGGAGCTGGGGCTGTTTGGCCTAGAGAAGAGGAGGCTGAGGGGAGACCTTATCACCACCTACAACTACCTGAAGGGAGGTTATAGAGAGGTAGGTGATGGTCTCTTCAGCCAGGTGACAGGTGATAGGACAAGGGGGAATGGCATGAAGCTGTGCCAGGGCAGGTTTAGATTGGATGTTAGGAAAAAATTTTTTACTGAAAGAGTTGTCAGGGCTGGAACAGGCTGCCCAGGGAGGTGGTCGAGTCACCTTCCCTAGATGTGTTCAAAAAAAAGGGTAGATGAAGTACTTAGGGATATGGTTTAGTTTAGGATGAGAATGGTTGGACTTGATGATCTTAAAGGTCTTTTCCAACCTTGTGATTCTGTGATTGTCAGCTCATGTTGAGCTTCTATGATTCTACGATTCTTGTCCACCAACACCCAAGCCGTTATCCTCAGATTGCTCTCAGCCCATTCTCTGCTCAGCCTGTAGGTGTCTTTGGAATTGTCCTGATGTACATGCAGGACTTTGCATTTGGCCTTGCTGAAATAATTCACATGCACCCACGTCTCCAGCCTGTCAAGGTCCCTCTGGGTGACATCTCTTCCCCCCAGTCTTGACCACACCACACAGCTTGGGGTCACTGGCAAACCTGCTGAGGGTGCACTTGATCCTACTGTCCATGTTACTCACAAAGATGTTGAACAGCGCTGCTCCCAACACTGACCCCTGAGTAACACCATCACTGGTCTCCACTTGGACATTGAGCCATTGCTGGATACCTGTGCTGTACCCACAGCCATTATTGAACCCATACTGTGAGGCATTCAAGTTCTGCTACTTGTAAAAGAGAAGACAGTCTATTCCACAACGAAAACACTGAGCTACTGGCTCTTGCTTTCATATTTCAAGTGAGCAGATTATCTAGAAGCAACTCTTAGAACTTATGAATTCAGGTTTTCTCTTTCAGGAATTCCTAGGAAGGATGAGAAATTGTGATATTCCATTCTGGGAAGTAAGGAATGTAGAAGGACAAGGAGCTACCCAATCCTTTTTCTCCAGGACCCAGTATTAACAGTGGCAAAAAAAAGATCTAAGTGCCTGTCCACATATGAGCAAGCACACGTGTGTAACAACCACAGGGCCCCACAAAGTTAACAGAGGGAATACTGTAAACAATTTAATTCATATTATAAAGCACTCAAAGTGCTTCTGTAAAGATATCTTTCTCTTGCTTTTTTGGGTTCCGTTATCAAACATGCAAGAGGCATAAACAAATACAGGGAGGACACAAAAAGCCAGTCAGATGACTATTACTGATTGTGCTTTAAGTAGTCTATTTCTATCAGATGCTTCTCGACACCTTTTTACTGCTTGCATGCAAGATCCTGGCTATTCACAATCAAGGGAACCATTGAATTTATAGGCAACACTACAGTAAAACCAAATAAAACCACTGATGAAAATGAAAACCCACTTATGAAGATTCCAATCCATACACATGCATTCTGATTTCTTAAGTAAATAAATACAGGTAAAGTAACTGCCTTGAATAATAATCCCTTTGTCTTTATTTAAAAAGAAAACTGTTAGCTAGAAACATTTCATGAGTCAAACTAATCTCAGCTCAATACGGTATGCACATCAATATATCAGATACTGTTTATCCGAAAAGTTACACTGACGATTCCCTCTCAACTTATCTTGCAGTATCTGTGTGAAATCTTCCCCTTTTTGATCTTACTCTGAAATCAGAAACAAGTTGCCTGCAGCATTTGGAATTTAGCTGTCAAATATGTCTCTGTAAAACACTTAGAAAAAAAAACAAACAACGATAAAACAAACCACAAAAACTCAGAGGGGCTGGAAAAGTTACATACTGGCCTCACTCACCACTGAGGGCAGACAGAACCTCTTCCCCTCCCCACCCCTCCGCCATAACTATCAATGCTTCACTTTCTACTGTGACCTTTTAAGAAATCATTCCTTTAGTAAGACACACTATCACTGGACGCAGTTTAAACAGATCAAAATAAGCAACTATCATTCCATGTACAAAAGTGCCTCTTACACTGTTTGTTTTCCTCTTTTGCTTTACATGTTGGTGTGCACTTTTCATACTGTACATTTATGAGGAAAGAAATAAGGTGCTCTCATGTTTTTGGAAATCAATACGAATATTACAGTATCAATCAATTAAATAATTAAAAATATAATGATCTTGACTGAAGAGGTATTTCAATATACCTCTTGGCATAATGACAGCAATTGAAAACCCTTCTAGACTGCAGCCTACTTGGCACTTGCTTATTTATCAACTTATTTCTATTCTGTTTACAAAGTGGAGGTAATGAAGGAAACCTCAGGGGGTTTGGGGTTTTTTTTTGGGGGGTGGGGGTAGTTCTGGTAGAAGCCACTCTCCCCGCATTAAAGAAAAAGACTCCCACTGAATGATAAAGGACTCCCTGTTACACTATTACAGAAGATGAATTGCATTAACCCCTGCCCTTCCCCATTGTACTCGCTGCCCACTGGAAACAACAACAGAATTACTAAAATCCCACACTCTCTAATGGGATGGTAATAGGATTCAGAGGCCATTAGGGTAAAGGCAATCCATATTTTAGAGTTTAATAAGCTCTTGCTGAAGATGCTGGATCCCTCTTCAAAGCCAACAATTACTGATTTAGTATTAACAAATCCACAACAACTGTCAAGGCTGCAGAATGCATTTGAGACAAAGTCAGCAGCTTATAGTGACAGACTTTAAAATGTGTGTAGAAAAATGAAGCCACTTAAATTGAAATAATTTGTAATTTTACAGTGATACTGGTTATTACTGTCATTTCAGATTTCTGTACATCCAAATGTCATGGTTACTCAAGTTTGCGCACAATTCTCTGAGTTCTGCAGTGGTTGTTTTCGACGGCGAGCACTGTTGTCCTGTTTTCTAAGCAAGGACCTCATGTCATGGAGAAATAAAACAGTGAACACACAATTCAGAAAGAACAACTGAGTCTGGAAATCAAGTTCTCTCCAATCACAGATAATCACACAGACAACTTATTAATATTATGATTATCTATAAGTGAACGGTCCACTAGGCTGCAGTTTCAAAAGAAGCCCTCGCTCCCCAGTAGCCTGCTTTGAAGTGCAGGGTGTAAGATACATACTTACTCTGCCCACTGCTCTGTTAACTATTCTTTAAAAACACCACTTAATGTATTTTTGAAATAAAAACATGCTGAATATTTTCTTAGGTCCTTTTAAGACAGATAATAAGATCTGTCTGTAGTGGTATCCAGCTATTCCCCACTCTTTTGTGTAACTGACTGGGGACATTAAGAACAGTCCACAGAAAATCCAATCCACTCCTTATATTCCTGAAACTAAAAAATAGATCCCACCATAAGCACTGATGGATCTAAACTTCCCTTTTCCACCGTTTTTTTGTTTATGTTTCTGATAGGGAAAATATCCCAATGAAAATGGATACACTTTTTAGAAATAGTAATTCTGAGACTCCAGTTTCGTGCCCACAAACATTCACACAGCTCTCCGTGAGGCAGACAGGAGCCTCTGTATAATCATGTAGTGCCTGAGAGCTCAAAATCACACAAACACAACAAATAAGCAAAATAAAATCTACAGGCACACAACAACTAACACCAAAAGCCTGCAGTCATTTCAAGCTGAGGAACTCTATTCTTCACTATTTGTTTCCAATAGCTCTGACAACTTTACCACGTTTTTTGACTTTAATAAATATCCATTTACAGAGGTAATATTTCTCTTTTGCTTATATCAACTTCAGATGGTCTTCAGTGTTACAGATGAATTGTAAAATCAGGGTCTTGAGCATTAATCCTAGCACATGAAGCTCTCTGTAATGAAGGACACAATATAAAATTATGAGGGGACATATTAATTTGTGCTTAAAACAGAAAAAGGAGGAGGTATTCCCCAAGATAGTGGTTTTCCAGATACTAACTGACAAGTAAGTCCCTCTCAAAATCCAGCAGCGTGACAATGGAAACAGAGTTTAGCCTAGATTTCTTTCTGAAAATGTCATTTTGTGCCATACTTCAGTGAGGCGCTTCCTTTGACCGGGAACACACCAGCTTACTAAAAAAAACCACCACCCCAAACCACACCTCCCCAACTCTCTGAAAAGTAGTAAGGAGGCACAAAGAGGAATGCCAAACCACTTGAACATTTCTCTGCAACAGACTGAAAACACAGGCTTTTCCACAAGTCTCCAGCCTTCTCAGCAGCACCCCATCTCAGCACATTTGTCACTAGAATCCCAAGCAATGGAGAATCAGAAATGGCATGGCACCTAGACCTGTTTCACACAGACACAGTATCCAATCTTCTTTTCTGAGGTCACTTTCAGGTACTCAGATATTGCAACTTCACACACCAGGACCAGGCTGATCTTCAAGATTTCTCAACTGCTTACATGGAGAGCCACCAGACTTCACTATGGAACTCATATGTTGACTACTTATCACAAAATATTAATAATCAACATAAGCATTTTCATTACTTCTGCAGTTTACGTTAAAACCATATGTTTAATGAAAATTTAGAGTTGATAGTGTTCCCACTCCTCCAAAAGTACACATCTAGTTAAAGCTCCACTTCCACATCTTCCTTGCTTTGTCATATCTAATGCTTAATGAACACTCAAAGAACTGGGCAGGCGGGGAGAAGATTCCTGTAACAATTAACTCTGTCTAACTCACTATTAAAAAAAGTTCCACATGCTTTTTTTGAAAGATAGATGCCTTCCAGAGTACCTAGGGACACCACAGATATTTTTGAAGCACAGCTTCCAGGCAAGCTAACAGAAATAACTAGAAGCCAAGCAAAAAGGGAATTGATGACCTAACTAATTCTAGGACAGGAAGCATCCCATCAATATTTTACAATACAAAACCTAACTACAACAGGAACAGAAGACAGACATCAAATGAAACAGAAATAACATCTCTGCAGAGAAAAACAGCACAGAAACCGATTATTTCTAAGGACCTGTATATATATGGATAAATTGAACTGCCTATGTACACTGTTTATACAACAATATGTGTCACTGTAACATGGCCTGGCTCCAGAATCAGTAAACCTATTAAAACATCTACTCTTTCATTCAGCTAGCTCACATAGACTGCTCTGAACAGTATGAGTAAGTTGATCCTTTCTCTATATGAAATTCAAAATTTTGCACCCAAACCACAATAATTGTGACTAAAATAAAGGATAAATTAAGACCCTCCTCACTGTTAAGCCACACTTCATCTTTACATGCTTTCCTACATTTAGCACAAAATTATAGTTGGTTTATACTTTGAGGTTAGATATCTAAAACACAAACAGAAACAGAAAGCTCCTTTTCACTTGCAGCATAAATTAAAAATCAAATCAGCTCCTTCAGAGATAAAAGCTCTGTATCTGCTTAGTTTCCCAGAAAACAAACCAAAATAAAATCAAGTAATGGAATATTAAGAAAACCTAAACTTGCAGCTTGTCGTAAGAAACTACCAAAACAATTTTCAAAAAAAAAATAGAATGTCCAAACATAAGTGATCAGTTCATTCAGGAGATGTTGTTTTAGAAGGCGGCGAACAAGAATAAATCAATTAATCTGTTAAGGCTGGCCAAGCCTAACTGGGCAAACACGAAAAGAAAATCTGTTGCCTCACGGTAGTCCTGATGTGCTTAGCATTTGATACATGCTGTCTAAAAGACTATTATAGTTTTTATTTCAGCCATTCTAAAAAATGCTCTCAAAAAAGGCAGCAAGGAGATGCAATATAATGAACTAAAATACAACAATCATCGTTTGGATTTCTGTCAAGTTTCTTAGAGCATGAATGAGCATTTATCAAGAATTTGCCCAAAACAAATAATTTACACTCATTTCCGTAACAAGACAAACATGATTCTACTTCATTCAGGTCTTTGTTAACACTGATTAATTACTTCACTTCCAAATTTCATTAGAAACATATTCATCTTTTCTAGGTAGCAACAACTGATTTGCTGCACCTTGAAGTGTTCATATTAAAAAAAAAAATTGAACATCTGCCCATTCCTTACATTCTACTGACCTCTAGAGACTGTATGTATATATGTATAGCACATATACATTATTTATGTGCATGTACACATACTAGAGCAATGCCACAACGGGCTGACTTCAGAGAAATCTGTATGCAGTATTTGATGTTACAGGTTTTAATCTAATGACAAATTGTTCTTAGAAACATTTTCTTTCCTGTGTTTTCTAGTCTTGAAGAATCTCTTGCTATTTCCATTTTTTTTTTGCTTTCATCTCTGTGTCCTTCCAACCCAAACACGTCAGTCTTCTTTAGCTGTTAGGTACAGAATTAAGCTACAGATATTAAAATAATCCAGGTTTCACTTAAGCAGGAATACCTGCTGAGGAGAGAGCAATACAAAACCAGAAGCTTCCGGTTACTGAAAAACAAGCATTAATACATGTAAGGAGAGAAGACAAGTCAGACACAACTCAGTCCCGACGCTTCTTCCCCCACCAAATGATAACATCTTGCAGCAGCTTCCTTCTCTCCATTTTGCCGCCAGCAAAAAACCTGTACAAAAGCCTGTGGTGGGTTTGACATTTAGCCCAAACAGAAAGGGCTGAAGGAGTTGAATTTGTCAGCTAAAACCTATTCAAAATAGACATCAATCCAATAATAAAGAGAAAGGAGGGGAGCAGCAAAGGTTGTTCCTCCACAATAATGTTACTATAACTGACACTGTTAGGAGCCATTACTTGGTAATACCCTGTGCTGAAGTGTAACAAATGAACATTACACAAATAAATAAAAAATTAAGATGTGAAAGTTTTAGTACACATTTTCCAACGGAAAATATTTTCTAGTAAGTTTCATACTAAAACGCCCAGAAAATCTACAACGGTTTTGCTAATACTGCTCATGTTTTACTGAGAAGGGCCACTCATAAGATACTTTCATATTACTTTATCCTCTGCAATATCACAAAGATAATTTTAGGAGAATGATCTGGAAAAAAAAATCCTACTTCAAAAAGCTTTAGCTAGTAAGCTTTTTAGCCATTTTGAAAAAACCAAACACACCACAAAACCAAACAACCTGGGAGGATGGGCGGGATAACACTTTTTAATGCAACATTTTACACTGTTATATTCCATATGATCATAGAATACAAATTTTATTTGATTTGGAATCAGCTATGACCTAAAAGTTGAATTTTATTAAATCAATATAAGCTATAGATAGCAACTGAACTCTGTATCTTTGAGAAATTCCATGCATAAAGATTAAGAGCTGCATTAATTAAATCTATTTTACACAATACAGCTAAAAGAGAAGTTACCACTACTTCAAGTACTCAGGAGTTCCTTCAGCATAAAGGAAATAAGGAAACTCTATACATCCATGTCTTTTCCTTTAGCAATAACATCCTTAAGATAGCTTCACTGCCAAATGCTATTTCTACTTTCTAAAAAATATTTTTATTTACGTTATATCTAATTTTTATTATAGTATCACAGTGATGGGACAAACAATATAGATGAATTTGAAAAAAGCTGCCCAAATAAGTAATTAGTTACTATTATCTGCCTTCGTACACATCAGAGCTTTCTATTTTAGTAACTTTCGGCAAACTCCCAGACACCTGTTCCCCCCATATTCCAACAATGGGAGACCAGGTATGTATTTTTAAATTTATAATAAGGTCAAATTAAAATACATACATTATAGATTCACGTGTATATATATACATTAGACATCCATAATATTGTAGCTACTGAGAAACGTGGCACTTGACTCAACTGTGGCCAGAATTATTTACTCTGTTCAGCTCTTCTGAGCTGTCCATAGTGTACTCATAAATAGAGCTCTGCTATTCAAGTATACTTGCTTTTCTCTTCAGGAATTTGAGAGCTGAGAAATACAAAGATAAAAGTTTATTCCTTAGGGCTATATTGTGTCATAAGCCTTTAAACTGAATTTGCCAATGTTTTCAACTGGGAATTCTCTTTAGAAACTGATGACATATTACGATCTTTTAAACTAAATTACGTACCATTTCACTGAACTGACAAGTCTGAAAGTAAACTGAAGTAGGAAGGTACAAGAGCATAATTCCAGTTATATTCTCTCACTGACAAAACTCAGGCTTATTTTTCTGAACAACATAGAGCTGTAAAAATGTAAAGGTGCTCACGAGCTTTTGGCTATGCCCAGCTGAGATGGACAATGCTCAGCATCAGTCGCTAATTGTTTCTAAAGCCCTAGGAACTTTTAAGTTTGAGGAAAAAAAACCACCACAAAAACCCTACACATGACTAACTGAATGAAAATATATATCACTAACATTTCCTAAACCATACTCGTGAAACATGGCGAGATTTCACTTCTTCCATGTATAAAGGATGTGAACAGCTTTCTGCAGGTTAAGGTATTACCTTACTATGTACACAGCTGTATGCCTGCACAAATTCAGCAGTAAATTAAAGAAGCAGAATATTAAGGAAAACCCCTACTGGCAACAGTAAATCTGTATGGGGAAAAAACACCAAGCCAAAACTTGTCAGATTAAAGAAATTTTGCACACACATCTATAAACCCATAAAAAATACTAAAACCAAACTACAACCCAAATGACGTGGGAGATGACTACAGAGATGTGCCACACATTTTTTTCCCCATTTATAAGCAGAAGCTGAAATTCCCTTTCAGTTAGTAGCAAACTAAATAAAGCATGCTGCTATGTATTATAAAATTCAGTGAAACATCGTAATTTTAGTTCTAAAACCTGAAAACTCTTCTCTAAAAGGTCTTCAACTAATTCCTGTTTTTTCCTTTTCTTATTTAAGGTACAAATAGGTAGAAAACAGCTGAAATCAGAGAGTTCACATTTTTATTATGACTAGCCTAAGTCTGGTGTGTTTATCCTATTTTACATGAAAAGACAGGACTGAAAAAAGCGCCACACAACACACATTAGTATTTTGAATTTGAAATCAGTTATGGTTGATAATAGTCTCCAAAAATAAATATTCCCACAGATAGAGGTCAGTGGTTGCCTGAAATTGCATCAGTTAGTGCCTGTATACTAGACTCCTCCACTCCTTTGGGACTGCTTTACCTTTTTATCAGATTAATTAATAAAAGAGTAGTTTTAGCATAGGACATCACAGGTTTCTACCCATGCACTTGCCATTAGTTACTCTACAATTTATTGCCTGAGATTCATCATAGGATATTGTTCAGAATTTAAGCACGTAAGATGACAGTAACTCAGAATTGCTCAGGGCTAAAAAGAATGACGTACAAATTAAAAAACCCCACAAACCTATAAATTAAGAAAGAGGAGGGGGTTGTGCTTTTAGTTACATTCTGTGTTCATCTGGTGAGCTCTCACTGTTCTCAAAGGAAAGCAACTTCACTGCACTGGAATTCCAATTCTGATGTTGCATGCATTTACTTTCCTAATTTATAACTAAACATTTATTTTTTGTGAATGTATTTAAAAAACAGAACAAACTTCTAGGGATGCCCTTTCAGCCCTTTCTCTGAATAAACATGCATGTGAAAAAACATTAATACTAGTGATAAAAGTGGCAAGCAAAAACTAAACACCTTTAAAAAACCAGTTATCTAAGTGCTTCATTTTAGCATATGTACCTCCTCAGGTTTCCAGTCTGAACAGAACCTAGGATGATGATGTAAAAAATCATCGATCTCATTATTAAACTACCAACAGTCTGTATAATCATTCACTTTGAGATTTTTCTTTAGCTTTTGTAATCTCACTGCAATTCTTTTCTTCTATGAAGTAATCTTTACTTTGCTCTCCAGCAACATCTACTGGAACATCAGTAAAATGCTGCTATTTATATTAATCACCGATTTAACATCTAGTAGGGCAGAGTTAGCAAATGCCAAAAGGAGAGGAGAGATAAAGCATCTGCAATTCAGATCCTGCATTCTGGGCTCAAACAGATCCAGTCAACGTGTCTTCAACCCTCTAGTTTTCTGCCATTTCATAAAGAGCCAATTCTTTATGACTAATTCATGTCAGTAGTAATCTACCATTTAGACTCAAACATACCTTATTTAAGCCATGAAATATCATTTCATTGAAAACACCACATTTCATCCAGGACTTCCATTTTTGACGGACAAGTTACCTTTAATGTGTTTGATCCCACATGCGCTTAAACAGATCCAAAGCATAAAAGAGCTTGGAAGAACGTACAGAAGCATTTTGAAAGGTGAAAGAGAGGTGCAATGGCAATTCCAATGACAAATAATAACTAAAAACAACTTTAGCAAAACTATAGTTTAAAAGTAAAATTGACCACTATAAATCAGTGAAACATTTACAAGTTCATTTGCCTGATTTCAAGTCCTCAGAAAAAAACCCTGCCCCTTTCTATGAGGATGAATATATATGATTAACTACCACTGAAGTATTAACGCTAGAGTCCCTCTCCACTGATGGGCGACTGGGCTTCCCTGGGGGCTTGATCCCATTCAGCTCTGTGTGGCTTGTCGTTGCCTATCTTGTAAAATCAGCTCCTGCAAGTGTACACAGAACGCACTGCCACTGAATTTTGCAAGGTACACAGCACTGCGCATTCATACACCTGCATGCAGGATTGAGTCATTAGGGTGAACTTCCATAAAGACAAAAGTTCTCAAGTAAACATTAATTTCTACCTACAGCGTGCTCACTTGTAGGTCTGCAACACTAAAATCTACCTATAAATGTTTGCTCTGTGACAGCTTATAAAGTTATCTTTTCATAGCTCCGCTTTCAGAGTCAGTTAATTAGTACTCTACTTTTACAAATAATTCCGATCATTGCAATATTATTTGCCTTCCTTTAAATCCCTAAACACTGTCTAACTATCCTGGGCTGCTGGTTCACTTCTCAGTACGACAATGAAATTCAGAACACTGCTGCTCAGAATCCCTTCCTTCTATTTGGAGTCTGAGTTTGCTCATACAGAGAGCAACTGTAAAATGTAAGCGCAGAAATGTAGGCAGAGAAAAAAAGGCACCAAAGCCAGCAAAGACCAGAACCAGTCCCAATATCTAAATATTCCAGTTGTGAATAAAAAAAAAGTCTTATTGTCATGTAAAATTTTAAAAGTAATTAAAATTATTTTTGCCTTTGGAATCCCTACAGATCCTCAATATATTTTTGTAAAGAATAATAGGACACGTTTCCCAAAACCACAAACACTTTAAGCTACATAATTTTCTGTCATCACAAGGCTTGAGTTCATAGGCTTTGCCTGATAAATTAGCTCCTCTCAATAACTGTTAAACAGAAAGCCCTTTATTGTAATCCAAGCGCTCCTGTGGACAGCACTTTCAGAGTTAACTCCATTTGACAACTGACATAAATCCATTATTCTAATTTGGTGATTGCTTTACTAAACACAGATGCAGTTTATGAGTTTTAGTCACGTATTTCATTCAGGATGCTACTTAATCTCAATTTACAAAACATAAACACGAAATAGGTTTTACAGTATGTCTAAAAGGGTATATAGCTATTCATCCGATGAAATGCCAGGCAAACAATCCATATTCACAAAGATCTGAACTCGATGCTAGATTTTACCTCACTAAATAAATAGTAAATAAGTACAATTAATTTTTAGTTCAGCTGTTACAATCCTCGAGGTGCTTTGCAATTTGGTTGCAAGACTCAAAAGCTTTCCTTACACCGAGATTTAAGCACTGAATTTAACCTTAAGCAAAGTCCAGCTTTCACAAAAGCTGGTTCTCTGATTTATTTCGATACACAGAGAAAAGGGGGGGAACAATCATTCACTGCAAATACAGCATCTTCACAAACCCATTTCTAATTCAATTTATAGCACATACTTTACATCTTAAACAAAAGGAATCTGATACACCACCGACGCTGCCTCTCGCTGCAGTTGCTTCCCTCAGTCACAAAACGCAGAAAATCTACCGCCCTGACCAGCCACTCCATAAAACACTCAGAGATTCAGGCACTTCTTACCTGCCTCAGTTGAAGGCTTCCTTCCCTTGTTAGCAGTATGAAGCATCCTCTAGCCTTCCCAATCCTCACCACCAGCCTCAAATTGCACAGCTAAGTCCCTTTTTTGCAAGAAAACGCTTATTGAAAGTGATTAGTTTTTGTTGTCCCCTTTAAGTCCCTCCTGCAGGAAAGAGCAGGGGAGCGATGTGACGCCACCTTTTAATCTTTTGCAAGAGTGAAAAGGCAGAAAAGGAGCGCTCGATCAAACTGAGCTTCACACATGACTAAAACTCGCCGGAGAGGCTGCGAGCTCTGGCTAAAGCACCACTAGGCGTGAGTGTAAGAACAGAGAAGAGGGGAGAGTCAATGAAATGTGACAACGTATGTGCATCAAAGACAGGAAAAGAGGGAGAGAACAATAAAAGAGAGATGGAGACAGCAACGAGAGAAAGAGAAAGAATGAGAATGCGAGGGAAAATAAGCATGGAGAAAAGATAGGAGAGTTCTGAAGCAAAGAATTCGCAGAATAAAGCCAAAGTGTCTGGCAGCTTCTGTTTTTATCTCAGTGAGCATGACATACTGCCTCTCTCATTTAGCAACACATTCTTGTCTCTTCCAGGTTTGAAAACTGAGATAATCACAATGTGTGCCTGTTTTCGCCTGATTGGCATATTTGTGTGCAGTATACCTGAGATTCCCCTCAACCATCTTCTAGAGATGCATTTCTGCGCAATTAAGTTCACATATTCATTAGGAAACACACCTCCCCCCACCCCCAAAACCCAGGAGCTGCTAATTTCTACAGCAATTTACAATATAGTTTAACTGGCAGATGGAATTCTACTTATAACTACTAACAAACTGCCACTGATAAACAAATGACTGAACAAATGTTTAATGTTGATAACTGAGTTTTCATAGCAACAAAACATATTAGCATTGATAAATCTGTGTTTAAAAATAAAAAAAAGAGGTATTACTGATATGGTCTTCTATTTATCTTGTTATTTCCACAGGAAGTTGCCCAAAGTAGTGGGAGAAGAAATAACGTGACCCAAAACTAACTCATCAGAGGGATGATCAGATTTCAAATTTTTAAAGAAGGAATTACAAGCTAAAAAACTAAATTTACATTTCAAATGTAATTACCAATCCCTACTGCTTTAGAAAAGGTGCACACGCAAAGTGCTCACACAAGTGGGGTTTGTTTTCATGCAAGATGGGGCTGGTGTTTGTGCGGGGGGAGGAGGTTGTCCTTGGGTTTTTGTTTGGTTGGTGCTTTTTTCCTAACTATGGATACCACTGCAAACATCAGGACAGCTTTTGTGATTTGCTTGGGTTATACCTTTTACTTTGGGTGGGGTTTTTTGTTGGGTTTTTTTTGGGGTGGGGTGGGTGGGTGAGAGTTTGCTTTGTTGTTTGTTTGTTTTTTGGGGTTTTTTTTTGTTTTTGTTTTTGGGTTTTTTTTAAAGGTAAATGCAAACAGGCTGTTAGCCATCTGGCAATTCGTCAACTGGCCAGAAAGCATAATACTCATCTGCAGAGCCAACACAAGTCCACAATCAGCCTTGGCGCTTACGTGGAGATGTGAGGTTACGAGGGCAGCAGAACCATAAACCAACCTGAAACAGAACAGACGTTTTCTCCTTGCTGCAGCACCCTCTCTGTGCCTCCCCTTGGATCTTAGCACCTCAACTGTATCAGGGCAAAGGAACAACTGTATCAGTGATACAAGCTTCTGGAAGTCTGGATCTAGATCTCAACTGCATGGCGTACCCTTGTGTGTCCTTACGCAAGCCACACAGTGACATTCAGGCATCTGTGTCTGAAGGTACCCAGCTAATTTAAAAACATTTCCACAGCTCTACACAGCTCAGTATCCTCTTCAGTAAGGATCTCCCAATTCCAGAGAAGAGGTTACAAAGAAATTCGTGAACTGCTCTCAGGGAACCAGTGGCCATTTCCAACACTGGATACTTACGTATTGTTGTACCACAAATTTTACAAAAATTCATGTCTTTCTGTCAACGTTAAACTCCAGGGTCTCACCACAAACCATCACACCAAGCTCTGGGCGGACAAAATCCAGTTTTCATATTTGTAAGGTAAAATTTGAAAAATCAGCTCTTTAGGCTTGCAAACTGCCCCAATATCCCACACTTCTTGCTAAATGTGTGATTGCTTCATTGTTTCACCTTTTTTTTTTTTGTCCCCTGGGGATTGGCAACACTTAAATAAATATGGATCCATCCAAGTCAGATTCTCACTAATCTTCTTGAGCAACCTTCATCATGAGCTGAAGTAAAATTTACCGTACAGAGAAAAATACTCACAGGAACACTGGGCTTTTAGACCTCTCTCCGTACGTGTATCAGCATTAGCCTGACCTGGCAAAGGAGCATTTTGTGTGATGGCTTACATCAAGTATTTCTCCTTGCTCTGTTGCTGAAAGGAATCTAAAGCACAGCTGCTTTAAAGGCCTTCCTGTTCTTTTCCAGACACGAAGGGAATAAATGCGACCTGAAGATTTGGAGAGGACAGAAGGAGAGAGAGAGATCCATGTGTTCACAGGCACATCCTGGGCACACTTAGAATGACTAACAGGAACAATTAGGGAGGAGAGTTTTCCTGTCTATTGCCCATTTCACTTCGCATTTTCTCACCCTTCCTGGTAAATTGCTTTTCTCCTGGAACTCTTGATAAGCTGTTTCCACATACCTTAAAATGTACTAGCCTATATTCATGACAATAACTTTCACAACATGCAAACACATTTATACATACTTCTAGAAGTATTTACTCATTCCAACAGGCTTATCTACAAATTCACAATGCAACCAAACCCCTGTGTTTACACCCAAGGACAACAAAACCCTTGGAAACATGCATGCAGTTGGTTTGTTTTCATGAAAGATACAAGATTGTGTGGTTAAAACTAAGCATAAGCTTACATATTATACTAAATAAATCAATTTTTACAACAACTGACCTTGTTTTGGAACTAAAACATTCGGACACTGAACTGCTCCAGTTGACAGCTCCAGGGAGCAAAGCAAGTTATTCTCCTGTGGAAGTAAGGTATTCTATACACTGGCCACAATCCCAGAGGATGGGGTAGGTCTTTGACTAACAGGAATACAAAAATTGGATTACACTGCTGTTAAACGTGCTTCCACTGTGACTCCAGTCACACAGCAGCACCGCACCACAGAATATTAGAAATTTAACTGCACAATGAAACGTACTACTGATATCGTTTTGTGTAGAGGTATAACTTATTTCCAGCCTGCTTTTAATACTTTCACCATTACAGAGAAAACAACTACTCAGAGCTTCCCCTCAATCTCACCTGAGGAAGCCAAATCAAGGTTTACCTCCTAAAACGCTCCTGATCACTTACTTCTCGAAGTCTGGATCACCCTTTGGTTGTTTTATGCCTGGAATTTCATGAGCCTGCATGAAACACACACCATAAGCCTCTGAGCAAAAACTTGCATGGTAACGTAAGAGTGAAGAACATCCAACACCTTGCACTGGTTCAGTGACGCCAAATCCACTTCCCCACAACCTCCTGCCAGGAAAATGCATAGCAGGGTGGAGCGTCGTGACAGCAAATTATGGAGAAATAAAGTGGCAAAAGACTCATGCCTGTTAAAGGGACTACTGGCCAGAAACACTCACTGACTACACACATATACTTTGGGGCTAAATGAAGCCCTCCGGCTATGCAAAAGAGCTAATGATCACTTTCCCTTACTGTATTTTACATCTAGGAAGGAGTTTCTTTGCCAACTGTCTAGTTGGGTGCCATGAACACAGAACTAATGTTTCCAGCTTTTTGTTTCTTTTGATTCAGATGTAAAGAAAGACTATGTCTGAAAGCATTTTGCCCCCCACCCCCCCAACTATATGGGTTGGTTTAATAAAACATACCACCTTTTCCCCCACAAACCTTGTTTCAATAATACTCCTGGATCTTTCCTTTACACCACAACCACTATGGAAGTAGAAGAGCACTGTGAGGCCCTTCATCCCTCCCCAGCCACCATTCCCCAGACTGCAATCTGTTCACTGCTAAGAGGAAATACAACAGAGCAGCACAAGGGCTAGAACAGAGGCAGGGCATACAAGAAAATCCCTTGTGTCTTATATTGTCTATATTTAACTTCCCAGCAACCAATTTATAACAAGAAAGGAAATTGGCGTGGCAAAAGAAGTATCACATAATTTTAGTGGTGAGAGGCACAAGTTAAAGACCTGCACAAGCATAAGCGACATGTAACAACCTGGCAGGGTGAAGGAAAACACGCAATGCTGTTGCTGGTATGAAATATAAAACCACCTAGATACTGCTTTTTAAGCATAACTGAATGCATGTGATACAATCATTATAAGTTAAAACTGTTTATTACCTCCATTTGGTCCAAACACTACAACCTTACTCACTATATGCATGGTTGAACAATTTTATCTATGACTGCTGGTGCTATGTGATAGAGGAGACAGCCATGTGTCATGCAAAGGAAACAAAGAGAAATACCAGCAGAGCTTCTTCAAGTAGAGGCAGCTCATTATTTGGCTCTGAGTCATACAGATTTCTTAACAGCTACTGAAAATAATCTTTGATTCTTCTATCATTGTCAACTCTGTAAATGATAATCACTAATAACTAAGTTGTTATTTGTTTATATAGTTAATTTTTAGTTTTCTCTATTTCATAAAATAAATGTTAATATATTATGAAATCAGCCATTTCATGAATGAATGGAAATCAGTATTTCTGTACATTTTGCTTGACAGAAGAACTAAAATAGGAAGTAATCAGTATGTTCCTGATTTTTTTGGGAATGCTAATTTCAAAGGACACGTAATTCCCCTCTTCCCCCCGCTCTCCTTGCCATATTTACTTGTAAAACTACAGAGCAATATGCATTAAAAAGACACGTCAAAATTCAGACTTCTGTGGCACCAAACTGTACTACTGTCTGCTTGGTACATTTCTTTAGAATTTCTGCTCCAGCTACAGCTCTGAATACAGTCACACAAGTGAAGACCTTTAAAGTCTATCACAGGTACATCAAACAATTCCTGCACAATCTCCCACACAAGATTTGAATTTTTAAAACCAGCAGTAAACTGATTACCTTCATCTGTGCCTAACTGGCAGCCAGTTCACATGAACCTCCTGTGCCTCATTAGGGATGGAAAGAGTAACTTACCTACAATGCCCAGGTTTGCCTGCCATGATTTCCTCCCAACATGGGCTGAGAGCTCCTTCACACTGTAAAGATATGTTCTGCTTGCAGAGACAAAGGCCAGCTTACAGGAGAGAGCTGTATGGCTCATAAAGGATTTTCTTCACTACTAGATAATTTAAGTTCTCTACATGAAGTACAAATCTACACTGAGTCAATAGAGTACATAGCTACACAGAGCATACAATTTATTTTAGAGTACTGGGCAACACACTTAAAAACTGAATAAAGCCTAGTTTTACTGCCCAGTCCTCTGAATTAATATGCAACATTCACGCTGTAAGTATACCCTTGAGCATTCAGTACTTCTCTGAGCCACAGCTTTGAAGATATGTTGGTTTCCTATGCACTAGCTTGACCTATATTCAGGCTGACTTATTCTGAGACTATTTCTGCTGTGAATTCCAGATGCTATATACGCTGCTTTGCTACACCTATGATACAGATGCCAAAAAGATGAAGGATGCCAGCAAATTAAAGGGCTGCTGCAGTTGTTCCCTAATAACCAGGGCTTGTAAAAAAAACCCATGCTTTTTTGCAAGCTGATCCTGGCACAACCTTATTTCCTTGACAATGTGGAAGCACAGAACCAAATCCAGAAATGTCCTTAAATTATCTGCTCTTATATCAGGGTCCAAAGGCCTGCTGCCTTGACTGGAGCAGAGCTAGACCTGTGCCATGCCCCAAGGATGCCTAAAACACTTTCAAATGGGGAAGGCTTCCCTGAGACAGGACGGTGGAAAGTTGTTAAAGAATGATGTTCCAAGATAAAAACAGAAAAATGGTTCTCCATCTCTAAGACAGTAGAGGAAATGGAAAACAGGGACAAAGGCCTTACTTTTTAAACACTTGCTCCTGCTTACTCATGTCCTGATCTACAATTCTTGCACCAAAACTGCAGTTTTCAAAATTACAGTACAAAGGTCTTACAGGATGAGGTCTTACTACTAGTAGCATCTGACAATTCATTAGATGCTTGAAACTGTTTCATGTAATAATCAAGTTATATAGTCATATACTGTAATAGAGCACCTAAAATTCCACTTATCTCATGAAACAAAATTGAAAACTCCTCTAAGTCTACTGGGTCAGCCAAAAGACCCCTAAAGAATTCCTCAGACTTCCATTTCTGCACATTTATAACTGATCCAGGATGAACAGTTAACTTCACACCAACAGCTACCTCAGAAGTGATGATGTAATAAACACCAGTGTGATGACATAAGAAACACCAGAGACAACTGCACAATCCCTACATGCTGCCTGCGTGTATGCAGAGTCCTACTTATAACATGAGTCAAGAGGGGTTTTTATTAAACAGTTTAATGCTCTATCTATACCATGACTCAAGCAAACAGCAGATAAGAAAAAGGGTGGGTAGTTTCAAAAAGCCTGGTGTACTATCTGTCTGCTGTGGTTCAGAATAGTGAGTAAAATTCCACCAAGGCAGCTTGACATGGCATATAAAAGTACCCTAAACACACTTCTCTTGGCATGACATCAGCTCCCATCAGGCATTGGATATTGGTTTTGATGAACCATTGGTATGAACCAGAACAGCTGTTCTTGTCTTTATCCCTGTCACACCACTAACAGAGAAGGCATAGAGAAGCAAAAGACTGGAAAAAAAAAATTTGGTAAACATACAGCAAGAACTTGACATGATTGACTCCTGAGAACTTTATGACGTTGTATTTTAAGTAAATTGTTAAAAAATGACAGAGATGTTCAGAAAAGCATATGTATATTAAAAGTTCTAAAAAAAGCAAAGATGATGTTACATTAGAAATGATTAAAAAAATAAAATTAAATGCACATTTCCGTTTTCAAGACAACTGTTTCACAGTTCTGAAATGCAACCAGATCGCATTATAAATAGCAAGATGTGGGGTTTTATGTGTGTTCGTTCTCTCAAAATACCCAAAATAAGTAACTTGATGCATTTAAAAATAAACAAAACTTAGTAACATTCTTTTTTCTTCCTATACATTTTTCTTTAGGATATACAGATCTTGATTCCATGGAAACTTAATTGAGACTGTGTCAATTCAGCTGCCTAAAAGTACCAGTGAACTATCTGGCTGTTATTTCAAATGTTCTTCAACTTTATGGACTCAAAGATGTTAGAGCAAGAGTTTTCCAGTAAACAGCTTCTTACAAACTGGAGAGAGTAGTTAACAACAAAAAAGCATTAACTATTCTTAATATTTTTCAGCCAACCGAATTATAACAGCCATTGTCACTTTCTGACATTCTCTCTCCTGTGGCAATGACAGGAACAATCCAAAACTTTACTTATCAGCCAGCTCTCTTTCACAGTAATCTGATTCTTACTTGCGAAACCTGGAATAAAATGGTACAGTTTCAGATGCTGAATACCCACTAAAAAAGCCTCCAGAAGCTGCCAGGGATAGACATGAGCCACCTGAGACAACGTGATGGTGGCGCCACACACGTGTCCTGGAAAGCAATGCACACCACCAAAACTCGGTAATTAAGGGGTCCAACCTCAGGCGAAAAAACCAAACAAACCAAGGCTAACTTAGAAATGGTCAAACTGTTCAGTAACCTCTATTTCCTCTTAGCCTGAACACCTGGTTTCCTTTTTCAGGGCTTTTAAATTTCTTCTCTGTATGACTCAGTACCTCTATCTATGAAAGGAACATAGAGATACCAACTAGCATGGAAGGATACTTAAAAACCCTACTGTTGAAAAGATCACCGCATTAAAATAAATACCAGAACTTTTTTAGCATCCCACTCCCCAAATACCCCATTTTTCTCCATTAAAACTGTGCTTACTGACCTCAGTGGGAAAAAGTTTGCATCCCTGATGGAATTTTATAAAACCTTACCCCTTATTCATGATAGATTTTCTGCTGATTAAGGTTTCAAAGGAACAATAATAACATAAAGCGATGCTGTACTACAGTGATTTATTTTTAGTGTAAAGGATATGACTGCAGTCAGGCAATGCATAAGTCATAAAGGATGTTTTAGACGCTCTGTTGCCCTGCTTATCCCTACCATATCACCTCCTTCTCGTCTCTAACAGACTTTCTGTGAACAAAATTCACAGAGCATTAATTGACATCAACCAATACATGCTCACAACAATGAGGGGGGAAAAAAGCACAAAGAAACATACAGTACTGTGAAATTAATTTTAAAACCGCTTCGAGTTACCCAAACCCAGCACAGGCAGTGCCTGAGTCAAGGCCTGAGCAGCTCCAACGCTTTTCCGGGCATTCGTTTCTCTGCGCCCGTCAAAAACTCCTTCCCGAGCCAGGGAAGGGCGTCACTAAAGCACTCTGAACACCCGCTGATGTCTGAAGCTGGCAAACAAAGTAAATGTTCACTGTAAAGGCAGCGGGAAACAAACATTAGCCCAGGGCGAGCTCAAGGCACGCACGGGTTTGCGCTACTCACGGTGCCGGAGGAAGGTCCGCGCAAGCGGAGCCAAGTACCCCCGCAGGGAGCTCCACCCGCCGCGACGGGCCGGGCCGGTACCAAGCGCCTCTGTAGAGACCGCCCCTGAAGCGGGGAGAGAGGGTATGCCGGTCCCCGGGCCGCGGCCCGTCCGCCCACAGCGGGGCCGGGACCCCAGAAGGCTGAGCCCGCCGCCGCCTCTCGGCGCCCCCAGCCCCGGGGGCAGCTGACGGGCACCGAGGCGCCCCGCATCGTACTGAGCTGGAGAGCTCGCTCGCCTCTACCGACACGGCTAACGGAGCGACCGAGCCTCCCGCGCCGGGGCTGCGTGAATCGCTGGGGCCGCGATGCACTTACGGGCTGTGGTACCACACCCGGTACGCGCTGAGCCGACAAGGCAAGAGGACGGCGGTGCTCAGGCTACTCGGCTACAGACACGATGCTTTGCCCCCCAAACCATCACAAGGGAATTTAAGTTCAGCGCAGCTACACAGGTGGCGCCTATAGAGAGCGCGGGGGGCGGAGGTGTCGCTCAGGCACTCGCCCGGCAGCACCGACCCTCTGGGCGCACGCCTCCGGGGGAAGGTGCTGGGGCCGGACCAGACCGAAGCTCGCACCTTGTCCCGCTCAGCCCCAGCCGCGCCCGGCCGTCCCGGTAAGCGCCCGGCGGCCCCGCCGCCCCTCAGCATCCGGCTGAACTCGGCATCCCGTGAAACGGGGAGACAAGAAAGGACAAAAAAAAAAAAAAGCAGAAATACCAAGTTCTGCTTCGGTTGGGGTCGGTCGGCTTGTTCTGGGGCGTGCTGGTATGGCGGTGGTTCTTTAACTCGGACTGACACGCAAGCTACAAGGGCAGCTCCGCGTCCCTCAGCGAGGCGGGAGCTGCGGGCACAGCCACGGCCCGACCGCAGCGGAGCCACCCTCCGCTCCCCGCTCAGCCCTCCCGCGCTCACCATCCCGGAGGAGCAGCCCCACCCCGCCGGCCACGGGAGAAAAGCCCCGCGGAAGCCCCGGCACCATCCAGCTGCGGGAGCGGGCAGCACCCCTCGCCGCGCCCGGACACCACCTTTTCCCTCCCCCCGGCGCCCCACCCCGCAAGACGAAGCACACACCTGCGGGCGGGGCCGGAGCCCCCCGCACGCTGCTGCTGCTGCCGCCGCCGACTTCGCCTTCCCCTCCGCTCAGCGCCGGCTGCTGCCGGGCCGCGCTGGCCTCGCTCCGCGGGGGCGGGAGAAGCGGGGGCGCCCCGCCGCCTCCACCCGGCCCCGCCCTCGGGCGCGCCCGGGCGGGGCCCGTCCAGGGCGGCGGTTGGGCGCGCGCCCTCGGCACCCACCTGCGGCGGAGCAGGGCCTGCCCGGGAGCGGGAACGCCAACGGCCTGCCCGGGAGAAGGTGCCCGAGGATCGGGGGCGACGCCTGGTCCGGCGCTGGGGGAAAGGTGAGGGGAGAGGAGAGCAGCGCTCGTACACACTGGAGCTGACCAAGTCTGAGCCAGAACGAGCTCCAGAAGAAGCGCGGGGAGAGCCTGTGGGTACCGGTCGTGCAGAGATGTGCGAGGAATACCTGAGCAGGGCTCACCGATCAGAAAGAGATGCCAAAGGGCGAGCGCTAATGGCAGGCCTGTCTAGCCACAGCCATCACCGTGACAAGGCTGATGCCGAAGGTGCCTGAAGAAGCAGATCTTTTATTTTCTGAGCCAGGTGCAGACTGGGGGCTCTGCTCGTGCATAAAAAACAGAATTAGCACAACTGATGGCCGCTAGAAACGCGAACAATTAAGGTGTATAGTTTTCACTGGAGATTAACAATTGTAAACACAGGATTCCGGCAATTTTTTGCTATGCTGCTGCTGAATCAAAAAAGTTGCTTTTTACATGAGTCCCAGTCAGAACTAAAAGCTTCCAATTGAGTTATAGTCAAATAAAAACTTCCCAGAATTTAGTTGCCCTGTTAGCCACTTGATTAAAAATAAAGCAAGGCTAAGAAAAGCCATTAAAAAGCATTCCAAAAAAAGAGTAGGAGATTGAACAACAGAGGGAGACAGGGACATGCAGAATCAGAATGTGATCCAAAGAACAACATGCAAACATGGAATCATGTCCACCCTGCCCACAAAGACCTCATTCAGTATTTGACTGTTCCAGTCTAAGCAAAGCGCTTACCTCAGTGTGCTCCCTAATGGCCTCAAAGTGCACTGAACCCATTTCCTCAGCTGAATCTTGCACCTGCTTGCATATGCGCCCCAGCCTGTAAACACCCCCGTGCCAGGCCCCACCTGCACGGGCTGTAAGGGACAGGGGCATGCTCTCTTCACCTGTGCAAACACACGTTGCCATTGCATCACCTACCACTTCCTAGGAAAGGATTGTTACTCTAGGTAGTAAACCAAAAAACCCCACCAAACACCTCTTGGAAACAGCAGAAATGCGAGCCCTGACTGAACTTCCACCTCTCAGTCTGTCTGCACAGGTGACAGATGCTACCGACTCCCATACCAACACTCACTGAGCGGGAAGGGAGGCTGCATCTATTTCGTTTATTAAGTGGATAATGACTCCATATGCTGTCCTGCAGCCAAACAACAAATAAAAATTATAATGTACAGGCCAAATAACTTCCTTGGAACCCAGACACATTACTGTGCATAATTCCCTTCGTAATGGTTATAAACAGACCGGAGCAATATACAAAAAATAACATTCTACACAGAAGCATGGTTATAATCAACTACGTATGACATTTCTGTGCCATTTGGGTTAACTTTCAACAGCATTCTAACATAGCTTGTCATTTTTCAGGTAATATCTTGCTTCAGTAATTTTATTTCAAGGTAGAAAACACCACCTAAGGTTACAACTACTAAAACATTTATAGAAGTCATCCCAGATACAAAAACATATTTGCAGTGGGGCCCCCCAAAAAGACACAGGGCTGGTACCGACAACTTGCTCCTTGTGTGGTGACTAGAAAATAGAATGTAACCACTGATGTTTTCATTTTTCGGGCAAGTTACACAGAACTCCTGGGAGTCAGTGTGTTAAAGCATGCAAAATCCATGACTGAAATAGAGCTTTGGAGATCAAATCGCATCTCAGTTTGTGATTCACTGCTGGATCTTGGGAAAGACAATTATCTTTGATGTGGTCAATTGTTTCTGTTTATGTAATGGTGGTAATGATACCTCATAGGACCCCTTTAAGGGTTTAATAACTAATGTTTACACAAAATGTTCCACTTGCTAATTATGATTATTTAGCTAAGTGTTAACCTAATACATATGTAAGAAAACACTATTAATGTATTCCCAAAGATGATTATGATCATAATTATTATTAATGCCACATGCACGAGTGCAATTGTTCCTCACCCGCCAAGGCATGACGTTTGTGTGACATTACTGGTACTGACAGCAAAGGGGTGGCACTCGAAAGCCATGACGTGGGGAAACCCTTGTTAGGAAAGGGAATGCTGGAAGGAAACTATGTTAGCAAGCACGGTTCTGAAATGCCTTAAAAAGCCCCATTTAGAGTCAGCCTGAATCGTTTTGACTTGCTAGCTCTGCCATCAGGCAGCAGCAGCACCAGTGAGGTCAAGGGGAAAGCAGCAGGAGCACCAGCACTGACAACTGCAGCCATCCTGAGATGGAGCAAGAAGTGAGGAACCAGCAGGAGTCCTGGTGAGAATGGGAGGATGCTGGGAGAGATCTGGGGAAAGAAGCACCATGGCCAGATTTCCCAGGTCATGTTTCACCCAGAAAAGACTGGGAACCACTGCACTTGGTACATCCTCCCTCAAAACAGAGCAAGGATTTATTCTAGCAAATATGAATACATTAGGGAAGCAAATAATTGAGAAGACTTTAGAAGGCCCTGGGAAAAGAAAAATCCTGTAAACAAGATTGAGCAACAAGTCTTTGAAAGAATCCTTTTGTTCCCAGAACAATGCTCCCAAAATCTGCCTCTTCAGAATAGTATTCATTTAAGTAAAAAAAAAAAAAAAAAGAAAAAAAAAAAGAAGAGAGAGATAATGGGAAAGCCAAGAACCAATTTTAAGGAAAATGCACTTTAAAATAATTTTCTTACTCTCCAGATTTTTTGCACCTATGCCGGAGGGTACGTTGCCCACACTCCTAAATGCTGGAGGTTCTTGGGCATTACTGCTTGTGTAGCTTTTACCCCAGCTGAAACAGCATTTCCACACAGGGCCAGCACGATTTTACAGTCAGCAAAATATAATATCCATTGGTTGGCCTGCCAGTGTCTAAAGGACAACACATCCCATGCAGCCTGTCCTGGTGCTTACGGGCAGCTAACCAGTACATAAAATAATATATATATATATATTGACACACAGCTCTTGGGTGCAGCTCACCGCTCAGAACACAAGCAATTCCAGCTGTAGGTAACAGTGAGCATTCAGCTGCAGTTAGGATGATGTTCTCTGTGTCAAGCTCGGATAAAACCCCACAGCATCCATTTCCCAGGAGCATTCCCAGAAAAGCCAGCCACCTGCCTTGGGCGAGCAGTACCTTCCGCAGGGGTGGGGGGAGTGTGAAGGCGAAGTTGCAACTAAGGCTTCTGAGGGAGAGTAGGAGGCAGGACAGGATGACAGCAGTGGCTCTTGGCACTGATAAGTGGGAGACTTCCAGTGACCCTTCGCTCTTATGGGGACTGACACAGTGCTTGCATCATGGGGTATTAGGATCAACTTCCCACTGACCAGCTTACTGCTGTGTCAGATTGGAGCGAAGCTTCAACATAATAAAGACTTCCCTAACAAACAATCAGGGACTGCTATCAGCATATCAGACAGAAGCACGGCTTTCGTTCTATTAAGCACTGCAGAAATAACCCTTACTACCTACACATTCTGCTCCTGTAGTGGACTTTCAGCATAGCCCCGAGGCTGTAACAATTATTGTCACCTTTACTAAAGATTATAGGCAATCTACCTCTGCCCAGGAAGGCTCCTGCTTCAGCTTGTCGCAGTCCGTTGGCACCTAAAAATATCAACACTTGAAAATCATCATACATTCAAAGGATTTTATGAGTCTTTTAGAACAAACGGTACGGCAATAACACAGAGGAAAAAGGAAACTGTAGCTTGTATAATGAAGACCGATGGCTTTAGTCAGCCATTAACACTGGTATATTTTTACTTTGTGTCCCTGAGAAAATCTGCCTCTCTGTCAGTCCTCCCTGAAGTATTTAGCCAGTGCGGTACACACCAATCTGTGTGAGTCTCAAAGGCCTGACATTCCTGAAGGTTTCTCAAACCCCATAAGATGAGTGCAGAAGAGGTACCACAGTTGTCCTTCTGACAGAAGGATTTTGACAAAACAGAGGGTGATGCTCAGGTGTGGGTTGGGGTTTTTTCATTCCAATGTGCCAAAACCCTGAAGTGCTGTACGCCCACTAAAGCCTGCAGGGCTCCAGCAACGGGCACTAGTCTACAATGGGCTCTTAGCAGCTTTCAGTTTTCCTTCTCTAATGCTAGCACCATTTATCTTGCTGCAATTAAGTCTTTACTAGAGCAAACTTGTTTTTAAACTCCCCAAAACCCCCAAAACAGTTTCTGCAGCCTGTTATACACAAAGCATATTTCTCAAATCAAAAATAAAACAACTAGCTTAAAAAACCCACAAAATTGTAATTAACATGTATGTATTTTGGCTGCAGTCAGTAGTAAGAAATACGACTTACTGTGAGGCAAACACAATTAAACATATTCATGGCATTCAACATATTAAAATTAGATGACAAATCTAAGATAAAAGTGACATTTAAGTGAATGATTTCCATAGTCTATGTACCCGTATGTTCCAAATGTTCAAACGCCGTCTCTGAAAATATCATACTGACACGGAAGCCCACAGAGACTCCTTTCAGGGCACTTAAAAGTTTTCTATTAATAACTAATGAAATTCAGTGACTTATTGCAATATTTTTATACAATGCTCCTCCTGCTTTGAAACAGACTCCAAAACCACACCATGAATGAGCAACAGAAGCTGCTCCCTGACAGGCTCCAGTGGCATGGGTGACGCGCTTCGTGTCTGCCCAGAGGTGAAGTATGTCACATCCTCAGCAGTTCCAATCTCACCCATCTACAAAGCTGACTATTCCCAGAGCAAAGTACCTCATACCCACACGTGCTTTATACTTGCTACGGGACTAACAGAAGTGAAGCAAAACAATACCCCATTTTTCAAGCCTAGGAGTAGAAGAAATGCGTACAGGTAAATTCATCTGAAAGAAATCATGGAACAGCTCTGGCGTTGGACTTGGGGTGTGCCTATCTATCAGAGAACACCATAAAGCAAGCAGTCAGCCCTGGCTTCACTGACTTGGAGGAGGCAGGCCCTCTGATTCTAAGGAAGCCAGGATTTCATCTAGAAAAATCGTAGCACTATTCTTGCAGGACAGGGCAGCGCTACAGGACTGTCAGGGGTACATAAGAGCCTACCGAGTATGTTGCTGAGATACACAGGCCGTACCTCGATGGAATGGGGACCCGGCACAATGCAGCACTATATATTGCAGTCAAGGCTTTTTTGTTTTGGTCATTATTAGCATCTATTATTACTGGGTTTTATTAAAATTATACATAATTGTAAATGATAATGTGTTATTATATCCTCCTCTATGTGAGAAGTAATGGCTGTCCTAATTTAAGCACAGAAACAAACCTGCAGATGAAGGCAGGCTTGTTCACACTGCGACTCATCGCAGGGAAGCGTTCATCATCCTATGGCCTGTTTTAAGACAAAAGGCAGGATGACATTTTCTGAGGGTTTTTTTTTTACCAAAATTAACACTAAAAGTTTGGGGTTTGGTTCTGTTTGAAACACAAATTAGAAAGCGATCAAATAGGCTAAAAAGTACAGAGTTCTGCTTGATTTATTTAAATTTTCAAAAGTAATCATTTAGGTATGTACATTTTCCAGTAGTTCACAGGTAGATCTGGGAAAGCTGCGGGATAGGTGCTGCTCACTCAGACATATGCTGCTTTCCTTAAGTAACCCATTATACAAAAAAAATAAATATCTTGTGACAGATTGTTTTGACAGCTAAAAAAGATTTAAATTTTTTTGAATGCATTTGACTGAAAGGCAAAAATGTTAGATAGATGTTAATTTAACAGATGTCTAGTTTTGCATCATCAGCCTGAAACAGGCAATTTCTAGCAAGTGTCCTTGCTGTATCACAACATGAAATCCTATGAATTCCATACGGATATGCCTTTCACAAACTTCAAATGAGCCATTCTCATTCAAAGGGAAGTAAAATTGTTGTGAGAAGATGGTACCACCTGGTTGTAATTCTGATCAAGCAAGTAAACACATCCAAGGATAATAAAACTGATACACTATCATTTACATTACAGTCTGGAACAGAAGAACATTATTTGAGACTATATGTTAAAAGCATTAATTTACATGAGAGAAATAAATTAGTTGGTCTCCTAAAACCCATACAGATTCTCGCAAATCTAATTATCATGCGACTAAATTGAATGTAGGACTTTTTTCTTAATTTTGCTTTGCATATCTTAAAGAAAAGTTTCTGTGTGTCGAGTATATTGCCATACTCTCTATACGTATATCTGCAAAAGGGTTTAATTCTGGTTTTGTATTGGCTTTAAAAGAAACTGAAATAACTATAGCTTAACTGAAGCTGTTGTTGCTAGCACTGTTACCTACACTCTTAGGAAGGTCTGGGATTCAATCATCATCATCAAAACAAGTTTGATGGTTTCATGGCTTCAGTGGGCTATATTGCATAAAAGAAGTTTTACATAGTGAGAAATTTCCCTCAGAACAGTACAACACAGTTGGCTATATCCACTTAGGATCTCGCAAGTGGCAAGAGCTCTTCTGTGCAGCTTTGTACTGAATTTGTGTATAGCATTATTGCTCCCATTTTACAGAAGAGAAAAAATAAAGAGATTAAATTACGTGGGAGATAAAGAAGGACTTTCTACTGATTTAGAAAAGATCCTAACATTCAACTGACGAGCTTGAAAATCTGTTGCTGAAATATGATGTGCGTTTCCTAATGCTATCTGATCTCCAAATGACGAGGATCAATGATATTTACCTACTTAATAGGAGTATTATGAGACAACTCTAATTAAGGAAAGGGTACTTAAAATGACACTCTCTGATTTATATGCTTAAATAAATCGCATTCGCCTGTTCTAGTTGTGACATACATACTGTGGCAGGCCAATCTATTTGTGAAACTGAATGCAGTTTTGAAAATGGAAAACATGCTTGCTTCTCCAGGAATGACATTCAGCTGCTCCAGATTGTCACCCTTTACTAAGCAGACACCTGTATTTCGTGACCCTGACTTAGTTTTAGCTCTTTTTTTAAAGAAGCATTTGAGCTGGATCTTCCAGTTTTCTGTTAATTGGGAGTATGTCCCATTTTTTATTACAAAGTAACATGGCAACACATAATTTCTACAGTCCAATAGGTATTAATGATAACTCACAGAATTCTGAGAGTCAAAATAAAATCATTTATTTCCAATATTTTTTTTCTTTGTTTTAACATAAACAGGGTAGAAAAACTCTAAATACATTCAGACTATTCAAAAACAGCTTTCAAGAATCAGAAAGGAAAAGTCGAGTTAAAGGAATGAAGTTTCTTTCCTTGGTAAAGCCACGCCCTGAAGTGACTTTAAAAAGGCTTTGAAAACTATGGAAATGCTTTTAGAGTCACCTTTTACAAGAGAAAGGTTAAAAACACAAGGGAACCGTAAACTGAAAAGTAGGAAACAGAGTCACCAAGGAACCTGAAAGAACGGCTTTGCCTAAGTATCTTAAATATATTATGCCACTGCATCAAGCACAAAATATCTTTTTCTTTTAGCATAACTTTATAGTAACAAGGAGAAGAATGAAATAAAATGTGGAGACGAAGTTTTCCCACAAGCAGTATATCATCACAGGATATCAGTCTGCTTATGATTCATACTTGCGATCTGGTCATTGGTGCTTTACAGACACATCTTGAATCTCTGACCTTGCTAATTAGCCTCTGTGGAAATACCATTAAATGTTTGGGGCAGATTGCAAACACCTGCAAAACCTACAATGAGTTGATGTTTACAAGCTTGTTTCCACCTGCTTAACTTAACAGAAATCTTCTTACAGATACTGAGAAACTTCACCAGTAAAGGTATTCTTTATTATTATTTTTTTGACTAGTAGAATGATTCAACAATACTATTTTCATTTTGCTTGTTATTCTGCTAAATAAAATCAAGATGGAACAATAAACCTTTGTATATGTAGCACATCTCATGTTGATCACAAAAAAAAGAAAGAGGGGTTAAATTAAAACATCCCCCCCTTGCTCCTGGATTGACACAAACTAAAAGATGGCACACAGGACTGGATCAATTGAAGGCATTTCTAGAGATCCTTTGAAGACAAGATAACAGCAGTGTCTCAGTATCCCTATTACCCATGGGGGGGTTGCGTTTGCATTTTCATTGACATGTCAATTACTTGGAAGGGGAGCAGGAATAAAGCCTAAGGGTGTTGAGTTATAAATTAGGACACTCGAGTTGACAGAGAGATTAGCTCAGTCTTTGAGGAAAGAAGAAAGACAGCAGCGTCCTATAGAATACCCTCTATCAACTGATTGTCTTTCACCTCTGAGTGGTGTTTTAAGACAGACATTCTCCAAAAGTATGACAAAATCCTTGTCCTCACAAACCTGCCCTGCTCTGACAAACACGAGGAACTCAAGAGAAGTAACAAGCTCTTGCCAAGTTTAAACAAACACAAAAATTAAACGCACAACCCAGCAAAAAAATTATGATTCATCACAAGAAAACCCTTCTGCGTTGTCTTCCATACATCTACTAAATTTAATATAAACATACTTATATTTAAGAAAAATAAGCTGAAATGCATTTATATGAATGTTCTACTGTGTAGCTTTAAAAATAACGAAAAACCCGTAATGCAAGATTGCTTACCTAAACCCAGCAGCACACACTCAGTATTTTAGTAAGGGTCAGAAACTCTCTAGTTCAGACAATCCAGCAGTGAGGACAAGTGACTACAGAAACAATCTGGAGTTTGGAAAAGTAGGCGGTATTCTCAAATTCTCATCATTTGCCTCCCTCTTCCTCAGTGTTCTCATGTCCAAATGGAGATAATGGCACTAACCTTTTCTACAGAAACACTTCGCAACCAGCTGATTACAAGCTGCCCGGGACAGCTAAGCATCATTACTGGGAACAGTGAAATTAGGAAAGTCACAACATACGGAATGCTGCCCTTATGCATCATTTTGATGACAACAGACTTGTGCTGATGTGTCCCCTTCAGTTCTGAGGAACACCTGGAGACCATACCAGTGTAAATCAGTCCAGTCCAGTAATGCTGTTTAACCCCGCATGGAAACTTCCCTAAAACACACTAGTTTTTCCATTTACACAGATTCAATGCAGAGAACTAGTATCTCCTATATACACACTTCATTTTCCAGAGGTTTCTTCCTAAACTTCCTACCAACATTCATATTAAGTCCTCACAGTCTTTATAATCTCAGCACCATTTTTCACCTGTTTGAAAAGTTCAGCTGTGTCAATGACCCACAATTTAGGAACATGCAGCTGTTTTAAAGAGGCTAAGACAGAAAGCAACATAAACAACAAAAAACCCCAACAACCCAGGAAATTAAACATTCAGTGGGATTGAACATGGGGAATACATACTTTGCTCAGCAGTATCATGGGTAAGATCTTTAAAAAGCTGACACTCGATCAAACAGTTGAGAGTCCCTTCTGTTGTATGGTAGGTGGTGGTGACCTGTTGATGGCTTTACTAATAAACTCAGGATAGAGGTGGAAACCCCACACAGATCTGGCTGCCTGAACAGGAAAAAGTTAAGCACATCCAGCCTTTGTGCTATTTATTTACATCTGTTTTCCATTCAGCTCCTTCCACAAAACAGACTACTCAATTTCTCTAATATTTAGGAACCAGATTCTGGGTAGCATGACAAATTGATACTGTGCAAATATTGCATCATTTGGAGGAAACATTCTGCTGAGGACAGTTGAAACTTCAGTAACAAGCCATTTCCACTGAAATGGAAATCAATTTAGTGGAGATCACAGATGAATTGCTTTTTTCCTCAATCCATCTAAAAGCTACATTTTGAACCCACATTATCTTTAAAATTAAACTGATAGTAGACAGTTATTGAAAAATACTTATGAATATGAATTGGAAGGCACACAGATTGGATAGACAGACATTTCAGTTTCAGAAAGTTGAGCAAAAAGGGTTGCATTATCAAATTCAATAGAATAAAAAACAGGACTAATTCTCCAGTCCTCCAGCACCTTTAAATACTTTGTTGCATATTTAAACTATACAACGATTTTATCTGTAACACTGTTTTCATACATTTCCTACAGTGCAGTTACTTTCAAAAGCAGACTGCTCTTTATATCATTTTAGAGTGAACTCAGAAGTGTTGCCAAAACCAGGAATGAAAACCGGCTGGTTTGATTTCCTCCTTCCCGTCTGCAATTTCGGTGCTGACAGGAGCACAATGCTATATACCCAGCATTGTCTCTGTTTCTAGCTAAATTGCATTTATCTGCACTCTGACAAAATTAGGAGTAAGGTAGATTTTGGTTATATAGAATTCATGTCTCTCATAAAGGAAAAGATGCAAAATAAACCCCACATAGCCAAATAATTAACTATCATAACAAGAAACTTATCAACAAGACATATTTGAACTATAAAACTTAAAACCAGTGGAATTCCTATAGCACCGTGGTTATACCATCCTCAGTTGTACTGCTGATTGAGGGTGTGTGTATATATATACATGTAGTTATCTACTTTGCAAGTAGGAACATTACAGATAGTTTTTCACCTGGAAAGTAAGAACAAATCAAATTAATATTATATTCTGCTCTGTCTAGCTAATTTACCAGCATGTGCAGAAGTTTCAGAATACCTCTCTCTCTAGTTTCCTGGATCTTGCCTCACTCCCTATCAATACAGTCGTTTTCCCACCCCCAATTATCGGAGGTTGATTTTGCTTTTTATTTTCATTCACGCAGTTCAGAGAAGAATAAAAGTTAAAGTTACTGTACCTTAGCAAATGTACCTAAAGTGGCACTATTTTTGCATGCATGAAAGCTCAAAGCCTCAACAACTCCCATGAGCGATTACTCTTCTAACACTAATTAGATATTTGCTAATTAGTGTCTGATGTGTGAAATGAAAAACATTTTGAAGCTGAAATGGATAGGGTCTATAAAGATAGCGGCACTATCCCAATTCCCTTTTTTCTGTTATCATATTTCATAAATATTAATAAGATCACATGATACTACCCCTTCTCTAAAATTATCTTTCTGAGAGAAGTCTATTGTTTGGTATAATAGGGCTGTGTCAATATTTCGCATTTAGTGTAAAGCCCTCAATGGAGGGAAGTGTTTCCTCTCAATGTTAGAGATGTCACATTTCATGCATCACTTTTATGCTGCATTAACTGGTCCCTTCTTTTTAATAGTTTATCTTTATTGCACTGAAACGAAGAATGCGAAAGAGCACTGAATAATCCTTTACATTTCTGAATAATCTTGCTAAATTTATCGCATTTCAAATGTGTCTGGAATAAAACAAAAATGAGGACATAGGTTTTTTTCTTAAGCAGATACTGAGAACATCAAATCGGTGTTCCTGCTGGTCATTTCCAGGAAATGGCTTGCAACGTTAGAATAGTTAAAATGTAACAGTCTCTTGAAAAGTCACTTATAAATTTACACTGCAGATGTGTGAACAATATCTCACTTTGATTGCGCACAGAGAATTGTTCCAAACTGCCAGGGAGTGTTACCGGTGTCATTTAATGATACAAACCTATTTATCTATCAGAATATTAATATTTAGATCCAAGACTGAGTTTCAAAGGGGAAAAAAAAAAATCATTAAGGTGACACAAGCGCCTAACTTCAGAGGCAGGAGTTAATGCTGAGCAGGAGGAATAGGGAAGCGCTATTCTACTGTAACTGCTCACCTGTGGCTACCGGCCACACGGCAAATGACACCTAGTCACAGGATGGGCACCGAAACTGCTGCAGTAGCCTGGCATGCGCTGACAAAGGTGACACTGAGACATAATAATGAGTTGATGATCACTTTCCTCAGGCTGACATTCTGTAATTATAGCAATAGCGATCAAGATGATTAAAACAATAATAAAAGGCAAGTTCTGAGAACCAGAATGAAACCAGGCGCAGCCAAGGTAATAGATGGCAAGTGAAGCTACAACGTGGCATTATGCTTTTTCAGTGAAATGTCGTCATTTTGGCTCAAAGTTAGGCATTCATTAGTCCCAAAGGTGTTTCTGAAATAGACACTGCCTTTTCCACCAATACACAATGCTTTTCATTCTTCACATATTCGACAGAAGAATAAGTTCTTCAGTGTCTATTTATTGTGAGACAGCATTTTATATTTCATGTTAGTCTGATACCTTTATCTAATAACTTTCATAATTAAAGCATCACAGTATCATTTCACACTGATATTCAGGGGCAAATTCTGACTCACTCAGATTTGTTTGCCTACTGATGTAAACATGCTAATGTCACCTACAGTAGCCATGCCCTCTACCCTTAATTACTGCTCTCTCCTTAACAAATGTTATGGGTTATCTCCTGGAACATATTGGACTGTTTTGCTGTTTACAACCCCAAGGAGCGCTTGTGCAAGAGACAGTGAGAGGGATACAAAGGAGACCGATCCGGTCCTGATCGAGCACACAGACACCTGTGCCCCACTAGGGCAGGCAGAAGTCTGAGACAGATGACGAGTACTTTCTGTGTGGTTTCACAGGCAAGCAAGAACTAAGCAAGCCAGCTCTGTGTGACATGATACAGGACACCCATATACTTTTTTTCTACAGGACACTAAACTCAGGAGCTTCAGGGCTCCTATTACATACTCCTTTACACACAGCAACCCACCCTTTGCCTTAGGGATCATTCTCCTTCCAAGTCCATGACAGAAGTGACAGACGTCACCAAAGGCAACTTCATTGTGAAGAGCGCTGCGTTGCCTCCTCGGCTGATAAACACGATGCCCATTAGCTACTTTACCTACAGAGTCAGGACTTGCTTGGCTGGGGAAGGCAGGGCTTGCACTCTCAGCTGCCAACTAGCATGAGCCAAGATGCCCGCAAATAATTCATCTTTACATTTGTGAGTTCTGCACACATTAATCTGGTTGTGCTCTGCTGATACTGTGAAGGAGTAAGAAAGCCACTACTGTTTTGTTTCTTTGATCTGCAAAATAAATGACTGCTTAGAGCCAAACACCTCGCAAATACAGTATTTATGGTGCATCTGATTAGGGAGGAAGACATCAATAAAATGTAGGTACTTAGGCAAATGTTTAAGTTCTTAGGGAAAAAAGAATGTAAGAGCTACTCAGATTTAACAAGTTGCTGTGTTCAGGGAAGTACTGGCACTAAGCACGCCTGTAATCCAGTTCGTCACTGCTCTGGACACAACAAGGTCATCTTTCCAGCAATATCAGATACTGATTCCAGTTATAACACATCACTTCCAAACCTGAAAGGAATCAGCCAGTATTTTGACATATTATAAAACAGTATTAGAAGTCTGCACTTGTATATTTTTAATGGCAGTTTTGCCAGTACAATGAGAGCTCAGGTTATGTGTCAGCCTCCGTGAGCAGTGAAGGCAAGAAAACGTGCAGGCTGAGGTAAGCACGAGAGGTTCTTTTACAAATCATTATGGTCCTAAAAGATTGATCATGAGCTCATTGATAAAATTTACCTATCAATAAAGTAGGTAAACTGCTTCAGCAAACTGCTGTCCTGAAGCAGTCTGTAAGAAACATTTTTACCAGGGATGATCAAGGGACAAATCAGATTTTGCTCCAAGCAACTCTTCCTGATGTAAAAATGGGGGAAGTCCTGGGAGGGCAGGGCTGTATTTATTTTCAGAGAACACGCAGTTCAAGCAACAAGCTCTATTTTTTAATAGGTAACTTCAAAGAAAACCTCCATCATTGATGTGTAGAACAGCAATAATCTGCACCTTTGTGTTCTTCCATTTTTTCATCAGCCTTACAACCTGCTAAAAGGTATGTTGGTAATATATTAAAATATTTAATATTCAGTATCTAATTCTTTTAATTTCAACCGCTTTCTTGACACAGCGCAAATGTACAGGACTGCAGTGTAGGGCTAATCAACCACACTGAATGGCTTAGGAAAAAAATCCATTAATTAAAATGAATCTTTGATAAGACTTATTTGGTGAGCCATCATCTATACGATCAGGAAAAGGCTCGTGTAGTAGCTTGTAGCAGCTCACTGCTTTCTCTGCTATTTCTGCCATTTCCTTGTAAAATGAACTTCTGGAAAGGCCAGTTTACTGCTCTTCCCTTCTTTAGCAGGGAAGTTTTTGCTGAAGAACAGATGAGAAAATCACAGCAGAAAAAACTTGCAGCCTTTACTTACAGTAAAAACACACGTTTAAAAGTGTTTCTGTTATGACCAAACATTTGTTCATTTAAATGTCTGGAGAAAGAGTAATAGCTTAAGTCTTAAGATAATGAAACTCACTTTCTATGAAAATGAAATGGTATTATATTGTGTAATAAATGATTGTTTCTGCATATTCTCTCTCTTTCACTAACTGAAATTTGACTTTCATTGGCAAAGTTTAATTATTGAACTTTTTATCTAAATAAAAATGGAGAAGAAGAATTTGTCAGAAGACTGATTTTATACAGCTGTCAAAGACTAACAAGAACGTATTCTTAGTAGGTATTAAAAGTATTTAATAGCCTTGGATTCACACAGCTGCAGATCTTTCTACACCGTGGTGGAAAGCCTAAAAGCCGAACTGCATTTGCATGTTCTCCTAATGTTTCCTGGCACACAGAACGTGCTATTTTTTATCAAATGGATTTTGGTGTTTCACACAGTTCCTTCATACTTTGGAACTGTTCAAGTTTCTACATTCTCTTTTTTCCCCAAATATTTCCAAGCACATAAGCTTTTATTTCAAGAATGAGTTTTGCATGACTGAAAGTTAATGAGCCAAGCATTCTGCCTTAATGTTCCTCCTAATGGATCAAATGGAGAATGTGTTAAAAAATAAGCAAACAAACAAAATCCATTCCCCAGCTCCACCTCAAAGGAGTCTGCAAATGATGGTAAGCACTGGCTGATAAGCTGTACAGCAGTATCACCCCAACCCCACAGAGCCAGCGTCCCCACGCTCTCCTCCATCAGCCCTAAGCCAGCTTATTGCAAAAATGCTTTGTGCTCAAGAAATTCAACATGTTTCTGTCTCCCTGTTACAGCCACGACTGTTTCTAAATCTGATCTCACATAGCTTAACTCCATGGAGGGGTGAGGCTGTTCTGTGGTTAATGAAGGGTCAATGGTAAGAAGTGTCCTGGAGAAAAAGAGAAACTGAATAAAACCCACGTACATTCATATCATATTTATACACGTGGGTGTATAGAGCATATAGAACATAAAACCGATAAAATACTTCAGTGTCATTCGTTAGGCAATGGGTATTGCTCTAAGGGGTTCAGAAGTGTTATTAGACTCTTTAAGTACATAGAAGATTCATATTTTTCATATTTATTTTAACTTTTTCTGTTCTTTGGTTATCCTTCTATATATATTTGCTTGATAATATTACTCCACTCTGGAAGCCTGAACTCCTGGGGATGGGAAGGGGGGCAGCAGCATGAACAAGTCCCGTACAGCCCATGGCACAGCCATGCTGTCAGAGCGCCCAGGCAGCAGCGCGGCTCGGGACTTACAGGGGAACAGGGGATACGACAGCAGAGGTGACAGTCACGCCATCACTGGGATAAAACGCCTCAACAAAGAAACCCACTTGGTAGGGAAACCCCAAACAGGAACAATCACAATCACAGTAACATTGCAAAGAATAAAAATGGTAAATTGTACATGCCCTCATGCTACTGCCAGTAACGCTCTACGGCTTAGATTTTTCCACTTAACAATGTATGTATTTATACTTTATGTATATGTATGTGCATATATATATATGAATTTGTTCAATATTCCTATGACATAATTGCTATATTGACCCACAGAAAGAGAAAGCTGACTGGTTGCACCTAACTCCTACCCCAACAGCAGAATTCCCACACTAATAGCTTGCAGGACAAAGCTTGGCCCTGTAACCCATGGCGTGGACACGGGTGGAGATCCTAGTCACAAATGGTGCAAAGGAGGTACGGCAGCAAGAGGATTAGAAAATACAATCAGATCAACACAACGTTTCTTGTAACACGACTGATTTTCCTTTTGTAACTTCAATGTGATAGATTGCAGAAGAGCCACTCTGCTGATCAATAGCAATTCTTCATGGCATTTTCACTATTTCAAACTTATTTTTCCTTTACTGTTTTTACATTCCCTATGCCCAAAGGATTAAACTCTGCCTCTATTCATAGAATACTCAAGTTTAAAAAAACATATACATCCACTTTCTATCTGCAAAAATCTGTAAAAACTATTCTTATCACATTGTTATTATTCCTACTATCATCAATGCCATCATCAGGAAAAATACAAGCACGTAGAGAAGACAGAAGCCATGGCCAACCTATCAAAATAACCAGGCAGCGGAGTTCTCGCTGCCTCAAGAGGGCTGCCAGTGCCTGTGAAGACCCCAGGCTCTGTGTTGCCCTGCAGCATGGGCCTGTGGCTGTCCCACTCTGTCGGGACAGGTCCTGGTCTTGCTAGAGCTTTGCCTTTAGCTCGTACAAAGATTCTTTTAATAACCAAGTGGCCGTTGCTTGTTTCACTTTTCCATAGCTTTGTATACTTGTGTGAAATAAGCACGACTTTCAAAGGCACTGCAATGACAAGAAGTCAGACAGCGCAGCATCCAGTATTTCTGGCCTGAGCAGAAGAACGCAGCATGCTGCAGTGCAGGCATGATGCAAAGGGAGACCCCAGCACTAGAAACGCTCCAGGGGCCAGTCACAGGAAAGCAGCTCTGGGAGGTAGGACTGGCATTATGGGTAGTGAAGAAAACAATGAACGAGTCTATCACACACGTGAGACGTCGCGCATGCCGTAAATCCCGAAGCGACACAGAGCTGCACATCAGTGAAGAGGGACCAAGGAGCAAAAGCAAGTCAGAAAATTAACAGGAGCCCCAAGCATGCCCTGGGGCAAGCAGGATGAAAGCCTACCCGTAGCAACAGGGTACTGTTCCCAGGAGAGGAGCAAGGTGCCCTCCCACCAGCACTGCCCTGCCCCTCTGGCAACAGGGGTGTCACTTCAGTAACCCCCCTCCCATGCCCCAGGGGCAGAGCAGCTGTGGCATTATGTGAGACAGGGAGACACAATGCTGGGCAGTGCATGCAGCAATGTTCACTGTATCAGTGCATTATTTAATGTGGGGTTTTTATTGAGATTTCTCCTGTAATAGCTTTCTTCCCTCTCCCTTTCCTTCTTTTCTGTAATAGCTACATCTGTCCTAACAATAACTTTTTTATTAGCCTGTTATGATTTCAATTACATTAACAATAAATTCTTGACATTACATACAGCTGTGTTTCTTTTTTGTCCATAATGAAGATTGAGGAGATAAAAATAAGGAGCTAACTTGCAGTTAAGGCTAGGTCCCTAGTTCCAGCAGAACTGTGAACTTTAACAAAACCAGCAGATTCAAATCATCTTCTGCTTCTATAAGAGGAGGAGACAAAAGCAGAATGTATTCTTTTAATTATTCATGTTCAAAATCCATATAGATTTTGTTTTGAAAGGCTAACAGTGTGATTAAAGAACAGAAGGAAAACATATGTCTAAAGAAGCACTGTTAAAAAAATACTTTAGAAAAATGTTGCCTTGCATAAAAAAGTCTCTAACTTCAGGAGCTATTTAGCCAGATATTTGCGCACAACCAACAGGAAAAAATGACTGAGTCACTCCAAATGAGTGCGAATTGGCAGGTCTGCAGAGCTCAGCACTATCTCTGTTGCCAAGTGTCATGCTTCATACAGAAGACTCACGCATCAGGTGTCCATGTCACACTTTTATTTCACTCTGCATAAATCTCACACAGAGATATCTTGACAAGGTTTGTTTTATGCCAACACAAGTACTCCATAAGCATTGCTCTGATGGGAACTGGGAAGACCAAGAGCTGGCAGCAAGATCAGCTGAGGTGCAGTTTTGATTCCTACATCAGATGCAGAAGTTACCCAGCAAACTATTGTGCCAGGCAGTGCTGGAGCCACAGCAGTTGCCCAGTAATATCTGTGAAGTGTCCGGAGAGCTGGTACAACCCCCCCTGGTTACAGCTATGCTCTGCTGCACTAGCAAATCGAATCCATGCTGACCTTGGATACTTCTGCTTTTAGGCTCCGAAGCAAACTTCTTTGTTTTTGTCAAATGAATGATATAATGAAGCCTGTCGTGGCAAACCACATGCAAACAGATTTTAGTATGTCATGTGACTAGTATTTTATGTTTTATTCTACTTAGTATTTTAAGTTCACTCTTTTCTGCAAGAGTCAGGTGCTTTGTGTAATTCTGTCTGTATTTTGTTCTATTTTGTCACATCTGATTAACCTCTATTTGAAACTCTTACTTTGCATTAGCACACTGGCTCTATTCATATCTGGTTTGAGCTACATGGATAAATCATGTGCTTGGAGCACTGCCTCGGTAATCAAATTGGCTGCTGAGAGTGCAGTTCCATGCTGTAATTTTTGCTGGTGGCAAAGCCAGTGTAAACAGATCCTGCCCTCCTCCTCTCGCACCCACTCGTTCCTGCCCGGCCGGCTGCTCTCCCCGACTCAGCTCAGCTCAATCAGCTCTTTATGTCAATGCAAGCGGCAGGAGAAGGAAGACAACTGTGAGGATGCTAGCTGAGGATCTGACTTCAACTGAGTAACTGCTCTATCCTCAAAATAAACAAATTGCAAAGCATACAAACAAAAGCCCAAACAAAAAGCCCCCAAGCCCCCAGCCCAGTGTCAGTCAAGACCTGATCTGGATGTTCATCCGTGCCATCTCCCTCGCACAGCTACAGGGACTGTCACAGGGGCGGGAGCAGGGAGCTGAGCTGAAACTTGGCAGGTGGCTCCCACCTCAGCCTTGCTGGAAGAGACTCTGCCTGGAGAGCAAGAGGGGGACGCGGACAATGTGCATCTTCAAAGTGAAACGTCAGGACTGATCCTGTACTTTCCCCAAGGAAGGGAATTACACCAAAGTTTTCTTCCTCTATAGAGAGGCCATCGCAACGTGGAGCTCAGCTTCCATGCACGCTCGGTCAGTATATATCACAACATCCACCCAGTATTGTATGTGGTGCTTGAAGAAACGCTCTGCAGATGATGGAATCTTCGAAATATGCCATGGCAGTTTTGCATTCTGATCACACTTCTCCTCTATGTATTGTCGATGAATATTACCTGTTTATTTTAGAAATAATTTATATATATAATGCCGTACCAGGAAGAAATCTCTTCTAAGAATTCCCAGAAGCTAACAACTCCACAGCCATCTAAGAGAATTGTTCTTCCACTTATAAATCCCTGCAGTACCTACTGAGTGATTTAGACCAGAGTTATGCTGACACCTGCTTTACAAGACTCAGGAACCCTCTGCATTAGCACCTCCAGGTCTTCTACTTTAATGTGATACTGGTTCTTCCTTTGCATTTGCTGCCACCCTTGATCTTCCCAGCGCTCTGATGCCACACACAATTTGGCTGCTGGCTTACCAAGAACGGTTCTTGTAATGAAATGCACCCTCCAATCATTTCACTCGGAGAAGGAGGTTTCATCCTGGGAAGAGCAGTTTTCAAAAAGAACAACATTTAGCAGGAAAAGAAAAATCGCTCTTCCTTCATGTTACTTTATGAAAATTCCCTTGAAGAGCATCTGGGGTAAGCAACCAGAGCACAGTGTCTTTTTAAGCAAAGGATTCCTTGGAAATTTTGTTCTCCAACAGACAGAATGTGAAATCTGCCTCTGTTACATCCCTCCTCCACTTGCACATTTATTTATTTCATCTTTTCCTCTTAGTCCTTTAAAATAGTTTTCAGCATCCCTGATTCTTGGACTAACTCAGACAGGGAACTCATTTGCCTGTTTAAAACGACATGCACTATCCTGCACCTCGAAATGTACTAACCTGAGCTAATTTGAGGGGAATGCAAGCTTCTTCATTAACCTTATAATTCCCCTTGCCTTTCTAGTGACAATTCCTTGCCTTGAGTTTCAGCACACATCCTAGTCTACCAGACAGTGGAAAGCTGGAAGAAGAATCACTGGGACATTAGTATAGTTTTGTTTACCATGTGCGGTCAAACGTTCTTAGCTAACACCTCTATTTGTCAGTGACACAGCAGGGAGTAAATGAAAATGTTTATTCTGACCCCTCAGCAGAAAGAACTCCCTTAATCCACTCACTGATGAGATAACACTGTAGGATTACAATAATCAACTTGCAGTATGTCCTCTATTAGGGCACTAAAGATACGGCATTTCATATCCACTGGGAAATGATTCTTCGCTTACATAACAGTGACAGGCTTTCGCCCTTTGAGATCACATTTTTCACCCCATGCTGAGCCCTCAAACCGCGTCTGTATCAAATGGCTAATATTAAGCTAAACACCACAATTCTAAAAGCCTGCAACTAAAAGAAAAATTGTTTGCAATGCCCACTATTGATTTAAGTAATGGAATGATAAAGACACAGATGTTAACAATATACTTAAGCTTCTAAGCATCCTCATGGGGTAGAGTTACAATGAACTGCTTGTGAAGGGCTCTTATTTAAATGTAGATACAAATCTCAATCGCTTCCTGCCCTAACAAATTTCAAAATCGCTAATACAGGGGGTGAAGGGATTGCTACGTGGGTCCAACCACAGTTCAAGTCATGACCACTGCCTAATGTCATGCAGGAATTCTCCATTTGCTACAGAATTAATGAGTTTTGTCAAAATTCAAATAATGAAATGCGGGGAGGAGGGGAGGGAAGACGAGAGAATTCAGATAATTCATTCAGACCTGGATTTTTTCCATACACTTTCTCTAAAGGAAATTTTAAGTGTCAAAAAATACATATCTTGTGCTCATTATTAAATGCTAAATACCACAGTGTTTTGAGCTGCCTTGTGGCCATTGTAAAGAAAACAGGTGTTCTGATAGATTATAAAGTGTGAGTCAGAGGATGTGCAGAACAGAATTTTAATGAGGCTGCGAGCACAGAAGTCTGACTAGCCTTTTGAACATGATGCTAAAACACTGAAAGTAGTCTTAAAAGAGACAAATAGCAGGAACACAACTAAAAAATCCTCATTAATGTACACCAAGCGAATGTGATACAGAAAGTCATTAAATCAGGTTTTGTAAGGCGCCGGTGGAGCTGATTACCGCCAGGTCTGTGGTAGAGGAGTTAGATGCTCCGGACAAACCCCTCGGAGGTGGGGTTGGCTGGTTCAAAGGGGGATTCATCATTTCCGCCTTTGGTCCGTCCGACTCCTGCTGCTAAACATGCAAATTTCCTAATGATTTGCTCGGCAGCGTAAAGGTCCAGTCTGACGTTAGAGCAGCAAGTGCAGAAAAATCCTCACTGAGCACCTAATCCAGCCTCCAGTCCCCACTCTCTCGTGCACTAGCAGCAGATGGCACAGAGCCTCTGTGTGGGCTTGCTGACGCTAGCTCTGAGACCTTCCCAAAACAGGAGCTAAAAGCATCCTTATCACATCAGATAACCATTCAAATCAGTCCTATCATTACAGTCACACAGAGCCTCTCCAACAGTTTTAAAAGATTGTAAACAAAGACACTGTGATTGACATTTAGGAACAAAGTAATTTTGAAAAAAATTAAATAATTCCGCAAGCCTGGTATCTCAGGAAAGTTTTTTTTCTGACTGATAACGGCATTGTTGGCTCAAAACCAGACACGGGCATTACTAAAAGGAGTACATCTGGGTGGGTGTGAATGAAAAGGACTGAAAGCAGTCTTCCAAACTGACACCGCACCAATTGCCCTTTAGTTTTACTCACGTGATCAAACCAAAGGAGAGGACGGCTGAAAGAAATCGCATCTCGGCACACAGGTCAGAGGAGCACTCGCACACGTGCTCGGTTTTGTGGGAACGTCTGGTTTGCTATCTGTGAGCTCAAAGTTAAGCATGACTGAAAGTACAGGAGCGGATCTGTAGTCACAGTAAGAGGACTGACTGCATCAGATAGAAATTCGTGTGCAAAATACAGAGAAAAAAATATTTTCAGCAAAAAGATGACATTCACTTTATATGAATTTACTGTTTTAGTGTAATACCATTAGACTGTTAATTAACCACACTCTTTATTAAGGTTATTCTCTTCCTATAAATTTCTGTCAAGCACATACTATCGGTATCAGTACTGTGTTTCAGCAGCTATCTAGTCCATGCTTTGTGAAGCACACAAGTTGTTAAGTGTATGCATTTTGTGCCTCCCACACGCTCTTGGACATATGCTGTTTACTTTTTAAACTCCAAAAAGTGAGCATAGAAAATTACTTCTATACAGAGAGGATTTCTTTAGCTCAGCCTTAGAAGCAACATCGACTTGGGTTTCTGATGCTGGAACCTAACGAGAAATGACACAGCATTAACAGCAGAGGGAGGGAGCTGCTCAGCACTCCAAGACCCATGTGAAAAAATTCAGGTACAGAAGTCAGAACAAGAAAAAGAGCAGCAGTCTCCCTTCACATAATTCATGATAACCCCAACAGGCAATCTCTTTTGACAACACCAGATACATGGTTTGTAACTCAGAACTGCAGATCCACGGTCTCTAATGCCAATGCAGAGCTAGTACTGGACTGTACTGTTTTTTCAATAGAGAGGGACAAAGCTATTTTCCTGAAGCAGAGAAGGTAAAATGGCAAAGCAACGGGGATCCCGTACCTTTCTGGGGTATGGTGAGGACTTTCAGGAAACCCCGGTAAGAGCCAGCCCTGGGGAAGGCAGGCTGCTGCCAGCTCTCTGGCCTGGCTGGCTGCTGCCTTCAGGGGATCTAGAAGATATGAACACCTAGAGTGCCAGGGCAAGGTCTGGAACCCAAAGCATCACAAGCTACTTGGAAAACCTGGTCACATGTTATTTGAGGGACACACGCCCCGGGCTCTTCCAGTGTCCCTGTGGACATATGGATGTATAAAAGAGTGTGTGTCTATTTGTACATACATGAGAATTTATATCCTATGAGCATGAGAGTATATATCCTACAGATATAGAAAAGGACAGCTTCAGCTTCCACACAAAATACCCTCTACCAGGGCTACACCGGGAGCGCATGTCTCAGCAGTAGAGCTTGTAAAACATGAGGCAGGTGTGTACAGAACACTCTTAGGAGTGGCTTAATCCTGTCATTAAGCCTTTAACCTTCACACTATATACTCTGTTATTTTCTGTCAGAACAGAGTTCTTTTAGTTCTGCTGTTGTTCTGGATAATTGCATATTTTTAGAACTATGTCAAACTAAATTTCTCAACATTTAGATAATCTTATAAAAACTTTAAGGATATTTCCTGTTCACTTTCATTCTTCTCCCTGCTATTAGAGCTTTGAAAAAAAAATTGAAGGAAGCAACTTGGGAAAGCCTAATTAAGAAAATCCTGAAGTGGAAACAAGTGCATTAAGGAAAGAAAACAAATAATTGAAAGAGAAAGTACGTTGAAATTCCTGTTTGTATCCGAGTAAGCAGAGGAAGGACCTGCAACTAAAATGTATGCACCAACGCCTTAGTAAAGTACAAATATAATGAAACTACACTGACTTCCACTAAAGTGCAGCCCACACATAAAATGCCTCTATTATTATAGCTTAAAGGATACATGTAGGTGGTGGGAAAGGTGACTGTGAGTTTCATTTTCCTTGGCCATACACTCTGGTCTTTCTTTACAAGAAAAAAAATAAAATCACAACAAGAAGGAACTGGAAAAACAAGAGTACCTCAGAATGAATACCTCTAAATTATTCTACACACCCACCTCTCCCAATCACATTCAAAACAATTCATGATGCAGAAAACCTGTGACCTGAGCACACTTTCTGCACTAAAAACACAATTTATATGACTTATTTGCAATGCTCACAAACAATGCAACCCATACAGTGGGTACATCTGTATCACAAGTACTCAGTCTATAAACTGCCAAGCACCTCTAGCTAATTCTTCAGTGCTCCCGATTTCCCCCTTCAGTCAGCTGAAGATCAGTGGTGCCAAGGATATCCATTCAGCCATGAACACAAGGTCAGCTCTGAGCACTTCACAGAATTTTTCTCTTAAGAAGCATTTAATGTATAGTTCGGGATTTCTGCACCAAGTGGATACTTGTTAGCTCTTTACAATCTAGTGCAAAATATATGTTCTAAAGGGATATTAAAGAATAGCTTGAATGGGTATTTCAGTCATCTCAACAACAGTTCCTGTCTGGATACTCCTTTGGATACTGGGCATTTTCAAGGTGTCTATTTCCATACATCCAGCAAGGAAACGTAAGCATTAGAATTGAATTTATTCAGATGAAAATAAAAGAAGCTGCTAAGATATCTTTGTATCACAGGCTTTATTTTCACTAAGGTTTTTCATTTCAATTTGTAACATGAACTATACAGACTGAGATTTTACAAGCTTTCATTGCTTCCACACCTATTTTGCCAAACTCGCTGTTCTCTCAAAATCTCTATTAGTATTACCCACCTGAAGAGCCTGGCTGCAGCCATTAAGGATAGATATTATTGCTTCAGTCATCAGCAGATGGCTTTCACGTATACTTATTTTCAGTCTCACCTTCCAGTGCACACTTGCTCTACCAACAACTACTTCCATGTTTCTGTTTTCGAGAGGCGAGGTGGATCAAAGGGAAGGATGCTCTAATAACAGCTTAATGGAAAATGCCTACTTAATTATATTCTGAACTGATTTCAGCAACAAATTTTTGCAGTAGTAAAGCCCAGGCTCAGAGCAAGGAAACGTTCTTCAGTTTTAGCACTAGCATGCTATAGGTACCGTTTAAGTTACGTTTTAAAATGAGTCTTTTGTTACATATTAATCACTTACCTACAGAGAGAAGGTAGGAGTTTGACAGTGTTGCCAAAGAAATGTCAGTAAATGAAAACTAAAGGCCTAAATTTTGGGTGGGAGAACAATAACCCTTCTCACTACTGCACCTCAGTTATAGCTGTTGTATAGTAAACATTAAATAATCAGTAATCAGAAGTTAACCCTTTAGGTTTGAGAACAACACATTTACAATATTTAATCACCACTAGTGCTATGGCCCCTTAATGTGACAACGTGTGAGGTTTAATAGCTTACACTCTGCCAGGTCTCTAGTCCAGTTCAGAATGCTCAGACCTTCAGGGTAATAACCTCGTTACAGCACTTCCACTCCATTCCATAATGTCTTCCATAGGACGTAAAAGAATAATCAAAGCGAAAGAACCATATACCATGTGTGGAGCACCAGATGTATCACCCCACAGATCTCCCCTTGGAGCACAGAGGGGCACCTGGCCATGCAGGGCGTTTTGTCTGGATTTTAACGCCTTAGAAAAAGAGGTAAAGGCAACAGAGTCAGTGACAGTGTGTGATAATGGCTACAGGCTAGCAAGCATACAAAGTTCCCCATTCTATGATTCCAATCATTAATGCACTAAAGGGTCCACCAAACCTTGTCCTCAAAGTTAGGAAAATGTACACTAAGGTGTAAAAAATACCCCTCCCTTTTCCCAAAGGTTTTGTTTACAAGCACAAATAACTTTCAGAGGATTTCCATATTTGAAGTACAGCCAAAGCCGGAACAGTAGGAAACAGCTGTAACTCCGCCTGTTGGATGTATTCATTTTTGTTTTCTGAGCATCATTCCAGTGGCACAAATGATATTTCCCACATGCCTGCAGTCTACAAAAATGATGATGGAAGCTTCATAAATTTCTGATGCATTGCTTAGACATACTTTATAAAAATAAATTCTTCATGAGGCAATGGAATGATGTGAAAGCTTCCAATAGAGACTCTATGTAGGTCTTCCTTGGGTAGCTGTTAAAAAGAAAAGTCCCTTCAGAATTCAGATGGACCAGCTTCATGCTTATACTGAATACTCACACAGCAAAGAAATCAGGAACAACTCCATTATTCTCCAGCACTCTGGAAAGAAGTATGCACAAAAGACTAATAAAAATTACACATCAAGAGTGAAAGAACGAGGAGAATCAAGACTGCAATGGCTAAAGACAGGACTTGGCAGTGAATGAAAGAGTATGGTAGCTCAGGCTGCCGTGTATAACTAAAGTCTAGTAAAAATAGGCCCCTCTGTGCCTTCTATCATCTCTCCTGGAAAACTGTCAATTGAAAAAGTAACTGACTTTACGGTACATTAATTAGTACATGTGCGTATTTAGCAACAAGTTCAAGTTCTCACTTGGATTACAAAACATCCACAAGGTCTGTGAAGCATATACCAGCACGTGCTCTAATCTGTCTCCATTGAATGTACAATTTTTCAGCCCTAGAAAACTCAGGAAAGCAGCACATGAGAACAAACTCTGAGCGATACGTATTAAATAAACATTAAAATGTTTTCAAATTATTTATAGAAAGATCAGCTCTGCTCTCTCTCAATGGATGCTAGCATTTCAGAAGCTCCTATTTCCTTTTCTTCTCCTAAACATCAGATGTTTCTTGCTCCTTATCTTCACTCAAATATGCAGGACAGACCTAAACCTGCTGCTTGGATAATCCCGCATGGCTAATACACACCAACACACTGAGAACAGTGTACACTTTTCTGGAGTGGGTTTAGAAATAAGATGCCATTTTCATATAAAATTCATACAACAAGCTTGTCTTATGCCAGGGCAAAATAGGAAGTGAGATGGTAGCCAAAGAAACTGTATCCACACACCCATAAACCATATCAAAGCTGATGTTCTTCAGCTCTGACGTCAGGTGGTCAGGATTGCTGTGCGCAGAAACTACAGCTGAGGCACCACCCGTCAGGATAAACGCCAGAGTCTGCAAAGACACGTAGCTAGAGAATTCTTTGGGACAACAGGGCAATAGAGGGAATCAGACAGTGATACTGAGTGCCATGATAGAGCAAGGAGTACAAGCACGTGCTTAACTTTCAGACTGTACAACGGACTACAAGGGCCTGTAGAAATCCTTGAATAAAATGTATGCTTAATTGCTTTGCTAGGCGTGGGGCTGGATTATTAAAGCACCTGGCAACCCTCCTGCAAACAAGATTTGTATGTGACCACACTCGGTGGAGATAAGCAAGCCTGCTGCAGAATGTCAATGCTTTCAGGGTAAGGGTGTCGTTCGTTTGTCACAGGCTTTTCCTTGCTCTTGCTTACATTAGCATCACTCAGAAAAAACCTTAAAAATCCAACAGAAACACAGCGCTTTGTTTCCAAAAGTATCATCACACACATTACCATCGCTCGTGTGGCAACTGGCTTAGATCCATGATGGGCTCTATTATTTTTCTTTGCTGCACTTGCTGTCATCATTCCTGCGATGCTGTAAATAGGCCCAGCACTTAAAATGCTGGTTTCTTTCTCAAGTTTCTGGGACGCGCAACCGCAATGTTGAGCTGTTTATGGTTTCTGGGTGCTATGAATTCCTCCGTCATTTCCAGGAACTGTTTCATTTAACCACATCTCCTTAACCACCTCAAATGTACATACGAGAAATTAATCCTTAAAATACGCAGTGGGCAGCAGAGACTATGTTTAGAGTATGAGGGAGATTGTATTTGTAAACCTGCCCATCAGGTTGGGGTAAATGCATACTTTAAAAGACTACTGAAATGGAAATACTTTAGGTGATGGGATTGAGGAATGAATCCATTGAGGAAGCAGAGATAATGATGATACAAAAAAAAAAAAAGTTTGCAGACTGGAAAAAAGCACTAAAACCAACACTTTCCAGAAAAAAACCAACCAACCAAACAGGTGCCTTATTATTTATAAAGCATTTGGAGTTCACTGGTTCTGAGCTACTTATTTCACAAGTAAATTAATACATCATTCGAACACTACAAAAAAAAGTTATGTGCAGAACCTATGTTTGGCATATCAAAGTTATTCAGGAGAATGATAAATTACATTTCTTTCTTACTGTTGGCAGACTAAAACTAGAGAAGCCTTGTGCAACTGCCTTTGATCAATATTCTGAGCTGACACTGAGACCAAGGTTAAAACATGGTCATCACATCTTAATGAGGACCTTGCTGGCAGAGGAACCCCATATGAACTGATCCCTGAGTGTAACCACATATTATCAACATTCTTCTCTAACAAGAAGGAAATCTGGAGTTCAAATACCTTTACATCCACAACAATGATTGGTAGTAGTTTCCAGCAGGAGACTAGAAACAGATTTAATGAAGAAATTGGGTAATTTTTTTAATGAGCTAAAAGTTTCGTGTCTGAAGAGAGATCTGAGAGTGAAAGGAGGGGAGGAGCTCACTCAGCCCGTGTGAGTCACCACATAATACTAGTTGCACACGGCTCTGCCAGCATCTTGCTTCTCTTCAAAGAAATTACTAGTGTGTGAAACCCTGTAGTGTGCAGGCAGCCCCTATCCGCAGTATAACTGTACACAAACAAGGACCTGATGATAGTTCTCAAAGTACACACTACAAAAACTGATCTCATCATCCCTCCAGTGAAATTATCATACCCATGTTGGAGTCTGGGCATGATGATTTCCTCAGCCAACTGAAATAAGTGAAAGACCTTCCAACTGAACAAGAAAGGCTACTTCCATGGATTGTTAGGATTAACGGTCTGGTTTATTGCTTTGTTTTGCAGAAGGAGCTCTGTAGGTTTTCTAACAGTCATGTGCCCTGAGTACTTACAAACCTGTACATCCTTACAGGCAGGTAACATGCCCCTAGAGCCACCCAGGGAACCTGCTTGGTGATGGTTCATGGAATACACTGGTGGCAAAGCCAGCACCTCTCTGTAGCACTACATTTAGAAAACCACAGGAAAAAATCTGAGAATGGCATGGCCAGTCCTGCTGGGTATAAGATACTACAGTCCATGTTGGAGCTTCCTGCTCCTGTGCCACAGAAACACCTGATGCTGACCAGCGTGAAGGATGGACACATCCCAAATAACTCAATATATGTGTCAATTCAAGAAGGTCATATCCAAACTAATAAGAAAATACACAGCACAGTTCCATGCAGACAGAAGAATGAGACTGTCTACTTCCTTGAAAGTTCCAGTACATCACATCCCATGCAACACAGAACCCTTTTTTCATGCTGCAAATATTCAATGCAATGGCATGTTTTGGTTTAGAGACAAAAAAGCACAGCCAACAAGATCAGCTTGAACTGTTTGGCAGGTTCTTTTCCCTTCTGAAAGACTCCGATTGTGAATGTCTATCAAGCCATCCCTTCTCATTTAATTGGGTTATAGTTTACACTCACAACCAAACAACAGAGTTAGAGTAATGAGTCCCAATCACAGGACTCTAGCAAAGAGTTTAATTTATGCACGTAATTAAAGTCGCCATCACACTGTCCTTTCCTTGTTCTTGGTACTGCACTAGAAATTGTAGATAGTGGAACATTATCACCAGTGATGATCTCACAGTATTAGAAACTTTGTCAGAGATGAACAGCAATTTTCCTACTCGAAAGCAGTAGCAGGCTTCACTACACTGAAATGAAAGGAACAGAGCACAATCCCAACTTCTTTTATTTATCCCATTTCCTGAAAGATCCAATAATACATTTTGAAAAGGCTTCTAATAACTTCCTAGGTTTTAATAGCATTTTAGTAGTATTAATAATTAAGTAGTGATTTTAAATCTATGAAAAACCAGACACGTCTTCTGACTGAATGATTAAACAGGTATGGGCCCAAACTTAAACAAATTTAACTTGGCATCCACTATTTTATTTAATTTAGAATCATGAGCATGTATAACATTCAAAATGCTAATTAGAAATGTGAAAATAAAATCTTTAAATGGTTTCAAAGAGTCATATTTTGCACGATTTCTGAATTAACCTAAGCCAATCACTTCTTCCTCCTAAGAATTAAACAAGAATTCAATTAGACAAAACCATTAAACCGGCAGCTTTAAGAGCAACTCTTCTTTTTGCATTCGAATATAAACACTTATCTTAATACCAAACTAGGCACTGTTAAAATCCCTTGTATTCAAGAGAATCCTTGACTCTTGTTATATGAAGCAATTTTGATATCAGGAAATCACTTGCTTGATTATTTTAGTTTATTTATTTATTTTCCAAACGAAATTAGTATTTGCCAAAACACTTCAGATTAGAAAACAGCTTTATTATGAAATTACAGCTAGTTGTTTCACACTTCTTACAATCCCCAGTTCACGTGAAATGTCAGGTTTGCATACTTAGAAGTAATCTGAGCAACCTGTACCAGAGGAACCCCGACAGAGGATCCAAGCTTTTTTCTGTGGGATTGGTAAGGACTTTCCAAAATAAAACACTTAGGAAAACTGCATTCAGATAAGGACCAGGAAACATGGAACATCCATATTATTGCCCATATTATTCTGGAATCCCAGAAGGGAAACCTTTTCCCACAGTTGCACAAAGTTTTGCATGTACTTCATATAGCCACGTGTGCAAGGGCTGGGATGATGGTTTGAATCTGCAGGTTGTCTGCAAGGATGAGAAGAGTTACAGGCTCTGTTCTGCTTTACATGGCAATAAAAATACCAAAGAATTAGTATGTTATTATTAGTTGCTTCAATTGCTATTCAGGTTCAGCAGGGTACTTTCTTAGTACCAAGTGACACCAGAATCCGCTCGTTGTACAAAGGAAAGATTTTTTTAAAGCAAATAACCACTTGCTGCCCCTTCTCCACTAAGACATACTCATGTCAGAAGAACATCCAACATTAGTATGTGCAGAAAGTGAAAATAAAACCCAGTGTAACAACCAACCGCTGGTACCTCCCTGTACCAGGACACACAAATGTCCGTCTCAGGATTTCTGGAGGCATGTTGCTGCTGGGGAAGCAGCAGAGCACATGTGGAAGAGCAAGCTGTAGCCCTGGTCACCATGCTTCTCTCTGACTTCCCTTTCTAAGAAAGGGCAGAAGTTTATTTCAGAGGGAAATAGCCATGAAGAGTCAAATGAGAGAAACCCTATAAAGTAGCAGCACTAACAGGCCAAGGCAGAACTAGAAGGAAGCCAGGATAACGAGGGCAGGAAAGGAGCCAGCTAGAACCAACAGTCAGATGGATGCCGAGCAGAGTGTGCCCTGAGAAAACCTCAGCAGTACTCCTTCAAGGGCAGAAGCTCCCTGGTTTGGATACCTTTTCAGCTACTCCATACACCAGGGTTTCCACATGCTGCATGAGAAATGGAAGCAAGACCTTGTGTGTCACACTGGCCTGAAAGTTCTGCTTTCTTGGGAGAAGCTTTGCACATTAATAGATAATTAACACCATCTGCTTATTGCCCTCCTGACGAGGGAGAGGAGCAACTCGAGAGGAGCCTCTCATTGCTCTGCTCTTCCTATGCTCACCTGTCTCCTGAACACAGTCACTGTGGAGGGAAGGGAAATACTTACATGGCCCCATCTCCCTCTGTGAGCAAGTATGGCAAGGCTTTTCCCTGGATGAGCAGGGGTTTATTTTTCTCACTCTTGCATTGTTGTGTTGCAGTGTTTTGCTTTTCACTGCAGCTAGTTAGTAGCTTTGTTGCAACAGGTTAATTATATTCTATTTTAATAAGCATCTTGGTTTAACCTCTGCTTGTACGAGAGTAAACTTTCAACCTCACCTCTGCGTTTTTTTTCAGCGGGGGAATACCAGACTCTCTGTGGTACTCATGAATTTTGCTTAACCTTTGTGATAGTTTTTCCAATACATCTTAATTTATTATTAACTATTAGTGCCAGTGTTCTGCATGCAGCATCTGCTCCGGTCTTAGTGATTATCCCAGGTCTCTCAAGTTTGGTGTGAGGAATTCCCCTGGGAGAGGTGGCTGGTGAGAAACCACTGGCTCTGTACAAAGCCCACTGAGGTAATCAGGACAGTGAAGAGTATCGAGATCCCATCATCCCTTACGGAAGAGTTTATGGACAAGTCAACCAGTCTGGCTCCCCCCTCAACCTGCTGAAAGCGTGTGACAGAAGTGCCCATGCTCAGACTACAGCACTGAGGCACCTCTGTGGCACAGTGGGTCTTGGTGTAACTGAAGTCAGGGACAGCGTCTCCAATGCCCTTCCCTGTGGGAAGAAATAAGGAAGTGGAATTGAGTTCCACAAAACCACCATGGGGGAAAGGGAACCCAAAGGCAATTCCTTCTGATCAAGAGCATGGACATGGAAGAAAAATAAAATCTCAACTTTAACCAGAGTTTGGGACAGGGGGTTGGGGAGGGTGGATATTCCAGAATTGTCTAACTTCAGTATTTCTAAGTCCTGTGCTGTATAGGAACCCTTAGTCACTGCTGCTCACTGGCAGGTTAAAGAAGTATTTTCTCCCTCATGATGCGTATGATTTTCACACTGTGGTTTTAAGACAAGGAAACAACAGGAAAAAAAAGAAAAATCAATGTGGTACAGTGTTTAGATTCTGCATATCTAAGTAGCTGTGATGAATTAATCACAGACACTATGAACTGCAGGGAAAAAAAAAATTAAGAAATACACTGAACTTTTTTACACAGTGCAATTGCCATAAAACTGTTTTGGCTGTGCACAGTCAGTTAAATAAGACTAATTTAGCAACTTTTAAATATCAGTAAGTAATAAACATCTTCATGTATAGGCCATGCTCGTTCATTCATGTGCTCTGGAGTATATTCAGAAATGATTTCTTCAATTAGCTAGACATAGTGTCTAACGAAGGACCTACTTCTCATTAAGGATTATTTAATCACATGTGGAGATTGGGAGGCATTTTCATCAGCTATTTTTGAGTTCTTGATTAATTTAAGAGGCGCTTCAAATGTTTTTCAAATGTATTTTCACCCTATAATAACACCAAAGAATTTGCTCTGTCCCAATCCAGTTTTCTACTTCCATCAAGCACACGAAATACGCAAACATTGTCAGAGATGTGCCAACATACCCCCACCTGTAGCATTCACTGCTCTGACACCTGAAGGCTGAAATAGGAAAAGATAACATTCCTTACAAAATTACAGGAGGAAAAAAGGGCAAGATACAATCCTGCACAACTCCTCTTTATCTTGTAATAGATTGTTGTGGGGTTTTTAAAATCTGTAAACCTTCAACAGCCCTACACCTTATTAGGATTTTACAACTTAAATCAACACCTTCTAGAAACTGGAACAGCAGCGATATTTTTAGTTTTACTTGCAACTCATTATTACTTTGATTCCCACCTATGAAAGATCACTGTACAGCAGGTGCACTGATACTTTTTCAATGGCCTGTCCTGAAATTCATACAGAAATGCATTACACACCCAAAAAGTCTCTTACAAAATACTGGTTTTACTCTAGACAACACAGACAATGAAGGAGAGATGAAATTCGTAGCTTAAGTACTGGAGTAAAATAAATAAAGCGGTAGATGTCAATGTATTAACAACAACCTAATCTCCTGAAAATGAGAAGCTGAAATGAAATCAGAAAAAAATATGCCTGACAGCTATGGTTACAAGTGACACACACAAATCTTGTTTATTGTTCTCTTTCCTTGTGAGCTGGTATTTTATGTATCCCACTCCTTCGGAGCTGATTATGAAAGCAATGCTGGGGTCAAAGATCATCTTACAACTATTCCCCTGGTTTAATTCCCACAAGAAATTCAGAAATAGGTCACACCAGCTCCATGCAGCTCTGCCTAGCTAATTTAGTATGCTAACATCTATTAGCAGTACACCAAATTCACCCATAGTACATCACATGCTGCTGACACTTTCATACATACAAATAATTGCTTTTAAAGAAAGTATTACCTCATCAGTACTATGTTATGGAGTACTAAGTAATTCGTGAGAAGCTCATCTGAGAAGTCTACCACATAGCAGGGTTTCCCATCCATTTAAATAAAAACAGCTGAAAGGAAAAGTATCACACTCTAATTATTCCTCTTCCCTCTACTATTATTTCCATAGATCATCATGAATACTGAATGAGCTATAGCAAATACAAACTGAAAAACAGCGTTGCTTTTGGTGAGATAAATCCTTCCCTGAACAGCCTCATAACCACGGTCCTTTTCTGCCAGTTCCATGCCTGTCCAGACCACTATTTTCTGTCAGCCTTCTAAGTCCTCTGCCTTTTGCAACTCATGTTCTTCACTTCACTTTACTCCCGTTACCTCTCCTGCTCGTCCATATTTTAGCTTTATTTCTCAGACGGGTGAGCGTGTCACCACACCTAAGAAATGGGGAACTGGAATGGAAATCCACACTCCGTACCTGGTGCTGCCTTTCCTGCATACCTGTCCCACAGACATCATTTCAGAGCTTGGACGCAAGACACTAAAGTAGATTCACCAACATCAGTGATGTTTCAGGTTCCACACTTCCCACAACTAGACAGCAATGTCAGTAACAGTAGCGCATTTTCTGTGACATTTTTGCCTGAGTCCTTTTTCCTTTGAACCGATAACGAGAACAGAAAACAAATTATATGGTCTATACACTTAAGTGATTTGTAATGGATTCGTTTCACACCAAGATGTGGTAAGTAACACCATCCAGCATGCAAAGTCAGTATCGCAGGGTTTGTGATTAAATGGGAACAGTAACTGTACAAAACGCAGGTGAGATACCAGGAAAAGGGACTGAGCTCTCCCAGTGCCCCTCGATGACTGACGCATCAATCTGCTTCCTTACAGCCCAGTGCGGCAAAGCCTCAAGGACGTTTAGTCGCAAAGGCATGGCTGTGGAGTGGTTACACTGGCCTGATTCCTCCTAGGCAGTGAAGAATCCATCTTCAAGAGCACAGCAGTGGTCAGGCCAGAGGGACTGGGAAAGCTTGCTGGATGGTTGCAGCAGCTCTAATATATTCAGTGTACTCAAAACTAAAAAAAAAAAAAAAACCCAAACCCAAAACCCCCCCAAAATCAAACAACCCATAAAGTCAACCAGCTGTTTGTAAAGGGACATCTTAGTCCATTTTTGTTTTGAAATTTGTATCTGTAATTTCTCTTGGCAAAAGAAATTAAGTTGCCTCTCAAGTTGGGAAGAGAGTGTACAGGGTTAAGTCCCATGCAAATCTATTTTCTTTGCCTCTGAAACCTTGTAGAGTCTAAAGAGACAGGAGACACTTCAGGATCTCTAATGATACGATTCCCCAGCTTGGCTTCACAGATGACAGGAATGCCCAGCGTTGTTATTTTCACATGATGGAAGAGTCTTTTAAACGGTAAAATTAAGACACATGACAAAGAATAGCAAAGCAATAGTATTTATGCTACAAAAAGCCTTACAGTGTAGGAAAAAAGAAAAAAAAAAAGAACCAAGGAAGCTATAACAAAAACCTGAATTACAGAAAGAAACTAACACCCCTACAAAGATTCCTAGAAATGCAGAGGGTCACCAATTGCAGATTAAAACCCGGTCATCAGGATGATGCTGAAGCACCTAGAAAACTAATGACTTGAACAGAGGTGGCTGGGGCAGACCTCACTAGGTACACACCAATTAGTGTATTACAGTCATCAAGTGAAAGGACTGGAATGTTTCCAGTTGATCTGGGTTCTGATTTAGTTTATTGTTGATTACTGAATCCTCCTTTGTCTTGCTTTCCCATTGACAAAACAGAGAGAGAGAGAGAGAGAGAATTGCAGAACCACTCAGGTTAGAAGGGACCTCCAGAGATGATCTGTTTTGAGCTGCTGCTCAGATGAGGTTCCCCACTGACTGGAGGGCTGGCTGCCCCCTGCCTTCCTCCAGCTGGTTCTTCAGGACCTGCAGGGATGGAGATTTCCCCAGCCTTTTCTGGGCAACCTTTTCCTGCAGCTTTTTGACAAAGGAGAACAGCCTAACCAAATCTAAAGAGAAAATGGTTTTAAAGTTCACAGATTATGAAGAGTTTGAGCAGAAATTGTGAGGGTTAGAACTGCATTTTCAATCTGGTTTATGTGAGACTGTCTACATACAGCAATTAAGTCAGTGTATGCAGCCAAGTGTCTACTGCCTAAAGAGCTACCTGAGCTTAAGCATCCCCCAGTCAGGATTTCTCAGTGGGATTTTCTGCTTCCTTTAGGGGGAAAAAGTGAGTAAACAGAATTTTAGAGGGGAAAAAACCAGAATAAAAATGAGTGCAAAAATTGTAGTCTTTCCTTGTGTAGGCTTTTTCAATCCTCAGTTACGACAACCAATAGAGATAGTACATACATGGGACCAATACCATTCCTTAAAGCGATGCAAGCTCGCTGCCTCAGTCTGTTTCTCTGAAATTTGTACATAATCCTTGGTCTGAAATAATATACAGTCCCAAATAACAAACATAACACTGAAATCAACTGACTCATGCCTCCTTTGGCCAGACTTAGCAGTCAAGACAAAGATTACAAAGTTTTCATACTTACTGAGAAGGAAGAAACAGAAATATTTCATGTATCTCAAATGCAGCTTCTGGAGAAACATATTGTGTAGGTACACAGCACACGGTTATACAGGTGGAGCCTCTGCTCAAGGCAGAACGTCTTATTACCTTAGAATTTTCCAGTGCTGGCCAGCTTAATTTCCAAACCCTAGAACTGCATTAACCTTATGGCAGCGTTTGCACTTCCTACAAGACAACTTGATTTTCTAAAGCTTTGTATCCTTAGCAGATAGGGAGCAACTCTGGCCAGGATGGGGCAGGAAAAGTTTTAGGGACAGGAAAAGTTTTAGGGACAGGAGTGATAAACCCAAGTACATCATAGTAGCAGTCTTCCTCCTTACATGGAGAACAACAACATTGGAAACATTACATAATCTTCAAATCATAAAAAAAAGAAAGAAAACCGCACAAGATTCAGCTTTAAAGACCACAGTCACGGCCTATTATGTTGCCTAGTATTTTTACCAGGGGGTTACCTTTGATTTGTTTTTGAAAATGCATTGCTTGAAGAATCAAGCAAAATTTAATCCTGGTATTATGTTTCTTATTAAAATCCTAGATGGTTCTACACTTGTGGATTACGATGATTTTGAGAAGCACAGCTACACTGTAGAAGAAGCTTCACAAACTCCTCAGCACACAAATCCCTACTCCTAAATATTACACTAACTCCTGCTCAGGAAATCTTATCACACTGAACCCTCTTTTATTAGAAACTTTATGATTATCAACCCCAGCACAGTTTAAACTGCCTGAATACTTTTCTCACATAAATATATTAGCGTTATTTTACTGTAGCATAATGCATGTGCTCAGCTTCAAATCCTACTCATAACAGTTATACTAGCAATAATACAAATGACACGTAATTGGATTTTTTTTTAACTGCTAGTCTTCCCCTACGCCAGCAAAGATTGCACAGACACCTTTTCCTTATTAAAACTTCTCATTTTAAACTTTTAAATTTTATTCCTCTTATCAAATACCAATAGACACAGCACACTATTACTATATAGCAAATTAGAGAATCTCTACAAAACTTCTGGTGATGCTGAAAGGAAGTGGTGTACATTTAGGTTCAGTCTATCTTAGAACATTTGCTGTTTGAGAGAATGTATTACAAGAGAATGATGTGCTGAATGTGTAATTGCATTATTCCCTTTGAATATACAGATGGTACTAACAAAACTTTTTTTAGTGTAAATAATTAGTGCATGGAATTTTTACGTTATGCAAAAATATAAGAGTGTAAGATTCTTTTTAAGTATGATTTATGCTAAAAAGTTAAAATTTCAGGTTTTCTGCATAGATTTAAATGTAACACATTTATCAAAGACACTGGAATGCCTTTTTCATAAGAATATTTATTTGGGATAATTTTGATTACTTTTCAAGTACTATCTACTCATCCACTTGTGACAAACTAGGTTATAAAATCTGTATCAAAAGGAGAAATTCAAAATAAGATGCACATTTTACTTTTGAATGAATTCCATGAAATTGCTTGTCAAAACCGTTCACATCCTGACATTTCTATTTCTGCCTATTTAACAGAAAACTGAATCATCAAACCTGATGTAAACAGTTCTAATTTTACCTAGCTTTACAATCTACTTAAAGGGCTATAAAAAGATGAGTTGTAAAAAGCCAGAATGATCTTCTAGATATGGGTGTGGGAAGGGAACCTGTATCCTATGGCTGAGATAACATTCCTACCTTATGGCATTGGGCAGACAGAATCATCCAAGCAAAAAATTTGTGTAGTAGAATCTTTTTGGAAGAGGAAAGGTATAATTTATATTAAAGGCAATTTGTTTCAATGAAGTGAAGAATTAGTAGTATCTCCCTTTCAATTCTTTGGGGTTTCTAAAAGATACTGACTTGCCTGATATACAGAATCATCTTAGGTGAGCTTCCCTCGCCGTGCTGCAAACCCAAACCTAGTCTCATTCCGGTAGCTCAAGGAAATAAAAAGCAAGAAATAAAAAGCATATTTGTCTTCTCTAAAATACAGAGAGGGTGAAATGCAAAATGCAAACACAAATCATGCACGGGAGAAAGAAAATGAATCTGTTAAAAAAATAATCTATTAATCACGAGTAACTCAACGTGGTTATTGATGGATTTTTGTGTGGGGTTTCCCCGCTCCCCCCCTCAAAGAATGACATCACGAGGTTCTTCAGGGACATCAATATTCTTAAAACTAAGGTCATTGCTTCAACTGTATAAGCCAGTTTGTGAGGGTTTTTTTCCCTCCGCTCCATTAACAGTATAATTATTTGTGGAAGCTAATCATTCACGTTGTGTATTTGTCACAGCAAGAATCTGAGTCCATTTTTTTTAAAGGGGTTTTTTTTTTGTTTTTAGTGGGGGTTTTTTTTGAAAACTCCCCATGATTTTTGACATTTTGGAATGAAATGAGTGAGTGGGAGGTAATGTGCAGGTGAACAGCTGTACTGACTTCGCTAAGAGCTGTAAAATAATAATCCCTAGCACTGCATATACGGTTGGCAAGGAGCACAATTGCGGAGCTGCGCTGCAGGGGACCACAGCATCAGTCCAGCGCACTGGAACAGTGAGCTCAAACACCTGAGCTGGCCAAAGGCAGTCAAAATTAAAGAAAAAACCAACTTTAACATTAAAGAATCTTTAGAATCTTTCATTCAAGAAAAAAAGAATCACAAATTTTCAGCAAAGAAAGGGATCCAATCTTCTGCGTTCCTCTAGAATCTCGGGCATTCCCTTTGTGTTTCTCATCCTTACCCCGCAGAAGGATAAATAGATGCAGATTTGAACGTGCCTCTGGGCCTCTGAACAGCCTTTTAACATGGATGACAGACCTAGTCCCGGACACAGGAGGTAAAACAAACTCTCAGGGGCAGCACAGGAATATATAAAAGAAGTAAGATTTTATAGAAGTGAAATTAAACAAAAACCCCACATTGATTAATGCAGTACTACAAAATGTACACGTGGAGTTTAATACAAAATCAATGTTGCATTTATCACTGTGGCAATTTCCAAATTTCATTCCTTGTAGTTCCTTATCCATTATGTATGTTTGAGAAACCTACAACGGTATTTGTAAACAGGAAAAAGACCACAGGAGTCTCCTGAAAATACCCCTTTGAGAAGAAACTGGGGAAACTGGAAAGAAAACACCTTAGGAAACAAGCATTATATTTACAACACAATGTAACATCTTTATAATAAAGATACACTGGGAAGTTGTAAATGACAATATCTGAAAGCAAAACTACTGTGAAAATTTTAACCACAGCCAGAGTATCGCTGAAACTAAATTCTGAGATTTTTTTTCTTAATAAATCAGAGTTTGTTTTGACATGTCAAATATAATAGATAATTTCAAAGTTGTCACGGAAGTCAAAGAATATTTAATATTTGTACTGCAAAAACAATAGCTACAAGAATGAATCACTTGTTCACAGTCATGAACTGCTAAACAGAACAGTCTGTGAGATATTTGATAAGAGTCTCACATGCCTATTTGCCAGAGCCAAAAGCTACACTTGCTATAGTTTTTCTGTCTTCATTTGTATGTGTAATTTATTCAAGAGACAAGGAGGTGATAAATTATCCATAAACTTCATTCTAGCAACAGAACATCGAAGGGTTTTGCAGATTACCTGCAGGTGATTTGCTATGGGTGGTTCTCCATATCTCTAGCACGCTATCACACACACTGCTGGCGCAGTTCTTTGATGAGCGGCATCAGCAACGAGCAAGTAAAATCCACTGAAAACACCAACGCAGAAGAGGAACCTATTTGTGCCATCCTGCTCTACATATTCACATGCAGAAAAGGGATAAATACCATAACCCAGTTGACACCACAACAGCTGGAGGTAACTGCCCAGCTTCTCATTTTCTCACATGCCACCTTTAGGAACAGTTCCCTTTTGCATCTCAGCAAGACTGGTCAAAAATATGCCGCTAAGTACTGTGATATCAGAGTATGCATGTTACAGTAAGCAAGAACTAAAGGAAAACTTAGAGCAATGCTGCAGTTAACACTTCGTACCCAAGGTCCTGACAACACAGAACACCACCTGGTCCCACTGGCCTCAGTGGGAGACTCTCAAACCCCAATTGTTGATAAACATGCTTTAAGCACATCCTGACTTCCTGTGACACTAGCTATGAGTGAGTCGCTAGAAATTAGCTCCTGCTATTAAGCCTCTGATCATCAAGCAGATTTTTAGCTCCTTGACTTGCGTCTGGGTAAGAGTAATGCTCCTGTTGAGTTCCTGTAATACCTGCCTTCTGTTATTCCTGAATAGTTCAAACAATCCCAAGCCCCATGATGACTTTATTAAAGATTTTTATTGTAGCTGTTGATTTGTATCATCAAAACAGTTTTCTCACATAGAACTTTTTCAAAACAAGACAATATGCATTGTGAAATCAAAGGAAAACTCAGTTGACTTTAAGAACTAGGGCAATTCAAAGCAGTTGCTTGCTTGTCACTTAGGAACGCGATACTCAATGGCATGCACATTAAAGTACTTGAAAAAATATATTTGGGGTTTTTTCCTCCCGCTGTTCCCTCACTCAGAAGCATACAGTCTCACTGCCTACCAAAAAAACTCCCAGAGCTTTGATATGCAGACTTTTCCTGACCAGGGTGACTGATACTGTTTTTATCACCATACACATCTGTTTCGAATGCTCCATTAGTTTTGTAAATATCTTCTCTGCCTATAGCTCTGATAGGTATGATCAAACAGCTCTACGGGAATAGCCTTACCGAGCCAGAATGTTCACCATGGTAAATGTTAAGGAGAAAGGGACCTAAACTCCATGGCTGGTGTTGAGCAAAACCATTCCTCCACAAAGACAGTGGTTGCACTGCTGGAGCTGGGTCCTCATTCATGGACTTCAATTTACATACTCAAAGGAAATAGATCACAATTAAAAATGTATTCTGAAATAATTTAAACGAACCATGTGATTACCTTTTAATCGTCTGATATTTCTATTGCTTACCTGATTGGGGATTATGTGTTATTAAGGAGGCTTGCCTGGCACTTCCTTGAATCCATGAGTTAGGCATACGTTGTACTGCTTTTACATATAAAGTCTACATCTCACAGAATCACAGAATCGTAGGGGTTGGAAGGGACCTCAAGAGATCATCGGGTCCAACCCCCCTGCCAAAGCAGCTCCCCAGCTCATATTGCACAGATAGGCGTCCAGACGAGTCTTGAATATCTCCAGTGAAGGAGACTCCACCACCTCCCTGGGCAGCCTGTCCCAGGGCTCTGTCACCCTCACTGGGTAAAAGTTCTTCCCCATGTTGGTGCGGAACTTCCTGTGCTCCAGTTTAAAGCCATTGCCCTTTGTCCTGTCCCCACAGACGACTGAAAAGGGGTTGGCCAATTCCCCCTGCATCCCATACTTAAGATATTTATAAACATTAATTAGGTCCCCCCTCAGTCTTCTTTTCTCCAGGCTGAACAGTCCCAGCTCACTCAGCCTTTCCTCATTCGGGAGATGTTCCAGGCTCTTAATCATCTCCCCTGAGAACCTGTCTGGTAACTATTCCTCCTGAGTAGCAGCGTTCAGGTGGGTGGGACATTTTCTGGGAGTAAGGTCTGAGACCCTTAGTTTTACTTCTTGAGACTGCTGTATTCCCTGGATGGCAGCTGAATACAACCAACGCTCTGAACACTGCGCACAACTGCCTGGCAACACATGGCTCCTGCAAGGCTGACAGATTTGTTTAATCGCGAGGAACTCCTTCACTCATGAAATGAAATGGCTCCATGTCATTTCAGCAAGTGTATACCTGGGAACTACAATGCCAATTAGTCTTAATTTATCTGCAGCACTGCCTTGCGCTTTATGAAAAGTATATGTGTGTATATAAACAGGGTAGGAATTAACTTTAGCCTAAGGCTACCACCCAATGTCAATTAAGCTGCCAGACTTTCCGGGGTTGGTATTCTGTCCCTCTGCCTGGGGAAAGCTTTGTGTTCAATTTATTGTTGAGTAAGACAACCAGTTTGGCAGGGAAAAGAGATTAACAAATTATACACTATATTTTTTAAAAGGTGAACATAACTTACTGAAAACAATTTTAAGGAAGCTTTCTTATTATTGTTATAACTATTTTTCAATGTATAACACTGGAGAGGGAAAAAACCATTAACTGTCTGTAAGCAGGATCTAATACGAGCAATAGAAGTTAAAAATGCACTCTTGTCTTTGTTTTATTATTTCACTATTTTATTAACATATAAATATTGGTGGTAGAAGCTGCTGCCATACCCAGCCAGAGGATGTGAAAACTAGTTGTGCTCTAAACAAGACAATAATTCACTGACTGTTAAAAATGCTTTGTTCTTTCTATTAAGCAAACACATAAATTATCTCTGAGTCTGTCTTTCTCCTCACAAAGAAAAACTACTTACCATTTCAAGCTTAGGTCTCTCTTTATATTGCCATGCCTTTAGAGATGCTCAAAGAGTTTTAGGTGCCAGGTGCTATCCCAATTCTACCCAAACAATGCCATGGAAGCACAAACTAATTAATTTTAGACAGTGTAAGATATTTGGGTTCACCTCACAGAATGCCTGTGGTTTCCAGGCATGTGTGCTGTCCCTCCCCGGCCTTACCCTCCAGACCCCAGAACCAATAAAATTTTCATATCAAGGAGAATGTAACATTTCTGGCATGCTTCCACACCAGGTTCTCCCCACACTGATGCTCTTGTTCAGGTTGCAGTTAAAACAGCCTATTTTTGGCATTGGTTCTGCTGAGATAAGACGTAGTTTGTTTACTCATGGCATTACAGAAACTCTTCCTCCAGGGCATACACTGAGCTGTTCTGAGGCAATCTGTCCAAATGTATGGAGAAGACCGACACCCAACTACACGTCTTCACTGTCAATCTGAGGTTCACTAATATGGCCAGGTGTCAGAAAAGGAATACAGGGAATAGAGTCTTTAGTGCTTTGGGGTTGTTTTTTGTTTGTTTTTTTTTTCCCCTTGAGATTTTGTCCTAATTTTGAGTAGAACTCTGTTGTATCTTGTGATATGAAGAAAATCAGTGTTTACAGAAATTATCTATGAGTGCAGGAATAGGAGGACTTCTGTCTCCTCAACATGTAATTAATTCAGTGCTCTGAGAGGCTGAAGAGAAAACAGGGTTATAAAAGTCACGATGTAAACATACGCTTTGTTTGGAGAGCATGAGAACATCTTCCCATGCCTGCTGGGGCTCCCACAGTATGTATCTGTGCTGTCTGACTTCGGTGACGAGCTTCAGACAGAGAACAGCGTGACTAATCTGCGGGATTGCACACATGCCCAGGTACTGCTAGAGTGATGCTCATGCAATGTGAGTCTCCTGCATCGGTCTGGCAAACAGGGCATTGGGGACAAGGGGTCATTTCTTGTTTGAGAGCTGTGTTTGGTCTGCTCCTTCCAAGTAACAGTTTTCTTGCATTTAAGTCTCATTACAACAATAGCATAGGGACTAGAAAATGCCATCACTGTGGGTGTCCTGTAGCTCAGATGCTTGGAGCTCATTCTTTCACACATCTCTCCATACCCTGAGTATATTACACAGTGTCTTTGCTGTTCAGTGTATGCTTAGCTTATGCTTTTCCAGGATCCACTAAAGGTTACCAACACACTCACAATCACAACACAGTGTTTGGCAACAAATATTGGCTAAAGAGTTCTTTGCTTCAAATAAATGATTTGAAAAAAGTTACCAGTTTATAAACACAGAACATCAGTAATAAAAAGGCCTGAATGCTGTGGCAAACAAGAAAATCCTCACAGATGGAGCATCTACTCTCTCATTTTCTCCCCAGGAGTATTTTTCAACGCTTAGATTCTTCCCACATTTAGTTGTACAGTGAAAATATCTTTTGCTGTCTCTGCTCAAGCCATCATTTTGTAAAGGACTCAAACAAAAGTCTAAAAATTACTAGAAAAGAATAAAAATAGCTGTGTGAGACTGCTCTGTTTTCCTGTAGAATATTTTCCTGTCATGGGTATTCCAACTTTTAGTCTCTCTTTTGACAGAGCCCAATGGACGTTAACCTTTGTGATGCCAAGGGCATTCCTTCTGCAACTGTGTAGCTGCCCGGTGAGCTCACCCCTCAGCAAGTGGATGTTCCTGCTCCCGTGCTGGTGCTCTGCCTGTTATTCTCATGGCCTTGCAGCTGCAAAGCCTGATATTGTTCTTATGCTGAGTTTCTCATGGCATGAAAATCACTACTTTCCTCCCTGCTTTTCCTACCCCTTCTTTTGTAGCTTCTCCTTTTCTTTAGAGGAAAACAAGACTTAATGGATAACGAGGCAATAAACAGGCATTTCAGTCGGCGATGAGCGTGGCCCAGTAACATGCCTGCAGGAAGCTGAACAGCCAAGTGTGCATGATACCCGCCCTGGTCAGATCTCATGCCGCAGCTAATGAGGGCATCTCAAGCAGGATTGGGCACAGGGTCCTGACCAGGCTTACACAGCCCCTGTGGGAGAGGTCCATGCAGAAGGCACTCCTCTGGGAAGTTTGCCCCTTTTTCTGTCTCTCTCATTTTCCTTTTTGCTACGTACACCCTTACAGTTACACGCTATGTACACCTTATGTGTTGCCCCACAGAGCAAACCTTGCACTGTCTAAGCCTGTCTCATCATACTTTCTGAAATGTTCTGCAGTTACACTCACCAACTACTCCAGACTAAGCCTCAGAATACCTCCTGGCACCCTTTGCTCATGCTGTGGAATACAAAAGGTACGTTCAACAGGAAACCAAGTTACCACATTAGCAAATCTCCTGGATCACTCTTACTTTAAGCAAAAGGGGCAAATAGAGATGTACAGCAGAAGAATCAAGTTCTAAAGGAAAGTAAATGAATAAATAAAATCGAGTCAACTGTACCTATCAAAAATTCTACTTTTGATTGTATTTTTTTTCCGTAAAATGCTAACTATTCATCCCCATGGCAGCTTTTTTTTTGTTGTTTTGCAATTAGGTACAAGTATATTATTTACTGTGGCAGCAGTGTTCAAATCTCATTTATTGAATGGACATCATTAGAGCAAGCATAGCTCAGAAAAGTTATTAGAGCCTCATCTGAACTATGAAAATGTCAAGTCAAGTGGGAACAGTGAATGGTGATATGAAACTTAGTCCAGTTATCTTATGTTAATGAGAAGAAACAATGCAGAGTTTTCAACAAAAACAAAACAAGGAAAACAGCAACATGAGATGCATTTGTGACCAGAGCCAAAAATATATTCAGTTTTATATATTCCCAGCATCATTAAAATATGTCCATCTAACCATTAGCTGGTCATTGCTTTTACCTCCAAGTCAGCTTTAGCACGTTAGAGGTTGCAAGTCACAACACTGCCAAAACCCAGCTGTATATAAAGGCAAGCAAAAAACCCAGCACAAAGTCCATGTGAAACCGCTCTTGTCTCACTAGTGAAAGTCACGTGCCACGTCAGTTCTGTTTTCATACAGTTTCCTTTTTCTCAGGACACATCTCTCAATTTATTTGATGAAGTCAGAGAGGCCTGATAAGACTGCAGAAAAAACCAAGTAGACATTAATTCTCCACATTTTAAAAAATGCTGGTCACGCTATTTTTCCCGTGTTGCATACATTTACTATTTCAGATTGAAGCTCTCAATACAGCTGTCCAACAAACGTGTCACTGTGAAGATGCACTTTTTACATTAATTTTAGAATAATATACTGTAATCCAAATTAAACTAACGGACTTTTTGGTGGGGCTTTTTGTTTGTTTGGTTTTTTTAAATAGAGAATATAACCTTCCTGTTTCACAGACAGATTTTATACAGGTAGGAAACATACTGCCTCGAGTCGTACATGTAAAATACACACTGCCAAAAAACCCAGAGCATTTTGAAAAAGAATACCACCACACATACATTGCACACAGGGTGTGTATTGAGGTTAATGTGCACAAAAAGAGGTTTATTCCAAGATCACTAAAGGAAAAGTATTGGCTATGGTAGTTCTTTACTGTGTGCCTCAGTGTTGTTTTTCTTTCACATTCTGTTCTACAAAAGATACGTAGCACCTGTTTTGGCAGAAAGCTTTAAATACTGTGGCAATCAGCAAAGAAGGGTAACAGTGACTTCTCAGAAAATTGAAGCTGAGCAGCAGAGGGGAAAAGGGACCTTCAGTAATCCGTGTAGGGCATCTGCTTATTGTTTCAGTTAGACCTGTTTGGTATAAATTAATACCTAAATCTTGGACTTTCATTTTTTGGTAAAAAACCCTCTTTGGCTTTTCAAGAGCTATGCTTACATGATATCTATCTATTGCCTACCACAATCTCATCAGTGGGCATCCAGATAAAGCAAAACCTACCAAGCAGGCAAGACCTGAATTGGAAGACTTGATTCTTGGACAGAAAAGAAAATCAAATGTTATTAGAAACTGATAATTAAGAGTTCCCACTGTAGTCATCCTATGCATTTCACATTAAAAATGGTATGAGAAAATAACATTAAAACAAACTGACAGATGACTTTCAGAAATTACTAGGTAAGAATTGGTACATTATAACAAAAGTTTCACATACTTATTTCCCTTATTTCTGCTTGTTTAAGATCCTGACATGTTGATTTGCAGTGGTGGGGGGGGGGGGTGGTTCTGGTGCTGCAGTCTTTGGTGGGACAGCACTAAACATTGAGTCTGCAGAGCAAATTTCCAACCATAAACCTGCGTGTATTTATACACGTGTGGCAGCCAAGTCAGTCACACTGCTCCTACGCTCAGCTTACTAAACTAACATTTAAAAAGAAAAGTTCCTGGAGGCCTGATATAGCCATCACATCACCATAACATAACGCTCCATACAGAGACTTTACACTCAGGCCTAAACATAATGACGCCAGAGACAGGACAATGGTCAGAACAAACAGTGTGAAGGCAGAAGGGGCGCAGGCACCACGCAGGGGAGAAGCCAGAATAAAGAAGCAAATAAAACCTATACACCAGGACTCCTAAAGTCATGGTTGCATAGTTCATAGTGTTGGAAATTTGAAAGGCTATGTTGCCTTATTAAGAAATGTTATCTTGATCTATAATTACATCTGGACCATATAAAATAAGCAATTAATTTTTATCAATACAGATTAATACAATTTATGTATTTAAGATCCAAGGAACTGATCTATGTGTTTGTAATCTTTGCTCATTTCATTTTGTGAGGCTGCCTATTACTGGCTTATTAAAGCCTCATTATATTATTAAGTCCAAATGTCAATCTTGGTTCCAGTCCAGGCTCTTCTCTCTGTATTTAGCAATTACCAACAGAAGTAATTTCCAATAGCAATGAGTTTTGCTGACCAATACAGTGTTTACATTAACATTCTGAGCCTTCATCTCTTTAACTAAAGGAATATATTTACTCAAGAATAACTTGCAGTATTAGGAAGTGTGGAGCAAGGAAGATGTGTCATCTGTCTTTATATGCAGATGACACATATGCATATATTTTACCTGGGGAAAAGTCTCAGTAGGGCTATACAGTTTATATAACCATTGGTCTCACCCATGACAGAATAAGCCACATCTCCTAGCAGACTGCCACTTGTTGATTAGAAATGGACAGTAGAGTCTACCCCAGCTCACATCTCCAGCCGCCATGCCGTTTAGAAGGTAGAAGCAATTCTGTGCTTTCTATCAAGAGTTAGGCTTGTGATATTTCTTATTAGTTTGCATCTTCAGGAAAGCTCCCCTCAGTAGCCGTTACCATAAACCAATCAAGATTAGCTCACTCCAACAGGTGGTATTTTGTTGTTTTAAAGGTATTATAGCATGAAATAATAATTAAAACAAAGTAGTGAAGACACTCGTTTAGCATTTCAGAAATCAATGAAGTAATGGTTTCATAGATAGCCATTCTGCAGCGAGAAGGACTATCGAGATCTCTAAGTAAACAAACAGATATATCACCACAAGCCTAAGAAGTATTTCATAATTACCCCAAATTACACTGGATCAGGAATTTAAAAAATATTCTTCATATTGAAACAAGACAACCTAATCTACCAGAAACAGCTTCCAGGATTCTGTCTAATGTGTTGTCAGTGTATTTAAAATTCAGAAATTTGATTGTAAAAAGCAACAGATTTTTCAAAGATTATTCTCACACTGGCTATATATGATACCCATCTGTGAATTAAAATAAAGGAAACTATCAAAATGTTCCTTAAAATCAAACATATGGTAAGTGTTCACTGTGTCAGGCTTGAGCTAATTTCTCCAGTAGCTGGGCCTCTCCACATTTGACCAATTTCAAGGGTTTTGTGGGGTTTTGGTTTGGGGATTTTGTTGTTGTTATTGTTGTAGGTTTTTTGGGGATTTTTTTGTTTACCTTAATTTTAATCTGTTGCAAAGGTTTCAGGAGTTGAACAGGAACATGTGTAAGATTTGAAAGACAATTTAAGAATGTTTCATTCTACATGGAGATCAGAAAAGTATGGGTCTATTTTCAGCTTAGAAAAATAAACACCATACTGATAAATGGATGCTTATGATTAGGTGAGAAAGGACGTTTTAAAGGATTTTTGGAAGAATAGCCAAAGTAAAGGAAAAGGCTCAGCTACTCAGCTTGCTCAGTAATATTTTGCTGTGTTAGGATCTGAACCAGTTCCAAATGATAAATTTAGGACACAGTTAGCAGGAAATAGAAAAAAAAAAAGGGGGTCTCAATCCTCTTGTCAATCACTCCATAGGCCCTGAGCCCAGTAGTTTTCATACCCATGTAGAGAATACAAAAAACCTAGTGCGAAATTCCTCCAGTGTATTAAGGGAGAGACCAAGCATGTGTTTCCTTTGCCAGAACACAAGCAGCCTCCATCTTCCCTTCCATTTGTACCTCCAGTGGGGTATCACCTAGATAAGAGGCTCAGATAAAGATGTCCTCGAGTGGGCAGCATGCTGGCAGTGCTGCCTGCATGACGCACGGTGGCTGTGGGCCATGCCAGTGTCCTCGCTCCTTGTCAGCAACCAGGAGCAGTGTCCCTCTCAGGCAGCGGCACCAGCACAAAACCAACAAGCACCTGCCTAGGAAAGGAGCATCTGTTTGGGACAGAGAGCCAGAGCAATTATCAACATTAAAAATGTGAGGTTTTTAAAAAACAAACTTTGGTCTTTACAAAAAAAATGGGAAAAATATTATGAATAAACCATTTCAGTAGATCAATAGAAGAGACAAAGCAAAAGCCCAGTAGTCAATAGCAATAAAAATGGAAGAAGACAATTTTCAAAGTTAGAAGCCTTCTTGAATGTGATCCAGAATCTCCCACCATCATTTCCCTTTCTTGGTTATTTATTAGCTTGCTTACATTTCAAGGTGCTATTTTAAGGACTCAAAGCTGTACTGTTTGGGGACACCTGTTTCTCTTTGAAACATTGTTGGGTGATGGATTCTAAGGGACAGTTTATTTATTCTGGTTGTCAGGCTTAGATCAAGAGATCCAAACAAAGATTTTTTCGGTTTTCCCTGGTTTTCTAAAAAATGGAACAATACCTTCATTAATACTTTCGGCACACACAATGGGTACCAGTTAGTAACACCATGAAAAGGCTGCAGAAGCCTTCTCCTGGGCTGCAGGCATAGAGGTGAGTGCAGTTTCTCAGAAGCTGCTGGAGAGGGGCTCTAAAATAGAGCACATGAGTCTTGAGAGTTGTTAAGACACTTCTGGACACCTCACCAATGGTTAAAACTCCCTGATACCAGGTTACTCAAATGGAGGTTTTTGGCTCCTATGTTCCTTAGCCTGTCCTAGATTTATTTAAGAAAACCCAAAAACAAAACCCCACAAAAACCACCTCTACCTCCTCCAACACCCCCCCCCCCCCCCCCCATAACAACCACCACTACCAAAACCAGTTAAAGCTTATCTAGTCCGCTATTTTCAGGCAGCTACCTTTGGAGGTCAGTGGATGACAACAGAATGGAAAATTCTTTCCTTCTGCAGCTCTGCAGGTATACTTGCATCATGAAGGAGCTTCTGAATAAAGCAAATTGCACATTGCTACTGTCTCTTCAAAACAGCTTATGAACTTTTCAGTCCATTGTGATCACAGTTCCCTGTATTAGAAGGGAGCCCATGCCCTAAAATCTTAACTCTGAACTCTTCCCTTTAAAGTACCCAACATGAGAACTTTTCAGGAACAGGAAAGTCTAAACTCTAATGAGATCCTCTCTGACAATTGCAGAATAAAACCTTCTATTATATATACTACAGAGATTGGAAACACATTTGCTATACCTCTTATTTTTCTTTACGATCCTCTCAGTCCCTTAACTAGAGTACAAAGTCCCTGACTTGAATTTATATCATGCTTTTCAGGATGCAATGAGCAGCACATTGCAGAACCTAACTGCTTAAGGAGAGATAACTTCATGGGGAGACCATTGTGAACTAGATTAAATGAAGCAATATATTAATGCCTGCAGTGAGAAATATATAAATATGGACAACGCGACACTTCTTCATACTCTCACTTTGAAAATCAACCAATTGAGTGATTGGGCAGCAAACAGCAAAACTTTATTCTGGAATATCCAGCATTACACAGATTTTCAGTGGTGTAGCAAGTGACTGAAGAAGGTAAAACTTTCCCCAGAAGATGTGAGCTAAATATCTGAGTCAGTGTGCATCCGAGAGAGTAAGGGAGGCAATGCACAAGGGAGGTATGACACAAGTCTTGCTATCTTGTCTGTATATCCTCTGCTATCCCTCCAACAAATTCAAGTGTAAGGTATGAGGAATAAAACAAAGGGGTCTAAACTTGGAAGCCCACCTAAGGAGATCAGTGTCATGGGGTTCAGGGTTCGAGAGCTCCCTAAAGCTCTGCTAAAACCAGAATGGAAGTAAAATCTCCATTCCCAAATGAACGGGATATCAGCTGTTGCTCTTTCAGAGCCATGGAAACAACTAAAACTAAAATCAATAAAGCTTAGAAACTGTGGCCTTCATAAACGAACAAATAATAAGTTCAAGTGAAAAACTGTATCAAAAACTTAAGGCAGAGTACAAGCTTGTAAGACTTGTCTCATACATGCTGTGAATTGTGGCCAGAAGTTAAGACTAAATTTTGAAAGCAAGACAGTGCCAGAGTCGTATGGGTTTTTTTGTTCATTTTGGGGTTTATTTTCTCCCCACGAGGGTGAGGAGGAGAATAACCCAACAACTGCTGAAATATGTAACTCAACTCTTCATTTCCTTGTTCCTCTATCTCTGTTTAGATCGAGCCATCTGACCATGCAACATGGAGCCTCTTGAAAACTCAATTTCTGCTGGAAGTGGAGCACAGATAATATTACTGGTACGTTACCAAATGTCCCCAGCTCTTTATTTGGAGTGTCATCAATGTTTGAACTGGGATGAGGTAATCTTAACTGCTGAAGATTTAGTTTCAGTATGAGAGAACAGCTACAGGCTTCTGAGCAGAATCAGCCCTCCTGCCCCCACTGCCAACCGTCGTGTGATGCCCTTCAGCTGAGTGCAGTAATACTCACGCTGTGTAGACACACAGGATGCTGCACTGAAGGATACTGAACAAATTTACACAGGAATGACTTACAGCTCAAAGCATTTGTCTGGTTACCAGATCTCACTGGTATTACTGCCATCCGGACAAGGCGGGGGCATGGGGAAGAGAAAAACACTAAAAAATATCCCATTTGTCATAACAATCACAAACCCAAGAAGCAGCACTCAAGTCCTCCTCCTACTCTATGGTCATTATCATTTCTTGTAGCAGGACCCTGTGAGAATGCTTCCTTCTACCCTTCACTACTGCATGCATGACTTCAGAAACTTCTATTTCAGAACCGAGAATTCTTCTGGTTTCATCCCAATATTCTGTTTTATGAAACTGGAAATGTATCTCAAAACAACCGAGTCTCCAGCAGGCCTATTCAGACTGTGTCTACAGCACTGTGTGCTCTATGTGAGAGTTTCCTGAATGGCAAAAGAATTAACTATTTTTTTTTATTTTTATTTGTTGGGGTTGATTTAGTACTACATGCCCTCCTAAGCTCACTGCAAGCTCTCATCACATCTGACCTGTGCAGGTTAAGCACCTGAAAACAGAAAGCACAGCGTAGCAGAGAAGTATATTCTCTCAAAATGCTCCTCTAAACAATCACACCATTTGGGGTGGAGGGGGTTGGTTGGTTGGTTTTAAATAAATATTCTACCTTCTTCTATTTTTGCTTTTTTGGTAGGGAAAACCATTTGATGAAAGAACTTGATGTGCCATCCAATATCTCCTAAAACTAAATTTTAATGACTGTATTAAATAATGGCTACAGGCCAACAGGAAAAGGGCTTGCATGGCAGTTTAATTGACAGAGTATCTGAAGTGCCCTTGAAAATTATTTAAAAGTTTATTACAGTCCTGGAGGTCAAGAATGAAAGGCTTCAAACAGCAGTTCTGCCGAGGTCCTTCTTTGACCCAGATGCCGTATCTTTGATGTTCCTATTAATTTAACTTAATACACAGACACCTTCAAAAACTCTCCTCTTTTGAAAATCCGCAATCCTTCATAGGCTGTAGAGCTCAGCACTGTTTGAATCTCTGACGGGAACATAAATCTGTGATGAAGCATAATTACTTTAAACCAAATAACCTACAAGATGCCACAAGCTATGTGAGAACACACTTTAAATGTCACTAATTTAATATTTAAGCTGTAAAGAAGTGAAATATGTTGAAAACAGGTATAAAGTGACACTACTATTTTATATATTTATGAAATACATGACAGTGTACTTTGGCATTCCTTTCTCATGAACGTTGTGGCTGTAATGAATTTTGCACTATGATATCTGCTAAATAAGTATTGTTGTGCTTAGGAACAAAGATTGCAACAATTAAATCACTCGTGAGAAAGGGAGTACGCTTTCCACATTGGCCTTGCCACCACTGGACATCTCGGGACACAGTTTATACATTGGCATCGTTCTAGCACATACATTTGTGCAGAAAATAAAAATGTGTTCTTGCTGAATGGGAAACTGAAATTTTCATTCTTCCAGAGGACAAAGAATCCCTTAATGACTCTACCGTATGTACAAAATTATCAGCATGGCAGGCTGACAAAAAAGAGGTTAACTGACAGATACAATAGCTTCACCTTAACCCAGATGTCAGGAAACATGTCATTATTGATATTCAAAGCTGGAACAGAACAGTTAAGTGAGTCACATAAAGCTGAATAGGCAGGTATTTAAAATATCACGTGTATAAGAATCAATTCATAGCTCACCTTATCTTAGAAAAAATGAGGGGTTTATATCTTTTTTTTTTTTTCCCTTATTTCAGAGCTTATCATTCTGTTAAATATCTTCACTATATAGCTTTGGATGATTCTACAATATCCAGATGTGGCCTATGATAAACTGACCGATTTTTTGCTGAGTCTTCTGCATTAAATCAACAGAATTATTTAAAATCTTAAGAAAATCTGAGCTTGGAACTGGGCTTAACTGATCTCACCATTATGTACGAATATAATCTCCTATTCAATCCAGCATGAAGTGCAGTTTAAACACATTGGACAGTTGGTCAGGAAATGTACATGGTGAAAAAATATCTGCATATTTTGCATGACTGAGTTTCAAGAATGCAGAGCATTTAACTCCTGTTGTAATTGTGACCAAATAGGGTAAACGCTTCAAGGGAAATGAAGGACAACGCATAGAAACTCTGGTTTTAATTAATTTCTCTTCTTCCACACACATAGCAGGTATTCTTAAAAGGACTTATGAGCCATCAAAATAGGACTCATCCTCTTATTGCTTTCACAGCACCTACTTTTATATGCACATAGAAACCCAGAAAGGTACATGATCACCATTGCTTATGAGAACCATGTATAAGGCACGCCACTACAGAGCGTCATGTTATGAATCCCAGGGCCTGCTCACATACACAGAACATCCACACTAATTTGCTTATTATATTTAACTAGTTTTTCCTACTTCCAGCAAAAGTAGAGTTATAGACATTTTAGGAGAATTTACTTTGAAAGAAAGTAACCTTTTTCTAGTACCAGTGAAAGGAATATGGATGGTAAAAGGATATCTGGGCTTAGTCTGAAAGCAGGTATTGGCTGTAAACTCCACACACTGAACCTATGACACAAAACAGTATCTTCAAGATATGTTAGAAACCTTTCTTCACTTTCCTTAGAAAAGATTTATAAATCTGGTCTCCTTAGTGGAGGTGAATAATTTACAGTTCCCCACCCCTAACCTGATAATGAAAATGAGTCCAATTTGAACTTTTAGCTCTTTGACATTGGCGAATATATAATACAGAATTAGAATGTAATATAAATGCAGGCTGGACCAACCTATTAATCATTTTGTGATCTTAGTAAAAAAAAACCCCTAAAAAACTATTAAGGAAATTGGTCATTCAAATGAATCATTACATTTCAACAAATGTTAGCTTTTAGATTCTTCATTTACGAGGAATCTCTACTCTTACCAGAAGAGGCGTTTGTCCAGAGTCACCTTTTTTCCTAAAACAATAGACAAATATCCTCCCACAGCCTTAAAAAACAAACATAATTTTTAGCACAGAAAGAGAATTCTCAAGCATTTCTTCAAAAAATAATAAATCCTTAAAATTCTCTTTCATTTTTTGCCCACTTCTGTAACTGTGTGTGTCTCTATCACAGAAGGGCAACAGTGCAATAGCGGCAAATTTACAGTTGCTAATACGCAGGCACCAAGATGACTTGATACATAGATTAAAATGATGAATGATGATGTTTTCACCCCATAGAATGATTTCTACTGTGAAGATCATGAAATTCATCACAACCTTCACCAGAATTCATACCCCTGTTGAATTTGAATTCATAATAAAAGGGATAATAAGGTCAATGTACCAAAGTAGGCAAAATAGACAACACCCGAACCAGACACGGAACATCCTATTTCAAGCATCCATCCTTCATAAGCAAGCTGCAATTAAGGTAAGATTTAATTTTATGCATCTCAAGTCCTTTAGTTCGATCTGTGTAGCTGCACACATTTCCCCTATTGTTTGAAGCATCATTTCAGAACATTCAGCACAAAATACATAAAACACTATCAGAAAATACAGTTGTTTCATTCTGTCAGAGCTGGTCTGAACCAAGGACAGAGAGGATGATCTGAGCAGCAGTACACTCAGCAAGAATCAAAGACTCCCAGTTTTATTTCTCAAATCAATGTCTTCCTTATATAGCCTTGGACAAATCTCTTCCCCTATCTCTGTCGCCCTCTCCAGTCTATAATGCAAGGGTTCATAATGATGGCATCAAAGTGATATAAGGAAGAAAATATATTCATTAATTTTGATGCTATTTTACTAACACATGATGGGACTACTACCACTCAACATAAAGGCATTTATTTCTGCAAACACCAGTATTCCAGTAGAGCAAGTTACTCAGTGAGTGCCCCATTTCCTAGTTCCTAACCACACTGAAACCAATGAATTTGTATCATATCTGCCCACTGAGCTTTCCCATGTCACTGTAATGGAAGCAAATCATACAGCATGCGTTTAAACACAGCTTAAAAACCGAGCCCAAAGCAGCAAAAGATCACGCTGCCTAGTATAACTTAATCTAGATTTGAACCTTCTTCCAATACACAGATATCCCAAAGACTGACTGAATCCTAATGATTAGAAAACAACTCCAGACGTCATCTAGTCCAACCTGCTACTCAAAGCAGGTCCAAATACAGCAGGATCCTCAGGACAGCTTCCAGTGGAGCTCTGAGTTTCTCCAAGGATGGATAATGAGGGACGTCTCCGGGTAACCTCCTTCAGTACTTTTCACCCTCATGGTAAAAATGTCTTCCTTGTATTGAACTAGAATTTCCCACCTATTGCCTCTTGTCCTATGGCTATGGACCTCTGATAAGAGGTTTGTCCCCCTTACTCTTCTTTTTGTAGCTGTGCACAGAAACCAAGTTTTCTTATGGGGAGAATAAATCCCATTCTAACTGTGTCTCTTCTAGTGTTGCACTCTCCAGATATGCCCTACGTGGAGATACTGTCTGCTCATCCGCCTTGGTTACAGATAGCCCCTCACAATAACAGTGATCAGACCTGTGAGATTTCTCCAGTCTATCCTTTCTCTTTTGCCTTGGAGTCTGACTGAAGTTAGTGCTTCAGCTGAATGATATGCCACTCTGTCACTGAGTCACATTAAGGCCTGCTAAGAAAAAGGATTATATATCTTTAAAAGGGATGGCTCTGGCTCCCACATCTCTGATACTAATTTTCTCCTTCATGTGCAGATTTGTCAGAGCCACATGTCAGCTAGGTCACTGGTTGATACACTCTCAAATACCTACTACTTATGAGCAGTGCTCAGCATGGTACCCAAATACATGTTCTGTACAAAACAGGAAAACACCACATGCAGAACATGGAAACTGGGAACAGTTTCTGTGCTACACCACCCAACAGCAGGGCGACAAATAAGGCTCTAAGCCACTGATCACTCAACTTCGTAGCACACGAGCACAGCTCAAGGAACACCTCATGAGACAGACACAAATACTGCGGTTGCATAACTACTGTATTGCTGTCCACACACTCAGCTCTGCACACGTGACCGATTACTTCTCAGGAACAAAATCCAGCTCCTTCCTCTTCCTCCTTGTTATCTGAATGCTGTGCTATTGCCCCAGTAGCAGCAAACAGGTATTCTTGATACATAAGAGGTCAGAAAGGAGAACAAAGGATTCCCAAAAGGTTCACAGAATAGCAACTTAGTAACCACATAAATGATTAAGGGGATTGAACTGAAAACCACCACCTAGAAATTGGAAATCTGTGATGCCTGGCAAGTTGCAAGACAAAATTGTGCCTCCTCTGTATGATGTAAACAAACATCAAGCACATGTATGAAATGAGCATCGGAACTAAAGAGCAACCTTTTAGGGATGCTAAAACAGTAATTTAAAGAACATAAGTAGCTAAGAATGTATATGGCTTAAAATACATATTTTTTCTTTGCTATCTGAATAGCAAGTACTCTCTTTAAAGGGGTATGTTTGGATTGGTTTTGTGGGGAGAGTTTTTGGTTGGTTTTCTTCTTTGTCATCCCCCCATTTCTACATTAAAGATGTTTTAGCCCATTGCTGCTTACGTTAGGTAAGAACAAGCAATAGTAATTGGATAAAGACATAGCCACTCAGATTTTTAAGAGCCTAAAAATGTTCAGAGATGCCAGGTATTTTTACACAGACCCATTCGCTCTTGTAAACTACAACCAAGAGCGCATGAGCAAGAATTACCATTGAGGCCATTAGAGCAACATTTTCGACTTACCTAACTGTCTTTGGAGCCTAAGATCCATTGATTTTCCACGGGACTTATCCACCTCAGTCACTCCAGGGCTTTTGAATATGTCATCATTAAGCAGTAATCTAATCTTTTTTTTTTTTTTCCTCCCTTTCATCAATTGCTACCAACCCTGAATAGTGGAAGTCAAAACCAACCCCCTTGCTGGCTTAAAATAAATACTTGAAACCAAACCATACAATAAAATCTTGATTTGCTATAAACATTGTTGACAGAAGACCACAAAAATCCAGCTTGAGAAGCTGATGGGTGTGCTCAGTGAAGTGCAACAGATTAAAAGAGTCAGAAAGGTGAATCCCCATTAGTCATCCAGCCCATGAACAACACGTACAGCTCCATTGTGCCATACTTTTTTTTCTTTTAATAAACTACTACCTTCAAGGACTAAGGCGGTTCAGGACAAATAAGCTGCTATCTCAGACAGGTTAACCTGGCACAAAATTTTAGTCACGTGGCCAGATCTGATCTATTCCAATCCATTACAGTCCGATGAACTGTGTGTAGGATGAGAGTGAGCAAAAATCCCCTCACTATGCTGCTAATAATGCCATTACCACGTTACAGATGAGCATGTAAGCCACACAAAGCATCAAAAAAGGAGAAAGTTAATAAAATGTATATTTCTCTATTTCTTGTGGTTTGTGGAAAATTTGCAGCATCCCAAATTCCTTTTTATGTCTATCTCAGACATTATAGGGGAACTTACTATTGGAAGATGTTCTCTACATTTGAATAAAACCTGTCGACAAATGTGACCAAGGAGTTAGTCCCAATATAATCAGCAAGATACAGAAATAAGGAAAAATTCCAAATTTTTACAATTCTCAACTCTAATTTTCATCTCCATAAACTACAGGCCAGGTCCCTGCTTGCGTGGGCTGGTAATGGTTATTACATACTCCCTTACTGCTTCTGAGTCCAGACATGCCCCAGCTATACCTCCTCTATTCCCACTGTCCTCTTTCAGGCAGTAGCAGATATTCAGCATGTACCAGCAACATGTTCAACAAAGATTCGGAAGGATTTCCTTTTTCCCAGAGGACTGTTCAGCCCTGTCCACACTCCTGCATTCTGTGAAAACATTTTTCATCTCTTTTGGCTTGGGCACTTTGGCAACCTGGATCAAGAAGCAGAAACTGGCACTGCATTTTTTTGAAGGTGGACTTGAATGAATGTTTCTGCAGTACAGAATGAACTTTGGTTATTATTCCTTGAATGTTGTGTTTAATGTCATCCTACCCCCAAAAAGGGAGAAGTGTATTACTACACAGCAGAAACGTTCCAATTTCTCAGAGACCTCCAGTTGCAAGACAAGCTTATAACCCTTACCTTGCTGCAATGTATTGCTCTCTGGAGGTCAGTATAAGGGGATAAGGAGGTAATGATTATCCTGCATCCTTCTCACCCACTTGGTAATAATTTCTTCCCTTTATCCCCCTTCTACATTTGTCAGCATATCTAGTGATAGACAAATGCTACTTCCTAGTGAATGCTGAATTATTCTTACCTATTTCACAGAAGCACAACAGCAGTATCACGAGGAACATTATAAGTGATATTATTAGCTGGTTTCAGGCCCCCAGGTTTGGCCAGGTTTCAGTTATGAAATGAACTAAACTGTGAGAGTGTCCATTTGACATTTATACAGAGACTCTTGTGATGGATCTGTCTCAGAACATCATGCATGTAGAACTACTCTCTTAAATTTGCTTTTGCAAGAAAGCTGTTTGATACTTATTTCAAGTTGATGAGACCCAAACGCCAGTTGCTGGTTGATTTTTGGACCTTCATTTTAGCTGTGCTAGCTCCTGTTTATTAAATTTAAGATATGTATTTTTTATTTTTAAACTGCACTTTGTAGTTTTTTTCCATTGCTGGCAATTAATTTGTTCAGTGAAGAAAAAAAGAATACTTTCATGTATTGCTATGTTTTTTAATTCTCTGCTGATGTGTGATTAAGTATTCTCTTTCACACAGAACAAAGAGACTTGTTTCTCTGTTATTTTCTTCTCTTTTGTTTTAGGAAGTACAGATGAATCCATTTTATCTTAATTTGATATTTCTAGTAGAAATTAAACTGATGATTTACTTTGCAAAGTTTTTTTAAAGTGTCATTTTTTTACGAAGTTATAGATAAGCTGAGAATTACATATTTTCTGTAGAACTTCTTTTGCATGACTGATAAATACTGTGAAAGGAAGGTTGCTGTAGAAAGTATAGACACAAGTTTCATAGAAAGGTTAAAGCTTTAAGTCCAAAAGCACTTCCAATTCCAGAAGGACCTGCCAGTCAGGTCACCTTACATATTTTCACTCTCAACCTTTTCCAGAAGTCAAAATTGTTTTACAAAAAGGAAGGGCCACATAGCTAATGACTTAAAGCTTAACATAGAGCAAGAAAAAAGCAGTTGGATCTAGTTTAAATTAGCAAAGACAAAACAGAGTTCTCATCCGGATCCCACATTTCGAGATATGAAAATTCAAATCAAAATGAAGTTGCAGTACTTAAAAATGATAGATGTCAATTTAAGAAAGAGGTTGAATAAGCTCAAGGAACCGATTGTCATGACTGAATTCAAGCAGCTAAAAAATAACTCCGATAACTGAAGAACAGAAGAAATGAAGACTAAAAATGTAGATGTCATGTTATGGTCTGGTCTTATGAAAAAAAGAAAAAAAGCAATATTAAAGAGAAAGCATTCTGCTCTAAGTTTAATAAAATGGAAATCGGATATTGAAAAGACTAGATTATTTTTGGCAGCATTAACATTTACAATAGACTGCATCCCCAAACCTGTATTTATCCAGGCATTTATGGTATTTTACTCCTGTTTTGGGCGGGCAAGTATTTTAAGGAACAAAGACACTCTTGGAGCAAGAGAAGAACAATTCTATATGCAGTTAAGATGTATTGTCCAAAAAAGGCTGGTTCAAAAATGTGAAATGCTAGATAGGTTATGTATGGCAGGCAAATCTTCCAGGGTGAGAAGACAAACAAATGCAGTAGTGGTAATAGAATGTATGATGAGAACGGCTTCGGAAATGCTGCAAAACCACGGCTGATTCCTATAAAATCCATAAGAGGCAGTCCTTTATAGTGGTAGCAATTAAACAGAAGCAACTCTAAGTGACTGGCAAAATGCATTTGATCAAATACATTCTGACACAACTTTTTAAAAGCAAATATGTGTCATTGGATTTAATAAGCATCAACATAACTTATTTTAGAAAGGAAAATGTTGTAAATTGCTAACACAGGTAAGACAAGTAGGGAATTACCTTTTCAATATTTCCTTACTAATTTTCTCCAACTGTACAAAGAACACAAGCCTTATGTAAAGCAAAATCTAGCAACCTACACATCAAGGTGTACCTTCCGCTCACATCTACATACCTTCAATTACATTAGATGGTCTCATTTTAAGCAAGTTCTAAATACCCTACAATTTCGGCTTTGCTTAATCATTACAAGAATAATTCAGTTGAGTTGCAATTGGAAACCTGACTGTATTATTCTTCTATTTTAATAAGCTTTACAAATGGAAATCTATTATGCCTAAACAGCCTGTATAGAAAAAAAATGAAAAGTCTGAGGATAGAAGAAAGCATTGCTTCCTTTAAAAGCGTGCTCAAAGCCTTTAGAAAAACATTTAATAGTGCTTGATAAAGTGATTCATTCTCTTTCCACTCCTCACCATTGGCTCTGTAACAGAGATGAATTCCTACAGAAGAGGTCTGCAGGACGGGTCTGCATACCCTGAATGCCGCGATGTCCCTCTTTGTTGGGCATCCTAGGACAGATGGCTCTGCACACAGTCTCTTTCATAAAGTGTATGGCAATGCCAAAAAATCAGTTGCTATGCAACCTCAGTATCCCTTCACACCAACAGAAGAAGGTGATGGATAAGCTTGAAAAAGCTAGTTGTTTAGGGCAAGGAGCCTGCAAAGATGTTACAATTCCAGGCGCTCTCACAAGTCATCATCAAAAATAATGGTCTGTAGCTGAAATGGAGCACTAATGCAACCTGCTACCACTGCCTGCTGACCTGAACTGAGGCGAACCTGAACCCCGTGTGCCAGCTGGCAGTCTGACAAGTGAGCAGCAAGGAATCTTGCGACAAGAGCTTGGTCAGTGGATCTCCACATGCTAAAACAGTGATTACTTTTATTTCTTGAGGAGCACTGGGCAGTGAGATGACTTCAACAAGAGGAATAGAGACTACAGTATCCTACGACATGACACAAGTGTTTGCCTCCCTCTCACTGGTTGTGGAGGTGGGGAAAAGAGGACGCCCCCAGAGGTGTAAATGATTTAACTGCTAAGTAATTACATGAAGAGGGGACTCCAACCTTTATTTTGCTAACTGTCTATTAGAAGAACTTCTCTAATTTTGACTGGGACAAATTACACAATTTCCAGAAATAGTTCTTGACCTTGAGCACATAAACCTTGAAGGCAACTATTGCACAGCAAATAATTAACTAAGTGATATATTACCAGATTATACTATAGCGTCCTTTAACAAGATGACATTCTACATATTCAAGCAGTGAATTCCCATCTTCCAAGTCTGAGTTCTGCACAGATAAAAGTGAACATTAATAAGGGAACAGAAACCAGAGGCTCAAGTATCTGAACCATGAAGAGGAGAATCATTTAAATTGTTTCAATCTTTTGTTTCTGGCACCATGCCGTCTAGTCGTATAAAGCTGTAATTGAAACCATGCCGCGTGTGTAGTGGGTTCATTACTGGCTCTGACTGAGTCGTCTCATGTGCTAACCATGTACTGATTTTTTTGCATCCTTAGGGTCAAGAACTCTTCACCTACATATTTGTTATCACATATGGGTTCTTATTCCTTCTAGGAAATTAAAACTATCTAATATTTAAGAGCCACAAATTGATTTCTGAGTCCAGCTCCCATGTGATACTGAATGGTATGTCTAAGCATCAGTAAAATAAATCATCCATGAAGATATGATATATTCATAGACCTAAAACATAACAACGGTTTAAATAATTGATTCAAAATACTTAGTTATATGATAAATACTCAGTTTATGGCAAATCCTTATTCGCCGAGTAATAGCTTTCCACTGCTAAAAAGAACGCATCCATTTTAGAATGAAGTACCTTGCCTAGAAATAATTAATATATGATTTTAATAGTAAGTATGATTTTAATTACGTCTGGAGGAGATACCATCTAAGTGTCTCCTCTAATTTGCCCTAAAATCAAAGCCTGATAATGATACATTTGCAGAATTTAACACAATCATACCTATTTCATTAGACTTTAGTCATCAGCTTCGAACTGTTAGAGAATGTAACTTTCATTCAGGAAATACGGGTTAAAAGTCTGCTACTGTTCACTCCTTATCCTCTAAAGTAAGGCACTGTCAAGCAAGCTGAAACAACAGAAAAGCACAAAGATGCAGGTCTCTGCTGTGCAAGAAAGCTGTACATTTTGACCTGAGAAGAGCAAGAGCTTTTCAGTACAAGTACTACACTTTCAGGCTCAAGTCTCGCCTTTTTTTCAGAAGTATAGTTCACACAATTGATGCATTTACTACTAATTTTAACCACCAGGCATTTAAACTTATTTTACTATCATGACAAGTTCTGCTATCCACAGTAAGATTTTATAATGTTTTCATAAATGGTTCAAAACCAAGGAGGACTAAGTAAAGCTTGTTGTCAGAGGCCTGTCCTTATTCCCTCCCTAAATTTTTTTTAATATCTAAGGTGCTATCATGAAGGTAAATTAAATCTATGGTGAATGCAAGAAGAAAAATCCAAAGAAAAATCAAGTCCCTCTTTTCAGTTTTGTAATAGTATCATGAAATATTGGTGTAGGGGAGGAAGATAGAGGGAAAGAATCCATCGATTGCTTCTATTCCATCCCGAGGTCAAGATTTCACCTTTCTTCTTTTGCACAGTGCTAGCCATTTCATCAGCCTATGAAACCACAAGCACTTAACTTTCATATTTCAAGCTCTAATAACCCATGGCTGCCCTGGGAATTCATGGGGGGAATAAGTTAAGCACGTCAACTTAGGAAGCAATATTATTAACATGACGTATTTCAGCTTGCATTTACTGGTGGGTATGAACCTGGGCTCTGCTGTCTGCAAAACTACTTTATTTAAATATAAATGGAAGTCACTGCAATTCTTAAATAAAAATGTATCATTCTTTCACACTATAGAAGAGCTGATCATATTCACGTCTGTACATGTCTGACCAAGAACCTCCTTTGACGAAGAAGCTGATCTAAGTGTAGTTGTTTTGCTATTTATAGGAACAAGTAATCTCCTAACAAGTAAAGACAGGAATATTTTAAAACTAAGATGGGGGCTTTAAGAAAAGCACCCATTTTATTTACACTAAACAAAAGCTAAGCTATAGCATGCGATTAGTGTAACATTTAAAAAGATTCTGTGCAAACAGTCAGCAACTTGTAGATTTCCTCCGCCCGATCCATTTCCTTCTGTAGCTTAGCAACATTAAGACTATAACAAACAAAAATTAATTGTGCCAATGCTAATTTCCATATGGGATGCTCATCCAAGTGCACTGCAACCGTTTACATTTTAACCTGCAACGCGCTCCCCATCACATGCACACAATAATAAATTATGACAATGCGGCGCGGGGAAGCGTGCTGCTGTTGTGTTGCATGCAAGCAGGAATTGCGCCGTATCAGTAATGTTGCCTGTCAGTGGGAGCCAGTGCAGCTGAAGCAGATGTTCTGTGTTGATAAGCAGAAACTGGAAAAGAAATTTGTAAGCCACTTTTTCTTTTTTCTTCAGTTTCTCCACCGTGCTTGGCAGTAACCGATCTCGTACATTTGCCATGTGCAGCCACTTTGCTTAGCGTAGACTTCCTCATCTCTTCCTATAAATCCAAATTAGCATTAGTCATATGAAATCACAAACCTCCTCCTTTCAAAGCTCCTTCGCACTCCTCCAACTGGGAACTCTCCCTTGCTATCAGATAGGGATATTTAACTTTCTTTTGGTTATACTTTCTTAGGGATTTAAGAGGGTAAGACTCAGCCTATGTCAACACTATTTATCAACACAGCTATAAAAATTCACATACAATGGGAATCTACAATCTAAGGCATACATTACCTTATTGCTGAGACATCTAAATTACAAAATGCAAATTTCTGTACAATTCTATAAAAATGTAATTATACCCTGCCATATTCACAGTATTGGTTAAATCCTCCACAGCATGAATAGTCAAAACTACAGACTAGCTTTACAAGCCAGAACTAAGGTAATTGAAACCTCATTCTGAAAATAAGCAAAACAGGTAGGTTGGTTCAAAACCTACCCTAGATTTTGTCACTAGTTTATGTTGGATTAGACCTCCGGAGGTCTAGCCAAACACCCCACCTCAAAGCAGATCTAATAAAACCTGGCTGATCAGGACCCTGTCCAGTCAAGTTCTTCTTATGGAGAGACTCATATCCTTTCCAGGCCTTCATTCCGGCATTTGACCATATTGAACAAAATTTAACCTCTATCAATTAAACTTTTCCGTTGACTCAACCTGTGTCAGCTGCACCTAGTCCCATAGCTGTGCACCTAGAAGAAAAGGTTAGCCCTTATCTTCTTTACACCCTTCCACTTGACAGCTGTGGACAGCAACATATGTGAGAGGGGCATGGGAAGAATATCCATGCCAGTCCCATGTGTACCTGCCTGGTATTTTTTAGAGCAGGAGTAGATCCAAAATGCTAATCACTTATCTACCAGCATCCCTGAAGAAATAATGCAGTCCATGCTGAAACGGTCTCAGGTTAGATGCCTGCTTGTGGAGTCCCTTCCATAAAGTGGTAACTTTCCCTACTGCCTTTACGGCATGACTTTGGATGTCCACACAGGTTACAGTTGTCCTGGGCAGTGCAGTTCCAACCCTTCCCTCCATTTCTTTCTGACCATTCTTCAGATTTGTGAATAAACTCCTTGTAGGTGACATGACAAACATCTACTTGAAGGACAAACTATTCTTGGAGTATTTCTGCAGTTTTCCTCTCCTTCCCTACATGGGCAGGCCAACTTTTGGAAGTCAACTGTGCTATGTAAAGCCTTAGGAACTGTGCATCAGCCTGAATTTCAAGAGAAGACAACCTTTTAGACAACAGTTTACCCATACAGAACTATACTGGAACATATTCTGGAAGATGTGAACACACCACTTAATCTCAATGCAACCTGAGTTACAATTAAAAAAATAATGCACGGAAGTTTAACAATAAGATAAATGATACCTTCCTCGGTGCTTGAAGTATTTGAGGTAGAAAAAATAATTAAAATCTATAAAACACACTCTGGAATTTATTGCCCTTTAAAAGCTCTATAATATTACTTGCAATCACATCCCTACTAATTAAATATATATTAGGCTACAGAAATCAATGTAGTTAGAGAAAGTAAATCAAAGGCAGAATATAGCTTACCGATTACAGTGAAAACAGCTTGCTAGAAATTTAAGGACTACTGTGAGGCTTTTCAAGATATCTCCTTATCATTAGGCTGCTAGTTTTGTGAAGTCAGAAAATATTTAACATTTAACAGAACTTAGTTGTTAATATGTAAAATTTTATTTTAAGAAGTATAATTTATTTAATTAGTTGATGTGCTAGGATAAAAATGACAGATGTTAGAGGACAGCAGGGACACATTTTTAACACTAAGCTAAAAACTAGGGGGAAAAAAAAATTGCACAAACCATTATCTAAGTGCATAATCTACATTGCAAAAGGTTTCAAAAGGAACACAGGTAAATGAGGTGGTCGTCCTCACCATCATTGTAACTGGGTAGCCTTTTCCCTGTCATTGATCACTGTAGTATCTGCCCATATAAAAACTGCAATGAGGAAGGACTAGCTATTCCAAAACTCTGCTTCACCAATTCCTATACTATGAGGTTTGGTTTAACTGGGACAATCAATTTACTACATAGTACCTAGTACAGGGTTGTGCTCTGGATTTGTGCTGGAAACGGTGCTGACAACAGAGGGATGGTTTCCTTCCTGCTCAGCAGCGCTCACACAGAGCCAAGGCCTTCGCTGCTCCTCACCCCACCCCACCAGTGAGCAGGCTGGGGGTGCACAAGGAGTTCAAGGGGACACAGCCAGGACAGCTGACCCCCAAGACCAAAGTGATGTCCCATGCCATAGGACATCATGTGCAGCAGATAAATCTGGGGGAAGGAGGAGGAAGTGGGGATGTTTGGACTGATGGTTTGTTTTCCCAAGTCACCATTACGTGTGACAGAGGCCGGCTGTCCTGGGAATGGCTGAACACCTGTCTGCCATGGGAAGTGGGGAAGGAACTCCTTGGTTTGCTTCGCTTGGGCTTGTAGCTTCTGCTTTATCTATTAAACTGTTTTCACCTCAACCCCTGAGTTCTCTCACTTTTCCCCTTTTCCTTGTTTAACCCATCCCACCTGGAGACAGTGGGCAAGTGGCTGATAGTGCTTTGTTGATGGCCGAGGTTAAGCCACAGCAATTTACATGAAGTGTCTCCTTTTTCTTACCCTCTGAGGCAAATCCAGCCTGTATGATCCACTAGCCATGGTGAGATGCCACTCTGAGAGGCAAGTCAGGGTTGTTATGCTTCAGAGGCTTCCTGGGACTGTGGGCTCCAGGTAATCCATCAGTCACTGCCAACAGGCCAGCTGCAGAACCACTGGTCCAGTACAGCCTCCGCTGGTGAAAGTGTGGGAGCCAAGTGCATGGTGCAGAGGAGAATAAAAGGGGGAAAAAAGGGGGACCACTGGCTTTGTCCTGTTGGAGAGCTGGGTACAAAATGGCAGAGATTACATAGGGAAGAAAGGCTGCTTACATAGACCTAAAATGCTTTGCAGCCATGGTTTTGGGGAGATATTCCCAGTTTCTGCTATGTGCAGGGAAGTGGGTAGCTGTTTTGGGATAATGGTACTGGACAAGAGACAGCCCTCAAACAGAAATCTTTCCAGAAAAAATAGATAATTGACACAAACAGATTTCTTCAGGCAAGCAACTGAACATGAACAATTAAAGTAGGGGAAGAAACACGGTAAAATACTCTGAAGCACCTACATGACTTGGCAATCTTCATTTTGGAAACAGATCAATTTTAGTGGGTGTCTGAAATTCCTGTCTGTATCTGATGGTATGCAAAAATCTCACTTAAGTCCTGTGAAAATTGTATCTTGATGTAAACCTTTAAATCTGAACCAGAAGGTGACTTGATTTCCTATTTTTTGGTACAGTATATATATATAAAAAAATAATATTTAGCTTATTATGCAAGTAACAAAAAGAACACTGGATTTCTTAATTCTTAGATTAAAAATTGTAGTATTGTTATGACACCCTAAGTCTCTGATGAAGACTTTTGTACATGTTATTTGTATTTTAAGTGAAAAACATGCGAAACCAAACCAAACAGCGTTCCTGCAATGAGAAACACCATGACCCTAGAGCTGCCTGTCAGATCTGTGCCTGCAGGTATAAATTGGTATGCCGCTCTAACTTCATAATCACACATAAAAAAGAATATCTTTCCATCTGGATGTAAATGAATCATTTAAATACTGTTAAGATTCTAAACTTGGTGATTTCTGTAGACACGTAACGCTCTAATCTGCTTCCCTTTCTTTTCACCCGTTCAACCTCTGTGGTATTTATGACTGGTCAAACATTTAGGCTGGTTTGAATTAACTAATGGTTTAGGGTTTTGTGAAGGTCATCATCCTGGTTTACACACATGGCTGAATTACACATCTCCAGAGCTGAAAGCATTAGATATTAAATTCTGAGTTAAGTATCCTCTATAGCAGGGACTGCAAATCACCGTCTGCAGCAATGCCTTCCTTCAACCTTGACATCACCCTAAATGCCAGACACTGCCACCCAGGCATCAAACCCATGCGCCCTTCTGAAGGACACAGCTTTTACATCGTCCAGCCTGCACTCAGGCATTTGGCACAGCTTCCTGGAGTGAGCAAACCACCATACCCAGCAGCACCCTGTGGTGAGCTGGGCTACACCTGCAGCCCTTCAGCACAGTCACACCGCTCCGGGCTCCCTCTCCTTCCATGAAACGAGGGGCCCTGTGAAGAAAGGAGCCTGCAAACCACACTGATCTGAAATGCCACTGTTCCAAAGTCACTATGGGGGTTCTTGTCCAGCCCACAGACAACTGAGAACATGAAAAAGATCCAGAGTGTCCATTCAGACCCACAAATATTTATAAAACTGCAGGACAGACTGAACACCCGAAAGGCTCACTTACTGCCGAAAAACCCAACATGCCTATGAGCGATGCAATGCTCACTAACAGCAGCGCCTGTCTTTTCCCCTGTCACAACTTTGCTATAGCTATTGCTCCCACAGCATGCTTCCAAAAAAGACAAGAGAGGAGAGAATGTGAAGCAAAGGGAAAGAAGAAAGAGCAAAAACTTGGCCAAAACTTGCTTGGCTTAGATACTTACAAGAGGAAGCAGCCATCTCCCAAAACTACACTTGACTGCAACCCATCACAGAAGGAAAACACAACAGGCAAAGAAGCTGCAGCTGTTACTGGAAGAGATGTATGAAGAAATGCTGCCAAATTTATTTCCAAAAGTATCACAAACCTGAACATCCCAGGAACACTGAATGTCTGCAATACGGCTTATGTAAAGGCGATAAGAAGTGACATTATATATGTTTATCTGCCTGCATGAAATAAAGAAAACTGTAAATATTCATTCTCTTTCACAAAAAGTAAACAAACAGAAATCCCGCAACCTTTTAGTGACTAGTGTGAGGCCAAAGGAAGAAGCAGCAGCAGACCTTGCCTGGGAAGGCAGCTCTCTTTAGGGAATCTTGGAGGGTGCTGGAAGTTTCGCTAACCTTTCATTTCAGAGCTCTACCCAATGCATTATTTAGGGGTAACATATTAAGCTTATAATGGAAATGCTGAGTCATAAAAACGCAAGCAAAAAGCAACAGCAAATGCATACTTATAAATATTATAAGCTACTGCTATTTGAATTGCTAATATTTTAATTATGTCCAACGATAACTAAACCGATACAAGTTTCTCACAGCATGGGGTCGCCAACGTACTGTGGGCAGAAGCCAACACATGCTACAGTCTATCTGAAGAATTTTTAAAATTTCCTGCATAATTGTGCTTCAAAGTATAAGTTAAAACAATTCTTTGTGATGTCAAGCAGAAATGCTAACCTTTCACGTATTACACAGATGCAAGAACATTTTGTTGAACACAGAGACGCCCAGAAAGACAGCACTTAGAGATGTTAAACGCTGCTGCTCATCACAGCCCAGCATTACACCCAAACCCTTCAATCACAACTATTTACCAGTCGACTTTGTTAGCCACCTCAGCTTCTTAGGTGGCTCAGAGAGCTGATGCTGGTCACACCAACCCTCCTACTTGTGCACAGCCAGCTACTGGGGTGACCGCAACACTGGGTGATGGGTTTGGTCACTTGTGGAATAAAATCACAATTTTAAGTCACATTGCTCACCTTTCCCTCATCTAAAAAGAATAGGAAGGAAACTGATGAGTTCTTTCTCCTGTATCAGAAGCCTTAACCACCCTCCAATACTAAGTATGTATCTCAGAGTCTGAGCAGCTGAAAAAAAAATATATTTAAATTGTGCTGAATTCTCAGAGAACAAATGACAACATTCATTTTGAGTCATTATTAACCTAACAGACCATCAAATGCAAATAACTCTCAAGTATGACTCAATTAACATTTTAACAATTACAGCTTTTCTTAATAAACACATCCATGCCTTCTACAGATTATTTTAAAAAAAACGAGAGAAAAAGAAGCTCAGCTCCATCTTAACAAACTTATTCCTTTTTAATAAATACAATGTCACCAAAGCAGTGTTTCAAATGAGGATGCATTTGCACAAAGAAGTTGAAGAAGCGAAGACACATACTCTCTGTACCCAGCTCACCAAACCTGGTAGAATTTCAGCTCAATCTAGTCTACTGTACTTCTCACAAGGCTCAATCCCCATCAATACTGAGATGCAGAATGCTTCTGTTACTTAGCAGCTCGAGAGAAGGTCTCCAGTTGCTGGATTGGCAGCTGCATTGCCTGGCTGTGCAGTGGGGGGACTAGTTCTCTCCTTCAGCACTGCAGGCGTTACTGCTTTGGGAGGTACAATGTCAAAGTTAGTTTGAACTTTGTTCATTGATACGATCTGCCTCGAGTTGGCAGGTATGAATCTGTGTGGGTGTGCTACATGCGTACGTATGTATCATTCCCAAAGAGTGACTAGAAAGCTGCATTTGGAAATTGAGTAAATAATTTCAGAAATAAAGTGAGATTTATTTTTGCTATTTAATGAGTTAGCTGCATAGATACTAATGATGCTGGCTGTACAGCAAGCGAGGGATAGCATAACCCCGGGACCAGCATTCACTCTGTCACTCAGGAGGGTGACACATTAACTGACAACAAACCAACTCCAGAACATTCCAGTTTACTGAAGTCCATTTAAAATCCTGAAATGCACAATATTTTTGAGCCTTGAGAAAATTAAACTTTGCTTTGGTTTCAAAAGATTTGGCTTTGATACCAGCGAAGGTAATATGGTAAATAAATGGAAAAATTCAGAGCTATTTTAACTGCAGCAGCTTCTAGAAGAGGAAATCAGTAGAATCACTATCTCTGGTTGGAAGTCATCAGCCATGGGCTAAGAAGAGAACAGTGTTTCACAAGCAAGAAAGCAAAGGCATTGCAAACAGACTGGGTTTTCTTACTGCACCTTTCTTATACTGAACTTAACTTCGAAAACTAATTGAACCAAATTACCCAGGGTTCTATATGAGGGGGAAATAAAAAGTACACACACACACGAAAGTTAATGGGGATGTGTGTGTGTGAAATGAAGCTGTAATATTTAATTGGTATTAAAACTGAGTTGGGAGCCAATCAATATTCAATAAATTAATTTTGGTGGCAAACTATTTAAGTTACAGGCTATTAAAGGATTTCTCTCCTCTAACAAATTGATGTCTCACTGATGGAGAGAATTTCTGCAGTGTTTTATTTAAAAATCCAATTAACCCTTTGACGAATGAAACAGTAATTTTTTGTACTGTTCTGACAGGCAAAGGTGTTTTCGACTTAACTAACATCTGAAATAGAATTATTTTTAAATTATAAAGAGCTTTCCTTTTAATATTATTTTGAAAATTAATCACTTTTTCCCCCTCATTTTGCCTGATATCACATCAATGGTGCCAATGAGGTGACATTAACTTCAGCTGAAGTGAATTAACAGCCCTCAGACCCTTTTGAGGTCAGCCTTCCCTGCACCAGGGACCCTCACTTCTCCATCAGCTCGCTGTGTGTAAACAATCCCAGTGCCGCACAGCACAACCTGCAGATCCGCAGGCACTCAGGCTGCTTCCCTGAGCCAAAAAACTACAAAACCTATTGCTGCTCTCCAAAATACACCCATACAAGCGGTGTTAGATCTACAGCAGAAGATAAAATTGCATGCAACCATTTATCAGTACCGTCTGCATAATTGTTGCTAAAAACCTTGGGAGCTTCACCAAATTTTGTATGCAGCACAGGCTCTTTGTCCTGTACCACTGCGTTTTTGTTATGATAATTTAAAATTGACGACATTATTCTTCATGACAGAAACAGTTCATGATATTACATGAATATTAAAATTGCAACAAAATACCTGCGTTTTGAAAGGATAAAACACAAAATTAAGAAAGTTATTAAAATAACCCGAATCAGATCTTTTTCTTAAGCTACTCAGTATAAAGGTCCTGATATATTCGAAGTTCCTTTTAAAATATTTGTTGGTTCCTTATCCTTCCTTTTCTCATGTCCTAAAAATAAATACCCTTGCATATCGGCTTGGGTGTGTGTGAGAACATCACTGTAAGGCTTAACTGAATCAGAGAGACAAGAATGTTTGTAACATATGAAAAGCAGCACCAATAATTATTCAATGAATTCAGAAATCAACTCCAGCAGTGAAGTGTATGAGATTCCCGCTGATACCGGTCATCTGAGAAATAATGATTTATTGCTGTTCAGTTCATGCTTACTTATGTGGATACAATTTTCCACTAAGAAATCAAAACAAAATAAGAAGCCCAAACATTTGCATGGTTCCTTCAAAGAGACTGAGAAATAAATTGAATACTAATAAGTATGTTTAGCACAGCTGATTTAGTCCACGTCCATGAAGTGTACAACATGCAAAAACCCCAGTGTAGTCAAGTTAACTTCACATACTTTTTGTGTAAATGGGTTAAGAAATAAATACTCTTCTGCACAAAATTAGAGGGAAACTTTATAACATTCATTTTGGGGAACATTCTTAATGCTTGCTATTACTTATTTTAACCTCTATTCACAACTTGGTTCATTTGAATGCAGCTACTTCTGATTTACAGCAAGGTAATCAGACTCTACATGTGAAAATTTAAATCAGCTCTGATGGCTAAACAGGGGGGTGGGGGAAGAAAGAAAAAAGACGAAGTTTCAAATCCAGCTTTTCAATTTGTGCCTTCAATTACATACATATTTGATGGCTGGATGTGAAAATGAAATGCAGCCAGGTACCACAATAATACAGAACCTATACAGTGCTATTCCCCACCGACTCATCATAACCAGGGTTAGGAAACTGGATTACTCAGAAGAAAAATGGAATGCCCCCCAAAAGCATTATTTGGTTGGTTTGTAGGTTGGTTGGTTTTTTTTTTCCAGAGTACTACAAAACCTACCAAGTCAGACTTAATTCCAGTACATCGTGTTTATGGCCAGCATTAGTAGTGTCAGAAATCTTTGCAGCCAGCACCCAAAACCAGCCCCCTCCACACACATACACGCACCCAGCCCCATAGCAGTAATAATTGACAAAAGCCTTGCAACATGTTGAGTAAAATATTAAACCAGTTAAAAATAAATGCATTCCTTTTGTGAGCAACAGTTTTGCAGTTCTGTGAGGTAAGGGTAAAGAGTTACCACTGATTTCCTGGAGCGGTTCTCCGGAGGATACATCCACGAGGGAGATGAGACACATAATTCTTGCTGGTTTTCTCTACACATGAGCAATACTATCCCCATTTCTGGGTCTCTTCAGTTGCCCCAAAACATGTATCAATATCTCTAAGGTTCCTGTTTCAACTACAAAATCACATTTGAACCAATAAAAATAAAGTAAGTTTTCATGAGAAAAATAAAACAATCAGAAGCTGTATTGCTTTTAGTCTATAATGCTATCTCTATAATTTTATGTGGTTAACCTACATGGTAGCAAAATAACCTTAACTTATTTTTCTTTGAAGCAGATCTGCCTGGTCTTCACTCTGTTTTACAGAAAAAGAAAACCAAAAGCACTGTCTTAACTGCATTGCTTGGATTAAAGAGATTTTTAAAAACAAACCAAAATCCTCTAAACCTTTGCCTGCAGATGAGTTTGAGCATTCCCAAAGTTGGTAAAAATAACAATTCTAAAAATGTACAGTAATGCCAGATGCTGCAGCCAGTTGTTGTTGACTATTTTAAAAAAATGTAAATTTGAACACATCCTGACAGTATGATGCTCTCTTACAACTCGTGTTTCTTACAGAGTTCCAGCTGGGAAATTATAACTGGAAGACATCTGTCCTTATATCTTGTATTCCAAAAACCCACAAAGGACAAGCTTTTTATCAGACTGGTGAGAGCCTTTTGTTGAAAATATAATTTCTCGGATAATCAATTATCTATCCAATTAGATAGCTTTTTGAACAAATCCATCTTTTCCAAAAAGGGAACGACAACTCCTCAGCCTCCCACTAATATCCTACAAATATCCTAATCAGCTTCCTACAGCCATACATGCTCTGTGAAGTAAAAGCCTGATCGGCTCATCTGGTAATTGTGAGCTAACTTCATCTAATAGCTCTCGCAAAGTAATAAGCTTACCAGATATCACATGAAAATTACGGCACCACGTTGAATTCATACTTTGTACCGCTCCCGAATGAATACGAATGCCTGTTTAACTTTACTTAGCACTTGATCCTGATTCCATTCAGCTCACAGAAGAAAAACAGCCCTTGATATTAATGCAGCAGAATGAAGTTGGTAGGCACGTAACCCACTCAATTTCTGCAGAACACTCAGTTAAGAGTATTTAACGCCGGTTAAATAGATGCCTATGCGCTCCTAAAATTGGGTTTCAATATTTGAAATTCAAGAGGCAAATGTTACATGGTGAAAGACCACTTCTGATCCAGCTGTCACATAACTGTTGACAGGCTTGAGTCAGGAAAATTGGATCACTCTACTGACCAAGGTGTCAACCTTCCCCTGCAATCAACACGCAGAAGACAGCAGAGGGTCTGTCTGTACAATGCAAAGGAACACAAGGCAGGGTGAATAAAGCACTTTGCCAGTGAGATAGTGACCTCTAGATGATCTCCTGCCATTCCTTCCAACCTAAATTGTTTTATGGTTCCCTAACACAGACTTAAGCCCAGGACACCAATTGTCTTTTTAAACCTTAAATAAATAAAGAGATCTAGAGAGCTCCTAGACAAGCCTGCAAAAGAGAACTGGTTGTTCAAGAGACCCTTACAAAGAACTCTCTGTTTTGATATTGGATTTAATTTATGCAGTCCCCATAAAACATAATTGTCTGTGAAGTCCCAGGTGCATAAAATTTTACGCTTCCAATTGAGATGCAAGTAATCTGGAATGGACTTCATTCTGCTCACATTTGTATCACAGATTGCCTACCTCTTCCCCTTCTAAAACTGCATGCATACTTTGGAGAAACTCACAAGTTAAAAGGGTTTTGATGATCATTTTAGGTTTAAAATTCCCCAGAAAAGTAGCTTTTCTTCTCTATTATTCCCTTCAAAATCTTCATGACGTTTTTACTAAATAGAAATCTTGCTGAACATCAGTGTCAGATGTTAGATACTTGTTCTCCATCAGTAATTGCACTTTCAAAGGTCAAACAGCAAAGTCAACCAATTGCTACTTTGTTCCACTTCCTCAAAACAGATGAAAAAAATATTGCAGCCGTAAGCACAAAGCAGCAGCATTTGAATTTTAACTGGAACTAGTAAGGTCAAAATGATCTGTGCTTATTCAGCCAAGTCTAGTAACACAGGGTATGAAACAACATTGGGTGAGTATTCCAAGAGTTAATGAGTACCAAGGGGGACACAAATAAATTTATGTTGATATTTTGATGGAGAATTTGAAAGAGATTAGGTTCATGGCATGCTCCTGGGGGAACCATGACTAAGATAAGAAGTATGAGCTATGAGACTTCATTTCTGAGAATTACCTAGAAAATAAATAAAGAAGCAGCTATGGAACTTTTGATGACTGGTATACAGAGACTTATACCTGGCTCGCAACCCTTGGGGAAGTGTTTAAAAGAGAGTCCAAGAAATAATGGATTTCCAAGCAAAAGTAAGATACATTGAAAACAGGTGAATAGAAAACACAAAGGGGGGTAGTGGAAATGAAAACAAGATGATTCCAGTGAACTACAGAAAAACACCAAATTGTAAATAACACATTTAAACCATGTGAAGAGAGATTCATTGAAGTCCTTGGTATCTAAATGTCATTGTTCTATTTTTAGGTGCCTGGTATTTAACAAAAAATGTGACCTGTACTAATTGATATTTAACTACTGTATTCAATTTGTAAACATGATATAAAGGGAAAGACAAGATGAATGCTTTATAGACATTAAGACGACAGCTTCAGCAAGGACAGTGATGAAAATTGGAAGGGTTTAGTTTACATCCTCTGAGATAGCATACTGTACACATCAGTCCCTCACTGTCTGTTTCACTAATTTGCATGAGCACTATAATTGACAGCTTGTTAACAGCTTATTAGGGACTCTGAAACCCTGTAAGCAACACCACACACAAACACAGAGTGGACAGAGCCTCTGGTCAGAAATTCTATTTTAACAATCCCAACTGAAACCCGCAGGTCAGAAACTGCATCTCCATTGCCTAAGCAGTAATTACGACTGGGGGGGTTGGGGGTGGGGAGGAGGGTAGCAAACCCGCAGATACCAGAGGGGAATGCAAGAACAGCCATGCCAGGTCAGACAAGCAGTCTGTCCAGACGGGTTTCTTGTCTCCAGCAGCAGCGAGTGCAGCGATAGCCCCCGCACACGCTCTCTGCCTCAAGCAATCTGCAGCTCTGGGACTGCCTAAGCCAGGAGTGGTGTTTCATGTTTAATAGCCACTGATGGATTTTCTTCTGCTATGAATCTCTCTAAATGTATTTTGAACCTCAGTAAAGTTTGAGCACAATTAAATGGTTTAAAATATCTTACTGTTGTCAATCTTTCTGTGGATATTATCTTAAAGCTTTGTTTTGTTTTGTTTGGTGTGGTTTTTGGGGTAAAATAAACAAATTAATATGTAAGCTGCAGCTCTTTTTCTGCGTTTCTAAATATAATGTAGTCACAACATGGCCTTACTGCAGCCTACGATGGAAAATGTCTATTAGTATGAATTGCAACATATCACATGAAAGACAATAACAGCATCATAACACATAGAGAAAGCTATTTGTATTTTCTGGTGAGGGAGTACAGAGCTACTGAATGTTGTCCTTACTTATCTTAGGATGAAAGCCTTATTATAAGCTCATTTCAGTTGAACAAATCTCTCTGGGCTCCCTGCTGAGCAAAGCATTTAAACTTTAAAGCTAAAGGCATTCATTTTCCTTTGCTGACAGTGAAAACCTTACTGCACAAGCTCCGCACTGCACATGGAAGCTTCCAGCTTGGTCAGTGGCAGAATGCATTAAGGCATTTAGCTGCTTACTGCGTTCCTCTGCAGTGAACGGACATCAAAGGCATTCATTTCCACGGGTAGCAAGAGTGGACTCTTCAGTGCAACTAACGTTATCCTGCTCAGGTTTAAGTGCTCTTTAGATTCCAAATACAGAATACAGTGACAAAATATTCTGAGCAATGTTTTTCAGATCATTCTGACTTGCCGTTATTTCAGAGGAGTATTCAGCACAGTGGTCCAGACACTGGAGAGTTGAGAGGCCCTTCCCTGGCTCGAGGCACACAATACCCATCAATATGGAAAAGATGCACGCTACACAACCACAGCTTCCTATTTTTCACTGTCCATGTTCTGAACAAAGATTTTTTTTGTTATCTTTTTAAAAAAAGTAATCTTTTGCTTATTCCAGCTGTCTGTGAAAAGCAACTTTCAAACACAAATATTCAAAAGCCTGACTGCACACCACAAAAGGGACCAGGTGCTTCTGTATACACACTTATGAGCAAGATCTTCAATGCTTATCATCTTATGTATTGGGTGACTCGGAGATCAGAGACGAAGTTTAATCACTCCTGTTCAGCCACGTGTAACACGTCCCCAAATCAAACACCCACATCATAAGAACTCTCTGCTGCATTCAGCAAGGCAAATAAAAAAAATAATTAATCTCATCTACCTCTTAAATTTTACTTAGCTTAAACGGTGGATCTAGTCTTATACTCACTAAAACGAACAGAAGTTTGCTTTGTTTCACCAGGACAGCTCTTACATCCATTCTCAGAAGTTCTACCATAATACCAAATAAAGTATTTTTAGATAATGGTGCCGTAAATATTGCAAAATGAGTAACTCAAAGGAAATATGTTGTCTGTTATGATTTGGGGCAGGGAGTGTTGTTTGGTTAGGTTTATTTTAAAACATCTTCACAGTTTATTGTTGCAAATAAGCAAGCCAGAAACATAATACTGATTCTTATCAGTACACAGATCCGGAAGATTAGGAAATGACTGTGTGACTGTGGTTTTCACTACCGAGACTGTGTGCAGGCAGCAACAGAGTTGACAATGCTGCAGTAATAAAGCATGAGACCAAGCCAGAATCTTACTGGAACACTGACTGACTGACACCTGAGAAGATAGATAAATAAATGCAGTGATTATAGAAACACTTGCTTATCAGCCTATATTTTTTAATATATCTACGACAAAAGTAAAGGCAAAACACAAACCAGAAACCCAACACCAGGAGCCATCATTATTATAATTAGGTCACAACATGAGGGAAAATTCTGTCCAGGTTAGTCCAAAAAGCAGTCCCAAGAGTTCATTTTGTTAGGTGAAACATACTTCATCTTAATCTCCAGTAATACTTATGTATGCTACTAACTTTTAAATGTGAGTATCTGAACTGTTTTACATTGAAGTCAAAGGACTATTTGATTAAACTCAAGAACTGTATAAATATTTTTCTTAATTAACACCAATATTAACAGTAGTATTTAGCACTTCACTAACATTGAGACTTCTACCAGTAAAATAACAAAACTGTTGCCAGTTCATGTTACTGAAAACTGTGGTGGGGACATTATTTTTATGACTACATTATACTACATGTTTTGCTTAATGTATTAACACTAAAAAATTAACGTCTGTGACTCAAAAACAAGATCTGAAATGAACCTAATAATTAAATGAAGAGAGAAAATCTTAAGCAGAAGGAACCGTCCGTTCTTCATTAAAAAAACCCCCAAGAGTGGGCTTCAACTGTGGTTGGAAAGATTCAAATGAAAGAAAAAAAACACCAAACCCCTTTCCAGAGTCAAAGAGAGCCAAAGAGAGTAACAGATGATTAGAAGTGGTTAGGTCTTCATTGTACATATAAATGGATAAGCCTTGCCTACGGACTAAGCAATATTTAGAGGTCTACTTCAAATTACCGCTATGAAAATGCTTCCCTGACGTCAAATTAGCACATGAAATCATTTTAAGGAAATGAAGAATTGTATTTGTTCTTTAAGCTAACAACATGGGTAAAGAAAAATTCACTGGTACAGACATTAAGAGAAAAGCAATTCTGCTATCTGGGTGCCACGTAGCACATCTAAGTCTGAAGAATCATCTCCAGCTCTTGGGTACCAGGAAGTGATACCAGGAGGGATCAGAAATTACGTAGAGGTTACCTATAAAATTAAGAACTCTTTTTATAGGACATCATATAACAACTAAAACTGTATAACAGAGTATTTTATGCCTTTGCTTTTCTTCACAAGTGTTTAATTGACAAAAACAGTATTAACAAAAATGACTTAACAATTCAATTTATAAAGTTCAACAAGAATTTTAGCCTGACGGTCATCCATAGCATTACTGATACACCAATTAGGCTCACCAAACGAATGAGTTAACTGTACAATCTGTTGTCTTTTGGTGTAGTCTGCTTGCTTTTATAGTCAGACTCTGCTTGTTACTACTACTTTGAAAATGTATTTGTAGAATTGGCTTTAATGATTAAGAACATTACAGAGAGTGCCAGCCTACAATATGGTGAATGTTAAAGTGGCAAGATTTTAAATTTAAATCCCAAGAGTTTGGGAACTAAGCAGGGCAAGCTGAAAGGAGTGGGAATTGCTACAACGTTGGCCCTGAGTCAGTTTTTCCATGCTGATTACCTACTGTAACTAGCAGCGATTTTGATGGTGTTTGGCAATTTTTATTTTACTTACAAACATTTGCATAAAGGCAAAATAAGACATTTTAAATAGCCTCAAATCAGTTGTAAGAATAAAAACCAGCTGTATTTACTGTCCTCCTAAAAAGGCCTTGCTGCCGCACCAAAAATTTGTGGTGCTCTATGCCTGCTGAAATTGTGATACAAGATTGCACTCACTTTTATCTTACCCTAAGTAATACTATTTCCTACAACTGTAAAGGAACTGCACTATCGTATCCTATGCACTATCATATCATAATCTATTTAAAAGAACTGGCAGAGCTACAATAAAAGTCATCCTTTTCTGTAGTTGCTTCTTTGCAAATCACCCAAATGCTAGCAGTTGAAGAGAGCCTTTGATTTCTTTTCATGTTGGCACTGTAAACCCCTCTTGTTCGATACACACATATCCCTCAACTTCTGTCAAAAGCAAGAACAAATTTCCTAACCAAAACTGAAAAGTCCTTGGCTTTTCAAATGACTATAAATTGCATGGCTAAGTGCATATGGCCACAGGGCTGTCACAGTTACTTTTCTTGACAATTCATCATAGCATACTAATTCTGTAATATCATTACTGTGTCTCTTCTCACTGTACTGATCCAGCCAGCTAATTTAATCAACTAATAATAGATTCAGAAATGGATGCAAAGGGCCCTAGCACTTCAAATTATATTACTAGAGATGCACAGCAGTAAAAGCAATGTATTCTGTACTTGCCATTAAATATAACCCCGGTAAGTTATAGTCTGCTTGTAAGTTGGAGATTTTCCTTTAAAACGAAAAGAAAAAATATTTGTACAAGTTCAGAAAAGGTCTTTTTCAACAACATTAAAAAAGGAGTTTATTTCACACTAAGCATAACTTAGAATTACACTGCATTAATTTGAAGAAAAAATTATAACCAACTATTTAATCAATTATCATAATTACTGTAGGTAAGTTTCAAGGTAAAAAAACACTGCAGGAAAGAAATATATATCTGTAGTCGAAGCTAAAGGTATATGATTAACTGCAAAGTGAGCCATTCAAACACGGACAATTAATTTTATTAAATTTTAATCTTCTCCGAAAATGTCAATGGTGATTAAAAACATTATTCTCTAACATCTCAGTCTATTTTGCATGTCATGAAGACTAATACTAAAAAAAGCAACCCAAAATGTAGGCAAAAGTGAAATGTGGACCACATCCAATTTTCGCTTCTCAAACACTGATGACCAAAGTAGCGCCCCACGAAACTGAGTACACAACAGACTCTGATCCGGTACCTGCTCACTTCAGCCAAGAAATCTACACAATCCAAAGGACACAGCCGCAAGATGCCACAGACCTAACATGAGGTAGACGTACTTTGTAGGCACCTAAATATTTGTCATACCTCCAATGACCAGGGACTGCATTTGCCTGAAGCCGCTGACTGCGCGGTGTTACCTCCTGTTTGCTGTCAGAGCGTTGAAAAGAAGGATGCTACTCTGGATACGGCACACTGTGATGAAACCATGCTCAACAGCCCCCACTTCAACCCCCACATAGTAACTCCTACTCAAGATTAATACTAGATGAATTGCCAATGCCAACCCAATTAATCTTCTGGGGAGCTTATGCTAAAGTCAATGAATCTCTTCACTTGCTGAGGTGTTTTGTGTATTGGGGCCTAAACCAAGGCAAAAGTGCGTTTCCTGAGGTAAAGAGTTAATTTTGGCAATACTCAGTGAGCAAGGGTGATAGAGATTTATAGACTTACTCTCTGGCCATGATTCAGGCGGGCAAACGTTTAACATTTTAAAAGCGATTAGAGGCCTCCGAAATGCAATGAATCTTCTGCACCTGCCAAAGCACTCTCCCTGAAACGAGGGTGCCTGAATTTAGGCTTACATTAAGGCCAGACTAAATACATATTTCTTAAAACATGTTACGCAAAGATCACCATGTACTCTCCCTTTAAGGTGTCCAATGTCACTTGTTACTAAGCGCAATTCAAATTATGCCTACCTAGTCTAAAAGCAAGGCATCTGCTTGAGTACCATAATCTAACAAAACAAATAATTTTCCTTTCATCAATATACAACAGCTTTGTTCATTACTGGGAAACGTTAGGTGGTGAAGTATTGAGTGCTATGCATTTTACGCTTAAATCAATGTACTGTCTTGCAGTTATGCCACCTAATGTGTTTTTAAGCCATGCGCTACAGAAATCAATGTGGTTCTTATTTGATATTCAGTGTTAAGTTCAGCCTCATAAATTTAGAATTGCACTCTGTTATTTTGATGGTTATGTATTAACCATGTCCTGTAAGCTTTATGATTTTATATTCAGACATACAGTAAATCATGCCAGTTAGACACAAATGGCATACGGTGGCTTTATTTTTACTGTCCATTCTGGAAAAGAAAGAAAAGGATGATTCATTTGACCTATTGAGGAAGAAAAATACAGTATATCAGATAAATTTCAGAAGGTGTATCAGTAACAAAATTAGGCTCCATAAAATTTAACTGAGTCTTTTCTGAGACAAACTGATTTGCAGCAGATAAATGTGTTTGATATACTTCATCTTACCAATATTTTACACTGGAACAGGCACACAACAGTTGATCATTCTTTGTAACACATCTAGCAGGTGCTATGCTATTGTCTAGAAATCAAATGCTACACTGTAAATATTTTTTTCTAAAAAAAAAAAATATTCTATTGGTACACAGAATAAAACCCAAGCCTTTTCCCAGCAACTTCCATGGTATTTTAATAATGGAAAAACTTTTCTTACCCTGTTATTTCTTTACAGTATCTAGATAAACTTTATCTTGTACAAGAAGCCAGAAAACTCTCCTGCTCCACAAGGCATGCTTTTTTAGTGAGTGGAAAGTTTATTTTTTTTTCCTATTTGCTATCTCATTTCTTGAGACAAAACAAACCACAGGTATCTAGATCATATGGCAATACAAAGATTTTTGCTTCATTATTAAATGGGGCTTCTCTTCAGCATTTTATACCAAGTATTTTTTCACACAATGGTAGTTTCAGTGCTTACTGAATATTTTTCAAATCAACTGTCATCTGGCATTAGTTTGAGAACTGTATTTCACTTTACTATTGCACTAGTTTTGGCTGGGATGGAGTTAATTTTCTTCATAACAGCTCATATGATGCTATATGGTCCACATCTGCATCTGTTGCCGCAGCAGTGCTGATGACAGAGGGATGGTTTCAGTCCTGCTCAGCAGCGCTCACACAGAGCCAAGGCCTTCGCTGCTCCTCACCCCACCCCACCAGCGAGCAGGCTGGGGGTGCACAAGGATTTGGAGGGGACACAGCTGGAACAGCTGACACCCATGACCAAAGGGATGTCCCATGCCATAGGACATCATGTGCAGCAGATAAAGCTGGGGGAAGGAGGAGGAAGGGGAGGACATTCAGAGTGATGGCTTTTGTCTTCCCAAGTCACCATTATGTGTGACAGAGCCTGGCTGTCCTGGGAAGGGCTGAACACCTGCCTGCCAGGGGAAGTGGAGAAGAAATTCTTTAGTTTGCTCTGCTTGGGCATGAAGCTTCTGCTTTACCTGTAAAACTGTTTTCATCTCAACCCATCCTCTTTCATTTTCCAAGAGCAGTTAAACACTGAAAAGGCCACTGAAAATCATGGTGTGCAGCACTGCAATCTTTTTTTTTTTTTAAATATTATTGTCACTATAGCTTAAAAACTAAATGGATAAAAATCACAGAAAGACTCTGTGTTTCTCCTGATAACAATTCAAATCACAAAAAATAATCTGACAGTATCTATAGTGTAATCCAGGAGAAAAACAAGTAAGAAAGCTTTTCTTTAGCACTAACAATGCATATGGCTAGGCATTTGCATGGATTCCTATCTAATCATAGCTCAATAGTAGAGCAAAAAGTGTCACTTTATGTCATCTCAAGGGGCTGGAGCATCCTGATTCTGGGGTAGAGGCACTGTTGTCATCTGCCCACAGTTTACCCTGCCCAAGGTCTCTTGGAGCTATGCCCCACATTTTCTGCATTACATGCTAGCTCTCTATTCCAGGACCTGCTGCACTTCACAGTTCAGAATTCACCCTGCCACTACAGCAATAAAACCAAAACATAAATGAACCATGAAATGGCTTACATGACGCACTGCCAAACAACTGCATTTGGTTTGCCGTGCTGTGAATAGGCAGGCCAGCTTGGCTCATCAGGCCGCACGCTTCATAGCGACGTGGTTCTGCTTCTGAACTTCAGGTCATCCACTGCTTTTCTTAACAAATACAGAATGATCACACAGGTCTAATTAGGGTGAGTTAAGTGTCACAAATAAGGCCACTTCTGCATGGCCTCGTTAGGGGGAGGCAATGAAAATGTCTTCAGTTCCTGGTTATGCAGCCTGTGCCTATGCACTGGGATAACTGCTGCATACAACTCCCGATGCAACAATTCTTTCAGTACAACTTCTATCCAGTAGAACTGCAAACATCCTATGGCAGGGAATTTCTTATTAAGGCTCTTCTGAATTTACTGCAAAGCTAAAATACAGCCTATGCTATGCATTATTAAAATATGGTATAACATTTGATTTTTCATGATTCTGGTAGTAAACTATCATCACCTGGTGCTAGGAACTAAAACCAAATTCTCCCGGGGGCAGAATCTGTCTATTCTAGAAGCTGCATCAGTGCAGAGAGCTCCAGAGTTTCCGAGGTCCATAGGTCCCCTCCTTTTCCTTTAGGAACAGTCATAGGAGACCATCCAGTGCACTGCACACACAGAGTAACAACAACAATTGCTAAGGAATTCCACATAACTGATAAGAAATATAATCCTACCCAAATTAGCTGTCATAGAATTTACTATATATACAGTGGTACTTGTATTTTTACAGTATTTTTCCTAAAACACATCGACATGCTGGCAAGCAAAATTAGATGCTCTTATCTTCCAATTTTTACTATAATCTTGAGCCCTGATTTTCTCTGCACAAGCCACATATAGATTTATATTTTGACAGTAGGAAGTGGGAAATATTTATAGTTAAATAGAAGGAAAAAAAAGAGCACGCTACAAAGTATGTTACATAATAATTATCTCTCCCTAAATGAGAAATGTTTTCATTCATCATATGTGGTAAGCTGAAGCAGGTCACTGCCACAGCAATTTATAGACAGGATTCCCTAGAACTGAAGCAACTTGCTGGTTGACTACAGCCTGCAGAAAAGTATCATGAGGACTGCTGCAATTTTCCTTTGAGGGAAAGCTTCATTTTTTGTTAAAAGCTAAGATCAACATCCAGGTAAAAGTCACTTCACAAAGACACAGAAACAAGAGAGAGCAAAGTCTTCAGCAAAGAAGTTTCCAGGCAGGGTTCGCTGGCACACCAACAGCCCATATTTGAACAACCCAAGGGGCAATATCAAGGCAGCAGACACTTGAAGGATAAGGAGAAAATCTGTGGAGCACATTTTGTTATAGGAGAAAAAAACCCAGCAAACCCAAAACCAAACCAAACCAAACAAACAGCAGCAACAAAATAAATCCAAACCACAAACTTCACTGAATGACCTAGCCATTGGCAAACCAAGAAACCAGTCTTTAGGAAAGGGCAGGGCTAGAACAGACCAACATGGTGACATTCACAGAGCACTGGAAGATAGGCCAGACTGAAGCAAAGCCAGGAAAAATGACTCCTCTGCATTCCCAATCTGGATCACATGGGCCACTGGCTGGCAGAAAGGACCAGCTTGTAAGGAACCATCAGGTAACCTGGACTTCCCATCTGAGAAGCAAAGGCAGGAAAAATGTGATCCAGGAACGCATACTCTTTGCTAGAAAGGGGGAACAGGAAGATGCTCAAAAAACCTTGGTTACAGGTATTTGCTTATCATTTTCTCTGTAGGAGGAAAGAAAAAAACCAACCCTCCACTACCACCAGACTTCACACCATACCCATGCCCCAGTGCTAGCACCACGGTGCAAAGAGCTCTGGCTTCTGCTGGTATCCTTGCACCTACAACAGGATGCCATTATAACACTGGGGAATTGGTATATGATGTGCATTTATATATCCAAGGTCATTAAACTTGCTTCTGCTATACATACCAATGCATTACATCCATCTTTTTAATCTCTGCTTCTCACTGGGAGAGCACTGTGCTTTCAAATCTGCAGTGTATTATTTTTTTGAAATGTTCTTCCTGCCTACCATGGGAAAAGATTTTCCAGCAGCCATTAGCTACAGCCATTTTCACATCTCATTTTAACAAGCTATAAAAGCAGAACAACATGCCAATTACATGAAATAAATAAAATGAGTGGGTACAAGATGGCTAAGAAAACCTCTTGCACTGCATAGATTTGTTAGAGAGTGTATTAGGGTTTCACTAATGCATTTATAATCTTGCAGAACAGCCTGGCACATCTGCATCTTCAGTATAACAGAACAGCAAAGATGATACAATCCTCGGAGAATTTCTATTTGAAATAATTTTAGATCTGTTTTATGTATACCAAGGAAGCTGCCAGTCAATCTGATCTTCAAATACACTGAACTCCTCAGAGGAAACTCTGGTAAACTGCAGACTGTTCACCTAAACGCATTTATTTTAGCAACATGAAAACTAGTTGCTGTGTTTGGCTAATAATATGTTGCACATTTGGAACTTTGTTAAATACCTTAATTGTGTAGCAGAGAATAAGGCAGTTAATTTACACAGAAGGACATAGAGGTGAGTTTTACGTCTATATCTCAGAACAAAGTAAGTAAATTCACTGAACATATGGCTTATTAAATTTAATAGTTCCTTTCCAAGATGATTCTGATTGCCATGTTTTGAAAGATAGGATTTTAAAAAAAAATTCTTTTGGATATTTGCCGTTAAGCAGCTATGCCATCTGTCTCTCCAAATGAAAAGAAACTCAAGACTTTGATTACTATTTTCCTAACCAAGACTTAGGGTAATATATTTCTAGTACACTGATTAACTAGATCTGACATCACATTGCAGACCTGTTTATTATCCTTTTTCAAAGAACTACCCACGTATATGCATGAATGTGATATACGATGAGAGAACCATAAGGAAGTGCCATCACCTCTTGCATCACTTCCAGGCACTGTTGGTGACACTGTGTTATTCAAATAGGCATCTTGTATTTTCACTCAAGTTTTTAGGAGACAGATGTCTAAAGCATCACACTCCAAACTGGACTATAGAATTTGTCATAAATGTTCAAATTAAAAAAGGAAAAAAAAAGGAAGCCCCTCACAAATTTAATTGCAAAAATATATATCACAAATAAGATGCTGAACTGAGCACATCACACCGATTCTGTGTATCAAGGGGAAAAAATGCAAGCTTGAAAGTATGCCAAATTCTTGGAATTTACATAATTTATACTTCAAATCCTCAGAAATCCAAATCATTTTTCCTGTCTAGTTATTTTCTAGGGAAATCTTTTTTGCTAGTAGCCTCTGAGCTGACACAAGCAGCAATTCACCTGTGCCTGAACCAAACTTGATTATTTCATTCCCAGGGATAAGAAGTAGATGCATGGTCTATACATTTAAGTCACCAAGTATCTCTTTCAAATCCAGCTGGAAGCTGGAGAGGAGCCCGGGAGCAGTGATCAATGGCCTACAGGCCCCTGACCAGTCACCAGGACCAGTAAGGTAACACAGCCACCACTACCACAGAAATGCTGTACGGCTGGGGCCTGACTCAGATGTATCACTGTTCATTTAAATCACATGAAGCTTCACTTGGGACTTTGGGGCATATTATGTTCAGCGCATTGAACAGAGCTGAACAAAAATAAAGCCTATATACAGTCAAAGGCATGGTGGAAAAGCACAAGTGTTGAATACCCCAAAATAAATTAAAAAACTAGGTTTCATCACCCAAGTGATACAAGTATACATATATATATGGGAACTGATTTATCACTACACCACTTTTTTTCCCTTTTAACAGCTGTATTAATCAAAGTAGTAACCAAAGCAGCTTCTGGAGCAGAGCTTGGCTCCTAACTCAGGCCCCTCAAGCCACGCAAGGCTCTGTGGCACTGCTCTTGGTGGCCCGGGTTCCACCGCGTGGCAGGACAGCACAAGGCAGAGGGGTGGAACTCTGTTTTCAACCCAGATCATTCTATGATTCTATAAGGCAGACACAGGTAGCTCTACCTGCTCCCTTTGCTGTATGCCATTGACAGAAACGGGCTGTGTGAAGGTTGTGATGAAGTAAAAAAAAAAAAGTTGGCTTAAAAGTTGCATTTTAAGCAAATATTTTAAAAATTTACTTTAGTCCTGAGACAACACAGCCAAAGCAGAGGCTGCTGTATCCTAAGGCAAGATGCCGGCCTTCCGCCTAGACAGAGGGGCTCTGTATAAAACCTGAACAACCTGAAACAGCACAGAAGCATTTTGTAACACTGTTAAATTAGGTACATAATAAATAACTACACAGAGCAACAGCAGAGTTGTGATATAGATGGACAAATGAGGCATGGCAAACTATGTGCCAGAAGTAGAATCTGCAAACTAAGAACAAGGGCTGTAGAAGAAGCAGGACAGATGTCCAGAGAAACAGGGTCATAAAAGATAGACTGTTCTGGGAGTAAATGAGATCCCTTGCTTTTGGGTGAGGAGGACAAGCAGCACAGAACAGCTGAGGAAGAACAAGGGAAACGGGTGAGGATAAGTTACTCACTTCAGTTCCAGCCCCTCACTGGCCACACCACTGTGGCTGTTGGCCAGCCCTCGGCCCCAGCGCCACATAGCTACAGCTGGCTCAGCAGGACACTGGTGAGCACCAGCTCTGCAAGCCTGTAGTGAATCACGACCAAGAGCCACATGTTTGTAGTTAATGAGTATTGACCTTGTAAACCCTTATTTTGAATCTTCAAACTGGCCGGTCATCCCAACACTCCTCTAACTGGCAAATAAAGGTCCCTCAGGAGATGGCAGTTTCAGCACAGCAGGCTCTTCATACCAAGCTCAGGAGTGGCAGGTGGGAAAGGACGGTCTCACAGACTAACACAAGGCAGCTCAGTGCAAATACCGCAGCACAGGCTGTGCTGGTCCCTCTCTTCTAGTGCAGAACAAGACTAAAAGAGAGAAGGTGCAGTGCAACGCTGAGAGCGCCTCAGCCAAGGGGCTGTGCAGCACCATCACCCCATCAAAGGGCAACCTTAGTCGGGACATAAAAAGGAGGAATGCTCAGAGGCCCGCTCAGTGCTGCCCTATGTTTGAATCCAGCACACAGTGCAAGCACAGTTCCTGGGTTGCTGGTCATGGTTCCAAGTGAGAGTACACCTGGGTGACAGATACCAGTGATTCTTACATAACAGCATTACCAGGAGATAAGTCTTCTTCCAAATATTCGATTTAGAGTATGAAACAGTATTCAAGCACGTTTTTGACCTCCCTGATGATCTCACTCTTGTAACATAAAGGCTGCCTGGAAAGAATAACAGCAGCTGAAATGAATTCACCTAATGGGATGGACTTCTGGAAATTCTTGTGCAAAATTATCAGAATTCAGTTCCTGAACTTCAGGTTTGAATAGCATAAGAAAAAGCCTGTCATTTTAATTCCTCAGACTTCAGAAACTCTTAAAACGAGTCAAGTATTTTGAGACAATCACTATACAGAACTGGTGTTACCAGGTTTGCAACCGTTTCCCAGACTGAGGAATTTTTATTGTGCACAAATAAACGGAGCTCAGTCTACTCACCAGTAAGCTCAGTGGTGCTAGCACTACACATGTTTGCATCTACAATCTTCCTGTTCTTGCAGCACTGCCATAAACTCACAGTCTGTATGCATGCAACCCAGAAGTCTCCTTACTATTGATAAATCATAATAATGAAGTTATTCTGATTATTTATCAAAATCCTTCTTGAAATAACATTAGATTTAATTAACACTTAAAGGGACTTGCAGAACCAAGATTTTTGCTCCTAATTCTTGCAAAATTCCTTTGAATGTTATAATTTACTGAACTTGATGAAAACATGATGCTCACATAAGCACTGTAACAGCTGACAGCATTGCACAATTTGCATTGCCTTTCATAAATAACTAAAACAGATCTTGAAAAATTAGATAATCTGCAATGAAGACTACAAATTTAATTACAGCATACTTTTGGGGAGGGGCGGGCAGGTAAGGCTTACCTACGACCCAAATATGGAAAGCTACAATACAAATTCTCCTTTCTGCTGCTACCTTTTGTCGCAGCTGATCTGTTAGAACAGGTTTTACTATATTTATATTCTGATGCAAAAATTATTAACTAACCAAATGATAAATCCATTCACAAATGCATTTTAAGCATGAATGAGTCATACACATGCTCACAGAAGGAACGTGAAGCAGAAATTATCATAGTATTAGGTGGCTTGGTTCAGCATCTGCCTTTGGATACACATATGTCTCGCTGCTATGAAAGTCCATTGGGCTTTTATTAAACAGCAGAATTTTTTTCATAATTACGGAGTCAAGTCTGTTGGTTAAACCTGTAAGAAGTACACACCTTATGTCCATACTGTTATATGCTAGTTAATTACTTTCAGTTTTGAGAAACACCTTTTTTTTGCTTTGAAGAAATGACAAGAAGGTGTAATTTCCTTCACCCTGCTTGGTGTACAGCTTATACTGCATGGCAAGACGTGAGTGGCTCCAAAGGCTGACGCTGGGCTGCGGAACAGTCACAGCATTGCTCCAGATTATTTTACGTCAGAGCATTCTAGCATCTCCACAAATATAATGAAATATCTTATAAACCAAGGTATTTGTGATCACATCAATGATTTCTCTCATCATACACACCCTGACCCAGTTCAGGTTTCTAATAAGTGCGTGAGCTACAGTACTCATCTGTGGGTTTATAAGGAACTTCTGAACACGTGTCTTTGGGTCTGTGCCTTACTAATTTCAAAGTCTCCACTTCCTCGTCTCTCTCCTTGTGCAAGTTTGTACATCTTCATAATACCTTCTGATTAATTTATCACATAGTAAAGATTTTAAAAAATCATTATCCTTTTGATCTAAAAATCCTTATATTTCATCTTTAATACGTTCTTTTGAGAGGATCTTTCTGGAGAAGTTGCCACGTATGTTCTACTCCTCTGAGACATAACAGCAGAGCTCAAGTAAGACTTCAGGAGCTTCAAATCATATTTAAAATTGTCTGAAAAGTTTTTGTTAAAAATCCCCATTTCTTTCATGCTAAGAAAAGTGGTAGTATTATTGCAGCACTATATGGCACAAGAAGACTAACAAAAAGCAAATAACATAAAACCAATATTTGAAAGCGTGTCAGAATTTATCACCACAGCAGAGATTTGGAGCATTTCTAACATGCAGTTACTTTGTGAACTAAACTCAAATAAGGAGGGACAGAAGTAGAGAAGAGAAACATATTGATCTCTTTAGATTGTTTTTCTATGATGATCATTATTTCTGGAAGCTGATCTGTTCCTCCATTATTTTTTAGCCATGCAAAGAATTCATCAAAGGTAGGAAAAGTAACCCTCACTTTGCACATTCGTACTGTAATATTCTGCTCTCTAAAGAGGGCTCCTAAGCCATCACGTGTCAAACAAAACTAGAAGATTATCAGGAACCACAGTAAAGCCTTAAGCTTAAGGCACTACATTATATTTTTTTAAAAAATGCAGGAAGGGAGAATAAATGGTTTCTCAGGCAAAGACTAGCAAACGCCAGAATATTTTTACCGAGACTGAAAATAGCATGAGAAAGCTATGGTAAAAAATGCCAGTAGAAAATGAAATACCTAAAATAAAAAGTGAGTACATATTATCAGGGGACTGACCAAAGCCACAGAAAAAGTACAGCTACCTGGTCTACCTCCTTTACACTTTATCAAGCACAATTCTTTACAATGCTGACTGACTGAAGTCCTCAGAATTATTTGCAAATCGTTGTCCCCACAACTCCAGCCTGTAAGCTAAAGAGGTGCAGTACTGTTAGTTCCCAAAGGTTTTCTCAGGATCTTCAGCAAAACAGCTGGACTGAGGATAAGATAGAAAACACCGATTATTAATGTCTGCCTGCTGTGGTTATGGGTCAGTCTTCTAACATTTATCATAGGTTTCTTGTTTATCTTTTTCTCTTAAAAAAAGTGCCATCCAAAATATCATAATTGTAATCATACCAGGCTGCCTTCATCTCTCATGATATATACAGAAGTAAAATGAAATGAATTAATTCAAGCCACTCAAAAATCTGAAAACAGGAGAAATTCTGCTCTTAAATTAACAGAAACATTCACATGAAAATATTAGATTGCATTCTGTCACCTAAGAGCACTGATACAGCGCTCCATTATGTATAAATGTCCTTACTTCTGGGTAAGGACATTAAGTCCACAAATAGAGAGTCCACAAGGGAGAGGACAATGAGTCCTGATTGAGCGAGACAGACAGAGGACAGGCAAGGAGCGTGATCCAATCCCAAAATTCAGGATTAAACTGAATATGGGTTCCCATCTTCAGATACTCTTTGGGAAGTCAAATTATAGGTTAAGAAATAAACTATCTCAAATAATAAAAACTGCCTAAGTATCATAATAGAAGTGGTCTTGAAGTATGCAGTAATTATCCAGAAAATTAGAACCGGCAAATTAAACTAGATGATCAAGACTCAAAAAGCCTTTAGCAGCTACCCAGGGATATATTGACAGGACTGGGCAGATAAGGTTTATTACTTCACTATTTAATGCTGAAAATGTAGAGTTCCACAAAGGAAAATGTAGAAAGCGCCACAAAGGAAGGAAACTCACTGAATATTTAGATACATTGTTAGCTTTAGAAATAACTATGAAACACATAAAAATGAGAAAGAAAATAAAACCCTGACTATTTCTATCTCATTCAGAAACACAACACAAACACAACTATTCAGTTACTAGCAACCTCACAACATTCACTGACACGTTAACCCTTCAAGGCCAACAGCTCAGGTGGCTTACTATAGTAGAAGAGGTTATTAAGGTGAACATCAGTATTTACATACAGATAAAAGACATCAAAACTTACTCTGTGTATTGCTACAACATGCTTTTGAAAAACAGCATACACGCTTCGTCAGTGAAAACATTTTTGATGGCATATTAGTACTCCCTAGCACACGTGCTGTTTCCTTGGCCATCCTAAGCCACAGCTGATGACTTCTCTGCAGCCTCCTTTGACTCCTCTTTTCTTTGCACCTTATATCCCACTATTTGTTCTCACCCACTTGTCTTTTCCCAGTACAGGATGTCACAGGCTTAGCCTTGACCTAGTCCTTCCCACCCAACACCTTCTTTCTAGACATTGTACAAAACTGTTCAGAAACAATTTCTGAGCACCACTGTTAGAGACCTTGTGTTTTACTCAGCAAAAAGTTTAAAAAGAAAAAAAGAAAGCTACAAAAGAGAAACTCCACTGTGTTAAGCAGTTATATCCGTTTCCTTGTTTTCTCCTTATTCACATCAAGTAATATACCTTACAGCTATAGCATTATGTAGGAGATACAAAAATAGCATATGACTCCTTCAAAATAATTCCCTTCTTTTGAAAGAAAACTGGAAAGAGTAACTTTATTGTAATTCATCTTATTTCAGATTTAGTAAACAGAAGTGTTCTATGGAAAATTGATAAACCCATTTCTTATCTAGTACCACTCAAGATTTTTTATAAAAAAGTATTTCTTCCCCAGGAATCATGATTACTCATTCTTACAGCTCAGCATCTGAAGAAACAGAAGCTGTATTTTCACTCTTGAACGCTAATTTGATGTTGAGAAAAGTCCCTTAACCATTTGCGTGAAAAAGATCCAACTGCTACCTTTCAATATTTCTGAATGACAGTCATGGCTCTAAGCAAACAAATGATGCTCACATATTGTGCCTTGCCTACAGGCATGTTGTTATAATTGAATGATATTATGCCTTCTTACAAGATGGTATCTCAGTTTCAATAGGGCAAACATGGCAAGGAAGTAGCAGTTTCCATTGGCGTCTTGAACTTCCTGGCAGATAGAAATTCATCAACTGAACGGTCTTCCTCTCCATATCAGCAACGTGCCACTGGAAAGCCTCATAACAACTTGAGCAGTCGGCAACTTCTGAGATATTTATAACAACTTCAGAAATCAAAAAGTCATCCTTCTCCATTGAATTGTTGCTCAGCTATAAAATCTGTCCCAGAGATGTTATTTGAAGGCCCTCAATAATACCACCATACTAATTAAAAAGTAAAAAAAAATCCCTACAAAATTTTCCTCTTCTATCTTAGCCTATAAGAAAAAAAAAAGCTTAATAAATTCATATTTTTATTTCATTTACTATGAATACATAGCTGCATTTTGTATTTGGGAAAACAGAAAATCCCAGAGGACAGAAGGTATAAACACGAGTTCATATGGAATCCAAAATACAGTCTGATATATATATATATATATATATACAGTGAATAAACTGTGTGTGATATACTCCATGAATCAGTCTTTGAGCCCAGCTTGTGTAAATCTCTCCCTCAGAGCCTATCACCTGACCACAGATGGATCACCACTGTGCAATCACAGATTCAAGGTGGACAGATAGCACGCACAGGCCCAAGGCTCTTACACACTTTTAATACCAGCAATGGGACCTTGAAGTGGATGCCTTGAAGAGCCAGCACAAAGTTTATCAGCAAGTTATTTTACAGTAACTATACCTCTTTCCATGGCTTCATTCACAAATAAAACTGCCTCTTCTTCTGGCACCAGTGTTCTGCTGTGCAGTGGTAAGTATCTAGAAACTTGAGGTGATTTTCTTGGTCAGAAATGAGTGATACAGAGCTTGTAAAAAACTGCAGTGTAAGTGGCAGTAGTTAAATGTAGTTACGTAGCAAACCCAAGTGGATAACCAGGAGACAGTCCTTTCTTAGGACTTGGTTGTGCCAACTCCTGTTTAATTTCCTGAAAGCAACAGAACCTGGATAATTCAATCTACACACTGCTCTGCTGTCAGCTGTGGAAACTATTCTCCATAAGGCCACTTTTTCTTGCCATGGCTTTACACAACTAAAGGAAGACATACCAATTAGAAGCAGTGCCTACCTCTTCCAAAACTCAGTGGTTTTTAGCACAAGAAAGTGGAAGATCACAGCAATGGCACCCTCTGGTGACAAACAGTAACACATTATAATGAGATAAATTATTCAGCCTGGAAAAACATTAAAAGCTACTGCTTCACGTACGCTTATTGCAGGGAAAACATTCCTTCAGCAAGTTGTAAAAAGTAGGCAGGTATTTTTAAAAGCCTTCCATAGCAGGCAACTTTACTGAGAAGGAAGGAAAGTTCTTCAGAATACATCTCTCTGGTATCATCTTCTCTTCCTTTACTGAGTTCTGGTCTCATCTTCTTTAAACATCAGATAGACAAGGTATACATTGAAAAATTGGACCTCTATTTTTATCATAGATAGTATTTCATGTTCACATTTGGTTAAGTTTTCAGCCTGGTCTCTGTAGAGCTACCAACAGCTTTCAAGATGAAGAACACTGATGAGAGGTCTGTGAGCCAAAGATTTAAGAGGCGAATGTTTGGGAAGTGGACAAACAGCTGCTCACAAGAAATCTTTCACTTGATTGAAGAGGGAGAACTTCAGCCTTTCTGAAGCACTGCCAATCATCCTCATGGCTTCTTAAAGCAAGAATGTCAGAGAGTCAGCAATTTCAAATGCTACAGAAAGACTGAATGAATATATAAAAGTATTACCCTTATCAATGTCAAGGAAGGAGACTGACATAGAATGTGCAAAAGCTTAAATTAAGCAGAAAGTTGTATTTAATCCACTTGAGATATAGTAAAATGAAAAGTGAAGCAAACAGTTAATTTCGAGATTGCTCCTATCCTGTCCGACAGAAGTAGTCCAATTCTTCTAGGAGCATCTGAAAATAGCTGTGTCACAAAAAACCTTTATGGGCAAAAACATAAAATTTGGACTCATGAATTATATGGCCTCTAATCTAAGGAATGGAACATATGGAGCATCTTTATCATTTACTACTTAACAACTAAGGAAAAAAAGTTTTTTAACAAAAGAGAGTAAAGTAATAATGAAAATCAGTCATTATAGGATTACTTAATTTTCAATACATTTTGTTTATTCTAATGTATACATACTAAAACTCTGGCACTAGAAGAGCTAAACTGTCATTTCCTATGCGTTTCCTAACTGAAGATGAATTGTATCCTACCTGAATCGGATGTTACATTTCAACACCCCCTTAACAACCGATTCAAATATATTGTCTTCAACAAGCTGCCACATGACTTGAAGTGTGCAGAGTGTAAACACAAAGCCTCTCAAGTGACACGTTTAGATACAGTAATAACACTTAAATAGCCATGTACATGTGTAGCTTTGCACAGATGACAAGTGGGCATTCACTGCACTATCAGAGTTCACTGGTCAGACTCAGGCAAAGCTTCATAAATGAAGGGTTGGCTAGAAAGAACAGCATGTACCTCGACCTAATTATCCACTAATCAGTGAAATATGCAAGTCTTTGCAATTAGGGAGATTATTAAGAGTGGGATATGCTACATGAGCAAAGGTGCCAGTATCTGGCTTGACAAATCTAGAGGAGACTTTTGGTAAAATCTTAGTCTTTTGGAAGGGAAGAGTGGAGCCAATTTCAACATGTGGTTCCCGTGCTGGTGCCTCAGCACAGCACGGAAATGAAATGCTGCTTTTTGTTTCACCATGATAACTTCTGTTAAACACCACATCCAGGCAAAGCTTCCCACAAAGGTTTTATCGTTCATCAGCCACTCACAATGCACTTATTACCAAGCTGGATTAACTTTATCAGATACACATCTCTGTTACAGAAAGCTATAAAAAGGCATTATTCTAACTCAGTTATACTGACAAAGGCGCTGCTGCTTCCTTACCTAGGTGACCTATATCATCTAAGTTTGCTTTACTATAACTAATAATTGACAAACTGAATGATGAGCTGTAATAGAGTTCTTGTTAAACAGAGTTTCATCATTCCTCTCTAGTAGATGAAAAGGCTCATAATTAAAATATTGAAAAATCTCATGGTTATTTTGAGAGCTTTTTAAATGTTGTGACCTTCACACAATGATGTAGATATAGGTGCACGCAAAAGCTCTTTCCTTATGAATTCAGGAAAATATAAGATCACAGCTAGCCTCAACAGTATGTCCCAGGTAGCCCTAATTCCACCCTGTTTTCCTCCCTTTCCTGGCAAACTACTGGATGTCATTTCCCAGGTGTCAATTCCTGGTTGCCGTGGTTCACACAGTTGTGCAGAAGGCATTCATACATTCCAAAGAAGTCACTCTGAACACAGACTACAAAATGGGACCCAGCTTCAGCCAAGTCCTTCTATGGTATATGGACAGAAAGCACGTTGGTCAGGGCCCGGCCGCCAGAGTGTGGCACAGGTACCGAATCACTGACACCTCAGAGAAATGACAATTTACAAATTTCAAAAACTCTGACTGATACGAATAGTCAAGAGGTTTACAGACATCCATGGCATAAGAATTCCACTCCCTCCCTCCTCCATTCCATCCATTTCTTCCACAATCAGGAGGGCTAGAAATACATCTATCTCTGGGAGTATAAAGCCTGAGATCCTGGTGTACATCTCTCTGCTCAACACCTAACTGAATGGAAAATCTAAGGGCTGGCAAATTGCTGAATGTCAGTTACAAGCAACTGTCTGTCAAGATGTTTGGTTTGGGTTTTTTGCCCTTCAGGCCACCCAAGCAGAGCCATCACACTCCTGCCACATCCGCATCCTTACTCTCTAGAAATCACCAAACACTGGGTTCCCAGACGGTATTTATTTAGCACTTTCTATATACCTAGAAGCTTAGCACTACTTCCATTGCATCATCCTGCCGACCTACACTACAGTGTTATTAGGTTATATTAAAATTGTAGCAAATGTTTAAGATTTTATAGACTGACATTTCATATTCTTGTCTTCCCCAAGGCCTTAAAGTTTACCAGTTCCATCTTTTGTCCTTAACCCCATCCTCTAGCCTCCCCCCTGCACTGAATGCATAAGCCATTTACCTGGACAAAATTGTAGTTGATGTGTACTTAAGTCTTTAAAAGTCGTTCCTGCTAGTCAATTCCCTCATTAGGAAACCACTTCCTATCAGAAGTGCCCTCAGGTTTTGAGAGCACATCAAAATTGGATCCACTTAAGCAACGGAGCTTTGATACTATGCTTAATGACTTTCTAAATTTGTCATTTACAAAGTACTTTACAAGCCTTCCTAAAGAAGAGATGAAGTATGCCCATGCACGAGCTAACCTCCCTAGCACTCCTTCTTAAGAAGTCTAGTTGACGTATGACGTCTGCGATTTCATTTTCTGAGTGTATGACATTTCATTTAAATCTCATAATTTCCTTAGGACCATCTGGACACTTTCTCAGCTATGAACAGACCGTAAAAGTGTGGCAGCTCTTCCTCTCTTCTCTTTCCTATCTGTTCCTCCTGCTGTTTCTAAGCTACCTGGGTCGATCTGGGAGGGAAAACGGGCACATCATTCCCCGACAGTACTAACAACTGAAATTACCACTCTACGATGCAATATACAGTAAGTCTACAAATTCTTACACACAGAACATAGAAATACTAGCTCAAAATGATAAGAGAATATTATTCCCCCCCCCCCCCCCCCCAGTTAAGGGCTACACAGATCTGCTCCAACCGTATCGCCACTGTTTCAAACACACCATTTTAACAAGTATTTCCTATAGGCAGAAGTGACTATTTCTTAGTGGGAATATTTATGAAGCAACCTTAATCTCTCACTTTAAGCCACACAGAATTCTGTCACCAGGAACATTAAAACCTTCGACTTTCAAAGTGGTCTCACCGCCCAGACACATTAGCATACATATAAAACTGAAATTTTCTCAAGAGTAGAATCACAGTTTCACCATAACCTTTTCTGCAAATTATGAAGTGTGAAATTTAAAGCTGAATAAAAATTAAATAAAATACTGAGAACAACATGTCAAAATTAAGAGAGGACAAATAAGAAAATAAGCTCCTCAGCTGTCAACTGATGGTGTGGTGCCTCTTTGTAAACTCCTGTGATGCAATATCATCTCTTCTACTGTTAAGTCCGTTACTCAACAACATCCCAGGAAAAGCCCAGACTATACTGCTCACAAACGTGAAGCCACAACAAAACATGTGGTAAATTTGAATTATGGGGGTTTTCTTGTTTGTTTGTTTTTTTGTGGGTTTAAGATTTACTTTACATATGAGAAATTGAGAAATTACTGTATGAAATCACACCCACACCACTGAAAACTTCATAGCAGGAGAAAAAAGGGAAAAAATATTCCATAATATTCAATCAGAATGACAGCACACAAATATAGTTTCTCATGTTTTACCTTATAATTTTCTGAATTTCATTTTACTTTGTTCAGTGGCTCTATTTTTTAATAATAAATGACATGTACACATGACGTTGTCTGATTTACAAACAATAAAACCCACCAAAGTAATGTGGAAAGATACTAGAATTCGTTGTCACCAGTATGTCTAGCATAGCAAACACTGACGGATATCAAACCTGAAAAGTATCTGTCAAGCACTCTACAAGACCTTTCCATGGGACTTGAATCCTCACCCCTGATGCTGGACACAGGCTGGGTCCCATGGGGTAGGGAAGATCTCCAGGAAGAAAAGGAGATGAAGTAGGGAAGGGAACATGCATGGCACAACCAAATTCAACACCAGGACTCTCCAGGTTGATTGAAATAATCCACCACTTTTCCACACCTCGCAAGGTCCAGCTGAACTATCAACACAGAAATGCTTCTGACATTTGACATTATTTGCTTTTCATAGGCATTATTTACAAAGAGCTACCAAAATCAGTGTTTTATTAGGGGTTTCATAAAAAACACATACATGGGTGACTACAGTACAACCTTGAAGAATTTCCCTTGTTTTGCTGAAGTTTGAGATCACTTTACTTCTTCCCATTCATTCTTGCCTTGCTGCTTAATACAGAATCAGTACTAGTAAGATGAAAGCATTCCTTGATCATTTTTTTGGTCTGACATTATTTTAATAACAGGTTTGGTTTAGGGGTTTTTTTTTTGGTTTTTTTTTTCTTTTCTGACACATATCTAAACCAGAAACATCTCAAGTGTTTGATATTGTAATATCAGAGTAGAAACAGTTTATCACGAGATTTATTTATAGCCCAATCTCCCAGCAACATTATCCATTATATACAATAGTGGTATTAATACAAAAAGTGTCAAGGTAACATCCTTCTACCAAAACAAACCCAAAGTCACCATTGCTAATGTTTTCTCTTTTAAAACAGGAGAATTAACAAGATCTAAATTCATATCCAACTGAGAGCCCTCCTTGTGGATTCTCTGTGGGTCTACTAGTTCATTTCAGCACTCAGAAATATTACCAAGATCTGTTCTGAATTTACATCCTGCTTTGCAGTACCCCTGCCTAGGATTATGTTTTCTCTTCTGTATTACCAGTTTGTTCAGCTTTTCACTCTCATCCGAGTAATGTGTGCTGAATTTAATTGCCTCCCTAGCAGCCTGTAACTGGTCATTCAATAACACTGAAGCCAGGAGAAGAGAAGACTGCAGATCTGTTAAAGAATTCTGTACACCAATCCTCCTTAATCCGATCATTCTGCTGATATCGGGTTTTTTAATTCAAAGTTATTTTACAATGGGTTTTGTATTTTTGAGAATAACATAATTTTCAACTCAACTTTAAAAGAAGAAAAAAAAAGACTCTACTTTGAAGGGAAAAAACCCCCAACAAACCCTGGAAGAATACTTTCTTCAAGTTTACCACCTAAACATAACTAGAACCTAAGCTTTACTCTAGAAATAGGAATACTATAGGCTCAGGAAAGAACACGTGACAACTGATGACAAACGTTGCATTTGAAAAGTTTTCTGAGGTGTTTTGGAATAAACAGTTTTAGGATTTACTAAAAGGAAAGGGAAACAAAAGCTTTCAAGTACTGTGGTATATCCCCTATACTCTGTACCTGGAAGTCCTCCTGAGTAATTCCCTCTACAAAGCTGGTACATGGCATCAGAGGTGAGCTACTTCTAGCTGAATTTTTACAATTGTATGTATCACAAAAAGATTCATTTACTGAAATCTCACAACTCAATACACCATGCTGCATAACAATTCGGTGATGGATTAGCTGTTACATATTCACACTGCCATGTCTACAGAAAAGATGGCCAGATTGAGACAGTAGTAAAAGCTGTGAGGTATGATAAGCATTTAGAGCCTAATCCGATTTGTGAATATAAAAATGTTGCTTTTCAAACTGGTTCATTAATAAGGTGTTTTGTTAGGAAGAATTTTAGTATACCAAGTAAAACATTAAATTTAAATGAGTTTCCATTATTTCAATTTCTCTATAAGTATTTCAAACTTGCTAATATTTCAAGGTTCAAAGACTTCTAATTCATGATAAAATTAAATCAAATTAAATCTAGAAGTGCAGAAAATGGTCATAAGCTTTGTGAATGGATTTGAGTAGGAATAAAATCATACTGTTATTGCAATTTTTCGAAATTAAGCTGCTGCTGTGCTACTTAAAGTTGTACTAAAAACGACAAAATAGATTTAGCATTATGAGAAATGTGAGAGGTACGGCTTGCTGTGGTTTTTGTGGATTTTCTGTTTTCTGATTTTTAAGTGAAGCAATATAAATTGTGATAGCATCTCAATATTAAGAAAAATAATCACCTTTTGGAGTTGAGCTTCTGTTTTGTACCACAATGGTTGAACTGCATTGGGGAAAAAGCTTTGACAGTACTTTAAATAAATTCAGTGGTCTATGCACCATGAGTTCCCTCTAATTTTGCTAGGCATAAATGGATAAAATCTCATAGCAAGAAGTGTCTTGCTTCATGCTAGTATCCTGCAACTCTGAAACCATATCAGAGAGCGAATTTCTCTTGAAGTATAGATTCTTGTTACTTCCTCTTCAAGATGAATACCTAGCAGGTTATTGATCTGCTTCTGAAGGACATAGTGTTTATTATGTAGGAAACCACCACTGGGCACAAGCGTGAGAAATTAATGATGGTTTTGTAAGTGTCCACACTGTGGTGCTGAACCAGTGGGGCAACTGTCAATCTATATGATAATGCATCCCAAAACTTCATAAAATCAGTGATGTGAAGAAGCATTGATTTTTGAGCTAACCAGGATTTGTGAGAGAGTAAGACTAGAAACTTTCCTGAAGTTAACACCTCTGTGTATGTAACAGTTGCTTCACACTCGCATGATTTTTTTTTTTAAACCAACCAAACACACAGAAACCTTTACCAAAAAAGCCTAAGTAAAAATGGATTCCACATACTGGCTTGTTTCTTGTGTGCTGGTTGATCATGTCCTCCTTTCTCTTATTTACACCACTGTTAGAAAAATCACCTATTCAAAACGGATTCACTGTGCCGTATTTCCACTTACTTAACAAGTCACTTGTAATAAGCAGAAAAATGAAATGCGAGTAAACAGACTCATCCTTTTATCAAAGCCCACGACAGCATGCATGGAAGTAGGTCCTGAGATTAAATTTTCCCAGAGAAAAAGGTGTGGCACAGTGCTTCCACTGAAATGGAGAACTGCATCCATGCTACAGAAATTAATCCAAATCATTCAATAATGCCAGAATTTCATTAGTCAGGTTTGATTTTGAAATTATGCACAAGAGCCCTATGCTGAAGTCAACAGAAGTTGTCATATATTTTGTGAATAGTATTATTAGGAAAAAATAAAAGGAAAAATAAGCTAATCAGTCACTGGTTCTTATTAAAATACTAACTTCCTTGTATGCGCTATTAGCAAACGTACAGCACCTCTTTGGTTGTGGTGATGAAACATACCCTGCTATGCCAAAGGAGAGGAGATACTACTTGAAGGTTCAATTTAAATCAACAAAAGATGACTACTGTTACAAACAAAAATCAATTGTGCTTCTCTGAACTTTTTGCTATCGATATAAAAACAGTAATCCAGTGTTGCCTTGTTTGCTTTGACAAGCAGTTGCTTGTGTTTCTAGTGCCTGGCACACCGGCTTCATTGACAACTGTCAGCATGCGCAGGGAGGAGCCCAAAATAAACATCTGAAAAAATCCACTTCTGAGAGGCACACAAAATGTAACAAATTAAATTTTATCACAAATAATGTGCATAGCAGAGAGCTGGTTTCATTAGCCTGTATCAGCTGCCCAAGTAGCTGCTCGGGCGGTGTGACATTAGGGAGATTCCTCTTCACCTTTTCAGAATGGCAGGTACCAAATCCTTTTGTTCACATTTTAACTAAGCTGAGTTTGCACCTTCATCACCCTGCAGGATGGGGGGAAAATTCCTGCAAATCAATTTTTAGTATATTTCCTTTTTAGTTTATTTTAAAAATATGTGAGCGCAGAAAATTCCCCAGGTAAAAATTTTTAGCTGATACGTAAGAACAGCATGAATCTGTGTTATAAGCATTTGAAAGGACTTGCTTTGAGAATCAATCAATGTCTAGATGTTTTGTCCCAAATTATTGTTTCTCATTTCTATGGCATTAATAAACTATCCTGACCAGAAGCACTTTGCCTCAGTTTGAGGCATAGGTTTGCTTTCTAAAACCTCCCATTACTTACCAGGAAGCAAACAGCAGATTAATTTTATTTCTTTACAACTTCAAAAACATGAAAACACACACAAAATTAAATCTGATTGTTCGAAATTAGCACCATTGTTAGAGCTACTAGCATAGCATAGATAATTAATGTTGCATCAAGCTATGTATGAAAATCACATAGGAGAAACTATTTCTCTTAAGAAATTTCTTTCTCCTTCTCATCATTCAGTTTAATGCGATGTACTCTCAGTACCAACTCCTGCGAAAGATTATTGCAGGGAAAGTAAATTGTAAGATAAAACACAACATCTAATATACATGTAACCGTTTCCTGATATTGATGTTAGAAACCCCCAAACATTAAAAAGCAGCTTTAGTCAAACTATGAAAGAAAAGTGAAAAAAAAAACCTTTTGAAGAACACTGGAGTATGCTCACGTTCACATACACGTGCATTAAGAATATCTTGAAGAAAAAGGCCTACCATTCTCCTCATCTGACTTATTTTCATTGTCGGAGTCGGTAAGCGTGAGCGCTGAGTTTTCACGACTTGACAGGCCGGAACTTCGCCTGGATTTGATCCCTCTTCCCCACAGCCTGATGGCATGCTCCGGAGACATTCCTCCCTCTGTGTCTGAGTCAGCATCAGAGCCAGTGCTCAAGGAATAGCCTTGATGGAGTATTCCTATGTCTGAGCAGTAGCCGCTTCGATGGGGAGAGGGCTCACAGATTCCTAGTTCTGCAAGGGTGAAGTTTGTTCCTAGAAGGGCAATTAAAAAATAAATAAATAAAATTAAAAGCTAGGGGATTTACTAGAAAAGAGCAGATCCATTTCATTTCTCTTAACTATGCTGGCTGTGAAGTCTTTGTAACAAGTTACACGCAGAGCTCTGGGGCACAGGTCTAGCAAGACTTAACTAAAACACATTGAATATAGTTAAAAAGGATGAAATACAGAACACAAGGTAGGTTACTATTTTTGTCCCGATAACTAATGACTTAGGTAAGTGATTAACATAAAGCTCATGACAAGTGCTAATGACATGATCTGCTTTATTATGTATCATACCACAGTACTCAATTACTTTGTTTATTCAAAGAGAGGATTTTTTTTGTTATTAAGCTAATTTTGTCATACTCAACTCTTCCACAGAGATAGGATTCTAATTTTCATACAGCTCCCTGTTTAATAGAAAATAAACACTTATTTGGGAAAGCAGAGCTTACAGACCAGGACCACTTCAAAGCAAGCAAATCTATCGGCGGTGCAACGGGGAACCTTGTCACCAGTTTTGCACTTCTACGTTTGGTGAGATTGGTACTTTAGTACCTGCTCTAGAAGTCAAGACAGATCTCACTCATCAGAATTTTTACCTTTTTTCATTACATTCAAGAAGAAAGTGTGCATCAACCCCAAAACCAGGAGGTCTTAGAGGCAAAACTGGCAGGAACAATGATCTTTAGTAGTTAATAACGACTCAGTGGACACAGTCTCATACATTTTTTAAAGCACGTGTAGTTCCCCAGGGTTCTCAGAAAATTTCAGCTCACCAGCTGATTTCTGCCTATGTATTAGTTTCCTACAGCAACAAACAGGATGGTAAAAAATAACACAGGGAAATACTCACTGGTCTCTAAGGCTTTCAAGAGTTGTGAAAAATTAAGCGACTTTAGCTTTGTCACTACTTTGGGCTAGAAATGATGAACAGGCTGAAGTCACTGGCAGTGTAACCGCCAATTATTTCATTATTTTTTTAATTCACAGGCAAACTAGACCTGTGGTCTGTGGTTCTAAAATCATAGTTACATTTTGCCCAAAAGCAGGCTTTGTATTTTCTCCTCTTTATATAAATTTACCAGAAATGAAGCTGTACAGCAAAAGTTCATACACTAAATAAAAAACTTGCTTAAGTGTCTTCTGTTAATAAAGACATTATCAGGATTGTTTTTTTTTTTTTTTTTTAAACTATTACCATTTTGCACAGATTACCCAGGAGAGATGATACAGTATTGAATCTCTCTGGATCACCTCTCTGCATCAGCCCCTCCAGTCTCACAACTAGCTCTTAAGGTAGTGTTTGGTTACGGGATGTCTGCACACATCTGGGCCCTACTTAACATTTAGTCCTAGAGCTCGTCAATTAAATGACAGTGATTGATTTCTGCTGTAGGACTGAGCTAGGTCTTCATCCAGCAACAGCTAGACAGCAACACTGAGCATGCCGAGAGGGAGGAGACATGCTCTTTCACCCCTTGGTTAACCACTAAACAGGCAGCAGCAAGACAGTAGCCAAGAGCATCCTGTAAAGACGTATCAGAGACTGGATGCTTCTAGATAAATTAAGCATTTAGTGGCAATTAAAAGAAAACACAAAAACTAAAAAGGCTGACATTAAGAAAAGTCAGCTCTCATCAACACCAAATTAACCCAAACCCTCCTAGTTAAGACTATATTTTAACACGCCTTCTAATACTTATTCTAGCAATCAGAAGTTTTGTGATTTAGTCAAAGGCAATGAACTGAACAGTCCTAAAAATGAGCTTGTCGAGTGCACTTCAGTCTAGAGATTTTTTGCCATTTTTTAAATAAGAGCTCTACTGTGACACTTTGATGAAACAAAGTTACTTTTAAAGAAAATATAAATTTTAATCATGTGCAATTTCAGTAGAAGATATTTAACAAGAATAGCTCAATTGATTAGAGTTTTGCTTTAGCCATATTAGCAAACTAACCGTTGACTCATAAAATAAAAGGTCAAAATCAACCTATGATAGAAAATAAATATTAAAAAATTGAGAGAACAGCAGCCTACTAGCTCCACACTTTCTCAATGACACAGGTAGAATGAATGTTGACATTAGTTACACATTGAAATTACCAAACTTATCACGAAAGTGAAGTTTTTCAAGTTTTATTCGTTGCTAGTGGCATGTCTACAAATACACACCAGTTACGAATATATTAGCTTAATTAAGCTGTTTTACATATGCAGCAAAATATTTTAATGATATTCTGTGGATTTTAACATCTATTACAAGCCCAGATGATTTCACTCTGATTAGCATCCTGTATTGATGTAAAAATCTGACTATAATGTCAGATGCAAAAGCAATCCAGAGAAATTATTACTTCCTTTTTCTGAGGAAAATGGTAAAGGCACTGAAAGTCCAAGGAAAATAAAGTAATCACAGAATCCATTCATCCATGTGAGTTTTATTATCTGGGAAGTTGGCATCTTCCAGAAACACAGAGAAAAAGATTTGAATACTGACCAAATAAAAGACGTGTGTATCAGATGAACTCAAGACCACAAATGGAATCAGCCTCGGAGAGAGGATTTTCAGTACTGCAGCTCAGAAATCCCCTTACAGTCTTACAACAGAAAATCTCCAGCATCCTCATGATAGAAATAAAATATTCTAGAGATTTGCCTCTCTAGCTAAAACATGTTGTTCTCCTGTAGACTCTAGTTTTATTTATTAATTTTCAGTGTTTGCTTTTGCAAAATACTATTTGAGATTGTTCTGTTCGACAGTATACAATGGCAGCATCCACGTGGATAACCACACAAGAACATTTTTTTAAGATGTTTTTCATATCTATACGCATACATATGTGAAAGCATTTTCCATATTTATATGTTATATCTAAATATATGAAAATGTTTTATATCTAAATATATGAAAATGTGTCTATGTTATACTTCCTAATACATTCATAGCCCTTACTTTACTGTAAAATCCGAGGGAAACGAGATAGAAACACTACAGTTACGTCCTCTAAACCTTTTCTTGATCTGGCTCATACTCCCCTACATGCCTCCTTTCCCTAAACTGAAACTGTCCACATCTCTTGAACAGTGTAAGAACTGCATTCACTAATGTAGTATTCTCTTATTTGCTCAGCCATTACTGCACATTAAGGTATTAATGGCATTAGTAGACCACCCTTGTAAATTCAGACAGAGGATAAATACGGCTCTGGATGCACAGAAATCATTGAACCGCTAATTCAGAGCGGAAAGAACCCTACTATTACAATAAAGTATAGTCTTACAAACAATGAGAAAATACCTAACTCATTTCATATCCACTCACACTGGCAGAATTCTCCTCATGGGATCAGGATGACAGAAAGGTCACCAAGAACACTGCAGCCTGCCTTGTCCCCGCTGCCAGAAACTACAGCACCTATGAGCTGGAGCAAGAAAACACTGACACAGCCTGGCCTGCGGTTAAGAGTTAGTGTCTCCTTCACAAAACATCTTCCTTACAGCTCTAAGTGATGAGATCAAGCAAATCAAGACCTCCTAGAAGAAAAGGGAAGGAGGGTAGCAGTACCTGTTGCTTGCCACACCCTGGCAATTCAAACCACACTGCTGTGTATTCACAGAGAGAAGTCTGGTCAACCAGCTAACATTTGCTACTAGCACAAGCAGTCAAAGCAGATGGATGGCTTCTTACAGTGTTACACAGCATACTCTATTTCTAGGGCTCTCTAGGTGTTGAGAGCAACTGCATATTACTGACACTTTGCTTGAAAAGCAGGACTGAAAGGTGCAGGCAGAATCCATTCAAAACTTAAGGGTGTTTTCCTTCAGGTTCTTGTGGCATCTACTACATCTACTGGTGACAATTTCTCTCAAAAATGCACCACCAAAAAAAGTCACAAGGGTTTTGCTTTTTCATACACAAGAGAGCTTACCAGCTCCATCCCCTGCCCCTTCATCCCCCCCAGCAGAAAACACTAGACCATTTTCATTATAGAAAAGCAGTGAATACCAGCTGCTCCCTTAAGGTGCAGACAAAACCAGACCAGCAATGTATACAAGCTTAGAAGTGTATAAGTAATATGATGTTATGCACTGGGTCATCATTGCCCATAGTCTACACGCTGTGAATAGTTTCGGTATTCTCCTTTTCACCAATACATTACTTCTACTATCTTTTGAGCACAGTTCATTTTACAGACACTTACTACTTCAGTTATTTAGTACATAAATGCTTACTAAAAGCACGTTTAATTCAATGATACACAGTTTACTCATTATGTTACTAAGACTAGAAAGCATGACGGACTAAGCGAAGGTTATTTTCACCTAACCTCCAGGCAGAGCTCTCATTTGGGTAATTACAAATAGAAGGAACTGCCCTTCTGGAGATGAATCTATCGCAGCTGCAATGGCTACAGGATGCCTTAGACAGAGTGAGCTGGAACTGGTAAGACACAGATGTGATAAATCTGCCTTCAACATGAGATCAGAAGTTCAAAACTAACTAGTTTAAGTCTAAAATCAAAAGGGTAAATATCACTTACAGTCTTTGCTACTCTAATCAATTACAAGAAGTAAGGATAAGAACAATACATTTAAGACAGTCCATCGTTTCTCCAACTTTCATTCCGCTCACAGCTATAATGATTTCTGTTGGCACGAGTATCAGAGCTTAGCTCCAATCTGTGGTATATGAAGAGGTCATTCTTTTTAGCAAACTGATGCACACTTCATTTTCTCAATTGTTTATACATTCATTTATTATAATGACAGGGAGAACAGATGATTACAATCTCATGTTTTAATCCACTTGTCTTTCAGATTTTGAACATTTACCCTTTCTTCTCACCTTCTTTATGCAATAAATAACTGTCATCTTTTAAATCCTTCTTTGTATTTCACCTATCCCAATACTATTCTTTTCCCATGGTTAAAGACCAGTTCTACCAAATGTTTTACTTAATTTTATTTCTAATTCTACCCTATCAGATACTCTGTACAGACTACAAACCTAAGCTGAGGGATACACTACTGTCTCCTGCATCTTTGAAGCTTTTCCACAGTTTTATTTATGTTTAAAAAAAAAAAATATAAGTTCTTTCTTTTATAAAGGTCCCCCTCTTCCCATCCCTCCTCAATACATCATTATAAAATATATTGCATCTTTCTGGTGGTTTGAATATATTTAAATCAAAAATATCTTTTTTACCATGCAACATAGAAATTTTAAACACATCATCACAATAAGTAGCTTCTGTGGCAAACTTAATATCAGCATGAAACAGAATCACAGAATCACAGAATTGTAGGGGTTGGAAGGGACCTCGAGAGATCATCGGGTCCAACCCCCCTGCCAAAGCAGCTCCCTAGCTCATATTGCTCAGATAGGCGTCCAGGCGGGTCTTGAATATCTCCAGTGAAGGAGACTCCACCACCTCCCTGGGCAGCCTGTCCCAGGGCTCTGTCACCCTCACTGGGGAAAAGTTCTTCCGCATGTTGGTGCGGAACTTCCTATGCTCCAACTTGCAGCCATTGCCCCTTGTCCTATCCCCACAGACCACTGAAAAGGGGCTGGCTGATTCCCCCTGCATCCCCTGCTTCAGATAATTATAAACTTTGATTAGATCCCCCCTTAGTCTTCTCTTCTCAAGGCTGAACAGTCCCAGCTTACTCAGCCTTTCCTCATACGGGAGATGCTCTAGGCCCTTAATCATCTTCGTAGCCCTTCTTTGGACTCTTTCCAGGAGATCCCTGTCCTTTTTATACCAAGGAGCCCAGAACTGGACACAATACTCCAGGTGGGGCCTGACCAGGGCAGAGTAGAGAGGGAGGATCACCTCCTTTGACCTGCTGGCTACACTCCTCCTGATGCATCCCAGGATCCCATTGGCTCTCTTGGCCACCGAGGCACACTGCTGGCTCATGGCCAACCTGTCATCTACCAGGATCCCCAGGTCCTTCTCCACTGAGCTCTTCTCCAGCAGGTCATCCCCCAGCCTGTACTGATACAAACATGCCTGGTAAATTCTTTCTCTTAACATCACAGATACTATGACTGCACTATTCCATCTCTGAAGAAAGCAGAGATTCAAAAAGAAAAGCACGAGGACAAGATAAGCCCTTCTTTCTCTACGATCCCTCCAAGCAGAGGAAACATCCTGTGCTTCGGGAAGCCGGGTATGAATGAGCATCTTCAAGCCACTTGAGCCACGAGACTTGTCAACATTCAGCAGGTTTATGGGCTAGCTTTTCCTCCTCTTTGTAAGATTCACAAATGTTATTACATAAACCAAATGGTTCACCTGAACTCTCCCAACTCTATCCACTTTTTCCCTAACAATAGTCAGGGAGAAGGGGCAGTGTAAGCTCCCATCAAATAAAATCTCCACTGATTAAACTCTAAAAATACCAGAGAAGAGATTGCTCAGAATTCAGAAAATAATAGTAATGAACAAGCTGTACCTTGTTCTTTGTTTCAAATCTATAGCTGAGGGTTAACTATAGCTGGGCTTCCTACACGTGGCTCTTACTGCCTACTAAACAGATCCATGATGACATATTTTAATTCACGATTGTTAAATTCCAGGTACTGTGAGTCAGGAAAGGTAAACATTTCATAACTAAGTGAACCTGAACTTTAACCACTAAATGATGATAAATCTTATTTTCATAGAGCACAATGGTGACAAAGGCATCAGGAAATGCTTTAGACATGTTACTGAGCAGTATGAGAACACCACGGAGGTCTTGATACCTCTCACCAATGTGCTGGGAGCCAGACTGCATGTGCATACAGGTATGCACAGTCCCCTCCAGTAACAGCCCCCTTTACAATACAGGTGCACATAGTGAAATCCTGCTGGAAGTACTAACAAAGTAGCATGAACACAACAACTTGGAACATTCAACAGAAACAGAATGGTTTTCTTAAGTGAAACTCAATCAGCCTGGGTCTCCTCTGCAGCAAACAGCAATCCATATGCACATTACGACATGTGGTTTGAATCTGAAATATATTTTCTAGCTTCTCTCATCAATGACAGCAAAATCCTTTAATTGTCTTTTTTATAATCCTATTTCTGCCTTGCCTCTTTCCGAGTCAGAGATCCCCAAGCCTAATACCAGGATACAGATGTTTCTCTTTCTGACAATAAGTCTGTTGACAGTATTAATACAGTAGATTCATATCCACTTAAAAAATTATTAGGTTTATAAAACCAAGCATCTAATGAGATTTCACTCTAGCTCACAACATTATATAACCTTCAGTTGTGTGATCATATTCTATTTTTTCGGTAAGATTTCCTCCTTCAGTGAAGTGACTGTGGAGCTCCTCTCTTTTTGAAACCTTCCACATTTTGTCTTTATATAGCAAATACAGTATTTTTAATTACTTCATATGTATTCTCTACAGTTGTGCCGAACGTAGCCTCTGAGAATATCTCAAACACCCCTTTCTTTATCTTCACCTCTTACGAGGTGAGCTTTTATCATCCCCATTTCATAGCATTTCAACAAAGGAAAGGGAGAAAAGGAGGCTCTTTCCAGAGTATACACTCATTTTTGCAGAACAAGAACCATCTAAAAATTATATTTCTGGCAACATCTTATGGTGATGATCTTTTTAATGATACGCTGGTTTAGGGCAAAGTATGCATTTATCCTTTTCTCGTCATGTACCTGTGTTGATTAAGGACAAAATCGGATTTGGGAGGACAAGAGGATGGAGCATGATTATTATATATTATCTAGCCAATAAAGCCCAGGTTAAACTGTAATTCTTCAGGCTACCATTCTGCTTTCTCAGGCAGTCTTTCATTTATTACAAGCTTTCCAAGTTTTCAAGCGCTGAGGAATGGTAAAAGGAAAACAGCTTCATTTATTAAAGAGGGATGTGTCATTCCTATAGCGCTGTCTGTTCTGAAACTTGAAGGAGACAGGAGAAGTATAGTTCTGTAGGCAACTGATCTGCTGCTTTGCCCTCCTGTATTCTGCCCAGGCATGCTTCTCCCTCTCCTTGCTGATAAAGTGCCTGTAGGAAGCAAACTCAGGGCTGAGCGTTCCGTTACTCCCCAGGCTGGTGCCTGGCAGCCATGTGTGCAGAGCAGCAACAGGAAAGTCCCGCTCAGACCTGGCCCTGCAGGCTGGCAGCAGCTGCCCAGCACACACATAAGCTGGCATGGCACGGGTTCTGCAGTCAGGCTCCGGTAACTCTACCGTGTATTTCAGCAAAGATACACAGACAAGACAGCAGGGAAAGATTTTCTAGATGGAATCTCCGATTCAAAGGAGGGAGATACTTCAGTTTAATCAACACAATGGTTGTGTGGCATTTGCACTGCAGGCACAAGAACCCATTTTTCTCTAGCATTATTCTCAGGAGCAGTCAGATACTGTCTGTCTGGTATCCATACAAATCAACCCAAAGTAGACATGATTAATGGAAAATTTCCATCTAAATAGCTCAACCTATTAAAATTTTGAGGTCTTACTATAAGTAAACTCAAGTACATGACATATTAACATGCAAATAAGATAGTCCTTTCCCAAAGCAACTTTAGGCCTCTCCATGTATCTACTTACCTCTAACAAAATGTATCATCTATCATTTAGAAGGCAGTGACTGGTGATCAAAATAAAATTAAAAATCCACAGAGCTGTGTGTGCTAAACACACACAGTACGTACCTTTATTTGCATAAGTATGTCCCATGTCAGTGATGGCTTCCTGGGCAACCGCCAGCAGAAGGGAAAAAAATCTGCTCTGTTTAGGGCTACTTAGTGTCCATCGAGACCATGAGTATGACCAGCCATCTCAAACAACTCTAATCCAATTTTCTGCACTTTTTGTCAAAATGACAAGAAAACATGAGAAATGTTTTATATTCAAAACTAGTATAATACACTTTTTTCCTATGTGAACAAGACTGGAAATGCTCCAGCAGATGTGATAATAGACATTTTAGCATTCTGAGATTAGTTGTGCCACATTACTCATGCCAATGTACATTCTTTTGAGTACAAAGTTAACAACTGGGCTGTTGTGCAGCACTGGAGAACAGCAGCAACTTCCACATCTAACAGGAAGACTGAAGGCCACCCATAAAAATCTTGAGTGAGGGAAACAATAGCACTAATCCTGTTCTTTTCGTCTGTAAAGTGTAGACAACGTTGTGCTAACACAGCTGTCCCAATGATCTGCTGTACTTCTGCAGCGATGGGGATAAAATCCGTACCAACTCACAGCTATGTGCTGTGATATACTCCAACAAGAACGTAGTTATCAATGGCTAAAAATCAGTTCCTATTACATTTTCTTTTACAAGCAGCAGAGAAAGAACAGAGCATGAAGCCTCATGGCAAGTAATGATGTTCTTGCTGTAAAATTCCCAGCCCCAGTCTAAGCACCATCAAAGTAACAGTAGGTTTTGGAGGGGTTGGGGTTGGAGGTCTTTTTTGGATAGAATTATAACAAGGAGTTAAGAGTGCCTATTTTTTTATTCCCAGTCCAAAATGACTCAAACTGTGAAATAATTGTATTATGTGCCTATTTGCTTTTTAGAAATCATGAATTTCTAAAAAATATTCACCTCAGAAGCACCAAAAAGTTTAATAGAATACCACATTTGTGTACATAAAGCAATAGCTACCATAAAGGAACACACAATTATTTTCAAATTGCTCTTTCATGTTAAACAACCTGCTCAACACCAGATAATATCTCCTGTCACACCAGCACAGTATTTTCCTATGAAGGAAAAAACAACTCTGGCTCCATGGAAAATGCAAATCTCAAAAGTTTTTAAGTTAGTATAAGGAGAGAATGAAGTGCTATCCCAGTAGAGAAGAGTGCCTGCACTGACTATCCATGTCTGAAATGCATAGCTAGGCTGATTTGGCACACACCAGTTACACCATGGTACACACACCAGCTCTCAATTTTCAGCACCAAAACTTGGTACAAGCCATTTGCACTCTAGTCTAACCCCCCAGGATGCCACTCCTCTGTTGTAAAAGTATTTCAGTTGTGTCAAAAAGTACAGTGAGTTCTCCTCGGTCTCCAGGAAAAAACCCTCAGTTGCCCATAAATACATGAGTACTTTTGGATAAAATCACTGTACAGCTACTAGGTACACAAACCAGAATTCAATTAATGAAGATTTTTATGAAAATCTGCAGGAAACTACCAGGGGATGAATTAGCTGGTGATAATTTGCTGAACTCATGAAAAGCCTTTTCTGATTTTTACACTGCTAAATCAAGTTTTTAAGACAGTAAAAAATAAACCACTGTTCATGACTTGATAAACAAACCGTGCTCTCAAGAAACAGAAGTCACAGGTAATAAGCTTTCATACTTTCACAATGATTTAATTGGGAACTCTTGAAAAACCTGAATCAGCTGTCATCACAGACGAAACCTTAATTGTTTTCTTTTATACCTTGCTTCGCAAGTTAGGAACACGGATACTCTATATTTTATGAACGTCCCCAGGCACATATAAAGATTTCTTGGCACTAGCAGCTGTCAGCTGTTTAGTCACAAGGTGCTTCTTCACTGTAAACATCATGTCACCTAGAAATACCGGTAATGTAAATTGAATCCTGTGCAGTAGAATGAAAGAAGTTTAAGCCATTATTTGACTCAGAACTTCTGTGTTTACATTCCAAATGGTGTTACTCGTATCAGGTTTTAGAAATACTGGAGATGCCAGCCTTTAACTGCATTTTGCATGGAGGGCAATCAGCAGACCACTGTGAATTACTTTGAGAACTGCTCAAGGAATGAATCTAAAAGGGAAAGAGCTTCCTCAAAAATGTAAACAATGGAAATGCAGCAGCACCATATGAATTTCAAAAGTGTATCGAACAGATCTATATAGATGTTATGCCAAATTTAAAGAATAATCAAAATTATTTGAGCACCATAATTTTAAAGATATATATAAATTAAAAAATGGGTATAAAGGAAATCAGATTTAGTTCTTTGAGACAGGATACCTACTAAGAAATAGACACAACCACATTTCCTTTTATTCATCACTGGTGTTCACTTTATGAAGAGATCAGGAAATGTCTTTATTTACTGGATTGAATTAGAAATTGCTTTCAGCTTTTAATTTTTAATCCTAGTAAAATAATTAGTTATTTTCATGGCCAGTCAGTTGTGGTATTATAAATGGAACAGCTGGCACCAATTCAGATTACTATTGGTCCTGAACTTCGCTACAAAGAAAATACACACCCTTAATACAGGATTTCTTTTATCTATCAGTGACTGTAATTTGTAGAGTGCATATTCAATCGTGAACACAGAAACTGAGTGCATACTGGCCTTTCCGGGTGCACAATAGCAGCAATGCTGCAGGCAGCAGCGCAGCGGATCCATCAGTTCCATTGCTGGGGCTGACTGGTCTTCACCAGGCCTCTGCAGAACTATGGCTGGAAGAAACACGACCTCCTTCCCCACAGCTCCTGTCCTTCCCTAGAGCAGTATTCTACACACACACAGAGAGCAGCAGCTGCTATCCTGAGTCCTGTTTGCTAGCCACTGTACGCCCATGTGGAACTCCTTCAGCTTCGCCTGCTGTACTCAGCGCTGTGCTGGCTGGAGTGTGGTACCTGACTTCCCTTCCCACCTCAGCACCACAGCTCTGCCCACGTCACACAGTCAATTCTATTTTATGTAGTGTTCTGTCTGTGCCAGTGAGTTTGAATTTCAGTTCCAGTGTTTTAATTTAAATTACTTTTCCCTTCTTCAACGAACAGAAGTCAAGATTTGTGGTACGTGCTAATGAGTAACTTATAGAATATGTTTAGCCTAACTTCCTAGTGTTAGAAACTGTGTCTTTGTTTTCGTAAAACTCCATTTCAGCAATAGGGCTAGTTGTTGCCCTTCCATTGTCCTTTTCCCTCCACTTTTGTCTAGGATCACTGGGGCACTGACTTAAATTTGGATAACAACAGACTGGAGATGACAATGTGCCACACACTAAAATAAGCTCCAACCACCATTCAGCATCGATCCCCTGAAAAGGTGATATCAATGTAACTCAACAAAAACAATCATTTTGTTAAATCTTCCTTTATGTGTGGAAAAACATTGACTCTGACTTTTAAAAATTCATTTCAAAAACTGATTTTCCCCCCACAGGGCAGTTATTCTACACAAGAGCCAGTTGTAATCAAAGACATTTTACGGCCTAGTCCTTCTTTATTGCTTAGTTCTGTGTTAAAAATCTTGATTCTAACACCAAAATTTTAGTGAGGCGTTATTATTATCAGGAGATAAAGCAATAAATATTACAAAGAGACCCAGACCAAAATTTGGTTCATTTCAAAGAGAGTTACTGTGCAGGTTGTGTTATTTGACTATTTTTAACACAGACGTCATCTTACTTTATAAGTGCCTTTACTTGCTTCATAAGTGCCTTGCAGATCAGGTGAAATGATAACTTCACATCTCTCTGATAAAGGTCAAGTACACCTAGGTATCACACGATGCTTTTTTTTAATTATTATTTTCTTTGCAGACTGCAACTATAGAATTCTTTGGCTTTAACAGAGCAAGATTAGATTAGATTGGGTTATTAATTCATCCTCACACTAGTTCATACTTTTTAACCTGACGAACTTGCAAAGAAGCATTTTAGTCTATTCACATATTTCCTTTTGGCTACAGGTAATATGGAGTCACAGACAGTTTTCAACCTAAAATCAGGTTTCTTTTGAAAGGGCCTACACAGCAGGCAAATAGAACACTGAAGACTAGGGACAGGAAAAAAATCTTGTCTCTCCTGCTTAGAGGGTCTGTTGGATGGGAACACTTGCCCATTCTGCTCCCAGTCTCTTTTTCCATTATGTGAATACTCACAGACATATTGCAGGTGTGTGGTACTGTTGCACATCTCTTGCCTGTGGCCTTTCCATCACTGTCTTATCTGGGAAAAATTGTTTTCTTAATTACCGGTGTGATAGAGCACAAGAGCTAAGCTGGCCAGTAGCTTCAGATGGCTTAAGCTACCATGACAGGCTCTGGATACTTCACAGATTTATCCATCGCTTTCAGACAGATGAACCTCTGATTCAGTTAAGCATATTAAAACTTGCCAGTATATCTATTTAAATTTCAGATCTGTGGTTCTTAAAAGCATTTGGTAGCTCTATTTTCTTGTCAACTCTTTAAAAGACTTCAGGACAGGGAACAGGAATCCATGATGGAAAAATACCCTTGATTTAAGTTCTCCTTCAACTTACTTTTTTTCATGGAAACGGAAATCAGTATATGTTTTACAGGGTTTTTTTTTTAAATATATATATATTTTTTAAAACCTAGGAATTGGGGAAACAATGTGCCTGGATATAGAATCAAAGAGAAAGCTATTTCACCCTTCAACGAGTAAGTCAAAAGAACAAAACATCAATCCAAAATAGCGAACAACCCAAAAGTTTCCAAGGAATTCAGATCTGGAAAGTCAAATCCTATAGCTAAATAATCAGAAATGTACAGTATTGATCAACTGTGGTCCTCTCAGTTGTCATTTTAAGGATAATTTTAAGAAGTCCAAAATAGGGGTGTTGCACATCAAAACAAAGACAACTATGTTCTCTGTACAGGGGAAAGATACTTTTTAAAAAAATAAAAGCAGACATGATTTGCACAAAGTCATAAAATGGTACAAAGGGGGGGCAGATAAAAACCAAGCACCAAACTAATCACATTCCCATTGATTCTCTTTAAAATTACTAACATCTAATAATATGTTTGAAAATGAGCTGCAAAGGGAATTTGCTTTTAAAAACAAGTGTGGGATAATATGCATGGACACCACGTACCACCCATCCTTGGGAACTACTCACCTGAGTAAGCACTGTGCAATGAGGACATACATAACAGGGATTTCCCAATGTGGTTTTGCAGGCTGGAGGTGGAGTGTCCCCCATCCCTGTGTCCTCCACTTCACAGGCCTGGCTCCACGAGCCAGGTGAAGGCAGAATTAGCAATGCCTGACTTCACAGGACTGGCAGCACAAAATTTGTGAACCAGGAACAGAAACAATGATCATAAGGCACATGCTCTCTTCTAGCTAACCCACCCGAGCTGTATCAAAATGAGAAAAGCCCTGTCATTTTGTTTCAACTCCACCTAAAATTTTGGCTTTTTATCTTTGACCTATTTAACAACACTTGCCTCTCCAGAGCTCCACTGCGGGCACAGCACACAGCAGATGGGTAACACGGATGGAAATTTGTTTCCATTGCAGGCTAATGCCACTGCTATTCTTTTATCAGCTTTTTACACTTCTGTAATCAGCAAATTGCCCTTTTTGGAGGGGAAGAACAAACCCTAGAGAAGTCTGCTTTCACGAATGCCTCAAGCCTTCAAAATTAACGGTGAGAATCTTATGGTCACTGTATACTCCTGTCTTAAGAGCAGATGTGGCACTGTATAGTTTTGGTATTAAGTACTGTCAAGCTTCCTTTCAAGCAAAGAACTATTTATCTACTTAACACAGAACATAGCCAACTTTTGTAACTTTCATATATTACATTTATTTCAAAATGCTTGGCATTATTAATCCCTTTTATATTGTTAATATAAAGATTCTGCTTCAAAACCTCAAAAACCCAGAAAGTTTATTTTTTTCTCTTTTTTGCATTGCATGCACTGATGAACTAGCCTGCTCAGCAAGCATTTAACAGATTAGACACTTGAACATGGTTTCAGGCAATGCTCTCTCATGTTTCTGCGTATTGCCTGATAAACACTTCAAAGTAAACCGCTCATAAATATGAAATGAAAAGCCGAGAAGTCGTTATGCACAGCTTTGAGATACAAATCTCTTTATTCCCCTCTGAAGTGGAGTTTGATTGACATAATGAGTCATAGATCCTGTCCAGGGACACACTGCCTTATCCCCTTTTCCTCAGGAGACAGGGAGTCTTTAAAGAAATCCACTTCAGAACTTTCTGATAGACAGCTACAGAAAAGTTGAACACTACACAAATTTATTATTTTGTATGAATGCCTACTTTAACAACTATGACACATGTCAAAGATTGATTCCAAAGCCATGAGTGGGCCCCAGCACCTGAACCTTCCAAAGGAGGCCAAAGCCAAGATGTATGTTCTCTCTAGTTATCACTGAGATGCCAACACAGGCCTTGGATCTGCAAACAAAGGGCCTTCCTGAACTGGGCACCACGCTCTGTGCTGCTGGGACCTGCATATCCACAGGGCCCTTCTGCAAGTTTGGGGATTACCAGCTCCATTCCACACATTCAGGAGCAGCTGTGACTAAGGATGCTTCATGAAGAGACAGGTGAGTCCTTTTGGCTTGGGCTAGTCCATTAGAGAGCCTCACGTGGTCCCTTGGACATTTGTGAAGGCATCTCCTGACTGTAAAATTGCCTTTCGAGCATTTGTGGCACAGACCCCTCCCTCTACGTCTGGCTCTACCTGCTAGGTATGTCTCACCTTGGGAGGAAAGGGGAGATGAGGGGATGCTATTACCCTGAAGAAGTCCACATTGCTGCAATCCTCATTAGAAGGCATATTTATCAGGTACAGACTTCCCTACAGTCGTTCCCTACACTGAGTGGGTCTATGCTGTGAAGGAGATTCAGGCTTTCATGTGGCAAGGAGTAGTTCAAATCACGTAGCCTGAAAAAAACTCTGAAATGCTAATTTAGATATTGCTCTTAACAAATGACAAGAGCTATGGCATGAATAATCGTTGGCCATTGCTACTCCACAAAACGTCTTCTCCACAGAAAGCCGAGCTTTAAGCCACCGCAGTGAAACTGCTAATCAGGAGCGCTATAAACAAAATTATGGTGTAAGAAATTGCTACCCTACAACGTTATATTCACAACCTGCATTTGTAGTATTTGTGGAGGTTTTTAGAAAGAATCCAGCAAATATCTGCCTAAACTGAGATGAAACTTCTGGCAGTTTATTTCCTAGCCATACTGTATGCATTAAATTACACATCGTTACTGGCTTTTGTTAGTTGCTACGCCCTACATATGAAACAACTGTACATAAAGGATACAGGATCCACCACTCAACAGCACTTTCTTTTGTTAACGATAGTGCTATTATTCACATTAGACATGAACTATTCACAGGATTTATACACTAATACATACATTATTAAGATGTTTTTTATTTTGCCAGTAAAATTGAAATGGCTAGCATCTATAAAAAAAACATACAGTCAGACAATGAAGTGGTGAGAAGACTAAATATTAAGAGAGCTGAATTCATATTACATGTAAATAATGAAACATTCAAGCCTAGGTTTGCAGCAAAAGGCTGAAAGGGAGATTTAGAAGCTTAAGAAGATGAAAAAGCCACAATGTGGTATCGCCATCCATCTACAAAGAACACTGCTGCCTCTTCTCAGTCCTTCGTGACCGAGATCACTAAAACATTACTTTCCCCTCTGAAACATTTATTGTTAAGAACTTTTACTGTCCTCACTTATTGTTTGCAAACTGCAAACACATTTTGACCCTGCCCTACATACTGTGAGTACTTTTCCTTCCCTGCTGTATACAATCATTCACATCTTAAAAGGCAATAGCTTGGCACTGGCTCTTCTAATCTCTAGTAAGCAATATATACATCCATCAAAACACAAATACATTAATTGCAACAAATATTGAGCAACACGGGAAAGTACTGAAATAGCCAAAAACTAAATCAAAGCTTATTACTATAAACAGGCGTTCTCCAGTTTTGCCATTTGTGGTTAGGGATTGCCCTTTCTATGTAAATTAAAAATCTTTGGCCCAAATTGCAACTGTTTCTAACTATTTTGAATATTTGTAGGAAATCATTATCATACATGCAACTAAGGAATTATGGGCATGCCTCTTGGCACATATCTGAAAAAAACTGTCATGCACAAGTATTAATTTTAACACATCTATTTTTCAGGGTACTGTTGACAGATTGCCACACTGAAAGGCAAATGAGGCATCAGAAATAGTCTGAATTACTGGAAGTCTTCACACGATTTTCTGCGGCACTCAATTCATATGCAATTTAATTAAAATTAGACATAGGAGTAAAATTAGACACTTCAAAAAAATCTAGATCCAAAAATAAACAAGCCTTTTTGATGATAACTATGTTAGAAATAAAGTGTGTTTCTATAAACTACTGTTATTTTAAGAGATTATACCTCTGTTACTGAGCTTCCATTACAAGATGTGAAATATTTTGATAGGGCTTCAAGCAGCATTAGGTATTCTGATGAGGTCCAAAAAGCACAGCTGTCAGTCATACCCTTGGCTCTGTCAGTCACTTCAGCACACTGAAACCAAGTTGTCTCCAGGATAAGTGCTCCTCGGAGATCTGCGGTTGCTGCTTGACCTACAGCTGAAAAGCAAGTGCTTCACTCACTAGATCTATTAGCCCTTTGACTTCATTCATTCACCAGTTAATATAAATACATTGCTAAAGTGAGTGATTAATTCAGTTTCTTGAGAGAGAGTGCTAAATTCTTCAAGCCTCTGGTACAACTATCAACGAAGGCTCCAAAACATTCATATAATTAGTTATTAATCATGAAATTGCAGTTAGAAATTTAGTAAGAGCCACTAAGTTTAAATGTTTTTCTTTCTTCTTCCCTCCAAAACTACCCTTTCCTTACATCATAATCACTTCTTTCAACATAGAAATTAAACCAACTATCATCTCTACCTATTTTTATGCCATTATCTTTGTGCTGGAAGCCTGTTCAAAAAAAATCATCCTTCCATTTCTTGTCCATGCTTTCCAGGTCTAACATCAACACAACAGCTTAAACAATAGCTTACTGTTGCTCCTGAAGGAACAAGACTTCTACTATAAACTACTGGTCTTGGACAATTTAAGAGACAGAAAGAAACACCAGAACATTTATGCAAGGTCTGTCAAGGCAAGCCTTTCCCTCCATTACTGGAGAGAAACAACAAATATTTAAAATCACCAAAAATATCAATGTGTAACAAGCAGACCAGAAAGCATTCTGACATAAAAATGTGGGAATCTGACCTGAGGGTCCTTTTTTGTGACACATCCTTTTTTCCTATACTTAAGAGACACTAGATGATGCAAGCATGGCACTGTGACAAATATACCAGACAATGCAAGTGTCCAACCTGTAAGAGGAAGTTCCCTTCCAAACTTGCTGACATTTTTTTCCAGTTCTAACCACATAGAGAACATGTATCTATATCTATATATAGTCACCACTGATTCCATCTTTTTAGTTTTACAAACGAGGCCTGTGTTCATCAATTGAGTTCTACACAGCCGGACTTACTGGGTAAACAAGTCCACGACTTCTTTTGGAAGCATCTATAGGGACTTTCTTCCCTGCTTGAATCTCGCTCTGTGCAGAGAAAAGAAGGAATCCTACGTGTGCTCTGGTCAATTCTAGTGTCACACTCTGAAGAACTCTAGCTGTAAGAGAGGCCATACCTGCTAGTTCACTCATCTGAATTGCTTGAAGTTTTAAAAAAACAAGCCAAAAACCATACACAAGAATGCTACAAAACCCCAGAGAGGTCTGCAAACCATGCCACGAGGAGCACATCACTTGTAAAGCTGCTAGCAATGCCTGCATTCACCTGAGCGCACACAGGATGGCTGCAGCTCAGGCCAGAGAAACAAGCAGGAATGTTTTCACCTCACACGTATGCTCACATTCACCAAAACATCTTCCCAGTAATGCCAGTGGCTAAAAAATTCTGATAAATAGTCCAACATTCAACATCGTAACTCAGAGCTTATTTCAAAGAAGGCAACAAGTTGGAAGCATACGTTTAAGTCAAACCAAAAAAAAGTCAAAATATGCATAGCTATACGCACTCCTTTGGCTGCTGTTTTCAAGGTGACACATATACATAGTACCCTCAACTCAGGAAACTATTTTTTTCCTATAAAAAATGCTTACTTGGCTGCCCTGCTCTGCCCGGTTGTCTGCACATGGGCCAGCAACCGCCTGAGCTCAACGTAACTTGAAGAATGCCTTCAGAAGGGCTGCATTTCAGAGATGGAGAGCATGATCCTTCCTACACAGTATGCATTGCACTATGCATTTAGTCCTTTGAGAGCTTTCAGGATGGAAAGACTATAGTTATTACTACCATCATTATTATTAATGAAAAATACACATGTAAAATTAGGTTTCGAACACAATGTTTTATAGCCCCTATTTGTCTCCGTGGACATACGCCATAATGGCTTTAACAGACCTTTAACACTCACTGACTAATTAATCTTTACACTCAGGACCCAGCACTGAGTTTTATTCAGTAAGGAGCAGAAAATAGCATCTGTGGATTGGGCTTGCAAGGTCCACTGCATGAATAAATTGACAGGCTACAGGAAGACTTGGTATTAAACAGCTCCTCTCCTCCCCTCAGTACTCCTGTAACAGCCTTCACCAGCCACTGAAGCTTCCCTTCACAAACTTCTTACATACAATTTATTTTTATTTCCTAAAGTGACTCTTTTCAACCTTACAGAGACTCAGTCTTCCAAATACATTGACAATGATAGAAAAAATATTGCAGGGACTAGATATCACTTTAAAACATAACTGCATTTCCAACACAACCAAAGTATGCACCAGCAAATTCAGCTTTCCTATTGAGAGCACAAACGAACCATACAAATTAATAGACCCCAGCAATTCGTCAGAAAAACCTTTAGGCTTCCATTTAAAAATCAAACATGTTCTAAATACAAAAAAGTGCAGGGAAAATATTCTGCAAAAAAAAAGCACAAAGAGAAAATACACCATGCAATTTCTTAATAAATTCAATCTTTACTCCTCTTAAAAGAATTTTAAAGGTATTGTACAAGAACAAGCATGTAGGGGTAAATTTCCCTCATCTCATTTGCATGATACAGTTATAGTCAATATAACCTACCTGGAGTCTTCCCTTGCTTCAGCTATAAAGCCAGGCAACCAGAACATCATCTTCAGTTACAAAAAATAAAGTGTTATATGTTTACTGGTCAAGCTTCAGTGGTAGAGATTTAGTCAAAATAAAGTTATTAAAGATCCTAATTGTTCTTCCAATAGAACTACAGGTAAACCCTCGTAACATTGTGATATTCAAGAGCATGATATCTGTTTTATTCCATTAATCTAATTTATTCCATTAATCTAATTCTCATTTTAAGAATAGCCTACTCCATTTCTTCTTATAAGTAAAATTATATTAGGAAACAAGCCTTACAAACTGCAGCACAATAAGCAATAATGACGACAGGACAGCACTCATTTTGAGAGTGATCTTCCTTTACGAAGCCACAGTCTGGGAAGATCACAAATTAGTTATAGTACATTCCTTACAACAAAGCATATATTTCTCCGTATGCCTGTGAAGGTAGTATTTGTCAGCTGAGCTCTTTTTCCTTTGGAGTTGTTAACTACCTGTTTAGTATGTCTACTTTTCACAGCAAAGACTGATTAACTAAAGTCCAGGAGGACTGAAATCCCCACTTAGCAACAGTTGGACAGACCCAAGACACATCTACTCCTACTTCTTAGTCTATTCTCCTCACTCGTTGAAGCACATTTTCGGTTTCCCTCCATAAATTCCACAAAATCCTCCCTATCAATGAGCCACATTCTACTCTCAAGCCACCTCTAACTGATTTCTCAGCCTGGAAATGGGAGAGGGAGGTGAATCAATTAGGAAACAAAATCCCCAACTGCCAGTGCTTGATCAGGTACAGCTTATGGCTATATCTACCCAAACATTTTCCCATTATAAAAAAAATAAAAGATGAAGGTCAGTAACGCTCTATGCATCAGTATATACATTAAAAAGACTTAAAAATTTAATAGGAGATTATAAGGACTCAGCTTTGTGAATTACACTCTCACACACACGCCAAAAATCTACAGTAAATTCTATTTGACTTGAATCCCGTTTCTGTGTGGCAATGTCTGCTGCGTTCAGAGTCCCTGGCAGGAACAGTCCGGCTGAAATCACAAGCACGTGAAGCCGGCAGCTGGCTCTCTGCCCCCTTACCTGCAGTCCTCTCCAGTGGGGGAGGTATGTTACCAAGCACTGTGAAAGCCTCCACTCCTGCTTTATAATGAAAATAAACACCGGCATAAACAAGAAATAAGGAATCCAGTAGATTCGTTTTCATTCAGATTAACTGTTTAGTCAAAGCTCACATTTAGCCTGACTTCCTAACTGGCAGCAAACCATGCATATGTTTACAAAGCAACATGGTCTAGAAATAGATGTTTTGTGACCAGCTATAGAATGTTCATCATTAGAACTGAGATAGTCCTAGTACTGTCCATCAGAAAACCACAAGCACAAAGAAAATACAATTCCAGCATAAGAAAAACTGCTGCATAATTCCAGTCCAGTGGCCCAGTTTGTCAGAAAACACAAATAATGATCCACAGCATACAACAGGGAGGGTATGGTTCAAGATAGAATGAGAGGGAGCTCAGTATTCAGACCGAAAACTAACTTTGGTACTCTACTAGCACAACCTCATCTTCACCATGACACAGTCTCCCAGCCAGTAAAGAATAAGCTATAGGCTGCTGGGAACTGAAAACTCTATTCCATGCAAGTCAAAATTAATGTAGGACTGCATCTAGATGGTATCAGATGTGCCTTGATTCCTTCTGCTTCATGTATATGAACTGAGGCAGTGGACCTAAATGTATTAATGGCAGCTCCAAGCTGCAATAGTAACAAGGTCTTTTCCAGACTGGAAGAGAAATTGATGGTAGATTACAACATAAAGGGCACGACAGAGGATTCTGGTTTAGGCTTCTTAGTTTTGCTACATCTGTTCTGAATGAGAAAAAAATCATCATCAAATGTCTCATAAACCAGGTCAGAACATACGTTCCTTGAAGAACAGTGCCACTGAAATGCTTATTTTTATAGAACATTTAGTTTTACCCAGAACATATCTCACTATTACTTAGAGCTCCTAAGAAAAATATTCACACCCTCATTTTGTGGTATCGGTTCTGTAGCTGAACAACATTTGCATCCACAACTGTGACACGGGAACAGGATCTTGACTTCTGTTGGGACTTCTGCACTGGGTCGCTACCTTAAAACGTTTGACAGCCGAAGTCTATATAAAACTGGATTATCTATCTAACTAACTATGCCTGGGTAAGAATACAACTGCACAAACCTAGAAATGTTTAAAATTTGAAGATTAAACTAATGTATATACCGATACAAACTGCAAATTTTAGAAATGTAAAGGCTTTACTTTGACGTTGTGTCTTCCAAAAAAATCAACTAATGAACTGAAGCTCATTAAAATTCCGAATAATAGTGCCCACAGAGTGAATGAATGCAGCTTACCTACTATTTCAAGCTTCTATGATTCTTTTTCTTTGTGTCTTTATTTAGATACACCTATAGTTTAACTTTCTTGGAGGCACTGGTAGTTACAAGCATGCTTTGACTTGTATGAACAGGCTTTTAAAACACTCAGAATATGCATGGATGGGATTGTTTTCTTTAACCATATACACTGAAGATTGCCTGGAATTTAAAACACCTTGCATACAGTTTTTCTAAAGTTCCATGAATTCTAAGGATTTTCTCTTGCACTTAAGAGTTATGTGAGAGTGCTGTCTCAATATAAATTGGTGGATAAGGAAATTCTTGTTCTCCATGGACAGATGAGGCTGGCCACCACACATATAATGCATCCAAGTACATTTAGTACTGCTCATATATAAGCTACATCATGCTTTGCAAATATATGAAGCATCACACGCAGCAGAGACTCATAGCATTACCTTCCATGTTACAGACTGGAAAACAGAGCTCTTAAACAAGTGCTTGCCTGCAGATTAGAAGGATTATTGTCCAAAGCACAGCTTCAGTAGCAACTCAACCCCTGTATTTTAACTTTATGTTTTAAATCAAATTGGCTAGAAAATTCTCTAAAAGGAATATTTGTTTTTGACAGTGGGATGTGCCCTGAATTTCAGAAAAAGAGAAAATCATCTTGTTTCAAATTTTAATGATTGCAGTGCAAGATTTACATTGCTTATAAGCCAGCCTGGAAGTCTTAACTACTCGTTTTTTGCTAAATACTGTAAATATTGCACATGGGACTGCAAATTATACTGGCAGAAGCAATGTAAGTTGTTATCAACACCAGCACTGCAAAGAATCAAGTGAGCACAACAGCGTACTTGCAACACAATTTTCCTTCTGCACTTCAGCCACAAAAGCACTCATCTGCTAGAGTAACCACCCTCCCTCAAATTTAGCCCAAGACAGTGGCTGAAATGCTTGTGGCTAGAGCTTCCAAATGTGATGGGGCCGTATCCATGCCATGGTATACACAGTCTTTTTTCCTTCCCTGGTGATGCAAGGCCAACCATGCATTTTCCCTGCTGTCTTTTCCCAATGGAAAGCTGACTTTACTTAGATCCCTTGTTGATGCAGGACACTAGTAAATAAGAAAGTATTACTGTAATGGTGATGTGGTAAATTCTTTTAGAAGAGATTCAACAAAAAAAATCCCACTTCTGGAAAAGATCCTGCACAGTGAATGCTGGGTTGAGCCAGCAGGCAAAAGTCTTAAGAAATATATAATTCTTAAAACATGCTCAGTCAAGTGGCATTCACATTTTTTGAGAAGCCACCACAGTGACAAAATGAGCTTTGATTTACAATGAAAGACATGGTTATCACTAACTTCTGAGATCTTACTCCTTCTCGTAAGTCTGAGCTAGACGACTCCTAAAAATTTTGGCAAATTCAGCTCATTTTTTTCTTCACTTCTTCCTTTAATTTCCTTTTCCTTTACTTTTACTGTTCATCTCTAAAGCATGAGAGTCCTCAATCAGCCTTCACTATTGTGTCCCTGGAAGCCTACCTTTCGCATTTCTTTGACTATCTTTTGTTCTCTCCAATCCAGCAGTGTCAGACTTCTTTATTAAATAAATTATATTAATAAAGCTGTCAAACTGCTTGAACATGAGTAATTCCTATGTTAATAAAATCCAGTAAATGCATGTCTTTGACTTCACCTTCATATTTTTATATTCTATTTTGTAACAATAAATAAAGCACTCTAAGCTTTATTTTTTCTGAATTATTATTACATTTCTGTGATGGATAAAGGCAATATGTATTTGCCAGAAACACACAGAAATTAGATGAAGGCAAGACACATGGAATTAACTGAAGGGAAATTCTCCCTTGTGATGGATGGCTGGAAATTTCACTAATCAGCGAAGTTTGCTTAGAATCAAAATAATTTTGATTAGTTAAGAATACTTGCTGCATAGACAATAGATAAGGAAGGAAAAAACCAACAGTGGAAATCTTGGCTAATATAAATAAAAATGGATTACTAATCTAAGTGCAAAGAATTTTTCCCCCTTATTCTGCTCACAATGTTATTCATGCCCCTAAGCAACTCACTTAATCTTTTTTCTCACGCACTTTGTCTGTAAAATGGGAATGAACCAACATAATTTATCCCAGTGGTATAATATGGGAGTTAGAATAAGACAAAAAATAACAAAATCCAAACATCTCATAATTATTTAAATAGGATTTGGTACATCAGTATGACATATATAATCTTAGCTTTTGTTCTCTTCAGGAAAAAACCCACAAATTACTTAAAATGTATACATTTTTCACTCAAGCACTCAGCTGAGTCTTTGTATTCTATTTTATATTATTTTCAGCCACATAAAAGACAAAGTAAGTGCATTTCAAGTTGTTTTTCTTAGACTTTAAATCTCTGGTAATTCTTCTCATTTACCACCTTTCACCACAAATTAACATGCACATCAAGACAAATTCATTATCATTTAGAGGCCTGTTAAAAAGATGAAAAAAAGAACTGCACCTTAAAGTGCCCTGGATTATCTACTGGTTAAGAAAATTAGGAGTGAATAATTTTATAGTCATAATAATCAGTCTGCTTTTCTTCTTTTCTAATCAAAAAGCTCTGAAAGCAAAATTTACATTCTAAGTAAATAAATGCTCATTATTGGAAAGTACCATCACATGTGTTTTCTGAAGGTAAGAATGTTGTCTATATAAAACGATAAACACAATTACATAAAACCATTGCATGAATGCATTCTGGTGCTTCCAAATGCAGTGCTCTGGGGACCTGTCATTGAAAAATTACTCTTAGCAGGTAACAATCCTAACTCAGAGAAAAATGTCATCTGCATCTTGCAGATTGATATAAAAGTTCCATTATTAATACATTTCAAATGTTTGTACACTACCTAGGAGAATAATATATTACCTTCTTCTGGAACAAATAAAACCACGCTTAGCATATGATTGTCCTGCTGACATGAAATTTCACTTTACGTTAGCACAGTGACAGTTGCTTTATACACAGCCCCAGCGCAGGAGAGCTGCAAAGTACACGAGAAAAAATAGTGGTGGCCAAACAGTCACAAAATCACTCTGAGAAAGCATTAATAATGTCGTAATGGAAACTGCAAAAATCAAAATGGATGCTTTTTACAGTGAACTAAGGTATTTTGTGGCTATTATTAAGGGTTTAAAAAGAAAAGATGAAAAAAAAGCAGCAGCCTTCTAGCTCCAGGCCCTGCAGCAGCAAGGTACTTCCAGCTCTGAAGGAACTCTCACTGAGTTCAGTCACAGGCATGACAAATATGGATTGTGGGGAGAAAAAAATTAGATGAGGAAAGATGATGCCACAAGAGCAACTCAGAATCCACAGATGTCAATGCAAGCACGGCCTGCTGAGTTCAGCACTGCCTGAGCTTGAGAGAGCACCTAATAACTTTCCGCACACACTAACTCGGCCTCCAGTCGACTCAGGCACAGCTGTGGGTTTTTTTTTGTCTCAGTACTATAGGAATTTCAATCTGCACTGGAGTTTTCTACAAAACATTTTTAAACATGTTCTTCAAAAATATGCTTTCTTTTTTTTTTTTTGCGGGGGGGAGGTGTGCAGGGAAGGGGATTGTTTTCCACCACCCAGTACAAATTTCCACAAATGTCTATGTTCTCACTGTATGTGTATTCACTGCATTTTTAAATGCACCTAGAAATTTAGAAAGCAAACAAAACACCCGTAAAACCCATGAAGGGCGTCAGGCAATGAGAGAAATCCTTATCCTGCTAAACAATGTGCTCCCAGATCATAATGTCTTTTAAAAAAAGACTGTGTTAGCAACCTTGGAAGTTCAGAGTGACAAAATATTGATGTAAAAATATCTACAGCATTTCAATTACTCACTGTGTTGCGATCTTTTGCTTTGTGTGATTTTTCCTTTTACAGTCTCTAATTGTTCTAAATTGCTTTTGAAAGTTTTACTATGATAGACACACCAACCTCCAACACTCCCCCCGACCCCCTCCAAACAATCTCTAAGTAATCTAAACATCATGATCTTTTCACCTGGCAGCAAGACATATTGAAACTTCATCAGGCTATGATAAAAAACCAATCTTGGCTTCAAATTGTGTTCCCCCAGTGAGCAACTTTAATAGATCATCTGGTACGTTCCAAGTATTTTCATGTATTTTAACGTGCTACTTACTAGCAACATAGGGATATGGTTTAGTTTAGGATGTGAATGGTTGGACTTGATGATCTTAAAGGTCTTTTCCAACCTTGTTATTCTGTGATTCTGTGAACATCTGTCCTACAAAATGACCATACAATGACAGGCAAGGTGGAATCATCATATCTACTTCATAATAGTTTGCAATTTTAGTTCCTCAGTCTTCTATAATATCAATGCATTTTTGGTTGACAAAAACTGGAAATACACATAGTGCTTGCAAACACATTTGATTCTGTTCGGCATGTGAGAATTCCTCCTAAACTCTTATTTAATGATCCAATTAATTCACACTTAATAAGGAAAGGGGTTTTTTTCCTGAACTCTCCTTGGTTGGAACTGCTTTCCAAGATGCCAGCAGCCACTCGCCTGTCCCACATTCCATGCCACAGTCCCGGGCCACCCACTCCTGCAAACCTGGTCTCAGCACACCACTGCACACGTTGGAGGTTCCGGGCAGCTCATTCACTTCTGCCTCACCCCTCCTGTCTCAGACAATGCTTTCCCTGGTGCCTGCCTGACAGAGCAGTCTCGTACTTACAGGCAAAGGCTGCCACCTTAAAACCTACGTTTTATTGTGACAACTGTATGTTTGTTATTCTGAAGTCTTGAACATTAGATAACCCATATAAATATGGAGTTGACTATCACTGCATTTCAGAGGGACTCCCAGTTAGACCACTGATATTTTCCCTACTGTCAGTCTGTGGTTTTGAAACATTAAACAACTATATGGCAGTATGAATACAAGATGTTTTTTCCCCTCAAGTGCTGAGATCGTATTTATGTTTGTAGCCTAAATACTTCATAAAGGACACCACTGAACTCAAGAATTACTAATAAGTCTCTGTAGCAGCAGAAAATTTCTTAAGGTTTTTAGGAATGGCATTTTGAACTATTTTTTCCACATTAACGCAAAAAGCCAAATGATAATTTAAGAGAGCCAGCAGCAAGATCATTTCAAAAAGCTCATTAGCTCTTGTTAAATTAGAAACTCACAAGCTGGAGAAGAAAGGAAGGATTGCTAAATGCAGTTCAGTCACATCACCTTCAGGTAAATAAAGCCAGCCACAAATTTCAGCCACCCTTAAGCATCTGTTGTGGCCTATGCATTAGAAGTCTGAACATCCATTGTATTTGATACCACCACTCCTAGCCTCTTTTGGGCTTGGTCCGTGGACACCTCTGGGGACACACCCTGTCCTTCTGTCCTTCTCATGACACTGTCAGATAACGCCTCCCCAGCTGCAGAATACACGATGGGTTTTCATGGCTTCTACTTCCCAAAATGGAAACATACTGCAGGTAACAGAAGGGGAGGATCCAACAGAGTGTGAAGGTCAGAGGGGTTACAGCAGCATTTGCCTTTGCTGCGGGAAGTACAGATGTTGCTGATGAGCCTCAGGGTACTGCCTCTACAGCCACACTATTGGATGTCCACAGATCTATTTTCATGTTGGCCATAGCAATTCTACTGTGCAGGCAAGAAGCAAACCCCAGTCATGTATCATCACCACCAGCTGCTGCTCCCAAGCTGTGCAGAGCAATGACAACTGGTACCACCATACATACATGCTTTTCCTATTACCTCCTTCTGGGTTATTTTACAAAGCCATGTTTCCAGCTCCCACCACAGCTGGGATGGCCTCTTCCCCACTTTATTGATAAGTTTTCCAAATAAGAGCTAGTTCTAAAAATTCTGCTAATGCTTTCTCACTGCTTCTGCCCAGAGTTAGCACCCTAAAGCCCATACCGATGCCTGCATTTCTTTATCCATCTTTCAGCACAGCTCCTGACTTGCCTTACTCATCCTCTCTTTCTCATAGCTCAAAAATTTACCCTGCCTTTCCAGCACTGAAGGTACTGCCACTTCATTTAGCTTCACTACAAAAATTTTCTAGGATTTTAACAGCTTTTATTTACTTCCTGGTATCACTGTGCACTGGTTAGGTGTCCTTAAGGAAGGACAAACTATGTGAGAAAATAATGTAATTGGTTGGTGAATGCAGACAAACCCTCCCCCCCCCCAAATGCATTAAAAATATTGTGCCCAAGACTTTTGCAAAGAATTCCTTGAAAGAAAGAAGAACTAGAAAATTTGACAGACACGCTCTACCACCTGCATATCCAAAAATATCTACAGATTTCAGCAGAAATATAAAACTTCCAGCATAACAGTCTCCTTGACAGTAAGACAAGAAGCCACTTTCCACAAGTGCCCTCTCTCCCCTCATCTACATTTCAGATTACGCTGTATGTTAATTTACAACACAGAGTCGTCAGAAATTTAAGATAGTCCATCCAAAGATGTTTTTCAGTGGAACTGGTGGAAGCTAAGCGACAAGGATACACAGCTCACCCTCCCTGCTAACAAGTTTCCTTTAGGTGTTTTTATTTTTTGGGGGGAGGAGGAGGGAAGTCATGGCTGCCAGAGATCACAGGCAGAACTAAACCACAACATTCTCTTCTCGAAGCTGTTGACAACAGAAAAATATCATTTAATAAAAAGGCTGTAGGAAAGTAAAGTTTGTACAGAGACTTAAGTTCAACGTCACCCTCAATCTTGAAAACTGAAGCGATAAAGGCCTTTTAGATATGTCATCTCTGTAGGGGAGAATTTCTTTTACATGAGCAAATACTAAATGAAGTTCTTATTTTAAACATCTCATTACATATGAATGGGATTAATTTAATCTGAATAATTTGGCTTTTTTCAGGCATATTGTATAAGCATAGCTCTAAGGAAACGATACTGCTGGACTTACCAGAGGCTTTAAACATATGAGGTACAATGCTTCTTATTTTAAAAAAGCCTACTTGATATTCACCACTGCTACCAATAACTATGCGCCTGTTTCCTTGCTAAATAGTCATATGACCTCCTGAGACATAGATTTTAATTCCTATTCTGAAAAGAAAGTGCCATACACATGTCCAGGGCCTTAATTTATTCAATCATTTTGTGGAAACTTACTGTGCATTTTGGCCACAGTTTTTTTGATATGCCCCTGTATCTTCTCTCTTGCAGAACATTAAGTCACATGAAGAGAATCTACAGTAATTTAGCAATTTGAATCATTTATTTAATAGCAGCACATTCCTGGTGTGAACACAAGTACAGAAGTCTCCCATGCCTGATAAATACACTTAACACTGGGATTTCTCTGTTATCTGGAAGATAGATATAAGGAGAAGGAGGGAGATAAAGACTACCATCCAGCTCTCCAACCTCTCCAACTATAGCATAAACAATGAGGATACAAAAACAGTGATGCTGGGATAATTAAAATGTTTTTAGAACAGCATTCAAAACCACTGTATGTAAGGAAAATCATAATTTTTAGGAAAACAAATTTGAATCTAAAAAATTCCTATTCTCACGATCCCCTACTCCACAGCTGAACAGCTGAGCAAATTGATACTTTAGATTCAATAACTGAATCAGTAATATTAAACAATATTTGTATATTTTATAACACAATATTACAACTGTGAAAATCACCTCTAATTTTGGGTTTCTTCTATCTGCCAAGTCACTCTGCTTATTTAAAGTTGTTCCTATGCACAGACAACCCATCTTGTTCTACAGTAATCATCATGTTTTGGAATGCCTAATTTTCTGCTTTATACACATCCTATCTGTACAGCAAGGTGAGAGGTTGCCACAATTCTGAAATTTTTTTGGCATATATTTTCTTAAACTTGGTAGCGAGATCCTCAGCAGTGAGAGAGGTACTGGAGAAAACCTGGATAAATCCTGTCCCATTATGATTTTGTGAGCTGTAGAAAATATGAGGAAACATATAGATGAACAGAAAATTCACTCTAAAACAGTACTCTCTTCTAAAACAGGAATTCTGCCTAGCCTAGTGACATCCACACAAAAAACACCCCAAAACCTACCAAAAACCCCCAAACAACCTACAAAGAAAACTCCCTGTGTGGGACAGATATATTTGGATCAAGGTATAACATTGTTACGCTGTCAGAAGAATGAAGGACAATGATGAATTTAAGTGACTGAATTTCAGATGGAGGAGTCTGTCAGGCAATAACAGCTTATAAGAGTTACAAAGCCAACACACGAATAGAAAAAGCAAAGCTGACACATTTGATAACCACAAAACCTGCTTATTTCATATATACTCTCAATTACAGTCATTCTGGATTACACAAAATGAAAAACCAAGTACAATATTACAATGCTCATCTCTGTTCCCATGCTGCCCACCTCCCAAGGTGTCTCCACATGTACCAGCATCTCCCCAGCCTCCCACCTGGGCAGAGCTCAAGGAAAGAGCAGGCAGTTTCCCACCTCCCACCCCTGGAACACACATCCCACCCCTGTGGTGACACGCGGGGCAACGCAAGAATAGGGAAGACGTGTCACAGCAGCTCCCTGCAGTCTGAAGCTGAATGCCATCCTGCAAGTCAGATGGTTTTCTTCCCAGGTCAGTTCTAAAAACCAAGCTGAGCCCTACCTGTGCAAGACTGTCTCTCACGGGCATGCAGGCATGGGGAGCAGATGTTTTCAGAACGACCATTAGTACAGCAAGCCAGCACCTCATCATGTGGCTCTGCTGCAATTACCCAGAAGAGCCAGTGCACAGTAACAAAAGGTTCCTGACAGTTTGTTAATAGTAAAAACAAGCACACGGGTCGTTTTACTTAAGAAATGGTGGAGAAACGGGCAAACACAGATGAGAGAGAGTGTTGCACTGAGTCAACAAGAGAGAATCACGTAACTGAAGTACTGAAGACATCTAAAACCACAATCTGTTGTGTACACAGTGATTTCAGAGAGCAAATAACATTTCATTTTGCCATGCTGTGGTCTGGTTGAATCGTCCACATTCAAACAATCCTAAACACAAGTACAGGATTTTAGTCCTCTATCAATACTGGATAATAAATATTTCCAATTCCCTCAAATTTAATGTTCTCCCTTCTAATTAGACTGCTGCTAGATCTGTAGGCAGTCTTAGAAACCACTCTAACCTTATTTTAATTCTTCATTATGAAAATTATAACTGGTCATTAACTTTGGAAGACACAGCATTACAGCTGCAATATATCATTCCTCATATTATTAACAATCTATTTTATATATTCAGTGCTTGAAGCAGATACTGGTAATAATGTCTTACAAGCTTTATTTTTGTGTTTATAATAATTTAGAAAAGAACTTAAAAGGAGCACACACACACTTAGTTGCTTATGCATACACAAAATTCATTCATTAACCCGATTTTAAAATCGGTGCCAAAAATTAACTGCACCAAATTTAGCAGACCTAACACCCCCAAAACAAGAAACTAGCTAAAACTACCTTCCCCAGTTGTCCAATTCCTTGGTAAGATTACTAAAGCAAGAATGATGTCCACAGTATCACTTTGTGTAGTAAACTTGCAGCATTTTGCGAATTATTTTCATCAAAGCTAATAGTTTCTCACAGAGATTAAGCACCATTTAGTTTTACTTCCATACTGTTCAAATGCCTAAATTGGGGATACAGCATCTCCAAGAAACAATTAGAAATTGCTATGAAATCAAATGGAATACTACTTATAAAAAGTGGGGATTTTGGTCCTGTAAGTACAGAGTTTGAACTATTAACATTGTATTTAAAATAGTTACTATGTCAACTTAAACTGCCATCTTTAGGACAGTATTTTACCAGAACCTGTTGAAAAAAAGCTAGAAAACTGTGTTGGATCACTTACCACAGAACAGGCTGTTTGCTTGAGAGGATGAATTTATGCAACTTGTTCTATGTAATGGTGGTGGTGGGGTTCTGGTGCTTTGTTTTTGTTTTGTTTTTAAATTATCAGACTTAAAAATGCCCCTGGCTTAAAGAGCAAAACCTAAAATATTTGTATTTTTTACTCCAGTAATTATACAAGCCAAAGTGATTATTACACTTAAGAAGACAAAATTGTACTGAACTGAGTCATCCTGCAACCGAGCAGTTACTATTTCATATGACCAAATATTAAACATCTTGCTGGCCATCAGTCAGTACAGAATTCACTAATTCCCAGGTAAAAACTGATCAAATGCTATTCTACCTTTTTCACATGGAATACTGGAAAAAAACCCCAACCTACTGATGTTGGACATGTATTTAAATTTTCTTCACACTAGTCATTTCTTTGCATTTTACAACAGCTGGTGGAACTGCCAAACCACACCACCTCTGCTGGGGCTCTGTGTGATCCCATCACATATGAAACTCATCACGCAGTTTAGGTCACACATGAATTACTGAAAAGACACGCTAAGAGCAGCAGCACAGTGACAGCAATGATCAAGATTCAGAACTGATAAGGAAAGAAGGAATAGGACAGTGAGGTGCATACAGCTAAAAGATGTTTACAATACTAGGAGTGGCAAGACATACCTGGGCTGATGACTTAGATAAAGCAAGCAATGCAAGAAGTAGGCAGGATGGATACTGGTGAAGTCTTCCAAGACAAATTTTTACTAAGCTGAAGAAGCATCTTGCATGGCAATCAATAGAAGACCAAAGTTTGACTTCCAAAATTGCACTGGACAAACTACACTGGACACATTTCAGTATTGATGATCAAACTGTTCTTCCCTTGTAATCTACTTCAAGGAAGTATCTTTATGAAACTAATAATCGTGGAAACATTTGATTGTCTTAAGAACAGGACTAACCAGCATCACTGTACATGATAGTAGCTACACAGAGCTCAGAGAGCAGAACCAGAAACAAGACAACAGGCACTGCTGTTACTGCTACGTCAGGAACATTTTCAAGGTTCAAATTCAGCTCGTAACATCCTATTTTTGACCAAAGCTTAGAAAATAGCCTAGTTCTTAAGTACTGTGCTTCCAATACCATTTCTTTAGGCAGTGAATTCCTCTCTCTGTTTTCTAGAGTTGCTAAAATGTAGCTAAAATGTAATCTCTTTCTTTTCACTGCATTAATAAGAAATGGAGAACCGTGTGTGTGTATGTGTTGCAGTTTTCCTGTATAAGCTTTCTGCATCCTTTTTAACAAGGTTCTATCACACACACACACAAACATCTGAGACCCATTCTGTACCACGTAGAAGAGACAGTAGTCCACTGAGAGACTTTTTCTCCAAACAGTTTTGAAAAGTATCTTTTGATTCTGAACTAAACAGGATGTAAGGATTGCCACCAGCAGAGGACTAGGAATCACAAAAAGCTATAACCCAAATACTGTAAGGAAATGTAAGCAAGTAATTACAAATAAAACTGCTTACATTCATGCAACTTGTTTGGCAACAGCAGTATACCATAAGGAAAGCTGCTACAATTCATAACAGCATCTTGTAATAAAACAGCTTTATGCATCCCTCTCAAACTGTTTAGTGCTCAAATCTCATCAGCTGACTGAGTAAGCATTACACTTTGGGACAGTAAATCTCTGTTTCCAATATGGTCTACATTCACAGGCATGTACTTTTGCATTCACTGTAAGACACTTCCAGCTAAGCACTCATATAAAAAAATAGCAATATATAAAAATATCTGCATGCTATTTTGTCTAGTCAGCTACGTAGACTCTGAAAAATCTTAGGAACAGTGAAGGACCTGCGGTTCAGCAGGAACTGCCTGCTGCCTGTAAAGGTTAATTTGTAGTTTGGATTTATAAACATGAAAGTAGTATGAAGGCAGTATCTTCATAGGTGGCACCATCTCATCAGCATGTCTTTATCCACGGTGCCGAGGCACACAAGGCATTGCTACGGTGCAGTTAGGAAAGGTCTTAGAAACAAACCTGAACTCATGACAGACGATGACACTACACAGGCAGATGCTTGAAGAGCTCTGCCTAGTTAGACAGACAGATAGATTGATCGATCTTAACTGCAGCATCTAATTGAATCTGTAAAGAAAAAACACTTGGTATTAGGGGTGTTCCAATAAAACAGAAAAGGGCATCACCAGACCTAATGGCTAGCAATTGAACCTGGTCTCCAGAATCCAAAAAGCAGCTGGTAGCTGCTTTTAACATGAAGGTTGACTTCCCACAGACACTACCTGCCAGTGGAGACGATGGATTTTCTGCCTATTGATGTTTTCAAGACTCCAGAATGCGCTTCATTCAAGGACATATTAACTGGGATCAATGTAGAAATAATCTGATGAAAGTTAATGAGCAAGTGGATAGCAGACCAAAGAAGATAACTAGTAAGGCTTCTGACCTTAAGCTCTGAATCCAGAAACAAATGATACTACCAAAAAAAGCTTACTTGCTTCTTGTTTTCTTTTCTACTAATTTTGATTCCTATTTAAGTTAATTGGTCATTAGCACTTTGATCCAACTCCCAAAATTTCCATGGCTCTCTAAGGAAGAAAATGAGCTTTGGGTGGTAGGTTTTGTTTGTTTCTTTGTTTGAAAGTTTCCTTATACTTTTCTTACTAAACAAACTGTGTGCACTTGGGTCCAGTCACTGTATCTGAAAAGCTTCTAAAAAGTAACTTAATCCATCTGAGGTACTAGGAATAAAAACAGGGATGAGAAAACAAACTTAGTAATCATCACCACAGACCAACCAGTTGTCCACTGAGTCTAGAATTTAGTCCCCAACAATATTAAGGTGTTTCAAAAGAATGTGGAGGAAAAAAAGGTGTAAGAGACAATTACTGAGCAAACTCCCAATGCATCTGAGCTGAAGAGAGACTTGTGCCTTGGAGCAGTGCATACACTACAGTGCTTAACCCAGCTTCCACACACTCCAAAAATACACAATTGTCTAATCCTTTCCATATTTTTCTAAAGATTCAGACCTTAAAAGCATCTGATACTGGAGACTTCAACAAAGTATAATCCAAAATACTTTTTTTGTCAGTTTAAAATGTATTGATTTCCATTTCATTTAAATATTTCTGCATTATGATAAAGGAGGAGAAGCAAATGGCCTAATTTCTCTTTACCAGGAAACAAGCTTTAGAGGGGTCCCCAAGTTCACAGCAGAAACAAAACAATACTCTCTAATGTAAATCCCGAACTACAGGACTTCTAAAGACTAATTTTCTGGTACATTCCTTAGGATGCAAGGACAAAGATGCCCAATTCAAACCCAGATCAAGCGTAAAAGCTTTTTCAATCTGAGATTTTCATGGTAATAGGTGTATTAGAAAAGCTTCTCAGTCCCTTCCTTTCATCAGTTTGAGAACATTCGCAAGTAATCAGCCTCCTTTCCAAACTCCTCTTGATGGAAAACACACCCTAAAACAATCTCTATGTAAAACTGCAGATCCTTCTGAAGACAAGAACCCAGAAAAGGTGGGTTACTTGCAGAACTTGCAGAACTTAGACCTTTTTGTTAGTGGGATTACTCTAAATGAAAATACATATTTCTTGATTATCTCATTTTAAAAAGAAAAAAATTATTTCATCTCCTTGGAGTATATTTTCCTTGACAAAGGATTTTAATATGAGAAAGCACATCCACATGGATGCACCTAAATATTAAAAACTTCTCAGAAGAGTGTGTGCATGTGTGTGTATGAGCAAATGCAGACGGATTTATAGGATGAAAAATTATTATTTTCAGTATCCAATGTCTTAGACTTCTATTACACAGCCAGGCAAAGAGATGAGCAGAAAAAAACCAAAGCAATGAACAGGTTTTCTTCAACATTCGGTTAGGCCCTAGCACTGTAAGTTGAGCAAACAGCACTCCTCTATTTTGAAGCACATGATCTTGATAGAAATTTCTAAGTATAAAGTATAGGAAGGACAATTCCTATTTACTCTGAAGTCCTTTTGAAAAGGTTTTTGCATTAAAATGGTTACTAAGCCTATTCTAGACTAAATAGATCTGCGTTTTTTCTAAAAACTTCTTTTATTCACAACATGTGCTAACTACCAGAGTTGGTGAAGTCTATTTTTTAGAAGTTACACTTTCCTGTCTAGTTTACACAGAGTCACAGATCACTTAGTCCCATCCCTCCCATGGGCAGAGACACCCACCACTAGCCCAGGGTGTCCAAAGCCCCATCCAATCCGACCTTGAACCCTGCCAGGGATCCAGGGGCAGCCACAGCTTCTTCTGGCATCCTGTGCCAGGGCCTCACCACCCTCACAGTAAATAATTTCCTCCTAATATCTTCTGTTTCAGCTTGCAGCCATTCCTCACCACTAGTCTCCACTTGGACACTGAGACATTACCCACAACTCTTTTGAGTGTGACCATCCAGCCAATTCCTTATCTACTGAGGGTCCATCAATCAAATTCACGTGTTTCTAGTTTAGACACAAGGATGTCATGCAGGACAGCATCAAATGCATTGCATAAGTCCAGGTAGATGACATCATTTGCACTTCCCTTATCCACCAACACTGTAATAATGTTCATGTAACTTTGCAAGTGGTTAAAAAAATAACAGAACCTATTTTAACTTTATAATCAACTAACGAGGAGTCCACTACAGAAGTGGTGGCAGAAGCTCTTTCTGAAAACTAAGTAACTGTTTCGAAAAAAGAGCACACTTGTATACATACCTATATATCTGCACCAGATTTCCCTGCATTCTGATTCTCTAATTTAAACTGTAAATAAATTCTGATTTTTAATAATGATCACTAGAGAGAAAGTGCCAAGAATAAAAATTATTCCCTGAGAGAAACTGTGTGAGTACACAGGATCCTCATATTCTGTCTGGCTGCTTGTTATTTATTCTACAAATACATATTAATATTACAAGAGCACTGTGTTTTTCAGCACTGGTCATATTAATTATTACTGGGGTCCTCTGTCAGTATCATAGCTTCTCTACATAAAGTTTCAGAATGCTGTATTTTATTAAACTCCAACTTCATCTTTATCATGTTCACCCAGAACAAGACTCCTAGTAATACTGTAACTGATTGCATTGTGTATTTAGCTTGCTAGGTGATTACACAGCAATGGCATTTCAAATACTTCAACACGCTGTAGTGCAATGACCAGCTGCGAATTGCACCTCTCCTGGAGGACTCCTAGTGGCCAAGATGCTGACCTAGAAGATGGCTCAACTCGGCAGCAGGTAAGAGAGCACAAGTCACACCTTCATTCAACAAGTCCGTGTTAGGCTTCTCCGTGTTCAGCTCCAGTGGGTCTGAGCAACCATCTGCACCCAGCAAATTAAGTCACAATGTATGAAGATACAAAGCGGTGAAACAGCAAGAAAGGAGGATGGAAGGTGAATGAAAGGCAAGAGGAGAGAAAGAGATTATCAGAATTTATTTAACCATTCACAAAGCAAGGAGCTTGCTACTCAAACCAGAAAACAACAAAAACCACCCACAAAAGCACACGAGAAAATTATTTCTCTGCCTATACTTGGAAGGACCCTGAAGACCGAGAGTAAATTCTATGATGTTTCCCAAAAAAGCCCCACTTTTAAAGAGACTTCCTTCTGATTTTATGTCATTGTGACTGAGATGCAATATACAGAAAGTTTTAGTTTAATTCTATTTACCAGCAAATCCTAATATTACAGCTCAAATGGCTGACTGATGCTAAGGTATAACTGAGAGGAGACATGTTAGATTTTGGGTTAGACTTGTTACATTATTCTTTCCTAAAAGCATATTTGGGGAACGATGCTATAAAGATCTGTAGTTTTATTTATTTACTGTCCTAGTAACTCTGCTACATAGCTCCATTATTAATAATATCAACACAGATGAAAAGTGCTTTCATGATTTTAAATCACATAACAATAAGAACTATATAATCTTTTATGATTTGGGAGGCAGAAGGTAGGGGAGAGAGTTTTTATTCAACATCTTTTCTTTATTAAATAAGGTATACAAATTAAAATATAAATTTTTATTTCTCACTAATGCCATGCATGCTGGAGAAGAGAAATTGAGTGCAGTTTTCTCACCTTAATAAATATTTTACACTGGGATTGCGTATCTCTTAGGTAGCCATTAAAACCAAAGTAACTCTTGAGTCAACAGCAGCACAAGTTACCTTGTGACTGGTTGAACAGGAAATTTGCCTTGAGGCCTTTTCCCCACACAAGCCACCCTACATCTGATTCCATTAAGGGCTTCCTCCCTAAGCTCCTGCCACCTGTCTCTACCTCAGATTTGGTTTGATTGTGCAAGTGTATGGATACACCAAAAAGCACCATTTTGCAGAATGCCACTCAAAGCCCAACATGACAAAAGAAAAAGTAAGAATGCATTCCCAGTCTAACCAGAACACAAGTTTTCTTCAGTGTCTTTAACCCAAATCTATATAGAGAACATATAATTTTCAAAAGGTCATGGGTTCTAGAAAATAATATTAAAGCTAAAATTGTAAAAATTCAGTTGGAGGTGGAAGGAATACACTAACTTGTGCTTAAAAGTTGTGTACAGCTTGCATTTGATAACAAGACGACCAAAACCTCATCTTGGTGTTACTGGGAACATAAGCAAAAAGACTAAGTCTAGTTAGCCTGAGAACCTGTAACAGCAACTATCCCCACTACGCAGCAGCACATAAAGTGTTGCTGAACATAGGCGACCTGACCACTATAACTTTAAATAACTTTAAATTTGACCAAGTTTAATTACTCTCATGAAATAACCTTCTTGTAATGTGGCTCTTCAAATGTGTCCAGTAAATTTTTGGTGATAGATTTATGATGCAAAGAACAAGAAGGGAAAACAACGTTCATTTTTCTCAGCACTCAGACCTGCCCTAGAGAAGGCTGTAAAAAATAAAATGTAGATTCAAAGTGGTTTGGGCTGCTTTGGGGTTTGGGGCTTTTTTTTGGCAAGTGAGTTACTGATATTTCTTTTTCCTTCAAGAAACTTCTTCACTATATGTGTTGAAAAGATATAGTATGAAATACCCAAGCAGAGATGAGTAGCATGGCACAGTAGCACAATTTCATGAGTGCATTACCCTTCCATGGTGCCCCTCTTTTTTACCATGACAACTTAATTATCTATTTGATGTTAATAAAAATACTGGATAATCTTAAGGGACATTGTAAGGGATTAATCATAATAATTGCCACTACCTTTTTCTAACTCCCCTTAACATACCTATAGTGTTAAGCAGGATACAAAAAGCACGTGTTTAGAAGTATAAAAGCAAAGAACTGGAATTTGAGCCAACATACAGAAAGTTATTGGCTATTTTTCTCGACTGAAATTATCTTGCTATAAAGAAGGAGATGCTGTGACATATACAAAGCAATTCAACTGTGGTAAAACATTTCAGAATATTTCAGAAGACTGTGTGGCCCAGTTTATTGTGACTGTGGATTTCAGACTAATTTTTAATAACTTCACTCATATACTCTAGTTGTTCTAACATTTCACAGCAGAGATTTACTGCTCAACTAGATGTGATCAGAGAATAAGAAAGCAGTCAATTCAGTATAACTATTGGCTAATAAATGTTGCATCAGCTGAAGCCTGGTGTTTGACACTGGCAGAAATACAAAATCTGTGATCTATGAATGCCAAGTGAGGAACTCTTGAATAGTGAGGTTTGCAACCACCACTTGGAAATCCAGTTCAAAACCCTTAAGGACTGTTCTTTTAAACACAATTAGGTTACAAAGTGTACTTGGAGAACATTTGTTTTTCAGAGCAGTCTCCAGAAAGAAAGGTTTATCAAAATCTTCATTTGTTGCCTTAGACATCTATTGTCACCATGCTGTGTCAGCAGATGATGTGAGAAAGAATGTGTTTGCTTAAAAAAAGAAATTAAGACAAAAGCAATAGCTCAAGTATGCATTGGGGTTGTCATTTTAGACAAGAATCCAAGCTCCTGTCTTAAAGTTGATCAGAAAATAAGCTTGACAAAAATACTAAACCTATTCTGAATTGCTTTCTACAAATATCATTACTGATATGTTAAAAACATGTTTTAAAAGAGGAATTTCATTACTTTAAAAAAAAAAACCATGTTGCCATCTTAGGAAAAGCACAGCAGAAGTAATACTAAAGCGCTTCAGGTAATGTACAGTCACGTTGCCCTACACGCCTTTATACCAAAGCTTCCAAACACCACACCAGAAAGCAGCATCTACAACAAAGAAAAACTTTCTTTGTTAGAAGCAAATGCCAATGTTTAGTGCCAAAGAGCTTATTTCAAAACATGTGAACCATGACAACATTTAAGTTGTATTTGCAGAACTAAACTTCCACCAACATTCCACTTCCCCATCACACGCTTTATTCACTCCAGCTTAGAGAAGTATTTATACTTTGGAGATCTGCTTTTCCATGAAGAATGAGACAACCAAGTCAGACCAAGACAGTAAAATACTAAAGCAAACCAAGATGAACTGTTCCAGACTTCTGAGCTCTGGATATGGGTTTTGCTATTAACATTTCACTGTCAAAATGTCGTTAACACAAATGGAAGCAGAATTTGCTTGGGTACAACTTGGTCTTATGCTTAACAGATTGTCACACCCAAGGAAGGTACAATCAAACAGCACTAAAGATCATAGAATGGCATGGGTTGGAAGGGTCCCCAAGGATCATAGAGTTCCAACCCCCAAGATAAATGGAACTACACAAATCAGTTACAGTGTCATGGTTGAAATGGATACTTTTCAATAAGTCAAATAATGCATGTGGCTTTACTAACAGAAAAGACAAAATATTGAAGAAACTATCTACAGTTGCTTAAAAAAGTCAAACTTTTTAATAATAGAATAATAAAAAAACCTTTTAAAGACTATTTATTTTAAGCATGTTTATTTCCTACAAAATTTAATTCCATCAAAACACCCACTGAAATTTTGAATAAATTTACATGCATAAATTCCTAGATGTCAGCAGCTGGAAACTGCATGCATAAGGTGTAACAAACAGTATTTCCTACTATAAAAACCACATTTTTATCTGTATAGTAGTAATGTAGAAAGTGAGAACAAGTACCAAGTCTTAATCTAGATGTACTTGTCACAATAACTCAAATTTTATGTCAGTAGAGAAACTTTTCAACGAGAAAGATATCGAGCTTTCAAATACAAAGACTCATCCTACAGACTTATTTTCTAAAGAAATTTACTTTCTAAACTTAAATAAAGCAGGAAAATAAGGAGTTATCACTCATAATATTTAACAAAAAACTTACTCCAGCTCCCTTAAATAAACTTTATTCGTCTAGACATAATGCAGACTAGCAGGGAGGAAAAAACTAATAAATCTTTGGAGTGTTTCAATTCAGTTACCAACAATTTGCACTCCCCTTCATAAGGAGGGCAGATAAGAACACATTAAGAGCAGGAGGAGGATGAACAGTTGTCAAATCAGTAATCAAGAGAAAAAGAACACCCTCATGAAATGCCGAATAATGACCTGGAAACTAAAATGAGGCACTTGAGCTGAAGCATCAATCATCCAGATAGGGAAAAGTAATATTTAGATGACTCCTGTACACAAAGGCTGAACAAACCACAGTGAAAATGGCTCCACTAGATTCTGTGATCTAGTTGCAGTTTGATGCATTATCCCTGGGTAAGCAAAGAAAAGCAAAGACAGACTTTCCAAGAACAGAGATTACCTCAGAAAATAGAATTGGGTGTTTGATAGACCAAGCACAAAGCAAACACTTCCAAATGTCTGTACACAAATGTGAGAGAAACAAGGGATTAGGCAATAGTTTAATTAGTGACGCTAATTAATAGGTATTCTGATTTAAAGGTGAAGACACACACTAACTGCTGGCAGAAAGCTTTGAGCAAGTTGCATGACATGGTATCAAGCATAAAAATTGACCTTTCATTGAGTGATCTCCACAGAGACGTATGATAAATTAGAATTCCTGAGTTACAATATTAGAAATGTGCAACAGAGAACTAGCATATGCCATTACTGAGCACATATATAAAATAGTAGTGTTTCAGCAATTTAAAAACTGCTAAATTATTTACCTTCCATTGAGAGGGGCAGAAAGGGCTTTATATTCATGCTTCAAAACTGCCTATATCCTGCTTGACAGAAACCGTATCTGGTTCCTCAACTGAAACTAAACCAAGTATTTTAATTTAAAACCCGTATCTAATTGTTGACTGAGTGACAATTTCAGCAGGCTATTTGGTCATGCTAACCAGATGATTAAATGCTGTTCCTATGAAGCAATGTTCACTAATGGTTTCAACAGACTTATGATTTATTGAGACAAGTAAATAGCTGAAAGAGTAAAACGCTGTGAGTGTACAGTGCAAAGGTATAATGACAATTTTTTTCAACTAAAACATTTAAATTCTTACTTCATTAATTCACTGGAATAGCAGACAATTAAAGTGAGAAACACTTTGGAAAAGAAGAGATTACTTCACCTTGCTTACAAGTTCACACAGACAGATTATTTTGAGTATTAGTTCTAGGATCTCGATGCTGCGATAACATATTATAGCCAATTATAAAAGTCATTAGATGGGTTTCCTCCTTCCAGTTTTGAGATGAAGGGTAAGCAGTGACAAAAAGAAGTCAGAGGAAACAACATTCCTAGTCCCACATTGCAATTACACAGCAGTTAAGAAAAAAGGAATTCTGAGACACCTGATTAATAATGAATATACATTGGCCATATGGGGTTTTACCATAACAGCTTTAGTTATCTTTTTAGTACAGGTACTCAGTTAAAGACAGACAAATTTAGGTGAAAATGCCAGTATTATTTCTAAAATGAACCTAGGAAACAATACAAAGTTAGCATATTGCCCAACCCTAAGGTCCATCACAAACACATCTGCGTAAGGGTCACTAGCATTTGTGTTTTGAACAGTGGATCCTGGTTTGCCTCATTTACAAATAGTGAATTCCAACAGTACCATAAGTCTGAAAAGAGAAAGAAGTTCCTAACTGAACACAAATCAGTTGAAAAAATGGTAAAATGTCATCCATTATTCTCCAGTTCTTTCATTAAAACTCCTTATAACACTGGTATTCTCTAAGGGGTATGGTTTAGCATAGGACAGAAACGGTTGGACTTGATAATCTTAAAGATCTTTTCCAGCCTTGTAGTTCTGTGATTCTGTGATGTAACAGAGATTGTCTATACCTAGGATTACTATAAAAGAAACAAGTTCTGACTTTGGACATACCTTGTCTTGGGAACTCATCTGACTCCCTGTGAACCAGGTCTGAAACTCGATTTCCATAGTGCATCCTGGTGTCATGATCATATGCCTTCAGTGTCTCGCTTGAGCTGTAAGACTTCTGAGTTGGTACTCTGCAGTCTTCACTGTCCAGTGAAGAACTTGTATAGCGACATTCCTTTCCACACCTGCCCCTCGTCAGGGAACGGTGTCTTCTATCTTTTATATCCATTATTATGAGTCAGGTAGGATGTTTTCAGAAAAGCCACTCTTATATTTGAGGTCAGTCACTGTCACCTAAAGGCAGGAAAGGATAACAAGAGTGAGCAGTGTTGCTACTACATTTTAGTTTATATCCTTGAAGAACAGTGCTGCACAGATTGAGCAGAAAGAGAAGATCCACATGATTCTTAGAAATTTAAGTAATAGACTCGAATGGCTGGGGGAAAGAAAACGAAATGCCTTAAGAGAATTGCATTCTATCTAAAATATCATCTCACTGAAGAGTTTTAAAAAAAAAATGATAAAACAAAACCACTGTTATTTTTTGATGTTTGAATGAGCACCCATAACACAGAACTGACAGAACAGTATTTGTTCCTGTTAGCAACAGTACCAAGAAAAGCACATTCAAACCAGCTTGCAATTAAGAACAATGCATCCAAGAGAGGTGCATAGAGAAGATTATTCCTATTCACCAGCATTAATGCATTACAAAGGTGTACGTTATCCTTTAACAACACATCCGTGGAAGCAGGAAGTGATTTTACTGCCCCTTGATAACATATTCCAAGGCCCTGTTCTCAATGAAACGGACCAGGTATCTCCAGAGATACTTTCCAGCCTCAACATTCCTGCTTTCTCATGACTGTCTGAACACACTTTGGGAATTGGCTGCTCTTGTGCACCATGGAACAGGGCTCTTCTTCACTCAACATGACCAGTTGATTCATCTCAACACTTGGAACTCTCCAAAACTGTATAAGTATCTTGTTGCTTGCTGGACAAGAAAAAGATATATTCTTACAGTCTACTTAATTACGACACTCTGACTGTGGTATATATACTTTAGTATATGCACAGTTAGCATGCAGAAACTGCTAAATGAAAGATATTGTAGAAAGCAAGAAATAACAAGTATGAGCACCCTAACCACTGGGGTATTAATTATTTTGAGTTAGTATTTGTAAGTGGGTCTTTTTCTCATGGCATTCTATGCTCAGGTCTGTACTAGTCCTGAGAAATCCTCATGACACAATGTTTTGCTGGAAATTAAATCTCTCTCCCCCCCCCCCCAAAAAAAAAACAACCCAGATTTGATAACAAGAAAAGAAATCAGAACAACATCTCTGTGTTTCTATACATGGCTAAGGAAGTGAAGAAATGCTTTCGGCAAATTTAGCTGTGACAGCTGAAGACCTTTTCTATCCCACTGTCCAGGTGCCTAATCAAAAGCCCACGCAGCAGACCAGGAACAGGTTGTGCACACCAGCTACACTCAGCCTCAGGACAGATCTAACTGCCAAAGCACGATTCCTTCTGCCACCCAGGTAACCTACTCCAGCAGCAGGTGATAAAAACCCCAGAAGGTCATCATGTCTTCCATTGCTGTTTGTTCCAACAGGAGAGGAGGTTGTAACACTGGCGTAAGTATTGGCTAAATCACTGCCTTTTGGCTGGAACTGAGTACGTCCCTAAGAGAATAAATAAATGTACTTTGCCAGAGGAGGTAGCGAGCTTGAGAGAAGGTTTCTTGGCTCCATTTAGACTCTGACATTTAGACTTGTTGTGTCGTGGGTTTGTTGATGGTATGTTGTTTGGGTTTTTTTTTTTCTTTTTAACTTCTCTATTTTAAAGAAGAAAGTTCGGTAACCAGGAGAAACAGCTGCTTTAAGCCACCCACAGGTACCCTGCAATCTGTGAGTGAGAAAAAGCGTAAACATGCTTACTTTCTCCTCCTTTTTCTCTTATTTTTAACTATGGTGGTACATTTCAGAGGGGAACACACACAAAGCAACACACAGAAAAGCCAAAACAAAATCAGAAGACATTCAGCACTTAAAACTGGGAGGGTTAGTTTTAGAATTTTAGATGAAAGAGAAAGACACAATATACACTCCTGTTTCTTACCTGCATGAACATCTACTGGCTAAGCTGACTTCCCTGTATCTGACTTTAGTTCAATTCTTTGTTCTTGTAATAATTATTAAACTGTAAAGCTTGTTAACTATAAAGCATGTTAACACTGGTGGCACAAACACTTGCTTGAAGTTTGAGGAGATATATGATCGTTTAGATTAACAATGCCTGGCTCTTTGATCCCAGTTCGATACTATCTCATCAAATTCAGATATCAATATATCACAATTATAAAACACAGAAACAGATGAATACGGTACAGTATTGAGCAAAACCTGCCAATTACTCTCTGGATGTCTTCAAGCTACTGTTCAATACAAAAGCCTGTTATTCCATAAGAAGGTATTGCCTATCAGAAAAACAAAGGGGTTTGTTTTTATGATTGCTAAACTCTAAGCTGTCTGGCCTGATTTCTATTGTTTCTGAACGAACATTTAATTCCTCGTTACTATAGTTAAAAAAGGATTTGCTGTGGGCGAGGTAGAACTGCTTGGTATTTCCATGGTATTAGCTTATTAACGCATCTTCTCAGGCAGACAAGAGGTTTTGAAATTGTTCCCTCAATAAGCATTTTCTTGTAGAGTTTTATGCAATTACCTTAAAAATACAAAAATAAAAGGAAATAGTAAGGCAATGTTCTACTCTTGATAATGCCAAGATATATTCCTCAGTCACCCTCATGCAGAATACAAGGTGCAAGCCTGCACTGTTGTTACCATGACAAGTCCAGCAGGTTAATACAAGAAAATAAATGTAGAAATACAATAAATATGTCCCAACAGCTTTGCTTTGACCTTTTTTAAGGAAAATCTTGTTACAAGAATCAGATTTCATACTAATTTGGTGAATAACTCGATACTTCTAATAAATACTACACTATTAAAAATTTCTTGAACGTCACTAGATTTTAAGACATGCTGAAAAATATTACAAATAATCTGAAAAGCATTTTTATTGGGGTTTTTATTCAATTCCATGTTCATATTTATCACAACACTTCTAATTTTTTTTCCTGATTTTTCTATTACTTGAGGACAACTCCCAAGCACCTGGGATTGAATACACCTCCTAAAGTCAACAAAATATTCTTACAGATTTTTCTCACCTCTTCATCTCTGCTTTGGGGATTTCTATGAACAAAGCAACAATCCACTCTTCCAACTCAGACCATACATGGCTTAAAGTACGATTAAACGAAGTAGTAACCCACTCCTAGAAATCTTGTTTCACATTTTTCTCATGCTTATCTTAAATAGATGAAATACTGTTTCAATTCAATGCTAAACACCTTCCCCGTTAGTCAAATCTTTATGCAAGGCATTCTTGGAAAGGTAAAATGTGATAGCTTTGGATAAGTGAGAAAAATGGTGAGATTCAATTTGAGTATCAAATTCCTGGTACTCTTGGACTTGCCTGTCACAAGGGCACTCTATGAATGGTTTATTTTGAGGAACTGACCTAAATAGAAACTGATTTAATAAGTTTTTTGTTTTGAAGGATTTCACAAAGACTGCTCATATTGACCCACTTACACTATGGATTAGCACAACCACTAACAACTGACTTCAAACGTTCTTCTCATCTATCATTGTTTTATACAAAGCACTAATAGGACCCCATGTAACTTTCTGAATAAGACACAGCTTGCAAAAGGGTTGGTCAAGTTTCAAAGACGTATAGTACCGGCTGATCTAAATGTTCAACAAGGGACATGCTGGATTTGCTGCTGGTGCACAGACATACGTCACGTGAGTCACAAAGTTACTCATGTCTGGTAAACTTTGGACTTGCAATTCCTCCAACACAAGATTTCTTCTGCTCATGTGCAGCAACTATTCGCTGGGACATGACTACAGTAGTGGTAATGAAAGTGTAAGCTGTTACTGTGGGGTTGTCCACAGGCACTAAACCACTGTATGTCCTGCAGTGAGGGGGGCTGAGAAAATCCAAAAACTGTTTTTTGCTTGGGGGGTATGTGCGTGTTTTAAAAAATTCACCACTTTGACTTCACCAAGTCAAATCAATAGGAGGCACAGAAGGAGGACTCAAAATGAATTCTAATGGCTTAGCAAAGCCTACACTAAAACTCTTTAAATTTGAAGTTGATTTGTACAAGGATCTTAAGTTATGTGCTTGTTTCTAGCATTTTCTAATGATCCCGTATACTATTACAGCGTACATGGCCATTAGAACTGCCACTCACAATAGACAGAATGCAGTAATCACTTGGAAGTTCAAGACAAAACAAAGCACTTCACATTTACTTTGTGCCCCTAAATAACCTAGCACAACTAGATCAAAACATTAAAATAGTGCATACGATATTAGAAACAGTCTTTTTTTCTTAAAAAAAGTAGTACACCATGTACCAATCTGTTCATTAAAAAGCAGGTCTCTTAAAAGCCTGTACTTCTTTTCATCATCAACAATTGGAAATAAGGTTGTGATTTAGAGATTCAAATGCTGTTCATTATTTTATGCAAAGACTATTTTTGAAATGAGAAAATTCAATAATTCTGCTCTGGCACAGTACAAGTTTTCAGGGAATAAATAAAAGGGTTATTTAACTGCTGTATTTTTTTATGATTTTAATATTGGTGAAAAAGTACATCCCTACTGCTGTATCACCTCTGGCTTTCAAAAAAGGTAATAAATAAAATGTAACTTTTTAATGAAATAATGCTATATTATGTACACTTCGTAACATGAAATAATGTTGATGGCAAGTTTGTGGGTTTTGATTTGGGCCAAAAATCAAATATTTGGACAGTCTGTCTGGTGTAATAATGAAACCTCATTTTCTATTGATAAGTCTTTCTTTGATTTCTTTTTCCTATCCAAATGCTGTATTTTCCTTTTAGTGTGTCGTCTCCTCTATGTATTGCACTGAAAATTAGATGCATTTAGTATGACATGTGAAATAGCTATTTCAGAACAGTTTTGATAAACGATCCAAGTTTAAGTACTAGAAGACAGAGTGCTTATAGGCATTCTGTGTTGTGCTTTGCTGCAAAGAAAAACAGCATTTTTTTCCTTTTAGTAAATCAAAGCTATAGGAAGCATTTGCAAACCAAGGGCAGTCAAAATTGTAAACACAACAACAAAATCAAACACTGTGCCAAATATTTGTATCATGTATGTATTTTTATATACTTAAATATACATATTTTTATTTCCAGACTATCTTCTGAGATTTCTGTACTCCAGGAGCTTCTTACAAATCCCAGAACTGTTTAAATCTATTATGAAAATAACATCCCATTAAGAAAATAACATGCCATCAAGAACTGATGAAAAGCCCAGGAGCCAAGAGACAGCTTTCTAACAGCCTTCATCTCACACTGATGGCTAAGGATTAACCCCTTACTGATACCTGTGAGCACAGCCTCTTCTCTGTACCTCGAGGCTTCCAAAGGAAAGTTGTCCAGGGAAAACAGGGAGTTTCTTTCTTAAAGGTACTTCATGTCAGTTGTGAAAGCACCTAGAGAAACTTGCATATAAATTCTTAAATGTTATTAAATGTGTATTCTGGTTAACAAACCCCACAAGCTGGAGATCACCACAGATTTGGAAACTGTACCAGTAAAATTTAACTATTAGCTAAGCATCTGCCAGTGTCTAAAGGCAGGGTGTGGCACATGTAAACCAACCAATTCTTCATTTCAATTTAATCTGCTATGAACTGTGTGCTTTTCCTCTGAGGACACACAAGAAAGAGCAAGCTTCACAAACATGTGTGATATGTTCCAGACCAGGAAGAAAAAATAAGGGACTTTAAGATTCAACATAAAAGAAATGTTGTTCTTTGATTACCCACACAGTATATGATGCGATTTTCCTTGAAAAGTTACTTGCATCCTATATATTCCAGTAGCTGGTCAGCAAAAGAGTACAGCAACTATGCTGCTGACTCCCATCCTTGGTGTTACACCAGCCATCAAAAGTAAGACAACTGAGAAAGACAGGCATGATTTGTCAAAATATGACAAGTACCGGAATAAATACAGACATAAATAGCAAAAAGATTAACCCCTTATTCAGAGAAGGGCTTACAAACCCACCCAAATTAGTGCTAAGCAGAACATTACCAGTTATATGAACGAGGTTGAAATGACATCTACTTTTCTTCCTAGATACACAGTGGTAAAAGAGTAGAATGACTTTGAAGGAGAAGTAAAGAAAAGTGACAGCATAAAGACTTTTCTGTGTTCTGGAGTTTTTCAACTGTGTGAAGCTTTCAACTTTTTCCTCTTGTACAGTGTTTTTGCTTCTTGAACACGGCTCCCATTCCAAACAGATAAAAAAAGCCCAAATAGAAATGCAGGGGTTTTACCATTGGATAACGTATTTCCACTTCAAACTCAAAGCTATGTACAGACATTCATTATGTTTTAGGACAGCCATGAGAGCTAACAATTATCCATTCAACACTGAAAAGGGTATGTGTCCCACTTGAGGTCATACAAGTTTGCTGCACACTGGGAACCCCAAGTTTCAGTTCTTGGTGTCCTCCTTGCAGCATAGTTGTTGTCTACATACTTGGGCATTTTAAGCAGTTAGATTTAAAAAAAAAAAAAGAATCAAGTCAGCATAGAACAATACAACAAGCCAATTTCTCAATTAATATAATTACTTAAAATTAGTATAGCTGAACAAGTTCACAAAATGGATTTAAAGATCAAATGCATACTGGCCACTTCAAAAGACTAGGTTTGCTAAAAATAACTGCCTAAAGAACATTATTACTGTTCTACTGCCTAGAAAGAACAAACAATACTATTATCTACTGCTAAAAAGCTGTTAATGAAGAAAGGTAGAATAATTTATCATTGCATAATTAACACAATGCAGTTAAGCATGCTTTAACGATTGTGTATAATAGTTTCCTATCACTAGAGAATACTTTTGAATCAGGAAATAATTGTCTAAATATTTTTTTATTACGTCTTTGATCAAACTGATCAACATTTAGAGAAGTGAGATCTAAAGTCCCATGCAGTGAATGACAACTTGCTTTATTTAATTGTCCACTGGTGATGTTCCTTTTCCCTTCTAATCCTCTTTAATTAAGTTAATGGGATTTTTGACTTTATTAGCAATGGAGCCAAGACAAGAAGCTGGTTGGAGCACTAGTTGTGCTCCAGCCATTACCCCTTTCTTTTGCTTTCACCAAAACTTAGTCACTAGTTCGTTTAATTTTACCAGCACTTCCCACTGTTCTGTCCTTCTGTCAGGTTCTTCTGTTTCTATTTTCTCAGAAACCTTCTTTATCCCCATAGCTTCAGTTACGGATTTTAATGCTGTTCCTTTTCACAAGCCTTTTCCTTCATACCCTGCCAATCCATCAGCTGTCTCTGAAAACTCCTGAGCACTCTGCTTCTAGATTAGACTCTAGGGTTATGATCTTCAACATCTGACTGTGCTATGAAGGTAGAGAAATGAACCTGACATGAAGGGATTTGTACTTTTCCTGCACCCAAGCAGGTCCAACGCCAAGGATTTGAAGACAATTACTTCCCAATTCCCCTCCACTTCCTTCTAAGTTCAAACACTCTATAATTCTACACCTGTTGGACACCTTCATTCCCAGCTGGCACCAGCAGAAGCATGGGGTAAAAGAAAACCACTATGAATGTTTAGTCTTAATAGATGAGTACACCATTACAGAGGAACTTTTCCAGAACCTGAAATTAAGTAAAGCTCTGGTTTACATCTCATCAGAGGATGGAACTATAAGATCATGCTGCTCAAGAAGTTTCTCAATGATTTTGAGACCTACAAACTATTTTCAGAAGTCATCAGCTGTAGTAGTCATACAAACAATTATGAGTTTATTTCAGTTGGGAACACCACCCTCTTTTGACTTTAAATTTACATCATTCTTTCTCATTATTCCCAAGAAACACTCCCCTCTTTCTTTAAGGCTTCCATAGTACTTCTCCTACCTCAATATGATACTAACAATTTCCATATGCTCATTAACAAGATGCTTTAATATGCTTTCTCCCTGCTAGCAGTGTCAACCTACAAAGATCTTTGAATAAGGCTTTACCAGAGACTGTTTAGAAGGCTGTAAAAACTTATGATAATGCCACAGTATTTTAAAATGCCTAATATTATTTAGTGGAATTTCAATAAACACATCTATTCCCAATTACAAAAGTAAATAACTATCTCAGCTAAGCTCTGATACTCCCTTTTAATGGCAGGGGGGAAGAGTCCTTTTGTTTGTATAAACTATTAAGCTTTACTCCTTGGGAGTTCTCTTTGTAAACACAGAGATTTATCAGAAATAAACTTCTTAAAGTAACCCTTTCTTTTAGAGGTTCAAGGTAAACTAAGAAAAAGTTAAAAGGAAAAAAGAAATACGAATGGAAGGTAATGGCACATCCCATTAGGGCCCATGAAATAGATGATGCTATGTCTCAACAGCTTCCATTAAAGTATTTCCTGAAATATTTTAAATTCTCTATCAGCTCAGGCAGCAGTGAAACTTTGCAGAATGAAGAAGGCTGCACTATAAGTTTCTCAGCTAATAACTACACCTCAAGTGTTGTTCCATTTTTCAATAAAGGAAAATGAATTGCTTTATAAAAATTAATTAAACCTCGCAGCTACTGATAAAATGAATATGACTATTATATAAAATGCCTGAGTGTAACATAAAACGTCTGTAGTGAATTTACAGTGTCCATACAGCAATGGCTTGGCAGGGACAGAACTGAGGTCCTGTCACCCTGAAAGCTGGTCCACCTAAGTCTGCAGTGCAAGGTAGAAAAGAGTCATATTTAATAATGAAAATATTTTTAGTATGTAGTATGGATTTAAAAAAAATATTGTTAATAAGTCAAGAAAAAAAATCAACCAGTCCAAGGCCACAAGAAGCAGGAAATACCTTATAATATTGTGCAGTCACTATACAGACATTACTACATTCTCTGTTCCATCTCCAAATCAGAAAGAAAAAGGCCACATCACTCTGGAGCAAAATCAATCTAAATAAAAGGTAACATGCTTCAGACATACTAGCTATGTAGTTATTTAGGACAGGGTATGTAATTTAACATATACTCTCCCACTGCAACTTCCTTCTGCAGATTTCTCGGATAGGACCATCATGCTTACGATCGTTATCTATGGGTGTCTCCAAAGCAAGCCTGGCATTTCCTGGTGGATATGAGGTTTTTTATGTGTCACTGTCAGCAGTCAGTGCTCACGTGGCTAAGTTGTCAGAAGCAAGCTCATCCTGATGACTCAGCTGCCACAACCCTCAACCCCCTATGTGATCTTCTTCCAACACCTAGCAGGAGGTGCCTAAAAGCACCTGGAGACAGCAAGGTCTTAAGCTGTACCAGCACAGACCATGGGAGCTCACACAGGGATATTCTCAGACAAGCTACTGCCCAAGAAATGAAACAACCACCTCCTATTCATCATGCGTGGATGAGTTTTAGAAAGCAAGAAACGGCACAAGAAAGTAACCAGTTAAAATACACTCTAAAACCTGCAAGGAATCTTTACAAAATCCATGCTGCCCTTTCTTTTCAGCACCATTCCGCAGGAAGAACAACAAAGCTGCAGTGTCTCATTTCTTCTCCAGACTAAAATCGCTGCATTAAAGCCAGCCCCCACAATCTTGCCATCTGGTGCCTAGATTACTGTGTACCCAGAACAGAGATACCTATATTCTTTGACTGCCATGGTCAAACATTCTAGGCAAAAGCATCAGAATTTTATGACAAGGATAGAGATCAAACCTAAGGGAGCCTGGCAAGATTTAAACCAAATCTAAACCAATCTTGTTTCACCCACCACATTCAGCTGTATCACTGAATCTGTCAAAATCAAATTTATATTGTCAGTGAAGGCAATTGGTTTTAACTCAGTATCTATTACATGGACACAGCTATATGGAGATCCTGTTCTACATCCACAGTGCACAGTATTTAAAATATTTTTAAATTACCATTAAAATTACTTACTCCTTAAAGATACTGGAATTGAATCAACTGAGTTGATTCTTATACTAAGGATTAGATGTTACGTACTGAGAACAACAATAAATAATGCAGCTTAACAAAAATTACATCCCAAAACTGGAATTCTCCACAGTCATAAGCAATTTGTTAAAAGTTCAACATGAGCCTTAAAATGCTGTCTTTGTTCCAGTGCTGCATTAGCTGCCTAGGTAAATGATTTCTTAATATTATTTTTAGCAGTGCTTTACAGATGGCAACAATATTGCACAGAGTTCCGCTACCACTCCCCCCTCCCAACAAGAAAGATGTTCCTGAACTGGAGTAAGTCCAGGGAAGGATGCCAGTGTTTCAAGGGACTGGAGCATCTGCACAGAGAAATGAAGGAACTGGGCTAGTTCAACCTGCTAAGGAGATGGTTAAGTGGGACCTAGCAGTGGCTTTCCTGCACTTCAGATGCTATGGAGAAGAGAGAGAGACAGGGTCTGTAAATCAGGGGAACCAAAGGTGAGTGAGAAACCATAGGCACAAACTGATGTACAGGAAGTTCTGACCAGAAACGAGGTGGGTAGAAAACACTGGGGGCAAAAATGCCCTGGAAGAGTTTGCTGCAGGGGCTGGGGAATTTTACATGTTTTCAAATCTCAACTGCACAAAGCCCTTAGCAACCTGGTCTCGGTTCAGTATTGAAGAGCTCAGGCTAGGTGAGCTCCAGAAGCCCTTTCCAGCCTCACTGGTCTGTGAGTATATAAAATTTTTAATGTAGCAAAAGTTCCATGGTCACTCAGAGAGGAAGAACACCCAGCATTTATTTAGGAAAGAAGCCTGTAAAGTGAACATATGATTAAAGCTTTGTAAGCTGAGCACAGAGGCTTAAAAGTCAGACCTTTCTGAAGCAGAAAATTCAACTAAGCTTGCAGGTTTAAAGCTGCGTTCAAAGCTTCAGTAGCACAATAAGGCAGAAGCTACGTTATGTCCCCACACGTGCGGAGATTGCAGAGGATCAGCAAACATCACTGCAGTGGGGTCCCTGCTGCATGCTCATGCTGGTGCCAGAACAAAAGCAAGTCACCCAGAAATTGTACGCCAGAGAAAGCAGCATGGGCTTTCCTGCTCCCTCAGTTCCACAATACAAACCATCTGAGGGATCGGAAAATGCCTGAAATGCAGTTCTAGAGTGAAGAAAACCCACAGGGACTAAAAGCACAGCTTAACAAAAGCAACAAGCAAGAGCTCTATCATAATTCCCAAGACAATACTGCAAGCTCACACATTTCCAGACATGTCATTTGACAGTGCTGACTATGAAACAATCCCTTAAAAGTATGAAAATAAACCTAAAAGAAGATATCTCTGCCACCTGCTATAATGACACTACCATAAATCTAAAGAAAACAGTTCATGAAAAAGAACTGCAACTTCTAACACCCGAGAGTCCACCTCTCCACCAGTCACAGCCACATTCCCATGCATGTGTATGACATACTCCTTTTCTACTGAGGGTTTTGTCTCCTGTTTGGCAGCCCAGCAACATGGCATTCATCTGTGCCTATCCTACGAATATGTGCTAATGACCAGCTTCAGCTGCTAATAATCAGATGTATGTTACATCATTGTCTGAAAATCTATTCGTTGTCATAAAACAGAAAAAAACCCCGTAAGTTGTAGTTGCTGTAGAGATTTACCTAACAAATCCTTCCAATTCTGTCTCTGCTGGAGAGTATCACACAGACAGTAGGTATAACCCCAGGACACCACAGAAGTCAACAGTAGTTTTTCTTCCTCTAATCCTGTCTTCCCAAATGCAAAATGCTGGATAATTTTAGCCAATATACTGGGGTGCTGGCAGGCCAACTAGTTATTGGTAGAGAAAGAACTGTTGTTCTCTGAGTAGGTCAGAAAACCAATTGAAATTTTCTGAGTTTTTTTTCATTTTCCAAGTTTTACACACCACAGTCTCATTATTGAGGAAACCCAACAGGATTGGAACAGACCTCCAGTGACAGCAGTACCAACTGTAACTGCATCAAAGACTTGTGATTGCTTTACCATAAAAAGCAAATAAATTAACTAATTTCCCCACACACGCCCCCAATCTGTAGTTTCCTACAAGTTTTTCAAAGAGCTGTAGATCATCTGTGGAGCATTAGCAACAATTTCTGCTATCAGAAATTATGAAGGAAGGAATACTTAGATATAATACCTAAGCTAGTGTTGGTAGTTCTTGAGATGTGCAGAGTCCTAATTAACCATATCCTTTGTAACAGGAAAAAAGGCAAGTTACACCTGAGATGAGTTAGCACTGATGTTGAGAATGAGATGTCCCAAATTTCAAGCTGTGCATTTCTATGTTCATGAAACTTGATCACCTAGAAACGCATTTCTGGCTTAATAGTAGTCATACGTGCACCTGAATCCCCTGGACAAAGACTACAGCAAGTAACATCCTACTACATCTTTCACAAATGATTTTACTAATGCTCCACCATTTAAAGCAGTTCTCTTCACACAGAAAAGCACTGCTAGCCTGTGTTTTAATACATACAGTTACTGAGGCAGAGAAAATCAAAACTGTAGAGCAGCCCTGCTATTTAAAGCCTCCTTGAGCTTCAGTAGGTTGCTCTGCCTTATAGGCAGTGGGAAAGTGTCACCTACCTTGGTGTCTCTCAAGCAGGAAGGAAACTGGAAACAAGGACTATAAATGCTTTATTATCCTGAACTGAAATCATTAAGCTATATAAAGTTTTAACCTAATTTACTAGGAAACAGAATTGGAAGAGTATCAGAATAAGCTTTTCTATACATTAAGAGCCATCAGATTGCACATGTAGGTCGATACTGAGGCACACAATGACCTATAGGTAAAACAATCTATGCACCATTACCAATTTACTCAAGTTGTCCAATTTACCTCAGTAATTTCTAACTTACATGAAAACTACAATGAATCATTATAATGAAAAAACAAAAATTAAAAGAGAGAAGAGATATCTCTTTCCAATGCCATTCTCAGCTGCATGCACGTGTGCTCTTCAAAAGCACCTTCTGCACAGCAGCGGCTGAGCCTGACTGCCAACTCACGGAGGGTCCGGGTGGGCGAGCTCAGCCTGTGGCCAGGTAAGGTCCTCAGGTACTGACAAGAGAACTCGGGAACCTAAGAACTGAAGGGCTCCATACAAACCTTACACCTTCCATACTCCCCCAAACCAAAAAAGAGCAGGATTAAAAAGTATATGTTTGAGTATTTCTTAAGCGGTGTAGCCGAAGCTGCTCGGAGCGACAGCTCTTACAGCACTGCTGCAAAGATTCCATGCAAGACAGAAAACATTGAAGGACACTGGACAACTCTTGCTCCGCTCCTACAGTAACACAGAATAGTGACTGACAAAGACTATCTGAACATAGTGCATTAGGCAGCAATAACACCTCCTTCATCAGTAATCATTCCAGAGAAAGCTGCTCCCTGAGGCATACAGCTAACTTCCTACAGACAAGAGTTTTGCACTTATACTAGCGGCTAGAATTTAAACCAGAAAAAGTAAACAAGTATTAGTTCCATCATATACAATTAGGCTAAGACCCAAACGAGAATCTGTGAATAGACCACTAAACTGGTTTCAATTCTATCACCATTAAAGATACTATGATAATTTTTTTCATTTAATCAACCAGAAGAACAAAGGGTTTCCATTTAGATCACTCAGCTATCCCATTTCATTCCCAAGGGCAAAGAGTGACAACCATCCGACTGAGCCAGCACATTAAGAGTCAACAACTGAAACAGAAACTACAGAAATCAAGCTTCAGAAATTTAACTAGACTGTCCAACTCCATAATTTTGATTGAAAAGTAAGTTTTAGACATGATCTGATATACACACACAGCTCACAAATGTCCTTGGCTTCAATTTCTGCATGGAGTATTCTTCCAAATAAATAAACAAGCCATTTATTTCCTTTGGCTGCAAGTCCCATTCCTCATTCTCATAAAAGTATTGTCAGGGGCCAAGCAGTTTGCATGAACCTTTGTTCTTTTTATATATATTTTAAAAAGTGATTTAATTTTATTTTTAAGCTTCAAGTCAACTTTCAACTTTTTTTTTTTAAGTTACATAATAGCATGGTCATAAACTAAAATAATAAAATGAAAAAGAAAAAAGCACAAGAAAAAGAAATACAATTCCTTAAAAGTAGCTTGCAGACCAGGTTTGTATTTCTGCAATTTAGAATTGGTGGTTACATTTTTATATTACAAGATCTGCAGAGGAGAGTTTCTACAACACAGAAATCTCAGTGTCTGAGACTTTGGCAACCTGTAAGAGACAGACCTTTAGTAACTAAAATCACAACTGAATTTCTCTCTGTAGAATTACCTTTATTTGAAAATAAGAATTCTTAAGCATTAAACAAGTTCTCATTTCCTAGAAATACCTTCAAGGAAATCTATATGCTTGCTATCTTGATGGAATCTTTATTTTTTTTCAGTTGGATTTGCTTAAATTTTCAGAACTCATTATTTCTCAGAAACTCTAACCTGAACAAGCAAACTTTCCCCTCAGTTTTGGAGAGGTGACAACTGTTAGATGTCTGCCTCTCTAAGTCATTGAGCTATCTGAAATGTTTCTATATTCAGCATCAAAAACTTAGATGAGGCTACTGGAATACTTTCCAATAATCAAGACTACTGAATTAGGAAATGTCCCATTTCAAAATTGAGTTTTGAGTGATAAGAATGGAATATAAATTGGTCCATAGTTCTATGACTCCATTTAGACTGCACTAATGTTAGTTCAGAATCAACACAAGTGCATCACCAGGCAGATGGTCAGATCATGGCTTCAAATGGGTATGACTTAAAAATTGTAATTCAACATGAAAGTATGACATATCAGTTAATTAGATTTTCAAAATGAAGAATAAAAATGCTTTTAAAAATTATTTTTTTATATAGAGACTTCCTAAGAATTCCAGAAATCAGATAAATCTACAGTTAATTCTAGTTACCTCCATAGAACCAGGCCAACCCTCACCTTGCTAAATAGCATAATCTACCAGAAAGGCCAAAAGCATGTTTCCTTATCGTTCCCAGTAAGAACCTAAATATGGAAAAGCAAGGTGACATCATGAAAACTACCCATAGTTTCTACTAAAGCATACACACATTAGGTTACAAATGCTGTGTTCAATCTCCACAGTTAAACCAAACCTCCCTGACTCACATGCAGTATGGACAGGCAGGGGAACAACAATGGAACAGTATTCGGGGCAGCAGAGAGTTTTGCTGTAGATCAGTGGCTGACAAAAAGCAAAACGAGTCACACTGAAAGTGCCCCAAACATATGTAATGGACAACTAGGTACAAAATTTGTAGTGCAGTGGGTAAAATCAAAAGATTAAAAAAAATAAATAAATAAAAGGAAATCAATAAAGGTCAGTGTACGATGCACACATTTCACAGCAGTATACTGAACACTAAGATTTTATTTTTTCTGTTTATAAGCAGAACTTCATTAGCATTCCTTGGGTTTCAGCTTCTTCATTTTGACCCATTTTTGTCTCAGCTTTTACAAGCTTCTTAATTTTGACTGTTCCCCAAACCCATCTGCACTTCTGGAAATCCTGTATTTCATTCCTCTTGGTTTCACAAATTCTAGGTGGAGTTGCAGTTGGAACAATCTACAATTCTCTTTATACATGAATCCAGCACGGGGCAACAGCACAGATTTGCAAAATTCAGCTATTCCTCATGTGCATTTACAAAATTACTGAAAATTAATGAGTTTCTACTGTGTATATTTATATGCAACTCTTTGAAGTAATAATTACTAGCCAGCAGAAATCACACGGAGAAATGGGTCGATAAAAGAGAAGTACTGATACACTATCCCTGTATTGGCAGTGCCATTCAATACTACTTGCAGCTGTTGCCCAAAATTCACTAATAAACCAAACTATCTGACAAGCAATGCTGACCAAAATTATGAATTTTTAAGTGTGCTGAACATGCCTTAAAAAGTGAAGTCTAAAGACTTTTCCTCCCTGGAAGGTAATTTTTTTCTATCAAGACTCAATTCCCTTTTGTCCCAAAATAAATAAGATTTCATGCACAATTGAGTTTATCTGCCTCAAATCGATACAAGCATTAAAATCAATCTTTTTGTAAAAAAAGTATAGCTAACCAATCTGATTATTACTGCAAGTCTTGTAAGAACACAGATGTGCTGAATATGAAATTCACTGGTTGGAAGGTACTTTGGAAGGTTTTTAGGCATTACTTGAATGCTTTCAAAACATGTGCAGCCACTTACACCAAGTATTCAGGTGCTTTACCCAGTTTGAAAAGGAGTGCTTTTTCCCAGCATTGGTTGTATAATGAGTCTTTTCAGGCAAATTTAAAAAAAATGTATGGTTCACATACTTTAAACTGAATTCATGTGTAATTCAGTATTTGACAGAGCTAATGCGTAATTGTTTTTAAAGAGTCTACAAAGGAAAATATTTCTTTTCTTATTCAATAAACATTTAACTAAAATTATGTTTTGCTTTGTTTTCACACTGAGGATTGAATTTGACACTATAATAGAGAAAAGCAGCCTGTGCTAGTAAAGTGACTTTAATTATTGCAGTCACAATTCTCCTTGTTTTGTATTAGAAAGAATTTAATAAGACCTACATTTTGGAATATGGCTGATAGAAGATGCTTGCTTCCAGCAAATTCTGTTTTATCATCCAAGCAATTCAAAGGCTTGCTGACACATGAGTCAGCACTGGCAGTGCCAGGTTTGAACCAAAATGTGGACACAACGGCATGTTTTCAAAAGCCCACAAAAGCATGTTTTAAGCTCTAAGCAATGTTAATGAGAAGGCCAAAGTTATTGTTCCCTTTCCCAGTGTTACAAATCTTACATTTTCCTATAACACATACCAGAAGCTTCTTTCTGTTTAACAGTGCAAGGTTAATAAACACTTTTCAAATAATGTCATAATCTACTGTGTAGATCTTCAGAGCCAGTTTTATCTTCTTCACACAAAGATAATGATGATTATCAGCTCTGCAGCTCCTATAAATCACTTCACCTCCACTGAGTTGATGGAGATATGTTGATTTGCATCAGCTGAGAATTCTGCCAGTTTCTGCCCCCAAGCAGGGTTAGCATCATTATTTTCAAAGCTTTTTCAGGGAAAATACAAAGCTGCATACCAGCAAAAGTTCGAGCTTTGTCAAAAATATGTTTGCATTAAAATTTAAATGTAGCGTTTAAAAATTGCAGTCAACTCATCACACGTCAGCTGATGCAAAATGTCTGAGTAACAGTGCAAATCTCCATGCCACTGGGCACGTATGCTGCACTCACACTTCATCTGCACATTTTTAAATCTAAAACGTAGAGAGTTGTAAACTGTTATGTTTTCTTACCTAATAATCCAAGAAAACACACTTGTCAGGATTGCAACCCCATCTCCAATTCTGTAAAGGGCCCTTCTACTTCATATGCTACAAACTTATTTAAAACACAGCAAAACGATATTGTTATACAATCAGCAATGGGAGTTCATCAATTTCTCTCTCTACAGGACACTGCTAGAGCACAGACTATTGAAATTTCAAACTAAGGAAGCTGGTAATTCTATCAAGACCTAAAATCTGCAGTTCTCATGCATACTGGGCCTCCTCACCTCCTGCCCCATGCCTACTGCTTCCCAGAAAGGACCGGAGGAGGTCAGAAGTTTTTCTGAAAATGGGTCCATCTCACCCAACATCCTGTTTGCAGCACTGGCAGTAAGTAGAAATCCAGGGAAAAGGAAGAAGGACATAGGTCTGATGTATTTTTAGTTCAGGATTCACTCAAACTGATGTGAGCTACAGTATATGTCAGTGTGGAGGCTGACAAGCCAAGGCTACCTGCTGCATGAAGGACCACCTTCATTTGTTCATTTAAACTCCAACTGAAACCTACACTTGGTCATATGGGGACTGAACATGCCTGGAAATGGCATGGACTTTACATTTTTTATAGAAAGTCTTCAGAAAGGAAAGAAGAGAATTGCAAAGTCTTACATAATGACAGGGCGGTGGGAACTAGAGGATCTTTGAGGTCCCTTCCTACCCAAAGCATTCTATGAGTCCATGATAGTCTGGGAGGTAGGGCAAGATGACCTCCAGAGATCCCTTCCACCTTTCTGTGCTTTTTATCTCTGAAATTGTATATTCCTTTAAAAGATAATGAAGAAGAATTGTCAGCAATTCCCTGTGTACATAGAGAATATACAGATAATGCAAACTAAGATGTAGGATTTAAGACTCCAAAGTTGTAGTTCTTCAAGGAGACATAGACCAACATGGAAGCAACTTGATGAATATTTACATGCAAGTTTTAGCTTAACTTTCTTTCAAATCCAAAGGTTCTCCTACTCATTTTGCCTTACAGATGACACACAAACACTCAAATACAGAACACCTTTTTCATTATGGAACATATGCAGGTGGGAGAATAAATTCTGCAGACTGGACAGATGGAACAGAAAACTATGCAGTAATTTCTAATGGACTAATCAAATAGTGCATCTTGTGTTCACTTCTGTAACTGTGCTCTTCACCTATTTGGATATCTATTTATTTCTACAAGCAAGTATTATGGATAGTTTTTATAATAAACCTTCAAGTTTGTTATTGCTTGATGGATTTTTGGTCTGAATAGATAGAATACTCTACTCAGATTATTTTCAGAACCTATGGGAGGCTCTAAAACCTCCCATAGACCTCCAAAGGCAATTACAGCAGAGGAGGTTTTCAGATTTACACCTGGCTGGGATGGAAAGGTCTGTGTACATCAAATATTAAAAACAAACTCACTATAAATAACCTCTAACTGAAGCACAGCCTGAGTGACAACTAACTTTTTTTTTTTCTTTTTCTCTCATTTTTGCCCCTTGACATAGCAGTGTGAAAACAGTAAAACAAAAGATGGAATGTGTGTCTAGAGAATGACCAAAAATTTTCCAATGCTCATGACGTTAGCAGTGAAGGAAATGTACAGGCATGTATGTGGAAACTACCTTCACACTCCAGTTTCTTTACTGCATAAAGAAATAAAATTGACCAGAAAACAGAGCACAGTCTAAACTACAATATAATCCTGCTATAAAACTTCAATAAGATGTTTGCTTTTTACTAATATAAAAACCGTAACTATTCCACATCACTTCTAAAATATTTGTACATTATATCACAGATAAAGAGGTGGCCCTAACTATCTGAGCACCACTTAGTATTTGCTTTAATAGACGTACTCTCAAGTAGCTGTGCTTGAATATGTTATAAAGAATAAAAGGAAACACTATTTAACAGTGTTTTTAAAACTCTGAATTATTTCCATAATTTGTGACAGCTGGCAGATTTTGATAGTATCTCATATTGATTTTTGTGTTTCAAGATGACAATCATTACACTATTATCTGCAGTTTGAGCAGTGGAACCTAACCTCCTAATTAGGATGAAAAACTGTTCCAGTTGCAACCCCAGTAAGTCACAACAAGTCAATAATTTTAATAAGAATTAATTTTAAAAACTCTACAAGGTTGTAGTGGAAGTTATTCTGGCATGTCTATCGATTAACACTTGGTATTACATCCTATAAAGGGCTCATTACCTAGAGCATCAATCTAAGTGTAATATTTTGGTATTTCTTTGATTATTTTTTACTTATTAGTAAGTGAAATAAAATAGAACAAAGCACTAAAAGATTATTAAGGCAAAGTAGCTTTTTGATTGCATGTATTAACTTCACCTTACACTTGGGAGCAATACGATAGAAGACTACATGCTGTGCTACACTAAAAGGATATATGACTAAGAAAACTGGTTTCCCTTGTTTGTCAGCATGAATTATCTCAACAAATTCACAAATTTCCAGCTATAAAATGACTAGTTGCTGCCACATACAGAATCAGTGATGTTTTGATTACTGTGATGCTGTTTATTACCACATCCCAGACATTTTTCTTTCTAGGAACATCTAAAACTGGGGTATTTGCACTAAAAAAAGCCCCAAAACCAAAACAAAGCATGAGGAGATTTCTTAATGTTCCATTTTCTGCTTGATTTTGGAAGGACATCACTAATTGAAAATGCAACATTTCACGGATAAATAGTAACATTTCTTAATGTAGCATCTACCAAGACAAACTTGGAAACCATTTATATTATTTAGAATAGTATTCTATCTATTTAAGAAAAAAAGCTTTTACTGCTCCTGTTCCCATTTACCTGAATTAAAAGCTTTTCACTTAAATGTTACAGGTTTACCATGTAAGCAATGCCGTTTTACAGCACAGACATTTACACTTTTAAAGCTCATAACAAGGTTCAACAGAAAAATAAATTCAAGTCAGAGAGCGATAGTTGTTACTCTACAAACACACACAAATCCGTGAGCTGATGCTAGGTGGCAGTACTGTGTAATTAAACCCCGAAGATTTCTTCACCGAATCTCATTCACTTCAGGCATTTTTCAAAACAACCAACTCGAACATTTTGAATATTAATTTAAACAACACACACATCTTTTTTTCCCCTTTAGCTTCACCTCCTGAGAGCTATATCCTTTATACGTCAAAGGTCTCAAAATTAAATTTCCTATCCATAAACCTCTGCTCTAGCACAGCAGCATTATATGAAACACCTCACAAATTAGGAGCCAGCCTTTGTTTCCATCCTGTGGTATTACACCCCTATTCCTTGGTATTACAGAATTTCTAACTTACCCACAGCTTCTGACCTCGCTTTTCTCTGCAACTCAGAAACAGAATTACCTAGCCTTTGAGGTATGCACTTCTAAAACCTTTTTTAGTCTCAAGATGTATTTGATTGAAGAGGTTACTTCTAATCATTTGATTCCTTTAAATGCTACTGCTTTTACCAAGTTACCTGTTCACCACGGAGTAGTTATAATTATTTCTAGCTACCAGAGATGTTCAAGGGTTATACACACTTTCCTATATAGAATTTTGGGAATGTGTCTGGTTTTGTACAATGATTATTTCCAGAAGGAAAACTTGCTTAGTTCACACATTCACTTCCAACACAATTGGAACAAGCTTTCCCAAGTAAGGTAGTCAGCCTATTCAGAAAGCATCAGTGTCGGAAAGCTGTTTAGAAAAGTTTTAGCATTGTTATGACTACAGTAATTACAATAACATACAATGTCAGTGAAATTCAGCTTATTCAACAGCAAGTGCGGCTTATATATTATGCAGCATATGTAAATAATACAGTGAGGATTTCTTCTTCATTTAAACACATATCCAAATGGGGATACAGAGGAGCTCTTAATATAATATTAATACAAGAACAACATATTTGTTTTCACTGTGAAACAGACTGTTAAGGACCTGAGAATCACTGATTATGTATGAAGAGGTATCAAATCTCTCTTCCCAGATTTTACTAATGATGCACATACATTTACTGTATTCATTACAGAGTATTAACTGAGATGTACAGAGTCCCAACTCAATAAAAAAGCAGACTAGTCAATTAATAGGCCTCAAAATCACAGCACTGAGACTTACAGATGAAAGCAGAGGATATGTGGCTGCTCCCTTGCTACCAGAAGTAAACTTGTCCAAAAGTTCTGGAATTTAGTGAAAAACACATCTTGATGCCATTGCTTCCATTGTCTTCCCATGCAGAGTCTTCTTGTGTAAACTGACCTTAGCATTTATTTCTAGGAGGTTAATTTAATGTTCTAGCACTCATATCACACTTCCTTTCCAGTTTTGACCATCACTCCACACTTCATTAATCAAAACCTCTTGTTTATTTGGGGTTTTCTAGTGCAAAATGTGAACACCCTTGTGTCCAAGGACATCTAATAAACCCTCCACAGTCAGAGGGTTTCAAACACACCTATCAGTTGCCTCTAATCGTATACTCAAAGCGTGAACAGAGAACAGAGAATCGCATCGTGTTACTAAAAGACATGATGGAAGAACTACTTACGCTGACTACTGATACATAACAACAATATACTCTGCAGAAAAAGTTAAATAATAATGAAGGCAGTTCTATTTTGGTGTACCATATTACTATTTACATATAAGAAAGCTACATTCTGCAACTGAGGTTCCTCACTCAGCAGCTTTGCTGCCTGCCTGAATTCTTTCAAGGCACACCAAGAAAAGTTCCCCAGAAACAAAGAAACAACAGCAAAAATAAGAGGTTTGTAAACAACCACACTCCACATCTGCTAAAGAGCTGAGTCAGTCTGTAATGCCTGGTGGTGTGCCACCCTGCTGAACGACTGCTTTAGGATCTGAACTGCAGCTGTGAACGTTTTTCTCAAAAAACTCTTTTCCTCTCACTAGTTGAACAGTAATTGTGGCCCCTGTGGCCCTGCAAAGACAAAGGCTCTTCATTTCCATCTAGTATCTCAATCTAAATTATCTCAGAAGGAATTGGAACTCAGTGAAGGAGTGCTGAACTTTCTAGCTCCTATGCAAGTTAAAGCAGCACCACGTTCCTATCTTTTAACAGATTTTCTAGATCATTCCCACTGAACCATAATCACTTATTTTTGCAGTAAAAGGTTAAACCCTTTCCGGATATGACAGCAAGCCACTGTACTGTGTTTTTTTCCACAATGCAACAGTTCATAATTGACTGCTTATGTAGTAATTGCCCTATTTATAGTGATTATTTGCATGAGAGAAGTGATTGACATCACCTGGTATTAATGACAGAGATGTTTATTTCACATTTATGACCTAAAGCTCTTACATAAATAATTTTCCCTCCCTACGATGCTGATGTTCTGCAGTCTTTGGAATGTATCTGTGAGATGAAATGTCAGCCTTATCTTTTGTACATTAAGTAACTAATAAATATTACTTACTATTCTTTCAAAATTACTTTTATGGTCTTCTCTTTCTGTCAAAAAAAGACTCTTCCTAGTAACTTTGCAGTTTGGATTTCTGCCTTTTGAGCATCCATGTTTGCACACTTTTTCCTAAGAATGTCAGCACAGTATATACACATCCTTCAATTGTGATGGACAAAAGCTCTGATGTGCTATCAAGCAATAGCATTTGGCTATCACAGAATAAAACTAAAACAACTGGCAAAGAAAATAGGGATGGAGAGAAGATCTTCCTTCTCCTAGGAAGGAGACTTCTGACTCCTCAGCACTGGAAAAATGTAGGGGAAATAAAAAACCCACACCCCAAAACACCCCTGTAAAAGCATTATAACCATTTTCAAGAGGACAACACGGGTCTGTCCCAGAGGAAAAAGTAAAGCCAACAAAATTGATCAAAGACTGTTCCAGACTGTAACATGATCAGATTCACCTCTCATACAACTTGACTGAGGTCAAGTGAGACTAAACAGCCATTGTTCAAGAAAGCAAAATATTCACAGTAGGCTTAGAAACTTGCAGTGTAATTCAGCTATTCATTAAAAGGATAATAAAGACCATGGCCCTTGAATTATTATGCACTTATATTCCTTTTCCACGACTGTGCTCTAGAAATGTAGCTTATAGATACTTATACTTTGAATGCTAACACAAAGCCACATTTTATTGGAAGGAATGAAAATACTGTGTCCTGGATTCATTTGCTGAATTAATTTTTAAGATATGAGAGTTTGAATATGATTATAATTAATCCCTAACAACACCTTCTTCTTCCTAGAGGATGAGCCTATAAATTAAAGGCAACACCCTGTTTTATTCAACACACTTGTTCTTTTCCACCACAGAAGGCACTCACCTTATTGTTAAATAAATTATCTAAAAAAAAATAAATATCAGAGACATGCACTTATGTGGCACTATCTTCTTAATGCCATCACAAATCAAAACTTTACATTTTGGGAAGTTATACTGGGTAGTTACAGGAGGGATTGATAAGAAGACTTGTACAAAGCTTAACATGTTAATTCAAGGCTTAGCTTCACATTTTACAAGCTACTTAGGAAGTACTAACACTTCTGTTGCTCAAAGCAAACCTTTGAAATTTATCAAGGAGATAGCCTAAGGGTTAAAGAAAACATCCCTTATCCCCCTTATGAGAGTTTATTTAGCTTCAGCAGAGCTTTAGCACAGAATTTTGCTTCCCCCTCTCCACCTCTTTCTCTTGGCTGCACACAGAAGTCGTCAGCATCATAGGAAAAATGACAATTTAGGATGAACTTTCTCAAATGGGTCCCCTCTCTGCCACCTGAACTGAGGCCCTGTGAATGTGGAGGGGGTACAAAAAGGTAGATGGAGGTGGTACGAAAAGCTTCCTCCAGAGCTGCTGCCTTCTCTAAATCTAAAATATAAAACCTGAACTCACAGCTTTGCACCAGCAGCTGCACCAGCTGTTCTTCCTCTTCCTACTCCATACAATGCACAAAGCAGAGAACTTTCTGGGCTGTGATGAGGGAACTGAGACCTAGAGACCCTCCGGATACCCTCTGAGCTGGGCATCTGCGCTCTGCTTGCTGTCCAGCTTGCTCACCTTCCTTCCATACCAGCCAGCTTAAGTCCTGCTCAACTGCAAAGAAAATTCAGGTTTCAACTGACAATGAGAATATCTGTTTGGTTTATTATAGAGGTGTCATTTTACAAATTTGGATGCTATGCTTTTTGGAATTTCTTTGAAGCCAATTTATAAGCTCACGCGCACGCTGATTCTTACTTATGGGTGGACAATCAATCCTAATGTACCAATGCAACTCATTAGGCTTTTTATTGTGGTTTTAAAGACACTGTTAGCATCTTTCAATATACACTATAATATTTGAACTCTCTAGTTAGCTGAAATGATTTTAAAAAACATAGTAAGTTAGATTAGATAAAAAGCAGAATATCTAAATAAGTGCTTTAACAAACTAAATATACATCATGACCCTAAGCCAACGGCTAATTCTGCGATATTAAAGGCAGAAAAAACAATTGTTAAATCATGTTTGTGATTATTGGCAAGCCATGAAGGAAAAACCTTTGCTTCCCTCTCTCTCTCTCTACATAATTTTTATTTTTTTCTAAAGGCAATTTTCATCTGTTACCCTGTATAGAACCAACATCCATTATACGAAACGACAGCGTCTTAATCGAAATGACTTCTTATACAAGTCTATTTAATAAAAATTCATTGTTTTAATCTAGTAAGTGTAATATTCATGAAAACTAAATGGTGTCTCTATTATTCAGCTACTGATGCTCCTCTGTAGCTTATGGAACTAGTTCTCTTTAAAGTTGAATATACCTTAAAACACAATAAAAACCTCAATGATATTTTCTAGTTCAACAAAAAATGGCTAGGCCAGTACCATCAATAGGCTCTACTGCTATGGGACTTGCATGCCACTTCCAAAACATCCATCTTATGCAGAAAATTCAGACACAAAACCTACACCCACATAGCTAGGATGCTTAACAAGTATATTATTGGTTAATAAAAATTAATACATCTTGGAGCAAGCAAGCAACATGTAGTCATCTGTTGGATGGATACGCTTTACTTGACATAGTTTTAAAGCACATTTCACTGCATATGTATGCTCTGAAAAGAACTAATGAAAATGGAAGTAACCAAGGACAAAAATAGCTGTTGTGATTCTGCATGAGGAAATCTCTTTTTCACATCACACTTCTAAATACACAATCGTGTATCAGTTTGGTCAGTGGGACTCCTGCCTCAGTGCACAAGTTCAGAACACAGAACAATAGACAATTTAAGTATATAACTGCAGCATACACTCGTTTCTTGATAATGCCAGTTGTAATAAAGAGCTGAACAATTGCAGCTATTAAGAAAATACTCAGAATGCAATCTAAATTTTTTATAGCTCAATAGAAAACTTCAGCTCTAATGACACACTCTGAAAAAAGAAGTCTCTGTGAGTGGGACCTCTGAGCTTGTCTCCTAATGTAGGCTTCTCATTCAGACCAACACCCTCATAAGGTAGGAGAAGCATGATTTCTTTAATCTCCCATCTGAACTCTGTTCTTCAGATAAAAATCAATTTCTTGGACTTCTTCCAGAACACAATCCTACAGATCTCCTAACGCTACTCAGACTCTCAGCCCCACTACTTGCAAAAGCATTGAAGCAAGAGACCAAACTCTAATTTGCACCTTTAAGAGCTTCCCCATTGGAAGCCTGTGTCCAGCAGCGTAGCAGAGTAACTCAAAGCTCATTTTCCCTAACAAATTTATTTATTCAAACAATCAAAACCACAAAGGATTGCTTTCATTCCTACCAATAGCTCCTAGCAATCATTTAAAGTTAACTGCCTCAGAAATACGCCATATAGCTACAGACTGCCTGGCCTCATAACTAGGCCATGCTCCCCATTTAGAAAATAGTTTGTTGCTGCTTAACAGTTTTATCTTTATCCCTTGCCCTGAACCTTTGTGTACAAAGTGTGTGACACTGGGACACAGAGGAGAAAAGAAGAAACAACTAATTAGCGGTCCAGTCATGGCCCTCGACACTCTCTTGAAACTATTTACCCTGAGACATTTTTTCTCTGGATGTCGTTTCATTCATTAAGTGACTAAAAAATGAAAGCAAATTATGATGAAGCAAAGTCACTAAACAGACTTAAAAATAGACGTGCAGGCCTCTCCCACAGCTGTCATACCAACTAAGGCTAAACCAGGCCAGAGCCTTGAAACAAAAGGCAACAGGTCGGAGACAAAGTGCAGCGTGTATTTCACAGGCCAGCAAATCCCACCAGCTTTTCATCAGTGCTGACACTTCCCATCCCCACAAGCAATGTTTTACCTGCTGGTGTAAATAGGAGGTGGCTGAAATCCTCTTCTAAACACACTTTTGTGAGGAACTTCATTGCTCTCATCTTTCCCTGCCAAGTCACATTACTGCCAAGTACGGCAGCTGAGGTACGAGAAGTGGTGGTGAGATCTTTTGGGAGATGTCGTCATGGTATAGCTCAGAGCTGTTATATTTCTGTTACTGGAGAGGTGTCTTTTTTTCCCTCTACCCTCTCTGTCAAATGATATAAAGAAGTAACAGCATTACTTCTATGTGTTTCATGTCACATACACTAATGTCTTCTAGGCTATGAACAGCATTTTAATACTGACACTTGTTTAGAAGCCTTTCTTTCTCTAAGTCCTTAATTTGTTTCAGGCCTGGTACCAACTGCATTCTCCAATTGCAGATTACCTACAAACCCTCCACCAGATTAGGGCAGCACTCTCGAATTTCTTCTAATGTTTAGCATTAGATTTCTTGATCTCCACAGAATTAAATGAAACCACACTCCTCTGGAGGTATCGAATGCAATGGGGAGAGTTGATTTCAATTCCTTTCACTGAAATCTGAGGGAAAATGAAAGGAGAACTTATTTTCCGTCTGCAGGGAACTGCCATGCTTAATGGTTGACAGAAATGCCGCAGACCTCTTCCAGCTGCCTCCCTCACTAACTGTACTAAGTTGTGGTAGTTTGCTGTAGTGGAGTTGTAATCATCTTCGGATACAAGCAAGGTAAGCAGTAAAAATGGTTGTCATCAGACTAAATTACAGGTTAAAAAAAAAAGTGTTAGCAAATAAGCTGTTATTTTTAAAGAAATTCCTCATTCCTCTTGCAACTAAGAAGCTCTCACAGAAATTTCAGCCCCCTGTCCCACACAGGAATGTGCAATGCTCTTTCACTTCCCACTATCAACTTGTAATAATGCATATTTTCCTTCATGCACAGGTCAAACCTTCACATCTATAAGCATTTAGAATTGAGATTCCCTTAAAATCTAATAGTAAAAGAAAGTGTGCTTCTCAAGACATGTGGCTGGCAGTCAAAACCATGGCTGACAGCAGCACTAGCTGACAGAGTAATAACTACGCTGCACGACTACATACATTATACATGCTAAAGTAATATTATCAATTACAATAAAAATTCCTGAAGCTCTACAAAATGCCAGCTCAAGATGATTTAAGTGCCATTTTACACTCTAGTATTTACAAGCGAATGTTTCACAAAAAGGGGTAGGATCTGTTCAGTAGCATCACGTTCACTTCCTGTGGAGGCACTAGCTAAAGCACTCCTAACTTTTATGTTAAGATAATAGTTGAAGGGTGTTGACAGTTTTAACCTACATCCTTTTATTCAGAAAGACTTCTAATCCCAAATCTTGGTTCTTTGTTTTAAATCAGGGATGTATTGATTAACTGTGAGGCTGAACGTATCTCAGCGGTGGCTGAGCCGGGTATCCACTATGGAATTAGGACAGTTAAACACTGGAATCGATCCTCTCATTGTAGAGCCACAGCTGCTGTGGCAAGCAGTTTCTCTAAGCTATTAATTTTATTATTAGCACACCTGGAGACACTGTTTCCCTGAGGGAAAAGCAATTCAAGTGTGTGTGCTGCAACGACTAGTGGCATATGATCAATGAGACAGCTGGGACCACAAGCTTTCTCCTGGAGCTTAGGGTCGGTATGACAAAGTACTTTGTAAAACAGTGACGATGCAAAGTAATATTGCTTTATGTTTTATGCACCTCATTGTAAGTATAAAGAGAGCTTATACATTCCAGTGTCTGGCACTTTAAAGCTTTTTTGGCTTCAAAAAAAGTTCACCAGTCTCTGACTTTCACAGGTATCTTCCCTGTGACATCTGATATCATATGATGATCATCCTTTCTCTGAGCACTGACTCCTCCTATTGTTCCACTGTGCCTCCATGGGAGCAACATGGCACTCTCCTCTAAAAAGCAGCTGCAACACTTGTTTAACATTGAGGAGAAAGGCTAGCTATTAGCTCATAAGCTTGGTAACAACGAAACAATGCAAAACCAAATAGTCCTGGCAGGAAAGCATCAGCTATAACTGACCTTCTAAACACAATTGACGTATCTCAAAAACTCTTATCCAGCAATACCTGAAATGTTAAAATGCAAAAGTCACTAGAAATTAGCAGGAGAGGATAAAATGGGGACCACTCAGGTTTTACAGGCATCTATAAACGATGCACCAGCACTTACACACAAAAACCAAACCAACCAAACCTCTCATAAAAAGAAACTGAAGATGACTCTGCATTTAATAGGAACTGTAAAACTATCATATCCCTGGCAAACCTTTCAGGAGCTTCAGAGCATTACCATGTTTCCTTCTGAACTGCCACTGCAGCCAAAGCAAGTTCTCTGCTGTGAAACCTTGTAAGAGATGCCACACATGTTGTAAACATCACAAATTAACAACTTTTTTTAGCAGTTAAGACCTCCTGAAAATTAGTCACTCAAGTAGGTTCCCAGACCACTTCCCAGTTTATGCATATTGAAGCTGGGGTTACATTTCTGAAGACAAATACAGTTCACACAAGTCCATCAGAAGTTATGCTACATTTTGGAAAGCAGAAAGAGAAATCAAAAGAAGAATTACTTTTGGGAAAATCCAAAGCTATCACTTCTGAAATAAAAAACTTATATGTTTCCTTTTAAGATGCTTTCCCTACCATTTTTTAATGTTGTAAATGGCCTTATTTTAAAAAGTAAACTATTGTAGAGCAGCAATTTAACAGCACATTCTATCATTTTTCAAAATACCATTTTTCCCTGTAATTTATCCTACTCCTTACATAATTATTGAATAAACATTACTGACTGAAAATCCCCCTCCTACCCTCTCCACCAAGTCACAGAAACCCTATAAACTTATTTTCATTCCACAAGCATCAAGACTCCAGTTAAAATAAACTTTTCTTCTAAGCACACATTCTGAACTAGGATGTTATTTCTGCTGCACAACCCAGACACGTACAGAAAACAATGAAGAACTCCCTCAAAGACATCACAGTTTTTATGTTCCATTCCACCCCACCTTTTCTCCTCCTCCTGTTCAGTATTTTGACTAATGCAATCCAAGATGATGTAGATATAACGGAATTTTGCCTGCCTAGTTTGGTTTTTGTACATTTGACTGGCACCTGGTCATCAGCAGTCATCTATTAAATGCTTTCTGACATGTTCTGAGGCTTTTTCAACATCAGGCTAAATGCCAAATGTTGAGGATGCGCTAGCACATACTGTCCAAGACAAGGGAAAATAAATTTCTTACCTTTAAAATTTATATTTTTTATCCACCTTATTCATAGAAGGGATTTTCTTTGTGTTTAATCACCATTCATCATTCTGTGTACTTATCTGGAAGGGCAAACTGCTTCCCACCTAAAATTATCATCATCACCCCATACAGGCTAAAGCTGAATAAACTGCACTACACACAATGAAACCCCATGGTTTGGTCCAAATCCTCCTAAGGCAGAATAGTATAAGGAAGAGTACTGAGACAAGAAAAAAAAAAAAACCAAAAGAGAAAAAAAAGAAAACCCATAGTAAAAGAAAATCATCAAGTGAATTCTTCCATCTGCACACTTACTCCCACAAGCTTTATAAGAAGCATTAAACATTTTATAGAGAGAAAAGAAATTTAAAGATAGGGTTACATGCCTTGAGAAAGACCCCTGACAGCAACAGATACAACCCAGCCCAACAACCACAATTCAGTTGAAGCTCTTCAAATGTCCACAGGTGACCATGGGAGGTTGAAGGTCAATCAGGCCCCTGGATCAAGCCTGAACAAACACACCACCTGCAAGTAGTGTGCATTACAGACCTTACGTGACTGCAACCTCACCAACCCAACCACAACATATTTGATCATCATGCCAGCAAAGGCAGCAGCTTGCGCGTGTCTTCGGTTTGCCCAGAGGGTTATGAGCTACTCTGTGATCAGGTGAGCGATAAGGGAAAAAAAAAAATGATCAGGATTCTCTAAAGCCAACAAATGAGCGGACAGGGTATGTACTGACTCGCTGTTTTCAGACATGGAGCTCCTGCTTAGGCCCCAGGAGCCTGGTTTGCCTTCTGGAAGATGCCTTCTTCTGTGAGCACAATAGAAAGACCATGTATTATGACAAGTAACAGGGTGAGGTCTTTCGGTTTTTTGAATACATAAACTAGATATACACCACCTGTACCCTCTGACCCTTGAGCTCCTGTTAAACAAATACAATCTGCTCTGCCAAAATAAAAAGCCATCCAAGGCCTTTGGAGGGTGCTCCAGACCAGTGTTCAGCACCCAGAAAAAAATAAAAATACAGCTGTGTCTTCTGCTGTCCACACATACTACTTTAACCAAACATAACACACCATAGTTACTCATCAGATGGAACAGTGCCACCAATTTAGGACATGATCAAAAATAATCACAGTCTTGGCGAAAAAAATGTGGAAAGCAGAAAAGATTTAGGAACCATGAGAGCAGCAGAAAGAGAAGGATGATGTGTAGCTTCATAACAATGCACTGCAGTAACCTTTAACACACATGGTCCCTGAGGTGGGGTTTTGCAATTCAACCACATTAAAACACTTCTTGGTCCATCCATTCACAGTCCACAAACTTTGCCAGTGTCCTACAGGCTGGCAATCAAGGACAACTCCAGCACTGTATCCCATGTAATTTCCATTGCAGGCTTGATGAGAAAACATTGACTGCGAGCACAATGAAATTCCCAGGCTTTAATGATTATTTAATATGTTTAAAATTATCATTATTGCCACTTCAGAGCTAAAAATCATTCTGTTGGCCTGTTGTATCCATTTGTGCAATCAAGAAAAGAAGAGACTTGGAATTCACTACTCTGATGTTGACAAGCTATTTCACATAATCTAATCTTTGAGGCGTATTTCCCAGATCAAACAATCTCAGTGACTAACCAAGGAACATGAGGTGTCCTAGTCAGCAGATGTTGTAACAAAACCAAGACATAACCTTGACATAGCCTTGATTTTTCACTATTTCTAAAAGAGAAATAAAGTAACACCTTTGTAATTCAATGTATGCATACATAAATCTTTGCGGGGGAGGAGATCCAGCCAAACCCTCTAGTTACTTGAACTTCAGGATCCTTGCCCCAGTGAGAATTTTTCTGCACAGAAAAACTACAAGATACCTTCATTTCAGTAGATTTGAGACTTCACAGTTCTAAGGATTTTATTTGACTCTAACACCAAGCTTCAACAGTATCGTCAGCATGATCTCCTATGCAGGACAAAGACCAAGTGTTTCGGGATTTAACAGATTTAATTTACTAACCAAAATAAAGGTCTGAGTTCAGAGTCATTCTGCAATTCTCAAAGATAACATCTTAACATTTTTCCTTAAAATGAAGCAAAGATGATGGATAGATGCCTGAGCAAGGCAAATTTTCACTACTTTATACATCCTACAGCTTCCTAAACCTTATGGTGTATTTGCTATTTTGCTTATCAAATAGGAAAGGGAATGACTAAGGAAATAATTTTTCTGACAACAGCACAGTTTTAAATCCAATAAAGTACGGGCATAATGTCTGAGTTGATCTTATGAGAGAGGACTGCAGTTCTCCTTGGAGGTCCACCATGATTAATCCATAACTGGGAAGAGGTTCAGGGGCATATTTTTCACCCCTCAGAGAAATAAAATTCTCACTGCATTTAGAGAGACCCATCTGATGTTTCCTTAGTTTCCCTCTGTAACTCTGAGATGCATACCAAGTAGCTGTATAATAGAAGTACAGTAATTACATCTCACTTGTGGAAGTGAACCAGCCCAAGACCTGCCATGATATGGAGTATTCACCTATGCCAAGGAAAGGAAGAGCCATAGAATTTTTTCCTTCCATTCCCAAACCCCTCAACCCTTTTACCCTGTTTGAAACATTAAATTAAGGGTAAAATTTAAAAATAACTCAAACTGCAGTGTAGAAAAAAAGAAAGCAAGCTGGCATCCACATAAACACATGCAAATCCTTTACAGAGTTCACTCCTTTTGTAATAATACTAATAAAAAGACATCTGCTCTATTCCTTTCTGTTTGATTCCCTTCACCTGTACAATGCTTAAATGGATCTGGTGAGACATTCACAAACTCAAATGAAATAAGGTTCTTACTCCATGTGGCTTTCTCTACAAGTAAACTGGTTGCTGTTCTGCTGTGCTAGTACTGGACTATGAATCAATGAGACAAAGAATTAAATCAGTCACATGCCAAAATACATGTGCAAATCAAGAAAATATTTGAGTTACCAGAAAAAACCAATGTACTGAAATTAAGAGAACGTTTTTTGCATTCCCTGGTATGAACTGAAAACTCTTCAAGAGTTGAGTAAGTTGTTTTCATATGATTAGCTGCCACAGAAAAGCCTGAGAAGCATATGTAAGTGCTGACCCCACAAACACTGAAACGGACACAACTCCAATACACAGTTCCCATCTTAAGTGGTACTCGTCATCATCCACAACACAAAGCCCTTGTACTACCTTGAGCACTGGAAGAACCAAAACGTGTAGTTTCACAAACTGTGTATCAAAGATTTACTCCATTTGCTAACTGCAGTATTTGAGTAATTGCAAATAAACCTAAAAACATGATACTTCTTAAACTAATGTTTTTTATAGCTCTCCTAATAATGTTGATGTATTTTTCACCTGCTTTACCTTGTTATTAAAGTACAAAGAAATGTTAACAGTAATATACTGATGAAACTGATGTTTTATATAATGTTTGTTGTTAAGCAGACCTTTTAAGATTAAAGAAGAAAGATTAAGAAGGAAATTTTACAAATATGTGAGAAAACAGTTTGGATTCCTCCGAGTATTGCAAAATGACTCCTATTAACAACAAATACTCATCCATAATTTTTTACTTATCTGTGTGCTTCATTCCTAGTTCTATAGTGTATTCTCACTGGATTTCAAAGCACACTCAAATGTTCCAGAAATATGTCTTTGAGGAAAGGACTTAGAAATGTAATTTCTACTGAAATGTTTTAAGTTCTGCACTGAATGACAAGATGAGGATGCATAATTCAGGGGATAGAGCTACTCTAAACTAAAGCGTATTTGGATGGATGTAGGAATGGCTTTTTTTTTGGCAGACAGCAAATTGCTACTAGTATGTAGAGACAAATATGTATATGAACAAATAAATCTTTGACCCCTATGGATACAGAATTTATACAGGCACTCCTAAGCAGGGATTATAGCTGCTTACAAGGGGTCTGTGGCTGTAGTGGCCCACAGCCCAGCTCTGCGGGCAGAGCTTGAGAGCAACACAGGGTATGCAAGTGAAACTGATGGGGAAGTGGATGTATTCCAGTGTTACATGGATCTTTCCATTATACATTTTACATGCTATAAACTGGAAGAATGTTGTTTGAGAGTAAAATTGCACTGTGTGTCACAGACTGGTTCTGCACCAATCCCACCACAGCATTAGGGAGCTTCCTACTACCCTGTGGGGTTTAGCTGGAGTTAAGAGCCACTAACTCACACAGCATATATATTTTTGGCATAGACTAACAGATTGCTTCATGTTAAAGCTTACACAATGTAGCTTTCACCTAAGATTACTTATAGTTTGGGGTTTTTTATATATTACTTCATTAAGGTTATAAAACTTCTCCTGTCAATGGAAAGCTGACAAGCTTCAGACACAAGTGAGAAGCTGTTTAATAACTCAAAGCATTATTACACTGTAGTTAAGAATACAGAGCAAAGAATTAAACTGGTAGGAAATTTAGACCAAAACTAATTTCACAAGTCGGAATTTATCCAAGACACTGCATTTAACACCTTTACTCCTGTGAACAGTGAGCGAGTTCTTTAATGACCACAAGTGGTCAAGACCTCAGTTTTTAGATCTCACCTGACAGACAGGCTAATGAGATTTCCACTACTACGAGCTCTTGCTCAGATTGACAGCCACTATTCCATAATATTTCTACATTTCCAATCCCTAATGGAACCAAATAGCAAAGCTGAGCAAAAATGATAATTCACAAATTTTCTTTCCCCTCCAAATCTCAAAAGCAGTTTGACTCAGGGTCAGGATGAGCTTTAAGTGCATGCATGCATCAGTTTTTGTACCTTTAATATATTTTGCAATTCTTGAAACACACACACACCTGCCTGAAAGCCACCACATCAGAAAACCCAAAACATTCTTTCAGTATATCATGACTACAAAACATTACTATTATTATATCTAAGTCTTTCATACATAAAAGTATAATACATAAACGATAGACTGGAATGTCTGAAAAAGATGTGTCTTGTGCTAGCTATAAATAATTCAGATGGAAAAACCCCAAACTGGAATTAACCAGAATATCAGAACCGAGTAATTATTCAAAATACTTCTCTGAAACACAAGTATCCCATTTATCCAGTGATTACCCCTTTATCAGATAGTCATTAATGCTTTCTAATGAGTATTAATAAAAAAAAGCCCCAAACCCTGAACACCACTCCATGTAAACCACACCAGTTCTCAAATGCACAGCCGAAGCACTGCTGGTGGCTGTGGAACAACTGTTGTAGAGAAGTGCTTAACTTGTGAAAACAAATGCTGCCTCCACTCTCCTGGAATTATTCATCTTGCCCCATGATCTTCCCTTGGAAAGCTTTTTTTTCAGGACAGAGAAGTTCAGATGTACGGAACAACAGACTGGGACCAGTATCTGTCCATTCACAAGCGACATCTTCCTTTCCGGTATTATCTCCCTTACAAATATAGCAAGGAGCTTCAGAAAAACAATGTGCCTCAGAATTGGATGGAGAAAATTCCTGCTGTCAACTACTTAGTCCCAGCTATTGTCTTTCACAAAGCAAGGTGTGCAGTAAATTCTTCATGCACATGTACAATACACCAAGTACGGTGCTTACGGACAGGGACTTAGTGGTGGACTTGGCAGTTCCAGATTAATGGTTGGACTTGATCTTAAAGGTCCTTTCCAACCTAAATGATTCTATGACTCCAGGTACATTAAAGTGAAATTATTTCCAGCCATGGATTAGCAAAATGACTCGTGTATGGCTCTCCTCAAACACTATAAAAAACCCCTAATGGTGTGCTACAAAGCTTCTAAGAGATCAAGGAAGTACTGCACATTACTGGGAATTACCAAATGCATACATAATAACACAGGAACATTTTTTCCCTAAAACCTTAATTCCTGTATTTGAGCCACTGCACTGCTATATTGTGACTATGAGGCACTGTATGACTGTTTTTAAAGCAGTGGCAGCAATTTAATGATTTTTGTTAAAATTACCACATAATGGGTTTTTATCCAAAGTCTCAATATAGTTCAGTAACTTCGAAAAGCATGCGAGTTTTGCATTTATTTATTTCTACTTTGCAGGCACAGTTCTATTAACTGGCTTGCCCATAACATTTTGACACGTCAGTAGCAATGCCACTGTTCCAGTTCCAATTTACTAATCCAAATATTCTATGGAACTTTTTTCTCCCCCCTCTGTAAATATTCTTGATTATGTCTCATGGGTAGATAAACAAACTTAGAAAGAGATAACAAACATCGATCACTTATAAACACTGGTATCTGGGAGTACGTTCTCAGCAGCATTGCTCACGTAGGTAGCCATACTTGCTAGTACTCTTGTTTATAAGCAGATTATGATTTTTGCTATCAATCACCTACTAAAGTTTCAACTATCTACATTAGCAAGGAACTTATCTGCTAACTATATATTGCATTTTAAGCCAGTATCTCTCCAGTCTACACTTCCAGGCCTGGCTTCATCCTCAGACTTTAATTAATTAAACTTCAATTTATCAGAACTGCAATCTGCACCATAGAAAAGAAGAGCTTTATTAAGGTGCATATTTTCTTTACTTAAACATAAAAATAAAATATTTTAACAGTATTATTTTCATATCATTCAGCAATAATAATAATTAATTAGGTAGTTCAGTAAAAATTTAAGGATTATGTCATTAGCACCAGAGAACCAGAGGCTTCAAAACAATGAAGCACTTCTCTCCTTTGCTCCAAGATTGTTAAAATTGCTCATGGAAATAAAGAATTCTGCTCTTACTTATCAAACACTTCATAGTATACATTGCATTTTCTAAGCTCTGTGAATTACATTCGTGTGGCATGTGCATAACAGATCTTTTTTAATCTATGCACTGTCAAAATAATGGGAAAAAGTTATGATTACCTGGGTTTTGCCCTCAGAATTGATTTTTATAACAACTCCTTTAATATTGAATATTTTCTAAAAATATACCTGTACCATATGAAACAAAAAGAACAGAATAGGGTGTTAAGTGTGACTTCAATGACAGTCAATTACCAGTTTGCAGTCACTGCTTTGCTAGTGAATAGTAATCTATGTAAACAACCTATTCGGTGGATCACTGCACTACAATCAATGTACTTCACTATTTTCATTACATCTAAAATTGAATACAAGGGATTTTAAAGTTTATTCATGCTATTCATTATAACCACTTACAGGCAGGAAAGTCTAACTCTGAACCATCCTGAAAAGTAGAGTAGGAGAGAGATACTAATTTCCGAGAGATATTTTGTATTACTCCTGTCCAAAGTTAACCACTGCTTTCTTCCCAATTCACTCCTGAATTTCTCACCTGGACAAATCATCCCTGGGGCAAGAAGTCTTCAACACGAAAGACACAGGACTGAGAATTTTATTTGCAACTCCACTATTTTCCAGCAGTCTTTGTATTTTTGCTTCCGTATCATCAATATGGGAAATCTTCCTTAAACCAGAGGTCACATAATACTCGTTTGCAAATTGTTTCAGAGTACAAGCAGTAACATCATTTTATTAAAGAAAGTGGAGAAGTAGAAGTATGTTGGTATCTAGGGCATGTGTTGGGGAGGGGATGTTGGTTTGCTTGGTTTTTGGTCATAGGTTTTTTTCTGTTGTGTTGTTTGTTTTTTTTTTTCCCCAAAAAGAGCACACTCAAAGTCAGTCACTGAAATGAGTTTAAGATCAATTAAAGTTTAGCACAATGTGCTTAAGGCTTTGCTGAACAGTTAAGGCAAAGCTGTGGAAGTGCTTGTTCCATACGTAAAAAGCCCTGGAAAGCAGCATATGAGCAAAAGCTGCAAAGCAAAGCCCAGGCATCACAGTCAAGGACAAATGCCCTTTGGGTCTAGAGATACAGCACTAGGCTATGGAAGAGAGGGTATGACAAAACACCACGACCACCACTTGAAAACAACTCTGCCAGCTTCATTTGTTTTTTCTGACCTCAGCCCTGCCTCAATCATCTGAAGATCACGTACAGACCAGTAAGGCAGAGAATAGCAGGTATCAGCTTCAAGTCAGACCTACAGCACTTGACGCTTTTCTGATGATTTTCAAAACAGAAATTAAGATCTGGCATATTAATACATTTCTCAGTAAGTACTGGCCAACATTTGAAGCGAGAACCTGCACTCCTAAACTACAAGTCCTTCAGAAAGCCTGGGGCACTAATGCTCTAAGTGAGTGCTAGCCAAACATTTTATCAGCCTTTTTTGCAACTGCTGCAGCAATGGAAATGTGTCTAACAGAAGAGGGAATAACACAAAAAATATTTATGAAAAGGTGTCTGACAGTCTTTTGTTAAAGCTTAGACAATCTTTGTTCACTTCTACAGTACAAACCCCCCAAAAATGAGTAAGTAATATATCACAGAACACGAGGAGGAATGGGAATTTGAATTCTCTAGGAATGCCGTCTGGTCAAACTTGAAAATACTTTTCCTTTTCTTTTTAAAGCTATGCTTTATATAAAGTGATGTTGGCCCTATCACTTGCATCCACAGATATAGGGCTCAAAAATAAATAATTATTCCAATAAATGCAAACTTCCACTCTGTGGATTTTTTATCATGTATATACTAAAATGCCAACAATATGTCATGCCTAAGAAACATCCTTTTATCCAATTTTAAAGCCAGTATTCAACTTAAATGGAAAGGCATATCTCTTGATCTTGTTTTGTAAAGGTTGTACTTGCTACAGGCTTAACTCAACTGTGGGAGACGGTATGGAAAGGATCGATAAAGCAGTATTACCCTTTGTGATAGTGAATCTCTGCAGGACATTCCAGCTTAACTCTGTTGCCTGCACTTACGCTTCACACTTTCCCACTGGGAGAATGGGCTAAAACATAGTAATGGACTAACAAGACAAGAAGAGGTGTGTAAAAATTCCCCTCTTGTTCCTGCTGTACAGTTGCTACCTTTCTGTAAGAGCCATACAATAAAAAATAGTCTTTTAAATTACAGGGTTTGTTTATTAAGACAAAACCAAACTCATATACCCTGCTGAACACAGGCCCTACCTTCACCACACAGTGCAGATGCAGTGGGTTATGATTTGAGCTTTAGCAGCACAATTCAAAAAAAAAAAAAGAAGAAAGCATGATGCCCAAGATCTATATATTATCACTGTGAATTTAACTAAATAGCAACTCTCATTGGTAGTATAGAAACATATAACAAAGTTTCTGTTTCAACAGCAACTGGACTGTTAGAAATCCCATGAGGGTGATTTTAGCAAGGCCAGTAGTCTGTACTGATGGGAAGTTCTCTATAGGAGAATCTGACTTATAAAGAAGGTTCTTGCTGTCTGAAAAAAGATCTGAAGAGACGTATTTTGGGCACAAAGCAAAGTAAACAGCTTCAATTATAAGTAGTAGCATGGAAAAAGTCACAGGCACTTAAGTGAGTCAGACATAAGATGAAGACTGGAACAAAGTCAGCAGAGAAGAACAGAGGAGGATGCTAAAAACATACAAAGTTTTAAATACAGTTTAGAAGAAAAGTTTCAGAATTAGGACAAGTGTTTTAAACTTGAGTCAGACAAAGTGTCTGACAGGTAGAGGATACAAAGGTGGAGATGACATAGCTAGTACAGCAGAAAACGAACCTTCTTTTAATACCCACACAGATTGTTACAGAATCACAGTGCAGAGCATTTGGAAACACTGGTACAAAGACTAACACCAGAGCCAAGAGGTAGTTGTGTAATAGTACTTTATCAGATGTGCTAGAAATATAAATAGGCATATATAGAAACAAAATCAACTATCAAAATCTTAGCACACTTTAAAACTTAAGCATTCTAGAGCAGACTACAGTGAGCCACTCATACAGCGTGTCCTTGAAAAGTGGCACATAACATGTATCTTATATTCTCACTCGGTCTATTTGGAGTTTGAGATAAGAAACTTATTTTGAGTTTCTCTAAAATGGCACAAACTACAACAGAATGAAATGCAGGAATGAGGTGGGCATGGAATGGCAAACGAGTTTTTCCTGCTAGGAGCAGGTGGAAAAAGTAAATGACCCATTTGGAGACAGACAAAAGTCAAAGGTGTAAGAGTGAAAGGAGGCATGGAAATAACACTCAATGCATGGAAATAACTCAAGAGGCCCTAAACCTACTGCATCTGGTGGGAAAGCTATTATGTAAGTATGCATCTCTGCTTTCACCAACCACATGAGCCATCATTTCCCTTTTGTATCTTCTCCTGTCCTCTCATATCAACAAGTCCTTCACATGCATATCCTAACCCTTCCTTTTTGCACCTTTGCCTGCAAACAACTAAATCCCATGAAGTTATGCTTCAAGCAGTGTCGGATGCAGTGGGTACATATCTCAAAGCAGTGACCTGTGGACAATTACAGCAGTCAGAGCCAAGAGCAATTCTAAGGAGAAACAAGTATGTGTGAGAAGTGACTGTACAGTGCTGAGGTTTCTTCCCATGACCCATTATACCACCTCCTACAAACAGTTTCTAACAGCAAAATGGCAGTGCTCTGCCTCCTAATGGGAAGTTATGAAATCTGAGTGTGCAAATGGTCCAGTACAAACAGCCTAACCAAGGAGCAGAAAACACCTCTACTATCCAAAGTTTAGTTTTAGTTACTAATTAAAATGAAATCCAAAAAAGGAATTAAGAATTTTTTTTTTTTTTCACATAAACTCTCAAGCACAACTAAGTGCATTACAAGAATGTTTCCAGATGTGCACAGTTTTCAAGTATGGATTGTTGATAACTTCATAAAAGAAACTTCAAATCAAGCTACAGAACATGAAATGTTACCTGACTTCAGTATGCTGTCTGCACTTCAGAGCTGTACCCTTTTTCTGCTGTTTTTTTTTGTTGGGAGGAAACTTTTCTTTTGTATTGCTGTTTGATTGGTTTTTCCCTTTCAAGAGCAATTGGCCATGAGTCTGAGTAGTGTATTGTTTCTTCTCAGGGAAAAGCCTTGATTAAGCAGATAGAAACCCTTCTGAAAGAGCCCTGTATGATGAAGACGTGCCATTGGTTCATGATACAGAGTTTTATTACATGCATTTCATTTCCTTGTTTCAGTATGCACACCACACTGCAAAGGAAAATGGAAGTTATTTTTGATCTCAGTTCTTTTGCTAATTGTTGTAAAACAGCTACTATATTCCTTCTCTTGCTGGCTCTAGCTCTGGGAAATATGTTCCAATATTGTACACAGGAAACAATTAGGACATTTTTAACCTGCCCTATAGTTTCTTGTATGTGCTTTCAGATCGCTAGGGAATATTTTGCCATTTACTGATATGCAGAACTCTCAGATTATGAGCCAATTATTAAACTTCCCATTTAACTAAGCCACTAAGCACAGGCAGCAGGAACAGCTTTCTCCAGAGCGACTGTAAAATCACATATCCGATATAGCTGACATATGGAATCAAGTGTCATGGTTTTGCTGAAGATGAACTGTGTTGTAGATAAAACTAAGCCAGAAGTACAGGTAAAGCTCTATTCACTGTATCTTGTTATGAAGCAAAAAACTAAAATAAAGTTATTTAAAAATATGGTGATGACAAAAAATATTTCATACAATGATAGTTAGCACCCCAAAAAGTTAGACTTCAGAATCAATCTAAAGTTTTTCTTATGCTAAATAATACAGAAATATAAAACTATATCTATTGCTCTGTATGCATCTATATTTCATGTATATAAAATACATCTATGTAATAGCTATATAAATACAGTTGCTTATAAAATAAGGTAAATTATAGTACTTTCTATCTTTACTTGAAAAAAATTATACTAATAAAATAGTATTTTCAGACTTTAATCATGGAAGATTGAAATGAATAATCTCTAAATTTCTAATAAGCCCAGACTGACTGATGAAATTTCAGGAAAAAAGCGGTTAAAATTCGTCTTAGCTTTTCAATGCAAAATTGGATTCCACTTTATCAGAAAACTTTCAAATGCAATATTACTTTTTGTTACATATACAGCCTGCAACTTACCTAGAGCACTATTTATCATTCAGACAACTTAAGTACAACACCAAAAAATCACCTTGAGACAAATGAGAAATTCTCTCTTGGGAAACCAAAAACTGTATTAATATGATAAGCAGTAGAGTTTCACACTTCCTTCATTAACTCTAGCCGACATTTTGGATACAGCCAAGTAAGAAGTTTTTTAAAAATAAAAACAAGCTAAAAAATAAAACAAAAAAAATCCTCCAAGGTTCAAACATCCTTGTAGTCACATCAATCATTTTCAGCTCAACCAACTTTCCTCATTGTTACAAAAGCATTAAAATGAAGATGGAAATCAGTAGAAAAATTCAATGCCCATGAGGAACCCAATGCTTAGATGATTTAATCCATTTGGGAAACAAAAAGTTTATGTATTTAGCAACCAAAGCAATCATCAGAAGCTGACTATTGAAATTGGGCTGAGGGATATTTCATCAGATTCCATCAATCCTGCTAGAACAATGCTAAATGCATTGCTTAACATATACCAAAGGCAATGTTTTCAAACCACTGAAATACACGTAGCCGAGTAGTCATTTCAATTTCTGTATCTGCAGAGCAAGTATGATACCCAAAGGTTTACATACATTGCAACGCACATCTCTCACCCTTCCCAGTCTCCTCTTAAAAACAGTGGAAAGACTACCATGAGTAAGATGTTTAACAACCTAGAATGAATAATACTAAGCCCTTTTAGTTGAGCAGTTTGTAGGAAATTAGTCTGTTTCATGTAATCAGGGGTTTCAGAAGCAGACATGCACCCACAACACCTACCAGAGTCCTAGAGATGAGTTTCACTGAGTATTCTTTAAGTTAGGATTCTGTAAATAGTTAACATTTCACTGAAAGAAATTCTCATAAAGTACGTTTAAAAAAACTTCACTGAAAAAACCCCACATTTTCAAGCAAACCACATTATGTTCAGAAATTTCTACCCCTGAACATAAACTAGCATCCACACAAATGTGTTTTATGCCTGCAGAATCTATCACACCAGGCATTTCAGTTTGATTAAATGTTTTATGCTCATAGTTTAAGGTGGCTTTTTATTTAGTTTAAAATAAAATCCCTCATCATCTTAAAAGATCACCAAGTAGGCCTTGAACATACAGACATTATGCAAATGCATATATGGGTGAGTATTATACACATCTGTTTGGGAAACGTACTGAGTCATACTTGAGCAGCTAGAAGAATTTCCACTCAAAAGAAAATTTCCTTGGCATACTAAGGGCCCATCAGCAGAACGTGGTTTGTCACAGGAGCTGTATGCTGAGGACCTGCGCTTACTCATTTAGCACCCGTAACCTTGCACCTCTGCTTAATTAAACTGAACAGGAAATTCAGAGTCAGAGAGAAGTCTACCGCTGCCAACAAACAGTCTTACACCTCAGTACAGCGAAACACCTGAGGCACAGTCACAGCTTTCCTCTCCCAACTGTTATTTAATACATGGGAGAATCAAGACGACTGCTTAGCAAACAGCGCGACTGGTTATCTACCCAGAGCCAGGAAGAATTGGTAAATATAAGCTAAGATCTTTGGAGTGGTATTCATTTGGAACAGCTGCTGCTTACTGAACGATTAGCGTCCAACATGTTAGAACTATCTTAGATGAATACTGAAGAAAAATAGAATGCAAAATGATAAAAGCCTCTTATGAGAAAGAAATTAACAGCACTTGCTTGGTTTGCAAGACCAGTTTGTCTATGTAAACCTTGTTTAATGCTTAACATAAAAACTCCCTATATCAGCTTTGTCCCTTAGCTTATGTTCCTAATAAAACCTGTTTGTTTCCTGGAGTCACTAACACAGAGAACAAGGACCTGTGTAACCCTCTGCCTTTGCACCTTTTCCTGGTTCCAAAGGATTCTAGTGCTCAAAGATTTTCCAGTGTTACCAACTCTGTAACAGTTCATCTTTCTAAACAGTTGTGAAATACAGAATTTATTCTAGGACAAATGAGTTATACTGGTTCACATAGCAAATTTTTGCAAAGCATTTTTATACAAAGTTCAATGAATCAGTGTTGGTATTAGAACATCAAAATATTTTAGGCAAAACACCAGGTCACAAGACATTTCCAAGGAAAAAGATACATCATCAGCACATCTAAAACCTTTTTGTAGGGTAATTCTAAGGCCATGATTCAGAATTTCTCTGAAGAAAATACTGAAACATACCAACTAATAAAAAACCCAAAACAAAACTCAACCAGTATCAGGATATTCATGACTTGCTAACGAGCATAGCAGGATGGACAGAAGTAATTTAACTCTGCCCTGCTGAGTCACTTTTGCTGTCCATCTACACAGAATGAACCTAATTAGCTGGTATCAAAAATGCCACAGCTTGAGCAATGGGCAAAATGTATGAGGGAAATAAAAATCAATCAGCATGAGACACCTTCATTTCCATTTACTAAATATTAAGTGCAGTATTTTGTCCCATATTAACTAGCAGCTAATGAAGGCCTTATTTAACAGTATTGTTTTCAAACTCAGAATGGAAGAGAGATTATTTCTGAGTACCCAAGCTTATTCATCCATTTCAAATTCTTCCCAAGTACACTATATCACAGCGTATTTCAACTTGCATTTGTAACAGAACATTCAACCACAGAACACTATATTAAAATAACACTAATGGTCTGTCTTTTACTCTTAAGCAGATAAAAGTAGAGACGAAAATTCATGCTGACATTTTATTATGGTCTTCTACTGCTGTGCAACATACACAACCCCTTGCCTCCACCAGACAGAATAGCTTATATTAAAACAAGAATGTCTGCACAGATTTGTAATCCTTACCCAAAATGCTCTTGCTGTACTATACATACACAAGCAACTCACACCTTAACATTTTCTGTAGGTGCCTGTAGTCAAGAAACATATCTGTATTGAAAGATGAGATGCATAATTTTAACTCTTTTGCTGTATTAACCATCGCTTCACATAACAGCACAGCAGCATAACTAAAGATATGTTTTAGTTTGTATATAGACACTGTCTCATTGATCCTTCTATCAACATGGGGCACACTACATGCAGTAAGAGGATCTATTCAGCACAGATTTCAGTCTCTCCTTCAGCTTTTACACAGGTTCTAGCTGACATTTCTGCCTAGTCCACACAGCAGCATTTTAACCTTGCTTGCAGAGGTCCTTTAGCACAAAATAACCTTTGTGGGTAGAGCCTGCAACTTATGCTGAATTATGGGTACTTTATAGTAAGGAAATAAAAAAGTATAGCTGAATGCTGACAGTCCTTCAGTGTTTTTCCCAGAAGCCCTCTGAAGAACCAGCCAATTACCCTGCAATTGACACAAGTGACTGAAAAAAGCATCCTCATTTCTAGCATACGTAAATTTATTTGCAAGTAGCTCATCAAAACTAAATGTATACTTACTACAGACACAAAGGCATGTTTCAGTCACATTAAAGGGATAATTTTATGATACTTGTAATTATTTTTTTAAAAAATATTTTTCTATGCTGTTTGTAGTAATCCTTTGCAAGCTTTAAAGTTAAATCTGTTTCCTTACTAAACTGTTTTCTTGCAGTGTATGTGAATACTGGTTTGCTATAATAGGATTGCTCATGAGCATCAGGCTTCTGGCACTGATCTTTATAACTGAAAAGGAACACTGAAACATTTGCTCCTGGGGGTAAAAAAATACTCAGGAAGGACTGCACAGTATTTTAGGAAAAAATTGCAAAAAAGGAAGCAGATCAACATTCTGACTCAATCAAAAAAGGTTGCATTTCTTTTGCAGTCATGAAAAACTGTGAAACATTACTGACATTAAAGAGTTTTATCTAATAAGAAATCATTAAGATTTGGTATCAGATACCAAACATTTCTGGCAGAGGACAAAAAAAAAAAGGAAGGTAAAAGCCAATGTGAAGGGAATAATGGTAGCACTTGTGACTGTGTTATGCTAAGCTTTATAGAATCCCAGACTGTTTTGGGTTGGAAGGGACCTCAAAGCCCATGCAATCCCATCCCCTGCCATGGGCAGGGACACGCTGCACTAGCCCAGGGTGACAAAAGCCCCATCCAACCTGGCCTTGAACACTGCAGGAAGGCAGCAGCTACAGCTTATTTGGGCACCCTGTGCCAGGGCCTTGCCACCTTGGACATTTAGTTATGCATGTATTTTATTTTTATATTTCTATCATACAAGAATACCATAAAAAAATCATCCCATTATTAAAGTACAGAGTCGTGAACAAGCTTCCAAGCTGTGACATGTATAAAGTAACTCCTGATTGTTGTGGTTTTCTATATATAAAGCAATACAATTCTCATCTATTCTTTGTGAATAAGTGGTGTCTCTTTCACTTGCAAAACAAGACCTCTGAAACATGAAGAAGCAGTCACAGTATGAAGGGCATGTTTCGCATGATGTAACGTAGTCACTGGGGCTAGAGCAGAAGATTTTCTCCTGCCACAACAGATTGTCAAATTATCACATTGGGGTAATGATTTCACACTTAACTAAACATTTCTGTAATGTTAGCCCCACAGACATTTGCTGCAAGGGCAGTGACTTCAACGGAGGGGAAAAAGCACGATGAGAGGAAAGTTGTAAATTATTGACTCATGCAGAGTTAAAGCTTTCATGGAGATTGAGATCAGAAGACACAGGGGTCCAGCCTAAAAGTGAGTGCTAGGTGACATGCAACTGTGCAAGATCTTAGGGGGGGGGGAATGGAAAAGTGTCATCACTACTCTCACTCACTGTCTGAATCACAGAGGAATTAAAATGCTACTTAGCAGTCCACCTTAATCAAAGGTGAAAAGATAAATACTAACTCTACAAATCTGGTCCGATTCCTCACCCAAAGACTGATTACTTGAGATCTACACAGAAAAGGGTAAATTTAATCTTTCATCTAAGTTGTAGCAGCTAGATAAATTACAGAAGCCCACATAAAATTGACCTTCAACCACACTTTCTGATAACAGAGAGGAGTTTCTCACCTTTTCTTTTATCAGATCTGTCTCAAAAGTTCCTGCAGCAAGTTTTCCCTATATTTAGAAACCAATCAGTGCCAGCAGCTGCAAGATTTGGCCTCCAAGCAATCAAGGGTGGGAAATACGCAAGTCAAGAAATCCAGTGAGGCAGAAATTTGTGATCAGGCTTTAGAGGAAGCTCTTAGGAACCTACATTCATCTAGAAATTAAGAGGCAAAACCCTGACTCTTACAAAGCACACCCTTTGTGGCACAGTTCTGAGGCTAGGAGTTTTCAGGCTAAATTTCAAAGCCACCATTTGCACCAGTGGCAGGAATCTACCAGGACAGTCGAGAGAATTAAAAGGAATAAAAAAGTTCACAACCATCTGGATACAAGGTAGTTAATGCAGCAGTGAATCTACAGCATTTGATCACAATATCTCCAAACACTTTGTATTTTGAAGGCTCCAGAACGTGAGTTTTACCACGCACAGGATGCAGAAAGGGATGTTACTGAAAGAGAATTAACTATTTGTTTTTATCCAGCATGATCATCTCACGTTCACTCTCAAACTGAAACATGGAACAAGGAGAAATATTCCCTTACAAAACAGGAGTTATGGTATTGTCACAGGAATTCAGCATTAGCTAATCCATCTTAGGCAAAACTATTGCATTTTGGAATTGCAGAGAGGCCAGAGAAAGGCTAAGACCTAATATGCAGGGTACATCATAGGAGCCAAGTTTAAGACTGAGTACATGTTATAAACACTTTCTTATCAGTACAGAGGCACACATTTACCTTAGGGTTTTTTGTGGGGTTTTTTCCCAGTGACAGCACAATATAAACTCAGGGCATGCCTATCTCTCACTCTTCTCATGGCACTAAGCATTTGAGCTTCACCAGGAGGAAGATACAATGAACAGCCTCAAACACAGGCAGTTTGCAGTCGTCTATACACTGCATTTACACTAAGAACACCCGTAACAACCCACAATCCTCTCTCAAGATAGATGCAATCACATTATTGTTAGAATTTGCATTCTGATTTATTGAAATCATTATTTTTAGGGTTGTCTTCTAGAAATAAAGGTAAAAAACATTTAATAATGTGTTTCAGAAGAAAACTGTCTTTGAACTACTAATTGATTTAAAAAGCTTGCTTCAAGACAGAGAGGTGTTATCAAAGAAAAAAGTACACTACAAAGTTACACAAACTCTACTTGAAATCCTGTCTTAGAAGATTGGTGTTCTACTAAATGATTGTTAGCATTTTGCACAGAGTATTTTAAGATGCAACAAATAATATCTGCAGTCTGTGACATACAATTGCCCTTGTGAAAATTCCGAGATTTTTGATTTCCTTTTTTTCCCAAATACAGCATTATACAATCATTTTACTTGCTAATGCTTTAATGAAACTCTAATCATGAAAACGAAGCTATTTCGCTTGCCTTCTGCAAAGCATATACTATTATGAAACTGTGCTTGTTTCTCAACCATTACCACTTAGCTTCCAGTCACTCTTTTGGTATCAACAAGCTGTATCTGGTTTAGACAGAATAAAATCCAAACACCCCAAAGAACTAATCACTGTTCACTCTCACTTAAGGGAATGAGAAATTATAAAAGCTGCTTTCTATTGTTTTTATGTTACACTTGAATTTAAGGTTCCATATACTTCTTAGAAATTCAGAATTTGTCCGGAGTCAGAAACATCAACCCAAAAATTAACAAGTTTTTCTAGAGAAACACCTAATGAATCTGATCTTCACAGGTTCTTCCATGTACATTTCAAACTATGAACTAGAAAAACAAAATTTCTCTAAAAACTATGAATAGATATATTTCACCAAAGCTTTTTTATATTGTTGGACACACAAGTAAAGTTCCCTCAAGGATACATAAGCAAAGTTCCCTCAAAAATAAGGGATAAGAGGCTAGCAAAAAAAATCCAAAACCACAAACCACCCATCAAAAATACCAAACCCACAAACACACACACAATCCCCTAAAAAAAAAAAAAGCAGAATGATTGAATCTCACAAATAAAGACATAACTGCCAAGAGCCTCAAAATATGTAAATCTGTACTCATGTCTTAAAAAGGTTTTAATATCTCTCACAGTCTCTCTCCTACAGCCAAAGAGAAGAATGGAATTCTTCAGCTCATCAACAAATTCCCACAACCAGTAACTGGGGACAAGTGATGAAGCTTATTTTTTTTTGATTTAATTAAACCAAAGGGCAGCTACGTTCATAGCCATCTTCTACCTCTATACAAAAACCATTGTTGCACAATCTGACTGCTGTAGCCATACTACAGATAAGTTTGCATCTACCAATACAAATATGACCTATTCTTAAAACGTATGATAGGTGCTACTGTAATACAGTATTCAGTAGCTCTTCCAGCTTCAGAAACATATCTTTCCATAAGAAACATAAGACTGATATTTTGGAGATAAAACCTCGAATCTTGTGCAGTAACTTCAAAAACACAGCTCAGTGTGGAATTGCACTTTTGCAGGAAGGAGCCAGAACATTCTGTGATTCTTCTTTTTTGACATGTTAATTGTTCTTCCATACACAAGGAGAAGAAAAGCAGCAGCATGCCATATTTATTCAATGAAAGTTGAGCCACAGGGGTTATGGTACATTCTTTCTCCAACATCAGCCAAATTATCTCAGTGCCCAACTTTTAAGAGTCTGCAATAATACTCCATCATTTGAGAATGCTGGTAGGCTTATGCATCATTTTAACAGCATGAAGGCAGATTGAGATCATCTCCCTGTTATAGGAACCTGGAGACAAGCAGCAGCCCTGGTGAATCATTTTCATACGTTCTTACTCTGCACAATAATCTTAAAGAGACACTACCATACGAGTCAACCTTCAGTCAGCATATACAGTAACTTTATTTTTAGGATTTAAAATAAATTCATGTTGTGCCTACAGTAATGCCTGCTAATTTCTTTCTCTCTATGTATACACTTTTTATATATATATATATATAATTTATAAATATATATATATTTGGAAGGTTCCAAAATAAGATCATTCTTTCTACTGAGAGAACCCCAGTTCCCTAAAATTAGTTTTTGGGAAGAAAAAAAAAAAAAATCTTTCCTCATATGAGAAAACGCATGATACACAAATACTAGCCTGAGTAGATTTAATCGCAATGCTTCAGAAAAAAATAAATAACTTCTATGTAAAGTTATTACTAATAGAATTAGGTAACTACACATACAAAGTAACTGCACTTGCAAACCTTCACATACACACAGGTATTTCTTGAATGAGAGAATCTTAGACAGTAGAATGATGGCTGGTTAAAAGGTGATAAATTAATTTAATTCTTAATGAGAAAACTCACGGTCCTTATAAAATCAGTTTATTTAAATACAAGGTTTTAGTCTATGTTCTCAGAACCTTAATCCTTTAAAGCAGGTAGTTGTTTGTTTGGTTCCCCCCCAAAATTTTTTTCCTAATAATTTTAATAAAAAAGAATGGACCAAACCTTCCCTTTCAAGAAAAAACTCAAAATATTTAAATGTGAGGGCAGCAAAATTTACTTGAAAATTGTGTCTTCATATTTGTAGAAATGTTTATATTTGTCGGAAAATACCTCAACTTTATTTTCAGCTTGACTTAAATTACAGGACCAGAAGGGCTGCCAATTTTCAGTCGGTAAGCAATACTTACTCTTCTCCTTCCAATGTCACAACAGCAAGCACAACTGTAATTCTAATTATGCCATGGAGATTATTCCCTCACTGTTTCTTGCATTAAAAAAGCCCCAACCCTACAACACTTACCTCGTTAAATTGCCTGGAGAAGCTAAGTTTGGAGAATCTATCTAAATGGCAGAAGAACTGGGGAAGAATACCCTCAGTTTTAAAATCTAGCATATTTTCCTAGAGCATGGCAATCACCACTATCTTAACACGCATCCTCCTTGAATTTACACAGGAGAGGACAGAAAACCAGAAAGACAAAATGTCCCTTGAACACAGCAACTGCTTGAGTCAGGAGAAAAGCCTAAGGACACTCCTGAGCGAGCAGTGGTTTAGAAAATGGGTATCTCCCAGGTATTAGTGCTTTAAAAATAATGGGTTTTTTTTGGACATGCAACCTTGCTCTATATGCTCTGATAAACCACCGTGTACACGATGCATGGCTATAGATTTGAAAAGACAGTTGTCTAGGGAAAGTTTGGCAAGTGGGAGGATAGCAAGGCGAGCAGAAAGAGCTGGCTGAGCCCAACAGAGAGTCTCATGCTGCTCCACCACAGCCCAGGAACCAGATAAAGCAGTGCAGTGTTTGTGTTGCAGGGCGTCTGAGCTCGGAACACCAATGGCCCAGGGACACAAATGAGAATGCGAAGCTGGTGTCAAGTAGTAACTATTTTTGGTACAACTTCATATTTAAAAAGTACAGATCAACCCATGCTGTTCTGAAAACTACACTCCTATGTTAAAGACTTATTTTATCATCCAAGTGAGAGATGTGCCTTGATACAGAAACTGAGGCACAAGGTATCATGCAAACCAGCCTACAGAATGCCAGGATACAAAATGATTAGTGAAATTCAGTGACTTTGGCCCCTCTTTCCACCCAGACATTGCCAGACTGAGTCACAGGCTCCTGTACAGAGTTTTATTACAGAAAATGACAGCCATGGCACTCAGAGTGAGATTATAGCAGGTAGCTCATTACCCAACAACATTCTATTTGCAGGCGAGCAAACTGGCAAACTACAATCTCAAGCCTTCAAAATTGAAAAAATACAACAAAAGGCTCATTAATAAAAATACCCATAAAGGACCTATATACTGTCTGACTTTGGACTCAAGCTAAACACGAGGAATAGTACCTTTTGTTTTCTCTCAAGAGAGATGCTCTGGTTCTTGAGTCACAAGGTAAAAATCAGCTTCAAAAGTCATGTTCAAACAGCCACAGATATTCAGAGCAACTGCCCCGGCTAAATTTTTAATGCTAGCAGGAGCCACTGTTGCCAGGGAGGAAGCATGTCACTATATGAGAACAACTAGCACCAGGAAAAAGGAGGTGTGGGATCCAATTCAAGGCCCACTTTAAAGGGATGTCAGTATGTGCTTCAGATTGTGACAGACAGTAGCATTAAAGGCTTGGCAGGATGTGCCTGAGGGCTTCTACTTGATCTTTCTTTTAAAGAAGTGCCAACAAGCTTAGAATCATGGAAGGAAATGGGCATTACAAAATATATATCCTTATCAGAATTCTTCTCCAATCTAGGAACAAATACAGTTGGAAGAGTTTCAGAAGAGGTAGGTTAATTTATGGTGTGACCAGCAGTGCAGTGGTATACATAATCAAAAGGAACACATTCAAGTCCCTAGAGCGCCATATGGTCAGTGAAGACTTTGTGCTTCCCTGACCATGATATAACGTTCTGGTTTCTGTGCTACGCATATGCCTCCCTGGAAAAACAGCGGCGCCGATAATCTGTTCCGCTCTCAGAGGAATCCGATACTCATGGGTTCCTGCGAGGCCATGACCAGCACAGGGAACTGGGAAACCTACATCTTCCTGTAAGGTAGAAGAATGTTTGCATAAAAAAAAAATACTAGTCCAAATGCAGGACTTTGTGTCATTTTGCTTAATAAGTTACATGTGTAAATGGTGCAAATGCCATATGAGAAGGGTGAGGGTGAATTCTTTTATATGCAGCTCAAACAAATGAGCTATTCTATTTCATGTAGTCTCCTTAACTTTAATGTAGTCATCTTCCCTTTCTGGGCAAATGCATTTGTCTCAACATGTTCTAAAACGAGTTCAGCCAGATACATGGGTTGACCAGTTTGTTGAATTTAACAGGAATGATTTGTCTTTGCTCATTTAACTCTCGAACCAGTTGCTGTTCAATAGCCAGTTTCAGTTCTCAGGTAGTCTTCATCTCAGAGAAACAAATAGAGAAGTAATATGAATACTTGCTAATTCAAACTCACAAAATAGCAGAAAGAAGACAGAAGGCAGCCATACCCAGCTCTAGGAACAGTGTTAAGACATGCTGCAGCAGCTCAGCGAAGGCAGAGGTGTTTGGGAACAGTGCATACTGCCGATTCTATGTATATAAAGGCACAAGTGGCCAGGAATCAATTGATAGTTACTACTTAAGTGGGAGAAGACTGGCCAGGGACTACTTAAAGGCCAAGTCTGACCTATTTTAGAAGAGACTGAGGTGCAGGTGGCCAAACATAGGCTTTGTTTGCTTGGTGAAATAGCTGCTATACAAATGAACCAAGTCACTGCTGCTATACAAATGAACCAAAGTCACAAACACGATTATGAAGTCACACGAATTGTTCTGTATGCCAACAGTTTGGTATTTAAACAACCGTATTGAACAATACATTCACAGCTGTTTGGGTGTTCACTAATGAAGTAAAAGATTCATTATGTGGCTGGATTCAAGAGCAGGTACTGACTGAATACTGCCTCTTGGACATGTCACATTTGGTGACATCTAACATCTAATTGCAAAAGGCTGAGCACAATCTATTACATCTACGCGGAGGGCTCAGCAAGATGTGATGCTAAGCAGACTGGTCAAGCTTGATACAGGAAAAAATACCAACCCATGGGAGCAACTAACCATTAAAACAGGGTTTGGTGGACAGAAGAGTACAGACTTCTTCAGGCACAATTTCCCTAAGTCACTTGGACTTAGTGATTTTGTCCTTGTCCAATACATGGATCATATGTCTGAAATGTCAAACTTTATACATGTAAACTCTTTGATGTACACAGCTTCCTCTAAACTGCTGTTGGCCATTTGCCCTGGAACCCTATGCTAGGGCCAAGCAAATCCTGTTGTGAATAAAAAAATTGATATTTATAGCCCTTGTTCTCTGCCTGCTTAGCCCTAGCAAGGAGGATTAGGAAAAATAAAGAAAAATTCAATGTCTCTACTAAAAAAAAAATTCCAAAATATTTAAGTTCAAAACTGATATAGACCATTTAAGATTATTTCCTTTGATGCAGCACAAGAGGAATGAACTACTACCAGCCTGCAAAACATTGCACGCAAAATGAATGTCCCTCAACATCATGGCAGGAAGCCTAGTGCAAGCCAACTGTACTACTGAAGAAAGTCCATGATTACATATAATAATAGTGTAAGAAGGTCATGAACAAAAAAATCAAGTTAGTTCTGGTGTCACTAAAATACTTATACTGTTTCTATTCCAGCCAATGAAGGACTCAGATGTAGGTGACTCAGGGCAAGGTTTTTCAATTGCCGTTATCATTGTAGGTATAGGCAATATTTTGCCACCACTGTCCCTTTTCAAGTTCTCACAGAATAAATGAGCTTCTTTTGGCTCCTTTAACTATGACAGTGACTGCATCTATTAAGGCTGAGGCACTATAACAATTTACTTGCATTATTATTTACCCATAGGCCACCAGCCCACTGAAAATCATACAGCTGTTGCAACTGCAATTACTGCATCTTTGCATCAAACTCCACTCAGGATTCGGCCAACAGTTAACTCATGAACAGAGTAACATCCCCCAGAAATGAACTGTAAGTGTCCCTTGACAGAGTGACCTAATGACATTTTGATTTTGATAATTCATTCAATTCAGCTTGATTACAAGCCTGCTACTTTGACATTATCTACTTAGAAGGTACTGAACTGGTATTCAAATGTTGACATTACAGTGGCAAATCACTTGACTGACAGACCTTGACCAAAAACATAATTAAATCATTTTATAGATAGGCATTCCTATTACAACAACCATATAAGATATCATTACTGGTCAAGAGAGTTCTCAGCTCTGCCTCACCTATATTCACAGATGTGCATTACTCAGTGAGACACAAGAATGCTCTCTAACAGCTGCAGATTGCACTCATCTCTTGGGTAAAAAAAGCACCTATACAGACAACAAAACTTTTGCTGAGTAAGACAAATAAATAAATACAGCTACTTTAGACAGCAGACTGGAATAAAGGATTGAGTTGAGGAATATATATATATATATAAGATCGAAGACAGATATTGACAATGTACATGAGAACTCTAAGGAAAAAGCACAGGCATAACACATGCTGAAGAAGGCCATTACTCTCTCACTATACCAAAGTCCTGCTCTAACAAGACAAAAGCATAAAAAAAAAAATCTGAAGAAAACCAATAACTTTACCTCAGGTTTTTCTCATCTTTTACCTTCTGGCATTCTATTTCAAATGTTAAAATTTCTATCCAAAAGCACAGTTTTAATGAGATAGCTATATCACAACTGAATTCTCTGCAATATAGGAGATAAATTAATTACAGTGTAGTTTGATTTCCATCTCTGAAACTTATGCAAACTCATGCAAGCACCTTTTTTGTCCTTTTTTATTTTTTTTTTCTTAAAGGTAATCATTAAGAGAAGCAGACCATTAAAAACAAATGGTACTGAACACGTTTATAATCAAAGATTTTCCTGTGATAATAATCACAAGATCTGATTCTTCTCCAGTTAAGAAAAAAATCAGGCATCTTCTTTGTGAGGGAAACTTTTATAAAAGCTCCAACCACAAACGGAAAAAAAAAAAAAAGAAAAGGGGAAAATAAATAAAATCCAGCAAAAGTCTGTAATCCAGGAAAGCAGGATTCATTCCACGGTTCCTGTATAAAGGCTCCCTTATCCCTTCTCTACCACAGCATCATCCAAAAGACATATACACTGCATGTATAGTGTGTAGCACAGTCCCAGTGCTGCCCTTTTTTTTTTTTTTAACCCTTGGTACACAGACTTCCAACACTTCTGATTTGTTCTTGCTCTGCAAGTCCCTTCCTGCAGGTTCCCAACCAGCTATGCATACCTGCAGGATGCTGATTTTGGGCAATCATTACCTGAGACACAGCTCTGCATGTGTCTTGAAATATCTACCACAGAAAGGCTGCTGAAAAGAATCACCCAAACAAAATCCTCACAAGGACAGAGAGCATCTCCAGGAAAGTTCTGATAAACTTTCCCTTTTCCAGCAATGGGCAAAGTAATGCCAGTCTTCCCTCAAGTTTATAGGATCATCTGTTCTGCAGCCTGACAGAATTTATCTCTTTAGGACATTGTCTCTTTTGTCAAATTTGAGAGTAGTTAATCTAAAGTTTAAGAGTGAGAACAGGGAGAGGCAGAAGCAGGGAAACAGGGATAGACTGACAGCATCATCACATTAAAACCCAAGCATAAACATCCTTAATTAAACAAACATCCCTTGCCCTCTGCTGTCAAAAGCTCCCCAGATACAAGGTTGAGCCAAAGGAATATAAAATTTTCTGAGTAGATGGTCAACTCATGGTCTTTTCAAGTCAGTGGCAATCCTGCCTACTTACTGTTTTCAGGAATTCTAGTCTATTAGCTTCCCTCAAAGGCAGCTATCCTACCTGTGGTGCTTTTTACCATATTCAGAAATTTTTGTTTTCTTCCTACTATTACAGTTCTGGAGGATATGTCATTTTATCCATGGCCTGAATTTTCTGACCTCCAGTTCGAATTTTTCATGTTCCAACAGGACATTCCATTCCAAATGTAAAAACCAAACCACAACCCCCCACCTCCTAGCTATTCTTAGCAGTCTGTCCTGCTATGCCATCAGTACCACAATATTTTTCCATGCCACTTCTGTACACTCTTCGTTATTTTGTGCTTTGAAACAAATAAAGGAGGAACATATGGGCCATCAAGGTCACTTATTAGTGAAAAGTCGTGCTATGAGGAGGGACTGCTGCTTCGAGAATGCTGCTGTGAGGGATGACCTTAGAGATGATAAATGCCGCTGTTCTTTACTGTGCATGTCACAGATTAATTCACTTGATCTGATCTGATGGTTCCACAGAGTGCTAACAGGAGCTAAGTGCTACTGGCAATAGGAACTGATTGGTTCAAGAGATGTCATTATCTCTGAATAAATGCATTGATAAAAGAAAATCACTTCAGACCAAGAGCTGACGGAAGTAACTGATACATCACCATAAATTTTTCCTCATTCATATAATTCCCAATGAGGCGCGTATTTGTCCATGTGTTTCATCACTTGAGTTGCTTCACTTTAAGAGCATCCTTATTCTATGAGCATTTCTCTTAAAAATTCATACATTTGGCATACTACTGGAGTAAGCACAACTCATTGCACAATATCACCCTTCTTTTGCACTCACGTTGCTCAGTTAAAGAAGCCATACCAAAACCCACAGCCCACAGCAGCCTAACCACAGAAGTAAATAAAACTCACCACCTCTTTCCTATTCTGCAGCTCTGCCCAGATGTTTCAAGTACACATAGTGGCACATCCTTTATGCCTATGATTCAGAGTAAGGAATGTAGCAACTGCCATTGCCTACACGCAGAACCCATGCAGTGCCTCTGTGCAGCAACCCCAGCACAAACCAGGTGCCTGGCAGGAATTCCTCTTAAAACATCAGGCAGAGAACAATAGAAAATAAGTGAGAACAATGCTGATCTTTTGCAGAGCAATACATGATCTTATGAGAGGACTACACTCTTGGTTTTAAGTTGGCAGAGGCATTGTGAAGCTTTTATTCAGCCACAGACATTCTGAAATGGAGTCAAAGATTATTTGTCTGCCCAGCAGTTCTGACAATGCCAGCTGGCTGGAGAGGCATCAGCTGGCTTCATGCTCAGCACTGACAGCCCCTAAAGGTACCCAGTATCACTTTATCTGTACCAAAATCCTAGGAATCTAAACTGAAATATAAAGAGCCCGCTCTGTAAGTCTTCAACACCATTGCAATGGTATTTTATCTGCCATGTGTTTATACTGATCTACGAAAACACTTAGGTTTATATCCTACAAAGACTTCTACACACTCACTGCGACTACTCCCTATTTACTATTGGATATTCACAGAATGTATGCAAGTCAGCACAGCAGAACTCTGTGCTTCATGGATCAGAGTTACAACTGTTGAAATAAGAGTCCTCCTAAATTTCTCAGTACCCTCTCAAATAATTTTTCCATCGCACAAATCCACACGATTTATTTTTTCTATGATGAACATAAGGTTGGAGCTTAACTACTTTATTTTAGCATACACTCCCTCCACTATTATAAGGGAGTGTTATCTGTATCACAGTGATGTTTCTTAATTACATTAAGCCCCAGTGGAGTACCCATAAAAGAACCACTCGAAATTCTCATTTTGGCAAAGCATATTTACAAAAATTATAGTGTGATAACATGCTAACTATTCTATCTTAGAAAAACACAGTTGAGTTTTGGTTCAGTTTAGAAATAAAGAAAACTTTAATTCTGAGCAAGTAGAATTTACATTGAGACCAAAAAAAATACAATTCTAACCACATGGGAGAAAGGATCATCTTAATTAGGACTGCTGTTCGTTTTCCTTTTGCCATCTAGGCACCAATTCTGATGTAGCACAGACTCTTTAGTCCTAAATTATGCAATACAGTACTTAATTTTTATAGGAAGTCAAATTACATTTGGCTTTAACTCGAACACTGAAATTATTTACATTAAAAAATCCAGAAAACAGAAATTTGGTATGATAGACTAACTGTGAACATTTTTAGAACATATCTTAAGTAGCTCTTAATAATGAACATGATCAATAAAAGGTTCCTTAGCTATTCAAGTACAATGATTATCACAATTATTACAAACTATAAATTTATTCCCCCATACTTAGGGGCTAATCCACATAGTCTGGTCCTTCAATGAAATTTTTCTGACATTTTCCCTTAGAATTCTGGGAATAAAATACAGTTTTAATAGCCCAGGAGAGCAGATTACCAAATTACAAGTATATATTAGAAAACTCTAAAAAGCAGTAACTTACATATTTTTTTCTGCCACCAATGAGGTATTTTAAAAGTACAATAAGAATATTATAATTGAAAGAATATCCTCTGTGAATGTAGTTGCTTGTGGGTTTTTTTTATGACCTCTTCCACATGCACAGTGGGATCTATGTAAGAACTTACCTAGAAGCAGAAATTACATACTGACATTGTTAAATGCGTTAAATATATTAATTATTTGCAAACCCCACATATCTGACATGAGAAAAACAAACAAAAACACAGAACAAAACACACCCAAAAACTCACAGAACCCAGATGCTTAAACTTCCCAGGAAATTTAGGAATGACATAATGCTTTTATAGAGCTCATTTAAAATAATTAGGATGTAATAACAACGTAGGGCACATGCAAATGCGCTGCAAACAAAGGATAATGCCATGTTTTCCTAGCTTCAGTAATTTCCCTCATTTTCCTCCATTGTACATGCTAGACATAATGCTTATAGTCTGAAAAACGACTAGAAAATTGTACCTTTTATCAGCTCTTATTGTTTCCCAGTCATTCCATATTGCATTTGTTTATCAAAGCAACTCTCATACCATTCTCACACAACTCTAGCATTTCTTTTATCCCCTTTCTGCCTCATTAAAGGATATTTAAACCTGACAAGGAAATTCATAGTTGATATTGTTAAATTAGGACAGTTATTACCTGATCAATCAATTACTCATTCACACGAATAACTATTTGAAATATCTCCTACTTTCAAGAGTTCAAGCTACCTTCTCTTCTATTATGCTGGGCAGCTGTTATTTCATTGCTTCCTTTTACTATGGCAATATTGCACAAATGTTCACAAATGGCTTGGGGTTTCTGAATTTTTGTCACCTAGAGCCATGAGGTTATTTATCCTTAAGCTAAGGAATCTAGTTTTGAGTTGGCTAAATTTCTTTTAAATTTAGGGTTGCCAGCTGGGATGCTTCACCTGAACATGTCATCTACTGGACACATCTAGACTCGCCCTACAGATAACAAACAGTAACAGGGTACATATCTTTAAAAAATGGACCAAAACTATAAGGAATAGAATTGTAGGTGCTGTTACACATTTATGTTCTGTGGCACTTTTTGATAGGCTGATTACAACATTTGAGAAACACAAATTGTGTCTACTTTATAGAAAGAAAAAAAAAATTGCTTGCATCTCCCCAACAAAAGAAATTCCTTCTTGAGTAATTAACATTGAATTACTACATCACTGGACAGTTTTTACCCTCCTGTTGCCCTCTTTTGAAGCAAAAGAATCTCACAAAAACTTTTAAATCCACCACACAGGTTAAGAAATCTTTTCTTTGTGATGCAGAGAACCTACATTTTGATATCATGGATAAGATCGGAGTTTATTGACACACATTAATTAGGTATGACTTCGCTCTAAATTTATTAAAAGTATGCTTGGGATTTATGATAACTGACACACTTAGAACAGAACTGCACTGAAACAGGCTGGGAAAGTTTCAATGGTTTAGGAATAAACGGGTACTGTGTGCTAACTTGTGCCTGTAGTTTAAAAAGGAACCACTAGAAATTCTGGCTTAGTTTAATGAGTTGTTTTCTTGAGAAATTAACTGCAGGCATGCATCAGAGGCTTGTATATTTTCACGTGTAAGCAACTATAACAGGCAACAAATCAGGAAGTAAGGTCAGTGAAAACCCTTCAGATCATATTTCTTTTTAAAAAATAAGCATATGTACTGATCAGCATATAATAATCTCATATTAACATAAAGCTAAAATAACTGAGCAACCTTATGTTAGCTGACTTAATTATTTCCATTCCTATGTATTTAGGTTCTTCCCTTCTGTTAATCCATTTATTGTCCATTTGTTTAATTTTTCCTGTAAGCTCCCTCACTTAATTTTCAGGTTGTGTTTTAGTCTTTCTGCAATTACATTTGTATTGTTGAAAACTGCATAGAGATTATTTGGTCCTTTTTCCAGGTGATATATTAACTCCTAGATGAAGACTTGCATATTACTCAATTCAAAAAAAGCATTCATAAAGCTCACTTCAAAATAATTTGTCAAAACACGTTTGCATAAAGCTATTTTACTCTGATAAATTATACACATTGCTTTTTGAATCCTCCTTAGACAGTTGCTTTTGTTCAATTTATCAATACTGCAATTCTCATTTAGAGCTTAATTTAAAATCATGTTTTTAATGTCAGTGTTTTCCTATATTTTGGTACGGTGCAAAACTAATTAAATGAACATTTATTAGGAATTTCTTTTGCAAATTATTCTTTTTTTATGTTACAGATTAAGACTGCAGTTGCCCTTCCCAAGAACTAAATCATTCTAGCTCTGTCAAGTATCATTTGCTTTCCACAAATATTTTACATTTTCTCAATTTTTAACCATGTTATATTGAAGTTATTTATATACAAGAAAAAAATCCAACTGACTCAGAATTTCAGCACTAACATACTGTCTACCAACACACACGTTGAGGTTTACATTAAGAAAACGATCCTATCATTTTACTGGAGTGTAGTCAGAGCCCCATGGCTGAGAGAAGAAGCTTCATTTTCAATCTCAGTTGTGTTGCCTGAAATTCCCAGTTTCGGTAGCTCTTTCCAATTTAACTCTTGACAATTAAAGCTGAGAAACAAGGGAAGTCAGGGGACGCACTCACAGGGTGTTCTGAGGCCCAGCTCTCCAGGCCTCCTTCCTTCATCCACACATCGTCACACGGGGAAGGAAAAAAAAAGAAGAAACAGCCATTTGAAAAAGCAGCCATGTAAGCACGCTGCAGAACAGGTTTTTTTTAAAACTGCAGCAACTGAAGCATGACATGTACAATACGGAGAGAGAGAATTTCAAAAGGCATGTATTATCACCGTGTCAGTTTGATGGCATATAATTCCTGTATCCACAATGGATACTGGAAGCCTGTTCAGACAGAGCAGCAAACCAAAGCGCTAAGCTTCATCACTTTGAGGACCACTGGTCCCTGACACCTTTCGTGACAAAAAAATGTCAGAGTCTCAGGGAAGAACATTTTAAGTTCACACCAAAAATTACAGTATAAGGTGCTTTCCACATTACGGAATTATTTGCTCACTACTGTGGAGCAAATATGAGCTTACTACAAAAGCAGCTTGTCTATGTCAACACAGTTTACATCCGAAGAAGCTGCAAAACCATCATAGTGAAAAGCTCTGTTTAAAAAAAAAAAAGCTGTCAAAAGGCTTTAGGAAGTAGTAGTGCAATAAAAGTGGGAAAACACTATTCAAAAATAAACCTGACACAATCCGTTAATCGACAAGAGATTCCAGCCCTTAAGGTAGTGACAAATGCACTAAAAATCTGATAGAAATACACACAGAATATCCTGCAGTACCAAAATCCTTGCAGGATCCTATCAAAGTTTTCAAAACAGGCCTTTTTCAGGTTAGCTGCAAAATTTTATACAAGTCCACCTAGAAATGCTAATCCTTTTACAGTAACATAAGCAAATTCTGTAACTAACAGTTAATTGAAAACAAGGAACTTCTGCTGATCTGTAAGTGGCAGCTCCAGCTTTCATTGCTCAACAACCCTGGCTTTTCTACAAAACACCAGAAAAATCCAAGTTGTGTTTTACCTGCAAAACAGTGTTATATGCTTTGATAATACCTAGGAATGTTTGCATCTCATTCTTTTCCCATCAATTAATCTATGGAAGCACAAGAAATGGCAAGAGACAGATACTTAAGGAAATGCTACATTGCAAGTAAATGACCATGAATAAAATAATTTTTGATTCCAACAATTGTGGGAATATCTTTACCCCCAAAATTTGTACAGATTCAATTGCGTGTTTGTGCACAAGAGAAAAGCAAGCCATACCTAATTCCACTGCACTAATGCTCACCTGAACGTGCTCACCTGAAGCTCAGCTGCATTACTGGCTTACTGCATCCTTAGCAGCCTTTTAAGAGGACACATCAACAACAAAAGCAAAATGATATGCAAAACCTGAGCTGCAAAGGGAATGGCAACACTGCATTTGAACTGAAATTAAATAGCACAAGTGGTTTCTACCCTTTATAAACAGATGCAAGATCCTGGTTCATTTGGCAGCCAAGATTTATAAGTCAATTTATCCTCTTGTTAGCTAGAGGCAGCAGGAAAACATTTTGGACTGGCTGACAATGGCCTATAAAGGCACATGATGTGATGCAGGAGGCCAAGACTAAACTCTACCAACTGCTTCTTGCCTTTCACTCTCTCTCAGCAATGACACTCAGGACCAGCAATTAGTAATACAATTCATGGACTTATTATCAATGATCAACAAAAGCCATCACTAATTATCACTGAAAAATTTCCTTCAAAGAAAATACCTAAGTGTAAGAAACTGTTGATACAGGGAATCAATCCACACTGAAAGCCTTGCGACAGGATACTAATACAGAATGACATCAGCTCCCCCCTCCCCCCAAAAAAATCAGTTCAAATCACTTCAGATAACTGCTAAACCCACCAAAGCAGTGTGTATACATCTGTTACAATATTTACCATTTCAAGATTTTAGAAGCTTACTTTAAGAATTGATACATTTTACTCATGAAATGTATTCATTTTTCTGTATGTTCTGTACCCAAGTGAACGCTGCACATGTCCTTTCTCGTTGTAAAACAGTCAGAGTGCTTCAACAGTAAGTACACAAGGTAAGCTGGAGAAAATGCCAGCATTTTCTATGGAACTCTGAACACTGGGACTGAAATAGTCAAGTTTGGCTTCCAATTATTAGGCTTCCTTAAAATGAATTAAACTCAAATATTGTTTATTTCTAATCAATCTTAGTATACTGGGAAAGAGTTTGATACTTTATTTCTTCATATAAGTACAAATATATCACACAGCCTACAAGAAACCACCTCAGAGACTGAATACAGAATTACCTACAGTTATACTACAACCTCATCAAATTTTATCAAGTCCATACACATTTTCACTTAATTTTCCCAGTAGTAACATCTCATGAAATATTGGAGACACATTTTCTATTGCAATTTCTAGCAGTTAGATGCATAAACAAAAAACACCCCACATTAACCCCCTGATGATGAAACCTTGTGTTCTATGTAGTAAAAGTATTAACTGCGTATTAATCATCATTAACTTTTACAACACCTTATTTCTCACATTCATACCTGTAGATGGCCCTCATTCTTCCAGAAGTATTTCCCTATATACACAACAGGCTCTGAGTTCTGCCTAAAAAGAGGCTCTAATTCCTTAACTTCCCATATAACTGATTTTCAGTCCTTCGGCATTTTCCTCTCATCTACTACCTCTAAAGAGAAATGAGCTGGAAAGAAAATGTATGACTGACTCCCCGAAAGACCTTTCCTTTCAAGGAGCATAAACCACATAAATAACCTGGATTTGGATCCATGGCAAAACGTGTATGTGAAAAAGCAGCATCAGCTTGCACGAGGACAACTGTAAGAAGTTTGCCTTCAAAGGCCACACAGACACATGCAATAACAGACAGATACTCGACCTATGGCTAAGGAATGAAAGCAGCAACATGACAGGACCAACCAAGAACCTAAGCAATGGAGAGTGACCATAATATATAGGCTACTTTTATACTTAAGCTAAGCAACACCTGGTGCACTGACAAGCTGAAGCAAGAAGAACAGAGAGATGCTCAATAACTACATATTCAAAAGCCTACTGTATTTTTAATTGATATTTCAGTGCTATATACAATTATGTAATAAAATTGTAAATGAGACATAATTCAGAAGCATCATTTAAGAACCCATGACAAAGTTTCTTCTACAACAGCTATTAATCTTCAGACAGCTCCTATAAAGATTTACTGCATTAAATCACATGAGGCAAGAGGGAGCAATTCTGATTTACATTAGAATAGAGAAAAATGCAACAGCTCTCCCATCTACCCAACTAATCAAGTTATCCTTGGGTAGTTGGACCCATCTCTTATTTCAGCAATGAAGTTGTTCAGAGAAGAGCTCCTATATGTCACATATTGATTACTCTGCTTCTTGCCAGGTAAGCTCTCTGACAAATATTTCTGGTATCCCAAACTAACATGTATTTTATAATGTGTGACTATTGTGTTAGCAATACAGAAACATGGCAGCAAAAGAACAAAAGAAAGAATAACCCCCAAATTAAGGCAAACATATCTGAACAAATGTCACATTAATAGTTCCCTTCAGGTAGGCACATTTCATTCAAATAATGTTAGCAAAAGAAGCACATGATTTGAAGGAAAAAGGAAGGAGGCATGTACTTCTTAAGGCACTACATATATTAATATATATTTTAGATTTATTATATTACACACATAATAGTTATCTATAGCATAAAGTCCAATTTGCCCATTTCTACATACACATGTAGTTTCATAGTTGTGGAGATTCGAATTTTTCACACATGAAATAACATTTTAAAGGGAAAAGCAATTTCTACTTTGTTACACATAATAAACATATTTCTATCTGTGCAGGTCTTCCTGAACATAACATTTGTACAAAACATGAAGGAACCAGACCTGCAGTTTTTTTCCACTTGTAGCACTGTGTATTTGTAACCACAATATGATAAAGCTTAGCATTAATTTCTACTTAGCCAAATACATTTATTTTTAACAGGTCTCAACTTTTCTTTGAATGTCTAAGTAATTCCATTCTCATTCAAGACATTCTAGCACAACCTTACCTTCTGAGCAGACTCCTAAGTTCTTTTGCTGAACTAAAGCCTGAACACTTCAGATTTTTTCTTTTAATACTCTTGCAATCAGGAAAGCAGGCAATGACAAAAAAGACCTTGTTAAGTTCTTTGAGTAAAGACAACATTCAATCACTCTAATTCAGGAGATACTTCACCTGGGTTAGAAACTTTTGCTTTGATTTTGCTGTTTGTTCTGTACTTCCAAATTACAGCTGAATAATTTGCACACTTACTTATCACCACTAGTACTTCTTAGACTGATGCAGTCTCAAAGTAACTTCACTTGTATTGCTTTACATGGAAATTTGGAGTCCTCATATGTGATTTTAACTTTAAGAAGCAGTATGAAATAGGGATTTCTGTAATTCTTTTCCTGAACATTATGCTACACAACAGAACTTTAGACCCTTCAGCATACACTAATGTACTTTCAAAAACTCAAAGGGAGCCTTGTATCTCTCAGAGATTTAAGTTTTGGGTAACCTTTTCCAAAGAAGAATTCTCTTTCTTAACAGCTATAAGGGCTTAAAAGTAGCTTTGCACATACTGAAGATGTTTTTTTTAGATAAATAAGTTTTTCTTTTTGACTGTCAATTTCTAATCATGTCTAACACAATTACAATCATGAAAAAAAATAGAAACTGAGGAGTTATTCCTCAGCTTTGGCATTCCCTGTTACCATCCTGCAAATTCTTGCTCAGAGAAGAGTCTGGCATGGCTCTGTGAGAGTCAAAGAGGCTTACCTGAAGACCTGTGGCTCACACATGGCTATAGGTAACACACTGAAGCCACATGACTGGCAAAGCATGACAATTTGAACAAGGACTGACACTGGCATCCATCAGCCACACAGTTACGTACCCAGCTTTAGCACAGCACACAATTCACCAAAACTATTAGTGTATTTAGTTTTCCTGTGGCTAAGTTACAGCAACAGCAGCTGAATTACAAACTACAGAGGCATTATTTTACATGCAGAGGTAGGAACAGAAGCCAGCCTCTCACACCTCAAACAGCACATGGCTGCGGTTTATCATTTCAGCTACAGCAATACCAGTTTAAGGTGCCCTATCAAATGTCTGGCTTCAAATTAAATGTATTTTATCTATATATAATAAAAGAAGGTTGATATACAGTGCCTGACAAAAAAACACTTTATCTACAGATTCTGATAGACAGCAAATCAAAATAATTCAAGCAACAAAACGCACTTTGTGGAAGTAGCTTATTTCACTGTGTAGGCTAAACGCATTTTGAGGAAGGATTACATTTTGTTTGGCAATTTATTTTATTGACAAAGCGTATTTCATCAGATATTGCTTCGCATTTTGTAGACAAATGCATGTTGTCGAATACCCTATTTCCTTCAGTAGATGAAAAGTATTTTTCCACAGATTCTAAACTTCTCTGGAGAGCACAATGGGTTCCACACAACGGTAGATTCTACAGAGAAGGTGTTTGCATTATAAATTTGTATAAAATATTTTTTAAGAGTATACGTGCAATATATAATAAAACATGGCTTTCAGTATTGATAATGTGTGACTGCAATCTTTCACTGTAATGAATAGTCATTAAAGTAAAAAAAAGTAACCAGGTTCTGTAATTCTAATTTATGCAGTAGTTTTACTGAAAATTTACCCCCAGCTCAAAGTAAGTATGAGCTCTTAGAGCAGTAACTGCCAAACATTTGAAGCCAATGATTTTCGTTGCTTTCTTCCTGAAATGTTTTTGTTGTTACTGGAGTACAATGTTACTTTATCAGAAAATAATCTGTTCTAACATTATGACAAACCTAGATCCAACTTAAGGCAATTCCTTCCCATTGTTCTTAGGCTAGTTTTAACAAACATACACAAAACCACCCATAAAAAACCCCTACCAACCCTCCTGGACCCCAAAACCCACACACAAAGCACAAGTGAAATAATCCTTGCAAGAATATTGATTAAATGAATTCTACTAATCTCTTTTTTATGCCATTGAGACAACAGTTCAGAAGAAAACCAACTGAGGTAGAATCTGTAAATTCTGTCCAGTTAAAGTACACATTTTAATACCTAATTCTAAAAATATTACCTTTATTTATATAATTTTTTCCTCTCTGTTACCAACTGTGAGTAATTTCAGGTTGAATCAGAATTAAACTTGAAACAAGCAAAATTGTGTCTTACATTAACATTAAACTGACTGAGATCTGTTCTTGGAATATGAAAAAGTATTCTTCATAAGAAGCCTGTATTTAAAAATTACTTGTGGGCAGACAGCATCAGGAGCTGCAGAATTATCAGCTACTACATTTAGGGGTAATTTACCCAGAAGGCTATAAAGGCACCCATTTCCTATGGAAGGAGTTGAAGAGTTGTATCCCTTAAATATATGTGGAAGCACTGCTCCTGAGATCACTGTCTTCATCAAGCACCCTGTTTGCCAATTCTTTTCCACCCAGTCTTGTTTTTTTTACTCCACTGTAATAAAAGAATTAGCTATTTTCTTCTAAATACATTCTATTCTAAGCAAGGAAGCAAATCCATGGACAGTAACAGATTTTATACTTATAAAACTTAAACACAAAGAGAGCATGAAAGAAAATGTGCAGTTCACTCTAAAATAATCTTAGCAATCATTTCCATTTATTTAGAAAGAGCACTAATATCTAAGTAATGATTTTTCCAAAATCAAGGAAACATTGAGACAGCTTGTGCCACAGGAAAATTACCTTTACATGAAGGGTAAAATGGGAAGAAGGAAGAAAAATATCTAAATCCTTTCATATATGAAATGGCTGGATGGTCAGCAGCAACATCAGGTAATTGAAGCATCTGCCCTTCTGTTCTCAAACCAACATAATCTCTTTTCACCTTGCAGTCAAACTTTCGGGCGTTCTTACACAAGTAGGACATCTTGCAAAGACCCATACTAAATGGCTGTATTATTTCTCCAAGACACAAGTGTTTCCTCACTGCCTGATTTGTAGCCACCACGAAAGAATTTACACCATTTCCTGCTTCCAAGAAAAGGCCTCCCATTTCAACAATTCAACTAGAAGAGAGTCAGAAGCTAACCTAACAAAATGTACATGCAAGTTCACATGAAACATGACCACAGATTTCATAGACCTGTTCTATCTATAGATGACGACACTGGCAGTGAGATTTCAAGTACTGAGATACTCTTATTTTATAGTATCAGTATTCGCTTCACCTGGAATAAACTCACTCCCTAATAGTAATGCCCATCTACTTACATTAGCAGCCAGCATCAGGCAGAAGAGCCTGCCTCTGGAGAAGAAGACACAGGCTGCAGCAGCCTGGGGAACCTCCCTGCCTGCCCAGCAAGACACCGGGGTTTTGTACTTCTGCAAGGCGCTTCCCGGCAACAGCACCACACGTCATCTTTGTAACACTGTTCTTGACCATGACCAATGAAAGCTTCCCCCTCCTCAGGTCCTCATGCAGATACCTTTTCTCCTTCTCCATTCACAAGAGTTACAGTAGGATGAACAGGAAACGGTGCCCATCTTCACTAAAATTCAGCCTCTCCCCACCCAGCCTTCCCAGAACCATGTGTGTCTACCCACCTACAGCAACCTCATCCCTGAGGGGCTCTGACAGCCAGCTCCACTTTCAGCAAGCGATGGATACAAAGAGCGTGCACTTACTGAAGAATCAGGACCAATATGTTGTTTGTATTTTGTACTACTCAGTGTATCTAACATGGATGCAGAGAGCTTCCAGTATTGCTTTAGCACAACCTACGGGGGTGTACGGCCTGGTATCTAAAGCTTCCAGTGAAACAGCATTTGGGCAGCCTGCCCATCTGTCTGATGTGCTGGCCAGTTAAAAGGATTACAGCCACAGTTTAGTGCTCGCTGCTCCACCCAGCTAATCAGTTCTTCCATGGAGGAAGTTCTCAGTGTTCTTGGCCCTCACACAGGCTCCAGATGGTTCTTTGGTAAAGCTTCTGAAAACCATTTTTGCCACCTACATGTGCCAGTAGTAGGCTCATGCAGAATTATTATTTTCAGGGATGGCGAGAGACAAAGAAAGCATCAGGGAAGGTACAAACATGATTAAAGTTTGTAGCACAACAATAATCATCTTTACTTTTTTCTTCTCTCATTCAAAGATTTGCTGGTCCTTGGCATGAAATCTAAGTCAAAGGGTTTATTTTCGTTTTCCTGCTGTACACATGCTATACCCAGAGAGCATTAAAAGCAATAAGAGAATATGCCCCCCATCCAAAAAAACCTACAAAAAACCCAGGAGAAAAATTGCTAAGATACATACTCTGCAGAATTGTCCAAGAAAATCTAGTATGTGGCTTCAGTGTGCAAGTGCACTCAAAGAACTCGGCTCTAAAGCTCATAAAATGGCTGATGCTGCTATTCAATTGTAGAAGGTAATCAAACTGGTAAAACACAAGTATCCCTTTAGTAAATCCCCACTATTACAGATTACCTTCTTATGCTTGACATGTTTGCAAGTGGATTTCAAATTTAGAATCATGATGCTCCCCAGGACAGAGGTTAGGTTGGCCATCATGTACAAAATGCATAAAATGAAGTCTTTTTCAGTCTGGTTGCACCCTCTCCTCCTCAAAGATGACACACACAGGTCTGGAATTAGATTTTGCTTGTAAAGTGCAAGGCAAAACTGGCAACAGGTACTTAATCTTTCTCCATTGTGTCCATCATTAAGCTTTCTCCCCATCCATCAGTGGGCTCATGAACACAAGAAATGCATTTTGCAATGAGCATATATTCCTGTAAGATCCTTGTTAATCCTGAGAGCCTTTGCTATATTAGCTCCAGTTGACCTTAAACCCTCCAATCTCACCATCTGAACATTTTTCCCCCCAATGCTACTAATTAATCTCCATGTGATGTTCTTAGCAGGTTCACACCACGAAGAGACATCAATTTTGCGCAAGTGGTCAGGCAGGTGTGCACGTGCACCCAGGTGCAGTGAGCTCTGAAGGACAGTCACTCAAGACCACAGTAGTAGCAAAGACCTTCCCCTCCTGACACTGCAAAATAAGTCTGTTCCCGTTAGCTTAAAGAGACAAGTCAAACCCTGGCCCTGCAGTCGTTCCTCTCTTATTTCTAAATCTCACTATTAAGTGGCACTTTCTTGTGATTTAGGAATGCACTGCTGGACACACACCTGAAGACTGCAGATCAGTAAGACCTTTTAAAACCAAATACCAACTTAAAATTGGGTTATCAAAATCTACAGAAAAATATGCAGTAATTTGAGTAAGAACATCACTATAAAACAAAGTCCATATTTTGAATTAATTATACTGCTACATATTGAAGACTGACATACAAAAATATATATTTGTAAGGCCATGCATATTTAGTCCTCTGTCTTCAAGGCAAACTCTTCACTGACTTGCTTTGAAGTTGCAAATTAATAAAACATTAGGTGCAACAATCCACACATTGATACTAAGTATCTCCTAAATAAACCAGAAATAGGGAAGCTCACTCTTCTCTTTGTCACACAGAGAAATCACACAATAAATGTGCTGTAAGAGCTGATAGATTATAGCTCACCTAACCAGCACAGGTTAACTAGATAGCTATATTTCAATTAAAGAAAAAAGCCAATTGTTGCATGTCTTATTATCATACTAAAACATCTCAGCAACAATTAATAGCTACCCAGTTCATAGAAATTGCTTTCATTATTTTTGAAGCAGCTACTTTCTTCGAATGTAATGACTAAGAGAAAAGAAACAGATGTTTCTGTTGCTAAGGAGATTGAATAAAAAAACCGAAATAAAGCAAATATTGAGAATTTTTTTTTAAAAGGAAAATTCATTCCTCTTGGATATAACTACTTGGTTTATAACCAGCAGCACAGCCAGCTACCATATAACAAAACACCAGTGCCTTTCTCTTTTGCATTGCGATTGTTCTACTGCAATATATTTTGCATATTTATTCTGGGACAACATAGCATAACGAATGAAGATGCCTAAACACCAGCATCTCTGTGCCTTGAGTAGCTGCAGATGCTCATTGTCTAAAATGGGTATCTACATAATAAGCTAGATTTCTGCTAAAGTGAAGGAAACTTCAACTGTCGGTGAAATGTGCCACAGTACAGCTAGAACAGAGCTAATATCAAAAAAATAAGAATAAAGATGTAATCTTGTAACACAGAAAATCTCTCAAAAGTAGACAGATTGTGTTAATGTATATGTCCACATTACTGTAATTAACCTCATGTTGTACAAGTGCAAACCAGATTGTCAGGGGGTATAAAAAGCTAGGTCAGTAAAGACCTGGATGAAGTAAAGCTGCTTCTACTGTATATGCTGGAGAAGGGAAGATTATACTTGTCCGCCAGTAATACAGGTGAGGATGTGCTAGGTTAAAGAAAAAAAACCAGCTCTATTGAATTTTATTCTAACAAAAATATAATTTTAAATTATTCTGCTGAATTGCTTTGCAAGTTAGGTATATTTTGATTTTCTATAGGAGATCAGGTCAGACAATGGTAGTTATGCTGTTTTTCCACTTCAGGTCACTGTAAATGCACTAACATGATGGGAAATGTTTATGTAAATGACAAACTTGTATAAGGCACAGTGAAACAGAGAATAAATAATAGCTCGAAGACAACTGGCAAACCGCAACCCTCCCTGCATACAACTTCATATTTAAAAGAAGAATAAAAGTGCAGAACAAAAATTATTTGTGCTATGAATCATCTTGCCTCATATACCTACTGGAATTGCAACACTGCTACAGCGCAGCATAATCTTGTCACTCTCCAATGCCCTACTGACATGTTTTTCTACTGCATTATTAGCACCCTTGGAGGACTCCCTATTACTCAAAACTGATTTATTCTTGCAAGGTATCTTGCTCCCTCTAATATCTCCCGTTCCTGCAGTCAATAGCAGCCATCTCCACGATGACATCTGAGCCTGTTTTCAGGCTTATTGTAACTGATTCATGTCCTAGCTTCAGTGGCAAATATATATAGCTGTCAGACAGAGTACTGATGGTGGTAGCTCTTCCCAATACCAAAATGTCTGTGAACACTGAGCATTTAGATTTCTCCCTGTGATGGCAGTTTACCTCTGCCTACTACTTCTGTTTTCCTTCTATAAAGCCTGATTTTTGAAGATCCATTCCAAGCTGATACAGCTTGCAGACTACAAGCTAACCTGCGATTTGATTTCAGACTGATTCAGAACTGGAGTGCATTTTGTAACAGGCATTCAAAGCCCAAAGATCCAGTTTATACACGCTACTTCTATAAACACAAACAGCGCAGTGAAAAGCAGAGCAAAAACCTGGAAGGAAACACCTATTCACACAAGACTCCCTTCTAAATTTTCTTTTTCTTTAAAAACACAAAAATAAACTGCTCATGAGGGCAAAGGCATCAGCCTGGACTGGAATGAATGGAATTAAATGCAGCTTTATCCACTTATTCCTCACATATGGGCTTTATTCCACCAAAAACATTTATCAGACACCTACACAGGCACACAACCTCAAACTCCAGTCACAAAGCAATTACAAACAGAGGGTCCTTTCCAAGAAGGATGCTGACTGCAAACCTTTTCATTTTGGAGAGATTCTGTGCAAAGATTTCAGTTAAGGATTCACCATCAAACACGAAGGGGCTATGTTTTTCTCAAGCATGCAGAATTTCTTCTGAAATCACACCAATACAACTTCAGAATCAGTTCCACAACAACCAAGAACTGCCAGTACTTTGTTCTCAGTACAGGCAAGAATGGGTAAAACCATCAATAAAAGACAGATTACCAAGAGCACCACAGCTAGGATTTTACATTTCCCTTCAGGTCAGATAGCCTAATTCAGTGCTTTCAGCAGGTTACACAGAAGTATTTCATACAGCATCCTCTGTATCAACCTATAAATCTTCTCTGTGCTCACCAGAGAGCCATTTCAGCATTCCTAGTCAAGAACTGTCTGTTTTAAACCTCACTTCAAGAAGTAGTCAGATAGTTCCAATATTATTTCCCTAAAGCTTGTGTTCTAGGTCAGCCTAAATACCTACAGCATTCCCCCCCTTCACCCACAGTCCTATAATCCCATAGATACAATTTTTTTTTTTTTCTTTTTTAATTTATGACATATATTAAAACCTGTCCATACTAAAAAATCAGAGGTCAGAGCTCAAATGTGGTTACTTTTCATCTTTTGGGTTTTTTCCCTCAGAGCCCTTTTATACAAAAGCTCCTATCTCACTGAAGTATACAGTAAGTATAAGAATTACACAACTTCACAGCACAGAATGCAGATTATTGTTAGTGAAATCTGTACCTAACTCCAACAGAATCCTTATAAAATACTGAATCCTATCAGCATGTACTTACCAACACTCAACTTTGCATGCTACATAACAATCAGTGAAATATCCAGGATTTCAACCACCTAGTTATCATTGCCAGTACCTTCTTACTTGCCATTTAGTGATAACTCTGTACTTGGATACAGTTAGTTTTTCTCATGAGAGCCTCTCAGGCTGAATACTCATGTAGAGTCCACTAAAAATATTGTAAGATACAGTAATCAATAAGATTCAATTTCTCATCTATCCATGCAGAGCTTGGGAAATAACAGTGTTTTATTTATATCCTCAAATCAAATCTTGGGTCTAAAGGAATGCCACTAAATAAATTTCTCTCCCAAAAAGTATTTTCACAGTGCTAAAGCCAAAGTGTGGGCATATGTCCTGATAAATTTAAAGCTGCTCCCAAAACTAAATAGGTCAAACCCCATTAATAACCTTCTAAACTGCGTAACAAAGACAGAAATGTAAAGAAATTGCACCTCTTCTTCCTTAAAATATATTTTAGTAAAACAAATAATTAGCATAATTTGCAAAAGCACGGGTTACATCTTAATTCTACATCTGTAACCACCATTCATATTACACCAATCCATTTTAATTTATACAATACAGATATCCTTGCTCCATCATGCTGAACTATTTCTGATAATTCCAGGAAGCTTTTATTTTACTATACACATTGCAAAAAATATAAAATCAAAACAGTTTTGATGCATTGTTTCTTGTTTGGGATACAGATTTTAGGTGAGGAATGGGAGAACAACACTGTTGCAATACTGATTTATTGGTTAGCTTATAATTTAGAGTAATTTACTCCAAGTAAGTTTTATGCTTACACAGAATGGTATTCTGCCTTTGCTGCCAAAATAGTTACACAGGAGAAAAATCAATAGCATTAGTTACATTGGTTTTGTGGTTCCATTTCTGAGTGCAAATATTTTATTTATTAAGTTGTGATTGTGAATTTGCTGCTTAGGAAATAAGACACAACTATTCAAAAAACACAAGTATACAAAAAAAAATCAATGTAAAGGAAATAATTTGCTTTAGGAAAGGATAAGAGCATACTTAAAAATAAAATTGTTTACAAGACTACATATTTAGAGTATATGGACTTCTTCCTCATACCTATTGACCACTGTTTCAGCAAAATGATATCCCTAAAAGAAATTAAGAAAGGGCATTTATGCAATCTCCTGTAAGTGAATTCATCCAATGGTATTGGGAGGGTCAGTTTTTTGGTGGTTGAGGTTTGGTTTGGGGTTTGTTTTTGCTTGTGGTTGGAGGGGATTTTGCTGGTTTGGGTTTTTTTTTGCTGGGGGAAGGAAAACATTAGAAAGGGGAAAGATGCCTGAAAATTAAATAATTATGAAAAGCATTAAGTACAAGCACACCAAAAACTACTGTTAACTCTCTGAAAGTACCTCTCAGGAGCTGGGCAAAACGCAGTACAGGATACAAGGGTATGCATGACTGGCAGGAGCAGCCCTGGAATTTGGCAGACACTGCAGTCAGTCTTTGATCCACAGGCTCAAAACTGGACCCCTCTGTAGCTGCTGGGTGCTGTCACTCCGAAAATCCATGAACATTTCACAGTACTTTGTATACTTTTGTTCCAAATCATTGGAAACTAGGAAATCAAATATGGTAGTGAAAAGGAGGCTACTTCAGCAATTTTCTCAAGTACTTTTGATGATTCATACCAATGTGAGTTTATAAAAGGTTTTCAAACCATACAGAATATGCTCTTCTGTACAGTGGCCCTCAAAGTGTAAAAAATATTGCATCCTCCAGACCCTGGAATAAGAAGAGCACCAAAGGCGGCAGTGATTGAGAGACTGTTTTCTTCCCACTCCCTTGAGGATAAGTCCAGGGATTTTTGTTCAAGTAGTTAAACTTGTGTTTTCTTTAAGGTAGTTACTTTCTTATGGCTTTGGTCTACCACAGTGGGATGACAGAAAGAAAACAAAAATCCCTAAGCCAAAAAGCAAACCTAACAAATATGCTGAAACACTGATATCACAGCAATGGCCTGCGGATAGCACTGGAGATGTTGGAGCAGGAGGCAGCGGAGGGAAGTGAGCCTCGGTATTTGTTTGGGAACCGATGGCGAGTGTCTCAGTTGTTTGAAGAACAAATCAAAAGGCAGAAACTGGCAGTGCTCAGAGGCTGGGCAAACACCACAAAAGAGAAGTAATTGAGAAGTGCCCAGCACTTCATCACACCAGCAAATCCATGGGAACACAAATTTAATGAGGGAAATAAAGAACAGACGGTACTTGCTCAACACTCCAAAGTCAACATCAGAGCCTACGACAGGCTGAAACAGGAGATGTCACCAGCACCCGGGACGGAACCCAAGACAAATTCCCAACCCCAAACCCACAGCTAAGGAAAATTCATTTGTCATATAAAGACAGAGTATCTCCCAAAGCCCCCAAAATAAAACCCTAACTCAGCTGAAGCAATACAGTGTATGGTATCTTGTGGTTCTTCCCCTGTCCTGGGTGTCTGTGAGGACTCCTCTCTAAGCTGGAGGAATTTGTGGAAATCCTCTTAAGCAACTACTTCACTACTAGCAAAGGATGGCTCTGCTCCTCACAAACATCACAGCATCTAGCTGCCTTATCCTAGCATACATCTTGACTGAAATCAAACCCATGACAAACTCCCAGAGCTGTATGATGATGTTGAGCAGCAGGAAGGATGATTTTTTTTCCTCAGTACCTGAAAATCCCTCCTGGCCTCAATATTTTCCAGAGCAATGTAAAACAAACCCCAAAATACAGGATCTAGCCACCATTTTGAAAGGTTTAAATGGTCACATTTTCAACCTTAAATTAGTGCAGGGAATTATGAATGTGATTTCACATTCAGCTTTGCTCCCAACCTTCTGTCTGACCTTGGGAAATCACTCAGTGTTTTTTGGGTTCCCTCATCAAGTACAGGCAGCAAAACATCCAGCCCTACCTTCAGAGGGCTACAGCAGCGGATTTTGGGATTGAGCTATCAGGTGTTTTGAAATTTTCACTGAGGACTGACTTCTGCAACCTTTGCCTGATAAACTGCAGTTGAGATACAGAGCAAAAGCGAGAGCTTCTGGACCAATATCCTTTATCACCTAATGTTTGTTCTCCGGGAATTTAGTATGAGAAGTACTTGTCAATCTGTTGTTTAAATATTTGAAGGTTGAGCTACGGAGATCCCTTAAAACAGAAATATGAGCTTTTACATAGAGAACACAGATACAGTTGTCATAGTAAAAACAATTTTAAGCAATCTATTTTTTTTTTAAAACATACAGAATGGGCAGAAAACTGTCATGAAACTCAGACTTTTTAAAAGTAATAAAAAACCCCAGTAACTCCACAACCTCACCAAATTTTCTTTCCTGATGTGAAGAATTACTTATACTGAAGTATTTCTGGTTCTCTTATTTAAATATTTTCTTATACTACATAAATTTTGAAAATTCAAGGATTCAGACATTTAGGATAATTTACTTGATAATCTGGGAGCACAGATGGTAATGGTCTAAAAACTGAAGAGCTACAGAGTCAGCAAATAACCTTTTAGTAGAAGATAGACAACGTGGGTAACGGACCCACTGCAAACAATGCAGCAGAATGTGTTGATTTTATCAGCAGGAGTGAAAAAATAATTTGGAATTTGATACATGTCATATCTAAAACCTGTAATTTTTACTGTGCCTCAAGTGACATGCAATACCATTTAAAACATTGTATTAAACCAACTCCAAATAAAAGCCTTATTTTACAGTAGGAACAATCTAGAATTAGTTTCTAAGAAATGTTGGCACTGAATTAAAGGCTTGAGTAAGAACTTCTAAGCATATCATAAAAAAATATTTTGTAAAATGAAAATCTCTAAGAAAATAAAAATTTTTAAATTAAAAAAACTTTTAATTTTTTCACGGCAATTGATCAACTGAAGGTTTTATTTCCTTCACTCTTGAGCTACTCCTAAACAAGATAGCCTGCTTCCTCTGCCAAACACATTGGGATAAGTGTGTTACTGTATGTAATTACATGAATTCCCAGAGTGTATGTACAACATTAATTAAATTATAGGGTGTCTTGTGAGCATTCTGTCCAGCAGTTAGAGACACCACAAGAGAACAGATAATTTGAAAGGTTCTTCTCTTTGTTTATCTTTTCTTTGTCCAGCATATATTACAGAAGATGCAGATTTACAACTTCATAGTTTTTGTTAAGTATCTGAATAAAAAGCCCACTTGAGTGAAGAAAGATTTCTTTTGATGCCAGGAGCAGCAAATTCCTAACAACCTCATTTGATTCTGAATTTCTCAGGATGGGCAACCCCAGCAAACGAAAATCCAGGTAGGTAGGAAAAAAGGCGTATTTCTCCTAGTGAAGCATTCTGAAGTAATTCAGTTGGGCTGACAAAGACTGAAGTAGATTCTGTAAAGGAAAGTGCTGAGACAAATTGCTTTCCTCTACAAAAACACTTTCCTGCAGAGATCTTTCTAGGCATTTTTCAAGCATAGATAGAAGCACTTTGGTCGACAATATAAACACATTTCAGAGCAAAACAACATACAAAACTGAAGTTGTGACTACTCACTGAATGGGGAGGTCGGTAATGCTCTCTTTTGCAGTTGTTATGGATGGTGTCTTTAGCTCATCAGGTGAGAAAGAATTCTTAATGCATTGCACAATGACAAGCAAGAAACATCTGTCAGGAAGAAAAAATATAACATTCAGAAAAAAATACCTGCAAAATACTATTAGTAAACAAAGACATTAAAAGTATTTTAGTACTTCTTTTGGTTTTTAGCTATCAGAAGGGCAACACAATTTACCTACTCTAAGATGTAAAAAAATTACCTAGACAGATCTTTCCTTAAGCCTCTCATTATACTTTCTCCCTGCCCAAATACAAACACTAAAATGAGATTGCTTAGTTATTTAATTCTTACAGTGCTAAAACTAGCAGATAGCAATAGACTATGGCCTCTCTAGACCACTCCCAAAAAATGAAGACACATGATAATCTTGGAAAGTACTAGTCAAAACCTTTGGATCAACACATTTTTTTTCCTTCTAGGTATCTTCACTGCAAAAGATTTAAAGTACTCTTAGATGTCAGCCCTTCACAGGCCACTTGTTGCTTTTTTATTCTTCTTTCTCTCTCAGTATGCAATACTCTATAAAGTTTCCCACATATTCTTCAGAATTTAAATTATTCCCAGAAGTATTTTTAGAAAAGGAAAAAATATACCTAATGTATCCACAGCCTCAGCTATTTATTTATTTCTCCGCTGGTCAGTGAAATGCTCCAGGGAGAGTCACTACTACTTGTTAGACAACTTGGAAAAATCATACATTTCACCTATGAAATAGGTGTATGAAATTAAACAATAAGAAATAAGGGCAAGGAAGTGACTGGTCATGCTGTCAAAGAAGCTCGAACAGTCAATACCCACCAAAGAAATACAAAATCACCAAAGGCTGGAGGTGGGAACAGACAAAAAACCACTAAAGCCAAGTGTTTCATAAATAGGTATAAAAATGTATAGAGCCAGGCTAATGCTTTCCACTGTTACACATGCAACTTTCAAGCCATTTTCTTTTAACATTGAGAGTATTTAACACTGCCAGCTTTATCTATTGCTTTCACTGAATTTAAATTAATGGTACTTATTTTTGGTTAGAAAAGAAACTTGATGTACTAGCACTACTTAACTGCTGAGGTCTATCTCCCTGGAAATGAATAGGCATAATTGTATTTCAGGCCAACAGCTTTCCATAAAGCATCAATTATTTAAATAAGACAAAGAATTCGATACACATTGTACATTAGTATCATGTAAAATCTTTAAGGCCAGAATCATGGTGCAAGATCTTTTAAGAATACGAATCAATGTGAAAAAAGCTAGTGCTTTTAATTCACAAATGCAAAACCTGAAATACAGATAACCTCACTAATTAGTGGTTGGAATTCAGTCTTTACTTTTGTAATCTCCTTATTTTCACTATTATGCTTACTTTCCTTTGTGAAATCCTATCAACCTATGCCTCTATGCAAATTACACTTCTATTTCATACCTCCTGCTTTGGTAATTCTGTGCCATTTACAGTTTTTGCTTATAATTGCTAATTCTTTTATACCTTCCCTGCTTGTATATCACTATTTCGAGAACTGCTGAATTTGAAACAGAAACATTCATAAGAGCAGCATCAGGTTACACTGAGACACAAACACTGATAATCTACCCAGAAAAAGAACAGTAAGTAATTTGTGAGAGCTGAAGTTTGCCTCAAGTCAGACTCAGGCAAAAACTGGCAAACGGATGCATAGGATCATCTTTTAATCCATGAAAAAGAGGATTTCAAAAATGATTACAGGGAACTGTCGTCAAAGAAAGACACACATGGCCACTCCCAGCTGGAGTTGAGAAGTATTTGACAACAAAAGCCAAAATAATGGGTGTACACAGCACTCCTGCTGAGGTCTCAGCCACAGCACAGTATGGTCCCCTGCGTGCCCAGGAGGGAATGGTCCTGCAGAGCCCATCCTTTCTCCAGAAGAGGCCTCTCAGCCACCAATCCCCGTGACACACCATGCCAAATCAAGAAGCAGCTACCTGGAGCCCATCCATGCACACAGGCTCTTATTTCACTCTTGTACCGCTGGTATTATGTCTTCTCATTCATCAATTTGGAGAGAAGAGACAAAGAATTATGCAAAAAGGACTTTAAAAGAAGACTTAAATAAGTACAGGCTCTCAGAGGAGATTTCAAAGCATTTGATTCTCTCTCCTCTGATGCTAAAATCCTGCAATAGTGCTAACAACTACTTTTCTCATCTTCTCCTTTGGCCATGTCCAAAGAAAGATAAAACCATCCAGCTTTAACACAGTAATTAAAACAAATTTTAAACCCCAAACAAATATCAACAAACAACAGTCATCCTAAATCCATATAGTAAGTTGATTAGGTAACAAAAATAAAACCATGTTCATTTTTCATTAAAGAGTTCTTGGTAAGCTGCCTGTTACCAAGACTGACTAAAAATACTATCTGACAAGTTGAAGCATCTCTCTAAATTTTAATAAATCATTTTTACCTTGGCATGCCTTTCTGTAAGAGGACAGGCGAGACATTTGTATACATCTACCAGTATTTACAAATAAGTGAAACCAAGCAAGGTAAGCAAAAATAGACAGAACAAGAACTGTTCCTTTCAGGCTTCTCTTACAATCAGATATAATAGTAGAATCCTTAAAAATAATTTTGGCAGATAATACATAACCAACCGAAAACCAGAGTACACTACTTCTCTAAGAGAAGGCAGGTCCCACATACGACTGACACCAGGCACTTTGGGAGTCTGAGAGACTGTCTACTCATTTATCAGCATACATTGTTGAAAGATGATTATTTTCTGAAGTAGCAGGAGGAACAGGGGAATACCTTTCTAGTTTCTGGAAAGGCATCTATTTCCTTCACAGCCATACTGAATCACACAGAACTACACAGTGGTGGGCGTTGGAAGGGACCTCTGGAGATATCTCGTCCAACCCCCTGCTAACTGCAAGATCATGACAAAATTGTCATCAAATGGTCAATTAACTGGTGAAGATGATAAATGAAATTGTTTGCATTGAAAATCAAGAAAAAAGGGCAATATCACCAGCTACATTTTTGACTTGTAGGAGGTGCCAGTGCCCAGGCACTGACAGCAGGGTCTCTCTGAGGAGAGGCTGGGCCAGTTCCCACTGGTTTCTGTGTGGCCCCACCACAGAACATCCCACTGCAGTGGAGCTTGTACACTGCCATCAGCCCTCCCAGCACTGGAGAAAACGAGGCACACACAGAGGTTGAGCAATGCCAGCCGGTGCCTACTTGTACTACAGGATGCATAACTACTTTGCTGTGCTTCAGCCACTGTCTAGGTTGCCACTTTAGTTTCAGCATGTACCAACAGTGCTAGTACCCAGAGTAACAGCACACCTCATAAGAGCACAAAGAGTGTTAATTACACGTAAAGAAAGGCTGTAAATTACTTTGAGTGCCAAAGTAATTGATATCAAAATCCATAAATTCACTATATGCTGCAAGATCTAGTCCTTCCAGAGCAATCTTCCAGGACTAGAGAGATGGTATCTATAAGCAGGCAGACACTTCAAAACTTTGAGAGAGGAATTGGCACACTTCATGCTGCTGCATGTCTCGCCCTTGTTAATGATTAATTAATGAGCCATGTTTCTTAGATGAAGGTTATAGATTACACAGGCAGTAATGACAGAAATGGAATATCACAGTTGCAAGCATATAAAAGCCAGGGAACTGCAAAATCTACACAACACAGACGATCTGTATTTCATACTGGTCAGTACATACTTTATATTGCAGCCTAGTATTAGTATTTTTTACTTTTGGGGGTTTTTGATAGCTAGATCATTTACTGCCAGGTGCTAACCCACAGAGTTCACTAAACTTGAGTAACTGCACTCAGTTGTACAGTGCAAACTGTATTCAATGTATGGCATTATCATCCTCAAAAAACCTAAACTAATACTTTATAAAATACCAGGCATTCAAATAAATTAGTGAGCACCTAGATTTTTTAAACATTTGATATTTAACATAGATGCTAATGCTAAAATTGATATTAAATCCTAATACCCTTGACAAATGAGAGTTAAACTTTCAAGACAGGTTTTCCTCATCCTGACTTCGATACATGTAATGGAAATTAGGTTTACTAGCTTTTGGCTAAGCCTGAAAGAAAAAAACCATATGGTACCTTCTTCCTAGTAGCCAGTAAAAGACATACACAGAACATTAGGAGTTGGAAGGGACCTCAAAAGATCATCTAGTCCAACTCGACCTGCCAGAGCAGGATCACCCAGACTAAATCACACAAGAATGCATCCAGGTGGGTTTTGAATATCTCCAGAGAAGGAGAGTCCACAACCTCCCTGGGCAGGTACATAAGTACCACAGATTAGTAAATGGAAGTAAACTGAATTTTAGGCAATGAATAACAACCGCAACAACAATACAGCTTTTAACAGGCATGAAATGATAAACACCAGTATACATACTGCTGCTGTAGAACAAAAAAATGAGATTACAAAAACCAAGTTATAGATTTCTCAAGTTCCATACCACTTCATACTTCTAGTATTTAAAAAAAAAATTCCTTTTTTCTAATGAATATTAGTAATAGTTGAAGACAACAGTTTAAATTTTCAAGAGAAATATTGACCAAAGTCAACAAGAATGGGAATGCAGTCCTTGGCAGTAACAGAAAAGATCATGGAAAAAAAAAATAAATCTAATAGCACTGCTTGCAAGAGGCAGAGAATGAAAAATGCAGCTGAATCACAGCTGAATACAAAACACAATACACTGGAGAAGTAACTTTGCTCACATCTTCAGAGACACAGCAACCTTAATCCAAATAAAAAGAAAAGCAGTAAAAATGAAAAATGTATCAGCCTTTGTGAGATATCTACTGAAATATATATCCGTAAGAACGGGGTGAAAGAATGCAGAAGCTGAAGTGAAGCAATATGGTCATCCAAAACATAAAAGAGACCATGATTTATGAAGATGATGAGGGGAATGGAGCCTCTCTCGTATGAGCAAAGGCTGAGAGAGCTGGGGCTGTTCAGCCCAGAGGAGAAGACTGAGAGGGGATATGATCAATACTAATAAATATCTAAAGGGTAGATGGCAAGCTCAGTGGTGCCCAGTGAGAGGACAAGAAGCAGTGGGCACAATCTGGAGCACACAAAGTTCCATCTCAATGTGAGGAAAAACTTCTTCACTCTGAGGGTGACAGAGCCCTGGGGACAGGCTGCCCACAGAGGTGTGGAGGCTCCTTCTCTGGAGAGATTGAAAGCCTGCCTGGACAGTGTCCGATGCAGCCTGCTTGAGGCGATACTGCTTCAGCAGAGGGTTGGACAAGATGGTCTCCAGCAGTCCCTTCCAATCCCCAGCATTCTGGGATTCCACAAGTAAATTAAAAATGCTACAAAGGAGTAATACTAAAAGTTGGTGCTTAACAAGCAACAGCTCTAGGACCATCCCTGCACCAAGAAGCCTCTGCTAGTATATGAATCCAGAGAGCTGGCACTCAGAGTGAAATCACACTCAGTGGGGAGAAAAAACTTTAAAAAAAGATTCACCGCAATTGTGGTGTTTTATCCATGGTCTATACCTAACTACACAACATTGCTTAAGATAGATGAGAAACCCCTGGATAACAACCTTTAAAGATTCTATCCTGTTACAGGGTATCAGGCGTTCCTAAAACTGTGAAGAACCTGAAAGAAAGACCAATAAATCTTGAGGAGAAATTACAAGACCAAATATTTACCTGTGAATTCAGAAAGACAAATCTGAAAAGAAAGTTTATTAATTTTTTCAAGAACAGGTACAGTGTGTATTTAGCACCTACAAATAATACTTCTTGTTTGCAAATGAAACAAAGCAAAGAGTCAAGTAAACACAAAACATCTATCAATAACCTGGAGAATGAAGAACAGGCCGATTGTGAAGAATTCATTAGTTTCTCAAGGTGACGAGAGAGGAGTTGGAAGGAGAAAGCAAAGCGCCTTGAGTAAGACTCACAAAAGGCGGTGTGGTGGTGTGCAGAGACCAGCCAGGAACACATTCTGGGCTGTGCCCACCACAGCTGGTGACAGCAAAACTTCAATCTGTATGACCAACAAGGAAGCCACTCTCTCGATAGTTCTTTTTGGTTCAGTTTTAATTTTTAAGTAGCTCAACTGAGCAAAACATTAGTCACAGTGTCACTGTAGAGTACAGACCCCAACATAAACCCGAGCAATTACTGAAAGGTGCAAAGCGTTAGTGTATGTACACACACACAACTAGCAGTTTGACTCAACTGAGTCCAAGGGATTCACTGAAATGATATAAACCAACAGCCAAGTACATTAACCAGAGAAAATTCACACGTAAGCACAAAAACATAAGACTGTAGTTATCATTACTTTACACTGAGAGTTTCCAGTTACAAAGGATAAAACAAAGAAAATAATGAAATTTAGAGTGAAAATGCCACATCATCATCAACTTTCACAACTGCTGTAAAGTTTCAAAGGCAGCCATCATGGTAACTGGTTCAAACAGCAATAGGCACTTACTTAGGGGAAGCTGCAAACATTGGGGAGGGAATGAGAGAACAGAAGAAATGGATAATCCTATTCAGCCAAGCACAGCTCACCTAAGGATAAAAGGAAGCAGGGCTTCCAAAAAGCAAAGGGAACGTGAGCAGGGGAGGGAGCAGACCTGTCTCTATCAGCCAGTTAGTGCCGTGAGGAACAGCAGCTGGCACACAGTTATGGCTGCCCAACACCTACACTTGATCTGCAGCCTTGAATCCTAACACAGCCTGCAAATGAAGTCCTGGTATTTCCTTCTTTACATTGTGCTAGCCACTAATACAGAGGCACCCAAAGTAGCTTCCAAGCTTTGAGAAACGCCCATTCAGTGGGATGAAGAAACTTTGCAACCATTCACAGCACCCTCATCAGATACCATGAGATGTACAAGTATAATTTGGTCTGCATATAAGCAAAACTTAACATTCCAATCAATAAGGAACTATTCCAACAGTGGTTTATGAAAAATCAATAGTAATTGCAATTCCAAACACTGTCTTCAGGCAAGACTTCTATTTAGATGCATACTGAGATAGCCAGTATATTGTCTCTTTAAAAGGGATGAATAAAGTAACTCCAGAAAACTCATTCAGAGACCTCTGTGTGTGTGTATGAAAAAAATTGTAAAATCACAAATTTAGAGAGATACCTCCCCACACACACACTTTATAGGTGAAAAGCAGAACTGAGCTGCTGAAGGCATGTGTGTTTGTAAGAAAGCCTCTGTGGTTTACCTAACTTTGCACAGGTTTGCATGTCTGTAAGCTGTCTAGACCACAACAAGAAAACCATGACCCAAACCCCAGCATGTTGGGATCAGATCTGAAGAGAATGAGCAACTCAGCAGCACTCACCTTCCCTTCCCCTGCCTGGGCAGTCAGGAGGAATGCTTCCCCTCCCAGAGCCACAGGGCAGCACCACCTCCCTCCCACCCCACAAACAGCTTTGGAAACAGCAATAAAGCAACCAGTGTGTAATGCACTTAACATAGTTCTGTTTGACAAAAATCATACTGCTCTGAGGAAAGGACACCACAGAGAAAGCTGCAAGGTGTGTTATCCCCATCTTCCTGATGCTTGTCATACAAGAACTGGGGGACAGAAAACAGAACTAGCAGCAGTCTGGTTCAAAACATTAATTTTGTTTCCCTTTCTTCCCCCTCCTAAAAAATGTGGTTCTTTACACAGCAAGTGCACATTTGCTGGAGGATGCTGGGGAGGCCACAGGTTGACAAGGATTTAAGCAAATGCAAGAAAGATCCACAGAAGAGAACCCCACTGAGGTTTCCCAAGTAGCTGAGGCCACATCCAGCTCAGGAAGTCCCAGGACCAAAAGGGCTGAAAGCCTGGGAAAGAGTAAGTGGCATTTCAATTATGATTGCCTCTTTTACTGTCCCCAGGTATCCACTTATGGCCATCGATCTGAACCAGTACGGCTTATATTCTACTTCTTGTTCCTTCTAGCAACCCTCTACTTCTAGACAGAGGCAGAAAAGGATTATTTGGCTCGATACATACCAGCTCATTTTGATAATGCCTTCTGCGCTGGAAAACGAAGGCAAGAAGTTATATTTTCACCTTTTCCCAGACTATTAATCCAAACCCAGAATATTAAATCAGTGCATCAAATTATATTTATTACCTTATTTAGACCCACAAAATGGTATGGCTTAGGGACACAGAATGAAGCCACAGAACTAAGACATAGGCTTTATGAAATGCTAATCCCCTTCAACAAACAGCAGACTCAGGAAAAAAACCCCAGCACAGTTCACAGTTGCTTTTTGCCCCTTCATGATTTTAGTAGATCCTCGATCCTTTCTTCGGTTGCAGATAGCAGACACTCTGTTTTACAAGGTGTCACAACCACTACATATTCAATAACCACTTCACCTGTAAATCTGTTCTCAGCTGTATACAGCATTAGTCATCCATTAACAGCAGCGGCTGCAGACAAGCAATGTAGCACCTTGATGCTGATACATTGCTGCTAATGAGCATAAACAGCACTTTGCACCGAACGGTATTGTTCAGAAGTGTGGAAAACCAGAAGGAATTTCTCACTCCTCTGTATTTATCCATATTTAAAATACCTAAATATGGCCTGAGACTGTCTTAACCACCCCTACCCCCCAAAACACAGAATTACTGTAATGAAATTTCCCCATCTCTCAGTACAGCACCGCTCTAATAAAACAGTGACATAACGTAAAGCCACATGGGTGGCTAATTTGTGACACAAAATAAAAGGCCAACTGAGTGGCAAGCCAGAACTGTCATCTGAAATTAGGGCATACAACAACCCTAATGTGATTTGAAATTCAGATTTATATTAGGCCTCATTAAGCAGTTTAGAGAAAATCATGCATCTTTTTATTGGGTCTTTTTTGTTTTACTGAATTACCTTTACAGAATAACGCACATAAATAAAAAGAGTATTTCTAAATCATAAAATATGTATTTTTTTTTTCCAAGTCCTATAATCTCCCATCTATGAAAATGGAAAAGGCAAGAGCCCTAATAGGTTGTTAAAAAAGCCTAAACAGCAAAACAACTGTAAAAAATAATCTGGCATATGCAGATTATTGCTTCCAAAATGATTCCAAAGTAAACATACCAATTCAGACAATTAAAAAGTGAGTTGCCATATAAATAAAATACAATAGAATCTTTGAGGTTGGAAAAGACCACTGAGATCTTCAAGTCCAAGTGCCCGTCCAATACCACATCAGCTAAACCGTGTCCTGGAGTGCCACATCCACATGTGTGAGCACCTCCAGGGACGGTGACTCCATGGCCTCCCTGGGCAGCCTGTTCCAATGCCTGACCACTTTTTCAGTGAAGAAATCTTTCTAATATCCAATCTAAACCTCCCCGACACAACTTCAGGCCATTTCCTCTCATCCTATTGCTACTTACTTGGAAGAACAGACCAACCCCCACCCAGCTGCACCCTCCTTTCAGGTAGCTGCAGAGAGCGATCAGGTCTCCCCTCAGCCTCCTCCAGACCAACCAACCCCAGTTCCTTCAGATGCTCCTCAGAAGGCTTTTGCTCCAAACCCTTTGCCAGCTTCATGAGACTGAAGTCAACTTCCCTTTGCAAACTGCAGTTTAAAGATAGATTTTACTGTATTTTTTTAGATGTAGGTTGTAGTCCTTTCTCTTACAATACTTGTCAACTCTTTACCTTGGGCCTTAAGTCAGAACCTTGATACCACACAGTAATAAAACACGTATATCTGTAAATACTTACGGTTTATCAGTAGTCCCACATTAATGAGGATCATTTCAGAGGTACACACACATTCTTTGTCAGCAGAGGATTCACTGATGGTGGTTTATTTGTTTGAAAAAATTCCTGCTCAGTATATTTGTATGGTAACTATTGCAGCCTAAAAGTATCTTCTTTAAAAAAACACAACATATTTACTGGGAATTTTTTTTTTTTTAAATGCACCTTTGGAAAAGTAGCACATAGAGAAAAGAACCTTCTATTCACCAGGAGATTGGGCGCTGTGAAGCTAAGCAAAAATCCATCTCGCCCAGCACAGCAGCACAACCCTTCTGGTCTCAGCTCTTTCTAATGCCAGTGCTCAGCACTGAGCAAACAGGGTTTTAAAACTTGCAGACATTTTCCTTAAATATATATTGACAAAAAAATGCTCTGCATGCTTTCATTTTTACCAAACACAGAAAAGATTCAATGCGACGATCAAGCTTAAAGGCCGCAATTGAGAGTATTGGCATTCGGATACCGAATGCTGGGTAGCACCTAAGTGAGCATAAATACACCTAAATAGGATTTTCAAGTATTAAAAGCTAAGACAGTGAATCTATACATAGCCGCTGATAAAAGTAGAGCTTAAAAGGACACTGATTGCTCCCGGCTTTGCTAAATTAAAACAATTATAGGCAAGAAGTTTCATCATTTTCCCCTTTATAATGGAAATGGCAGCATTAAATATCCGTAAATACACTGGCAAGTCAACTTTTAGGTAGTAAATCTCTGGAAAATGTAATCAGTATCTGAATTTCAGAGTACAGCATTTCACATGACCTCTTGAAAAATACCTAGTTTACAAAAAAAAAATACCACAAGTTGTACCCAGGTGCTCAGTAATCAAATACAAATATTGCTGATGCAAACAAAACTGATATACGAAGTAGAAACGTGTATAAAGATAATGGCTAACCATTTGTAAGACAAGTAAAAACCCACCCAAACACTCCAGCACAGCACCTTATGTAGCTATGGCTAACAAATTCTGCCTGAATGTCTGCTGGGTTTAAATATTTTCTACATTATCATGCTACTTGCAAAGAATCCTCCAGAAACCATCTTGAGGACAGACTGTCATCCAACTTTTATTCTCACATAGTGATGCTCAGCTCTCAGATTTTTACACCTTTTCCTGCTTTTACCAGGAAAGCAAATGTTCACATGCAGGCTATTATTCAGAACTGCTCTTTCTAAAGTAAGAATCTTTATTCTGTGACACTTGCTCCTTAATCTTATGGTGGTCAAATTACATTCAGGATGTATTTAGGCATCCATCACACACACACATTTCTGTGTACTACAACGGATAAGGAGAAGCTAAGAGAGCTGGGACCGTTCAGCCAGTAGAAGAGGAGGCCTTGGGGACATCTCATGCATGTACCTAAACTTGCAGGGAGAGCATCACTGAAAAGAGCCCACTGACAGGACAGGGAGCAATGGGCACACACTGAGACACAGGACATTTCCAGCACAGGTGGTCACCCACTGGTACAGGTTTGCTTGGAGTTGTTGTGGTGCCTCCATCTGTAGAGATACTTCAACCCAATTGGATACAGTCCTGAGCAGCCTGCTCTGGTTGACCCCGCCTGAGCCAGATGAACTCCAGAGGACTCTGGAAGTAGGAGGAATTTGTAGGGCTCCAGAACTCACTTCCAACCTCATACATTCTATTGGTGTCTACATTTCAGTGTCATTTATACACTGTAACTTTGTGATCTGCTGGGTTTTATTTTTTTAAAGCTAAAGATTTTCAGTACTCACCTTCCTCTTCTCTCTTTGGTATGCTTAAAGGCATTCATTTCAAACTGTCCTCAAGAGCCAGATTTAGAAGTTTATGAAGTTGCAGATATGCCCTTAAAAAAAATATAGGGCTAAGCCCTCCTTTCCTGATCTCTGCTGTCTACCCAGTTAATAACATCATGACAAGGGTGGTAACAATCATACTTGACTTGTGAAACAAGAAAGAGCAAGAGAGAAGAAGAGCAGCAGTTTAGCAAAAGCAAACTGAAATTAGTGTGGCAAAAACCAATCCCTGGAACAGGGAGAAGGGAATAAAGACACACTTTTAGAATCTGCTGATCTGTTTCTATGAAATTTAACACAGAACAGTGGATTAAATTCCCCTGAGCTCTGAGAAAAATCTATCAGGTAACAAAAGATTCAATCTAACATCACCTCTGAGGCTAGTGACTAATTAACATCACCACCTGAGACTAATAACTGCTGGCTAGCTGACCAGCAGCCACTCAGCACCCAAGTCACCCAGGGCTGGGCAGAAGCACTGCTGGTGGTTACAGGCAGCAGGAGGAGCCCGTGAAGGTGTTGCCATAAAGTCTAAAGGATGGAGGGTAAGAGGAACTGGCAATACTGTAGGGCAAAAAGGACTAGGAGAGGATCACAGGGAATATGAGCAGAGAAAAAGCAGTAATCCTTCTGGTGGGAAGGTTGCTGAGGGGATCAGGGATGAAGGAGAGAAATCTACAGGCAGTGAAGCTTCATTAGTTCCACTAATCACAGACCAATTTGTTTACAGGAAAGTAGTTTGGTTTGTTTGTTGTTTGCCTTACAAGGATGAACAGGTGTCTTAATATATTCTGTATGTGGAAGAACAGCCAATACTGAGAGCACTCTGTTCAGGCTCAATTTATAAATGTAAAAGTGATTCTGCACTCAACAGGAAGGATAAAAATGGTATCCTGCTGTTCACAGTGGGAGACAGAATTTAAATATCCTGTAATATAATTTGGTACATCACCACATGTCAGGCTTGACTTTCCTAATTTACACCAGTAAATTCTTACACAGGAATAAATCTTTTCAATTCAAAGCCCTAAGTTCTGACTTACACCAGGGCAAGTGGAAGAGCATGAGGCCCTCCCTACCTTAATAAAATTTGTCATCTACTGTTAAATGCATTAACGGCAGACAGGATCACATGTTAGAGTTCTATTACAAGACAACAATATTGGCACTGGATTGAAAGGGGAAATAGAATACTATTTGCTGAGAAGTCATTTACATCATCATTCACAAATATCAGTTAATAGGTAGCAGTGTTCTCTAGCTTCAGCTGCTTCTGTACTGAAAGGATCAATGATATTACAACTAAAAAAAAATCAGAAGCAGCCACCTTGAGGAAAAACTAAAGGATAGCTTTAACATAACACACTGTCACGTTCCATTTGACATGATACAAGGTCTCAACAAAGGCATCCGTTCTGTCACCAAAGCCACACCTGAAGCTATACAGAGAATGGTTTCATTCCTCCAGTTCCCCAACTCTTCCTCAGTAGAGCGGTGTTTGGCCACAGATATATCGTTTGGGGAAAACAACAGCAAACCAATCGCAATGCAAATAACCCTTGCCTAAATTCATCTCAATAACTTTTTTTTAAGTATTCCATTTCTAAACAAACTTCCCCCATGTACAGGTACCACAGATTTCAGCACATTTGCATTTTTGAGCCCAAGTGGCCTCTGCTGGCCCCAATGCCCTGCCATACAGCCCCATCCCACCTGCCTTCGCTTGCATGTACGCAATGATTCTGCACCAGGAAACTTCAAGACAAGATGGCACAGAGACTCCTACACAGACATGTAATTTAACTGCTGAAAATTATTTCCTTTTTATGCCAACAGGATCTGCATCAGGGAGACTTAAAAAAGGGTTTTAAACTTTGCACCAAGAATCAAAACTGTTGGCTTTGCTCAGATCTCATTCTTTGCACAGATGACAGACAGATGAATGACCAGCAGAACAAAATAGGTGGACCAGTGCTAAGGAACACCAAGAGAGCAGGTAGCTACATACACAAATTAGAAGACTGAATGTACAGGAACAGAGACCACAGAAGAGATTCAGCATGAAAATTCAGAAAGAGAGCACACAGAGAAATCCATGCATGAAATAAATCATTAGGCAACTACATCCTTCCCCTTTTCCATACTGCAGAACATAACTGCTAAAGGCTTTACAATGCCTTTGGCTGTCTCAGCATTCAGAATGAGAAAGACAGCAGGGCTAAACACAAATATACAGGGAAAAACATTACATTAAAACAGCTTTTACAAGAGAAGGTATATCCTGGATCAGAGGAAAAGGGGACATAGAATACAAGTGACCTCTAATTCAGGTCCAAGATGCAACTAGGAGTAAAAGAAGTTAGACATCATTTGAAGGAAAATCAAATAAAATAAAAATCAATATAGAAAGACTTTCCATTTGGCTAAATTAGATTTCAGCCCTGAACTTAACTAGGATGATTAAGTCAGATTTCTCCACATCATTTCTTGGTCAGGAGATGAGTAGGTCATCCTTGATTTCTCCTTCTGAACCTTCTCTAAATCTACAGATGCCTGTACACTTGAGAGCTGCTTCCTTTGATTTCCTAAAGCTTTGCAGCAATCGGTCTCTTCAGAAGCTCAGCAGAGGTATCAGAAGACGTGGCTATCTGAGGGAGGAGGACAGCTTCAGCCAAAGAGTATTAGTTGTGTGAAGCAGCAATAAACTCCAGAGAGATACCTGCCTGGACCTGAGAAAGGCCAAATTACTCCCAAGCTGATCAATCTTTTAGAGATCTTAGCTTGCCATCCAGATCTTTTATGGGAAAACACCACAGAGAAGACGTGGTTTTTCCCTTAAGATTACAAGCCAAAAAGGTGTATATTTTTAAGTAAAGTGTTTCTCTAGTAGAGATGAACAACAGGACTGAGGTAGTAAGAACCACAATTAAAACTTAAAATTGATCTCAGGCTACCCCTATAAATCTTTCATTATTCTTACCATTAGCATTAGACAGACTTCTATAATAAAACAAATATCATCCCTCAGAGGGCAGGTAGAGAAATCAGCTTTCATGCTTGCTAACTGAAAGACTTGGTGAAGAATGCAAAGCACTAAGGTGCATCCAGATCATGAAGTCTTACTCTTCAAAGAATTTTCATCATTACCCAGATACTTTTCAGATAATTTCTGGAAGCATGTTAAAAAACATTTTCTTCTCTTCACATTTAACAAAAATAAAACTCAAGCAGTAGAAAAAATAACTTTCAGTGTTTTGATAAATCTAAAGCAGTTTCAGGATTGTTAGGATCAATCTTCTCATGCATTACATGAACTTTAATGTCATCAATTAAAGGCAGGAGGAAAATAATCAGGCTTAATAGGTTTAGCCAAAATACAGCCACTGGCATTCAACCACGTGCCAACAGTTGCAAGCTTTCTGGAGCAGAAACGCACCACACCACCTCTGATGTTCCTATACAATAAATCTATTCTTTTTTAAAATGTATTCCACTTCATAGCTATAAAAACAAGGTCAAACTTATATCCACATAGCTAAAGTGACCTTGAAATAATTAAAAGATGAACAGGTACGCATCATTTTTCCACTCAATTTGGTACACACAAAAGCATTTATTTTATTTCTGCTTTTCTAGCAACAGGTGGCACTGTCAAATACCACTTTCAGAAGTGTCTGTTGTGCACCACATCATTCTATAGTCAAGTGGAACATCTGCAGGCAAACGTAGCTAAAGTAATTTTCCTTTCTGCTTCCCCTAAACAGAACAGAAAATACATCTTGCAGTGTTTTGCTTTCTGTTTTAAACTGTAACAATGCTTAAACACATTTTTACTACAGTTAGAAACTCAGGAGAAATATCTTATTATTGTTTTGAAGAGTATGCTACTTTAGACAAGTGGCAAGCAGATAAACATGCTACATGCTCCAGCAAACTGTAGAACAATATTAAAAAAAAAAAATTAAAATGGGTAGTCTTGCAGCACTTTCAGCTACTGTTTTGTGACCTGTTAAAACATGTAATATTACTATTTTTTCCTTACATTTCCATATTTTCCCAAATACTTAGATAATGTGCACGGTTGGCAAATAAAGCACCCTCTTCATTTCCAAAATAAGCTTTTTGCTACTCTCCCCCTTCCAACTGTTTTTCCACCTTTCTCTCTCTTCCAAACTCACCAGTTTCATTCTCTGTGCAACATTCACTCTATGTGCTGCTACCTTTTCTCTCCCACTAGCAGTACCCTGGTTCTGCAGTCCCAGTTTCAAAAGGATGTTTAACAGCTGCAACACAGAGTCAGAATCCTGAGCTCTGTATATATGAGGCTGACCACATACATTTATTTTTCTTTTAAATATTTCTAGATTTGCCACTTCTCCAGTGAAATTTTTGTAGTTCCAACTCAGACACAACATGCTTTTCACCTGAGCTGTTCACATGAGGGATGTACCTCGCAGGAGAGCATACCAGACTTCAGATTTTAATTTCTTTTGTTTCAGAGCAAAATGCACTGGAAGCCCCAAAACAACTTCTATTTGTGTCAGAGCAAGGAAGGAATTAAACGCCAAAGCTGGTTTAAGTATTTGGGTTATTCTGGCAAAAGCATTAAATCAGTCTTAAAATTACTACATGCCACTAGGCAACCTTCCACTCTTTCTCCAAAGATCAGCCACATCCCTGCAATTTCACAGCACTTCCTAATGCAAAGCATGCCCAGACTCCATTGACAGTGTGCTGACACGACATGCTTCACTTTCCATTGTCCACTGTCCTTAGCCGTTCATTATCTTGACTGCTGTTCCTACAGGATAATGATACACTTGGCCTCTGCCTGTGACTAACACATTTTGCTACAGGGCCTCTTTTAATTGAAACACATAGCATATACTTTCTGTTTTGGAGCAACAGCCAAACATTTAGTAGAGAAGTTATTTGCTTCCCCAACTGGTAGAAGGCAAAAAGTAAATATGTTTTTAAGCAGGGGATATACAGCCCAAATAAAATAGCACCTCTTTCGTTGTACCAAACTTGGGGATTCTCACTGTGATCTAAGGAACATTGACTCCAAGTTCTGCTGTGCTGAAAGATGCCTTCTACCAAGAAATCCCCCAACTATAAACAGTTTCAACAATAATGAAACATATATGACATTGCTAAGAAGTTCTCACCTATTAAACCCCCCCCCCCCCCCAAAACCCATAAACAAAAACCCCAACCTGCTTTATGTCTTGGTCCCCATATAATGACTTCAATTCTAAAGAACCAGAATGTATTCTTTTAACTACAGAATGATTTAGAGCTGAGCTTAGCCAAAAGCCAGCAATCAGCTCATAGCTACAGCAGATGTTTCCCAGCTGAAGTCAGTCTAATTCTCTTACCCAGTGACAAGAAACCGGACATCTAAGACTCAGGAGCTGTCATATTTAGGTTCTCAGTGATAAGGAATTAGGACTAGAAAAGTTACTGGGCATGAAACTGTCACACGTTTAAGTAAGATGATAGCTTGGAAAAAAGGGCAGGAGATTTTGTTTTAAGGATTCATTAGCAAAAGTCTGAATGGTAAAAATACTCAGTTCTTTCAACTCCCGTTGAACACAAAAACAAACAAACCATCTCTCTATCTGGCTAACAGAAGCAGCAGCCAATGCTTGCAGCAAAAAAGCCAACAACCCCATATAGTAACTTGATGCACCAGGCAGAAATTGTTATTTTTAATTAAGATAAAATTACTAATTTCTGACATTAATCACATCAATTTTTGTTTCACTGAGTTCTCAGTTACACTGCCCATATGTCAGCAAGAAACCCTATTAATAAATACTTGAGCTCCAGTTTATATTTTCACATTGCTGTCCTGCATATGTTTAAACTGTGTCTTTGCAGCATATCCTAACACGTTCTGGTTGCCCTGGCCCCAGACATACCTCAAGATTGCTTCATTTAATGCCAGAAGTAAATAAACTCTGTACAAACACAGGAAACCTATGACAACAGTATCCAGTCTGCAGCTACGTAAAGGACTCCGACACCTGGCCCTCAGCCTGAAAATCAGACATGCTCATCTCCAGGAGGTGTAACCGCCCAGCAGTTGGAGGTAACATCGATCTCAGTGCCAGGACAGACCAATTCTGACCCACAAGAACAGTTAACTGTGGCCCACAGATGTGTATGCCAAGCAGTGAAGCCTGCAGTAGAGCAAATACGTGTTTTGGCACCAGCTCCCTCCAGGAGCTCTTGAGTCTGGCCATTTCAAGTTCAGCAGCCATCACAGCTGACATGGTATAGCATAACAAAGGCTGGTTGGACTGGTATTTGCAATGAGAGATCACTTTTCACTGCTATCAGACAGATTGCCTAGTAGCTGTACATAAACACATGCTTGTTTGAAGTGTTGCAGTCGCAGAGAACCCCCATTACAGCGACCCCCCCAGCCCCCAACAAGTTACCCCATCCTCCATCCCACTGACTCAGTGCTGCACCAAGTGCGATGGTGCCGGGACTCCAAAGGGAGGAAGTGATGCCTCAGAGCAACGTACTCTCATTTATTATGAGCAACACAGTAGGTTAAGATTGAAAAGGTAGGTTTCTGCTGTGCAAGAGAATAACTGTTACAGGAGATAGCAACAGGCGTGCTCTATAATACTTTTTAAATTGTCATCTTGATTTATATATAAGATGAGCATGTAAAGCATCACATGTCCTGCATGATTATGTTTGTTTATGTGCAGATCATCAAGGTTTAGCTGCTAAGGGCAGTAAATGTTGCACTGATCATTGCTGCAAAGCCAGCTAATCCAGATATCTGCTTTTCAAAAACCAGTAAACTAAAAAGACATACATTATCTTCATTGAGCAATTAAAATGAAATTTTATTTATGTAAGTTTGGGCTATTCCAATCTGCTTTAATAAACAACAAGAGTAGACTGCATAAGCAATAGTCTTTTAGAGGACTTCTGAAAATAAACTACTAGTAAATCTTCCCTGCATGTGGAACAATATTAAATTTCAGCTCTGCCTCTAGCATAATTAAGTACCCACAACAGCATAAAACCTTCATTAAATTACGGTGTTTGGAGTGAAATGTAAATTTGTCTTTAGATATGAGGTTGATATTTCAACCCCTTCACAGCCTGAATATCATTACAGGGGGCAGAGAGGGGGAAGCCACAGTGTAAGCAATACAGAGTTAGAGTGCTGGTCCTCTCTGTGCTGCATAATCAGTAAAGATAACAATTAAATACCCATGTCTCTGCCACCTCCCCCCAAGGGAGAAAAAGCAAAAAAAGGAAAAAAGCAAAAACCTTAAGGTTTTTAACTACTTCCTTACTAAAAACAATGACTAGTTTTTTACTTCTTATGATATTCATGTGGAAGTTATTTTCATCAACAACAGCCCTCTTCACAGGAAACGAAACAAAACAAAACCCGCTCTGTCCAAAATTAAAAAGCAGCTAAAAGGCTCAATTATGCACCCTTTCAAAGTCTACAGCACTTCAGTCACTGTTTACAAGAGCATGGACTAGCTACTAAGAGAGTGAAGTACAATACTAGCTGCTTTTCACAGATAGAAACAATTTCTATCACGTCCTCAATTCGCTACCAGAGAGGACATCAGCTACTCCATGAAGATTCTCCTCCCCTGTTCCCAGGGCATTCAGAGAGCCTCATCTCTGCAGCCCTCCACATACTCAGCAAAGATCCAACTGATGCCTGTATTTATTTAACACTGGACGACCATCCTGGGCAGCACATGCCCACAGATGAGAGCATCACTGAATGTCCTTTTCCATGGGGCCAGTCGCCCCTACGCTGAGAGGTGAAGGGCTGAACTGAAGCACCCAAACCTTCTCTCTGTAATACAGACTTCTTGAGCTGAGTATCTTGTGGTCAGAGTTGGGACCTGCTGAAACATTATAAACGTGTGACTGTGACACCACACAAAGCTACAGGAAACGTCTAATATCGTATCTGGTGAAGGACCAGACAAGATCAATTAATTTTTGGTAACAAACAGTCAACACTTAAAAATTAAGATGATTTTATGCTGATCTATACTTTTGATAAATTAATAAAGATGACACTGGATCAGGTTTCTACTTAAATTGTAGATTACATTTTAAACCCCTTTGTGTGTGTACCTCCTGACTCGTAGGCAAAAGTCAGAAATTATCTGACTATCAGTCTGGGCTTTTTTGGAAGGCCAAGTACAGGAAGGAGGCACCCACAATCACATTTTAAGCATATACTTGGGGAAAGAGCAAGAAGAGAAAGCCTTGTACAAAGCAACTTCCTATTTTTTCCTCTTTCAAGTGCTTTACAAATTAACTTACCTGCAACAATATGAAATACTAAAATTATTTTTCAATATCCCAGTTTTTTCAAAATATCAGGATTGAACAAAAGGCTTCTGGATTACACTTAACCCCAGAACCACAGTGTCATTTTGCCTAGAAAATACCCTTAAAACCATCAAGTCCAACTGTTAACTTCCCACTGCCAAGGCCACCACGAAACCACATCCCCAAGCACCACACCTACACATCTTTTCAGTATTTCCAGGGATGGTGACTCAGTGTTTTTCATACAACAAAACACTGTCCCTTTAAATATTTCTGTGTCTATGTATGCTTTCTAGAAAACACTTTCATAAAGACAGTAGCAATATTAGTGATTTTCTTTTTTATAAGGAAAACCGAGGCTTCTGGACACTGCCCACATGCCTTCCTCACAAGATTCAGAGTGGCAACTCAAGTCTCCAGCTCTCATTCAGTCTTAATGGCCAGAAACTGACCTCACATTTTTTGAGTGTCTGGAAAAATTAGAGTGCTTTTCTTGTGCAGCATACCTGTGTTTCTGAATATGCAGATGCAGGGTAATAAAACACTTCAGAAAGCCTAATATAAATATTACTGTAAAACAATTACTGTCAGTTTAAGAACTTCAAGTTTCCATATATTATTTGAGCTTGGAAAGATAACACCCATGAATCTACCTTGTCACTTCAGCTACTTACACTGTAAGTTAGAACACAGTTCAGTAGTTTTCTGGTTTGTCTACACATCATATTGTTTGGAAGCCTCACAAGATGGTTTACAGCAACCAGCATTTTAGAACATACGTCTTCATCTACTGAAATCTAGGAAGTGTGTACATTAAAAACAAGCTCCTACTATTAAATTGTGATAATTACTTCCCTGTATTTATCTCCAAATGCTACTACAGCCAAAAAAAGAAAAAAGCAAACATTCAAGTACCTATTTACCGACATTCTCTTTATAATGAGAACAACAATAAAAGCTATTAGATGGTACACAGCTAAAGGAAAAAGCTTTTCCTTTAGGTCAAATATATCAGTACTGGCTTGTAATAAAACAGAAAGATTATTCCTTTAAAATCCTTTAATTATTGATATCCACAGTTCTAATCCTCAAGTCATTGTTGAGGCCCCTTTAATGTTTGTGTTATACTGTTTAAATTTTGGTGTCAAGACTTTTTTCCCCAATACTAAACCACTCATGCTTCACTTCTGTAATTTATGTCATTTTAGAAGCCCTTAATTTAATTAAAACCTTGTAAAACTAAGCAGGTTTGACTTAATTTTCTATATGCAAAGGAAGAGAAGCACATTATTTGGATATTTTGTTTGAACAGCTCATTTCAAAATTTATTATAGGTTACTATCATACCGAGAATAATAAAGATATATTTTTAATTACTTTTGCTCACAAGACCAGGCTAATACATATTCCATCAATATTATGATCCCCTTGGATGGAGAGAAGCTAAATGCTAACCCAAACAGATTTTAAAGCTATAATTACTTGGTAAACAAGGGAATCACACTAAATAATTATACATAAGAATTCATATTAAATTTAACTAAAAGTTTTTTAAGTTCCTCTGTATTGTAAATTTTTCTCTTTTGCTCCTGTCTGCTGCAGTGTCATTGAGCATATCATTATCCCTGTGACATTGCTCTCCAAATCTGTTTTAGACAAAGCAGGCAGGCTCTGTGCAGCACACGCTACTGCCTTACTTCTCTCTCCGTGATGAAGTGCAGATAAAGATGCAATGCCACTTCACGTTCACCATATTAAACAGCAAAATGTGGCTTTGATGATGCAGTGCCCAACCGAAAAGCAACAAACCAGGAGGTCACCTGGGCAAGGTCACGCAGAAAGATTAGAAATAATCTGCTTTAAAAATATTATTAGGGCTTTTTGTTACCAAAGGCTCTCTGGTTAGCTGAATGATAAACACTGCTATTTGTCACATTAAAACACAAACCAAAAAAAGATTTTCCTGCTCTTTTAACCACACAGCTACTAAAAAACCCCAACTTTTCCTTTACAAGGACTGATGACTTGCTTTGCAAAATTCAGTACTTTGGTATTAGCGAGAAAGGATCTCCTTGAAAGACCACGCTAGCACTGAGCTCTGCAAACACAGCCAAACCAAGTTCCTCAGAACAGTCTTTCAAAGAAAGACACAAGCTGCAAAGACTAATAATTTCACTAGAAGCCACTTCTCTCCTCTGAGCATTCCCGCTCAGCCCCAAAACACATCAACAGCGAGCTCTGCTGAACCCGCCAGCAGTACAGCTAAAGGTCACGGGATTTCATGCCCCTGTTCCACAGTGAAATCACCTGGTAACGTCATAGTTATTCAAGAGCAGCATTTATCACCTGGCACTGGCAAGAATTCACCAAGCTTCCAGAAAAGCAAAACATCCATTTGTTCTGAGCACACAGGAACACACGTGATTAAGGGTTGTGCTTTTTGGACCTGACCCCAAACTTCCCAAGGTGCTCAAAAGCTTTGCTGACAAGTTCGCTGGACTTAAAACATCCGACTACAGTGGCCACACTTACCAGGGAATTTGGCCTGAGACAGCATAAGCACTGCAGGCCATACCATGGGGTACTACTCGATAATCATACTCATCTAAATACTTACAGGCTAAGAACTGGTAATGTTGCTTTTTAAACTGCTACAAAATTATCTAATTGTAGGATGATGTTATGATTCTGTATTCTGTAGCGGATTTTAAAACTTTAATCAGACCAGAGAACAGCAAAGATGAATCACACCTTATTAAAAAATAAATTTAAAAAAAATAAAAATCAAACCTTGCCGTTAAGCTCCTTTGGCACGCTCAGCACACAGAACACTTTGTACCAAGAAGTAGTACAGCAGTAGGCAGTGGTTTAATCCACTAAGTAGCTCTGTAACATTTGGTCTATGTTAAAGAAAACTTAAGTCCCAATTTTTAAATAAGTTTGCTTAGCTAGTCCAATACTGCCATCAAAACCTGCCCCACAGTCTCCTACAGCCTCAGGACCAAATCCTAAGACCCACCCTGACTCAGTCACTCACAGAGCACGTGACCAAATCTCCTCTTGCGTCATTAGCCCTATTTGATAAATACTCCTGCCCTTAGAAAGCTGCGTAACCTCACCTAGCAGCGTAACCCCCAGCTGAAAGCACATCTCACCACAGCTCTGCTTTGACACAAGTCCCGCAGAACATGGCACCAACCTCGTAACAGCCAAATTCACCTCAAGTCATCAGGAAGCTCTTGATTTACATCTGATAGGCATTTGATCAAATTAAGGATTTGCATCTTTCCCCAAACTTAGCTCTCCACACAGTAGGGCTTTAGAGCAGCAACTACTACTACTACTTTTTCTTCCAAATGGCCTTTCCTCTGCTAACGCCAAAGCCTGGCGTTCTGAAAGGAGCCGGCTTCTCCCAGCTTAGGGGGAGAAGCAGCTGAAATTGCTCTGTGCCCCAAAATAATAAACTCATGCCCTGAGAATAAGCAGCTACCAAACAGGAACTGCCAGGGAAAAGCCGAATCAGTAACCTCCACTCACAAGCCAAGTCAGCGCTTACACAGGCTGCCTAAAGCTTTTGCTTAACCCTGGACTACAGCAGTAGTTAGAAACTAAAGAGTTTTTTCTTCTGAAAAGTCTCACGTTTTGACTTTCCGACAATAAAAAGGACAAACTGAGCAAGCCAGCGAAGCACAGCGAGCTGTGTAAGTAAGGGGGTAAAGCTATTTCCAGAATACTCCATCCCACAATACTCTAAGGGATCACAGTCAAAATGCATGAACATATTGTGCTGAGACCTGTAGGGATGTATGCTCCATCTAGTGCAAAACACCTTGACTGAGAAGCTGCAGCAAGGGGTTGGGCCAAATGACCTCCCAAGGTCCCTTCCAAGCTAAATTATTAGATCATTTTATGGCCTAAAGTCTGGAGTATTTAAATCTAGAAACAAGATAAAGATGAGAGAGCAGGGAGCTACCGGACAGGCTTCAAATTAAAATTCAGCTTGACATATGGGCAAAATGTTTCGGGGAAAAAAAAAAAAAAGAAAGAAAGAAAAAAAGAATTCACAGCAGTGAGAAAAAGGGGAAGGTTTTTCCTGTATGCAAAAATACTCAACTGCACACAGACAGATGAGAAACAAGTAATTCTGCAGTAAAAAAAAAAAAAAAAAAAAAAAAAAAAAGCTGCTGGCTGTGGCAGATCACAAGCTGCACATGAATCAACAATATCATGCTGTTCCATACTTTCTAAATATATATTGTGTTTATATTTATATAGGGCTGTATAAACAAGAAAACAGACTCTGAAATAATCCCTCCAACTCTGCTCAGTCACAGATCTGCACATAGGTTGCAGGGAAAGGCAGACAAGGTCCAGAAAAGTGCCACAAGGATAAGCAGAGAAAGCATGACCTACATAAAACCAGACTTTAAAAAAAACCCTAGATGATTTAGTCTGAAGAGGAGTTGACAGAGCAGAGGAAAGGCATGGGACAGGATAACGCACTTTCAACTGCATATAATGCAGAAGTAAAAAGGAAAGGAAGAGTTTTATTCATATCCATGCAGTTATTTAGGTAGCAACAGCAACCCAACTGCACAAAGCAAAGGTTGAAATTACAAAATAGTTTTTAATGATTGTGGTGGTTCAGCCCCAACCAGAGGCTGAGCACCACATGCTGCTCGCCCACTCCCGAAGGAGGGAGTTGGGATAAGGACAGTTTACTGACAAATCACCATTAAAGGGGAATAACAACAGCAAATTTCACTCACACCCAGTGATAACACAGAATACCTTACTGACTAGACAATAACAGAGTACCGCACAAGGTGAGGACTGACCTAACATCCTGACCACACTCAGACTGTCCTGGAGACACCCAGGCATGCCCCTCAGCACCAGCCCCTTTTATGGGGAAGCAAGTCAGGCGGTGTGGAAGCAGGCCAGGATAACTCAGCTCACCTGTGCTAACTCAGCTCACCTGGGCTGGCTGCTTAAGGAGGTTGACTCTGGCCTGGCCAGAACCAGGCCAATGATAAAGCTAATGACTTGGGTAGGTGGGATAGAGGTTTCATCATCCTTGGAGGTCTCTACAAATGGCTTAGCCAAATACTTGATAAGAATGACATTAAGGAGACTGCATCCTGTCCTCATGCAAGAAACGAACCAGAGTGACTCTTAAAGTCATCTCCAGTCCTATTTTTATATGATGCTATCATTTCTGCTTGGCTGGAGGTTGCAATGTTATCTAACACTGTATGACTGTCATAACTGCAAACATTATTTGGTTTTGCTTGCAACTCACTGCCCTCGCAGCCCGCACTCCCAACAGTGGGTCTTGCGCCTTCGATGTCATTCAAGCATGCCCTGAATCCCAATAAATTAGTGGCAGTCCTCAGGCAGAGACAGGTTAAGGGGTGAAGTCCAATGTAAAGCCAGTGAAACCGCATCCCAAAACTCAGGGAAGGAGGATGGCTGCTGAAGTACACTGCTGTGCATTTTTGGATCAGCCCTGATCTGTAGAAAAGCCAAATGCCCCTATTCAGCATGAGGGCTTCAGACCACCTCCAAGAGCTGTGTGGGTGTGCGTGTGGTGGGGGGTCAGAAGGTTTACCACACTTAACTCAGAATCACACAAAGACTGAATCTTTTATAGTCTCTATGAAAATATTTCAAAAAATATTCTTTTCCCTTTAATTCTTGTGATGATTTGCATTACAATGGTGGGACTTCTTTTTATTTTGACGAGCTTCATCTCAGTCCAAACCAGCTCAGTTATAAGCACACCTGGTTAAGAACTCGGTTTGCTCCAAAGCATCAAGTCATCTCATGTGCAGTCTGGTATTTCACAGAAATCTTATTATCCCATTATGAAGTGCTTAGGTTAAAAAAAAAAAAAAGAAAAAAAGACTATATCAGTAAAATCTACATATACTTTCCCACTGACACTAATTAATTATTTGCCTTTAATCAGTGGAATCACAGAATCACAGAATTGTAGGGGATGGAAGGGATCTCAAGAGATCCAGTCCAACCCCCCTGCCAGAGCAGCTTAGGACAGAAAATGGAAAAACGTATCATTTATCAATTCTTTTCAAAACCGTAACTTTAATGCAATGCAAGTAATTCAAAGATTGGTGTTTGTGTCCCCACACCCTTGATGAGGGAACAGAGGACCACGAAGGCTGCTGCTGCCAGCAGAATTATACTCTAGTCAACAGTATTTTTGCAGCAGTAAATACAGCAGTGTTGGGTGTGAATCACTGCTTCCTTTGTTTCTGCTTTATTTCTGATTTTCAAGTAGTCACCAGTGAAACACTGTGCTCAGCCTTTCAAGCATTATGTAAACTCCAAAATAAGAGACAGTTCACTGGCTAGGACTGCAGCTCAGCACATGTGCTGCAGCAGTTCGGCTCTTCCATGCAAGCTCATGTGCTTTCTTCATCTGGGGTCTCCACCTGTAAAGTAAAGAAACTCCACGCTGTGGTTTCTTTTCAGATGTTCAGTTGTACTTGACCTTCAAACCCCTAGTTTTTTCATGAATGTCACAAATTTCTCAGACTCCTCTCCAAACACCTCCCTGCTGCTGTTAGACACAAGTATTCAGAGCAAGATTTACTCTACGCTCTTCTAGAACAGCATGAAAAACCTCTCCTTGAAGACATTCCCACCATCCTTTCTCCAAGATTTTATCTCTTTTTGCACTAGTTTGCACAAAACAACCCCCAAAAACATTCTCCTAGCCTCTCTCACCCAAATCTACACCATCCTAAAGTTGGTGCTTTTTGATTACCAACTTCTATGTCCCAAGTTTCCTCAACCTTAAAGGGAAACACCAACGTCTGGGTTCAGTCTGCAGGCCTCGCATCATATGCCTACCAAGTGAGTCAGCACAGTAATCATGTGCCTGAGCTGAATCCAGATAAAAGATCTGTAGAGCCTCATTCAATGAGAGCAGAAAATTCCCACTTGGCTCTGCTTTTTCATGGCTGTATTACAATCTCACACTATGCAACTCTAATTTTCCTGAGGGAATGTATTTTTTTGCTGTTCCTCTGAATATAACACTAATCTCATCATGTTATTTGTCATCTCACGCTTATGGCTTCCAATACTTTTTTGTGACCTGTGCATTCTATAGAAAACAAAGCCCAACAACTACACCTGACTTAAAGGCTACTAACATACTGACCACCACAACATTTCACCCGTGGGTTTGAGCAGCAGGACACCCTCCTTCTGCTAACAGTCTTCCAAGGCACAAAAACCATTTTGCTTTGCATCGCAGCTCAATTCTTCACATTTAATGGAAGTTGACTTAAACCAAAGACTAAAATCAACTCACAAGAAAAACAGAACAGGCCTCTCCCCACGCTGCCACTCCCTCCCTTCCACAAACACCACTGCCACACAGATGCGCTCCGAAGAGCTGCTAAACCTGTTTTTGGAAGGTGATTTGAAAGAACACTGCAATTTAACTTAGAAAGGAAATTAAAATTTTGGCAGGGCTGGAATACAAAAATCCAGGCCACACTTCAAAAACCCCACAACAAAGCAAAACATGCAGAAAGGTGAATGCAACACCTTTTATTTTTGCTTTATTCAATGAGTACAAAAAATTTCAAGTCTGAGATGAGAGCATTTTATCTTTGTATCTAAAAATATAACCCCTACTTTTACAGAAAGCTTTTTATACTGGATGCAATGATAACACAAGCATTAGGAGTTTAAAGAAAGGCAAGACACAGGCAACTGAACTCCCTGTAAAATTTCTAAAGAACATTTCCTTAACCTACATCCAAGTCTGAGTAATTTCTGAAATACTTCACTGACTGCAAGAGAAAACGTAACCTCTTCGCAAGGGCGCACTTAAGCTGGCGGCTTCTTGTTAGGGCACACGAACGCCTCTCAATACTAGGAATTGCTGAGCAACATGAGGGATTGTGAGCCTGAGGGACACTGGGAAAAGAGGGGAAAGCACGCAGATCCTCTCTGCACTCTTCAGAAGGCATTTCTACGTTTGAAAAGATAGCGAGCGCTGCTGAGGTTGAGGGTTACTTGCCTGGGACTTGCTGAAGCAGCGCCGAGTATGGTGAGGGCTCCATACAGGGACTGATGCAGGGAACGTGCAAGGTAAAGATAAAATAGAGAAGCAGCAGGGACTGCGGGCACTGTGAAACGTGATAGGGAAGAGTGGGAAGAGCCTCACTCCCTGCTTCCAGCACTGCCACAACAGAGTCCAGTTCCTGTGAACACTGACCAGCTCAGACACAAACATCCCAACACAGCGCTGTGTCACCCTACTTACAAGTTCACAGCTGATTAGTTTAAGCCTCACAACAGGTGTTCAGGGTTCAACTCTAAATCTGCTCTTCAAACATTCTGAAATAAGTATTCCTACTTTCCACACCTCAATAGAAGTTCCCTCCCCATGTCAAAAATAAAACTCATTTTTAGGCCAGAACGTCTTCTTATCGCAAGTCACAAAAGCAGTAGGAAGAATGTATCTCATTCTGGGAAGCCTTTAATTTGTATACACACTTTGCCTCAAACTTAAAAGGAAAAACAAACATAAAAATCCCAAACATTCTAGGCTAGCACTTTATTGTGCCAGAAAAATTGACTTTAATTTGTCTAAATTTAGCATGTGGGAAGAAGCACATTTCAGTGGAGCCTAAAAATACAGCTTCAACCTTAAATTAAAGGGACAAGTAATTTCCCAAAGAAGTGCAACAGCTTCCCCAGGCAAGTTTTTCAAACCAGTTTGCAAGTCAACTTAGTACTTTTATAGATAAAAGTTCAAGGTCAAGGGGCAACCTTAGTTCATACAGCCTGACCTCATGTACTGCAAGGTGCTGTGACATTTCATTTGATGTCTGCTGGTTTAAGCCCAATAATCCATGTTAAACTGTGGCAGAACTAGTCCGCACATCAAGATTCAAGAGCTGGATGACAATTCACCACTTCCTTTGGTATGCGATCCTAACGCTTACACATCTGTCCCTTCCTCACTATTTCTCTGACTGCATAGGTAAGGATTTGTAAAAGCAGTGCTGATTTGTCCATTTCTGAGTCCTAAAGTTTCTCAATTATTCCATTTCTCATTAGCGTCACTTAATATGCCCTTACTTCTCAGCTGTAAAGCTTAGTTTCTGATCGAGTCAGAATACATTATGTTTGAATACAGGCAGGATCAGTATAGATAATTCTATATTACTCCCTGCCCTCATTATTTACCGCTTTGGTAATCTTGGTGTCATTTGCACATTTTATCACGGCTCCATGTACTTCAGATCAATGATGGAACTGTTAAATGGTGTCAAGCACAGTGCTGATCCCTACGGAGCTGCACTCTATTATTATGACTAATTTTTTAGGTTTGTCAGTTGGCCGGTTCTTAATCCCTTTAACTTGTGGCTCGCTGATACAGGGCAGTGCTATTTTCCAAACTGGGATGTCATGCAGTGTGAAGAACTGTCTTTCTAAAAGGGCTGTTACAGCTCCACCTTCACCTTTATCAGCCAAACTTTTGAACTTCCCTATGTGCCAAAATAGAGCTTGCTCAAGATTCATTTCCTGTAAAGCTACGAATACTGAGAGAGCTGCAACCCTATCCCTTCCTCCTTCGTCAGTCAGTCTTTCGAGAGATTCCCAATATCCGTCCCAGGCCTGATGTCTGGGCATTCAGTCTGCAGTTATGCCAAGTCTCTTCATGTCTCTCTCCAGAACAGAAGATTTCTGAACAGGCAGGGAGACACTTGGAATAACTACAGATAGAATACCTGATTTTATCACGTTCTTTCCATCTCACCTCCTGAACAGAAACAGGCATGGTGAGAGTAGTTCATGGTGCCAATGCTGATGCATTTACACAGTTAATGACATGCTTTTTTTTTTTTTTGGCATCAGCATTGGCACCATGAACTACTCTGGCTGTTAGGACACAGAAAAATGCCTTTATAAATTATGTCCACTGTAGACAAATCAGAACCCCCCTTCTTCTTACTAAACTTTCTGAGCCCTACACAGAGGCAACTCTAGGATTTTAACCCTAGTTTTTAGAAAGGAGACTGTGGTAACTGCAATGAATTCTGTAAGAACCTGAAATGCTTCTGATTTATCTGAACTTCAGCTGCCAAATAACATCCAGAAACTGCCCTTCCATACAATTTTCCATCCACTCCTCACTCTGTAGTATCTCCTATACTGCTGTGACAACCCCAGTGAGGAGAACACCCTGAATTGCGCTCAAGGCGAGGGCTGACACAAGGCAGGACCGTGCTGTTCAGAGAAAGGCCAGACCAAACACAGTGCCTACAGGTACTGACCATCCAGAGAGTCATGCCCATGTCCAAATTCCAGCAACATGGCTTGAGTAACATCTCATTTAAAAGCCCCCAGACACACCAGCCCTGTTATTCCTGCTCCCTATCTCTAGCTGTGGGTAGTAGCCAGGGTTAGTGGTGCTGATCCTGACTTTGGCACTTGGCTGCTCTCACCCTCAGCCTAGAAATCAGCCTGCTTAGAGATAAGGCTGTTGTCTTTCCACCTTTCCCAAGGAACTATATAGATATCCAGCTTAATAAGAGAGCAGCACAAGAAGTTTTCCATGAAAACAATACGTACGAAAAGCCCCCATGAAACTATCCGTACTTGATTAATTCGATGGAGTCTAATAGTTACAAACAAGTTTTCATTACCAGTGCCACTGAATTTTTAAACAAAGACCACAAAACATGCCATCCCTCTTAATGCTGTGTTGCACCTTACTCCCCTATAATCAATCCTAGAGTAGACTGCAACTCAACGTGAGCGAAGGCAGCAGACTGAGCTCTATGTAATTACCCATTCGATCCTATTAAGACACCGAATTCTGAAATTACAAGGCTGAAGACTGTGCATTGGTACACAGCCATATACAGAGGTACTCAAGCAACTTCATGAGTTGAAAGCATGAAAAGCTACCAACAGTTAGTAGTTTAACTCCTCAGAAACAAACAGATACGTATTAATTAACATAATGCATTACAACAATGGATTGGTTACGCACAACTTCATGGCTTTTTACAAGATTAATGCAGAGTACAATAGAAAGCAAAACTCTGTCAATGAAAATGTCCAAATATATAATTTCCTTTTAATGTCATTAATGAGCACAGTACTGCATAGGTATTAATTTGACAGAAATATATGAAATACATGTGGGGATTAAGCCTACTTTTGAGGAGATTCAAAAACTTATTTTCTCATTGTTGAATATCTGAAATCTCTACATTATCATTCATAATGAAAAATTACACAGCACAACCCATGTTACAATATTGAAACTCAGAAGAAAACATTCAGCACCACAGAAGTGTACGATAAACTGTCAGAGCAGAATTTGGCACATTGTGTTAACAGAAATATTAAGATTCTTAATTTACAACCCCAAAGAAATCTGGTTATTTATCTCAACTCATCAGGCAAAAAAAACTTCACTCTGAAAAAAAGTACACACATTACCACAGCTTTCAGATAAACATCTCTATCAATCATTTTATGCTCATTTATATAATTTGCTTCATTGCTCATTAATAGATGCCAAGTCTTCCATTATTAACATATAGTGCACAATTATTAATGATAAATAATCCACATTTAATTTTTTTTTTCTACTAAATTCAATATACTTGTGCAAATACAGTATTATATTAAGCATAAAAGACAACTAGCTAAGTTTCATCTAAGAGCCAGAACACATTTTACCCAGGTCTTGAAAATTTGACTGATTCCATCCTCCTCCCCAAAGGACAGCCAGCTCCCTCAGTAACAGGAAAGAAAGAACTTGCAGAAGACTCTGAACTTCCTGCTCTCTGATCAAAGGCCTTCCAAAGGAGTAAAGCAAGAGGAAATACAAGAAAGATGAAGGCATTCAGAGGCCACCACTTGGAAGTTTTATTAAGAATAACACTGCCATGGCTGTAGAAGCACACAACGATCAATCTGTGAGGTAGCCAAGACCCTTTCACACTACAGCCAGAGATGCTCAAACATTTTCTAGATATTCCAAAATGTAATGTAAAGTATCTCCTGTTAGTTGCTGCCTGTAATGGAAGTGAAGCATGACCAACCAAGAACAATGAAATTAAAAATCCAACGTTCTTGGCAACTGCAAATAAAAGTATTCTTGACAACCACAAGTACCTGAACATCCAGCCAGAGCTCAGAAGCTGATGCCATTGCTCTGCTGAGTGCCGTGCAGTGTCTGAATCATGGAGCAAGAGGTTCATCTTTATCTTAACTGTAATTATGCAAATTTTTTTAAAAAAAAGGAAAAAGGAGAAATTCACAGTAGTGTGAATTCAATAGACTATCAACTTCTAATTGCAATTTTTTTGCTCTAATATGGAGATCACCTCATCCTTTTTAGTATTACCAGGAAAACCGAATTTGAAACCAAGTAGAAAAAAAAATAAATTATAAAGCAATTATTTTCTATTAACCACAAGAAAAAAACCATTAAAAATCTCATTCTTTCTGCAGAAAGCATTGTCTAAACTAATTCAGAAAGATATTTGAATGGAGGAAGAATGCAAATAAATTTTTGTCTTAAGAACCGTTCTAGAGGCACCTTTTGTTTCCACGGCAAGAATTAAGTTCCGTGGGTCTTTGGCACACAAAGCTAATGATCAGTTAATAAGGATGTTTGTGAATGCTGCTGGACTGTCACGTCACAGTTCTGGCAATACACAAAGGCGTCAGCAGCATGGAGTGAGGCAGAGCTACTGAACTTCAAAGCCACCCACATATCAAGCCCCAAACTCCTATATCATGAGCCATCCTGGAAGGCAGCAATGACTGCTTACATCAGATGGTAACACTCCATCAGAGGGTAAACCCAGTGCTCACAGTATGAAGGTAACATTTTTAAAAGTGCACACAAGAAGCAAGGACACAATAGCGCCAAGTTGGTGTGATAAAGGTCTATTCGTCTCCCACAGTTAACACAAATGTCCTCCCACAAAAACAGTAGTTAGGAAAGTGTTTTATAACTTCTAGGACAGCCATGTTTATTTTTTACATGATAGCCACACACAGGGTTACACAGATGGACACAGACCATCTGGTATTAAATGCTTCCTGCGAGTTGACTTCAACTATTTCCAGTAGTTCACATTTTCAACTCATCTCCTGAAGGAATCTGAATACCACCAGCGAGTCTGCCATACTACTGAATGCAACATGGTGCTGTTTGTGCTTGTTACCAGCTTGAGGAAGGTGTGTTGAAACAGAAAATGGGAATTTACACTTTCATGGCTTACTGCACTGGACTAACCTGACCAGCTTTCTACATACATAGCTGCATATACTGTTCCAGTACTGCTCGAGCAAAGAAAGGATTTGTTTAAAAGACATTTAAAAGCAGAATAAGGCATAAAATAAAGCAACATTAAAATACAAGCTTCTCAGGTTAGTTAGTAGAAAGATTAACAGAGAACAATACACATTATCACCAAAATTTCAATTCAAATATGTGAATATCAGCTAATACAAATCACTTCCAAGATTTAAGGAAGGAATATCCAAGTCACTATATTAAATATGCAGCCTTTGTAAAAACAAAGAAGTCATGAAGTTAAGGAGGTGAGGAGTACCTTGGCGGAATTTAAATGCTTTGATCTGACAACCAGGTTTGAATTCTAGAAACTGCAACAGGATTTATGACCCATATAAGACTTCAACTCTCTTTGTACCAAGAATACTGCTCATTTCTTTTTTAATCAAACAGCAGCACGGTGCAACTGACAAGCATAAAATTATGCAGAAAAGTATTACCAAGACTGGTGAAAAGAGGAAACAGAAAAATAAAGCTTTATGTGTTACCCTAAACAAGTCCACTGCCTAGTACAATACAGTCTGTATATAACTTTCAGCCCCAACTTAGCTCAGAATCTGTCCTTTTTGCCGTGGTGGAGAGGTAGATATTTGTAATGGACACACGTCTGGGAATGCAGGAGGTAACGTCATCAGTGTTTGCCTACAGACAAGTGCAGCTAGTACTAACTTTAAACTATCTAAGTCCAGTATTAGTCACTCTGATGCACAGCAACACAGCATCCTCCTCAAAGAAGTAACAGAAACTACTCCTCAATGAGCTCCATACTGCTGGAACCCTACTTCCCTGACCACAGCCAGCAGTCACAAGTAACTCCGACACCTCTAGCAGCACATCCAAATCCATTTCAGCTCTGTCTGTACCCGCCTAGAGCCTTTGGAAGCAGCCACCACCCCAAGCCCAAGGAAGGTGGCACATCACAGTCCGATCATGGCTAAGAAGTCAAGTGGATTGGTTGTCAAACCCTTGACAAGTTTACATCTCCAGCTTGTGCTACCGCAGAGCAATTTTTCAAAAAGCTTACTAATACTCCACCAAAGACAGATGGATTTTTGATGACCAGAAGCATATTCCTGACACTATCTTATTCACCAGACCTGCCAGTCAATCAACAAATAAAAAGCCCTTTTCACAGAATCAGAATGCAGCCTTGGGAAGCTGACGCCCCCCGCAGCCCTTTTAGTCACCAAGCACTCCAGTTGTTCCGCAAAGTGCAAGACCCTTAAAAAAAAGACAGGCCTCTGCAGACAGCCCAGAGATGCGAGCAGGAATGCTCTCCTGTACCTGTGTGCCCTTGCAAATTGAGTCTGTTCCCATCTGCCCAGCAGCCCCAAGGTGAGCGTAGCAGGGGTAAGAACTAAATATTATGACACAGCCAAGACAGATACTACAAATAGCAGTACAGGTTCAGCAAGTAAGCATAGGGCATATGGATTTCAGGTGCACTTCCAGTGCAAGACAGTGATGTTACAGGGCAAACTGAGCTTCTAACTGTGGTTTACACTGTTCTCTGCTTTAATAAAAGTAAAAATTTTACTCTATGTTGAATGCTTATTCTATAAAAATGTCTTTAAAATATTAATGTGCTCACACTTGTTTGGGTTTTTTTTAACTAATTTCAGACATCTAAACACATAATTAAAAACATGGGCACATGCACATCTGAAATATTCTTTTGAGCACCGTACCCAAATCTATAGGCAAAACACATTTGTCCTGATCTTCAACAGATACTCTAATAGATAAGAGTTCATTTATTGAGCCAAAAAATATTGAACTTTTTATTAATACTGTACATGAAATGTATTCTTAATTTTATTTATCAGTTTATGATGCATAAGCCAGAAGAGCCTGGGATATAAATTGACAAATTATTACAGAGAGTGTAAAGGAATTCCTTACTACTAGATTTTCCCTTCTGATTTCTGTTATGCCTCTCAAATGATTGGTTTATATTTCCTGACATCAGAAAATCCTATTACAGGAATTTCTCCAGTGCCACCATAATTTCTCCTCCTTAATATTCCCCACATTGTCTAGTTAACAATTAAACTAGAGAAAAATAACAAATGTGGTCTCTCTGTCCTATAAAAATTCTACCCTGTTGTATCTGTACAGCAGAAACTGATGAGGAAGACCTGGAGACCCATGGAATGGAATAGGGTGATGCTTTCACTAGACAAGTGGAAAAGATCAAGATCTACTTCATTATTTCAAAGATGCTTTCCACCATCTGTGCTGACACCAGTCATTCTGGGCCAACAAATGGCCTTTTTCGAAATGTAAAATTAATTTTCCCTGTGTTGATGAAGTAGACTGAGGAACAGACACTTCTTACAAAACCATCATCTTATAGTTGGGTGGGGTTGTATAATAAACAGTACAGGTGCCTGTCACAGAGGTGACACCTCAAGCGCTGACAAAAAGGCATGGGGATGACACAAGTGCAGATAAAGCACTGTATATTTTCTGCCAGAAAGAATAATTAATAAAAAGAAAAGGAAGATGTTTGCACATACCTTCACTCAGAGAAATACAGATGTAGCAGTTCACCGGGGGGAGGAAACCATAATGTCATTTATCACAACAGTGCGCAAAAAGATAATCTTTTTATCAAAAAAGTGAACTGAAACTCTATCTACATCTATGCTGAATATTTATCTATTTTGCAGTCTACAGCATTTTTTTTAGCAAACATATTTTGCTATGTAGTCATTGTTTCATTTTGCAGTTTTATAATACTGGGATTTGTAATAATTTTCATTTTGAGCAAACACCAAATAAGCCTCCAACTGCTGTGTAACTCTCCATCATTGTTTTATAGCCTGTATACCCTAAAATAATTTTCTAATTTTAGAAAAAAACAACTGTACTAAATCCTTATAGAAGAAAAATTTAAACAGAAACCCATATATTACCAAACAATGCATTTGAAACATTCTTTTTATTTTTTATGTGCAGACCTAAGCTTACAGCATTCTGTCTCTCTAGCAAGAAGAGAGATTATCACTATCACTTAAATCACCACAAGAAATACTGTTCCAATTCTACTTAGGTGTTAGCAATGTTATCAGCTCCTACAAGAGAAAGAAAATTCAGGGGTGGAGTTCGGCAAGCTTTAAAATAAAGGCTTTTACACTTAAACCTTAGTAAAGCTTAGAGACTTTATTCAGCGTTGATTAATGGAACTGACTACACTTCAACTCTCAGCTAAATCACAGTTAAAAGGCAGATGAGGAGACATAGCTATGCTTATGTTACAGAAATACAGCATTTTTTGCCCAACGAATAGCTGTCAAACTTCTTCTGTGAGTTTATCCATCAGATGCAGGAAATACAGATGTGAAAGTGAACAATAAGCACCAGGACGGGAAACAAGTTGAAGGATAAAAATGTTACATTTTTGTAACATGTGATTGTGTAGCACTATCTTCCAGTAGTTTCATGTCATTAACACAATCTCTTTTTCATCAGAATATAAATTTTTATGATGAAAGTCTTTATGTAATACTAATCTTTCTATTATGACCTCAGGGAATATACTGGAATAATATTAGAAATCTTCATTTGTTTTCTCATTCAGTGATTCAAAGATGATGTCCTGGTTTAAACAGAACATAATGGCTAAAAAAATCATAAATTATAATAGTTCTAGGCATTACACCATGCCGTTATAATTTCCCCTACCAGACCCATAGCACGAGTCAGTTGTTGGAGGGAGTTAATACCCTCTGAAGCACACTAACACACTACTGCAATCGTTTACCTGTGATCCTGAGGTGCAAAGGTGTTGCATCACAGAGCAGCGAGTCAATGGGAGCCCCAGCTCTGAAAGCATGCTTCTTTCTAATGCTGGGCAGCTAGCAAAAGATGCAAAAGGCAGTGGAAGAGCTCTTGCAGTAGAAAGATTGTCAAGAATCAGGCAAAAAAGCGGTTCAATAACAGCAACTACAGCAAGGAAAGATTTGCAGCCCTGTAAAACTCAACTCTTGCCACATAATCACTCTTCCTTCTACTCCCTTCCAAAGAAACAACGCTAACCCAAAAGCATGCAGACAGATTATGCCATGTTCAGAGGTAGGGGGAAGCCCAGGGCTGCTGCTTAAGGGCCTCTGGAGAATTAAAGGGATAAAGAGTATGAATCCCACTCCTGGTTCTTGGTAAAATAGCGGGGAGAGACAGCTATGTGCCCCCCTGGTTCTGCCCCTCACTCAGCTTTAGCCTGGTCTCTGGGGGATCAGTTAACCACCTCTTGAGCAGCTCTGAGAGTCTGATATGCCCCAACTATACTGTAAATTGACTTGGCCCTCAAAAGATAGGTATTTGCAAGAGTTTATTTTAAGACTTTTAAGCCACACTTTCCATTGGCTAATCATTACTCAGCTTGAACTCCTGATGGTGAACTCCTTGACACTAATGAGCCTACATCTGTTCCTCTAACTCAAAATTACTTTGCTCTATGAGCTACTTCTATTAGCAGACCAATGGCCATAATGAATTTTTGACAACGGACAGCTATTCAGCACAAATCAACTTAAGCAATTCCTCCCTCAAGTTTAACTGTATTGTGTTAGAGGAAGCAATGGATTACTACTGTAAACCTGCACCTCCCAGACAAGCCAATTTCTTCTCATGCAGTCCAGGTAACCAAAAAGCAAACAAACAAAACCCCACACAGTGGTTAGGGACAGCCAGCCCTATCCCTGACCAAGTAAGGAGAAAAAAAATTGTGTTTCACTCAGAGTCTCATTCAGAGTCACAAGATTAAGTTACAAAGCAGATTAGTTAAATGAAACAAACAAACAAACAACTACTAAAAGCAACCCTGAACTACCTAATGTAAATGACCTTCAGATGTAAAGATACTAATTGGTCCTGACTCAAATTTACTGTAGGTAGAAATGCATCAGGGAGTCCAAGCATTGCTCCTTCCCCACACAGCGCTGAGTGTTTCTCCCTCTATGTGCAGCTTTTAGCAGGAGCAATACTGTATGAACAGAATGGAGATACTGGAGCAAAACATTGTGTTTTGCTTAAACATGCTCAGTGAAGACTCAAGAAAGCTGATTAATTTTATGATCCCTGACAAAACTCCACAGCTGATGTTTTCTCTCTGTTGTTTTGTTCAAACAACCACAAATGAGGTGGGAACCTGCTGTTTCTAACACTTTCAAGTAAGTTTTACGTGTATCTGTTAACTTCAGTGGTTATGTTGTATATACTTAAAAGCCAATGGAGTAACAAATAGGTGCAGGGAAGGAAAAAAAACCCAAACAAGTTGTATGTCAAGGTATGCATTATGGCTTAACTTCCCAAGGAAAAGGAAGATAATCAATTCACTGGCAGCTTTCAATCTCAAAATAAAACCATCTCCTCCCCCTCTTAATAATTTTAGACTCCCCTTTACACCCTGGGTGTAAAGCACAGGATCGTGATGACACTTCAATTCCAAGGTACATACACAAATCCAGAAGCACCACCACTAGGTGAAATTTATGGGTCAGATATGTCAAAAATACCTTTCCATTTCCTCTTGCTAATAGGCTCTGAAAGCTCACACACATTGTCTGATCTTTTCTAAAGTCAAACCACAGTACCAATAGGGATTTTTATTTACATATACATACATATATATTGCATATTATATGTGCAGGTGCTGAAATATGTTTGTGTAAAACGCAACCTATAAAGCCCCAAGACACAGACACTGCTGATGTCTGACACTTGACAAGGTCTAAAACAGCCGGAATAAAGGATTCCATAATTTATTTCAAGAGCATTTCATAAGATGTCTGAATTTAAAAAGTCATGGTTACCAAATAGGCAGCTGACAGTTATTTCTTGTGTAATGTATTTCTGAAATAACCTAACACGATCACAGTATCTCCAAACCTTACATTCTCATTAAGAAGTGAGCAGGTGGGTTTCAGAGTACATGAAAGCATCATGCTCCTAGTAGAAGTAACCTTTTTTGTCCTCATTAGGATGAGTGATGACAGCAGTGAAAAAAAATGAAGCATTTTCTCTTTTCTTTTTCCTTCCTTTTCCCAGTATAGTAACAATAACCAGCAGAGAGGATTCTTTGCAGTAGATGAATAGATCCACACTGGTTTCATGGTTTAGTTTATTAGACAAGAAGTATCCCAGGTATTTCTATCTTGGGTTTGACTCGAGATGACATAAAAAGAAAATGCTGCTTGCTATTGCAGCATTTGATCCAGAATTCTTCTTTCATCTTGTTCTTCTAACTTTGCATTTTGTCTTTCCTTCTACCATTCCAACAGACTGCAGGATACAAATCAAACAGAAGGGCAATGATTGCAAAATTAATGGCACACACCAACAATTGTATGGTGAAAGCCAGCAACTGAAGTTAGAAAAGACCATCCTTGTGTAAAATCAGCTGGATGTAATTCAAAGTGAAGTGGTAAGGCACTCAGAAAAAACTGGTAATTAAACCAAAACCCCCTAGAATCTATTCTGGAGAATGTTAACCTTTTCAATGACAACTCATGTTATCAGAAGTAAATACATTTACACACACCTCAAATAACTCCATCCTGTTTCACAGGTTAAAAACCCCAAAGTCCTACTTGCTAATGTCACTTCATTTTTTTCCTATTCTGATCAATTCCTTGTACAATACTTGTGCCTGATCGACAGAGCTCAGAGAAATGGTAGCACAGACAGAATTTGTGTACCACCCCAGGTCCTTCCATTAACACTACAGCCACTGACAGCAGCAAACTCTGCTGACTTGGAAGGGGTAAGACATGCAAGAGCAGGGGGAGCTTTGCACCTCTTCCGTGCCAGAAACCAGGGGCAGTCATGGCCCATTCCTCGTGGCATAGGGGAGGAAAGTCAGGGGGCTCCCTCAGTTTATTCCAGCCATGGGTACAACAAGGGAAAAGGGGGAAGAGTATAGAGGAGCTGATTCAGTCTCACAATTCCTCTATTTAAGAAGAACAGAGAGGAACAGCCCATTGAATTTCCATTCATCATTATTTAATTCAATCTTCCCTCTACCAGTTTTTCTGCAAGCAGTAGGCTGAAAGGTCATCTAAGAATATATGTGCTGCTGCAAAACTGGCAGAAATAAAGGATCACCAGAATCAAAAGAGATGAGCCCCAAAATCAGCAAGAACCCAACTATTCTAGGGTAAAATTAATTGCACACAGTATGTAAAGTTTAAGTTGCCTAAGAAATGTTTTTGATTCAAAGATTTGGAGGAGTGTGGCCAGCAGGTCAAAGGAGGTGATCCTCCCCCTCTACTCTGCCCTGGTCAGGCCCCACCTGGAGTATTGTGCCCAGTTCTGGGCTCCCTGGTATAAAAAAGACAGGGATCTCCTGGAGAGAGTCCAGAGAAGGGCTACGAAGATGATTAAAGGCCTGGAACATCTCCCCTGTGAGGAAAGGCTGAGTGAGCTGGGGCTGTTCAGCCTGGAGAAAAGAAGACTGAGGGGGGACCTAATTAATGTTTATAAATATCTTAAGTATGGGATGCAGGGGGAATTGGCTGTGGGGACAGGACAAGGGGCAATGGCTGTAAACTGGAGCACAGGAAGTTCCGCACCAACATGGGGAAGAACTTTTCCCCAGTGAGGGTGATGGAGCCCTGGGACAGGCTGCCCAGGGGGTGTGGAGTCTCCATCTCTGGAGATATTCAGGACCCGCGTGGACAACGAACTGTGTGACCTGTCCTAGGGACCCTGCTTTGGCAGGCAGGTTGGACTCAATGATCTCTCGAGGTCCCTTCCAACCCCTGTGATTCTATGATTCACAAATAACATTGCTATTTGAAGAGCTCAAAAGGCAAAACACCCAGCACTAACACAACAAGAGATCTAAGATATGCCCAAAAGACTGAAGCTGTAGGCATTGCCACAGTAAGAGAGAATCAAAATGGTTTGAGGTCTTGAATAAAATAGTTAACAATAAATACTCTGCAGCACATCATAAGCAAGAAGGGAAAAAAAAGTCACTTAATTTTTATAATTTTCTTAATGTTGAAATACAGTTCCTGTTAAAAAAAATCTCATAAGACTTAGTTTTGAAAGAGACATATTTTGTTTTCAATTAAAATGAAAAGCTTTCATTTTGTTTACAGGCAGCAGTGACAAAAGCAAATATTTGCAAAATAACTGTGTATAAGTAAACAAAATAGGTACTAGCATTAATTCCTACTAATACAGAATGAGAAGTAGGTTGCCTGAAATTAATTTAGAAATATTAATTACATGCAGTCATAGGACCATAAAATTACGCAGCCTAATGTAACAACACTTGAAAAATACACTTGAACACGCTTCCCTAGTGAGCAGTGGTCTAAGCTATCATCTCCTGTAAGATTCAAACGCTACCACCTACCTCTATCAACAGAGTTTCAACGATAGCACTTGGTTAACAGTTTAGGGAGTTAAGAGCTACAACATTGCCTTCCCCAATCTACACGCTGTTCCAGCCCTTCTCCCGTAGAGCTCAGGAGATTGATGAATATTAGAGCAAAACAACTGGCAAAGGCTAGTTTCACAGCTCTTCTTCAGAAGCATGTGGGAGGTTTTGCAATTTATTTTTTATGCTGCAGCTACTGCTTCAGACAGTCATAGGATTGGACTCAGACTTTTCCTTGGGAGACGCAGAGAGTATGTGGAACAGAGAGAATAGCATATCTATCTCCTCTCGGCCTCACCTACAGGCAGGAGGCTTTGAAGGAGAGGGTAAAGACATAACAGTAGTTTTGCATCCTCACAGATTTTCAGCTGAAGGAGGAGAGGCCATTGTGCTTTTCTTGAACCATCACATTTCTTGAACGCCTACCTGCCTGAAGTGGCTGTAAAAGTTGAACTCTTGCCTTTACAGACAGCACAAGATATGTCCAAGGGTGTGGTATGATAGAAACACCACAGTGCTCTCACTTCTGACGGGAGAGGTAAAATTCTTTATGAAGTACTGCTTCTGAACTTACCTGTCATCCACTTTCACCCTTTTCCTCCCTTTCATCTTTTTTTGACCGAGGATGTCAATTTTCTATCCCAATAAATAAGAGTCCCTCATATGTTATACAGTGACTGGGATTCAGGGTGTAACTAATATAATTCCAGGTCTTGAAAACCCAATCAAGGTCTCGGTAACCTTTCCTTTTCTATTTACCACACCACAGAAAGTTCAAAACACTGAAGATGAAGCTTCAAGTTCAAGGTTGCAGCCCATCTTTAATCTATTAATATTACAGGAGAGTAGTTCTGGAACATTATTGTCCTTTAATTATGAAAGTTTATTAATGATTAGCATGGCCGTTTTTTACAAATAAGACCACACTCTTACTTCTGCAAGCATAATCAATAGTGTTCTTGTAAAATTTGGTTTGCTAAATCCACTGGAGTGGAGGGACTCGCTAATTCCCCTTTAAACCGACTTTTACAATTTCCCAGCTGTCTAGTTCTCTACATTTGTCATGACAGACAAAGTTAAATTAAAAATTCTAAACCATCACCCTAGGGCAAAGCTTGATAGAAGTGTAGAGCAATACTCTTTAAAACTAGTAACAAATTATGTCCCAACACTATAGAGGAAACACACTGTAATTTTTTCTGTGCGCGTTCACTATCCTAGTCCTTTGAACAGATACAATTTTCATGAAATCTAATCACAATGCACAACCCAAATGGGTGTCTCACACTATTCTCTTTTTGAATAGTCTAATTCAATTGGTCACAGCGCTGGAATCTCGTATTCATGAAGGCATGTGTTTAAGGCACAGAGGTTAGATGTCACATCTGTGATTGATAATGTTTGTTTTGTGCTCTGCTTTTCAATAACTCTTCACTTGAAGCAGCATTTTGCTTCTAAACAGGAGTGGGTGTAAGGACACTCAGCATAATGGAATGGGCCAGGTTTAATTCCCTTAATCACTTGGTCAGGGCAACAGAATTAACCGTCCACATCTGTTCCCTACGAGCGCACATGCTTAGTTCTCCCTCTTATGCAATAAAGGAGCGCGGGGTCATGATGCCACATCTAGCCTGCCTTTGGGTCCAAAACTTAATCCACAGAGAGAACCCATGGACTGACTGTGGATCAACACAGACCTGAGTTCGGACCACGAAAGAGATGAAGCTAAACCAGCTCCACCTTGAGCCTCAAGAGAAAATGTTTATGTAACATATTGTATGCATCCAAAAGCAAAAGCAGAGCTGTTCTACCACTTGTAAACAGACAAATGAACAAAAACCCCAACCAAATCCCTGGCAAAAAATGGTTCCTTACTGGAGGTGGTCTGGATAGACTACTGAAAACAGAGTATAGCTGCCCTCACTTAGGGTGACCTGTTTAAATGGGTCCCTAATAATCAGTTTAACGGAAATGGTAAAGATGATGCTCAACATCATCAGTCACGCTGATAGAGCACACTGGATAGCTGCTTAACAAAGCCCAGGGAGGGTCAGATTCCAAAGAAAATATGAAAAGGTGTCATTTAAAATGGCAATTAAGTCAGACCCACTGGTTCATGCTTCTGTCTCGCCTCTGAAACCTTGTGTTTCTGTACTGCTGAAAGCAAGATGATGGAGGTCAATTGCTCCAAGCCCCCGGTGTCCACAACACGGTGATTACCACGGTGCTCAGTCTCAATCTGGAGCCAGTAATGAACCACCTACGCTCACCCACTTTTGACATTTGTATCAACTATGCTTGTTTAAGGACGAATAGACACAGAAATTTTAACTTCAGGTAAAAAAAAAAAAACAAGCCACCAAGAGTTGATGCTGGGAAATAAAAACTGAATCATCTAAAGGGGAATGGAGGAGTCACCAACAGCCAGGCCAGTACAGGGAACAAAACATAGAGCAAAACACAGGGATCTTCAAGAAAGTGATAAACCCGATTAATTTATAGGAACAGCTGCACTATTTTCTAGTGTAAGAACTAAATTAGCTTTGGAAAGAAAGAAAACAGCTTTGTCCTCTAAGGCCAAGACTCCACAACAGGCCTGGCAGTAAATGATACGTTTCACCAAGTTGCTCTGTGCAACAGGCATCTGAAGGCATACAAAAGGAGAGACTGCCAGGAGAGCCTGCAGGTCAGCTGACAGTCAGAAGGTGAGGGGGAACCTCCTGAATGTGTTTCATTTAAAATCGATTCAGAACCTTGTTCCTCACTTACGCCCTTTGCAGCAACGCTTGCGTTGTTCCGTTTGGACGCTGTGACTACTTTCAGTTGGCATTTTGTCCTCTGACTGACCCGAGCTAAGGGCAATTTCAAGATAGCAGGTTAAACACAAAATAATCCCCTCTCAAGTCTATGAAATGAGGCAGGAGGTAAGACACCTCTTAACTCCCGAGTGTACAATATCCCACAGGGTAATCCACCAAACCGGAGGCTGGCCGTGCCTGCGCAGGGCTGGCATCCCAGGGCACAGGATGCAGCCAGTGCAGCCTGGAAAGCAGGGGTGAAGCACCACGGACGGCAGCAGGAAGCAGGGAGCACACCTGAGCCCCAGCGTCCCCCAGGGAGTTTATCGTATCAGCGCTGAAACCTCATCCTCCTGGTAACTGCTACCAGTTTCTACATATGCAGAACCTGGGCAACAGCACTTCAAACCTGTCTGCAGCCCTCTGATTTTATCACTGTAGTAAATAATAAAGAAGTGCAAATGAGAATGATAATACTGCTTGTTTTACATGCAGAAGGTCAGAGAGCATGAATCAGTTGCTCTCCTGTGTAGGCCACTGCTGGCTCTCTGACGGGGAAGAGCAGAATACAAAGGACACTGTTTCCCCTCTCGGAGTTAAGTAGAGACACATGGTGCTGTGATTCTGCCTCGTCTCATCCAGGAGCCCACTAACAGCCAAGGAACATGTAGGAGAAAATAATCAACTACTGTCTGGAGATAAGCAACATATTATTTCTCCAGGGAGCAAGTGGGGGAACAAGGACGCAACAGCTTTTTTTTCAGTCTCACTTTTTCTGCCTTGGACTGCTCCCACTACACACACTGCCTTACTATGGCTTGAAAGGAATAGCCTGTATTTATAAATACAGAGAGATAAATAGATTTGTCTGTGTGCGTGTGTGCATCTGGCTGTAATGCAAAAGTAAGGAGAAAATATGCTTCCCACACACATTAATGCAAAAGTAAAGAGAAAATATCCTTCCTACATACATTTATTTTAAAGTGTGTGCTAGCATATTTTTATTTTAGAAAACCGGCTACTTCCTCACTGGATTGTGTCCTTACTGCACTTAAAGGATTAGAAAAAAAAAATAATGTATGAATTCAAATCTAACTCACAGGACAAACAAGTATTTATTTGAATTTTTAAACAGCCTGGTGATTTCTCTTCTCCATTTCCTACTATAACATAAAGCATGTTAAATGGGAAAATGTGTTATGAATGCAAATCGTCTACAAGTGAAAGTGCATGGGAAGACAATTAATCTATTGAGTAAAGTCTAGAAGAATTTTTCACCAGCACAAATGCAAAGTAATGTTGCCAAAAAGTGAACGTACCTGCAAAACCAGATTTAGGTAGTTAGTCAAATCCTCTGACCTGTATATTTTCTTAAATTGATCTAGAATTCATCCAGTGAACACCTGAGAGAGTGCTTGAAGCCACAATTTTTCATAACTGGAACTTTTAGAAATATGTGCTATAATATTTTGATGTGTGCCTAAAAGAGCAATACATTTAATACAATTCATTCATCATATAATTGCGTGCAGTGTATACAGCAACCATTTAACGATGTAGCTAAAGCCAATTTAGGACAATATGCTCATCCACTAAGCTATTACAGCTTGGAATGACGTTCTTAACCACTTTAAAGTTCAACTTGCCATTAATTGTTTAACACTAATAGAGTTCTGAATAAATAGTCAACAAATTAGAATGCTATAGTTAATTGTAATTAATGCTGCTGTGTGTAAAATCCTACTTTCATAGAGAGTAAGACAGCATTGCATTTTGGTAATGAAGTCAGAATTCTTCTACTGCAAAACAACTACTTACCACTACCATCTTCACCCAAATAACTTTGGTCTGATAAAAATCATGAATTAACATAGAAGAACCTACATTTCATAGAAAAAAATACTATTATTATTGAGTTCATAGCAAGGGCATCTGCATTATAAGCCTTTCCACATGCGCATGTATAGACACACAGAGAAATAGATCTACATAGCAAAGGTGACAGATCTTATCAAGAAACCTGGTTTATGCATTTTTTAAGCAAATTTACTGTTTCCTTTTCCCACGCCTGTGTTGTACTTCTTTCTCTTGAATTCAACTTGAATCTGGGACGGAGAAATACAACAAGCCACAAGAAAACAGAATCAAAGGCAAATAATACAAAGGATTTTCATCTTCATCTATCTGCCTGTATCTCCTGGTTATATAATCACAGCTGTAATCTCTCATAAATGCAAACTCAATCAGATAGAACAATAATGCCACAGAAGATCTCTCAAAGCTGTGATATGCTGTAGAATCTAAACCGACTGTCAAAGCTTCAAAAAGTTTCCATCAGATGACCAGATGGGGATGCAATCCTTCAAATCTTCTACAACAATAAGTGTAGCAAGCCCACAAAACATTAGCTTCTTGATCATCTGTCTCACAAATGCTGGGAAGGAAAGCTGAAAGATAAACTTTTTCTCATTATGTTTCTCAAAAATTATGCATAAGAGACTGTACCAAAACATAACCCCTTTGGTCAAATACAGTACTTGTTTGCTTTCCGTCTTGGGAATCAAATAGTTTTGTATTTACTTTACAAAAATTAAGCTGTGATGTTTCTTGTACAAGGTGACAGCACATGCATTTGAAAACAGTGCAATCATCTGTTGACATCTGCAGGTCAAGAAACATTTTATCAGGTTTTAAAAATCAATTTACCCAACATAATACAAAAGCTATGGTCAAGATGTGTGATTTCCACTAATTTTCAAAGTTCTGACTTAACTGACTTAGAGTTGAACTGTTCCTCCTGTGTTTATGAGGCTATTCTCTCATCCACAGAACTAGATGGCAGAAGTTTGGAGAAGAGTCCTGTGCATGTGAGACTATGCAACCCAGAACAGAATGGTAAGTGCTACCATCATCTGCTTTGTTTCTATGTGCTACTGAAGAGAATGAAGTGTTACCATTAAAGAGCAATAAAATGCTACCGTACATAATAAAAGTGACTTGAAAACACTGAGGCATTTATACTGCATCAATTCAAGTCACATAATCAAAGACATGGTGAACTCGGTGAATGAAGTCAGAAGCAGCACATCCCAAATGGAGGGTTACTAATGGATCTCCACTAAGCACAGGCTATAAAAGGAAATATTTTAACATAGTATTCACAATTCCTAGCTATCAAAGGGATGCAAGTCACCAAGAACTGGTCCAGATGCAGCCTCACTTCTTTTTAACCAATAAGCCAGCTGAAAGTGTTGAATGGTTAATACACTGGTATCACTGGTTGGAAAAAACGTAAGAAAGAAGAAAACAATGGAGAACGTCGATGAAGGGAGCAGACCTGGCCTTTACTGTTCGTACACAAAGAACAGGGAAGTCTGAACTTGTGTTTTGTTTTGTGTTTTTTAATACTGGATTTAATCCATTTTCCTTGAGTCTGAGGCAGAGCTATTTTCCATATATTTAGATGAAACACCAGGTGTTGGAACACCACTTGCTAAGCATTCTGAAGACTCCACATTAGGCTGCTCATTTCTATTCAGCAGGGCAGGAATCAAAGCTGACTTTAAAATCCAATATAGCTATCATAGGTTTTTCTTTTTTTTCCCCTTTTCTTTTTTTCCCTTTTTTTTTCAAGTATTAGAAAATACAGACTCTTTGAGAATATATTTTCTGTGAACTGTGAAAGAATGAAAGAAATCCATAGTACTTGCAGTCTGAATCACACACAGAATTAATATTTCTTGTAACTCCTTGTTTCTGAACTTTACCACCTTTAACCAAGATGATAAACCACCCACCTTTTCTGAACAAGATCCTCTGAAATGATGTGCTTACTATGCAAATTTTAGATGATACTTGCAAGTGGCCAGGATAAAGACATACCTCATTTTCTTCAGATCTATCAAAAGCGTTGGCAGCAGGTAAGATTAGATTTTTAAGTCCATTCGTACCATTTGCTACACTTACCACATCCTTTGTGAGACAGAAATCATGGCTAACAGGAAGCTTGCATTTTTTTGCTTGTGGAAGAGTATCAGAGTACAACAGAACACAACTATATGGGCTTCAGGACTTCACGTCTACGAACATGCAATAAATGAAAAGCCCACTCCCGAAGAACACGGCAATGAGAATAATGGAACAAACCTTGCTTCACCACTCTGTACAGCATGAAAAAGCCCAGAATTCAGAGTGCCAGTAGATTAACTATCAAAGTACCTAAAGTGGTCAGGAAAGACCTGTGACAACACATTGTGGTTTAAAAAGTTTGTCCGCAATACTTTACACATCTAATTTGGAAGTGTACAAGCATACCCATGCATATATAACCATCACATGCACTTTTTCTGCACTACAGCTGCTGTCACACACAAGGTACTCACACCTAGACAGATAGATATGTCTGAAGCAGAAAGGCCATCACGTTTTCTCATGTTCTGTCAGCTTGTCACAGATTACAAAATGAGAAATCTCTTCTCAGGTATTAGGCATCCACTCTTTTAATTTCTCATGCAGGGTACCGTTCCAGTAAAACGATGATGGACAGCACTACTGCATCCATCAAGAGGAGAAAACAACTCACCCCAGTGACAAATCCAAGAGTTCCTACCCTTCTGCATCACCATAATTCCTTCACTTGGTCACCCTGTCACAGACCCATTAGAGGGCTGCAGCGTACCCGCTGTTTCTCTTACGACAGGCATGTATTGCAAAGGCAGCGGGTACCGAAAGCACGGGAACCCTGCTGTGGCACAGAACTGACCCAAGCAGCTCTGCCAACACCCATGCCTGGCTCACGCTGCTGCAGCAAAAGGGACATATTAGCTGAGGACACCAAGGCATGGAATTGGTTTCGATATGCCTTGGTCATTAGGGAGCAGCAGGAACTGCTCAAGAGACAAAACAAGCTCTGCAGTTTTCTGCACCAGAGAGAAGAAAAGTCACAGAGATCAGGACCATAACCTACTCAGAGCCAGCAGGACCAGTAGCTCTGCCTTCTAACCTGTGTCCTGACACTCTGCATGGCCACCAGGATCAAACATGCCTGTTAGCAATCTGTCATCTTCAGTGCAGAGCTGAACAACACACACATTTCCTTTTCAACATCCTACCTCAGAAAGCTCCTTAAGCACCACACTGAACGTACTAACAACACAACAGCTCCTTCTCACACGAGGTGCTACAGTACTTCGTTACATCTTTCCCACAGTATAATCAAGGATTTAACAGTCACTGGGGAAAAGAAAAAAATAAAATCTCTATGCTGAAGATGTATGAGAAACCTGTGAGGGTAGGCTTTGCCCCAAAAATGCATGTTGTGAAAGGGTAACAGAGAAGCAAATTAAAGAGACAAGTGTTATAGGAAATAACTTAATAAAGCTTTAAGAAAATGTATTTATTTCTCTGACATAATGCAGACTTGCAGACTGCATGTATTTATTTACCTGGCTTTGTTATAGCAGTTAAATGCAACCTAACAAGGTACACATTCTTCCACAGCATTTCTAACCTGCTTTATTTTTTAATTTTTAAAAAAATTAATATTAAAACAATATTACAGATGTGTAGTAAAATTAAGTACCACTATGTACTTTGTACTGTACTGTGGTTTGGTTTTAAATTCTGAAATGACACTTAACAGCTTTCTCCAATACGCTGGATGAGAAATATTTTTCAGGTGAGTCCCTGGAAGCCTTTTAGTATCTGATAAAGATACACTTTTTATTTTTAAGTCAGTATCTGTATTCCTTTCCAGCTTTCCCATGAAGACCTTAAACTGGGAAACAGTATTTCAGTACAAAACAGTTCAAGAGACATGATACAAATTATTTATTTCGGTAACAATCCTGTAGTTAAATCTCTCCTCTTAATGAGAATTTGTTTCAGACTTTCTCTTCATGAAACCAGTAATCAGAACTTAACTTCCCACACTTGTTTTTTTGAAAGGAAATTGTATGTATACATGCATATCCTTCCAAAAGTTAAACACATTTTTCTCAGTACAGGAACAAAATAACAGCCTATGTGTGTTGTGCTTTCTCCAAAACAATTCTGAGCAGCGAGGATTTTATGTGAGATTGTCTGCCAAGTCTTATCTTGAACTACGCTTTTGTAGTATTACCCTCACTTCAAGCTACTGATTCACAGGAAAAGACGGTTTCATCATTTTTCTTTCAATACACAAACATTTGAGATTTTTTTTTAACTTTTATTCTGTGTTTACTTTCTATCACACAGAGAAATAATCACAGTTATCTAATGCTTCATAGATGAATGTTTTGTAGCTAACATAACTAGGCCATAATAGGAATCAGTCTGCTGTACAAAAAAATTACTTTGTAGGTAGCTAATGGAAATTCACTTACAACAGAAATATCACTGGCTCATGACAAACAGATGAATGATTCACAAATGCAAACGAGAAAAAAATATTATCCAGAAAGGAAAGACATTTGGTTTAGCCACAATTCAGAAGCACGTTTACAAGATGTTCTTCTAAGACATGACACATTCCTTCCAGTGCCCTTGTAAAAGTCCTCTACCTGCGTAAAACAGCCTCATCCACTAACCCAAATGAAAGCAGCCAGCACTACACCCCACAGAATACCAACAGTGCTCTGGCTAACGATGGCCACAAAACTACAAACTCAGGACAACAAACTTGTGTCTAGAAGTTAGATCTTCTTGGATTAGTTAAATTGAGATTAACTTAATTATTAAGTTATTTTTAAGTCATCTAAGGTAAAGGCATACAGTGGAAAGCATGTCCTAGTTCCACAGTGATGTATTCACTTGCACCACGATGCTATTCACTGCGTCGCTAAAACAGCAAAATGAGACTTCTCACAGACCTGCTTTAACTGTCAGGTTCAACACCACCATCTCACCGAAAAAGCTGGAAAACTAAACTGGGCTTTGACATCATGCATCAAGCTATGCAGCATCAACTCCCCTGTGCAAGAGCCTAATAGACTGGATCTGTTCTTCCAACAATCTCAATGAAATACCTGTAACGATCGCAGCTCTGTTATCAGGGGTGAAAAAGCCAGATTAACGAAACCTGAAAAAATTATTGCAAAGTTTGACAGATTTTTAAACTAACGATTGAGCAGCCATTTGCTGTCTGACCTTCATTACAGTTTTTTTCATTATCACATTGCAAAAATCTATTACATTACTGACTGAAGCTATTAGTCACTAGAAAACCACCACCACGTTCCCCAAACTGGGGAATCATCATTACCATTAATTTCAAAGGATAGCATTAAGAGACAATATTCAATCTTGTACTTACTAATTCCACTGCAATTTGTATTATAAAAGCATGCAGGATGAACAGTCTTTTTCCCAAACCATTTTGTTTTCTAGGGAAAGTCTCAATGGTATCTAAGGCATCTGGGGATACCTCAGTGGAATGCAGAGTTCAAGGAGCTGCTCTGTAGTGCTGATACAGTGGTAGTTGCAGAGGGCACCTATTTCCACATTTAAAAAGATCAGTACTGATGCAATGCAGGGAAACAAGGAGAGAGGCAGGGCATTCCCTCACAAAGCTATTATAGCTTAAATCTTTCATCTTACTCTATTTCATGTGCATTCTAGGGACTACCATGAAGACTTTGCTCCTATTATCCTTTCCTCCCAGTATCTCTGTGTGATCTAAAGCATGATCTACTTGTCTGTGCTTTTATTTCTCTCATCAGGTTCATTTACCAAATAAGGACACTTTCATTTTCTTTTACGTGGCATTTTACGAAGTCTTATTTGCTCTTTGTGGGCTATTCCTCAGATACATGATGCCAAACAAATCACCAGGAATACACAAATACTGCACAACTCCCCCTATGGAGTTAGGAGGTTGCTACAGGTCTTACAGAACAGCTCAGCAAAAGAGCCATCTCTTTCACGACCTTAGCCTCTTCCCATACATTAAGGGCTTGCTTGCACAGGAAGCCTTGAAAGGGAAGAACAGTTTAACAAAAACAAGACAATATCCTCACCGTGCAATAACAAGGATTTTTGTATCCAAGGCACAAAGCCTTGCACACACATCCATGCACAGATATGTGCACACATGCCTATTTAACATTAACTGCTATAATCCATTCTTACCATTCTCAAATTATCCAAGTTTTCCGTTGTCCTAACTCAAAATTCCACCTCAGTAACTTAAATATGCATTACATGTCTAAGAAACATATGTGGAAAAAAGTTGGAGGATTTTCAGTAGACATCTGTTTAGAGACACCTATGGCCACTACAAAGTGCTAGTCCAGCACACGGCAGAAAAGGACAGCTGGGAGAGATCCCCACTGCAAAGTCGCCTCATCTGTCCCCGAACTGCAAGACGGTATGGCTGGTGATGCTATCATCAGGGATGGATCTTTGTCTAGTCTGTACTGTAGTACCAGTGACAGTGAGGATTTCACAGCCTCCGCAGATGCTATTCCAATGCTTTACTACTCTTATCATTTGAATCACAGAATCACAGAATCACAAGGTTGGAAAAGACCTTTAAGATCATCGAGTCCAACCATTCATATCCTAAACTAAACTATATCCCTAAGTACTTCATCTACCCTTTTTTGAACACATCCAGGGAAGGTGACTCAGCCCCTCCCTGGGCAGCCTGTTCCAGGCCCTGACAACTCTTTCAGTAAACAATTTTTTCCTAACATCTAATCTAAACCTGCCCTGGCACAGCTTCATGCCATTCCCCCTTGTCCTATCACCTGTCACCTGGCTGAAGAGACCATCACCTACCTCTCTATAACCACCCTTCAGGTAGTTGTAGGCAGTGATAAGGTCTCCCCTCAGCCTCCTCTTCTCCAAGCTAAACAGCCCCAGCTCCCTCAGCCGCTCCTCATAGGATTTGCCCTCCAGCCCCTTCCCCAGCCTGGTTGCCCTTCTCTGGACTCACTCCAGGACCTCAATGTCCTTCTTATGGTGAGGAGCCCAGAACTGGACCCAGCACTCGAGGTGCAGCCTCACCAATGCCGAGTACAGGGGCACAATCACCTCCCCAGACCTACTGGCCACACTGTTTTTGATACAAGCCAAGATGCCATTGGCCTTCTTGGCCGCCTGAGCACACTGCTGACTCATATTCAGCCTGCAGTCAACCAACACCCCCAGGTCCTTCTCTGCCTGACAGCTCTCCAGCCAGTCCCCCCCAAGCCTGTAGCGCTGCATGGGGTTGTTATGTCCCATGTGCAGCACTCTACACTTGGCCTTGTTAAACTTCATCCCACTGGACTCAGCCCATCGGTCCAGTCTGTTCAGATCCCTCTGAAGAGCCTCCCTACTCTCAGGCAGATCAACACTTCCTCCTAGTTTAGTGTCATCTGCAAACTTAGTGAGGGAGCATTCAATCCCTTCATTGAGATCATTGATAAAGATGTTGAACAAGACTGGAGCCAGGACTGAGCCCTGGGGGACGCCACTCGTGACCGGCCTCCAGCTGGATTTTATTCCATTCACCACCACCCTCTGGGCTCGGCCATCCAACCAGTTTTTAACCCAGCTGAGGGTCCACCTGTCCAGGCCAGTGGCAGCCAGTTTCTCAGTCAGAATGCTGTGAGAAACTGTGTCAAAGGCTTTACCAAAGTCCAGGTAGATCACATCCACAGCCTTCCCCTCATCCATTAAGCGGGTCACCTTGTCATAGAAGGTGATCAGGTTAGTTCGACAGGATCTACCTTTTGTAAACCCATGTTGACTAGGCCTGATCCCCTGGCCATCGTGCATGTGCTGCATGATAGCTCCCAAGATGACCCTCTCCATGATCTTCCCTGGGACTGAGGTCAGACTGACAGGCCTGTAGTTCCCTGGATCCTCCTTCCGACCCTTCTTGTCTATGGGTATAACATCTGCCAGGCTCCAGGCGACTGGAACTGCCCCAGTCTGCCAGGACTGCTGATAGATGATGGAAAGGGGCTTGGCAAGCACATCTGACAGCTCCCTCAGTACCCTTGGGTGAATCCCATCTGGCCCCATTGACTTGTGGGTATCTAACTGGCCAAGTAGGTCGCTAATCATTTCCTCCTGAACCATGGGAACTTTGTTATTCTTCCCCTCCCTGTCAGCCAGTTCCTGAGGATGAGTACTCACAGAATATCCTTCTTTACTGTTAAAGACTGAGGCAAAGAAGGAATTAAGGACCTCAGCCTTGTCCTCATCCCTTGTCACTAATGTGCCATGTGCACCCAATAAGGGCTGGAGATTCTCCTTGACCCTCCTTTTACTATTAATATACCTATAGAAGGACTTTTTATTATCTTTTACAGAACTGGCCAGCCTGAGTTCCAGATCAGCTTTAGCCCTTCTGACTTGCTCCCTACATGATCTCACTAAATTCCTATAATCATCCCAAGACACCTGCCCCTTCTTCCAAAGCTCATATTTTTCCTTCTTTTCCCGTATATCAGCCTGAATCTCTCTACTCAGCCAGGCTGGCTTCCTAGCTCGCCAACCCCTCTTCTGTCCGACTGGGACAGCCTGTTCTTGTGCTGCCAAGATTACCTTCTTGAGGAGCAACCAACCCTCTTGGGCTTCTTTGCCCTCAAGGGCTGCCTCCCATGGAATCTTATCGAGCAGCTTTCTGAACAGTCCAAAGTCAGCCCTACGGAAGTCTAAGGTGCTGGTTCTGCTGTCTCCCTTCCTTACTTCTCCCAGTACTAAGAATTCTATAAGCTCATGATCCCTGTGCCCCAGGCGTCCTCCAGCCTTCACATCCCCCACCAGGTCTTCTCTATTGACAAACAACAAATCCAGCAGGGCACCTTCCCTGGTGGGTTCATTCACCAGCTGGGTCAGGAAGTTGTCTTCCAACCCCTCCAGGAACCCACTAGACTGTTTCCTCCCTGCTGTATTGTACCTCCAGGAGACATCCGGTAAATTGAAGTCCCCAATAAGGACAAGGGCTGGTGATCACCAGACTTCACCCAGTTGTTTAAAAGACAACTCATCAGCTTCCTCCTCCTGGTTAGGTGGTCTATAGCAGACTCCCATCACTATATCTCGCTGATTTTGTTCTCCTCTGATTTTCATCCAGAGACACTCGACCCTGTCTACATCATACTCCAGCTCTAGGCTGTCAATGCATTTGGGCTTTGGCTTTTGTTTGCTTTCTCTAATTTCTAACCTCAATCTCTCTTTGTGAAAGCAACTCAAGCTTTAAGGAAGTTCTAAGTCACAGCAGGGCTGTGCAAAGGGTACATGAAGTAAAGCACTGCAGCGACTGCGGAAAAAGGAAACAACTAATCTTTCTGGGCTGGAATTCCTGCCAGGAAAACAGAAAGATGAGAAGCTCCGAGGAGACATCTTACAGACAGCAAAACTCGGATGAGTCAAACTCAAGGGTTGCTGAAGGGGCAGCTAGGAACTGAGGAGTCAGGTCAGAGCTCCTCTGTGGCAACGTTCAGTATGTAGGTGTAATGCTGCTGCCATCATAAATCATGGCACTTAAAGGAGAAGGTAACGGTTCTGGAAGCAAGTAACATGCACATGCAGTGGGGTGTGGGGGGAGGCTGGAAGCAGGGACAGTGTATCTAATGGTAAGGGAAGCTACTCTCTGCTAGTAAAACTGCACATTCATCTTCCTAAGTATTGATTAACTTATATACAACAGACCTGGACATACCTATAAATAACCCTTAAAGACAAGCAGGTAGCTCCAAGGTACAACTTGGCTTTCCCAAAAACTTGTTTCCTATTGAGACACTGCATTCCACTGAAAAACAACTGAATCTCTGTGGATAATGGATTCAGTCATATGAGAAGACTGAAACAGTCCTTGCCAGGTGTGTCCCTCGAGTAAGAGGAGCTCAGCTCTTCTAGTCCAGAATTGCAGCTTTTAGCCAACACAGATCTTTAAAGATGGCAAGAAAAATGGAAACAAGATGAGGTATATACCAGTGAGGTACATCTGCCCTGCTCACCAAAGGATTTTGGTCATGTAGAAGTTGAAAGAAAAGGGTTAAGCTGGGCGGTTGTTATCCTACTGAACCCGAACCTTGGTAACAGAAAGAATATGGTTCTGTAACGTGCTAAAAGCCATCAGTGAACAGGTCACCTGCCTACATTGGAAACATAATATAGCTATTTAGTTATTTCTAAAGACTCTTGTCCATGTTCAGACTAATTGCAAAAGGAGAAGATAAACAGCTTTATTACAGAGGCTATCTAAAATTAAAAATTGGATTAATTTTTCTCCCACTCCTACACTACTGGAATCTCATCCAACTTCTATCATCTTCCAAAACATTTTATAATTGAAACATTTGCAATAACAATAAAAAAAAATCATGACAGCAAAAGGTGAACAATTATCAAACCTAAAATACATCTTTCTGCAAAACAGATACATCTCAGGCAGTAAATCCAGCTCCCAAACGCATCTACTACTGCAAGTCTGGGAGTGAAGCGCAGTCTGTAAGCTGAGTGAACTGACCAGCAGAATGGCATCTGCTGGTCTGAGGCAATGGATCCAGACCCTTATCTGGGGGACCACAACAGCCCCTTTTCCGAAGTGGAGAACAAACCTGTTTTTCAGTGCATTAGCTTATCCTGCACCACACCACTTTTCTACTAAAGGAAGGATTGTTTTCCATAATACAGAAAGCTATTACATGAGAAAACTGATATGTTGAATAACTGCTAAGTAGGGAAGATGAATAACAGCTCTATGGACTTCCAAAATAATCAAAGTGGAAGTAAACATTCATTTATAACATTGGGCATTTAGCTATAATGTACTGGTAATAGAAACAAACAGGATTTCATGCACAACAGGAAAAACAGCACCAAGTATCCATATAACTTCTGGCAATAAGAGAATTAGTCAGCTACAAACATTAAACTGGTCCTGTAAAACCATCCCCATCAATGTCACAGCTGAGGGGAGCAGGGGAGGGAAGGGTGAGGAAGGAAGGTGGCAGGGAGAAAAAGTACCACCCTCCAACCAAAGAGAATCCTTTCACAGGGTCATGGCATAAAAGTGATAAATTCACCACCAAACCACCTGACAGAGAAGGCATTATTTTAAAATACACAGCAATATGCACGCTGTGACTTCTGACACAGACAGACCTGTTGGTAATAAATCTGGGGAATTATACTCCAAAATATTCATGAACTGACTGAACCAAGTCGAATAACCCTTGGTCATGGAGCTTATGTCTTGGAGCTTAAAATACAGCTGTGCTAGAGTTAAGTTGAAAGCAGATAAGTGACCTGAGAAGGAAAAAAGCAGGAAAGATTTAATCCACATTTTTGCTAGCTCACCACCTGGACCCAGGAAGGTGCACAGTGGCCGTGGTCCTTCCAGCTCACCATGCCTGCCAATCTTCTTTTTTGCAACTAAGACAAGACACAGATGGAGGAACACATAGCTGCTCTTGAAATACCAGGAGAGTTCCTGGTTTTACTTCTGTTTGCACCACCTTAATGGAGAGCAATCTTAAACCAAGTATTGAGTACTTTTTCTTTAACTTCAGCAATCTTTTGCATACAGTATGGTGCCAGGCCCCACCTTTTTTTCTTTCTCTTTAAGGAAAACCACTTAAAACCAAAGAAAGCTACTGTCCCTCAGCATCTGAAAAAGGAGCAGCTATAAGCAAGGTTTGATCCAATGTCACTATGATCATTGCAAGCAACAATTAACTTCAACTGCCACAAATTCAGGCTCATATATATGTATGTTGCCGTTTATTTTGACAATAAAACTTGCTAGCTATAAATTATAGGTTCTATTGTGCCAATATTATGGCCTACTAAGTACTAAACAGCATTTCATTAGCAAAATTAAAGTGACATCTAACCATCTTTTAAGTGTCCTTCTCTGAAACACATCAAATAAAGGCAAACAGATCACAGTGGGGAAAACATGTCGGAGCAGGTGATCCTCTCTACCACACGGTCTTTTGAATGACAGCAGGAGAATAATGACTATTCACAGGATCAGACCCCAACACTCAAACATTCAGGCTTAACTGTCATTGTATCTAAGTATTGTTATGTTGTAAATTTCAAGATACTCCTACTCTACAATTCACACAGACAAATTATTTGTTTTCACAGAAACTGCTTAAAGATTTTTGGAATACCCACCAGGCCTTACTAGAACTAACCCAACCTGACTACACATAGAACTTCTAACACTTAGTTCTAGGGGCCAAGAAATTGTCTGTAGTAAGAGACTCTCTGCTATCCAAGGCTGGATGGCAAGATGTTGGCAAAGGGAGGTACTTCAAAGCAGTAATCCTAGCAGCTTTTGAAAAGATCTAATCCCCACAGCTCACACTGCTTCTTTTCTGTACGAGCAAGGGAATGAAAAAATATTGTGGCTGTCTCCTTTGCATGGCATCACCAGAGAGGAAGGGAATGACCACCTGCGTTGGGAGTATCAACAGAACCTGAATTCTAACTTTCCCCAAAGAAACTGTAGAAGCAAACGACGTAACACAGCTTTCCCTACCCCAGCACCCCTGCACAAAGGGGAAAGGCCATCCAGAAGCTGGCCTTAAACTAACTGGGGTACTATAAATACTGTGACACAAGCTAAGTTCAAGATCTACAGAACTGACAATGTACAAACCCAACTCCTTGCAGTCAGTGAAGGTTACGGGTAAAGAATGACAGGCACTGAAGAAATGCATAAGCTGTTCTCTAAAAGAGCAATCTATTAAGGGCTTCATATTCTGGATGGTTTGAGAAACACAGGGGGAAGTGATTACTGCTCCTTTAAAGGAACAATGCAGGAAAAAGAAAGGTAATTTAAGCCTGGAGGTAGCTTATACAAAATGCCAGCTGAACTAGAGGAACCTATGGAGGCCCCTGGGACTGCTGGAGAGATGGAAGAAGAGTTTCAGTGGTAATTAGAGCTTCAATAGAAGAATAAATACTCCACAGGCAATCCACATGTTCTTCTCACCTCACGCCACTTCTCCTCTCCAGCAGTGACAGCTGCTTGTGAAAGCGAAGGGAAAGGTCTCTCTCATTCAGTTCATTAGTTAGTAATCCTCACTGGTAATACAACAAGGAGCACAATACCAGGAGGAGCTGCCAGCCCTTCCCTCCACTGCTCCAAGGCAGAATGCAGGGCTCAAGGTCTCCTAGGTGCTCACCCTAGTAACAGTGATGCCATGGTGGAGCAAAAAGCCACAAATACACTTTTCAAAGAGAGAAGACATACCCTGGGGCAGGTGAGGCAATATTCAGGTCACTTTTTTCCCTGCATTATTCTCCTGCTCTCCTCTCTTCATGCCCCAGAGCAAAAGAGTCGGCGGTTTGTAGCCAGGCTCCTGAGGCAGGAAGTAGCACCTTGCTAGGGAGTGATCCTAAAGGAGCAGAAAGAAGAGAGTGATGACAGTAATCCACTGAGGATTTACTATTTCAGCTTTTTTCTCTGATGGTAAGATCAGTTACCAATGGAAGACATGCTGGTTATCAGTGTCGTGACCTGACAGTAGCTACCTTCTCTCCTTTGCCCTGCAATGACGAGTCAAAGTACCGTGAAGGTATTTCCACCTTCCAGAGGGCCTGTTTTAGAAGGGTTACTGAAATAATTATGACTTTGATTCCCTAGAAAAATGCTGCAGCAAGTTCTGCTGCACAGTGAGCCAGTTAGGCATTGGTCCTGACCACTGACATGATTTTCTGAAGAGGTAAGTTCGGTGCAGCTCCACTCTTGTGTCATCTCTCAACCTCAAGCAGGCTCCACAGAAGAAAGAAGGTGATGATGTTCTGGATTTCAGTTAGCATCCCTTAACAGGTAGGAAAGCTGAAAGACAGACAGCTGCACAGCTGATTCTTTATTCTGTAGCTGGGGCCATTGGTGTCAGCTAAGACTTGCACTGGAATACCATGCACTTCAGTATTGGTTAATAAAACTGTGACCTCCAAATTTAGCAGTGCTCTAAGAGACTTTCTCTCAGACTGCTCTGGGCCCACAACAAGCAGATAAAGAGAGAGGGAGAGAGAGGAGTTTTTGGTTAGTTTTTATGCAGGGAGACAACAAAAGCCAGCTCATTTCTCAAAAAAAAAAGTTTAGTTCCTTTTGTGACCAAGACTATATACAAATCTGTGTTACCTTAACTTGCTTTTTAGATTATTAATAATCTATCTGACAATCTACTTCTTATAAATCTTTCCTGAAAGATTTAGCTATCAAACATGCATGTTTATTTCAGGTGGAATACCTAGTTGCAGGTTTTTTCTCAAGGATCTTCCACAGCTACAGATGCGGGACACAGGATAAAGTCCAGACATTAAGAACTGATCTTCAGGTGAGTAAAGCTAAGATGAAGTTTTGGTCGTCTTCTAGGCAGCCCCTCATCTCTGAGCAGTCAACTTTCTTAAAAAAAATCTGTTCTCTATTGCCCCACTTCAGTAGCAAGCTGCACATTCACAGTTTCCTTCAACAGTGCTTGCCAGTGTTCTTCAGCTGATATTTAGGCCACACGTTCCCAACCCAGAGGAACCGATCGAAGCCATTCACCGTGGGCATTTTCTGCATCTTCCTTGCTAGCAGACCTTCCTGTGCTACAGGAATGTTTACATAAAATCAATCATGTTTTAGGTAACTGTGCCTGTGTAATATAAACACTTGGACAAACCAAACAGAAGATTAAAATTACAGATCTTCTTGCACAGGACCGTTGTATTTACTTACAGCTACGGTTACAAGTATAGAGTTTCAAATCATTCAAATATTCTTCTACAGACTAAGATCTGTCTACAGCTCCCCCATCATAGGAAGCAATCTGCCAAAACATGGGGCTTTGTTCTTTTTTTTCTGTGAGATTCATTAATAAGCCTTTCGATTTTAGTGCCCAGTCATGTATATTGAAGCAGAAAACTATTTCCCTATCCTTGTATGGGCTTCTGTTTTTGTGAAGGTTTCTGTTTGTATGGTCTCATGCAAGATCAGTAAACCAGCCATAGCTTGCTCCCTCAGAAACCACTGACATTTTCTCTGTTAAAACTATGTAAAGTTAAGTTAGAAGAAATGGCTGGATGAGAAAACATGCCATAAGAGAAAGCTCTATGTACCAGACAATACTCCTGCCAAGTCCTGATGGACCATGACTTTCTGAATGTCCCTAGGCACAAAACCAGAACCAAATGCGTATCCAAACCTGTCCTGTATGTAAGTATGAAATAGGACGTAAAGTGTTTGGTTGGTTGTTGGATTTGGGGGGTTTTTTTTTGGTTTGTTTTTTTTTTTTTTTTTTTACACACCCAATTCTTCAGTGACAGTGAAAACTGGTAACTCCCTAGTGACAGTGTAACTACGCAAGGACAGTGCACTGGTAGGCATTTTTAATTGATTTGGGTTTTTTTTTTAATATTCTGTAACTGTATTTAGTCTGCATATCACTTGTTTTATCTTGGTTCAGAAAACTCATGTAATGTTGCAAGTATGAAATGCATAACACCCCTCCCTAGAGAACGTATTTTTATACCTATGGTACATTAAAGATTAACCTCTTCTACTTTTCATCTGTTGCTGTAAGGCCAACACCTCAATTTCCCCTCAGAGGCTGATACAAAGACACTATTTCCTATAACACTGGCTAGGCAAGTGAAGCAAGTCGAGTCAACTTTATTTTCAAGATTTCTGATCTTGTCTCTAGTGTCACTATTATATTTCAACATCAAGTATTCTGCCTAAATACTCAACTTTTGTTTCCCCTCTTTGGTTGCAAAGGGTGCTTCCTGGTTTTTTAGTATGCAGTACAATGTTGGAGCACACTATTATGATAACTATTTTCACTGTAGACTGTTGCGTTTTGAAGAGATATTAGAAAAGTCACCAGGCAATCTATATTCACAAAAAGCTTTGGAAAAATCTGTTGTTTACATTTAATAGCACTTTCTGTGTTTACTGGTTTTACATGCAAGCCCTACGCTACTAAGTAACAATGGAGAATTTGTATAGCTTCCACTTACAATCCACACTTACATTTTCCATGATACAGTTTACATGTAGCACTGTACAGAGCCATTCAGACCACAACATTCCCAACTCCATTAGTTTAAGAAAAGTGACCTTAACTTTCCCATTTCCACCCCCTTCCAAAAAAAATCAGCCCCATAGATTTGTGTGTTCAGAGTTAAAGGAACACATATAAAACTTCCCAGCAGGTGTCTAGATTCCTGCACAGCTAACTGTAGCAGTACACAGGGAAACAGGCTCTGTTCCACTTGTGTCTATGCCCACTATTGTAAAAGGATGACTCGTGATGGTAAGGCGCTGTGCTAAAATTTGGCAGACCTAGACTCATACCCACACTAAAAGCCTCACAGAGTGTCTGACTGTGGTTACAACAATTTATGCTAGCTGCTATCCCTGTGCCCATGACAGCCATACACGGCCAAGCAGAAGCAAGAGAGGACAGTTTTGCTCCTCTCATACACTGCTTCCCCCAAACCACACAGGAGCGCACAACTGCGCTGCCGTGGCGAACTCTGCCTGCGAGCACGCTGCACGCTCAGCACTGGGCTTTGGCTGCTGCCTCTCCACACACCTCACGTGGTGCCTTCCACGCAGACTTCAGACAGAAGGTACATCCATACGCTTCAAGTGCTTCACCAGCACGTTCATTAATGACTGAGATCAGCTCACATACCCCTCCAAATGATTCCTGGGGCTTTGCTTGTCTGGAGAACTGAGACCAACTGAAAGCTTTAAATGCTCCTACTAAAGGCGTAAAGGCAGCTGTGGCATGCCCCAAACTAGTATGAAAACCTTTCAAGAACAGTTACTCTTATATTTTATACAATTTTAACACGTGCAGTTTTGAAGGGTTACGGCAAGTGTTTTGGTGTCATGGTTGGCTGTAAGTAGACATTTATATACCAAAGAAGCCATTTAAGAACAAGACTCTAATGAAGACTCTATTATCCAAAAACAGAAAGGGTGGTACCTACTACTTGACTGGAATCATAGTTCTAAAAAAAGCAACCAAACAAAAAACCCACCAGAAAACCAAGAACAAAATCCACAAAGAAACAAACACCAAAACAAACCCAAAACAGAACAGAAAAACCCCCCAACCCTCCTACCTCAGTGCCACCTGGCTTTCAATTCATCAGAAAATAAAATGTATCTTCCACAAAACCCATTCCTGAGTTAGAGAAATGTGACTTAAGATCAGTTGTTGCCTTAACTGTGACCCTAGAATGTGTCTGAATAGTGCCACTGGAGCAAGGCAGCACATGCATCACATACCCGTTTACAACCTGCTCAGATAAACACACGTTTATTATTCAATGTTGTGCAGCTAGTTGCTAAAAAAACCTTATAACTACACCCCTACTTGGATGACTACTAAGCTGTTAATGTTCAGCAATAAACATGAGTAGGCAATTTATTATGATTCGGCACTGAATGTCAATTCAAACAAAAAAACGCCAACCCTGTTTAGAAACAAAATTAAAAATTAGTAATACCTAAGCTTAGTGTGTTTCCTGCTTATCTGAAAATTCTATCTGATAATACGGAGTTAGGCAGCAAGGTGGATTTAAAACAATGTATTTGAACCGCAGCAGCATCATGAGATCCCAACACAGACCAGTATTTGGGAGACAAAATTCGGCTGACGGAGAATGCCCAGAAGTATCTTTCAAATCCTGCTGTGGCTTAAGTGAAACTATCACAGGAAACATTTTGCAGGTTGTTGTTGCCGCTCAGTGAAGTGACCCTGGATAAGGATCAGAACGGGGCTCTCTGAGGCTACAGAGGACACAAATTTGGTCCGGTCTGTGGTTGGAAGAGTCGGATGCAGCCGAAGTCATTTCATACTCTACCTCCTACAGAAACCAGAACTACACTGTACAGGAGCTGTTTTGTGCAGCAAGAAATTAGAAAGATGAGTCACTATCAGCTGGTATGAAGGCTCCAGGTTGTGACACCTCAGGTCGAAAAGCCTGGACCAGATCTGCATACCCATACTATCAACAAGTCTCTCTCTGCTCTTGCAGCACACTAAGTATTATATAAAGCTATTCTTCCTGATAAAAATCTTATGAAATTGTAAGTAGAGTTTAAAAATAACACAAAAAAAAAAAGCCTGGCAAAAACTTGCTATTTCCAGTAAATACTAACCTTCTGAAATAACATGTCAGGACTAAAACATCTGTTATCAATTAGTTTAGTACAAATTAAATGAATTCCTATTCTAAGGTTGTATTTCCTGATACACATCCAGGGGTGGGGGGCAGCTGACTTCTTAGAACTACCTATTTCTGTAAAACGAACATTACCATTACTAGTTAAAGGATCAGTCCAATCATTTTTTGGTCTTATCTTTAAGCATGGACTTCAGTGGTGCTGCTCCTATGTGTGCCTTTTGCCAAAGGCATCAAGGATTGAGGGCTTAAATTCACAGTAAACTGCAAACAAACACAAAACAGCTTTTCAAACATCGGTATATTGACTTGAGTGGTCTAACAGAGGCTTGAGCTTTGTCTCCATCTAATTTGACCTTCAGTTTACTTTGACCTCTCAGACAGAAAAGTCTAGACATTGACCTTGATTGAACTGAACAAACATTTTCCCTTTTCTATGTTGTTCTAAATATTTTTAAGCAGGAGATCTCTAATGCAGCTTACAGCATTACTTACACTAACAGTAATACTGTTCACAAGAAATGTTCGCTGACTGTAGAAACAAAACCGACAGTATTTGACAGGGAAATGCTAAAGCCATGACCATAATATATCACAAGTTGATATATATATATATATGTACGTATATATTTATGTCTGGGAAAACCAGCAAAATAAATGCTATTTGAAAAGAAATTTAACTATTAGCCCCCTCAAATCAATGTTCCTACCACTGTCAATCTATGTGACCTAACAAGAGAAAGTGCCTGCTCTATTTTCTCATGCAGCTCTTTGACTTTTAGTGCAAATCATTAAAAATGAAAATACAGTTCAGTTTAATTAGAGGCAGACATCACTAACGATAGTCACGTGTTAATTCTCCCCAAGCTACATAAACAGTTGAAATCTAATGATATAGAAATGTGACTATTTTATTATCTACATGAAAAATAAGCACACAGAAACTTAAAGATTATTGTTTTCATATAAGCACTGCCTTAGTAGGAAATACTTAGAAATAAGCAGAAGAAAAATTAAATATTAGCTGGATAAAAACTTTTTCTTCTTTTTTTTTTTTCTTAAATATGCTGAACTCATGGGAACAATTGGGAAAACATACTTCTGCAAGTTCTCGGACGTTGCCAGGACACTAAGAGACCACAGCTAAAAAAGTTTTCCTGTCAAAATGAATTACAGCTCAGACCTCACAGCTGGCTTTTTCAATACCAGACAATCTACACCAGTGCAATAGATGAATAGTTTTTATTTATTACTCAGTGACGAGAAACCTCAGCATATGGGCCAAGCTATATTAATGGTCAGCCTGGTTACTCATTTGCCAATGGACAGGCAAATGATGCCCAAGTACATTGTTTGCATGTATTTTAAACCTTGATAATGCCAGAAATGACACCTATCTGGAGGCTGTCAGCCCCTGGTAGAAGTCCACTTCAGCCACTACTTACATAAGCCCCTCGGAAAAATACCTGTCACCAATCTATATGGGGGAGATTCCCCAGTTTCCCAAACCAGTATACTCCGAAAGATAATACAATTGTCTTGAAGAAAGTTTGACAAAAATCTTTGAGTCTGTACAACCAAGATTAACTACTAAACCTGCCTGAAGTAACCACATTAGCAGGCGATACGACTTTTTCAATAACTCTGCACTTAACAAAGACTATGTTTTTAAATACATCAGCTGTTCAACAGCATTCCAAAAAGTGTTTTTTGAGAGTGCTGGATAACAACACACTTACTGACAGACTGCAGTCCGCATTGTTTCAGCCAAGCTTTATTTTCTTAAATTGCTACAGTACTACTACTTCTGGACTTTACTTCTTTAGAACACATGCATTTTGAATTCCTTGATCTTATATAATCTTTTAACTATACAACTAAACATTATAAACAAAGTCTCCTTTAATTCTGCATTCCTGCATTTCAATTCTCTTATAATACCTGTTTTCTCCATGTAATACCAGGTTTGGTAAACTGAAACAAGTATAAGCCAAACATTATACATAAACATATAAATATTTACATACACATATGTAGACACATATACACACACACAGAGACAATACTTGCCATTGCATTTCCAGCCCTTTAAAAGGACAGAACACTTAAGGATGGAAGTACAGGGAAGAAAAAAAATAAAAATAAAAAAAGAAGATATAAAAAGCACATATTAAGATGTTAGGAGCATGGAATCACCTGAAATTGCTATGGATAAATGTTTACACTAGCATTTCTGAGCATCGTAGCAAGAAAAAAAAAAAGGGACTGGTTCAGAAATGAAGAGTTAAGAGCCCGTTTCGCATCCATTAAGCCACCTTATTTAAATTTCAGTTTGGGTCTATGCAAGAAACAAAACAGTATCTTGTCCAGCTGCCACTCCATGTAAGGTCTAACAGGGACTTGGGCTGGTGTAAGCATACGTTGGTACATTGTCTCAGCAACCCATGCAATACCTGCCAGCAATCTCTTCCTCCACAGCTATGAATTTATTATTAAGTGCAATTGCGAGACAGCTCAATCGCAGGGCTCTCTGTGAAACACCGAAGTGCTTCTGCGTTTATTCTCTTTGCAAACACCAGTGTTACTGTCCCTCTCTGCCTCCCGCAAATCTGCAGCAATGATGCAAAGCAGCAATTTTTTTTTTTAATTCCCTTTCGGAATACAAATGCCTGCCTTCCCTTCTTGCTGCCTGCTCCCAGAAAGACGCACTGTGGACAACAGTTTCTGATCCAGCGAGACCCTTCCGTACTACTGGCAAAAACTGGGGAAAAAACCCCAATAAAATAAAATACTGTACTTCAGTCCCTGAAGGGGGCAAAGAAAAAGAGAAAAAAAAATGAAGCAGCTTAAAGAACAAAGGCAACATTAAAACACCATGAAAATAAGAGAAATACCAGTGATCGAGCATGAGAATTAACGGGCAGAAAAGCAGCAGCAGCACTTATTGCAGAGGCACCGAGCATCCTCCTTTCCCTGGAAGTCATGCAACTAATGACCTCTCCAACTGCTGAATTAAACGGCTCCAGGAAACAAAACACTTACTGCCTGGGTCTAAGACACATATCAGAAGTTGTCAACTCCGCTAAGGCAATTACAGACAGGGGGGTGGGGGAAGGCAGGAGGGAAGGGAGCGGCAGAGACAGAAACGCTGCAGCTTCAGGCGCTGTTGCCGAACCAAGAGCGGTAAGGAGAGCCCTGAGCATGTAGGCAAGTAAGAAGTGAAGAGCATTTACCAGCAGCAGCAGCAGCAGGTTGAGCAGCCCGAGTGCCTCACACCGTCTCTGGGAGATAACTTAGCACCGGTGCGGATTCCTTCACTGACGAGGGACACCCCTTCCTTTCCTTTCCTTCCCTTCCCCTCGCTCTCTTTTCCTCCCCTCTCCCTTCCCGTCCCGTCCCTCCCCGAGGAGCGGAGCCGCGGGAGCGGCGGCAGCCTCCCGCCGCTGCCGGGGAGCGGAGCGGCGGAGAACGGGAGGCGGGCGGAGGGAGCGCGGGCCCCGGCAGCCGCCCGCGCCAGCCGCGCTCTGGCTGCGGCCCCGCCGGCCCTCGGCTGCACGCGCCGCGGCCGGGGCCGCCAGCCAATCCCCGCGCTCGGCACCCGGCCGCGCGCGCGCAGCGCCCCCGCGCGCGCTGGGCCCCCGCGAGCTGCCGCGGGCGGGCGGCGGCGCGGCCGTGGGGGGGATGTCCGCGTGCCCGGGGGCGCCGCGGCAGGGCAGCGCCCCGCCGCCACGCCGCGGGTGAGGAGCCGCGGGCCCCGCCGCGCCGCCTGGGTGTCCTTGCTTCCTTGACCGCTGCTGCGCAGAGCGGGCGTCAGTGCTTCGCGCCGCGCCCGTCCCCCTGCCGAACGGCCGGGCTGCCCCGGCCGAGCCCTGCCGCAGAGGCGCGGGGCCTGGGGGTGCTCTCGTCTCCCCCGGGGCGGGGAGCCGCCGGTGGGCGAAGCCGGCGTCAGGGTGCCCGTCCCGTCGCCCCGGCGAGGACCGGGAGGGGAAGGACGAGGTCGCCCCCGCGGAGAGCCGCGGCCCCCGCCGGCCCTTGGCCGCCGGAGCGCCGAGCAGGCGGCGGCGCCGAGGGAACGGCGGGCGCGGGCGAGCTTGGCCCCTCTGCCGTCCCCCGCGCCACCTCCTCGGCCTGCGGGCTGCCGGCGTGGGGAGCGGCACCGCCACCCCCATCGCGGGACACGGCCGCTAGAAGCTGCTCCCGCCGTTCGCCGCAAGTTAGAAACGTTTCCACCAACTGTGCTGCGCTTCTCCCGCAAGGAATTGCTTTAGCCGTGGTCTTCCCATGTGAAGAACTGGCCCTAGGTGAGCTGCAGACACAGTGTTCTAGGCAACGTTACTTCCACTGCCATGCAGAATACGTCCCTTGTCGGCGCAGTGTAATTGAATGCTGGCTGTTATTTAGCCTTAAATTTTCCCCTTCCCCTTTGCCACATATCTGTGAAAGCACCAAGGCACCAAACACGAAGTACCTCAGGAAACAAGACAACTCTCAGACACAAGCTGATGTCAACCCATAAAACTTTGTACAGGTTCTTGGCTTGGCCAGGAGGAAAGTAGCAACCTAAATTAGCCAAGATCTACCAGAAGAGCAGTGAAAAGGGGCCTTGGACATGGGTAATGCACAGCAGCCAGGCTAACTGCGCTGCTGAAGCGTAGCAGGCTTCATGCCTGTATGCCATAAAACACACAGTCTGTGTGGAGAAAAGAAGTAAAGTAGAGCGCGTTGGATTACCTGTAGCTGGGGAAAGTGTACAGTAAATGTCTGATTAGAGAGAAACTACAGCAGAGTTAATTTTCCAACTGCAACTGTAGTTTTGTAACTGTCAACAAAGAGCAGGAGTTTTAAGGGGCAATCCAGAAATCAGCAGGGAAGTATCTCTCAGCTTTTCAAGGTTAATTGAGAAGAGGGGAGAGCCGAGCATACTAGTAGAGCTTGGTAAATTACATGCAATGCTGTAGCTTGAGGACTGCATCTATTCACAGGGGTGAAGAAGAGCCACGTAGCCATATCTTCTCCCTGGCCTCATATTTTTCTATGGCATTTCACAGATTTCAAGATGTGTCCTTGTCTCAAATGCTGTGATCTAAATTTTAATGTAATATGCGTGGTGATGTCTTGATTCTACAGAGGCTTCTGTACAAAGATACTGTGATAGTCATTTTACTGGAAATAATCTCTCTGCCTCAAAATAAACTAGATTGCAAAGATGAATGTTAGAGATGTATTAAAAAGAGTGTTGCAGTTAGGTAATATGTTGTCCTATCAGGAAGAAAGGTTGAGGATTCCATGCAGTTTCAGTGAGAAAGGTAATGGAAAGTCTGTCAGAGCAGTCCATAAAGCATGTGACTGGATATTTACTGTGATAAAACAGAAATTAGCAAAACCTAATATATGTTTAGCCCATACCATTTAAAGATATTTGTAAATCTTCATCTCTACTGGAGTATTTCCAGGTGTGATACACAGAATATTACAAAGCTACTTAATAACCCAGTGACTAGAGAGAGAACAAACAAACAGCTGACTGAATGCCATGCAACAAAGATTTGTTGATGGTCAATTATGATGGATACGGGGTTATGGGACAGACCAAGCTAGATGCCTTGGTCAGGTGGCCTCACTTGTTCAGCAACAGAACTGCTAAAATCACAGTCAGGTATCTGATGAGAAAGAACGAGTTACATTTTAGGTTGGGGGATGCTTTTTGGAAGGCAGTTTACCAGCTCCCATTGTGGTGTGTTAGTAAAGATGTCAGCTGGGAGTGGATGGGCAGCAGAGAGAGTATTAAAGGAAAATAAACTGAAGGTACATGTCTGGGTATTATTAGTAAGAGCAGTGTGGGAATAGTAGCTTTATATCCCGGTTTAGGATTAATGATAACTATATAAAAAGCAGAATATCTGAGAGACAATTAACATATCTTTTAGAAGGATAACAATGTCTTCTCCCTAAAGTGAAGGTCCTAAATAGAAGACAGGGAGCTATGCTCTCTCTTCCTTTCGTTCTCTATTTAAATTGATCTTGGATTCTTTTAGATGTGGTGATGCAGATTTGATGGAAGAGGTTTGTTCCCATCCCTTTAATCTAGTGGTAAGGGGATTCTCCTGGGAATGGGAGACGTGAGACTGAATATGCATGAGGCTGCAGAGAATAAACCAAATACCTTGTTTCTTGGGTTGAACTCTTTTAATTACTAGATGGTAAGTAAATGGTGACCATGGGCTATTCCTCCTCTAGCACTTTTTAAATCCTTAAGCTCTCTTTTGTTTAGAGCAAAGAATCTGAAGTGCCTACCTTCACAAACAAGTTCCAAGCATTGAATCCGACTTGAATATAAGCACCTTTCTTCACATTGTAGTGCAGTCCCATTCCCCAGTGTGAGGAATGGAACTGCAAAGGTGTCATTGTATGGTTCCTGTTGGCTCTATTACTGCTCCACACCTGAGATGCTTTAAGGGGAGGCCTGTGGTACACAGCCTAGAACCTGCACGCTCTATTAGCTGTGGTCCCTCACATCTTTGGAGTCTGTATCACCTTGTCACTTACAGAACCTGCTGATGCAAGAACATCTTGTCCACTTTCAGAAGGGCCATGGTTCTCTTTATCCCACTTTGTTGAAAAATTGACCTTCGGTGTGATTTGAAAGGAAAGGAAAAAGGAGACAACAAAAAAGATTTGCAGTTTACTGGAGATAAATGCTGGATGCCTGTCCCCTTGCCTTTTAAGCACATGATTGAATTTTCTAACCTGCTTTTTCAATGTGTCCTTATATATCACTCCTCTATTAGTATGTAGGTAGCTGCTCCACCACACGCATTGCTATACCTTGATCAAAACAGGCATAATTAAAGACAGTTTCTGGAAGCTGATGCGATGTAAATGCATTATACAATGAAGGTGAAATTTTAATACTGCAGCTAATTAATGACTGGAACATTTTACCTATGGAATGTGAATTCTGTGTTGCTTGGAGTGTTTAGAACTGAAAAACCTTTCTGAAAGGTACAGTGCATTTCAAGGGTAAGTTGTGGGACTCAACAGTTATTTGGGTGAAGTTCACTGACTGGTGTTACACAGGAGCTCACACTGGATGATAAGCACAGGGTTCTGCAACCCTCTAAGATATAAATCATGATGTGCAACCATCCACCATAACAACACAAGACTCAACTATTCAGAATAAAGAGAGTGCCTATCTTGCTGAACAATGCCTCTCAAATCCTTTAACACATTGTAAATATGATTATTTTAATTAATTGGTACATTTTCTCACATTTATTATATATACTGGAATATCATTAGTTGGACCTGATTTAGATTTCCTATTTTCATTCTTAATCCTATGCCTCCAATTGCACTGTAAGAGATATATCCTCCAAATACTAGTCTGAATTATAAAAGAAAAAAAAAAGAAAGAAAAAAGAACCCCCCATATGTGAGTATCTGTTCCAAGGAAGTGACCACACAGGGGTCTGGTAAAAATACCCAAGTCCTGTGCAGTGAGCTACCAACAGAGGAGGAGCAGCAAAATACAGAATTTTAACACACTGGAATTACCATCTTTGGTAATTCAGTAAATGCAGTGCATGTTTGATGTTAAAATAAGAGAGTTTCTGTCACCTCTTAAATATTGCCAGCAGCTGTCCGTAATTTGTCAAGCAAAAAGAAGAGAAAGGTGTTGAAATTGTACTAGTATTTTCAGGTAGGTTCTGTTCCTTTAGCCTTTTTTTTATCCCTTCCCTTCTCCAGCCAGCCCATCTACCTTGTAAGAATTATAGCCTGTCTTGGAAATGGCTCAAATGGAAGTACTGAGCAGGTGGAAACCTACTTGCTGTATGCTTGAACGGCTCGGAACAATTCAAAGCCATCAACAAGTTTGCCGTTCTGGAAGAAGAAGAAGAAGGGGAGGAGAAAAAAAGATGGAAACTCTTTGTGGGTAATACCTGCTCAGTGGAAAGTAAAGAAAATGTGCAGAGTTTTATAGGCCCGGAACACTGGAAGAAGGATCATTTTTCTTTAGAGAAAGTGCTGCCTGCAAATGAGCATGTTCAGTATGCGCAGCCATCCCTGCTGGAACCCCAGCCCCAGGTCAGCAGAATGCTGCCAGTCTGGCCCTGTGCACGTCAGCAGTGTCTGGATGTACATACTGAAACCCCTTCTGCCTCAGATTATCTTTGCTTATCTTAAATAACCACAAGTTATTCAAAGGAATGATGAAGAAAATGGCTTCCCAACTTACTGTTGAAGTGCCATCTCTAAGCAAAGGATGAGCCTTTGCTCATCTGAGAGGTCAAGAGGAGAACTCACTGGGCTCTGGGAAGAATTTTTATGGTCAAATTGTCCAGTTCTCAGGAAACACCACCTTGTGGGTACTGAAATTAGGAGTCACTGCTGAAGAGTTGGTGGGATGCACTGTTTCCACTGTATTACTGTGCTAAGGGTGCTCCTGTGATAATCCTAAACTGCTAATGCAAATGTTGAACTAAACACACGAACATCAGGGCAATCCCACTCATGAATCAGGACCCGGGTCTCTCTTACCTTCTGCCCCATCCAGTTTCTGGAGTCTTACTGGCTTCTAATACACAACTCCAGGTCCTGAGTAGTGAAATCTGTATTCTCGTTACTACTGTAACATGAATGGAAGATACAGTTGTCATCTAGTCCTTAGTTTGGTTCTGCAAGCTGCTGACTCCTCCTGACTGTAACTGCAAGCTACTACACTGTTAATTCCCTTCTCGCTTTCAATGCCCCACACCACAGAGAACGAACAGTTTCACTTGTCTGCCTGTGGTAATCGCTGAGAGGCTGTAACCGTTACACTAGATAAAGTGTGTGCTCCACGTTGTTGTTTGTATACAGAACTGCCTGTGCATTTTTGATCTGTGAGGAAACACTTCAAGGTGATAATGATACAAACTGTGATGGTGAGGGAGCATTCTGGTTAGTAACAATGAGTTCACTGACAAAGTGAACTAAGGATAAAAATCAACACTTATTTCTCGTATCACAAGTACTTTTTTCTCAGCTCTGTATGAAGTGTCACTGGGGTGGATGAAGTACCCCACAGACACGTGCTCTGCACCAGAGTAAATGAAACTAACCTTAGGTAAATAACAACACACAGAGATAGTTCTAGTACCCAGTCTAAGTAAAATGTCAGTTACAGTGGTGTAGCCACAAGAAGTAGTAGAACAAAGTATCTGTCACAATACATAAAGAGAAGAGAGAAAGAAACTAGCAAGGTGTTAAAAGATACAGTTTCTATTTTGTATAATACTGAAATTAATTCAGACCAAGATTTAAAGTCTTGACAAAAGCAATGATAAGTTACCAGCCTGCTTCAGCAGCAAGCATGTAAAAGGTGCAGACAAATCATCTCCTGGAAGATATGTGTGAAAATGCAAAGAATGATGAGAACCAAAAAAAAAAAAAAAACCCCAAAAAACTAGAAGTGTACGATGTATAAAACAGGGTGTGCAATTTGTGACAGTTTACCTTTCCAGTAATACACTTCTATCTGTAGGTAAAACCGCGAGGCAAACTTCACTAACAGCACTTGTTCCTTTTCAGTAAGAGCTCCCTGGAGACTGGGGGAGGAACTACAGGGGGGAAGAGCTGAACTGGTTACCTAAAAATACTATGAAGTATCGGTGAAGCTTTTAGCTTTCCTGGGCTCACTTGGCATTAGCAAATACAATAGAATAGTATTTTTTTTTCATTTTCTCAGTATGCAAGAATTACCAAGGCAATGAGAAATATTAAATACTAATTAACCAACATAAATTCTCACAATTGCAATAACTTTTTTCCCAAAAAATAGCATAAATTATGTGCTATTGCATAACATTGTTAATAAAATAATGAAATAGTAGAGACTATGCAACTGATTTTAAGTAAGCTATTAGTTAAACAATTTTAATTTTTATTTGCTTAACCTTACTTTAGCCCCATCTTTCATGAGTAATTTTTATGGTTTGTACTTTCTTCTACCCTGCTTTTTTTTCCTCATTGCAAAATATCTTCTTGAAGTTCCATACAAGCACACAAAAGTACTCACTTGCTTTATTTATCTTCTGAAAAAGTCCAACAGCTCCATTCAGTATCAGAGCCCCGGTTTTTGGTACCAACTAAACAAGATGACACAGTCCTTTCCCTGTGAAGGTCATGGTTTAAATGCCTGATTCCCTGCATATTGTATGAAAGAAGGATGATGAACTTAGCTGTTATCAATTACTTTGTGTGAAGAGAGGTGCAAGATACAGAGGAAGTTTTCATGCCTGAACTCCTCTCATTATCTGTTGTGTTAAACTGCATCGAGCAGTCCATGAGAAGTCCGATGTTTAATGCGCTGGCTATAACAGTGCTGGGCAATAGATTTATAAAGTGATATGGTATGCACAGTTTATTTGCTGAAAACACGCATAATCCAAAGAAACCTGTTCATTTAGCACTTCTTCCAGTGAGAACTGAAGTGCAAAAAAAAAAATAAAAATGAAGGCAGACAGAGGATTTATGTTCACAGGGATGTATAATCTAGAATATCTGGTTTAAGATTACAAAAATAATTTATTATAGCAATCTTTATATTCCAAAACATGTTCTTTTAAACTGTAGATAAATAGGAAAGAGGGCAATGAAACATGATTGCAAGGTTTACTCTGTCTAGAAGTTTTATGAAGTTGAAATGTAAAACGCTGAAAAAGGGAAGGGAAGGCAAGTAACCCAAGGAAGAATCACAGAATCCCAGAACCTCCTGAGTTGGAGGGATCCATAAGGATCATCAAGTCCAAGTCCTGGCTACACACAGGACCAGCCCTGTCAGAGCATGGGACTGAGGGCATCGAGCAGACACTTGAACTCAACAAGCTCAGTGCTGAGACCGCTTCCCTGAGGAGCTGGTTCCAGTGCCCGACCACCCTCTCAGTGAAGAACCTCTTCCTAACATCCAACCTAAACCTCCTCTGACATAGCTAAGAACTATTCTAATTTGAGATTAGTTTAATGGATGCTTTCTTTTCCATTGCTTTCTTGCCTTAATTTATATCTCTCATTAAAAAAAGTCATGTTTGCTATATAAGATCTGCCAAATTAGCGAAGTATAATTTCCTTCTAGCTTTAATGTCACTTCACTGTTATTTTTTCTGTATTTTCAAACAATTGTTTAGTTTTCTATGCTCGTTAAAGACATCATTTCTTTGTACCCAAAGGAACTTGTAATTGCTGCTTAACATGCACCAGGACTTACTAAGTGAGTTACTCTGTTATTTCCATTACCTTCCAAAGACATCTAGGTATTCTTCAGTTAATTAAAATAATTGTCTCGGTGTTCTCAGGTTATTAGGTTGAAAGTATGAGAACAGCAGAAAGTTCACACTGATACATGTTGGCAGAATTTATATGTTCTCCTCAATCTCCTGTCCTGTCAGTGTTAGAAGGGTTTTGGGGATCCTTTGTATTTCTCAGGCTATAAACCATTCCCAGTCTAATTTCTGATCTCAGGAAGAAAAGGTGCAAGCTGAGACTGTCAGCTGCTCAGTGCCTGTGTACAAAGAGGATACAAAGGCACCTCAAAGATAGAGCTTAACATTCTCCCACTCTTTCCTTAGGAATGTCAAACTTACCTTACTAATACCAAGATTACTTTTTTTTTTTAATTACTGCTATTGAAACAGTAAGCTGAAATAGAAACTCTGAAATACAAATGTATTAAATATAAAAACACGTACAAAATAAAAATAACTATATAAAATCAACTACACTTTTTACATTGCTAATAAGATTCTGCAAATGAAATTCACTCATCACTGAGTTCATCATACACAATTTATCATAAGAATGCTGCAGTCTCTCAGGTCTAATGACCTGCTTCACTTACAGAAAGAGGAAAACTGACTTCTCCAGTGTTCCAAATAAATACAACTCTAAATACAATTCAGAATATATGCCTGTTATGTAAGAAGACACAATTTGTACTAATTCATTAATGCCTTCATATTCAAACTTCGGCACAGTTCTAACAATGGGCCATAAAAAACTTGGTGTCTCTCCATGACACCAATTATTACTACTGGTATAATTAAGCTTGCCTCTCACAATTAATCACCTTGACTGCCAACAAATAGTATATTTATCTTCATTATCTTCCTACATGTAAGTCTTGCCTTTGTGCTATACAGTATGAGCTGACACCAAGTTTGGCTCCTGAAGGGACGGGAATTCAGCCGTACGTAACATACTGGAGGCACAAGCTGCCCACCACACTGGCTACTCAGAAAGCGAGCTTAAAGAGCAGGATGGAGTTAAGAAACACTGGGTTGTAAATTAGTGGCTCTGCACAACTGGCAGAAAACCAGGCAGCAAGAATGGACAAGGAAATCAGAGTGCTCCCACTTGGGGAAGGGCTTCTGTGTATTCACGCCTCACTCCGCACTACAGCCATAAGAAACCTGCATATCTTTAGGATTTGGTATTTTCAGCTTCCTCATATATTTTAATTAAAGACAAACAGAATTATGGACAGTACAAATTATTTTTGTCAAATGAGAAACAAAAGAGGGGATGCCAGACTAATTTATTTGCTTTTGTTTGCATCTCTTTTTTTTTCCATGATTATTTTAACAAATGAGTTTACTAGCAGGAATGTTTGGTAAAATAATGAAGCAAATATGGTTAAATATTGTGATTATTCATAGCAGAACCTATAAGTTATGTTTCTCCAATTGGAAAAGAGAAATGTGTTGTACGACCTACATACCCATTCAAAAGAAGCTTGAATATTCAAAAAGCTCTGCTTATGAATGAATTACTGAAAAAAAATTATGCATAGATATTATTCAGCAAACAGTTTGAACATATACATCAGAAAAACTAGTTTGTTTGGAAAACTCACAAACACAAAATGGAGCAAAGAAATTATTCATTATGAATTATTTGCACAGCATCTGTCTTACTTTCTCATGTTAATTGCCTCTGCTAAACCACATTTTTCTCCCCCTCAGTATGTAAATTTAAATGATTTTGCATATTTTCTGAATACCCAGTAAATGCAAGTTTCATTACCTTACTGCTTATATCTTTTTTGTCAGCCTAATTATACTAGAGTTTATATAATTTTAAAATTTGACCTACTAGATTCCTGTAGATTGCAACCTCTTCCTCTGAATTGAGTATCGCCTAGTATCAAAAAAACAGGAAAAAAGATTAAAACTACACACAATACCTGCATTTATCGAAGATCCTGTAACGTGTGGTGATTCCTACTGTATTTCTATATATTGAAAAAGCTAGGGTTTGTTTTTAATCACAATACTCTTAAAGTAATTAGTATATATAGACAAATTTGTGAAGCTTTACGGTATTTGTGAAGTGTTCCTGTAATTTTTAGTTTCCTTCTCTGGAGATATTCAAGGCCCATCTGGAGGACTACCTGTGTGACCTGTCCTAAGGAACCTGCTTTGGCAGGGGGGTTGGACTTGATGATCTCTAGAGGTCCCTTCCAACCCCTACAATTCTGAGATTCTGTGAATAAATCTAGGACATGACCCCTGGTCCATTTGAATTAACACGGTGAATTTTAGTGACTTCAGAGAGCCCACACTAGGCTTTCCGCTGCAGTACCTGGGCAATACATCACTGTGTCTGTTAGTGCTTCCTTGGAGGTGCCCCTCTAGTTGTGTTGTATATAATTATTCTTTCTACCAGTACAGGCTTATAAGATCAGGAATTTCAATTTCCTCTTAAAATATTCCCCCCCCCCCCCCCCAAATTTTCTGCCTTTTTGATTCTTAAACCACTGGCTCACCTCATCTCTCCAAGAAACACCGCGAGAAGAAAACGTGCCCATTATATCATGCCTTTTCTTTGCAATAACTTCATGCCACCAACAGGAATAAAAGCGTCTTGTCAAAAACTGTCTTGGTCTTAGAAATTAAACGCAAGCTTAATCCTTCAGGCCTCTTAACAGAAATGCCCCCCAGCCAAACCTGTCCCACTGGGTCAGCAAGAACGTCACCTAAGTAAAGCCTCAGGACCGGTTCAGCATTATCAGCATACATACTTCGTTAAGAATCGGCAGAGCTGCAGAAAGCACTCTTTTTAGAGTGCTATACATAGAAGCCAAGCACTTTGAGTAGTACAAAGACACACTTTTCTAAAGGCATAAAACCTTCTGTTTAGATTTCCATCTTCACTGTACCACAAAACACATAACCCCTGAAATGATCTGGCCTTTTCTGTTTTATACTGGGGTTACAAAACAATGTGTTAACGTGGGTAGAACAACTGGGTAAAAGCATATTTATTCATTTATTTCTGCTGTGGGCAGAAACCTGGCTGCAGGCTTACTGTGTTTTGCAGTAGCCGTTAGTACATTGCCAAGGCACAGAAGGTAGATGCTACTGCCTGCACATCTGCATTGAAAAACTCAGATTTCCCAGTACCTTACTGTTGTACAGCATGGGAACAGGAATCGCGATATAGTAGTTCTTGGATCAATATGAAATGTGGTTGACTCATGCACGACAAAAATTCCTGCGTTACGCAACTCCCCGGTGCGTCACGGAACCCTCAGTGGTATTTTTTGCTCCTGATCCATCTGCCCTTCTGTTCTGTAAGGCACCAGGCCGGGGCGGCCAGATGACTTCTGAAATGAATGGCACCAATAAAATGTTGGGCCTTATCTGCAGCAACTCAATTTTTTCACCATTTTTTGTGATATACCTTTAGGCTACAAAACACATCTATAGGTTTTTCCTCTCTCCAGGATGTGTTGTCCTGTATGCTTTAGCAGTTCAGTGAGCAGAGCTGATTCAAATGAGCCTTGAAATGTTAAATACAACTTGTAATATCAAAGGTTCTCATATCAAATAATTTTCTTCCTGTGGATCCTAGGGAGATTAAGGACACGTGCAGGGACTAAAATGTCCACTCCTCACATCAAGAACCTCAGCATTGGCTATATCCCTATCTGTTCACTGAAGGGATGGCTGGAAAATACAGCTGCAGCACTTCTTCATTTGCAAACCAGGAGCAAGTCCATATGGCAATGAGTGAATGCTAAATGTTGAGTGTGTGACCTTGTGACAGAAGCCTTCATTCATGTACAACCCTGAGGTGATATTTTCTTTGCAACTGGTGTAGAAATTACTTCTGGAGTGAGACCATAAACTAAAGGCAGTTGGATGTTTCCTCCAGTCTGGTTATCTCAGAGCGCAGAGAAAAAAAAAAATCGCTTTTTTGTTGTTTTTCTGGTTTTGATTTCCTATCTTGCAGTAGTGTCTGCTTCTAGCTTGCTTACCTTTCCTTACTTCTGAGATGAATTACGATGAAGTATGGTTTGAATCGTCCAAAATACCAGCCCCTAAAACACTCCTGGATTTTCTGAAGAATAGGAACTGCCAAGAAGTCACCTGCCTCCTTACCACCCTTTACTTTGGAGGTGCAGAAGAGATACTTGGAGAAGAGTATTTATCAGTACAGCCATCACATGCTGGAGAACCATACTGCTGCTGAGAGGCTGATCTGGATCCAGAGTCCTAATTCTGGCACATACTTACTGACACACATTTTTGTACTATAATTAACTTGAATTTTCATATCATAAGGCAGGAATATGACTTCTATCTATGTGCTTCATAACAGTCTTATAAAAAACCAAATATTTTGAAAGATAATTAGTAAGTAACTCAGTGTGAAAAACAGGGAGATTGTGTTTTCCAGGACTGGCATTCTAATTGTAAAGGCAGTCACACGTGGAATGAAATGTTCCTAAAGATGCTATGTGAGTAACTCCGAGAATGACAAAAGAGTGTAAGTGGGCATTACTCAGCATTGCCAACAACTGCAAGAATTATATTAGGATATAGAAAATAATCCTCCATTTATTTCAGGATCCTTATTTAAGGAGAAAATATGGAGTCATGATACCACCCTGGAACAACTGCTAACTGCATAATGACAATCACAGTATACAGAAATGAGTGGGGAGCATTTTAATGGAAAGCATATTGCCATTTTCCTTGCATTAAAAGTCAAAGGCAATTAAAACATAATTTAATTAGAGAATATCTTATCAGCTGTACAAGTAAAATTGATTGATATGCAGTGTAGGGATAACTTGGCTGCCGCTACTTGTAAAGTGATGGTGAAGCTGACATATTAGTCACTTGGTTTTTTATTTGTTAATTTAATGTATTTTTATATTTTCTTTAGCTACTGAAGGCATTTTAATTAGCTAATGTTTGATTGCTCATTGTTTGGAAATGGAAAATGTTATAAATGTATTGTGATCTGAAGAGCTGTTGCCATTCAGATTAAGCATCTAACATATCCAACTCTCTCATCGCTAGAAGTATTTATCTCATAATAGATCTTTTCTTACAATTCTTTCTGTCTGTATTACTGTCCAAGATGCTTTAGTCTCCAGCTTAAACATCACACGTAGCCGGATACAGGTCAGTGTAGCTCAGAGCAGCTACAAATCAGTGAGCAATCTCCTCATTTGGAAGAAACCGTACCACTTACCCAAGGGCTGTGTTTGGCCAGGCGAGGACTAACCAGTCAGAAGTGATGAACCCTGACAAAACAGAAAATCTTTTTGTATTTTTAAAAATCCATTAAAAAAGGGATAGACAAGTAAACTTAAAAAAAAAAAAAATCACTCCTAAATTCATTAAACTGGAACTGTGTACACAACCATTACTTCAGCAAAATTAGAAAAGCAGCTTGAGTCCTTAGTAAGTAATAACAAAGCACCTAGGTATCTCTTCTGTTTAGTTTATTCTTTACAAGGGAAAGACTTGATGACATGGTTTCCTCATTTTTTGCCCATTCCTTTAGTTTTTCAGAAATATTTCTCTTCTAATGAGAGAGTATCAGCAGGCTAATGTCTACATGGATTACAAATTAATGCATTAATTCCCTCAGAATAAGCCCTTCTACAAGGAAATCCTAGGATGCTCTCAAAGGACTGGTAAATAATTAATTAATAATTTAAGTTGAATTGGTCTGCAACACTTGACTACCTGAACTTTTTATAATCCTTTAGTCCACAGAACTTCTACAGCACTTGTAGAGATTGGCTGAATAAAGAAAATAAAGAAAAGTGAAAAATCTTTTGCTTAAATAATGTCTTCAAGGATTTTTTTAAAAAAATATTTTATTTTTTAAGGTTTCTGTTCCTCTTCTCCAGATAAAAGTCCATTCTTCTTGGCTCTATCAAAATCTTTTCTGACTGCATCAGCTATGGCTGAACTCTGTACATGGCAAAGCCTAGGTTGCAAGGATGGAAGGGAAAGAGAGAGGATGGATGGGACCAACACAAAAACCTGTTAAAATCCAGCAACACATGACTACAGACACGTAGGTACATGGTTAAAAAAGGGTATTACCTACTAACTAGTCTGATCTAGTTGAAGATGTCCCAGCTTACTGCATGATAGTTGGACTAGATGGTCTTCAAAGGTCCTTTCCAACCTGAACTGTTCAATGATTCTACAAACTAATACGAAGGAGCAATTTACAGGTTTGTGAACAAAACCACTGAGAAAGCCTGCAGCTACATCCAAAGGAGATGTGTTTCATGAAAAACAGAGCAGTTATGAGGTCAAAAGCTTAAAGAGATAAAACAGCAATTTGTTATTTCACCAATTACAAGTAATCAGGTAGTGATAGTCACACAGTCTAATAAAATATCTCTCATTTTTGCTGCTCATTATAAAATCTCTGTGAATTTATTAAAATATCTGAAAGCACTAGGTTTGCCAAAAAGGTATGATCACCTTTTAATAAGTAACAACAAAAATCTTAAAAGTAATGGCAGGCAGGAGAAATGCTCAGGAACTGTTAGCTCCCTCCAATTAGTTTGACAAGATGCTTAAACCTTACATGCTTATGAAGATAAAACCTTCCACAGTCTGTGTGTGAAGTTACCATTGTTTCCCTTATTGCCCATTCAATCAGGGTATAAAGAATTCAGCAAAAGTGCTCATTCACAGACTTCATTTCATGCTTTCAGTGTATTTTATACGATGGGGTCTGGGTGCTACCAGAGTGCATTTCAAACCAGCCAGCACACGGGTAGTCACACCATTGGACCCAGACTTAAACATCCGTAGGAACATCAGCTATACTGTGAGGAGAAGAATAAGGCTCCTGATTTAACTGATCCAACTGTATTTTTGAGTTTTCATTACTTTCACAGGGAGTCCTCTTAGAGCTCTAACATAGCCAGCAAGATAAAACCTTCTCTCTTCAGTTACAAGGAGATCTACAAAGGGGATATCTGCTCTTGGTTTTACGTTTTTGAGGGAGTATTTTTATTGTTTATTTGCTTAGGGTTTAATTTATTTGGGTTTGGGGTTTCTTTTACAAGGAAATAAAGAATACCTTAACATATTACAGGAATCAAAATCACAAAAACATTTTAAAGTAGATTTTATATATTGATGATCCAAACTGATTTTTGTTTAGCCTACAAAGCCCCCTGAAAAGAACATGAAGAATAATCCTGATGCAAAGTAAACTTTGTCTTCAAATATCTATTAAAACATAGTTGACTACAAACAGACAATAAATTCTGGGAATGCAAATCTGTAACAGTCCAGAGGAGATGGGTGATTTAAATACAGTACTGTTATTTCAGCATGCCAGTTTACATCTGGGAGGCTGAAGAATGCTGGCAATGTCCACCTGGGGAGCAATAGCCACACAGTTCAAATGTATGTGTTCCCAAACCTCCCTTGCCTGCTTAAAAAATAATTTCTAATCATCCATGCTACAGTGCTAGCTGGAACATATCAGATGTTCTTAGGAATGTTACAGGATTAAAAAAGAAAGATTGAGAAGAAGGGTCTGGATGGCATTAGAATGCATTTGTAGTAGGTAAGGTTTCTTTGAAAAAGGTTAGGTTTTTACTAACATAAGCAGTTTCTTCCAACATTGTTAAAATTTCCTAACAAAAGATTACAAATAAGAAAATAGGGCAGGCAGTAGTGTATTTCTGAGGCCTATCTCACTCAAAAGAATCCCAACGCAAACAACACTGATCAAGAGTCCCAAAGCCCAACACAAACACCACTGATCATGCACAACTGTAGAGTCGAGGCTACTCACTGCCCTTCAAAGGAGCTGAGCACCACGCTCCCACTGACGGGTTTCCCAGAGAGTAAAAGAAATCCTCAAAGTTCTTTTCGGTGATGGTAGACCTGACAAAAATGGTAATGGATTTTTGGCCAAGAAACTCAATATAAAGGCAAATATAGAAGAGATGTGTTAGTCAAACATAAGTTATTTGACTCGGTACAGAGTAAATGGATGAAATTATATGATATGCTATGGAGAAGGTCAGGTTACACAATATAATGATCCCCTTTGGCCTTAAAGCCTGTGATTCTGTGAAACCGTATTCCTGCTGAAAGTCTGTAATTCATGTACTACTACTGATTTATTTACAAGAGCCCGTGCACATTATGTATGTATGTAATGTAACGTAATAATACCTGTGCATGATGATTCGTGGTATTTGTCCCTAAATTATGTCAGCAGAAAAACGGGCTTAAGCAGAATTATGATTTGCATGTTTTTTTAATTTTGTGGTGAGGTCAAAGCCTAAGGAGAAGAACAGGCATATTCATTTCCTAAAGAAAAAACATGAAGTGAATGTTTTTGCTGTTCCCCACCACTGTTATTACTGGTGCAGCTTCTCTGTAGCACAGAGAGAGCTGGAATGGAAAGTACCAGGTGCTGTTACTGTAACATCAAAAAAAGAAAAAAAAAAAGTTTTTTTTTCCAGGGACTTGCACCAAATACTGGCACTTCTCTGTCTGGTCTAATTCCCATCATAGTTCTCACTAGAGATGGATTGATGATACCACTGTGAATTTTCATAAGAAAATGTCATTACTGTGTTGACAATTTACAGATGATATCACCATGCAAATCAAACAGAATTTTACAAAGAAACCAAGCAGTGCAATACAGTGTGACCACAAGTCAGAGCTCACACGTTTCTGATTCTGACTCCGGATTCTGTAAAACGGACATTTATTTTGTACTTCATAAAATGAGGCAGCTGGCTTTTTGTTTTCAAGCATCATTAAGAAAATAAGAGAAGTAGTAAATTACTATATAAATGCCACGGAGCACTAACTGTAAAATATTATAGCCTAGCAGAGCCTAGTGTTCGACATTTGTGCATTTCATATGTATAAAACTGGTTTCTGAAGAAACCTATGTGTCACAAATTCGTTGTATCAACTCTTAATTTTGGATAAACACAAAAATCTATCAGAATATATAAAAGGGAGAATCTTGCATTTACACCATGTATATCCTTCTGCTCTGACAAATATTTTGGGTGCTGAAATTTAACAGCTTTTCCTCATTATCAAATTTTCAAAATAAAATCCTGAAAGATAACTGAAGCTGTTCACCAGTACCCAATTGTTATTCATGTGACATTTCCTACTTTTTTACTATAATTAATCCCAGTATGATATTTGGAGAAGAAACCCCCTTCAGATATGTACCAGAAAACATATCATCCACTTACTAAAAAAAACCCTGAGGAAACATGTTTTTACTTTCTAAATAATGTTTTATCTCCTATAACAAATTTCCACATTCACTGGCATTAATATCGTTATCTGAGCCATAAATATTATTTTAGCAGACAATCTGTCCAATCACTTCTCCTTTCTCTTCTTTGCAAACATCCCATAGAGTGGATTCTGGTTAAAAGAAAGGATTTGCTACACATACATTACTACTGCTGTATCAGTTTCTGGTTTGTTATTCTTAGAACACTGTTTGCTTTGCTTAGCCCTTACCTATTTGCTATTCATTATTTAAAGCATATAACAAATTGGAGTCATGTGATAATGTCAGGGCTGGCTGACATGATAAGTAAACCTACATAAATGGCCACTAAAGCATGAATTGCAAATGACTATCTAGCACAAATACGCAGTTAGCGTATGAATATAGGTTACCTTGTGTCAAGTTACACCAAAAGACTCACGTGCACCGCCAAATCAAATAAAAACTAGAATTTTAAAATGTTTACCAACATGTTACCCTGACAAAAGGTACCATTTAAAAACTAGTTCATTTCTGTTGCTGTATTTTGAGTAATGCTATGCTACAGTTAAAAAAAAATGGTTTTTTAATATTCTGAAACTTAATAAATGGACTGAACAGTGTTTCTCAAATGAGTGCTCAATAAAGGATTGCTCAGATATTTTATTCATATCTTGATGCAATTGGTAACCGTTTGACTAGATAAAATCCTGTAGATTAAAACACGCAGATTAAGCACTTACGTGTTTAGTTCTATAATTTAATACTTCTTAATAATTATGTTGGCAATGAAAACAGGCAAGGTAAGGCCTATTCCTGAAATAGTGTTTTTAATTAGACCAGCAAACACCAAGCGTGTGGACATACAAGTCATGTTTCTGAACCACCAGAAGTTCACAGTGCTAGGTGCCCTCAGAAAAGATACTATCCCTTCTCCCACACCACAACAGCCTCTAGCTCTCTGAGTGTGCTTGCCACATATTTCCAAAGGAGTTTATGAGCAGATCTTCCTTAAAAACATTTCCCAAATGCAGACCTGAGATGTGTGATAAACCCACAGTCACGTTGGAAACCAGGCAAAGCAAAACCTGACCAACCCAGTCCATAGCGGTAATGAGGAGGGAACTGCTCTACCATCCCTCGGCGGTCGAGGGGCTGCAGTCAGGAAGATTCCAGCAAGCGGTGACCGTAAATTCAAAGTTTCACAGAGCTGCTCGCAGTCCTGTTGTTATCAAAAGCAAGACTGTTGAAACGATCCGAGTCAGAACACAGGCACACGCTAGAGAATGTGCAAGCACTTCTGGAAAGTGGCTTTATATTTTTTCAAGGATAGGTTATGCCTGTGAAATAACATAGACCTATGTAACCTGTTGCTTTTTCACCTGAAACGAAAATCTTAACAACAGGATAATTCTACTGAACTTTATTATAGGATAGTCTCTGAAATCTTACAGGTATTTCTGCTTCTCAGGGATAATTTGTCTATGGAAATGCAAGGATAGGAAATAGAGCTGAACAGCATACCAGCTCTAGGAGTAAAGGAAGAAGCTTTTACCTCTGTTAAGTCAGATACAGTACACAGACCCTGTCCTGCTCTCTCATACTCATTGGAACAACTCAAGAATACTCACGAAATGCCACTGAGTTCTGCCTGAGCAGTATCTCTGCTACTGGGGCTAGCAGGGATCTTGGTCTTTGTTTGGATTACTACTTTCTTCCATCACTTTTAGCTGCAGCTACATACTTATATAGTAGTTTGAACATCTGAAAGCATAGGAGAGTGACTAGAGGGAAGGGCATACATGAAAAGAATGTCTGACCCCCTGAGGCATTCTTCTCCCAGGGACTGCTAGCATGCATTGACCCTTGGTGGTTTAGATATGCTATTTCTTGTTGAACTCCAGCATCAGGAGGATTTTCATTCTGAACCTTTCTGGGAGTGTTATTCCAGAGGCAGTAGGTACTTCACTGAATCTCATACTAATAAGCTATGATGTTAAAGGAAGCACTGAAAATCTTAATCAAAGTTATGAGTATCAACAAGAAGCAAGGAAGGAGCAGTAGATTAGCTGCTGAACAAAAGTTTTCTATGATTAATTATGTTACAGTGCAGTAATTTAGTTTCGACCTGTAACTTCAAATATCTATACTAATTAGTTGCCAACCTACAACATAATAAATGAGATAATGAAATAAAGATGTTTTAAATATTTCTGTCTATTACATGTCCATGTTTTGCAGCATGTTAACAGACAAGGTGTATTCTGATTGTTTAAAGGATGTATTAGCGTATCATTAGATACAGGAATGCCAAAAAATAGCTTGCCCACAAGAATAATGTTCAACTACTAAATCCACAGGAATTCAGAAATAAAGGAAAATATTGTCTATTAGATGAAGACTGGTGTGGGTTAAGCTTATAGCAAACACGGAGAAATCACACCTTTCTCCATCACATTTTCACCTGCTCATGTGGTGCACACTTCTGCTTTGATGGAAAATTCCTTTGGGTCTTCTTGGTGTAAAGCTGTTGGTGCTTGCAGCAAAATTTGCAGAGCCAGTGGTGAATAGAGAATGTTTTCATTTGATTGTTAAGCCAGAGAAATATCTACAGCATTTTTCACAGTTCATGAAAAGGACCATCACTTTCCTGTTAGCTTTGTTCAATTTAGGAACAAGCTGTAAGAGCTTGTTTCTTTCATGAATTTGTTTGGAAAAAAAATTACTTCTTTTTCTGTGAATTTGTTTTAGAAAACAGCAGTTCTTACATTCCCAATTCATGCAAAAGAAATTTCCAGCATTCCCCATGTAAGGTGAAGAAACTCTTAAGGAGAGTTGCACAGACCCAGGCAGTATTATTTATTCTCCTGAAAGCAGCAATGACAGTCAAAGCACGAGCAACGCAGCTTGTTTTATATATCAACCTTGCATGTTTTCCTGTCAGCTTTGCAGTTTGTCATCCACAGCTTAGCCTCCAAATGGCATGAACTTTGAGGACAGCATGCTGAAATGAAAGACTTGCTGCCTCCCATAGAGAAGAAACCAGGCCACCAAGGAATAGCAGAGTATCTGTTTATCCCGCTTTATGTAGCCTGAAGTGTGGAAAAATATTCCATTACTAGCAGAAACAGAACACAATTCTGTTAATGGTGGTATCATTTGTTGTTGCTATTTGGAGTGAATCTGCGCGGAATCTAGCTCGTGTAACAGACAAAACCATCAAAGAAAACACCAAATGCAAAATCGGATATACAAAAGCAAAGAATGAGTTGCAGCAGCTGCAATAGCTTATTACAAATACTTATCAGGATTGTTCAGCTAGAGCAGTGTTTGCCAGCTGGAGTGCAGTTGTTGCGAGAGGGAGGTGAGATATTCCTCCTCCCTATCTGGAGAGGCCGTGGCTACGTGAGCACAAGCACACAAAATGGGAAGGTGTTTTACTACCGAAGTGCTTCACAGAGACAGAAGCATGTCAGACCACTTTATGGCAGCGTTCCCAGAGAACTGACTGGCCAGTTTGGGCCAGCTGGTAAAGTTTAGTCTTCCATCACTCCAATCTTCTAATAAACATCAGTTGTCGAGGGGATTTTCCCCTCTTCGGGAAGTCGGTTATGGCTGTGTGGACAGTGCAGAATTCCCCCTACTTCTGCCGGGGCACTGGGAGGCTGGGAATTGTACATGGCCTGAGCAGCTCCCTTTACGACCAGGAACTTCCCATTACATCACATTTACTACTTACCTTGTCAGGTTATCATGGAGAACATGAGTTTGCAAGGTGATAAAAATTAGTATTGCATGACTTAAAAAATGAGATCCAAAGGAGATCCAAACATACACCAATATTTACAGTAAGTACAAGAGGGCCTTTTCACTAATTACAACTGGCATACACTGAGTTTATTAGACTGAAGGCATAGAGCATGTTGGTCAGCTTGAATATGCTAAAAACACAGCACGAGACTAAGTTCACACAGACTTTCTGTTATATTGGTCAAACAGCACTAACCAAACTCTTTTATTTGAGGTTTGATATAAAGCCCATGAGAGTCTGGCTATTGCATTCAGTGGGCATGGAGTTCAACACTTGATACAACTGAGCACTTTATCCTTTTATAACTCAATTACTTATGTCACTTGCTGAATATATTACTTCTTACATAGTTCTTGTAACCACCAATAGGTAGAACATCCAAAACCCTCAGACCACTTTTTTTTGTTGGTTTCCTTTTGAACTCTTTCAAATCCTATTTATTACTGCCTCCTGCTTCTGCTATCACCAGTATCGGCAAAAAAATAGTGTTTTTCCTGTAACAAATATTTATGATATCATTATAAAAGGCTTCCACATGCTTTTAGTTACAATACACCACATCTCTTACGTTCATTTTAGAAAATTGTATTTTAGCAACTAGTATTTTATTAAATTAACCGCTGCGGCGTGGCCGTATTTTACCGAGAATTGCAGGTACTTAATATAGCCATGCACGTCCCTGCAAAGGCTTTTTTTATTACATTTTCCTATATCTGGTGAATGTGACCATCATCATACACAATCACACAGAAGCTCAGACTGGCTGAGGTTGGCACAGACCTCTGTAGGCCATCTTTTCCCAAGGCCCTTGCTCAACCAAGGCCACCCCGAACTGTTTGCCCTGGACCATGTCCAGATAGCTGTTGAAACTATGGTAACCTGTCGCTAGAGGAGGAGACCCTACCGCCTCTCTGGGCAGCTCACTCCAGTGCTGTGTCACCCTCACAGTAAAGAAGCACTTCTTGATGTTCTGACAGAGCCTTGTGCGCTTGAGTTTGTGGCCACTGCCTCTGGTCCTGTCAGTGGATGCCACTGAAAAGAGTCTGGCTCCATTTTCCTTACACCCTGCCTTCAGGTAATGGTACACATTGATGAGATCCCCCCAAGCCTTTCCTCCTCTAGGCCAAACAGTCCCAGCTCCCTCAGCCTTTCCTCAGGTGCAAGATGCTCCAGTCCCTTCATCATTTTTCTGGGAAACATTTATTCAGAAGAATACATAAACTAAAGCATGATGCAAAAGAATTATGAGACCTTACAGTTTTTAAAAAATAAGACAAGTGGCGTCAGAAGTTTCTACATAGAAACATCACTAAACGAAGCAAAAGAGATTTCAGGTTCACAACTGAGTAGATGAATACATAGAACTTTTTGCACTCTCTAAATAATAGAATAGTAAGTACGTCTACTGTGGAGAGGATGAAACATGGCAAATCATCCATTAATAAGTATCTATTTTCCTTGACAAATGCCTAATTATTAAGCAGAGTAATTTAATGTTCTGTATTAAGCTAAGAGGCACACGGATTAAAATGCCCACATCAATGGGCTCTGTTCAGTACTCCCTACTCACTCCCACCAAAACATTCATAAACCTCAGCAGGGAATTTTCCTGAGAAGTTCAGCTAATAATAATGTATTGAACCTGAAAACGAGTCCTTGAATCTCTAAACTTAATTTTTGCCTACCAAGCCACAAAACTGTCTTTGTCTCTTTCTTCTGTTAGGGCTCCTCTCTGCCCATGTACTATACCTCTATATGTATTCCAAGAGGTAACTCTACCTATGAAATCTAAAGAATGAAAACACCATAATTTAAGGTAAAGCAAAAAATTTAGTCTTTAATAAAGAGACTGAAAGCCAATGAGAAGTGCTTGTATTTCAGGTGGAATACAAGACTGAAATGTGGAGGCTTGTGGAAACACCTGATAAGCAATTAGTCACAACCCTGAACCAACCAGTCAGAAATGCTTCCAGGCTACTGAGAAGCAAGGCTGTAAGGAGGCCACAGATCTGAAAGGAGCGACTATAAAGAAAGGTGGCATTGCAGAGCTGCTGAATACTCTGTAGAGGTATGCCCCCAAAATACTTGAAAAATGCCAACCCTGAGAGTTAAGATTCCCAACCTTTTGCTTGATGCCAACTGCATGAATCAGGATGAAATCAACTAAAGGAAAGGGACTTGCAATACTGGGAAAGCAGCCTCAGTGACAACTTATGTTATAGCATTATGTTCATGAAGATAAAGATGAGGATGATTTAGCAGTATTAGATGCTGTACTGACTAACATAAAATTGGTAATTGCAGTGTCTTAGATGTTACCAGCACCGAATAATAGTGAAATTAAAAATTATGCACCTAAACTTCTCACAAGTTGTGCTATTTATTCTTAAAATCAAGGAGTTACAGGGAACAAAAATGTAGCTCCTGTTAAAAGACAGACAAGCAAAACCTGCATCGATAACTGACTCACATAGCAATTGAAGGACACGGTATTCATCAAATACCAAAACAAGTATGGAATGATAGGGTCAAACATCTTTAATCTCCAATTTACTGTATGAAATGAGAAGCATTCGGTCGGAACATGCAGAGATCGCATTCCACATAGCCTGGCACATTAAATGTCAGTGGAATTAGCTATGAATCTGACCTAGAAAGAACTAGTCTGTCCTTAAAATTACAGAATATCTACATTTACAATCCAATTCACCCCCCCTCTTTTTTTTTTCTCCCCACCAAATATCAAATTCTTCTTAAGCACTGTAGATACTGGACCTTACTGACTACATGATTTTGACAGCAACTGGAATTATTAGGCAGTGCCACCCTAGCATGGGACAAGGAGAAGGGAGAGCTATTAAGCCACACTTTTGTCTTAAGCCTTTTTCTGGTTTTAGTCAGTATTTTGTCTGTCAATGGTTTTGTGTGTTTATACCTATCAAAACAATGCAGGAATAAAACCTTTCAGTCATGCACTTTTTTTTTCATCCAGAAATCTGCAAATATTTCACATGGTTTAATTTACGGTCACATCTCAAGCTGTGCCAGGGCAGGTTCAGATTAGACATTAGGAAAAAATTCTTCACTGAAAGAGTGATCAGGCATTGGAACAGGTGTTTGAGTCACCATCCCTGGTTCCATTTAAATGACAGGTAGACAAGGTGCTTTGAGATATAGTTTAGTAGAGGACAGGTATGGATGGACTTGATGATCTCAAAGGTCTTTTCCAACCTAATGATTCTGTGATCTTCAGAAGCACGCACAATATTGCTTTCTGCCTTAAGGCTAGATTCAGTGGAGTAGTTACACACCTAATTTGTAAGGACAGGAGGGTAGAGTTTACATTTGGGCCAGGCATGAGGATGAACATGTTTAACATGATCCTCAGTTTACTTTTGGCCTAAGCCAATGAACAGTCTCTCAGACAACTCCTGCACATGGTTGAGGTGACAGCATTGGCCAACGACCAGTCCCACCCGGCCTGGTTTGGACATAAGACAATGTAGTTGCATGTATGAGAATGATGTCATGCCAGATTCTGACCCATGTTCTTTACTCTGCAGAGTCCCACCCTAATCCTAAGGCATTTTTATGAACATAAAATACAAAACCACTGCGGAGATAGAAAAGCCGAAAGGAAGGGCTTCCTGTGCTAGAGTTCATGCTACTTCTTGCGCCCTGTCTCACCAGTGCAATAATGCTCAAATGCCCTTCTGCATCACAGCAGAGCTTCAGCTGGAGTGCGAGACAAGCACGAGAGGGAAATCCCCTAGTGAACAAAACCCATGAACTCAGGCCCTCCACTTCCTGTGAGAGGCCTCTTTTATAGCAGAGAGAGCAAAGATACTGTAGTCACGGTAATATAGGGGTACGAACTCATTTTGAAGGAAAAGTTAATACCATTCTAAGATTAACTGAAGCAGTAATGCAAAACCACCACCTTTTTCAGGTCTGGAGATGTGTTGGCAGGAAGGACGAGTATTGGTACTACTACTGTTGCCTTCCAGTTGGCAAAGAATGAATACGGAAAGCTGTCAGTGTATCCATCAAGGACAGGGCTAGGAAGCAGGACAGATCAACTCCAAATCATCATTCCTTTCCCCCTTCCAAGTGATTATACATCATCATCTCTAATCACCTCCAGGCCAGTGATGAGCATGCATTAAGCCCACTTATGCAGACTGTATTAAGTATGATTACACATTACACTGCAAGGTTACATGAAATATATCGATCAATGTGTGGCAAGGCTCCACATCACGGCTCCAGCATTCTTACTTTTTACATTCTTGAGGTAAAGGTATTTGAAAAATAATTACTTACCATCAGGGCATGCTATCCCAGGGAAATGCAGTGCTGCCACAGCATTCTCTCAGCCTAGTGGGAGGGTAACACCGCACACCGTCATTTAGCTAAAACTTTGCGGTCTGGGAGCTGGGAAGATGAGCCTGCAAGGACGGAGAGTCTCCCACTGCTCAGTGCTGCCCAGGAAAGCTCCATAGCTGGCAGCAGGACTGCAGGGAATACACCAGGACTCAAGGGCTCTGGGCAGCTTAGCAATCCATCGCTGTTACTCTCTGTGCAGAGTTCACTCTCAGCACTCAGATCCAAGTGGGTGTCCGAAGCGCAGAGCCGACATGTTGGGGGGTGTTGAGGAAAGAACCTACTGCAACTGGCACAGTTCTGCACGATGTGAACATGGGTTTTCAGGATTTATATTCCTATACTTCTTTTAAGTTCATTACTGGATTTAGGGCTTAGTTTCTATTTTTTGTTAGGAAGAATAATTTATTTCTCAACCAGTCTCTCTTGCAATCAATAACTATTGTCTCTTTTGTAAACTGCCGTCCCCCTTGTTGCCTGTAATATGTGTTTTGGGGGAATGATTTAAATGACAAAATGCTTACTTGTAACAACAAAAGAAATGATACAATATAAGCTAAGTTTTAATAACTGAAAAGCTCTTTAATTAAAACTGCTTTCCATTCAAGGGCTAGAGTTTTATTTAACCAGCTGCCCTATGAAAGTTATTACCTAGAGTTTTCATTTTCCCAGTACACAGCTGCAGAAAAGATTTTATTCTGGTGAATGAAGGGCTGTACAACAGCAAGGACAAAGCTCACTTAAACTAACAATGGAGCCATGGCAAAAGTCATAACCTTCTGCTGTCTTAGGGGAAGCACACTTTCTGAATATAATCTCTCTGATTATGCCTAGTATGCAAAATGCAGTTTTATATGTGCAGCTCAAATAGATTTCAGTATTACCACTGAATACTAATCACTGATGCAAAAAACGTACAGCTCCCTCAAGGCATTTCAAAAATCTTGATTATTTAATCAGTGCTCTTGATTTATAAGGCGAGCTGGTTGATGACTACCAAAATGTGACACATTGGACACTATCCAGATGGAATGCCAGTTTTCATTTGAGGTTAAAGAGGTAAAACTCTACAAGAGAGGTTTTCCAGTATCCTGGACTACAGCTAGAGTTATATCAGATGATAAATAAAACCTGGCAGTTTGGCTTGCACATAATATTAAAACAGAAACTTCACTGAACTGTCAGTTGTAAAATGAAGTAATCAACTTTCTTTCTGATTATTCTGTGTTTCCACTATGGACTTTTTATTTATTTCATGCCTTCCATCTTAATACCCACTTATCTTTTTAAATAGCCCTACTTTACTTTTCTTACAGATATATAAGCAGTGAGTGCTGCTCTTTCATAAGCACTAATTTCCTAACCAGCTGGATGCCAAATTTGAAGAGTTCATTTTCTTTCCCTCATAACTACAGATACATATGTGTGTGTATTGGAAAATTATTTTATATCTACATATCTATATATCAACATATGCTTAAGGTGAATATATGGAAGTAATTTCAGTTCCTGCTTTAAAATGTCCCAAATCACTGCACATACAGGTAAAGAAGGATCACTGATTTCTGAATTCCTACCAAATTTGCTTGTACTTTGACAGTCTTATCTCAATCTTTAACTGTCGGCAATGGAATTCTGTTAAAGAAGTTTTCTGTATAAAATTTCCAAAGGTTTTCCCATTAAGACTTTAAGGAGCTGAATGACTTCAAATTGAGAAAGCAAAGAATTAAATTCTTCCTTAGATGCCTAATTCTAGGCCTGACCCCTAGAAGTTTGCAATTCAATCACTTTATGTAGGTGACTATAGATATAGAGACCTCACATTCCAAAGTAATCTTGGAAGGTATCGTTCTTACTAGAAGCGGTGGCTGGAACTTAATATTCAAATCAAAGTTAGAGCTATGGAGAACTATTTTATCATGTCAGTCCTTTGTCTGTGTTCATGCTGCAAGTGAGGAGCACCTGGCAGCACCCAGAGCTGGCAGAGGGTCCCTGGGCAGGCGGGAACGCAGGCTGTGCCGGCACGGCTGGCCTCCTCGCGGCATGCCGGGGGAGCCAGCCTCTGCTCTGCACCAGCCTGTGCTGCTCTGTCTTCCCTGTTACTTGTATGTGAGCTATCAGTAATAAAGCTAATCTATCAATGCAGATAACCACAGCTCTGTGGCAAGTGGCCAGCCTATCATTTCAGCTAAACAGAACGTCTACCAACCTCTAAGGATAACCCCTGTGAACATACAGGCAATTTGAAGGTTAAGAGGCACCCTAGAAGGCTAGCTCTGAGGTTAAAGCATCCTCACATCCCAGTGCAATCCTCTCAAGCCATCTAAAGGCCAAAATGACTAAATTTATAAACAAAACATGGGAACTTGATGAAAAAATTAACTATAAATAAGCATTAAATGTATCAAAAGCCATCACACTGACATGCTGTAAAGTTACACCTAGACCAGAAACGACTGAAATAAAAGACTTGCCATTAACTATCCTGTGCTGTGGGTAAACTCCTTCCCTGGGAGCCGACAGTCACTGGGCTGAGGAGCGGGTGTGAGGCCCTGGCCGTTCCCATCCCAGGTTTGAGGAGTTGCAGCTCAGCTACCGGCAGCGCAGCTCTGCAGCCTGATGCCTGAGCTGTGTCTGGCCTTGTGTAGGTCAGTAGCGGTATGGCCTGCGTAGAACCAGTTCCCTTGTCCCACTCACCTCTCCATGAGAGATGCCTTCATGTCATGTTTTCCCAGACCTGTGCAGCCCGTGATCCAGCTTGGACTGAAGTCTGTGGGACGTGGCTCAGGATCTCAGGGTGCATCAGAGAGTAGGCAGCAGCCTTAACACTGAGATGTGCAGCTCAACTTCAAACTACCTGGCTTGGGTACAAGCAGCAGCATGGTTGAAGCAACATCAAGAGCAGCATGTGCTGATTTACTACACGTAGCAGCCCTGCTGACTGCAGCATAGCTGTATGCTTTCAAACCACCTTGTGTCTGACTCCTTTGTTACGATCTTTCTTCAGGAAGTATGTGACTACTACTCATAAAGCATTGTTTTCATTCCTCATTTTTAAAAGTTTGCTAGAAATTTCAGTAGTCTGCATTGCAATGGCACAACAAAAGGAAGCACAGAGAAGCACATATTCACCAGAGCCCCAGGTGCCCTTCCCCACCTCACCCGACCACTGGAAGCAGCACCATGCACAGGCAGCTCCGGCCATGCCAGGCAGGCAGCAACCCGTATGCCAAACTGCTCCCCAAACTGTAACGAGTGGCACTGTCACCCCCACCAAGGCCTCACATCTAGGTTTTGGCAAAATTGCAGGTTTGTTTTTTGTTATCAAGCCAAAACATTTTAATAACTGCAAGAGTTCACTTAAAAATCTGTGTTGTTTGGGCGTGTGCCCTTTATAATTACATCCCTGTATCTTTCTGTGTACGTGTAGATTTGTATCATCTGAAGCTTCTGAAAGAATAACTTACTTGACTGGACTTGTGGGTAAGGCAATTGTGGGGCAGTTCAAGTAGCTGCATTATTTCAATTTTCTGTCTGGAAGCCAAAAAAATCTGCTTAGAACACAGATGGCTATTTCCCTGTCATCATCTAGCTCCTCACCATTCCAACTTCATTCTCTGTGACACTTTTCCCTGGGTAGGGAAGCTTTTGCACCTCCTCCTTTAAGAGAACAGAGCTACAAACTGCTAAGTGAGGGTGTTTTGATCGTATATGAAAATGTCTTACTGAAGCCCACACCGCTGGTAACATGCTGGGTGACTGCCTCAGGCTCCAGGTATTGCAAGTAACAGTGTCATATATATCACAGATACCACCAGGCCTTCTTCCACGGATAGAGCATGACAAAAATAGCTTGCAGTGATTACGTCCCCATGTTCCAGTCTTGCATGGCAGCAGCCACATGGCCAGAACGTACCTGTGCAGGAAGAGAAAGATCTCTGCCCTGTGGGTTAGAGACTGTGCTGCAGGGAAGACTGCTGGGACATCGTAACCCTGGACATGATGGGAGCTGGAACTTCTGCTTACAACATAGCAAATGACACCATTGTTTACCTTGCCTTATTCTTCCTTCAAGTCCCACCTGGCCTCTCTACATGAAACCACACCATTGAGATAAAAAAACACAGGATTTCTTAATAGTTTCCATAGATTTTGAACCTAGAAAAGGGAGTCAAGAATACTCTTCTGCTACCATGCCGTTCTATTCCTGCTATTTAAACTGGACCTAGCTAAGCAAAGTTAAAGCCAGTTCTCTGGATGCATCAAGGACTTCCTGGATGGAAAGACCCTCTGTTACACCTCTGCTATAACTCCCCTGTCAACTTCTTTCTTTCTAAATAAAGCAAACCAAAACAATCTTGGAAAAGCACCTTATAAGAATCATGTTGTTGATGGGGCTTGTGGTTGACAGAACATTGCACAATAGGGATGGGAAAGTGATCTGAATAATTTCATGCACCTGACACCAGCAGCAGGATATAGATGCATTAGGTCAGGATGGAGAGTTAACATAGTTCAGGAAAACGTTTGGACTGCTACTCTTAATCACAGAATCACAGAATCGTAGGGGTTGGAAGGGACCTCGAGAGATCATCGGGTCCAACCCCCCTGCCAAAGCAGCTCCCCAGCTCATATTGCTCAGATAGGCGTCCAGACGAGTCTTGAATATCTCCAGAGAAGGAGACTCCACCACCTCCCTGGGCAGCCTGTCCCAGGGCTCTGTCACCCTCACTGGGGAAAAGTTCTTCCCCATGTTGGTGCGGAACTTCCTGTGCTCCAATTTGCAGCCATTGCCCCTTGTCCTATCCCCACAGACCACTGAAAAGGGGTTGGCCAATTCCCCCTGCATCCCATACTTAAGATATTTATAAACATTAATCAGGTCCCCCCCTCAGTCTTCTTTTCTCCAGGCTGAACAGCCCCAGCTCACTCAGCCTTTCCTCATACGGGAATGTATGGGCAAGTGTACATAAAAGCTGAAGATGTCATTGTTCTTAACTGCTGCTAAACCAATGACTATGCAAAAATCTGTCTATGTTCAAAGAAGAACATTGATGTTTCTTTGCTGCCACCCTATACTGCTCTACCAGAAACACAATATATGCAGGGAACTTTTCTCCACTTTACGGTGCAACTATGGGAGGAATGATCATACGGACTTTCCATTCTTCAAGGAGGCAGGGTTTAAATAAATGTTCAGCATTTCAACTCTGAACAAAGGACTTGTTACAGAAGTAGAGAGCAATACTGATACTGCCTCGCAAAATTTGGCCTCACAAAAATTACTGACAGTAACATCAATACAGATAAAAGCCCTGAAACTTAACACACATGTAGAATTATTAGTGAAAACAATACTATATTCCCATTTTCAACATTTATATTGATCCAAATTTGTGTCCTACACATGTGGGGTATGATATTGGCACAAAGTAGGAAAACAGACTGCTCCCTTCCAGAAGCTGTATATGCATCATATATCACGAAAAATAGAAAGTAGCAATAAATCGACTTTATTAGTGGGAAACCTGCAATTTTGTAGGATTACAAAAGGGCAATAACACCTCAATCACCAGGAAATTTGAATGTTTCTGAAAATATACTGCAATATGTGTATTAACTGTAGGGAGAGATAATCTACCTGCTTCCAGAGAGATGATTCTGATTTGCAAGGACGGAGAACGGAGAGACTTTATTCTTCAATTTACACACACCTTTGTCAGAACTAATAACCCAGTTCAAAGGCACGAAGTTCCATAGTCGTTAACTATGTGGCGTCTAACATCTCATGCTGATTGAATTCATATGATCTTATATATTTGGGCATCAGAAGTCTTTATTTTTCTTAATTATAAATTCAATGCAACTTGCCTAGAAAATAAATTAAATTCATATACATTACTGCTGAGGAATGAGAAATAGCACTGATTGAACAGGGCTATTCAAATCTCTGTGGTTGGCAGTGTTCATCAGTGAATTTGTTTACAAAGTGGAAAGAATGAGATGCTGTCAAAGAATGAAAAATAAACGCAAGATTTCTTGGGAAGGAGACATCCGTCTTTTTCTATTTGTAAATGCTGACGAGCAGGGTTTAAGGAGGGCTAATGTCATCCATTCATCTTAATTAAAGAGTTAATTGCTCGTGTATCCTGATTTGGTTAGCTGATCTTAGTAGCATGAAAAGCGTTTGCTTCTATGTATTTTATTGACCACTATAATGACATCATCAGTAAGACTCAGGATTTATTCATGCCTCAGCCTAAACTCATAACTTTAATAGCCTCCTACATGATAAAACTTTCAAGAGGGAAGGAGTTCTTTAGCGTGGTACAGAATACCGAGAGGTCTGTTCAGACCCTGCTCAGAAACTGTTAAAATGTCTCAGTTCAGCTGTCATTGAAGTATTACTTCAAAGTCTAGAGTCATGAAGATAAGTAAAAAGTAATTTTAAAGACTGGTTCTCAGCAAATGTATATATGGAAATAGCATAAAACATCTAAAAATCGCATATCAAATATAAGCAAGAGACATTACTATTCAATTTTTCACATCTGTAGTCATAGTCAAGTAAGCACTGACACAAAAACAGACAGGCGAGGTTGACAGCATGTTCTATGGATTAAAGACCAAATTGGTTTAGTCATATGTCTTACAACACAAAAGGGGAAACTCAGCTCTAAAAAAAGACCGGTTAACTAACGAGGAAGTCTGTGAGGTTTCTCTGTACAGTGTCTTTTAACATTTACTGCGATTCCTGATGTTATTTCTTAAAGATTCTTCACAAGAATTAAATTAAATTTTACACAAGAGGAAAATGGACAGTACTGCTGCTTTTTGATTAATCAGCTATGTGATACTTAAAAATGAAATAAAAGAATACATTACAAAACATAATGCATGATATTGGCTTATCCTGGTAATGAGTCTTCAGAACTGATCTATTTATGTTATGCTACTTTCATGGGATCAATTTCTACTGCTAATACTGCACATAACTTACACAAAGGGTCGAACCAGCCTTTAAGAAGTACCACGCACCAAGCGTAGCTCATCCTAGCACAGTCTTGCACGCTGTGAGCACTTGGCTTTGGAACAGTCAAGGGATAGCTCCTGTGTGTTCTCCTGAAATATCTAGGAGGTGCTAAGAATAAAGTGACGGGTGCTACAGCTCATCTAGTTTAACAAACGTCACAGGGGCCTTCACTTAGTGTGTTCTTTATGCAGCTTAAACTTCTCAGATGACTGGAACAGAGGCCAGTACTGGCTCCCATGCTTTCTCTGACAGAGAGGAGATTTTCTTTTTAATAATGATCAGGTTTCTATGTTTTCCTAGAAAACTTTCTGTAAAATATAATAAAGAAAGTTCTAATAACCTCTGTATGATACGAACACAAAACTAGATTGCCCCTCTCACTGAAAAGCAGCAGGCAAGTCCAGGACATACTATTCAGTATGGTGCAGTGGCCCCATGTTATCCCAGACCAAGGTAGCCAGCCCCAGAACTGGAACAAGTCTGTGTCAGCTCAATGCTGCCTCCAAACTAATTAGCCCTGCTGAGATGGAGTATGTGTGGACACGGGACCATGCTTTGGGAGCTGCTTTCCTTATAGGTCTCTAGTACAATGCCACGTGACTTCGGAACATGCCTTCAGCCAGCCCATGCATCTCCACAATTACGCATGAGTACGCAGCATGTAATGGGAATGGCACTGGAAAGCAGGAGATTTGTTAGCTCTTGCCAACTCTAGAACTGCCTGGCTGGACAATCTTTAGCAAGTTGCTTCAGCTCACTGTGTTACGGTTATCTTGTTACCTTGAGATTCATTCATGGAAAGGTGCTGCGAGCTAAGCAGTCTTATTATTTCTGAATAGTTTATTACTGGAAAAGGCAGCATGGTCAATGTATGAGGTTTACAATCAGAAAAGAACAACTCAGGTTGGATGAGACCTCAGGAAGTTGTCTGTCCCAACCCTGAGTTCAACACAGGAGTTGCTCCAGATCTGAATGGAGCAACTCGATGGAAGTCTCCAGACTTCATGGAGACGCCACAACCTCTCTGGGCAACCTGCTCCAGTGCTGGGCTGTCCTCAATGTGAGGATTTTTTTTTTTTATGTTGAGGAATGGCTATGGCCATGGAGAAGAAAAACCATAATAGAATTTTTCAGTAAGGTTTAGATATTGCTCAACTTTTTTTTACAGCTCAGGTCCAATTAAAAAATGTTTTTAAATTAAAGACTGTTCCAGTTTTACTTGCACTCCAATCAAGCTACTCAGTCAAACTTTCTGTCATATACTTCAGTCTATTTAGTGTAGAATCCTGAGAAAGTCTGACGAGATTAAAAGTAATATACTGCTCTGCCATTTGGACCTCTGTGAAGCATTATTAGCTTACAGAAGCTCTTTTACATCAGTCAGGGCCCTGTGGCACTCAGAGCACGCTGTACCTAGGCAGCTGTAGCCCTGCAAGGAATCCCACCATCTCACGTGTTCACACATACCCACTCAGCTCCGAAATCTCTGCACTGCACTCTGACTGACCACCTGTGCAGTGTGGTGTAGTGACCAGGGAAGGGTTCACACCATGGCCTTCAACCCAGGCCAACACTTGCTTTTTTCAAGATCAACATATGGATCGGTGACCTTGGAAACAGTTTTAAGCAACTGCTACTTTTTATTAATTTAAAATCTCTTTTGTTATCTCCAGTTTCTTTGTTTGCTCATGCCTATTCTTAAACTACAAAGTTTTTTATAAACACTTAAAGGAAAAACTCAAAACGTTCTTGGATATAGAATGTGGACTAGGAGTAGTGACTGTCACTTGTCAAACCTACTTTACATAACATTAAAATAGAATGTGAGTAAAGGGAAAGGCCTAACATTTTGTTGTTCAATGGAAACACTTTGGAAAAATTTGAAATAAAATCTCTAATGCTTTGTGAAGTATTTAGTTCAGTTGTTTAGCAACACCACCTTTTGATTTGTAAAGCTTCTATGATACCTTAAAATAACCAAAAAAAGAAAGTTTTTAAAGTTTTCCTCAGCTAAAAGCACCTGCTGTGGCTTGAAAAAGGAGTGAAAGTTCACAAGTACAACCTTCTTTTGAGATAACACGTTTTTGAATTACTATACTGTAATTTTTGTACACTACAGCAGGCAATGGCTAGTGCAACTTCTTACAACATTACCAGCTTACTAATAAACATGGGCATGAAGCGGAACGGCGCATACAAGTTATAATTCTTTGGCTGTGCCTACTAACATAAACAGGTCTGATACCATCAGTTGAAGAATTCAGGAATTAAACCATCCGAAAGCCTGATGTAAAGGATTGGACATGCTCAAAGAGATGGTGAAAAGAGGCTGCTAAGAAATGGAATGACATTCAGAAGTGACGGAATAAACCCGCAGGTTTGTGAATGGAAATGAACAGAGCCATGAGAAACCACTTCACCAACACAAGAGCCACAACCAAGCTCTGAATCTCAAGATAAGCAAAAATTGTTTTTTAAGAAAAAACCAGCATGCTAGGTAGGACTTCAAAGACTAGAAAGGATCTAATACACAGAAATGAATAATACAAAAATACAAAAGAAGTCAGATCACAAAAATCATACTAAGTACAAGATCAACTTATTGGGTATTACCTTTGGTGCTGACACTGTGGAACAAGTTTAGTGATGAGATACAACAAATACTTGAACACCACAGCTGTCCTCAGTCAGCTCTGCAGCTCCTCTCCTGAGCCTGCCTCTCCGCTCCCCCCCGACACCCTGTGTCTCGCCCCACTCTATCTCTCCAGCAGCACACCTGCAGTTTATGTCTTGGCTGGAAGGCACAACAGCTACCTTGCCCAGCTCTTTATCACACTGCTCCCATGCCTGCCCACAGAATGCACAAGTGCTTTTTGGAAAGGAGCCACATAAATCATTGGGCACTGAGTGGAAAGCCCACTCAAAATAGATAGTATTTCTACTCACAGAGGAGACAATACATCCAAAAGAGGCACATAGAATAGGTAATTAAATATCATACTAGTTCTAGAGTAGACGATCTATTCAGAAATACTAGTTTGCTAAATTCAAGAAAACCCACAAAATCATTTTTAAATGGATTAAAGGAAAACAGGCAAGTAAGCTATGGCTTTGTACAAAATACACTGCAGTGTTCTTTGGTATTGGTTCTGAAGCACTAACAGAAGGTGGATTATTGCCACTGGCTTTAGTAGAGCAGAACTATTAATGGACTAAAAAAATTCAGCTATTTTCTTTCTAGAAATTTCAAAATAGTTTTGACTCCAGAGAAGATATATAACACCATTAATCTACAGTAAGATAGGATGGAAGGCAGAAATAGAGTTTATATGGTGCTGGGGCAGCAGAAAGCTAAGTGGCTACCACACAGAAAACTATGCATAGAAAAGGAGATTTAAGTGAAAATTTGAAGTCTAACACGTGTTCAATGTTAGACGAAAACAGAAATTATTTTTCTGTGGAATTTAATGTCTTTGGATGTAAGTCTCTTTTCTTTGGTTGGTTTTGAAAAATGTCATCCTGACACCTAACTCCATACCTAAGGACATTTAAGGACACTGGACTCCAGAAGCTTTTCACTGAGAGGATCGTGATTCATACACTTCTGAGCACCTATTTCAATCCCATTTTTACAGTGCTTTGGGTAGCCTTTGAAAAAGCATGTATTGTTTTCGTTCAGTACACAGAATGCCATGAAAACAAAATTCTGTTTACAGCAGGCCCAGATTTTTGATGATTTTATTTTAGACAGTCATTTCTACAAAAAAGATCCTTTGTATGTCTTTACTAATAACATTACAACCTTCTCTAGCTGCCCTCAAGACCTAGCTGTTTTGTAGCAGACAATATCTGACATCTTAGTTTATAATCTCAGAAAAAGTCAAAAGAACAAAACCTGTCCTATCAGAAGAAATGGCTTCAGAATCTGGTAGATCAATCACATTTCGATGGTCATGTTGGATCAAGAATGTACCTGCTTGATGCTTAATTGTGGATTTCAATATCTAGAGGTACCTGCGAGGCAATTAGCACTGCACTTGCCTAAATGTCACTCCACTGTAAATACAGAATGGAAATAAATAGACAGATTGGCCTAGTGCATGTTGTTTGGATTCAAAAATGTGAATCCTATCTGTGCCAATTTTTTATTATGTGCTGCTGCTAAGCCACAAAAGATTTCTCTCTCTTTTTTTTTTTTTTTTTTTTTCTGGTACACTGTGAGGTTAGTGCCACCCAACTCTCACAAATGGCATGTGGAGAGCCTTACTAATCAAAGCCATCACCATACTGATGAATGCTAACAAAAACAAACCTGTACAGATTTCTGTATCTGCGGCTGTAAATGCTGAGACTGGTTCAGATGGAATTTCCTTTGTCATTGGAGCCCAGACTGCTTCATTTTATGATATGCTTTACAGTGGCCATTGAATTTGATAACCCTTTTCTGTCCTGTCTCCCTCAATCTTATAGTCACGTGAACGACTGAGACCAGAAACACAACTGTAGGCTGGGTTAAGGAGCTGACAAATAGAGGCTGATGTCACTGCTGTACAAGACTGATTATACATTACCAGAATATCGATCAAAACTGACAATAATTTAAATTCCAAAAAAGGTAAAAAATAAAGCTGACCAATCCCTCACCTCTCCTGGACATTCAATCATGTTTTTAGAGTGGATAAAAATCTTCTGGAAAGTAACTGTATCTAAAGATTGAAGATGGGGGTGGCAGCCTTTTCTATTTCATCACATAGCCAAGATTTTATTTTTCCCAGTATTTTTCTCCTTTTAACTATAACATAGCTGCTGGTGGCCTTTGGAAAGCGAGCAGATCATATGATGCTGGCTCTCATTCTTTCCATCTGCTAGCCTGCATCATAAGAAAACTAAAATATATATTAAATATTACTTTTTATGAAACTAATTAGTACAGATGCTGCAGGAATCTCACATGATCATAAAAGGTTTTGTGATGGAACTTCTCTGTTAAAATAAGAAAAAGAAAATAAGAAAAAGAAAGTTGGAAGTCCTTGTCTTTAAGGGTCTTTCATTAGTAGCACACACTAAACAATGATCACTGCTGTACAATGAGAGACAAATTAATGAATCAAACATTACAGATTTCATCACATTGGCTCATTTGCATTTAAGCTGGTTTCCAGCTCTGTCATGCATTTGCTTTTAAACGAGCCCCTGTGGATAGTGCTGCAATGTTTGATTCATTAATTTGTTTCTTAGTGTACAGCAGTGCTCACTGTTCAGTATACGGTAAAATACTTCGGAAATATTTGTTTTAACAACCTGTCTTTTATTTTAACAAAGAAATAATAACCCTGAAGAGGGAAACGCTGGCCATTTTGTGACATAACCACTGCCAAGTCTCCCAGTTGCTGCCCCAGCCCATCGTTACACCACTGTGATATTATCTGGATTAAGTCTTCACAGCTTGCTTTCACATATTCTACAATTTCATAAAGCTCTGAACCAGCTCTTTGGGTTAGTACCATGATGCCCAATTCAGCTCCTGGGAAGTTAAAGGTGGATTTAAGCCTTTACTCTCTGATCCCTGGATCAGTCCCAAAGAGGGACTTAGATCAGCATCCCGGATGCTCAGTGACATTCTGCCACTAATGTGCCTAGTACACCGGTTCTTCCACATTATAAGAGTGGGTTGCTTGGCAAAGCCATCTCTGCGAGAGCTGAAAAACTTTGGAATCAGTTTTTGGTTTGTAACAGCTTGAATTTGGTGACCTTACAGTATGCTGAAAGCACCATCTGTTTTAGAAGAAAAAGAGGCATGTTCCATAGCTGGTCAGTGCATGGAGACACACATTTTAGTAATTAGCTGGGTAGTTGAGTTCTCAAGTTCTTATCTAAAGCTCAAATTTTTTAAGTTTATGTGCTTGAATACAACACTAATTACTCACGTACAGCTTTGTTGTAGGATCATTGCTTGTGTTGAATTCTAGAGAAATAAATACATGTAGCAAACAGAAGAGACATAAGTTGTTTTAGTAGGCACTAGGAATTAGAGAACAAAAGCATTGTCTAGATAGGCCTTTCCTTCCTCTAACATGGAAGATGGATTTCAAGGTTATGAAAGAAGCCCATTTGACAAGAGGACATAGATTTATGGAAATGAGGGCCTAATTAAATGTGGGGTATTTTACAAAGCACACAGGTTTTCGTGTTGAGAAATGGAATTAAGTAGCATCAGCGTATTAAATTGCACAGCCATTTTCCCCCCTTTTTTTTTTTGGGGGGTGTTATTTATTTAAAAAGAATCTCTGCACAGCATGTTATACATGTTGAACAGGAAAAACATAAATTTAATTGATACCATACAAAAGAAAGCCTCCATGACAGAAAGGCAACATCCTAAAGCTGTTTCAGAGGTCTTAAGTGGAAAGTAACACCACGTTCACTTTTTTTTACTGGAAGTAATCCATAGATTACTACAAAACCCAACCCCTAACACTCCTCCCCCAAAAAAGAAACAACCCCCACTGTCTCACTGTCAGACAACCACCTAAGCTACAGTATACCAAGTGCAACCAACACTAAGTCTACATATCCTACATCCAGAATAACATGAGACCAGGAGAGCTTAAGTGGGCTGTATATGGGATATTGCCCTTTACATTAACACGCACAGAAAGACTAATAATTTTCAGTTCCTGTGTAGAATGGGGGGATGAAGTTTCAAAGGACACCTGTACCTTTGGAAAGACAGCTTGGCATTTTCCCTAAAATCTATACCTGGTGGGTTTTGCAGCAGCAAACTGCTTAGTCTTTTCTTACAAATGCAATACATGTCATATTTAACCATATCCTTAGTTCTACCTGCAAAGAATTATGTAATGCTCATAAGGTGAGAAATTCTAAAAATGATTTGAAAGGCTGGAGTAATTTTAATGTTTATTATGAAAAATGTACCTCGTTGAAAACCACATTTTTCGTAACAATCACCTCCACATTTTTCTTCCGTGAAAGATTGTATTTCACAAAGACAGATCAAATACTCTCCGAGAAAAGCTAGGCTGTCTTCATCTGAATGCAAATATTTATAAAAACCCTTGCAGAAGCTTGCACAATACAATGAGAAGACAATATTATATTATATTAAATGCCCAATTAGTTCATTCCTGCTCAAGGTAGAAATCACTTGCTTATACACGTTAGGTATACTGAGCCAAATAAGTATGGAAACAAATACTCAAAAAGAGTGGCAGTAAAATGAAGATATGGAACTTGGTGTCAAGAGCATGCTATACTATTGTTTTCTCCCCAACTGTCCCACCAGATTCATATGGAGCTACAGCAGTAATGATGGAGGAGGAAATAAAACTTTTCATGAAGAAGTGTGTGTACGATCTTACTACCACCTTAATCAGAAGAAACTCTGCCGGGTTGCTTCTCTAACTCGTAAAAAGCCTCCAGTACACAGCATGGCTTAGTCTCAGCTGACTTCAGAACAAAGAGTATGTTATCAGATTTCACAGTTTTTTGGTCTGCTTTCAGAAATCAACCATTCTAAAAGCTCCCAAAAACCCAACCCACACTTACAATTCCACACCCCTGATAAGTAAACCACACACCCCCTACACTCCCAAACAACCCAACAGCCCTAAACTGCAGCAAGGAAGATTTGCTTTAAACATTAGGTAACTCCTTTCTCTTATCTAGGTTAAGGAATTTTGAAGCCAGGCTTTTAGCCACCCCTACAGAACATGCCTCTTCTAATTTTAAGGGGGATTCAATAACACTTCTGACTCTCAACTCACTGGAATACACCTGTATTTTAGATGGCAAAGTCAGGTGGAATCGGTCCCAACCTAATGAAATCACATAAAGCACAAGAGATTGCTTATGGTGCCTATGAATTTCCATTGCTCTTGTGCTTTAACAGAGACAGCGGCTCATCTCTATCAGGTACAGTTGAGGTAGAGTTTTGTGTTATGAGGTGCTAATAAAGTTTGGCATTGTTCTGGTTAACTGGTCCTCAGCTCCTTCCAATATCTGTATCTTCTATTTTATTTATTCACTAAAGAAAACTGATTCAATAAAACCATCAATGTGCAAATAAACTAACGGTCTTAAATTCTATGAAAGAGTCATCCCATACTTCTCACTGATATCCTTTCCATTTACAGAAAACTCACATATCAATTAAACTCACCTGTTAATTAAAAGCTTGTCTGGAAAATTCCTTGCTAGTTGAAAGCAAAAGAAAGTGTAAAAAGTATCTGAATGCTGAAGCTTTGAATTTTAATTACTTACTCCCAGGTTTGTTCGTGATCCCTCAGGTGTTGGCTGGGCAACTGCAAAGAACTGGAAAAAGAAACAAAATCATTTCATAATTCCTGCTGTGGGGAAGAAACGTACTGCAAAGGCTTCCAATTTTCTCTTCTTATCTTGTTTAGATTTGTTCTTTATTAATGTACTTATAAGAAAGTATCTACACGCAAAGAAAAGAGATTCTGGAAGATTACAGGCAACTATAGAGAATAATCGTTCTACAATTTGATAGGTTTTGTTGGGTTTTTCTTAATAGTATCAGAGTTCCTATTGTGTTCCTCCAACAATGGGGAATATCAGTGTAATTATAAATGGGGGGATAATGCGTATAAATTTGGCATAAGGGCTACAGTTTTTATCAGATCACTGATTACATGTATATATTAAAAGTGATGTGTTGTTTATTTTATATGCATCTAAATAGAGAAGACATTAGCAGATTTAATAAAAATTGGGGAACTTGTAGGAATTTGATCCCTTCCCTGTAGCCACCTATAGAATAATAGCTGGGCTTTTTGACCATTTTCTCTTTCCATTTTTTAGACAAATTATGTTTTCTCCTAGGAGGAGACTTCATTTTAAGAAAGAGAGTATGCAAACTAAATACGGAGGTAATGGATTGTTTTTCTGTTTTTCCTCATAAAAGTAATCACTTTCTCCCCCTCAAAGTCACAATATTTTAATAAACTCAATTTTTCAGTGTCCTTTTATTAACGATAAATATCTGAAATTCTGACTTGGATCAGTAATACTGACAATAAGAAAATTAATTCGTGACATTTTACAGTGGAACTTTAGGATTTCATGAGGTTTCTGATGAATCTTTGCATGTGAATAATTGGGCCATCTGAATCAGACAGAAGATTTACACATTCAGTTCTCCAAGAAATGGAATGAGGACTTTCATTTTTTTATGACATACACACAGCATATGTACATCTGTTTAAAAAAAGTTCAATTATCAGTTAAGCTACTCTTGCAAATTAACTGGCATGCAAGTAGATGACAATAGCATATGCAATTGAAGTAACTGCTTATATTATGTAAGTTTTCTTCCTCAACATACTTAAAAATGAGTTTCAAATTTAAAACAAAACCCAAAAAACTTGAAAAGGAATATAAATAAGCAGTTTATTTACTGCCTATATAAACCACATTCAAATATGCTGACTGATAATACTACGCAAAAACTGAACTTACATGAGCGTGGCTATTCAATTCTGATACAAAAAGAATTCTAAGACAGTCAACAAGGAAGCAGATGCTTCTTTCAAGTGCATTTAAGGGACTGGTAACATTAAATAGTTTAGATTCCACTTATATTAAGTTCATGATGAAGGTTTCCTCATCAGATGAGCAAGACTTTATGAACTGGAACAGCACAAGTCATTTCTGGCTATTATGTTTGCCTGAGTGCTACTGTCTTAGCAGTATATATTCAGTTGTATATTCAAGAAGAGGCTTTTGCTCACTGTGCTCAGCTCAACATGCTGAATATTGTGCAATTCAGTATTTTAGGAGCCTTAAATAAAGCAAAATGTTAAAGTGCATTGGGAGTGGCTGAACAATAAATCATAAGAAGTTTTGTCGTAGGTAAAAAAAAGAAAGGAAAAAATAAAAGGAAAAGCAAGCAGACCTGTATCATGCATTTTGTTTTGAAGCTGAATGTCTCTCAGATGCAGACAATGGCTTGTTTACTGCAGCTTACTGGGACAGGCCTTGTAAGCAGAATCTTATTTATAATGGAAAATGCGTTGTACCAGGAGTAGCCATGATACATTCAAATACACAAGCTACAATTACTGAGACATTTTATGAATCTGTAATTCATAAAAGAATGCCTTATGAAAATTCAAGACATCAGCAGGTCTTATGTAGGTTACTTGTAAATATGACTTTGATGCATAATCTTTCTAGAAGAATGAGAATATTCTCTGAAAAAAGCAACAATGCCATATGCGGCTGAACTTCAACATTAAGAGCCAAGGAAGTACTCTGTGGCTAACACAAAGTGCTATTTCAAATGTTTGCATTTAAGAATTTATTTAAATGACCAGCATGCCTTCTACTGCTATTTATAAAAGGCCTTCATTCTCCAACACAGGATGGACCCACCACGTTCACTCCAAGGTAATGAAAACACCTTCAGAAATAGTTTACATCCAAACAAAACATCCATTCCAATAGCAGCAGAATGGATAGCAGGCACTCCAGTGGCACAACTAATACACACATCCTAAGACAATACAGGAGGCAGGATAACTTGGTTTATCCAAAGGGATGGAAAACAGCCATCTCTCATCTGAACTCCATCTAGCTCATTTGTGACAAGTTTTGTACAAAAACATGATGTGAAAATAAAGGAAAAGCTGGTGACATTACCAAGTGTGGACAGCTAGGGTCCCTAAGCATGCCTCAAACCAAGACTCACCAGGTGAAGCCCATCCTGGACTTGATCTTTTAAGATATAATGGTTTGTCGAGCTGGGTTAGAAATGTCTGCACCTGTGCTTTGCCTGATCTGCAAACTCTGTAATCCTCCCACAAGCATCAACTGTTGATTGTGAATATATTAGGCTGAGAAAGAGAGAAGTTGCTATGCACCTGACACTTGACAGTCACGGATTAAATTATAAGTCACTGAGAGTCATAAAAGTCTTTTTATCACCAATTATAGTAGCCACTGGATTCTTTTATTTCCTCTGTAAATGAGGCTGGAGGATAGAATCTCTATGAGAATTTTTCTGATCATCAATTTTTGCTCATATCTGAAGTGTGAGGAAATGTTAGGCATCCTTTTCTGTTTATGAATGAACAACTAAGGAGGAACAAACAGTGGGAAAGTACATTGCAAGTTTTCCCACTGTTTTGCATTGTGCAAAGCCTTTAATAAAAACCCCAGCTGGAAATAATGGTAAGTTCCTAGGAGAAATGGTAAATGCTGAAGATAATTTTTGTATCTAATTCTCATGAGTTTTTTTCTCTTTAGCACTAGTTTTCCAGTTGTTTGGGTTTGGGTTTTGTTTTTTATGATGATTTTATTTTTTTCTCTATGTGAATTCTTGAATCATTCTACTCTTCCTATATACATTCTTAAATATATATATGAAGAAAATTTGTCAGTATACTAACTCAGCTCCAAATTGCTCAAAAAGTGTTATTTAAAGAGCAATAAGAAGTCCTCATTCATGTGGTCATGCTTTTTTGTTCTACTTACTTGCTGGCATCCAACATGAGTTCCAATATTTTCTGCATATTACCATTAATTTGTGCTTCATGGGGAATGGCTGTTCTTTTCCTTTATGGCAGCAATCAATGACTACTTCCCAACAGTTGTGAGACAGAATCCTATATAAAAATGGCAAATCTTATTAAGCTTCTATATGATCCTTGATCTTTTGCCAGCATGTCTGATGTATTTCCAGAGCACACGATTCAGGCTATGTGCCTTGGTTAATAAGTAAACAGTTCCTGTAAAACTTCTCTTCTCTCCTACTGTCTTAACCCTCCATGTTGTTTGAAGAAATCCATGTTGTATTTCAAACAGGATCTCTTCTCTTAACATTAGAGGTGCCTTAGGTCTGAAACTTTATAAAGGAAGCAAATCTCTTTTGCTAGTGAAGTTTTTGGCAAAATATTTTTCTGTGTGTTGCACAGTATGTTATCGTCATGATAGGCACAGATTTTCTAAGTCCTAACAGCCTGGTCTCTTACGAGTGAGAAATTTCACTTCTCCAAATGAAGTGAAAGGATAATGTGTGTGAGAGAGAATGGAAATCACCCGCTCGCTGCTAAGTGCAAATATGAAAAAATAAATGTCTTTATGATTAGTAATATAGACATATATCAACTGAGACAGGGACTACAGTTCCCAAAACAGCTTCATGTTGCCACTAAACATTTCAAGTGTTCAAACTGGAAAAGATTAGCCACTACCAACTTGGTCTCCATTGGACACAACTTCAGCAAGTAATTATTAATCTATTATCAATTAAAAAGCATTTAGGATTTACTATTTTATTTAACACTATAACTATTTTAGACATACAAACTGCTGTTTAATTTCTACATGATCTCTTTGTCTTCATTTCTGTCTGGTGCAGAAGAGGGAATTACAAGGACTCTTCAGCAGGACAGACCTACCTATGCTGAGCTTAAATGTATTACAGCACAGGACAGTCAGCAGCCAAACACAGCTGATGTGGGTTAGTTCCAGCCTCTCATATTTCACACCCAGTAGAGTGTTGGATGGAATTAAAAGCTGCATTCTCTAGCACAGTGCAAGATAGCTCTTCCCCATATCTAGCTACTTTTTCAATTCTGCTAATGAGAGGGGAAAGCAACGGTTCAGAATGAGAGCCAATACTGTAAGCCTGCGTGTGAGGTACTGCTGCTCCCAGATGCTGCTGCTAGTGTTGGGTAACATTTTTTCCTACTGACTTCATGACCTTTCATCAATATGTGAATGTCCAATTTATATCAAAATATTATGGCTATAACTTTTGCTAATTGCAAGGATTTATAAATGAGTATGGAACACTTTGTCAGTAGATAAGAAAGCACAGATCAATACATCAGAGAAGGGTCTGAGCAGAGCAACAATCACGCTATAAATGTCAGAGCTGAGCAATTTCCACACAAATAAAATAAAGCTGCCACCGGCAAACAGTTTCAGACTTGAAGCGTCAGACTACTGCTGTGTGACTGTGTTACAGTCCCAAGGTCACCTGCACGGAGAGCAGGTGGCGCGACACTCAGCAAGCCAATATAGCAGCTCTGCCTTTACATATAGTTACTCCCCAGGAAGACAAAGCTTAACACTTCAAAGTGACTTCCACACCCCATGCCCCTTTCACAAACTAAAGAGTTCAAGTCAGGAACTTTTACTGAACAAGAAAATGCAGAGGTTCTCTTTTTTCTAGTTAGTCTGAAACTTCATCTTTCAAGTAGGGAAAGAGGAAATAGGGAAGATGCAACATTCATATCTTGTAATTTCTTACTGCCTATGGTTTCATATCCGCTCACCATAACATCACAGAGGTCTGACAACTGGCCACAGTTTGCCTTCTGATACAGATAGCTGATACCTGATGCAGAAGGCATCATGTTTGGTCTTGCATGAGAATCTGAGGAGAAAATGTGACTCAGTCTTACAGGTTGAGTGTTGTGCCACATGACGCAAGTAAACGTTTTTAAGGTAGGAAAGCCAACTGTTACACCAGTGCTGGGTTCCTGTTTGTCACCCCATGGCTGCTGCTTTTTCATGAAAACCGCTCTTTAGTTGCACCTCACCTACAACTTGGGATTGATAATAAAGAAACGACAAACATCTCTGAAGTGACTAGGATTGATCTCATTTACCTAGAGACTGACCAGTCTAGCCTTCTGCCCTCCTGTTTAGAACATCCATGCATATCATGTCACATTAAACATCCCGTTTTAGTGGCACCCCAATATTCAGAGTGTCAATCTCTGCAATCTTAAATATTATTCAGCATTTTAAAAATAGCATAAAATATATCCATTTAAAAACCCACAAGCCAGCTAAATAATGAACATGAGTAATAAAATTGTATATTTTGGGATTTTTAAAGTTTGATAAGACTAAATGGAAGATTTTTTCAGAAGAATTCAGCACTCAAGATTTCCTGTCTTGTCATTTCTATCCAGACATTTGAGAGTGGTCAAAATCTCACACGATGAGAATATTTGGAAATGTGGTCATTTCTTTCACTGTCTAAATGATACAGAAACCTTTGGAAAACATTGCTCTGCTGTCTCTAACCACAATGTGCTGGTGTCTTAGGTTAACAACAATCAGATACGAAACTCCAGATGTGATAACTGAACACCTTTCATGAGCCTTAGATTCATGAAGACAGAAACTGTTCCTCCTCAAGGTATTCAGTATGTTCTGTGCAAACATTACTGTAATTTCAGCTGACCTGTAAGCTCTTTCTGACCCATGATGCACATGTGAGCATTGTAAGCTTCTACTCTTGTACAGGGTAACCAGAGTTTTTTGACATTTAAAATATCTAGCGGCATGACAAGAATTTGTATTTGCATATACAGAAATTGTGCCAGGGAAACTAGATGAATGACAAACCATCATCAGCAAACTGCAGCATTGCCTGTGGCTTTCTCATCAAGCATAGCTGCATCAAAAAATGTTACGTTGTTGAGGAAAAGTAGCTTGACCATCGCAGCCCCTTTTATGTATACTCTTGAAAAAGAGAACCTAGCTTTAAAAAAATACTGTAAACTGGTTATTATATTTATTTGAAACCTTTTTGTATTGCCAATTCATTGAGAGGGAAAAAAAAGTTTCCTTTCTGATATGATACTTGACACAAGCCTCTCTGTGAGGATTTCCTTTCCCATCCATCCCTGACTATCAGTAGTGGTATCTCCTGAGGTTAAACCAGGCTGCTGTATGATGCCTGTGAAGGGTTCGTTATAGCTTCCTACTGCATCCCACCGGCGCGTCTTCCTTCCCTCACCTGAAGAAGCAGCTGAACTGTACAACTAAACCTATGGCTAGTGAGGATTAATGTCACAGAAAAGTAAAACATGATTTTGTTTTCATCTGACTGATGGTGCATATATTCCTCAGAATCACCGCGGAGTCCGCAGGGACATTTCATGCAGTTGAAACAAGCAAGTCATGCAAACCATCTGCAGCTTAATCACATGACAGACCCAGTGGTGATTTCATAGTTGCCAGTGAAACAAACTCTGATTCCTTCCAGAGACACAAATGGTGCTGCAAAACAATGCAGAACGTTTCACACCTTGGCATGCAAGTCTTGTGAGAGCTGACCAAAAGGAAAGGAGAATAAAATAACAAAGAAACCAGAGCTTAAAAGGAAGCTAAACTAAACTTTAAAAGACCCTAAAGGTAGAAAGCAATGCACAAAGAAAAACCACTTTCATTGCATTAGATCCTGCTCTGTTTCCTGCTGGTAAGGTTAAATATATTGTACAAGACAGTGGAGTAAGTGCACGTGCCAAATTTAGCATTTTGTATTTTCAGCTACAATAAAAAAGAAACTTGAAAATAGGTGTGAAAATCCTTTGCTGAAGAATTTTTACTTTTCTAAAGATGTAAAAAGTTTTAGAATTGCTGATGGGTCGAAACTGGTAGGGCAGGGATTAATCACAGAATCAAAAGACCTTCAAGATCATTGAGTCCAACTGCTAACCTAACGCTGCCAAGCCCACCACTAAACCATGTCCCTGTGCACCACATCCAGGGGTATTTTAAATGCCTCCAGGGATGGTGACTCAGAACACTTCCCTGGGCAGCCTGTTCTAGTGATTGACAACCATTTTGGTGAAGAAATTTTCCTAATATCTAATCTAAATGTCCCTGGCACAACCTGAGGCCATTTCTTCTTGTCCAGCTGCTTGTTACTAGGGTGAAGAGACCAACCCCCCACCCAGCTGCACCCTCCTTTCAGGTAGCTGCAGTGAGCGATCAGGTCTCCCCTCAGCCTCTTCCAAGCTAGCCAACTCCAGTTCCTTCAGCCCTCCTCACAATGCACCTGTAAGAGTCAGAACTGAGACAGGGTCCCAAGTTTCCCTGGTTTTTGATGAGGATGGAGTAACTGCTGACTGAAAAGTGTTCCACACCAGCTGCTGGAGAGCCCAAATTTATCATTGACTTGTGCATTGCATTGCACTTCTGACTCAGCAGACTGCACCCACCCTGGAACCTCTGAAGAGCCATCATAATGAATTCTTCAGAAAACTTAAAGAATTTGGGCAAATTCTCACCTCATTCGCTTCAGCTGCGCACACTACCCAGGAGGTCCCAGGGGAACACACCAGCTCAGTGACAGGCACTGATAAACTCAGAGGGAAGGGAGTTTTGTGGCACACCCTTCACTGAAACCTGGCATTTGTCAATGAAGAGTATGGATGTATTTAGGAGACAAAAGAGTTGTACTCCCTGTCTCTTTCTGAAGTGTACTTTTGAAAGGAGGTATGTTATTTTCTGAGAAAGAAGAGCTATACTGATGCTTGCCTGGTAGGTCACAGCACTTCTCTTCAGCTGATTCAACAGACATCTGTTACATATCTAATAATCAATCATCTCCAAGCTGATTGTATGGTTGCAAGTAGCACATTAACATTTAAAACAATTTCTACAATTATGGAAGCAGCTAATAGCTTTAGTTTGAATTTCTTGTCACAGAAATTGAGTCTGATTCTATAGAAGAGACGGAATAATGGAGGTTCTCTTTCTCTATATCACCACTTTCAATGGAAGACAATTTAAGAAAACTGCATTGTTTTACACTGCTGAACTGATGGTTGTTTTGTCACATCACCTGCTTGTTTGACATGACCAGCTACTCTGCATCACAAGATGACTTTTAAAGAAAGAAAAGCTCCCCAACAGGCTTTATCCTCATCTATCACACAAACTTCCTCCTAACCCTCCTGCTAGGAATTACTACCTGGAAGAGGTTTTAGGCTACATTTTATCTATCTCTAATACCTTGTAATTACTGCCTTGGGTACCAAACATACTTTGCCTTCCACCGCTGTGACACATTGATGTCTGTACTGTGTATGAAGCTATGGATCTCAATGCAAAAAGCAGCTGTACCAAAATGCCTACTACTAAAAAATGCTTAGCTGTTACACCTCTATGAAATATTTTCAAATCCACAATACTTTAGTTATGTTAAAAATGCAATGAGGTAACAAGTGCTAGTGATATTTTTATATAATACATTTGTAAGGATGACAATGAGGATTGGTTCTATACTCTGTAGTTTGGGCTACAAAAATGCATCAAGCACTTGACTGACAGTTCCTTACCTAAATGCCTGCATAGTGGTACCTAACAAAAAAAAAATCCCTTTACTAAGGTTTCCATCTTTACAAGTTAGGGGAAAAGCTTTCTCTAAACCTTGCAGTTCTAAATTTGGTTGCGTTGTAGTGGCTGACACCTTTGAGGTATGGGCTGCTATCAAACCCAGCAGCCATTTACCAATGTAAACCAGAGAAACACAATGATATAATTACACAGAAAATACACAGCATAATCTGCAATGCTTATTGGCTTTGCTTTATACTCTGAAGGTAGCAAAAGCTTTAAAGACATGGATTACTACATTGCAGTACACATGTTCATGAAATATTTGGGGTTTAAGTGTTTTCATGCAATGACCTTTCTGTCAAACAAAGGAAGTTCTCTCTCACTGACAAACCTCTAAGTGCATCAGACAAAGCCATTCCCAAAATCAGCTCTTCTCATTGTGCTTCATGGCTGAACTGCAACAAGGGGAGGGCAGAATATTTATAATATCTCATATTCAACACCTAAGTTAATTGAGTCCTTTCTACAGCAACAAAAGGGTGAAAAAGCCTTAACTTAAGAGATTACTTGGACTTCCTTGAATTGCTTCAAAAATCATCTTCCTCCCCTGCCCCCGGCATACAAATAGCCAATGACACAAGGTGTCTTGGGAACGTCAGCTGAATTCCTAGAATTAGAGTCTATAACTACTAGCAAAACTCCCATCATACTGTACCTCCTCAATTTTCACAGTAACTCCAGAGAAAGAGAGATCATACAAGACAGTATGGCTCATGTGCACATGGTATTGGCCATGGAAAGTGCCTTTCAATAGCGGACACCACATCCAAATGCTGTTACTTTGTGAAGCTCATTTTCTAGCAAAGTAGTGTAATGTATTTCCTTCCGTCTTCGAAGTCTTTGTGTTCTCAGTTGCTATTTTAAATTAACCCAGATATGGAGATTAAACAACCATTTGGGGAAAAGTGCTAATCAGAGGGAAATAACATTGTCTAGTGTTTCTCAGCCAGAGTGGCTTTGGTGTGGATTAAGTCTAAAGCACAGAAAACGGAGATAACTCTTAGAAATAAGAAATGAAACCATCTATTTTCTGTGACCTCCTACAACAAACAAGGCTTGAGCACAGCAGCTGTGAGAATCCCCTGCATATGCTAGCTGATGGCAATCCAGGGCTGACTTGATTTCAGGCCGTATCCCTTGTGAATGACTGAAAAGCTGGCTTACTCATTTTGTGGCCTTGTTCCAGCTGCCAAGGTTTATCCCCCCAGTCTTGCAATCCTTTCTGCACACAACTCTCCGTAGGAAGTCCCAAATAAAATTCCCTCCATCACCATAAAACGAAGTGCTGAGAGTTGACTTTCGCAACCGCCATCCTCTCTCTACAGCTTTGGGCTCAGGTGACACGGCATCCTGTGGCACTGGGTAGCAGCTTGCTGAGCCCGGGTGGCTGGCATCAGGTATGCGGCACTGAGGTGGAGAGCCGGGGCGGGGGGGCATGGCATTAAAGTGACTGAGTGTGTGTGAAAAAGGCTGAATCAGACTCAAAAGTCTGATGAGATGTCTGCACTGTTAAAATTGCCTTTATAGTCAAAGGAAACAGACTTTACAGTCAAATAGAAATAGATTAGGCAAAAAAACATCATCTAAGGCTCCAGAAGTTGTCAGTACTGCTGGGAAGTGACAGTGATCATAAAGGTCAGAAAGTTGTATGAATCTGTCATCTCACATGAAGAGAGACAGCGGAGGACAACAGAACACCTCCGAATTTCAGCCACTGGCAAATAATGCAGAGAGGTGGCTCACCTCCCTGCAAGGGTTGATGGAGGCTTCCATCTCAAGGAAAGGTACCAGCTTCACTTTAAGTGCTTTGGGGAGTCCTCAAGTGCCTCACTCACACCTGGATTAACACCACTGTTCATACAAAGCTCAGCTTACTTCAAAAATAACAACTCGCATATTCAATAAGCCAAATGTCCCCTTTCATGGCTACCTTGATTCCTCTGTTACTTACAAGAAATGCTCGTAATAATGTTTCAAGTCAATTTATAGAGCTTTTTAGCTTTTATTTTTTAAAACTGTTTTTCAAAAGAGCACATGAATAATCAAAGCAGAAATAATGAGTCAAATCAGCAAACGCAGTAATTTCTATGTGTAAAACAGTTTCAAATCAGAAATTGAAGTTATATTTATACTAATGACAACCTTAACATCATAACAGGCTCCAATTTTTGCATAAAAATGATACATTTTAAATATCCAAAAGCTTGATGGGAATTTTATACTCTGTTTATGTTAAACCAAAAAAGTGAACTTAAAGTAATCATGTAAATTGAATGATAATAAGAGTTCTTTTATATTTTTAGACTACTTCAAATGAATAATTTAAAAGGCATCAAGCAAAATATTTTATTAACATAAAGTTAATGGTATATTTTTATAGTATCTGATTTTCAAAAATTTGTACTAAGGCATTATCATAATCAGCTCATGTCAGTAGTATGCCATTTCACATGCTTTTATTTTTGACTGGAGTTAATGTACTCCCTGGCACAGACATGAAGTCTAAACCTTATTCCTGAGCTATCACTGATGCATTTATTAAAATACTTGTAATTTGTTAACTTTTACATACATCTAAAATAAAGAGGACCTTGTGAATTGAAATTTCTGCTAGGATTTATTCCAATGACAAAATCAAGGGCACAACAGTGGGAAATGCCAGCATCACAGACAAAGAAAAAGAAAATACAAAGGATCAGCCAGCATACGCACCACAAAGCAGATATTCGGTTGTGAAACCAAGACATTTACAGAATATTAGAGATTTCCTCTTCATTCCCTGGCTAAAAAACGAAAAAAAACGCCTTACTTAGTGCCAGCCTGAGCACAGGGAAAGCGATCCCACCAGCATAACATTTGGGTTCTCATTCAAAGTACAGCTTTTTTCCAAACAGAGATAGGTTCTCATTACTGGTGCTGAAGAATACTCGAAATGTGATTTTTCTCCCGCAGTCAGATATTTAAACTAGCTGCAGAACCTGCCTGCAGGATGGCCAAAAGCTGCAGTAGCTTTCCAGCTTCAACAGTGGAGCCCATGCAAAAGCAAGTACTTCCCTTTCAGGTTCTGTTAGGAGATGGAGGTTGTGACACTTACACCATATGGCAGGTATGGGTTTGTAAAACCTCACAAAACTTAATGTTTAAACTACATTAAAATCCAAAACATCTCTACACCACATTTAATTTTTTAAAAAATATTATTTCATATAAACCATTAACATATTTTTCTCCTGAGAAATTGTATTTCTTTGTATTTCTTTCTCTGTCTTCACAAATAAAGGGTACGTATAAAATTCTTGTTTGATCCAGACAGCTTTCCTCAATAATCAACGTAAAACTGACATTTAATTCTCTGTGATTGCAATTTCTAATGTCCATTATTTTATTACCTGTTCCAAAATAATTGTTTGCCATTAACTCTGGTGATAAATACGCCACCATTTAGAACTGGATAGAGCACTGCCATTGGCTTTGCCATAAATATGTAAATAACGAGCGAGCTGAAGTCAGTCATGTAACATAATAAAAGACTAAGCAATTGCAGACTTAGGGCTATGGAAACAAGCTTGGCATGTTTAATTACCCTTATTAAAGGACTTGATACTTTGATAATATACTGTGTAAAAATGCTGTAACGTTTGAGAATAGTTTGAATTAAAAATTCCAATTGATGGTTTGTCAAAATGAAATATAAAAAGGCTATGAGGGTGAATGTGTAGCCTCATGAGTCTTCCTCAGTACTTCAGTGTCTTAATAATCACCCAGTAAACATTTGAAGCCCCCAAAAATGTTCAAATGATTAATTTAAAAAAGAAACAAAGCAGGAAGATTTCTGAATGTGGAGTCCTATGACAGACTTCAAAGATCCCTTGAAAAGAGAACACTTTGTCATGGAAATATTTTTCCTCAGGGGCTTTCTATCACCATTTGAAATTTTATATGCTTTCCCCGTAATGTTTTGCCCATTATATTACCATCTTCTGTACAGCAGCAAGAAAAATATTAAAAGATGAGAAGATGAAGAAAATCCACAAAATTGCTTGGTCTCACAAGTTTTGAATTGAGGGAATACATGATACTGGTACTTTTGAATGAAAAAAATTAACAGTCTGCAAGGAAGACGTAATAAATTAAGACAATAAACTCTTCTGATACTGGGGGGTTGGGTATTTTTTTTTTCAAATTATGAGTGACACAATAAAGATTTTTTTTTTTATTTTACTTATTAACCATTGGCAGACATACACTAGAGTTCCACCTGGAGATCCACATCTCTGGCAGTGAAATTTATCCTGTGCAAAGTCTTAGTTCAAAAGCTAAGCATTACTTCAAACACCCCACTTAGATTTTGAAATCTCAGAGGACTCTGCTGTGCGGAAACTGCAGTTTCCTAAATATACATCTTGTGCTGGTGTCTATGAACATCCTTGTACTGAAAACATGTCTACAAGATCACAAAAAATACACAAAATCCCACAGTTATCACTTAGTTCTATTGCTCCTATTACAGGGAACAAAAAAACCCAAACCCAACCATAAACCCAAAAATAAAATTACGGAAAAAAAGAATCCACTGGTACCTTGTTCTAATGTTATTTAGATAGTAAACAGAATAGTTAACAGACTTTATTGTTGTTTAAGTACTCGAGCCACTAGAACCTATTCCAATTCCTGTACAGTATATCAGCAAATTTCCAGTAACTCATAAATGAAAGGAAAATTAAACACAATGAAAGGTCTATCATTTCTGAAGCTGAGAATTTTCCTATTATAGTCATGTCAGAATCTTTTTTCTTTTTCTAATCCAATGACATGTTACATTAACATCAATTAATCACTGGAAAGGACTACCAAGTGAATTTCTACTTTGTCATCTCCTAAAATTTCTAAACCCAGACTGAATGGATTTCCAAAATATACTATTCATAAAAACAAGTCATCCTCTTATACAGGAGTAATTAGATAAAGACCTCTCTCTGTGCACAGATCTAGAATCAGATTACATGACCTTTCTGACATAAATCCACATATCTAACTCCATCAAAATGAGGAACAAAGCATACAGAGAAATGGAACCAGAGAAAGCCTCATTCATTGTACCCTCTGCAATGCCATGGCGCCTACATTAATTTGTGAGACACAGGCCAGCAAATGTGTTGTGAAGGGACTGTGACAGCTGGGGAAGTGCTGCTGAACTGGAGTTAGGCTGGTGTGTAGACCAGCATCCTAGAAATGCTGGCAAACAGCTGTGTAACAAGGGAAAGTCTTTAACATGCTCCAGAGGTGACTAATTTGGAACATTTTGAAATAACATAAGTAGAAAAGAACAACTTATCTTACACGAAATTTCTTTACATATTAAGAGATGTAAGTCAAGCTTGCACTCTTAAACTGGGCTTCAATGATGCTTAAGATCCATGCTGAGGGAAAACTTCCACAGAATTGCTGGAAATGAAACTCCATAGAGAAAAATAGCACTTTCTTTGCTACAAAATGTTAGAATTTTAAAAACTTTAAGAGAGAGAGAGATTTGCTGCTAGGGCTGGTTGAATGGCCAAAAAAAAAAGAGTATACCCCCTTACTATGTCTCTACTTTATAAAAACATTAATTATTACACGCATGGAGACATTTTCATGCAGTTTTGTTCTCTTTTCATTTGCTGTATTAAAAGCACCTTCACAATAAATACCTGAGTTTAATGCCATGAAAGTGTTCCCAAACCAACACTGAAAATAACTTTGATTACAGTTATATCTAACTACTGACACGTTGCCCTCTTGTTAACACTTGGTTTACTTTGAGTTAGTAGGAACCGCCCCCTGGGAACAGAGGATACAGAAAGTCTCCTTTCAGCCCTCCTGAGAGTCTCTCAAACACCATCCCTCCCGATTAACCAGCGTAGATAATCTAGAAGTACCAATTCCTAAAGGGAAAAAATTAAAAAGGCTAAATAAATAAACCTGCCATTCTGGAAGCTGAGTTTTGTTTCTAGTCACAGTCCCCTTGTCCACGAATGGAGATCAGGATTAGTATTGCTTCTAGAAGCTCCAGGGAACCAACCAAATCAAATGGCATTGGTAAATGTTCCTGGAAATGTTTTAAGGCTGGCTCAAGGTTCACCACCCATGACTGCAAGCAAACCCTTGATAATCTAGAAGAGAATAAAATGACTGTGACCACCTTGCTTATGTAAGAAAGAAATTTAAAGCCAGAATGAGGGCTTTTTCAGGTTTTGGTGTTTTTTTTCCTAACAGGACAAGCCCCTCACTGGAAGTGATTGGGAAAGCCATTCAGTCTGGTTTTGCCAAAGTAATTAGACAAAATATTGTTTTGGAGCGTGGAGATGACTTTGGAAATCCAGTGGAAGAGCTTATTAGAGATAGAATGCTCAGTATCAGGTCTCCAGAGGAGATGCACACACAGGTGGATGGGAATGGTTTGGTGGCCTTAGTTCTTTACTGTTTAATGCAAGTAGGCGGGAAACAAGATCCTCAATTTTCTGTGGCCTCCATGCTGTGGTTATTTTCTGCTGAATAGCACAGAAATAAAAGCTTTCATATGTATTTTTGGAAGTAGAATTCTTACAGTGGTAAAATAACTGTAATCAAGAACAAGCTGAATATGGAGTGTAGGAGGGTAAGAAAGGTTTGAAGGGCTAGAGGGTCCTGCAGAAGACAAGAAAGTCTGAAGTAAATATAATATTTTAAATGGATCTTTACAAGAAACTTCTAGATTAAAAGAACTATCTTTTGGGGCCCATGTGAGAACATTTCTGGTAAGATGTTTACGTGGATATTTTTAGGGGTATTCTCAGCTGTTAGTGGATTTCTACAACCTTCTATGATTATCTCATTTGAATTAGAAAGCCATAAGCAGTCAGGATGATTCTTCATTGCACCTGCACCTACACAGAGGAATAATTCCTTATTGCTTAATGCCAAGATGGAAAAAATGTTGGTGGCCCAGATCAAGAATATGTCATGTGCTTGAGGAAGTGATTAAAACTATAAAAAATAACCAGCAGAGAGTCAGATAGCTAGGATATATCTGAATGCTAAAATTCACATCTGTTTCCTAGTCGCATCCAAATATGATGATCAGACTCAGGATTTTGGCTCAGTCTCATAAATAAAAATAAATTAAAAAGTAAAAATGCTGTCAGAAACTGTGAGTGTATATGTTTACTATCCTATAGCAGGTTTAGTACTATTCCTTTACTCCAGCAAACTGTAAACAACTCTTCAAAAATTCTTTGTCTGCACTGTCAGTACCAAATCTCCTTCTGCCATGAATACCTACACACATAAATACTCTTCACCTGCTGTGTACTTACAGCACTGTGGATGCACCATCCGTGCTAGGGAGACTTGACATATCCACACTCAAGTTACCTGCTAAGGATTTTGTTCTTTGTGTATACATCATTCTGTAATGACTCAAATTCCTGCCTCTACATTGTTTATTTAAACAATGGCATTTTTTTCACAGATTGAAATACAATGCTTCAGTCTTATAGCAAGAATTAGTTAGGGAATAATAGCAGTGCACATACAAAAGGAGAACAAAGTACTCGGATATTTCTCTGCATGTTTTATTTTCATCCATCCACACACTACAGGAAAACACACAATTGTATGTATACACACACAAACACGCATAAAAAATTAATTAACAAATGCACTGCATGACTGTGTGAGACACAGCGTGACTGTCAACTGCACCTTTTTCTACTTAGTTCTTCTCAACTTGTAAAGTTGAGAATTTTCATTGGGTGATATTCATCTGGACATCAATAGTCATTTCTCTGTTTTGCCTCATGATATATTATTATTCAACTCAACAACTATAATCTATACAGCAATGATGCTTTGCCTGTTGATTGTAGTCCCAGGAAGAAAAGCAGCACACACACACAAAGGCAACCATTAACAATTTCAGAACAAATGGTAGCGTACTGAAATACCTACTCAGAGACATCCATCCATTGGAGGCGTAAGAGTAACTTTCCATACCAACTGCAGCAATGCATATGTGGTAGATGTGAAGTGTGTAGCTTGACGGGTAATCCAGAAGAGCTACTGCTTTATTTCCATTTCAATCCTCTCTTAAACCTATGCCTTTTTATATGTATAAAAATATTTATTTTTACAAAGTGATGAGTTGTCACTGCTTAGGCTGCTGATTGTGTTGAGACAATGCTGATGGATCATATGCCATAGTATCCTTCTACCCTTTCTTTAATTTGCTTCTGATACATAGTTTTAGAGTAAACCTGTAAGAACTCTAGGACAAGGACAATCTTTTGTTCTCTGTCTGTACGTACTGAATAATGCAGGGTCCTGATTTGTGACTGGGCTCGTAAGTGCTATGATGTAATACAAATAATGAATGAAAGCACTTAATTTTTAATTTAAAATAAAATTGTCAAAAGTGATTACTAATTTTAGACTTATCAACCAGAAACAGCTGGGATCTCATTTTAGGAGATCCCAAGCATCCACAGTCTCAGATAATTCAAGTGCAGCTGGAGTGCTCAGATTGAGCACCCAAAATCCTCAGCCCCAAAATTAATTGAGGATTTTGAAAGTGCTGGCTCAAATATTAGCACTTTCCGTTGATTATCCTTTTGAGGGGCCTGTTTTTGCTGTATTTGCCACACAAGGCAAAGGGGCTGTCTTTTCTTCTGTCATGTCTCATTAATCCCTTTCCTTTTGAAAGGACAGGTGCAAATTCAGTCTCTACTTGAGGTTATCCAAAAAAATCAAACAACCTACACCTCAAAATCTAAATGCAATTCTACCTCTGCCTTGTTTTTCCCTGTGACATTCTCTGCCCACATACTGGGCATCTTCCAGTAATTTCCTGCAGCAAAGAGAGCTGGGACAAAGCCGCCTTGGATGCCGCTGGTGTTCTTGGATGGTCAACAAAGGGTGCTAATGGACATGGCAGCTGGCTTTCTCCCCCTTGAGGCTAAACATTTTCCCTGCACTAACTCCACACTTGACTGATCCAAAAGCTGACAGCTGTGAGTTTGTCCTGAAACCACGCTGCAGTAACTGCTGCCATTTCACAATATAACTCTACTTTCTCATGTGGATTTAGTGCCAAGTACACAGCAGTTTGTGAGCCACGCAGTATAGAAAAAAGCTGAGAGAAACAAACACATTTCATTTCAGTCTACATTAACAGCACTTTTCCTTCTTTATTCGAGGCTATGAGCTAAGGAAGAGTGTACAACCAACCTGGGGCATTTTAGAAGAGACACCAGGAAAATCTGCTTTTGCATGAATGACAAATAGATAGAATTACAGAGTAATGGAGATTTAACTGGATTAGCTCTTAAAACTATATTGTGTTTTATTAGCATTCATAACTGTATTTCTAGTAATTTTCATTAGGAATGAATTGAGATCAGTGAGAACAAAACTAGAGGATACCTCTGAAATGATTCATGCACGATAGCTGTAAGTAACTTAATAGTTAGAGTGCTACACGCATCTCACTAGTTAGTGCAGTATTTTGCCACCTATGACTCTTGTTCCCCCAATGATTTACTTCACTTTTCAGCCCAATGAACTAAAGGAACCAGAATAACTGAAATATGTACCCTGTGCCAGGAACCTCACAGACAGCGAGCTCTGCACGTGCAGCATGCGTGTGTGCAGCACGGTATAGCAACGGCTGTCACTACACAGCACTCCTTTGCATTTCTGTTTCCATTTGTATTCATTCTCACAGCCAGAAGTATAACCAAACGCTTAAGAGAAAAATTAGCAAATCATTAGTGATTACGTTCCATTAAGCCTTTAGAAAGCTGGACAGTCTCCCTGATTTTTAGCACATAAATAATGGTTTCAGAAGGTAAACAGCTACTAGAGACTATTTTGGTTTTCTGAGCATTTCAGAAATGCCTGTAAGTCTCACAAAATTCATTAATATTGAGAGGAGATTAAACAACTAAGTCATACATTTTCTTTTCAATCATTAAATTTAATAGAAAACCTTTCAAAAGCTAAATATTCGATCCTAAAATAATCCCCAGAAGCAAGCCAGGTGTAATTATCCGAAATGCTAACAATTCTCAGGACTTCCAGTACCTCTGGAAGTCAGGCCCCTTCTCGCTCCCATGCCTACACACGACCCGAGAGCTGAGGGTAACCGTAGGTGCCACACCTGACATTTCCAACTCCTCATCTCAGCAGCCAATTCATTTTGAAAGCTGAAATTATTTTCACTCTCTGAAGTTCTTATAATAGCTTATTTGTGAAAAATACCAGTTTGAATCAATACCTTGAAGCCAAAATTCAGGGCTGAAGAAAATACGCATGCATTTATCACAACAATGTAGCACTGGAAAAAGCAATATTACTGTAACAAATCTGGAACAAACAATGAGCACTGGGAGAGGTGGAAAACCAATGCCAGAAAGATTTCATGCTGTAAGACAGTACTGTTTCTATTTTTTCTGCATTTTAAAAAAAATATTTTAAGAGAATCTAAACTAATTTAAATAAGAATTGTGTACATTCTCATGCATTTGGTACTTAGATGAATAAAAACGTGGCATATAATACTTAACATTTGAGAAATGTTTTTTTTAGGTTGCGGAAAGCTTCTGCAGTCACAGTCCCCAGTATCCAGATACTCAGCAGAAGAGCCAAAGCTCAGGCAGCAGCTACGCTGACTTCTCCACACTTCTCTCAGCAAAGTGCCTCAGCCTTGAAGATCTCAGCTGCAATGGAAACAGGGTTTTTCAACCTCTCCAGCTCAGATGGTCTTTGTACTCCCTTCTGAGTCTGTCAAAGGGTGTTAATTATATCTGACTGTAGCCTGAGGCTGGGGATGTGAGCACTCGCCTATTAGGAATGAACTTTCACACTGCTGCAAACCTGTACAAGGCTTTAAAACAATAATGAAGTAGAAGAAATCCTTACATTTCTACCTGTCACTTGTCACCAAGGTCTCTAAACATTACTACTCTTACTTCATTTTATTTTCAGACTCAGATAAGTGTGGGGAGCATTACCATCTATTTGGGAAAGATGAAATGAAACACTCTGAGTGGCTCCAGCTGGAGCACACTTGAGGGGGTGAGGAGACAGGACAGCAGAGGCTGGCGTTGCTCAGCAAAGAAACAAGCTCTCCACATCTTCTCATTCTGTTCCTGATGATATATCGACGCTGACATTGTGAAAACTGCTCTGAATGTGGACAAAGGGAGTGAAAGGAGCTTAAAATGCTTTAAGAAAGAAAGATATTTTGCAAAAGAAAGATATTTTGATCACCCAACCTCTGTGCAAGAGGAGCCAAGCAGTGACACTCTGAGTGACTGCTGACTTCATTCCACTCACACTTGAGCACCCTCTGAAGCCTCACCAGATAAGCTGCTTACCACTGGGCACTCTGGTCCTCAGAAGATCACTCCCACCTCTAAAAAATCTCCCCATGTCCCGCTACTATGGAAAACAGCACATTGAGAGAGCCTGGAGATGGCATTCGGGCTGTGCTCATTCTCCCACATGAGTATTTAAGAGCCATGTGCAGAAGGCCCCTGGAAGGACAAAAGCTGCCAGCTTTCCACTCCTTACACTTCAAAACCCATCTTTCTTCCCAATTACTTTTTCATCTCTTTTCTCCTCTATTTAGTCAGGAAGCTGCTCAAGGGTTCCATTCCTTCACAATACATCTTCTAAAAGTCATTAATTAAGTAATGATTCTTACTTAGTTGTACCGATTTAAGAGAAAAATACTATTTTCACCTGTTAAATTATCAGTATGTCCAGTCGATATTCAGTTTTCAGCGTAGGATCACAATTCCAAAATAAAAAAATGAAAACACAACGTGATGCAATGGTTACTCATCATTCATAAGGACAGTATCTATGTGCTTATTCTATAAAATTCTATATTTAAAGGACATGAAAAGGGCTATGGAGAAAATAGCATTTTTTTCTCTTTTCCTCCCTTCCTAAGTCAGAGAAAAAGAGCACAATTGCAGTAAATATCTAGTACTTCTGATACTTCCTTCATTTTCATAAAGTACTGTTTTGCTTGCATGCTTTAAAACTAACCAACAGAGAGATTTGCTGTAAAGCTGAATTAGGAAATGGATGTTTTTTAAATGGTGAATAAGGAAAGAAATTTCAGATCAAAATAGGGCACAGCATAAGGAGCTGGGTTTTGAATTGAAATGAAAAGTTGTGACTGAAGCTGGTAAAATTACTGAAAATACTATTTTTTGAAAATGTATTCCCTTTTCTGTTCATAATGCATTTATAAGCAGGCTACTTTATATGAATCAGATCACAATTAGTGGACCCTGGGTGAGAACATATCTCAGCATCAGAGTTGTTGATGAGTTATTCATTTTACTCTGCATTATTCATGATGTGCAATTGGTCAGCTAAAATCACGGTATCACTTTTGTTCCTGGTGTAGACAAAACACTTTCAAACTGAATAATAGAAAATATGCCTACTCACGTGTGAGTATCTTTGCTTGTAAGTGGTTAGGGCCGTTTTTATACAAAGAACAGTCATTCCACCAACAAACCGAACTTAAAAACAGCCAGTAAGGCAAAGAACAGAAAAGCCCTCCCAAAGTCCAATAGTTTGTGATTATTTTTTTTCAGTATTTGAGGAACCTTGTTCATGATTTTGTATGCAATTATAAATAGAGTCCTAAAAAATGGGTAACATCAAGTGTCATTTAGGATTTTGTTAGATTGATAATGTTACCACTAAGCCTTGAGACAAAAAAAAATAACTATAGCTAACCTTCCTTTTTGCATTCATTTATTTCTTTTCTTATTAACTTGAGTTTGATTGTCAAGAAGTATGAGTCAGAAGTCCCCTTCCACATAAATATTAGCACACAAGGATTAACCATAGCTCCACTAGAGTCAGCAGTAATCTTGAAGATACTGATGTAGTGAGGCACTTAGGCACACACTTAATCACTTTGCTGAAGAGATTACTATTTGCTTCAGTAAAATGCCCTTTTTGCCACATCTTGGAACCTAATAATCTTGAAGAGATGGTTAGACAAGCTGGAAAGCAATGGAGAACATTGATGCTGCCCTCCCTGCAGTGGGCCTCTGCTGCCAGGCAGAGGGTAAGAGCTACCAGGTGTTTCTGTGAGACCTGCACAGCACGACGGCTGCGGTCAGGCTGCAGGGGCATCAGCATTGGCACACAGCAGATTTCTTCAGTAGGCAAATGTAAGGAAACCAGATACCAACACACACTTCCATGTCGCATGTGCAATCCTGGATCAATCTGTATCGCTCATGCATAAGGCACGGTACATGCACTTCTACCTCAAAACCTAGAAACTTAGGAAGTGATCAGTCTTTTGGTAGGAATTGGAAGGCAGGAGATGAAAAAAAATAATAATTGAGTACAAAGTATCTGAGTCTTTGTAATTTTGTATCGTAAATGAGACAGGACAAAATAGTCTCAGACTCACACATACTAACACTTTCCCCATCTTGTTTACAGAGCATGCTCCTTAAACACCATCGGGTACCTGAACTTAGTTTATAGAGCAAATAGATCAAACAGACTAATACAAACATCAGCACATTTCTGTTTCATAGGAAAATGATGGGGAGGAATCGCACATAAAAACCTCAAATTGAAAACAAAATGACAGAAGAAGAATCAAGACCGATGGATGTGATGCTCCCAGCAGTATGGGATGATAAAAAAATAAATTCATTCATCTGTAACTTAACTGATACGTTATTCTTACTTGATCTTTCCTCCTACATAAGCAAACATGGATGTATACCTCAGTGTTCTGCTACTCTAGTGAATCAGTAAGTGCATATGTATATATGTATTCTCCTACATTTTCATGGTACTCATTTGTACTGTCACAAAACGTATTTTATACTTTGATTAACAAGTGAAAAAATGTCAGTTTAGAATGGAAAAATAAGTCTGTATCAAAGCAGATACATTTCTCCAGCAGTTACTTTGAAATGGATATTTTTTACTTTGTATTGTTAAAAACAGCCTTGGTCAGTCAGAGTTTCCTTGTTGCCGAGTCTTGATTGCTTCCATGACAACAACACTATTTCATAGCAAGAATATCCTCATATATAATTAAGATACAGGATGCTATATACTTGTTTACACTGAATTAAAAGATAATTTGAAGAACTCGTGTTTCTTCAGCTGTGGTCTCTGAACAGCACTGTTCAATCATAAATATTAAGAATGAAGGTAACCATGTTCTGTAATGCAGCTGTTTGCCTAACTGATGTTAAAGCTCTAGACTTTTCCATTTAAACAGCACTCAATATGACAGACACATTATTTGGAAACCACGAGTCATGAAAATGTAACTATCAACAAAAATAAATAAAATAATGGGAAAAAAAGGGAAAAACATACTTGAAAATACAAGCTCATTCAGAAATGCAGTCTCCACCATGGTGTGCTCCTGGTATTTCCTAAAGCATTGCAGCATACCTTCAAACACGCAGACACAATTCAGTCTGCATGTGCTGCACGCAGACTGCTACCAGGGTCTGCTGCAAGATGTAGGCTTCTCCTGAGGCTTTCTGTTGGAAGTTCAGTGCGTGTCCTGACTGCTTGGCTTTGGAGAATTTCATTCATACTAAGAGTAACACTTTTTTTTTTTGTTTTGTACTTCTGTAGTGATACAACGCTACTAAGGACTGTGACACACACAAGAATCTGGAGTTCAAAAGTAAAATCATTTAATGAATGCATAGCACATGCCTTATTCATTATGCCGAATCCAGCCCTGGAGTTGAGCAATGCATACACTAATTCTCTATTAGAAATGTGATTCTACATTCCTCATTTAGAAAATAGCATTAAAAAAAAATCAAGATGTTTGGCTAAAAAAGCTTTCATACCATTTTGAACCTTCCTAGTATGTTTTTAAAAGCACGAGATAATCCTTTTTCTCAGCTATTGTGTTTTATTCTGTTGAGGGTTGCTGGCTGTAAAACATTGTACCTCCCTTTAAACTTTTCCATATAACTTGATTAGACAGCAGTAATCTCTAATGCTTTCATGTGCAAATTTAGGAGTGACCCGGAACAAACGAGTTTCCTTCATCGCCATAGCAACCAGGACGATGGAAGAATGCCACTCACCAGGCAATGCAAGGCAAATTTCATCCCTTTGATGTTAATTAACAAATTGCTTTCAGAAAAGTCAATGCATTTTTCTTCTTTAAATGTTTGTGATAAATTTTTAATATATCTGAAAATGAAAGAGAAATACAGAGTGTTGGCTACTGACAGGTGAAAGGCAGACAACTACCTTGGCAGATAACCCACGCACTGGTGCTACAGCTGTGACACACCCAAGGAAAGGTTTGCATCATAAATCACCTCGAGTGAAATTTGGGACTTGGAGCTAAGGACTGATGCCTCCAGCTAGTTCAAACCATTTGTAATACACCTTGTGATGTGGGCCCCGCTATAAGAAAGTGATTTTGAGTTTCTGGCATTAAAGAAATAATAGGATAACACACACAAAATTGTAAGGATGAGGTTATAAGCATATCCTAAATAATTTTAATATATTTAGCATGACAACCACATCTCACATAGACATTTTGTTTGTCTATTTCTTAGGCTATTTGCTACTACTCTTCCTCTTTCCCCTGTTGTCCTAATGCTTTACAAAAGTTCTCAGATGTTCCTACAAATTCCTTTAGGGACGACTGAATTGTTCTTAATTTTGCTGGTAAGAGAAGGCTTGAAAGTTGTCAGGCAGACAAAACCCACTTAGAAAGAGATCCTGCTATGAAGGTGTATGCCAATTCACATTCATTAAGTTACTTAATTCAGACTCTTAACCAGAGAACATTTTCCCTTCTGTTCCTGGCTCTTTAGGTCATTCAAGACTGGCCATCTGGGCTACAACTTTTGGATTGCTATAGGGTATGTTCCTACTGAACTGTCTTAGTTCAACCCCTATCTTCTGTTTCCTGAAACAACTGCTTTCTTAAATATGGTTCTTGCTTTCAGAGAAGCTTTCAGTTAGAGAGACCAAAAAGCTAACTTCAGCAGAGAAAGTTCAGACTCTCTTCTATGCTTGCTTACTCAGTAGGGATAGCAGGGTCACAGGATGTCCAGGCATTGAACAGGCTGCCCAGAGAGGTTGTGCAGTCCCTGTCCCTGCAGGTTTTCAAGAGCAGCCTGGAGAAAGCCCTCAGCAACCTGGGCTGACCTCAGAGCTGCCCCTGCTCTAAGCAGGAGATTTGCACTTGTGACCTCCTGAGGTCCCTTCCAGCTCAAAATATCCTATGATGCTATTATCTGCTGTTCTGAAGATGGACACAAAAAAAATTCGACAAGTTGAGATATTATGGCAAAAGGTAAAGAAACAAGACACAAGTTTAAGAAACCCATGGTTTTGATGACACTTACAGCCCAAATTACCTTCACCTGAAGCTGAACTGGAAACAGTGCTCTGACTGGAGACAGAAGTGCAAGTTTCTAATCCTCAGCAATGATACAGTTACACCAGGAAAACCTTCCCTTTCCTGAAACTTAGTTTGGGTTTGCATCTTCTCACCAGATAGGAATTGTGTTGAAGCTCCAAAATGTTGTTCCATAGCGCATTAAAGTGATTCTCCCCACCCACCAATTAAAAAAATTACAGAACAATTTCCACTTGTCCTATATTTCTGTATGATCTTGCAGCACAGCAGGAGAAGTCCATTAGAAGAATAATATGCACCAGAGGATAACGAAAGACTTCACAGAAGGTAAAAAGTCACCTCCTTACTGCTCTTTACTTTAACTACTGAAAGCACAAAAGTAAACGTAAAGGTGCATGGCTGTAATCCCAGAGAAGGAAACTGGGTGTGCTGTCTAGTGGCTTACTTGTCTCTCACCCTAATTCACTCTTACACCAGTTAACACTCACCAACACAGACTATAATTTTATAATCCAAGTCTCTATCCAGTGAATTGCCAAACATTGCTCCATAACTCTCCTTCAAACAGGGCAGATGGTACGAGTGAATGACAAGATAAATATCCTACTTTGTGCATAATAAAGGACTGAAAAAAATGGATATTTGACCATGCACGAGAACCCTCTGTGCCCAATTCAAAGGAGAGATGTCCAAAGTCAAAACTTAAGCCAAATTTTAAAATGATCTTCTAAATCAAAATGTTAAGATACTGGAAATGAGTGTGAAGAGATTCAGTTGCACTGTGTTTCTTGAAAAACATTCAGATTTGAATTCGGTATCTGATATCCAAATGATATGAAAAGCATTTCTTTCAACAAGACATTATTTCAGAGATTCTAAACATGTTGACGTCATTTGCTCAATTTTCTCTCTTCTAATATTTCCTCTTTTTTTTAGTTACCTTTCAAATTAATTTTTTTACTGAAGACCTACAACAGAACAATTGTATTTTGACAAAATCTCCTGCGCAAACAGCTTTTTTTATTTTATTTTTTTCTTATGCCAGGCAGGTTTTCAGCATAGTCTTTGGATAGGGATTTACATCCCGGGCCCTGTTTTCAAAAGGATATGCAGTTTCAGAAAAATGTGCCTGCACATGTGAAAGTTGGGGGTTTTTATCCATCTGAGAAGGTGCCACTCCTGTCTGCCAATGAGAGGGGGCGGGGGGAGCAACCATGTTTCTTGGAAAAACATGAAAATATGCATATGCAATACAGTAAATAAAATTTAAATAAACATGAGATTTTGAATTCTATTTACTGGAAGTGGCTGGCTTAACTGCGCAACTGCTCAGCCTTGTGTGTGAGTCATGCTAATGTATGAATTCATTCAATACAGTATGATTATTTTGCCAAGCAATATATTAGAAAACTCTTACCAGAACTTCCCAGAGCAGCCAGTCATATAAATTCATATCTCCAAATGAAACGAGAAATCAGACTGTAGTCTAATATGGAGCTACAGAAGAATCCTTCCCAGTATCCTAAACTACTGTATGTAATCTTTGTATGATTACTTTCTAAATTAGCATACTAAACCAAAATTACTATCAGAATTTATTGGAAAAATAACTAGAGTTTGTGAAAAATACAGCACACCAGGTGACTAACTCCCTGACAGTTGATCTATGTGTTTCCAACATACTTTTTTCAGGTATTACAAGAAAAAAGTCAATTTTTATATATACCATACACGACACATCACATTTTCTAGAGAAGTAAAAGCACGTAAACACTTTTACAAGCATTAAGATACAAGATTAAGCACTTTCTAAAGGGACTGCCAGCAACAGAAGTGGTGCTGGACTTGCACATTTAAGGATACACAGAAGAGGATGTTAAGTAAAATGTGGCAATGTTCCTGAACAGCACTGTTGAAACATTGTCATATTTTCTACATCCACAATTTGCTATACATAAGACAGAAACTAACTCCAAAGTACAAAGAAAAAAAATCAAGTGCCTGAAAGGCCCAGATCATTTTAAACTAGAGGCATCAGTTAAATGAATGAGAGAGTATATCTATATGCTGCACACTTCAGCTCACATATGTATGCAGCAGAACTCCATGCCTAACACACAGTTTTCTGAATGACCACAAAGGCTAAGAGGAAAAAGTTGCAGAATAACGGGAAGGCTTTACATACTTATTTCAGTTTTCATTCTTTGTTACTACGAATAACACAAACAAAAAAATAGAAAGTCATCCTGGAATATTAACATTTCTGCCTACTGATGGTATTTATTACTGCTGGTTCGTTATGACTACCGGTATGCAAAAAAGACTAAGATAGCAACAGTAGCTCAGTAGTGGTTTTGTGTCATATAATTTAGAGCCAAACTCCTGTTGACTGTTAGAGTATATTAGTAAGCTTTAAGATTAGTAAAGATATTTCCGTCTAAAGAAAGAAGAATTTCCATAGCTTTCTGCACAAGGACCTAAAATCTGTCATCTTTGGGAGAGGGAGGGATAAAACAAAACTTAACAGCAAGAAAAAAAAAAGCCCAACAAAGACTTGGGCAAATTTTCTTTTTCACACTGATCAGCACAAGCAGTGAGAAGGACAGGGTGACAGCCCTTGGTGGTGGCACTAAAATGAAACAAGTGGGACTTCACAGCAAAGAATGTTGTTTACACACTCACACACACTTTATTAATTGGCTATTTCAAAAGCAGCCCCTGGACTACTCTGTATTTGGGAGGTGCTTTGCAGAGCAGTGCTGCACCAGCAGAAGAGGTAGCTGTGACTGCAAAAAACCACCCTACTAAAAAGACAAAGGGGGGATCGCACACATAAAGGTCTCATTAATAAATCTTACAGTAGGGCATTCTGAGAAAGCAGATGTATCCCAAATATATAAACCGGCCTCTAAAAACCAGGGAAACAATTCTGGTTGACGAAGAAACCCACATACAGCCCAGAGGAGAGGCGCCTTCGCTTGCGACTGGCAACCGAGCTGTGCAATTTCATATTTTGCCATTATGTTTCCTATTGAGACTCTCTATATGCTTTCTATAGTTTACAGCAGAAGGCTGAGGAAAGGAGACTCTCTGTTGACAAAAGAGCAAAAAGAGAAGAAAAGAAGTTGTCATTTTTCCTGCTTGATGGCTGAGCAATCACCAGGACACCTTTCCCTTATTAAACAACAAAAGAGAAATGTGAATATGTAATGTTTATTGGTATTTTCTGTGCTTGGCAAGAAGTACTTTGCTTCTGCAACTGTGATGTGAAAAATCTCTTCATGCTGGATGGCTTTAGTCTATCGGCACCCTGATGAGCACTAAGAAAGAATCACAGAAAGACCTGACATCAAATTGGCTGCCAACACCCTCACTTTACTATAGCACAAAAAAGAGGAAAACAAGGATATGCATGAACAGTATGAGTTTCTTTTTCTGTGCTTGGTATCAAGTAAGTTGCTAATATGTTTGCGATATGAAAACATTTCACACATACATCAGTGCTTCCAGGCACCCAATTGAGACCATAGCAACAACAAATTTCACTGCATTACTGCAGGGAAAGACTTGCTTCCTTTGCTTGCTCTAAGTCCTTTTTAAAGCAAAATCAGTGACCACTTCTCTATACATCAGCGTGCTTGCCTTCTCTCCACGCACACCATCAGCCCATTTCAGAAGTAGAGTAGAAGTTACTTATTCCTGACTACACCAGAAAGAACAGAGGTATAATATCCTTTTCAGTATTCACTTTACTAGTCAAATATTTTGTTGTCTTAATTTCATACCCTTTCAATGTCTTTTTTTTTAGCACAGCATTGTGTCTAATTTACAGCATCAGTAATATAAGATAAATATTCTGATGAGGAGATGGTGAGGTAAAGACAGCTGCTTGTCATAAAAAAATAGAGCATAAATATTACTACTTTTTTGCAGTGCCTTACTTTTTTAAAGCATTCCCTATCAGTTTAGCCAGGTAAGTACACTGTGTGCTTCTTTCACTGCACCCTCTCTAAATGATTCAATAGATAATTACTTACCATAACAGTGCTAGAGAGATGCATTCAGAGATAAAGCAGTCGAGAAAAAAATACCTCATTTATTAATACAAGGGTTGTGCATTCAAAGCTGACTTATGCTGGCTATTTACACTCTTATTTAAAGGATTCATATCTTACTGTGAATCTTTTGACTTCCTATTCAATATAGAATAAACCAAATTGTATTCAAAAGGAAACATCTATTTAATTAAAAAAACACTCATGTAATAAAAATCCTTAGGAGCCTAACAGAAATAAAATGTAATAAACTAATTATAACACTGGTCATACCATCTCCATTAATGTATTCTGTTCAATGTTTAGTCAATACAATTATCCCCATAAATACATAATTCAGCTCGAAGATGTATTATCAGTGAGATATATTTTTATTAAGCACATTTCTAAAATGTTAAAAAAGTCAAAACACTAAAGCTATGATAATTCTAAAACTCCATTTTTTTCCTTCAGATGCACTTCATTTTTGCTAGTAGCTCTGCTCCCATTCTACCTAGAGTAACAGCACAACATTGCACCGTGCTGCAGACAGAACCAGAAAATACCCCAATAGGCTTTTGATTTTCTTTTTTCTTTTTTTTTTAAATTTACCTTTCTTTTTAAGATTTTACTCTTAATACAAAGACACTTTCAAAATACAGCATGCAGACTGTGTGCTTCTTCATGTCATACTGAGGATAAAAAAGAAAAAGCATATTTGTCTGCTGAATAACCACAAAAAATATATTTAAGCACAATAAGTCAAATCATTTAGAATTTAGCAAAAAGCTCTCCTCTTCAAGTAGGCTAATACAAAACTTAACTTGTGATAATCTTCCAGTAGCTGAGAAATTATAAGATACACTGTACAAAACACTTATCTGTTTTATAAGCAGAGTTCTCCTGAGTGTGTAAATGCATGCCTTGCATGAACTGCATTTCAAACACATATATTTCTCAGGTTCTAAATAACTACATTTTCCTATAATGACAATATGATTCTAGTAACTATTTTCCAACTTATATTTAAGGAACTATTTTTCAGTAATAATGGCATTCACTTGCTGGGGCTGAATTTAGGTTACCAAAGAACAGGATTTTAATTTCTTGCTTTTATTAAAATTATTTTTTTTAAAAAATTGCATTCATTTGGTACACACAAAGACTTGTGTGCTTTTAGGTTCCAGTGCATTATCAGCATCAAGTACTGCTAGTTTGCTGCTAAGCCAGTATAATAAACCAATTTCTTATATTACATTTTAGTGGCCATCAAGGAAACACAAGAGCACTGAGCATTCTGTGTGACACTGAGCCAGGCAACCTCTATATTGCCTGAGAGATTTGATTCTCTTTTCAAAGCACAGCAAGGCTACAGATGCTTTTTACACCACTACTCACTCATGGGTTGCATAAGTCCTAAGTATCCTTAGGATATCTTCTTTTTACTGCCCTAAATTTAAAAAAAGAAAAAAAAAAAAAAATCACAACAAAGATTAAACGAGAGTGATGTCAGTGCATTACAGTGTCAAAGTCCTGTTTCCTGTTGGTCAAGATGGCTCATCTCACAGCCTTTTCTCTCTTTGATGTTAGGGAAGTATGATTGTGCTGTAGTCTCTGAAGTCCTTTCCCTTGCCTGGTAGTTTGAATTTTATGATAATAAAATGGAGGGGGTGAGGGGATGGGGGGGCACGATGAGGTTCAAAGATGCAAACAGCATCAAGGAATGCTGCTACAAAGCTAAATAAGCTAACTCTAAAGATTATAAGCAGGGGGGTACACAATGAGGAAGCAGACATTGAATTTCATTTTTAATGTTAAATGAAAATCCTCCATTTCAGCATTCAGGCTTCTAAACAAGGCATCTTAAGAGAAACACACAATCCAAGCAAAAAAAATCTGTATCTGACTGCTTTACATAATCAGGGTTTATAATTACAGAGGTTTCTTTTTCAGCTTTTTCTTTAAAACAACTTACTAAAACTGTTCTGCCCTCACTGTCATTGTTCGCTCTCAACCTGGAGAAGTTACTTGAAATGCAAGTATTGACAGGGGTATTAATTTGTAAAAGGTTTTGTTTTAATGCAACAAAATACTTCTAATTCTGCTTTTGAAATAAAGTGGGAAAGGCAAAAAATGCTTGCTACTAATATTTCATGCCAAGATAGCAGATAGCCCTTATCTTCATGCCACCCTGCCCTCACAGTCACCCATTCTGTCTCCAGGGAAATTGCTATCTACACTAGAGCATGTAACTCATGTATCTAAGATCACACATGTATATTGCAGATATAGGAGACCTCTTGCTTTTACCTCAAAAAAAAAAAAAAAAAAGTAAACATTACTGCAGTCACTCCCCAAATTTTCAATAACAATTGACAAATTAAAGGTATATTGCTGGCAGAAAAATCAACAAACATCAAACCAAATTCAAAACCTTCCTGTTATGGCATCCAGCTCCTCTTACCTGACACAAGTGCCCACCCAAGTAGCAGCAAAAAAGTTGAATGCCTCCTGCCCTGATTTACGGTGTCAGCAAACACAAACCACAGATGAGTCAAACTGGAGCAACAAATGACTGAACATTTCCCTGCCCCTGTACTTCAGAGACCATTTGCAGAGGATGACAGTTTCTCCATGCACAGCTGACAAAAATGCCACAGGCTTTTTCAGCACCTTCAGCAGAACCATACAAAGAAGCAAAACTACAGGGAGCTTCCTGATGCCATCTAAATGACCCCACAACCCCACTGGGCAGCAAGGGCACCGTGACATCATCCACTAAAATCTCCATTTGAAAGAAGAGTTAAGTTGTCGCAGTCCATTTCTTTCCAACTAGGACCCGAACATCCCTCAGGGGACCCTCCTCCTTGTCTTTTACTAAATTGGGTGTAACAACTGCTTTTTTTCTGCAATGAAGAACCTTCCCTGCATGTCACAGCCTTACAAGGACAGTAAATGCAGCCTCACAATGACATGGGCCAACTTGCTCCACACCTTTGAATCCCACCGAGTCCCAAGCTGCTACTATACAGCTGAAGAACTACTGTATTGGCTACAGTAATATTGGACAGGATCTGGCACACATATAACTGTGTGCTATGTTAGCATAACACATAATCCCAGATGAGTTCACAAACAGAATGAGAGGCAGACAGAAATGATTGCTGAGAAGAGGACACAGGACTGAGATGTCACTAGAGACAGCCTGGAAGGGCTTTTTTTTTCCCCCTCTGCTGTTACTTGGACAGCGGTGGGAGGGGGGTGCATAAACTGTCCCATCTACAAGAAGAATCATAACTCTGGGGATGTGACAATATGTGGCCTCTGCAGTTGGGTGAGATGAATGCAAATAGTCTTCACCAGAGATTTAGAGGGTGAGAAGGAGAAGGAAGAGTCGTGTGTGTGATACTGGTGTTTTAATAGAAACCATCAAACACTGCAGTCATTGAGACTGTACACATGTAGAAGTAAATATATACCCATATATACCATACATAAATATATGGTAATTATGTCTGTATAGATGTTTACATAATCTTTCACAGAAATAGGGCGAAGCAAACAACACTTCGTTTCTCTTGTGCTCTGCTGATCAACGGGGGGATTTGCCCCCAGAGTGAGAACCACTCCGGCACAGCTGCCTTCCCACAGGGGCCCAGGGGTGAGGAGTGCCTGGGGAAATTCCTCATTCTTCTCTTCGAGAACAGGCTCTCCTGTTCTGAGAAGGGCCAGCAAGACTCTTGAGCTGCTGCTGTGCTTCTATCATTGCTTGATAGGCAGCTGCTCTATGCTTTGATGGAACATTTTAACACAGACAGCCTAAGGGGTCGTAAGAATCATGCACTTGGTTTCATGAGCTTCCCTCAAAGGAGGGACAGACTTTAATACTTCCTTCACATCAGGAAAACTGGAAAGGGTGCAAGTCAGTGACTTAACCAGCTGGAGGAATTTCCACAGAGCAAATTGCATACATATTATTTCGAAAGCAAAATCCTACCTGTACTCTGCTGCAGTTTGCACCCTTTCTAAAATCAGAACCTGAACTTAATTGAGGATGATTGTTTAAAAAACAAAATACTGAAGTATTCTAGATCCAAAAATATCCTGATTACAGAGATTAAAATGAAAAAAAATAAAGAAAGATTGCAACAGTAAGAATGTGGGGTTATAACCGTCCAGGGAAATTTCTGTTTTATCTATTCTCATTTGAAAAAGGTATTATGCATTCCTGGCCATGATTTTTTGATGTTCCCAATAGAAAGGATTATATAATTGTCTACATGTTATTATCAATGACACCACTATGCTATAGAACCACCAACAGTTTAAACTTAATTACAGATGGTAGCTTATGAAATAATTATAAAGAAAAGATTGGACAGCAACCGCAGTGATTTCATGCTTCCCCTTCACGTGTGTTTAGCACAATATTGTTGAGTCCCTCAACTTTAAAAAATAATGCGAGTTATCAATCAGATAATACCACTGCAGACTGGGAGGTTGACTTACTCTTGTAGGAAATGATATCATGTAATGTTTGCCACTCCAAGTCCACATCTTTGCAAAACACATCCCTGCAGACTGTAAGACTGGCTGTTGGCCGTATAATGACCACCACCGAAGCAAGTACTAATCAGCAAGCCAGGTTCACGGGCTGTTCAGTCAGGGCCATATACCACATTGAATGATTCTCAGAGGAGCAGAATATTCCTTTGGGCCTAAAGATCTGAACTGAAAAAGTGGAATGTGACTATGAGTATCTTACACTGGCTTGATTTCATTTCCAGCCCCAGTGAAATTCCCTCCCCTCCATGAATTCACTAATTAAATTGCCAATGGCTTTGATACTGATGCTACCTCACTCCAGGGAGAATTTTGCCTGGCTCTCCAGAGATTATTTTAATGTGTTACATCTTAAATTGGTAGGCACTTTTTAACCTGTTCCTTCCTGATTCCATCTCACCTTTATGTTACTAACAGTGCATTAAGCCTGTTACTACTATTAGTGCATTAAGCCTGTAACTATTATCTTTTTAGTGAAGGGCTAACGCAAAGTAGCTATTAAACTTTTCAGCTTTCTACATACCTTTTTTTTCCTCCTTTCATCCTCTTAAGCAGAGGACCAGACAATTCCTTTTGTTATTCCCTGGCTTCTTATGCATTTTAAAAGCATGCTCTTTCTGCCTTTAACATAGTTTGCTAATGGCACCTCATTTGGAGCCTTTACCTTCCTGACTGTTACTTCAGATTCATCTCCTCCACCCAACCCCCCTGTCTATAATTTTACTCTTTTCTTATGCAGGTGTAGTCTTATTTTTCCAAAGATGCTGAAGAATTTTGTTGGAGCATTTGGGTTTTTGTGGGTGTTTTGGTTTGAGTTTTTTTTGATTTGTGGTTTGTTGGGGTTTTTTTGGTGGAGAGAAGAATAAGGCAGGCAGATAAGGAGTATTTAAGTATGGTTTACTGGTTCTGTGCAACCATTATTCTAAACAGAGCTTCCTTCCTCTTTGTCGGTGGAGCCGCCAAAGCTCTTTGCACTGAACAGCATTAATTAGAAATGTTCCCTCTTTTGTCACTGCTTAAGAAATTCCAAACTATAGGATGCTTGCTGTTTCAATAGTCAGTCGCTTCTCTTACATGATTTTTTTTTTTTTAAACCACATGATTAAATAATAAATAATCTAAGGTCAAGGCTGGTGTATGCTTTCAGTTTTTTCAGTAACAACGCTAAAATTTAGGGCGCTTTTAGGATCAGGAAACTTCTTACATCAAACAGGATAAGTGTTTGGGAACTTCTGTACATGAACATCCACACAGTGAGATTTTGCAATTTGTATTTCAGACAGAATTTGTGAATTAATCATTAGTTTTCATTATGTACTCAAGCTCTTCAGTGGGATGTTACACCTTAATAATTACATTGCTCGTAGAATTGGGCAACAGAGGTTGATTAACAAGTCTCTGCATCATATTATCATATAGAATAACTCAGACTAGAAAGAACCTCTGGAAATAATCTTGTCCAGACCCTTGCTGAAAGCAGGGCTAGCCTCAAGGTTGAATTTAAGTTCAACATAAGGTAACCAGACCCTTCAGGACTTCAAGGTCATGTATGAATGAAACATCTATGTAAACCCTGCTACGCTACTGACGAAGGAAAACTGAAGAAAAAAATAACTGGTGATGTCTAATACATCACCGACCTACGCGAACTCTTGAAGTTCTGATATGTTGGCCAGCTATTTCTACCCACTCCTCAAAATGTAAATGTTTTTAGAACAAGAACTGGGGGGGGAGGGGGCCTTTATTTTTTAGGAAAATTGTGTAATAGTTGTTTACTTATTCATCCACAAATGCAATTCTCACATCTTCCACCAATTACGGGATCTTAAGAAAAATCCATAGAGGTGTCTCTACAACCTGTTCTTGTTTAGAAATCATTCTGTTTCTGAAAATGCAATTCTACTTTTATTTATCAAGATTTGTATTACGGTCTATATTTTCAAGTGAATCAGACAGCATCTTTAAAGTCCTAAACTCTACTCTCATCAGTCAGAATGCCTGATGTAAACTGACCATTAAATACTTTGCTCAAAGAAGATGAAAATTATTAATAATTATATCTAAAGTTTTACAGAAAACAGAAAAAATGAAGATCACTATATTTTCAAACCATATCATACATAAGTCTAAAATATTAAGAAACACAACTGTGTTATTATAGATAATGCTGAGCTAGGAGTTTACATATAATGTGATGATGATCTGAAAGATGAGTAGCTTAACATTAAAAATACAAACTACACATTATCAGATGACAAAGCACAAAAGGAATCACATACAGTAGTATAGTTTAAGGGAGTGATTTTCCTCTGTGTTACAGTGGCATAAATCAGGAGCAATTCTGTGAAATCAGTGGAGATAGAGTGTGTGTGAGAAATTAATCAGGTCTAACATTTCTTTAATCTACTCAGCGTTTCTCTTCCCTGTAAGTAGACTTGCCCCAAACAGAAGGGACAGAGCAGAAAATTATCACCCTGATAACAGTGACTAATAGTATCCTCTATCATACCAAGATTTAAAATGTATTAATGTAATCCTTCATGAGCTACTACATATAATTAACTGGTGGAGAGAAAAAAAATTACAGACAAAATGCTGAGCAGAAATACATCATGGTCAGGCTGGATGGGGTTTTAGGCATCCCGGTCCAATGGAGGGTGTCCCTGCCCATGGCACAGGCTTGGAACTAGATGGACTCTGAGGTCCCTCCCAACCCAAACCCATCTATGATTCCATATGCAGACTCACTGATGAACTTCTTTGACAAAATCCAACATTTCTTGAAAGAATAAATTCCAGAAATACCTGGTGAGGCAACTTCTGTGAGTGCAGGCAAAGAAATCATTCAAGACTATATCAAAAAGAGGAGGAAAACAAGACAGATTTTCTCAGAATAAAGCAAGAATGGGCCCAAGAGATGCCTTATGGCTGAATCATGCTTTTTCCCTATTCTTGGGGCTTGGCTGGGGCCTTAGCCTAGTCAGAGACTCCCTTGCCAAGCTCAAGTACAACTGGACACACAAGATACATTTTACATAAACGAGTTAGCAGATTAAGCACTGCATATTATTTGCAATAATAAAAATGCAAGATTTATCTTTTTGCTTGTGCCTTCATGTATGCAACATGTAAAACTGGCATAAAAGATACAAATTGCACTTACAGGGTTATTAAAAAACTGGAATCTTTGGGCTTAAAATATGGAAACCAATCATTCAATCTTACCACGTACTATTTACAAAAGCTATGTTAGTACTTTACATCCATCCAGCTCCTTAGCTGTACAGAGCAAGTTCCTGGTCTGGCTCAGTACAAAAATCTGATTTTTCTTGCTTTTGCTCTAACCAAAATAAGCATTATCAGAAGTTGCTAGAGAAATTCGGTGAATAGCATATTTCTCTTGGAAATAATACTGAACTAATGTCCTAACACAGTATTAGAGATATTTGTCATTAAATATTGCATCTTGTAGAGGAGTTGCAAAAAGTGGCAATGTTAACATGGCTATAATTTAAAGATTCAGCATCATCTCCTTTGTTTTGCTGCAGAAACGCTAGCCTGCTACTCATGGCACCCAGTTAACTCCTACCGACATATTGACTTTTCCTTCTAAATTGCCATATTACTGCTGTCAAATTGTGGACAACTTGCCCTCTACCTTTATTTGAGCATTCTACAGAAGACAATGGTAAAATATTAAACCTACAGAAATTATTTCTCAAGCTTTAATAAATTGTTTTAGTAATATTACAGAAATACATCTTGTGGCTTAAGAAGTTAAAAATACTATTTCTATTGCGTTCTACAGGTGTAAGAAACATTTCCAGAAAACTTATCAAATGCTATTTGATTAAGAAATATTAAATTCCATAGGATTGTATCACAAAATTGCCATAAACCGAATTTCAGCAATGCTGAGGCAATTCCTGCGTGTACGGACAGTACCTGATCTTGTCTGCCAGACAGGGAAGCTGGAGGACATGTGTAACCTTTTCTGTATATACACACATTCAAGTACTTTTTTGAGGGAATGGAAATAATCTCTGCACACAAGCCAGCATTAGCCAGGCACTGATAATAGCATTAACTTCTCCAGTCTGGTCTCATGAATCAAGAAACATAAGCTGTACACTTCTACAAGTTTAGCAAGAGCCACGCTCCCTTCTGCTCCATTTTCAGGGCCACTGAAGGTGCCTCATGTGCCCCGTGCCATGAGACGCCTCTCTGGCCTCAGGAAACTTCTGTCAAGAAGTAGACAAATATCAAATGTCTGGCATGAGTTTGTTTTGCTTTCATTAAAACAGACATCATCACAACACAGGACATCCAAACCCCTCCCCTAAACAATAATTTCAGGGTCTTTGAAAGAAGCAGCTCATCTGCTGGCATAGGAATCCCTTAATTGGGCCCTTCCAGTGGCACTTTAATTTACCCATATACTGCTAACAAAGTACCAGCTTGTGAAGTTCAACTCCTGGCTGTTTCCAAAACCAAGACTTTGTAGTTGGGGTTATGATACTTTTATAAACTGGAAACTAGGGCAGAGCAGTTTGAAGTACCTCACTGCTATACACTGCAGCTGACAACTATACACATTAAGAACACATGTAAAAAGTCTTTTTTGTCTCCTTGGCTTGGTTTGAACTCTGCTCTCAGAAGTGACAGAAGATGAATTAATCTCTCTCTCTCATCTGACTTTGTGCCAGTTGACTGGCCCATTCTTACATGGTGAGGTTTAATAGAAACCGATTCACTGCATTTTTTAAAGGTATATTCCCATTCACTGTTCATTTTAGTTACTCTACTTGTGAAAGGAGATTAGGAAGCTAGAGAGGGAAGAGTGGAATTCAAAAAGGAAAAGAGACTAATAAAGTGCCTTGCCTCTACAGGAGATCTGACTTTAAGGTTGCCAGATCCCTATTTCTTGATGTAACATTATAAGATGATTTGACCTAACACACCACATTATTTATAAATTATACTGAATATGCACTATGATACATTTGAAAAGATGCCATTAAAGGAACCACACTCATGGGTAGGGTGTATAGCCTTTTTGATCAGAAAAAGAGGACATTTGCATTGAGAAAAAAGTCTCAAATCTTAGTTGGGGATGTCAAAAAATTTCATCCACTTATTAATAAGAGAAGTTCAAGTTTCATAAGATTCTCCATCCAGTATCATGAGTGGAATTTTAAAGGGGGCCTGGACTACACATTTGTATTTCAGAATAGGTAACCACACTTTTGACAAAGGCAGTTTTCCTTGTGGTCTCTCTGAACTTCTGCATTTTTTACATTAGAAATACCAAGATAAACACCGCAGAGCCTTGATGTTATCAATTCGATTTGTCAGAGATTATGAAATCACTTTGCGTTACCTGAGGTTTCTCTTTGGCCTAAAATTATTAAAATGAATAAAGCAGTAAATGTAAGCTTTAAGAGGTGACTGAAACAATGCAAGCACTTCTACAAAAATAATAATGCAAAGCTTCCAAGAGTTTCACAATGTACCGGGGGGTGAGGGAGGAAATAAAGCATTGCCAACAAGTCACAGGTATACAGCATGAGGGAAAGGGAAAATGCTGCCAAAAGGGAGTGATAATGGTTTTGTATCCATAATTCATTCACCTTGAGGGATGCAAGATTACGTAATGTAGTGGCATTGCTGTATCCTGGTTCATTAATAAGTCCTACAGCATATTTTCTGCATTCATAAGTTGGGATCGTGTATGAAACGCAAAGCCGCTTTGTAAATTACTGACTCACATTTTCCTGACAGTGCTGAATGCTCTCATGGTTTGAAGTTCAATTTCATACCAGTGGTTAGACAGGGTGAAAGTTTGAGCGACAGCTCAATCATCATTGCATGGGCCAATCAGAAAGACTAGGATTAATCACACTGGTGTTGAAAGAAGAAAGAATAAAAGAGCAGATACACTTCCCACTCGATCATTAGTTTGAGGTAACACAAAGGGTGATGGAAGCTTGAAGGAGACACAGATAAAAGTGGCAGTAATAAAAATTGGCACAGATGAAATATGGGACTCAGAATAGGGAGGTGAGAATGGGAAGAGTTCAGAAGGAATAGCAATTAAACAAGGTGGGGGAAAGAAAGTGAGAGTGTGAGCAGAAGCAGGTTACGGAACATTTGGTGTAACCATGGCAAGGTGAAGGTAAAAAAGATGGTGAGAACTCAAAAATAAGGTCAACAAAGAAACAATGTTGCATTGTAGTGAAAGAAGAAGAAAAATCAATTTGGAAAATGACAGATTATTGGAGGAGGGGTTATTGTAGAACGTGGATTGAATCCTAAAATTTTAAACAGGGAAGTTCAACATATGAGTGAGAAAGACAGGGGAAATGAAGTCTGGAGTGGCCAAGAGAAATTACACTGGTACCTAATCTGAATTAAAAACACATCTTTCATTTCCACTGAGCATAAATTCTTAGAAGATTTCTTTCTACAGATCATCTCACATTTTCCAATTAGAGGAGAAGTGCAAATGTAATTCATCATAGAAAACACTATGACTTTCCCTCCCTTCGCTGCAGCCATGAGAAAACCTGTGGGATATCCCCAACACTTCCTAGACATATCTATGGTTTTTATGCTGCAACAACAATTCTGAAATGTGTGATATCTTCTTTGGCTTTGAGAGATGGGCTTTGTCAAGACTTGCAATTAGGAACACTTCCTGGAACCACTGCTTTTCAGACCCCTGGGATGGATCTCCAGGAAGAAGATACATGCACTGTCCCTGTCTTTACTGCCTCTCAGCATAAACTACATTGATCAGATAAGATCTAATGGACAAGGTCTCTTCCTCAGTTTGGCTTCATGACTCGACTTTTCCCTCCATCTCCAATTCACCCAAGCCCACAAGTGCAGTCATGAGGCTCCATGAGGGCACTCAAGAAGTAGCAGGGCAGGTGGGCTGATGGATTCAGAAAGCCACAAAGCCAGCTGAGAGCCCCAGGGAAGTGCTCAGAGGACAGCTGTGCCTGAGTACAACAGTGCTGGTGAAGAAACTGAGGAGAACTTTCATACCAATCTCAGCATTTCACTGCAGAGCTTTACAAAACAGTGAGCAGATGGCACACATTTCAGAGTAATGTATTTGGAAAATGCCAAAACCAGGGCAATGCTAATATTTTGACAAGCTAAACAAGTGCATGTTGCTTGAAAGTCTTTATTTTTATTCATTTAATTTTTAATAGCACCCCCAAAAAAGTGACTTTCTTCAAGCTCTGTGTACTTTCTAGTAGGAAATGCTACTAAAGGGCATCTGCACCACACCCACAAATAAGCAGTTTGTGCCTCTCTCCAGGTCTGGGAGGGTAAGAGAGAATCACAAAAAATGTGGCCAGTGATGTGAAAACCAGCTGAAACTATGAAATCTGAATACTCTGGTTTTCCCATCAAAGTATGGCAAGTTATATACATATACACATTCTACATAATCTACAATTTGGAAAAAATAACATTGTGCCAACCAAGCATGCCATGAGATGGAGTACCTAATACCAGGTGATGAACATCTCTCCAAGCATAGAAAGAAACCAGTAAAGCAGGAGCTTGCCTTGCACAGAGTGTTAACATAACATCTCATGGCCAGCCAAAGGTCTGTGAAAGCTGATTGCTCCTTTGCCTATCGATCTGAAACTGCCTTCAAATTGCTTCTAGCTTTTCTTAATTGCTATCTTCCTGTAACGGCTTGACAGTTTGTCAGAGACTGCATTTCTGAGTAATTTGTCCTTTTTGTTTAGTTAGAATGAGGTTTAGGGTGTGGCTAATAAAGGGAAATTGGGAAGGAATATTTTGCATTGGAACAGGGGCCACAGTGACACAGAAGGGGATTAGTACAAATAACTGGCATGAATTCTTAGTGCCAGCACCTTATGGCTGTGCCCATGAAATTGAAATCCTACAGTTTAATCTCACAGAAAAAAGAGCCTGGATTTTACAGTGGACTTGATCCTATTGGAAGAAAAAAGAAATTAAAACAAAAAATCTGCACCACAGTCTTTTGCGGTACCATCAGGACAAGCATAAAAACAAACAGGATGGGGAGATCCAAAAGGCTGAGCTGAAAGCAAAGGCTAAAGTACTTGGGTCCCTTTCATTCCCTTTGTTTTACTGTGGTGACCCAGTTATTGTCTCCCTGACCCACTGCAGAGATTGTTATCTTATATTAAGCAACATTTCAGCCTGCCATGGACACGTCTGTCTGTCTGTCACTGTGCCTGCCATGGTCCAGTCAGGTGTCCCAAGCAAAGACACAGAAACACCCAGGGTTTCTTGATTTACTCTTCATTTGATTAATCTGTATGTACAGACTGAAAAGTTGTGTAGAAACGCTGTACTTAAAGCACAGAAGCTTAGCAGACATCACCATCAGACATGAAAGACTGCTAATTGAGTGCTTCCCAATAACTTAGTGATTTCAATCAAGTCTCCCTAAAGAAACATGCCAGCAACAACATTGACAGCTACGTAAATGAAGAAACAGCAAGAAATAATGGAGCAACAGTGTGGGGAGAAATATTAAAGACACTGCTTTTCATTGAACTGATCTGAATCCAAATTCTGAACAGTACTTGCCCAAATATGACAAGACGACACCTTAAATTACAAGGAGAATCAGATTTTTCAAATTGCTATCATTTGAAGCATTTTGTTTTGCTAAAAGTAAGCAAAGCTCAAGGGAAACCCATTAATAAACATCCATATATTGGGGTTAATAAAAAGCTCTCATTGAAAGCTAAGCTATCAGTTTTCCTTTAGACAGAGGGTGTTAAGAATGCTTAAAGAGTTCTTTTGACCAAATATATTCCCTCAGATAAGGGAAAGCTACAGAGAACTATTATCTTGATTGACATGATAAGATAATGTGTATTGGTCAAACACGAATGCTTCCAGAAAGTCATGTTGGATACACAGAAATAAAACACTAAGGTAAGTTTTGGCTTTTGTAGTTTTAAATTGCTATTAATTTTAAATAAATCTTTGATAACTATTAGATAATTTGCTGAGTGTATTTCCAGTATGATGAACTAAGGACCCTTCATTTTAGATGCTTGATGGCTGGTGGTATAAAAAGAAAAAAATTCCATGCAAGAGACCCTATAAGAGCACAGCCTTGAAGCACTACACTGGATTTTAGAGCTGACACATCTTCTGCTTTGTACCTGGCTCTGTGACTATGGTATGTTCAAATATGCTCTTTTGTCTCAGATCAAATGGTCTAAATTGTCTTCGACTGAGTTACTGGAGAAACTGTCACTGTTGCCTTGGGAATTTTTCCCATCTTGGAACGAAGGACAGTTTATTTTAAAGCCATAGGCATCTTGACTGTTGGGCTGAATTTGTATTTCCTGGAAATCTCTCTGAATTCCTTTGTATATTGTAATTCTTTACTGTATTTTTTTTGTTTTAGAATTACAATTCAGTTTTCTCCTACTAGAAGTGGGAAATGGATAGGGAATTCCAAATATTGGAAATGTAATAGGAACCTTTTTAGCAACTTTAGTATAAAACCAGTGACTACACAGTGTTTAAGCGAATGACTCAGTTTCATCAGCTTCTGCGAGATATTTTGAGATCACAGCACTGCCCAGAGTCTTTCCTGGCTCTATCATCTCTATCCTTGTCACATCTCCTACACTAGAAACTCCTTTTCCAAAAATATCTTCCCTTCAATTAGGAAACTCGGATCAACTTTACGGCTAAAGATGTCAATTGCTTGTTTTCCTTGTCCTCACTCAAGTAGCAAAGCAAAATAACTTAGCAATACAATACAGAGGTATTGCTACCCTCTCAGCAACCATTGATTTCTACATGTCTGTCATCAGTAGTACAACATTTGCTCATCAGGGCTGCTGTCACTGCAAGGCTAAGTTCTAAGCTGCTGCATTATGTATTCAGTACAAAGTATATTCATGGTTATCTTGACCATGTGTTTGGATTACAACGGATACATCTTTGCTATGCCTGGAGTACATCAATTTACCAGTGCATTTACCTAATTCAAGCTTTTGAATATATAACCAGCAAGTATACAACCATAACCTGCAAGAGCAGACTGCCTGTAGCTGGTCGAGATGACCATTACTCAACCTTTCCAAGTAGTTACTGCACATAATCTTATGCTCAGCCAGATTTTCAGCACCCTGAAACGCAGGTGCCAGGACTAAGACACAGCCAGGGCCTGTTGTGGGGCTGGAGCTGGGCCAAGGTGCTGCTCTCCGCTTCTGGCTCCCACAGCAATCCAGACCCAGGTGAGCAGGGGGAGAATGTTCATCCACTGACCATCCTAAGTCTGTGTACAGCAGCATTTCCCATCTCCTGCTAAATTTCTTTACCAGCACACTTTATGTTTGGGAAAGAAACCCAAGATCTGGCACACTGCCCTTCTGTGGCTGAAAACCCAATTTTGCTGCAGAACCTGCCAGGGCTTCCTCAGCAGTTCGGGCAACGAGATGACAGACCTGAAGACCCTACTTACGGGCTCTCTTACCTAATGTGGATAAGCAGGAAGGAACATACAGTCGTTCCCTCTGTTCAACAGTCTGGGATCAACCAGTTTTGTCACAAAAAGCAAAACCTCTCCACTTACGTCTTGGGGACAAACAAGACAAAGATTTTACGTATCAGCAATTATAATAATAACTAGTTATATATTATGTTATGTTAGCATAAACTAATAATACTGGTTGCATAGCAGTTTAAACATTTTTGTAAAGCAGTACTGCTCTTTGTTCTGTACTAGCTCAGTTTTATTGCTGCTCCAAATGTAATTGTAATACTGAATTCAATTTTAAAAGCTTTCCATCTGCTAAGAAAACTTGGCATGGGGGTATATCTCATGACACTCATCTCCTCCTCCCTTTCCCAAAATTCTCAACGTCTCCAAATTATCTCAACCCTTCGCTCCTTGCATTTACTGTCATGCCACAGAAGTGAGGAACTGTCAGCACACAGGCCAGGATATAACCATCATTTTCTGCGTATCTGGCCCTGAAGAACATTTTCTCGTATGAAAGCTACACTGATTCATGTCATGCAACTGCAGTCCCTTACCTCTCATTTCACTGCCGCAAGGGCCACATTTACAGAAGTAAAGTAAGGTAGCGTTAGGGAAGATCAGTGTCAAGCAAAGTATGTGGCTTATCACATCACCACTCGCGCCAGCCAGCAAAACCAGCAGTGGCAGCAGCAGCGCAGCCTATAATTGATTCATGAGGTTCAGTCTGTACAAGAGGGAGGTGTTTCCTAAGCAGACGTCATTCCTAGACTCACCAAATGCACATTTTACAGATACAGGCAAATATAGACTGCATCTGGACTAGTATTAAGGAAGGGAAAAATACTAAATGAGGCTATAAGCCTGAAGTAGAACTAGGCAGAACTGTAAAGATCGCTTGGGAATTCTTTCTTCCACAAAAAACCTCCCATGTTTATGTCATCTAGACTCTAAGTAGTTTTCTTTAAGAAAAACTGTTACATTATCTTAGTAAACATGTCAGTCAAGAACAACAACCAGCAATTTACAAAAATGATGCTCGATTATTTAACTCCAAAAGAGTAAGGTTCCATGGGGAGAAATGTTTTTTATTTACACACCGTATCTAGAACAGGTTTAGGCTGAGACAGAAGAACCATAGCAAATAATAAGGGTTTTGTTAACTCAGCAAAACTCCCCAGACCTAATACTACCTTTTTAAGTGTATTTGGCAGTAGTTTTACTACATGGCTCATTGACACATTCACCTCCTCACTCCATGTATCTTCCAAGAGATCTCCTAAAGAGCAAGAGGTCTTCTAAAGAGAAAAGAGCGATCACCCCCTTTTTAAGTATTTGCTTTACTCCCCTAAAGTGAGCTAGGCTCTAGCATTACAGACTCCTGAGAACTCCTATTTATTTCACTGTGCTCAGCACATCACCTGATTAGGCTTCGAATCGTTAAATATAACTGCACGCAAAAGGAACTGATGGAATTACACATTGCTCCCCAGTTATTGAGGTTTTCATTACTGCAGGCTAATTTTCTCACTGTACTTCCATGGGGTTTCTCCTAACTTAACATTCTTTTAAGGTAGCCTGTGTTGAGGGAATTATCTTGTTTTTCAAAGCAAATTTTAGCTGATTACTAAGTATTTACATACTGTAATTTGAATGTCTAATTATACAATTAGTGTAAATACATGTAATATGGTTTATTTTTCACAAAAGCTGATAAGGTACATTGCTTTTGCATTCCAGTGTTACGAGATTTTCATTGCTTGCAATACACAATCCAAAAGTTCACGTTAAAAGCTTCTGGTAAAAGCTGTTTATTCATCAGTTAACAGTTTCAAATCATTTGAAACACACTTCATATCATAAACCTAAAAAAAGACATCTGCCTTAGTGCTAAAGACTACAGCTCCCAAAAACACCTTCCAGACCAAAACTGAAGAGTTGCCTTAAGCCTCTACATGTTTTCCTTGTAGGGCTTTATGATGTTCCCTTCCACTTTGAACTACCCAGCTCTGCATGAAAATTCACCTACTGACTCCGTTAATAGATCACTGCCGGCCTAGGAGATATTTTCATGTAACTTCCATTGACATGGCTGATGATACCCTTGATGAAATAAGGAAAAAAGCACTTAGGAAGATGAACGGAGGAGACACCCCTCAAGCTTTCAAGATGCTTTCTTTTCAAGCACCTATAGATAACAACTTCCTAATTAGCAGGGGGGTGTTTGTTTAGTCTCAGTTGCTGAAGCAGTAATGCACAGGCACAGAGCTGCAGAAAGCTGTCAGCCACCTTTGCTTCTCCTCAAATTTCTCTAATATGTTTCTAGACTAAAGTTTGACTAACTCTGAGGCTTCAAGTACAATGATATTTCTCTAAGTTTCATAAATTTTCATCTTTTAGCAGAGAAATAATTACATCAGTGGCTTTATAGCAGACATTTGCCCTGCAGTAGGCAGTGGCCAAGCAGGACAGACATCCAAAGCATATGCTCTGCGTCTAATGGGGAGCAGTGTGATGCACATGGGGACAAATGAGGTGACAGGAGTTCCTGTGACGGAGGGCACGGAGACCTGTATTGCTTTTGTGTGGTAAGGTTTTGGTAGCAGGAGAGGCACAGGGGTGTCTTCTGGAAAAGCTGCTAGAAGCTTCCCCCAAGGAAGCCAAGGTCAGCCAGCTCCAAGACAGACCCACTGCTAGCCAAGGCCATCAACTGGTAGTGGGAGCACCTCTGGGATCACGTATTTAAGAAGGGGGAAAAAACTGCTGTGGCAACTACAGCTGGAAAAAGGTATGAGAATATGTAAAAAGGGGCAACTCTGCAGATACCCAGGTTAGTGAAGAAAGAGGAAAAAAAGGTGCTTCAGGTGCCAGAGCAGAGATTCCCCTTCAGTGCGTGGAGAAGACCGTGGTGAAGCATGCTGTCCCCCTGCAGCACATGGAAGGTGATAGGGAGCAAGGGTTCCACCTGCAGCCCATGGAGGACCCCACATTGGAGCAGGTGAAGACATATGAAGGATGCTGTGAACCCACAGGAAGCCCTGGCAGGTCGTGTGTACCCATGGAGAGAGAAGCCCATGCCAGAGCAGTTCAAAAAGAACTGCAGCCCATAGGAAGAACTCAAACTGGAGAAGTTTTGGGGGAGGGGGGAAAGCTGTCCCTGTCTTCTATGAGAGGGACCCCCCGCTGGAGCAGGGGAAGAGTGCGAGGATGAAGATGATGAAGGAATGACTGAGATAACGTGTGATGAGCTGACAAAACCCCCATTCTCCATGCCCTGTGCTGCTGGGTAGAGAAAATCTGGAGTAAAGTTGAGCCTAGGGAGAAGGGAGAGGTGAAGGCGCTTTAAGATTTGGTTCTATTTCTCATTACTCTGTTTTTTTTGGTAATAAGTAGTTTTTCTGAGTTGAGTTGCCCATGATGGTAACTAGTGAGTGATCTCTCTCTGACCTTATCTCGACCCACAAGCCCTTTCATTGTATTTTCTCTCCCCTGCTCAGCTGAGAAGGGCAGCGATAGAGCAGCTTTGAGGGGCACCTGGCCTCCAGCCTGCGTCAACCCACCAGAGGACCCAGGGCAGAAACAGAAGAAATCTGTTTCACTGTTTCATTGCTCTTGGGGCAACCTGTTTGCAGGTGAACAGGACTCCTTTAAAGAAACCTTTACTCTCCGGAGATGCAGCACCTGCCAGTGATTAAAACAATTATTTATATGCCAAATATACAGAACACAGATTAACACTTAATTCTTTTAAATTACTGTACAGGTTCTGAAAGATTGAAAGTCAGCAGAGAGGCTTCCACAATTTTTGTAAAGCATGGACTTTAATTTCTGGGAGAATGTAAGTTTATGTCAGAGTGGGGTTATATTTTCAGTTTAAATATGATTCTCTCTCACCCAAGCTAGTGTTGAGCTCACATGTTCCATTTTTTAAAGTATTCTTTTTATTTCCAAACTTGACTTTATTTTAATTAAACATATAGAAATCTTATTTAAACAATGTGGAAAGATCAATTATGTAAGGAACACTTCTGAATTATAGGTTATAAAAAAATTCTTTATGTATATTTCCTTTACTTAGTATTCACCTCAGGGTGGAAAATCACTTCAGTTGTATATTGGATTTTAGAGCACCCTGGAAAATTGCGTCAACATTTCACGAGACTGAGTCTCCTGTTGTCAACAAGAGGCTTTAATGTTAGCAAGCACTGCCATTCCCCAGATGTCTTTAATGGAAACATCCTTCACAGAAATTCATTATAAAAGGGCAACTATAAGAAGATCTTGACACTGGCTTCCAGAGCACTAAGAACCTTCTCTTCAGATGGCCACTTGCACTAGCCTGTGCGTCCAAGGTACAACAAATGAAACTCTGTAAGCACATCACTTTTTCCTGATTCATACATCAGACTTCGCTGTCCTTGATCACACCAAGAAATATCTTATATCCTGAGAATAAGTTTAATATGAAGCATAGGTCACTTTTTGACATCCTACTATTTTGAAAAACGGGACAACATTAAACCACAGACAAACGACTTAGCAATATGAAAGAATCAAACCTGTGAAATTAGTATATCTGAGAAAAAGAAATAAAATTTTTAAAAAGGGATGTCTACTTTATAAATACACTGCAGCACATTGGAAAAATTTCAAAAATACTTTTCCAAAAATTCTGGGCCCAGCAAATAGGCTATAACCAAGTAGGATGTTGAACATACACTTAATTTTCAGCTTATTTTTATGCCCCCCGGGCCTCAGTGAGATTTGAGGGTGTGTTTAAATTTTGCATTTAATCAAGGCCTCAGTTATGAGGATATTAATGCATTTACAGCATATATTTTTCTACCATAAGATGCAACTTACAAACCAAATGTGAGGAATATCATGTTTGGCAGCACTCCTTAAGGGAGTCTGGATCTATAAACACATGGATGTAATGCGTTTGTTAATGCAATTCTTCTTCCATTCTCTGACAGTTATAATATAAATAACATTTTCTCCTTAGGAAGCAATCCAAATACAATCAGACTAGTATATTAATATCTGTTAAGGTAATCTTCAACTTTGAAACTGTTCTAGAACTCCATCTTGTGAAGGACTACGAGAAACTGGACACAGACAGGAGGCAGCAGCCATACCTCACATCCCGTTGCACAGACCGTACAAGGCTAGGACAGCTCTGTTATGCCTTGTGTTACTATGCTGTGGAAGATAGAAATATCCCTCAGCCAGCCTATGATGGATGCTTAGACACTATTCTTTAGCTTTAACCTATTCTTTATTATTTCTCCTTAATTCTTACTCTCACAGCCTTTTTGTGAGTCCTTCCCAAATTAGGAGTCTCACCTGAAAGCCTGGACAGATGGGCAGGCAGGATGTGGCTCCTTGTCCATACTCAGAGCCGTTCTGCAGGAGAATGTACTTCTGAGAAGGTGGAAGTGGGGGCCACATCCAGCTCAGATATAAAAGTCACAGCTGCTTCCATGATCTGCCACTTAAAAGCACTTAAATCCCCCCAAAAATCGAAGTCAGGCTATCAGGTCTAGTTAAGTGAGACTGGAAAGATCTCCTGCATATCAGCCAGAATGAATCAACTCAGTCTGTATCAAAATGAAATAGCTCAGAAATGAACACAGTCGTACCAGCCACTCGTTTGTATGTGCTGGACTAACGAGCAAACATTCAAAAGAGCACGACCAAAAAGCCAGAACTCAGCCCGGGTTCAGAGGAACACAAGGAATCCCTAAGATGGCTTTTTTCAAGAACTTGCCAGTTAATCTGGAAATACACAGAAGCACAGAATCAACAGATTGGAAAACTCAGCAAAAGATCCAGAAGTTGGAAAAAATGTGGGCTGTGAATATTTTGTTCAAATTAATATTCTGGCAGCTACATTTTGAACAAGCTGTAATTTGTATAAGGCACCTTCTGTTAAATTTGTGGCACAGAATTACAAGGACCAATCCAACTTGAAATCAAACCATGGATTTGCATCAGTACATCTATTTACCCTTACTCACCCAGACCTAAACTGCTGAGAATGAGATATTTAAAAAAAAGAGAATGCAAATAAACACTTTAAAATAATTTTCCTTCAAAAATAAGACACATTTTACATTTTATCTCTTCAAAGGAACTAAAGTAAAAGGACCTGCATAAGCCTTTGGCCAATACTCATGCTCTGACAGCCTTTGTTCTATATATTCATTTTGTACAACACATAAATTCATAGCTAGCAATGAGGTCTTAGGCACAGAATTAAGAAAAGGGCTAATCTATCAGCTATGTTGTCAACACTATATTTAAAGAGATGAGGGCAGAAGTATTAATCTGTCAAGATCAAAGCCATGGACAATGCTTACTTCTGCAGAGTGGCTGAATCAAGATTTTTCTGCCATGCATTTTATTTCTGAGTGCTTACTAAAAAGGTAAATCACTTTAAGAGGGGTATGGAGCACAACAGTGACAAAATAATCTGGTAGAAAAACACAGTTGACAAATTACAACTTAAAGAAAAATGAATGATTGACTGTACTTCCTAGGATAATACAGAACCTAATAGGAAAATAGAAAAAGCAGCATGAATTTTTAAAACAAAAAACCACCCCAACAAAATTCTTTCAGATTTATTTCAACACTTAGACATGCTACAAACATTATTTCAGATCTGATCCAATGTTTTACACACCTCAATATTTTGCTCCTTTGAACTAGTGACATCAGCTATACTGATTATGTTCAACACCAATATCACTACCTGGGAATCTAAACAGGTAATTTCACCTTCCCATCAGATGTTGATTTTTCAGAGATGTCCTCAGTTGTTCTCTGGCATAAGTATTATTTTCTGAACATCAAAAACTGAAATGGTTATTACAATCAATGATTCAGAGAAACTTTTGATGTCAGCCAGGCTTTAGAGGCCACTTTGCATTAGGTGGACTGTACATGCTCTTCAGAACGATACTGCTGATTTCAGCTTGCTGCCATGCCATTTTATAGGTTGATCATGTACAGAGTTTTCCTACAGTCATATTTTATGTATTCAGCAAGGCCATACTTTGGCAACTGGATGACACACAGTGGGCATACACCTGATATATAATTCAAAACGGCAAAGCACATTTCACCTTTGATGGAAAGTAAGCTGTATACCCAATTTTTGCTTCTTTTCATTCAATACATAATCAGTAGCAATTTATTGTGATACAGACAGCTTTTTATATTTTAATGATTAAAATAATTTGATCATTATAGTAAAAGTAGAAATAAAATGCTGGCAGTTCACTGCAGACAATAGATTAGGATAGTACTAGAGACACCCTGAAAGTTATACCAAAACAGTACAACAGTCTGTGCATTAATCGTGTCAAGGGCACTCTGGAAACCAGCATCATCCAGCCTTTGGAAGAATCATATTCATCTTCTTCTGATGCTTGATAGGAATTAAATCATTCTACAAGCAGTAAGAGTTATCCAGTCCTGGAATAATTTGGATTGGAAAAGACCAAATGAGGTCATCTAGTCCAACGTCTAGAGTTAGAACCAAGGTGAGCTGGATATAGAGGTCTGCTGTTTGAATGATGTAGACCAGACATCCAGAATCTATTATAAAACGTTGAAGAGGGCATTGATTTTATTAAATAAAATCATCACAAAACCTAGAAGCACAAAAATGTCTAAACACCACAAATAAATGTAAATACTACAGCCACATTCATCAATATAATCACGTACCAGCAAAACCATCATACTGAAGTATATGAACAACTTCAGAACACACCAAGCACGCACACAGCCTCTACGTTGCCAGTATTTTATTTTCACTGCATGATATAAACTAATGTCTTGCTGTGCATCTCCAGAATGATGCAGGTGGTCGTCTTTGCAAAGTTCCTTCAGAACAGAAGCACAACTCTAGCTGGCAAACTAGTTTACAAACATCCACACCTCTGGTAAAAGCAATACAAAATCCCCAAACTGGAGAGTTCTGACCTTTTTTCTGTGGACTACAACACTGCTCCACACATCATCCGTTTCAGCCTGCACAATATCAGAAAAAAGTCCTGGAGTGCAATTCTGAGAAATACAATGGAAGTCTCAAGAGGAGAACTGCTCACAATGTCAAAAAAAATCAAAAAAGAAAAAACACTAAAAAACAGAAAAGCGAGGGTATTTGAAGACTGCAATCATGAGGAATATGTGGGCTAAATACCAGGAAAAACTTGTAAACTAGGATGCCAATCCTATGTATGGGAGTGCCACAGTCAGGTGCAGTGAAAGACACTCCTTTCTGTTCTGGCATACCTCAGGAGGTATGCCAGAACAAACCTGGGATGCTGGTTGCATTGCAACAGACAAAATAACAGACAAATCTCTTTACCTTCCTATGGGTATCTAAGCAGAAATGTTTGCAGGAGCATCTTCAGTTTCTTCTTACTCTCTTCTTCAGACTAGGTATATAAAAACATAATATGGTAAATGGAACAAAATCCAGCTGGAGGCCGGTCACGAGTGGCGTCCCCCAGGGCTCAGTCCTGGCTCCAGTCTTGTTCAACATCTTTATCAATGATCTCGACGAAGGGATTGAATGCTCCCTCACTAAGTTTGCAGATGACACTAAACTAGGAGGAAGTGTTGATCTGCCTGAGGGTAGGGAGGCTCTTCAGAGGGATCTGAACAGACTGGACTGATGGGCTGAGTCCAATGGGATGAGGTTTAACAAGGCCAAGTGTAGAGTGCTGCACATGGGACATAACAACCCCATGCAGCGCTACAGGCTTGGGGGAGACTGGCTGGAGAGCTGTCAGGCAGAGAAGGACCTGGGGGTGTTGGTTGACTGCAGGCTGAGTATGAGTCAGCAGTGTGCTCAGGTGGCCAAGAAGGCCAATGGCATCTTGGCTTGCATCAAAAACAGTGTGGCCAGTAGGTCTGGGGAGGTGATTGTGCCCCTGTACTTGGCATTGGTGAGGCCACACCTCGAGTACTGTGTCCAGTTCTGGGCTCCTCACCACAAGAAGGACATGGAGGTCCTGGAGCGAGTCCAGAGAAGGGCAACCAGGCTGGGGAAGGGGCTGGAGGGCAAATCCTATGAGGAGTGGCTGAGGGAGCTGGGGCTGTTTGGCCTAGAGAAGAGGAGGCTGAAGGGAGACCTTATCACTGCCTACAACTACCTGAAGGGTGGTTATAGAGAGGTAGGTGATGGTCTCTTCAGCCAGGTGACAGGTGATAGGACAAGGGGGAATGGCATGAAGCTGTGCCAGGGCAGGTTTAGATTGGATGTTAGGAAAAAATTTTTTACTGAAAGAGTTGTCAGGGCCTGGCACAGGCTGCCCAGGGAGGGGCTGAGTCACCTTCCCTGGATGTGTTCAAAAAAGGGTAGATGAAGTACTTAGGGATATGGTTTAGTTTAGGATGTGAATGGTTGGACTTGATGATCTTAAAGGTCTTTTCCAACCTTGTTATTCTGTGATTCTGTGATAAATGTAGCAAATTTCTTACAGCTGCAGATAACTGTAACTCCTGCTTAGAGTGACGCTGTCCAGGGACGAGTGTTTTACTGGGAAGAGCAGGGTCTTTGCATGATGGTAAGAGCTGCACTGTCACCTCATATTCAGACTCTGCAGAACTGTGAAACACACAGCCAAGCTCTGCTGGTGGTTGGCCAAAGTGCTTGTCACTTATGAACCTGGAGAGTTTGGTTTAACAGGAAAAAGCCTCAGCGACCAAACCATCAAATTGAGAACAAAAGGTTTACAGAAGGGTACGACCATACCATGGAATAAGCTACCTGACTTGCTGAGCAGCAGCCCGAATCACCAAAGAGCTATTGCCCTTCAGGCATCAGCACTACCTGCTACACCACCTCCTTGCTCAGAAGTCACTGGTAGAAAAGAGCTGGTCTTAGAGAGGCCACAGGAAACCTCTGACCTCCCACCAGAGCTGTTCGTCTTCTGTTTTTTTCTCCCTCACCACCACTAATGTGATTGTAAAAAACTTTAAGTAGGGAAAAGGAGGCCAGATTAATTTGATTTTAATTAATTTTTCCTGAAAAAAAACCCATCAGACTCATTGAAACTCTGCTACAGTAAAACAAGATGCTCCATTTTCCAGAACATGTGATTTCTTTCCAATACACACGAAACCTTCTATCTCATCAACGAGCATAAAGTGAAACCCACTTATGTAGGATATTTTGTGAAGGATATGAAGCTGCATAAACGACGTTGGAAAAAATTGCTTTACATTGTTCTGTTTGACATATAATTCTTTTTCCTCTTCATGGGTAAATTGTAAAAGTATTTCTAAACAAAGTCTTATCATGAACTCATCAGTATGCACATTCTGTGCTCACATTTAGGATCTATTTATAAAATCAATTCTGTTCTGGGCTCTGACAAACAAAACTGAAATGCAGCTGTGTGACATGTTGATAATTTTCATTAGTTCTAAAAAGCCTCAATAGAAATTACAATCTTACTTCTTATAACCAAATAATCCTGGAAAACCCACAGGAAAGGTGACTTCTGCATTATCTTGTTTGTTAATTGAAAGAAAGAAGGGAGAGGAAGGAATAGATAAAAATTGAAAGGGAAAAGTACGACCAAAACTTAAAAATCACAGATGTACATGCTTGAAGCCATGCTGACTGGAGAAAGTCCTCAGCATCCTGTCAGAGAGAAATGTCTATTGAATTTCCCTTGCATTATTTCCCCCTCCTTTATTACACTGGGGAAGTGTTTCCAGAAATTTTGAATGAGCTTGTTATTTTAAAATCTGAAAACCTCATGATATTTAATAGAAAGAGCCAACATTCCGCAACTACAGACTTGAACAAGGAAACATAAGCATATTTTGTGTGCAAAAGAAAGGATACAGTAGAGTTTACAATGATTCATTTTTTGAGAATTAGGCCATGGTAAAGAAAATTACCAATACATGAAAACAGCAATGGGAGAAAGCTTCAGAGGAAATGTGATTAATTTAATCATTAAACTGTCTTTAAATAGAGGTCCATAAAGTAATAGAGTAAAATTATTGTTTATTTCCCCTTCTCCTATGTTTGATAAAGAAGGCATTTAAAGGCTGTTCTATTTTTTCCTGACAAATATTTGTGGGGGAAGACAATGTTTTTCAATTTCTCCTGCACAACTAACTGAATGACTTTTTTTCTTAAGGATATTTGTTGATTAGAGGGAGATTATTCTGAAGTAATTCTTAGGCATCAGAATTAAAGAAGAGTTGCCAAAAATAATAATAGAAATGTCCTAATTAAGCATTCCTTGAAATTTAAATTATTAAATTTTCAGTCTTAGTTTTTTCTAGGGTTTTATTTCATTAAATCTCCTGGCTACACACAAGTTGCAGAGCAGGCAAACATCATATCTCTAAGCAGAAAAAGAGGAGGATGACACTTAGACCAAAAGGTCAGAGCTCATGAGCCTAGGTCTGATGCCAAAGCAGGCAGCTATGGCCCTGGCCTTGCCAGGCACTGCCCCTCTGAGAGGACACAGGAACTGATCCTCACGCACGTGTTCTTGTCCATTTGCAAGTGACAAAGTTGTCATAGATTCACCCTTCAGCTGAGAAACTAAATTCTACATGGAGAAAAGTGCAAGATATGCCCTTGTCATCCTCATCTTCTGGATAGTGTAGGAATCCCCACTGGCACATGTCCCAAAGTGCCCAACATTCCAAGCGCTGACCAGGAACTTCCTGGCATACCATGTGTCAAGGAACTCTTTCACAGTAGGGAACATAAACATTAGCAGCTCTACTCCTAGCTATCAAACTTCCCTAACTCCCATCCAGGCTTACACGGTGAAGTTTGTTGTGGAAACTGAACACAGTTGCAGAGCAGACAGATCCCAGGCTGCTCTTTGTTAAGAACCAAAAAAAACAGGGGGGAAAAAAAAAATCCGAATTACCACAGACAAACATCTGAGGACTGTGCTTATGGATGTAGAGAAGGAAGTAAAAAGCAGTTAGTTGACTGAGAAGACAAAGTTTTCCTCTCCTTCCCTCAAAAATGATATAAGCAGTAAACTTCTAAATGTCCACAGACCAGATCTTTTTAAGGCAGTTCTGAAGCATCACATGGGTGATGACTGGGATATTCAGAAGTTCCAGAATACATTAGTTTCAAAGGAAGTACACAAGCACTTCCAAGCATCCACTAACCAATCCTTTACACACCATGGATACTTCTTTGTACATTACTTTTAAAAAGGAAGCATAGGTTCATAAGAGGAAATAAGTATTTTTAAGGTTTTTTTATTTTCTGAATATCACAATAGATAAGTTGGTTGGCTTTTTTCCTTTATTCACTGTTTAAAATGCTGCTTAAATTTGCATGGTTTTGTGCAAACTGATATTTCTTTAATTCCGTAAGAGAGATAATGAGGACTGGTTTCTGTGTAATTTCAGTGTGATGTTTTTGTGGGTGGTTTTCAAAGTTCACAGTATGTAATCAGGGATAATGGAGGCAGTTCCTTTGTTTTCTGGTGGACACAATTTTTTAGCAAAAAAATCCCAAACCTCCAAATTTTTTAAGTAAATGCTATGAGACTGGACATAAAACAGTGAGTGAATCGATGCTCTTGTTCACTTGTGGGTATTTATACTTTAGCACGACAATATTTGATTTCAAACCACACATCCTGCAGAATATTTAGAGAGGAGGATTTCTTCAACCTAGATGAAAATGATTTAGGAAAGAACAGTAATTATGAACTAGATGACTACTCAAATCTTCCTGCAGAACAACTGAAATAAGGCAGCAAGAGAAAGCTGTGAACAGCAAAACACAAGATCTGTGTAAAAGTGCACTGGTACAGCAATATCAGACCACTGTGCAGATATGGCCATATTCCGAAGATAATGAAAACAGAGCATTCCCTTCAGTTTCCCTGAAAAATGAATGCCTTCAGCAGCTCTGAAAATCAGGAAAACACTGAACGAATGGTTTGTATATAATTATTGGGTATGGGAAACCTATCCTGAGGAGCAAAATATGCTTTTGTGGAAAAAGATTCCCAACTCCACACTCATGTAATTTGTCTCTGTGCAACAGTATGGCAACAAGTGTCTTACGAGCAACTCTATTAAACGTAAAATCAGGCAGCATGCTGCTAATGATTTCAGTGCATACTTCCAAACAGAACAGCCCTAAAAGGTTTGTATTCAAAGGTGAGCAGAAAGGAAAATATGGGAAATGAGGAATAATAATGTATTGCTTTACAATCATCTACTGCCTACAGCTGCACTTTAGGGCTCTACTGTGAAGAGACAGAACTAGAAAATCCCAACCACTCTTCAGTTCGCTGTGCGACTGGCTACACAAACACCTAGTAAGAAAGCACAGGGGAAGACTGTACATAACTGGTTCTTTCCCTCACTGTATAGAAGTAGAATGCAGTCAGTTATTTTGGAAAGACACCCCAGATCATTGACCATATAAGGATTTACAGCACTCCTTTCACTTTGTTTTTCTTCCTTTGACTCAGTTATGTTTTGCTTTGCTTTTTTGACAAATTGATTTAAAACAACTAAATCTCTGCTATCAGTATTCTCCAGAAATGTAGAATCCTAACGATGAGTATCCCTTCCAGTCCTGGAAGCAGTAGGTTTGAACAATTAACTTCAAATGTACATAAAACCGTGAGCGCTATGATCCACAGCCTGGGTGTGTTAGCATTGTAATTTTTTTCCATGACATTTAGTGAATTTATTTTGTTTGATATCAGCAAAAGAAATATCTAAACACTGCTCTCATGGAAGCCTGCACAAACGCTGAAACAGAAGGAAACTATTGTCATCCTGGAGGACAATGTAACTTTGCTTTGCATGTAATACCAATGTTAAAACAAATCCTTTAACAGTAAATATTCACAAAATAACACCTACTGTACACTAATAACAGATTTTTTAAAAAAATTGTTTGTGAAAACTTTAAAAGTAACCCTCATTATATCACTTATACATTATTATTTCGGTTTTGGAAGCAAAGAAAAATTTTGTGTTTCATGTTTTAGTGGAAAATTAACTAAAGTATTAATAACATCCCATGGCTTTATTCTAAACTCTGTGTTAGTGAGACTCCTACTAAAGGAGTTTTCTCGAAGCTTTTATACTGAGTATTTTTGATCACAAAACAGTCATGGTATGAAGAGTCAAATAACAAAGTTCTTAAAATAACACCAAATCTATTTCAAATAGGTAAGAATACAACTAACTTGCAGCCTTCTCACTTGGTATTTCTGTTCAGCTACTAGCCAAACAGACAAGAAAGGAACCTCACTGAACAGAAAATGAAGAATATAAACCCCAGCTGAGAGCACACTCCTGGAGACTTTCTGCACATTGCCCGTGGGTCTGTAAATGCTAACATTTTCGCACATCTATTTCTCAAGTTAAACTGCCAGATAAAAATGATGTATTAAGAAATTATTCAGATCATGTTTCATAACAATTCCTGAGGATCTTTTGGAGTTGGCCTATTGACTCATTCTTTTAAATGAAATTCAATTGAATCAAATTTTCCTAACTCATCCACCATCTAAGATGAAAAGATTCACTTCCACATCTTCAATTGCTGCCAGGGACCAGATTACTGGGAAACACACACGCTTTTCTTTCCAGTGCACACTGTTAGGTTTTAAAAGTTTGCCAAAGTTTTTTCTGCATTTTACAGTGGTCCTACAATCCTCATCCCCACATTTGGATGCAAATACAGTTTCCATAATTACTAAATCTGCCTCTTTAAAAAGCTTTGTCACCCATTTGGCCACAGGTTATATATATAGTACAACATACATTCAGATGAAGATTTGCATTCTTTTAAGATTTTCAACACAAGCACCTATCAACCAAGTATTTTATATCTGTTAAGTTTTATACACACAGTTATTGCTACTAATTTCTAGTGAGAGAGTCTGAGAGTCAGAGTGGGACCCCATTGTGCACAGACAGGGCCTGAAGCTGACTCTGTCCATGTGCTTCCCGAGATGAAAGAGGCAATTCCACAAAATTAAATCAAAGGCTGAACAGATGATCAACAGCATGAAATTAATGAGATACTGTTTAAACTTGTTGTAACAGAAATGTAAGGATCATAAAAAGGCATTCATGGCTAAGCTAGTCAAAATTTGTTATCATGACCGGGTGGGGAATGGTGCATACTACACCTGTCATTTCTGTGGGCGAGAGGCAGACTGTAAAAATGGGGAGCTGGCAAAGCAGGGCAGCTGACATACAGCAGTGAGCTTACAACCAAAAACTTACAAACATCCTTAGCTTACTCAAAGTTGTCTTGAATTTAAGACAGGAGCAAAAAGCCAGTCTGCCATTAAAGAAGTCATGGAGCCATGTGATTTTTGCCGTACAAATCTCCTGTTTGCCACCACACTGTAACAATTTGGTACCTACAGTTTGCAGTTATGGTACTTTCCAGACAGGACGTCACTGTGTCAGCAAGAGCTAAGAAAGAAATGGAAAAAGCCCTATGGTATGCACTTCCAAAACCATCCAGCTACTGGCAAATCCAAAGTCTAAAACCAAACATCCAAAACCTTGGCAAGTGCCTTAGGCTTACAGGAATCCAATCCTAGAAGCGCAACATGAGAAATCTTACATCCATGCAGGATGAAATACGGATTTTAGCACTGGAAGGAGTTTGATGGAGCTGGCTATGAACAGAAAACATGTATTTCGTAAAGCAACAATCAAAACACTGTGCACCTGGATTAATTGCTTTGGGGCAGGACATCACCCACAGGTTGAAACAAGACTCAGATAATGCATTGAGGATATTAGCCATGGTGAACAGACTTGAACCCCTCAGGAATATATTCAATGAAATACATGGCCTTCTATTCCACAATTGAGGTGAACTTTAAGTCAGTTATTAACAGAATGCTGTAGGTTAAAAAAATGGCAAGGTCCTCTTTATTATAGAGGATTGCTTATTTTTTCCTGTCTGTTCATGGTACAGATTCCTGTTCTATGATCACACTTGTCTTACTAACAAAGCCAAAAAGGACAGATGTGACAGAAATTCATAGAAAGATATGGTTTCCAGAATGGCAGTAACAGAAAAGGGAAAGACAGACCAAAACAACCCCCCCCAAAACACTAAAACCCAACAAAACCAAAAACCCAATCAAAAACCAAACAAGGAAATGAAAAAGGAAAAGAGGGACAGGGGGAAAGAAAAAGAGAGGGAGAGGCCCTGGTATGAGAAAATCGCAAAAGCCTGTTTCACTTTTGGATGCCCTCAACCATTTACAGTCCTCTTAGAGTTTTGTGATTTAAAGATACCACATATCCAACAGCCAGAATACTCATAGGAAAACAAATCATCACACAGGCAGCAAAGGGCAAAAGTTGTGCCCACTACCAAGAAAGAGAAGGACTAGCCATTAGCAAAGATATTTGAGGTGAAAGAAACAGATACACACGCAGATACTCTGAGCAGAGCAATTAGATAAGGCTCCTACAGATACAAGAGTTGTAAGCCACTAGGAAAACACTTTGCTAAGATGAAGTGTCATCACCACACGCAGCTCCATGGCTGGCTGATTTTGGAGAGGCTGAATCTTGTTGAGCTGCTACTCTTCTGAACTGTCTATCCATTATACGCCATACAGAGCTGAGGGCTATGAAATTTGCACACCTCAGGGAAAACAGAACAGAGCCAATCACATTAGAAGATGGAAGCATACATAGGTGGTAATCCTAGCCGAAGTAATCAATAACAAACGTGAAGTGAATGATAATCTATTTACACAATAAACTTCTATTCTGCAATACTTTCACTCCTGCTTATTTCCTGTCATCAAAACAATGAGATTCAAGAACATATGGGTGGTAGAGACAAAGTAAAGGGTATAACATGACATGAAAGGAGCACCCAAAACTACTTTTCAATATGTTGGAGAAGCACTGATTTGATTGGCAGATTTTGTAGCTTGGGGTAACATAAATATTGATTTCTTCTCAAATATTATTTGATTTGCAAACTCCAAAGACATTTGTTTGTGTTTCAAGAGATCAGTGTATTTCAATACTATCAGTATGAAAAGATAGCAAACAGAAAGAGCAAATGGTAAAAAAGTACCAACCGGAATACAAACCAGATTTAAAAGGACTGATAAAGTCCTTAATATGTATATCTAAAGGTAGTGAAAAATTTATGGTCTTGGAAATGATATGTGTTCTCAGAAAAGATACCATACCTTCCCACTTCCCAACCCACTGTATACCAACACTATCTAAAGGAGTAAAATAAAAGTTTTGGATGAGAAGACAACTGGCTTTCTATGCTTGGGCTTTCCTCTGCTGGCCTTCAGTAAGGCAGTGGTGAGTGGCAGCAGGGCTATACCAACCTGGCAGCATGTGCTGCATGATAAGAGAGGTGCAAACTGATCCCTGATGTCTCCTGCTGATGATGCCCCAGTAACTTAAGAACATAAACACCTACTCTGCTTGCATACTTATAGAGAACCTTGGAACCAGATTAATCCAGCAGATGAGAGAGGTGATTCTGCTCATCTACTCTGCTCTGGTGAGACCTCAGCTGGAATAGTGTGTCCAGCTTTGGAGCCTTCAACACAAGAAGGACATGGACCTGATGGAGCGTGTCCAAAGGAAAGCCACAAAAATGATGAAAGGGCTGGAGCACCTCTTCTATGAAGCCAGGCTGACAGAGTTGGACTTGTTCAGCTTAGAGAAGGCTCCAAGGGGGACCTTCTAATACCTGAAAAGTGCCTATAAGAAAGGTGGGGAGGGCATGTAGCGGTAGGACAAGGGGTGATGGTTTTAAACTAGAGAAGTGGAGATTTAGGTTGGATATTAGGAGAAAGTTCTTCAATATGAGGGTGGTACAGCAGTGGAACAGGTTCCCCAGAGAAGTAGTGGAGACCTCATCTGTGGAGATATTCAAGATCAGGCTTGATGGGGCTCTGAGCAACCTCACCTAGAGAAGATGTCCCTACTTACTGCACGGGGGTTGGACTAGACAACCTTTAAAGGTCCATTCCAACTGAACATATTCTATGATTCTGATCTCCCTGAGTTTTAATGCTGTTCACATTCACACCTGACTTTGAAAAGAACTCCTGATTATGTGAGCCCTGTTCTTGGCCACTTTCGGTATCAACTCCATACAAGGCAACCCAGATTTCACAGTGATCAACAGTGTACTGTGTAGCCCTGTACAAGCTGCACAAGCATCTATGGGCTCACATTACACTGGCAAGTTTGAAACTTAAATGAAGTATATTACTATGAAATGTCCAAAGGTAAACTACCTTTTTTTTTGAAACACACAAAGGTAAGTTACAGTGTTTGGAGAGGCAGCAAAACATGTGCTGAGAAGGATTCCCAAAACGGTAACAATGGTACAGATTAACACAAAAATATTTCTTCGATATTAACTAAAAAGAACATTCTCTATTTAAAACCAAAGGATGCCAGGATTTGAACTACGTTCCCAAACTCCACCACACATGATGTTTATTCCTCTTTAGTAGATGCCAATATATTGATAGAGATATGAATAAACATAAAACTCACTATCAAGCATCCAAATACTGAATATTGCTGATGGATTAATTGTGTTTTTCCAAGCTATTCAGATAATTAGACATACTAAGTTCAGAGCTATTTCTGCAATGATAATGGACTTGTTTTGTTGTGGTCTATTTAACAAACTGTTGGACGTTTTTTCTAAAGCTTGTTTACATTCCTGTACATCCTAGCTTTATTGATATTCTGTCCTTTGGATTATAGTGTCACGCCAGCAACACCACTGAAATAGCTCAAGACAATATAAAACTCGCTTTTCAGAGCTTCTACAATAAATCAGACTACAGTAATTCTTTCAATCCTTCAGAAATTAAAATATGGCATAATATGCTAAATAACTTACTTTCTAATTTTCTACACGTGTACATGTGTGTGTGAGAACCCTGGACAGAAGGGCTTCCATTCAGAAAACTCTCTCATAGGTTGAATTTTTCCAAAATTGTATGTACAAAAACTGTTCAGAATTACATGCAACCTTAAATCATATATGGAGCACTCACCAAAGTCACAAAGAAACAGAACAGAAAGGATACATTTTTGATCTCAAAGCTTGTAATTAACACCTTTAAATTTAGGAACATACATGCACGAATAACCCTAATCATACTAGGCAAATCTTTACCTTTTTACTGACTCAGCTTTTTAAGATGCAAAGTATATTGTGCCGAAGTCCCACTGGTCTCAACAGTCTAGTATCACATCACGCTTGCATTTTACATTACCAAAGAAGGAGCGCGTGAGGTGCCAGACATCCTCAGCTTCCAGCACCGTCTGAGACAACATTCTGCACCTCATGCAGTCAAATATTCCAGCAAAATCACGTAACCAGCGCTGGCTATTCTGACACACGGAGAGCTTTAAAGAGAAGCGTTTATACAGCTTCACACTTTCTGGCACTTGTTCAAAATCTGATTAAGTGATTGAAAGAACTATCCACTCTAGTTGTATCAAGAAATCTCACCTGCCACAGAAATCTCCTGCCTAACAAATATGCATGCATCCACTTAACGTACACACACATATCTGTAGTCATGCATGATGTCTGGCTGCAACAACGATAAACAAATATTGCACATCAGTTTCGAAAGACAACAAAGACTTGTATTCTCGAAAAAGTGTCTATTGGCCCAAATACATTTCAAAATATGGCTTTGTTGTTAATGTCACAAATAAATAGAATAAAAATATGAAAGTTAACAGAAAGAATTGTAGAATTATATAATTAAACATTACTGCTTCCTTCTGGGTACCATTACTCACTATGCGCAAATGTATTATGCAAAATAACATTAAAACAGAATCTGCATTTTACCCTTGGGTTCATTCAGTAATCAAGATGAGTTATAGAAAAATAAGTTAATTTAGGATGAAAATAAAGCATTTTAAAATAAGATTTTTCATATTGTCCTTCAAAGATCAATCCAAACAGAGACTTAAAAAGAACAGTGTCTCCATTTCAGTGTAGGTCCGTTTAAATCTCCCCTTTTCATTCTCATCGCACATCCCCAGAGTCCTGCAAGGACTGTTCTCTCGCTTTGTATAAAAAAAAGAAAGAAAGAAAAAAAGAAAAAAGCTCAACTATATTCTCAAATGCATTACTTGCATTACTGGAACATATATGAGAGCTCTGAATACCAACTGGAATATCTTAGCCTTGTGAGTATTATATTTCCAAAGTTACAATTATGTGGGTTGGAAAGGATTACACAGTACTGAATCACCTTATGTAAGCAAAATTTTAGATTAATTTCCATTGTGTGTTCTATTTTATAATCCCAAGATATAAAACTGCATCTATGCCTCATCTTTTTAAAGTTGTTTGTTTGGGTTTTTTTATTAATCCCTCATGCAAATTAGAATTGAAGAGTTATTTATTTATTTATACCATTCATCCAAATCAGCTTTGCTGGTTTATTCTTGTAGCTTACAGTTTAGCTTTAGACTCATTTTCTCAAGGGATTCGTGTTCTCTGTCTGTAACAGCTTTGCTTCTTTAAGCAGTGCACTGACTATGTACAAGACTGGGATTGCAGGAGTTCATTTCTGTGTTCTTTATTGAAAAATGTTATTCTGCAGGTGGCAATTAAACATTGCCTAGTGTGAAATTATATTTATCTCCTTAAGGGGCAAACCTCAGGTCTGTCCTTGCATTACCCTTGAGTCTCCAAGAAAAAATTGAGTTGATGCATATGAAGACAGACAAGCTGAGATGGAGATTGCATAGTGGTTTTGGTCAATGTAAGTGAGGATTCCACCAGAAAACCCTGCCCTGACTTTTTTTGTGTCCTTTCCTTGGGCTAGCACTGTTCTTTTACAAATACATAGCAATCTAATTTCTCCTCCTCTCCCTCAGCCAGCCTTCCTCACCAGTAATTGTTTGGTTATACGCATACTGTAAATTCTCTCCATACCCAGTGACTAGATTGTCACTATACAGAGAAGGCAGAAGCACAACCTAAAGGCGAAAAAAAGTAAAGTTGGACTGTTCCAGGCATGGTCACCCTGAGTGTCACTTGGCTTTATCTAAACTGGCATGTACTGGTATCCTGAGACATTTGAATTGGTCTCCACCTGCTCCCAAGGGAGCCATGCCTCAAGGCTCTCACAGCATGTGACAACTGGCGGTGGACTGGCAGAGAACACTGGGGACAGATTGAAAGCCACAGTGCATCAATCCTCAACTCAAAAGAAGAGTGAAGAGGCTAATGGTACTAAAGCTATGCTAATAAAATAGTGAAATGATTTCAGAAAGTGTCCCAAACCATGGACCAGTAATAGATCCTATTAAAAACAACTTGTGTATCCAGCATTTCCTTTTAGTAGCATTTTGGTTTGTCTCTTTATGTGAAACCTATTCCTGCAGTGCTTGGAACTAAACATGGCTCCAAGTCAGTTGACTAGTATTTACACTTTCTTTTCCATCCAGAAGATATTAAATTCCAGAAAGCAATTAAAAATAGTAAACATTTTCAGTGGCTTTTCTCTCTCCTTCTTGAAGAAATTAAATCACTGCTGACGGAGGAGAAAATTAATTGCACTTGACTGCGGCTAACACTTCAAAACCCCTTTGAACTCTTCTGGTGATCATGACCTTCAGGTACAATGTCCAGAGTGAGTGAGCATCTACTACACCATAAACAAGCCACACAAAATTCTTTATTACTTACTAGAATAGAATTGTTCATCACCCTTGGCATCTGGGTTTCTCATCTAAAATGACTTGTTAAAATGCAAAACTCCAGTCAAAAATAATTCAAGTCATAAAACAGATAGCAAGAACAAAATAGATAGCAAGAAAAAATATATATGTTGAAAGTTGCTCAAAAGTCACTTATAATGGAAAATGAAAAAAATCTTTATGGTCCAAGTCCCAGAATCTCTAGCAAAAATATATTAAAAGGAGGAAAAAACCCCAACCAGCCAAAACCAAACCAACCAAAAAAAAAAGCCCAAACCCCACAAAACACTCACCCCCACCACAAAAAACCCCACCAAGTTTATTATCCCTATTTGCAATCTGCGGTGTGATATTTTCCTTTATAGAATCCTAAGCATTCTATTTCCCAAGAAAAATGAACTGCAGAAAACAGGAGAGGAAAAATATTTCTTGCTTTCAAGAATATACTTTTAGACGTGATTAACTGAAATTAGCATTGAACAACAAAAAAAGAGAGTTGGGATAACAGATTAAAATGGTTATTCTATATGCTTTGTATTAATTCTGTATTAATCTCTGTGTAAAGATTGGAAAATTCTAGGTGGGGGGGTACAGTAAGTAAATGAAATGAATAAGACATCAGAATGACACGGTAGTAATTAAAATCTACTGTTCTTTGTTTTATAGACTTGTGCATTTATCTACGAGATGGCTATCTGCTCTGCAAATGCAGTTCCAGGGAAAGAGAATACTGCTGGTGTCACTTTTTTTTCCCCCTCATTTCCAATTTTTGGAAATGTTTTAATGTGGCAATTTATTTATAAATTTTACAAAACTAAATTCAGATGAATCTTCTATTCAGATAAACACCTAACAGAGCACAAACTCGATTAACTGGAGTCCTCTCTGTTCTTGAATTCAAGAAGGACGCTACATAAATTGAACTGTCTTTCTGTCTGAGTTTTCCCAATGGCCACTGGAAACTTGAGGGGTTTTTCCCCTTCTGAGAGCCAGAGAGAACTAACTCAAAATTCAGCTGCTTATCTCTCCAGAGCAAAACAAAGCATTGACCTAGACATCAATGTTGGGTTGAACTCCTAAAGAACAGGAGGCTAACAGACTAGACAATTACTTCACTGAGTCAACGTACTATTTCCATACATTGATTATTAAAAGCCTAATAAATGTTTCTATGAGCCTGTCACATTACTTTTAAGTACACTGTGCTGCTTCTCCTTTCCTCTCTTCTTCCATATTCCAATTCAGAATTATTTGATTCATAAAATGTTTAAGGATCAAAAAGACAAGTGACATCCTACTTGCCTACAATCCATACCATAAGAACGCAGGGGCGGCAATCACAAGCCAGACCATTATTTTAAAGCAGACAAACTGTAGGCATCCTAGGAAAGCTGCACAGTAACACTCACACTGCAGAATACAATGACACGGAATTAAAAGATTAAAAGCCTCAAGGAGCTAATAGATAAAATCAGCCTGTAGAGTTTATAGTTGAGCATGACACCGTTCCCGCTGCAGCCGTGCCTGGACAGCACGCCTAATGCCCCCTCACAGAGCCTTGTAACTGAGCTGGCCATTAGGCAGGCTCCTAAGGACACGCCGAACCTCAAGTGTGACTTGGCATGCTTCAACTCTTCTGTGTTCATTGACATGTTTATATTTAAAAGACAAATACCAAAGTGTTTTGCTACACAGTACATTCACAAGAGAATCCAAGGAACGACAAACGAGTGCGCACTGGGCTGCCTTCATCTTCTTTTGCAATTCTCAAACTCACCTGGGAAGGTAGCCATTCCTAGGGAAACGCACTTAAGATGCTCAAAAATGATTTATGTTTATTAATTTTGTGGAATGAGGCTTTTCACCATGCTTTTTAATCTTATATAATTAAAACTACATTGTATAATATTGTATTAGTGTTCATCCAGCAAAATATTTACATTTAATTTTAAATGCATCTGTAGGCTCACATCAACAGCACTATGTAGTCAGCTAAGAAATTGTTTAAATGTTTTTTTTGCAATTAAGGACAAAGCTCAGCACCCTGCTGGACAGGGCCCTTTAAAAAAACTAGGATAAACTGGAACCCTAATAAGAAATTACTATAACTAGTAAGGAAACAGAAATTTAGTTCTGTAAAATATTCTATTACTTCCAGTTTGTAAGATTTATCTGGACCAATTTCTAGTTCTAAAAAAGGTTCTCACAAAACCTTTTATTGCTGTTTAAAGCACAATAAAAATTGTTTAAAAGCAACAGACATGATTTTCTGGTAACAAAATTGATTTCTTGACAAATATTTTACAAAATAGATTCAAGACAAGACTGACAGAATTCTATTAAAATGTAAAAGAAATGTCAAAAAAGCCCATACTACTTGCAGCAACATTTTCAGCACAAACAGTGCTTTTGAGAGAAAAGATCTTTACTCATAGTGGACAGAAATGTGTTCTGCAAACAGACCTCACAATATAAATTAATGTAAGGAATCAATGTTAAGGATTACTTGCTGGATTTAGACTAGAACAAATGTGGTCTTGATCATGTATAGCACTGACTGCTATGACTCTGCTTATTGAAACCAAGAGGACCAGTGTCCAGCCTTAGCCATTCTGCATACATACACGCTCTTCCACTCACACCACTCTGTTCTTCATCATCCTATAGAAAGCCTTTCTTCCTATGTCCCTCAAGAATTAAATAGATAAGCACAGACAGAAGCTGTTCACCTACTTCTCATTTGGGCTATCCTGCGGCGTTTTTTTCTTACCCAGTGGTGGATCCTATGCAGGCAGTGGAAGAGGAAGGAACACCTCCTGCTACTAGGGAAGGGAAGAACAAGTCCTCTTGGTCTACAAAACCCTGACACCATGCGCCCTGGAAAGAACAGTCAGGTGCTCATTTTAAGTCACAGGACTTACTTTACAGGATTTATTTTACTTCTATGATCCAATTCAGAGCACACTTTCTTGTCTAGATGAAGCACTCTGTCTTGCTATGCACAAAGAAATTTTGAATAATTCCTCCTTCATAATGTGTTTTGAGAGCAGCAGACTGGCATTACTTGCCACAGCCATTTGGAATACAGACAGGCCTCTGAAGAAACACAAGTTGAGGAAAATGAACAGATGAGTAAGCCAAGGAAGAACAAAATTCCTGCAACATTTATATCAGTAACTACCACTGCTGTCTACTCCCCAGGGAGCAGAATACAGCTAAGTATTTACTTGACTTATTCGAAACGTCTTTTCCTTGTAATGGTGCATCTAGAGACAAGACTACCAGAGTGCTTAGTTGGTGTGCACTTTCAATGACAGAACTTTTTACTTGGTGTGCAAATTAATCTCTTAATCTGTGAAATCCTGTGCTAACCATGCATTTTTAAGGATGACATTTTCTGCCTACTCTCATCTGCACTTATAAACAGGGACCTGGCCCAGAATTCAACTATACCTGGGCTGGACACAAGCCTTTTCAGGAAAATTCCCATTTGATGAGAGATATCAAGCATATGTAACAGGGATGATGACAGACATAGGACCCTGTACTTGAGTAGGCCCTTTAAATCAGGAAGGAAAATAGTACTATTACACACAATAATATGATTAATTATCACAGAAACATAAGAGGGATGAAAACCTCAGTAATGTTCATGATGAACAAGCACAAATGTTACTAACAAACAGTGTTACTCCCATGAGGCCACATTCATGGGGATAAAATATGGTAAGGCAGGGCTCCCCCCCAAATTAACATGAACTTCGATATCCAGCAGTACTGAATGCATTTTAAGCTCTTCCCACAAGATAGATTGCTAAGCCTGTCTATGTTAGTGCACACTCAGAATTGTTATGAACAATAGTTACGGGTTTGATTGAAAGAAACATCCCACAGACTGTTTCACATCATAATTTTTGGAATTTTTTAATTCCCATTTCCAGTAACTACAAGAAATTAAATCCTTCCAGCCAATGAAATCCACTAAGTTACTTGGAAACAACTGCCTTAGTACTTGTCTGTTCCATGTGTCTTCATGAGCACACAGTTGAGTGCTCGGCTTTCCCAGGCACTGGATCAGACTGAAAATTAGTCCAGCCCACACTGCTACATCGGGTACACAACTACTGACTGCTGCAAAGGGACCATTCTAGCATTGGGGATTATTAAATGGTGTAGTACCTTACTCACCCTTCTATTTGAAGAATGCTTTGGGCTCTGGGCTTGCAGAGAGGTTTTATGAAGCAAAAAGACATGTAATTGCTCAACATACAAAGGACCTATTTTAGCGTCACTGAGACAGCACACTGTACTCAGAGAGCAATGAAAAAGTGGACTCTAAGTGTGTTCTTATAATGCATACATATAAAAAAGATAACCTCTCTTTAGTCAAAGTGTCATCACGTAGGCAGTTTAAATCATGTTAAATGTTTGAATATTTTTAAAGTCAAATGCATTAATTGTTTTTTGTTAAACTTCAAAGTCCTTCTGATAAATCTTACTTTGTGAGAAGAGCTACCTCCTTCCTACTAAGCAAAATAACAGAGTTTTAAATATCAAAATCTTGCTATAAGTTCTATCCTAAAGACTTCACTCTAGCATATTGTCTTTGAAGTTAATAAGGAGTTTTGAAAGATGACAAAGATTTAGCACTGACTTCTAGCTTCTTCATTGTTTTAAAAGCAAGCAGACAGCTTTTTCTTGTTTTTCATGAATTCTCAAACACCAACTTAGGATAGTTGCAACTACAGCTTCATATGAGTGTTCAAAGTGTTTCTCTTCTGAAGTCACTATCACAGCACATGGCAAATGACCCAGACAGAAGAAACCCAGCAAAAGTTCTTTCAAACTTTTCTTTCTGTATAAAACATACAAAGTGAAAACACTTTTTAATCTTTACTAGCTTTATAATTCATTTTAGAAAACGATAAGGCCTGTGTTAGTAGATAAAACACTAATCTGTTCACCTCTAGGACAGCTGTTTTGTCTAATGCAAGTTCCTAAACAAACAAAACTGGGTGTTCTGCTGGGTGATAGTAATTTATATCAGAAAACTGATCACCGCACATGATTTAGAACAATCAGCAGTCTTTGGCAGAGACACTCAGCATTAAGCTATTGTGGGCTCTGAATCATCTCTTATCCTAGGAAGAATGTCATCAGGAGAAAAGGACAGAGGTCAATAGCAATGCAGTGTAATGACAGCATACCTTTTAGACCAGATGCACAGCATCTGGTTATATGAATAAGAAGTCAGAACTCTCCTTTTTCACCATTACTCTGACCTCCACTGTCCTACTCCAGGATTGGGCAGATTAAATGAAGAAAATTAAAATGTTAAAACAATTACAGTCCTGTAGACATTTAGGTTTGAACTGGCGAGGCTGAATTCATAAAGATCTGACAGCTGTAAAGCTAAACATTTTAGATATATCAAAATGTAATATACCTGTGGCAAGCTTCCCAATGAAACCATAAGCAGCCTCTGCAAATCCTGAACTATCTGCAACAGCAAACTGAGAATTTTGATCAGTGTTTAGCTTTTTGAAGACATTTACTCTGAAACATTCTCTGTTCTATAAGCTGTATGCCTTGTTTGTCAATGAGTCAGTTCCTGTTAATAAGTCATGCAAAATGATGCAGACTGAAGTTATGCAAAGAAAATTATCTTTCTTGAAACTACTGTGTTAGCTGATTTGCCTACTTAACATGTTGTGACAGCTTCAAGATCTTGAAACTGTCTAGAGATACACACAAACCATTAAAAACTCCAAGAAAAGCTGCATTTGAAATAATAGCAAGTGTCAAAATATCTTGGAAAACATAGGGCAATAAAATATTAATAACAAAACAGCTGTTTAACGGCAGCCTACCAAACACTTACAACATGTTGATGTTATTTATACAAGAAAAGAGGATATGTCACATTTGGAAAATGATGTCCTATGGCTCTCCAGGATTCTTTAAGCACATATTAGAAAAATGAGGAAAAAAGAAAAGCTATTTAACTATATTTAAATTTAACCAGTATAGTAGCAAAATGACAATTTACTTAGCTAAGAAGCTTTCTTTGTGTACTCACTCTTGACAGCCTTCAAGAAAATAAGAACAAATAATGCCTCATTCTGATGTTAACATTTTTGTTACATGACAGTGGTTTGTTGGTTTGTTTTTAGATAACAAAGACACAACAGCAGCCAGAAGGCCCCTATTATCCATACAGGTTGAATGAGCTTAAGTAGATACAGGTGACCTCCAGCTGTAAGAGACAAAAGGAAAATAAAAATGTGAGGTGGGACACTGAATATCTAGATATCTGCAGGATCAAGGATCATCAGAATAAATGGAGAGTTGTGGTTTTTTATGGTATCCAATTTTGAAAATATAGTAAACATGTAAAATCCTTTAAGAAAAGATAGATAGGGATGGGTTCAAGTTTGAAATTTTTGCTGCAAAATGTAAAGAGCATCGAATGGTTTCTTTATGCAAAGGGTACCTTATCCTGATTTTTAGAGTTTTTCTGGACTCTTAAAAGAAAAAAAAAGAGAGAGAGAGAGAGACAAACCTTTACTTTTTTTTTATAGTGCCATTTTCTTAATGAGAAATTGATGAATGATGACATCTGGCAAGAAAGAAAAAGCATATGGTCTAACTAGCTGTTTCAACAGAGGTTAAAATCAGCTTTGCAATTTTCTCTGGTTGCCATTATGATTGACAGATCATCAAATAAATCACTCACTCCTGTCCCCCTCTGTGCTGGTCCTCTGTACCATCAAAGACACCAGGGGGTAAATTTGCACTGTAGTGTATGAGGAATTAGATACGCAAGATCCATTAACATAAATGGGATTTTTGCTCCTAATTCCCTGCACACCATGCTGAAAAATGTAGCTGTAGGATATAATATTCATGTTTTCTTCTTTATTCTATTTATAATTTTTAATTATTAATTCCTAACATAATTGGTTTCTTCTAAAGAAAATGAAATGCCTAGTACATTACCTAAAATATTGTTTAAGGCCCCTGGAGCTTGATGTGGATGAATACAGAGAGCAGGTATGCATGTGATCCAAAAACTCAAAGAAACTAGGGTGAAACAGGATTGTTAATCACATTCAAATTGTCTCTTCTTCCTTCACAGCTATTACCCAAACCTTACCTGTTTCAGCCAAACCCATGTTATCCTCATCTCTCTCAAAAAGCACTCATAATGGATATAGCAATTGAATATCAGAAGAAAATAAAGAGTGGTTAAAACTAACTCAGTAACTGAAACGTGGCGGTTGTGGGTTTTTTTAAATTATTATTAGAACAACTCTGGATCAGTGGAATCAGATAGAAGGGTGTTGCTTTGAGGCTTTTTATTTCATGATCCCTCAAACTGTTAGATAAAGGCAGTTTTTCTGAATGATGCTTAAATACAGTCTGCTTCCATTTGTTTTCAGTGAAAAATTCTGAAACTGATTTTTCTAATTTCAATCTGCAGCAATTCTAAGCCTTTCATTTTGATAAATGTGCAAATAATTTGGGTGGATGTATTTGCTTTTTCAGGGGCTTAATGGCTATACTAGAAAAATTGCTATTCAACTACGCTGACACAGAAATGAGATATGAAAAGTTTTGGTATACTAAAACATTTCCAGTTACAGAATATAGAACTTTTCCATAAACAGACAATATCCTCCATTGCTTTTCTATCTTAAACTGGAAAAGGCTGTTTCCTTGTCTACATTAAATCTGTGTGCTACGATCAACATTTTCCAAAGATCTCAAAAGATGCAGTACTTTGTATAGAAGAGCTCAAAAAGAAATGCTAGCAGACAAAGTTTCAGGAGAGCAGATGGGTCAGGTTCAAAGAAAGGCAAATGAGTGGGATAGCAACATAGAGTTGGGAAGGCTGAATTTGCCATTACACAGCTTAAGATCTGCATAATTGAAATAACATTAACAAATTGTCAGGTCAGACAAATAATTCGTTGTATTTATTAGGGATTGAAGAAAGGCCAAAGCAAAGAATGCTGTATCAGTAAAGAAGCTGACTATGAGGATGAAGCAACTAAGTCTAATATCAGACATTGTGTTGAGTGGGATACTGTGAGATTTAGACAAAATGGGTAAAAGGAAAAGTCCAAAATAGCTGCTATAGCTTGCAGATCTGAACAAGAATTGTCTTTTTGGATGTGGTAGGAAGAAGGGGAAGGAGTGCTGAGAGACTGTATCTCCCATTTCTTTTGGCTAAGGTTAATATTTAAAAAAAATGTCAGTGGGAGATGCCAGAGAGATAGAAAAACACAAAGTGAAAGAAGAAAGGTTAGAATGGAAGTGTTAATTTTGCCACTTATTAATCACATTCAAATCTGAAAGACACGATATAAAACTATAAGACACTATTACTGTTTGGACCTTTATTTCTAGTGTTCACTACCACGTTTGCTTCTATACTGTCAGAATATTGTTTGCTTGGTTTTTTTATTTAATTAAAGAAAGGTAAAATCAAAGTGTAGACAAGGATGTTCATATAGAAGCAGTATGCACACAGACTATTTTCTTTCTTGGTCCCCTTCAGGTAAAGTCTAGTGACCAGTGCCTCTTTTCTTTACAGGTCTGGTTTAGATAACACAAGCTTGTTTTGAACAAGTATTTCAGCAAGCAACAGCTATGTCTGAAATGATTTCTATAAAATGTTCTGCTTACTGTTTAATCCACCAGCTTTACACATCACTTCAGCAAACAGAGAAGAGAAACCTGCAAAACCTTGCTTCTTGTATGACAAGTTTTTATAAAATGTATTTTCACACAGCATAATGGGGATTTTTGTACTTTCTATTTCTGATTTTTTTGTTTCTCTTGACTTTTCAGAAGCCTTGATTGAGAAAATGCTGCAATTTCTTCAATTTTCAAAGAGAAAACCACAGCAAGCCTATTTTATTCTCTAGCTATTTAAGTTTATATAGATTCTTTCTTTCTTTTTTGCTACAGCCAAATACAATGTGAGAATAACTACTGTTCATATTAATGTTCTTCCAAATGATAAGGTCTAGTTGACCTTTACAACATTTTATATGTGGTCCCCTCATATCTAACATAACCAATTATCCAAACAATGCTAACATTACCTTCATTTCTGCTGAAGTATACACACATTTTTCTATCAGTCCTGAAATTACTGAGTATTAACTTTTTTTGGATGGCTGCTACATAGGCATAGTCCCCTTCAGCATCATTTCTCTCAGTTTTATTAGTCTGTATTTTTCTGTGATGAACAGAACTTTAACTACTGGAAACATTTCTAATGTTTTAGAACTTCTGTGTTGTTTTCATTTACCTAACAGCTTATGGTACTCCAACTGAAGTTGAATCCCCTGTGAATATACCTTCTGTTTACTATTGCTAGATTACAATTAACATAGTTAATAACAGAACACTAAGTAACTCAAACACTGTGTGTCAAACATGAGATATGAAAAATTGAGAATCAAATAGATCCTGTTTTATTTTTATTGAAGACATGATGAAATGCCTAGCAAGGTACCAGAGATGGTGCCAAGAGATTAAATCTTCTTGTTAATAGCACAGAAAAATCAATGTTGCTTTCAAGAGATTGCTGATAAAAGATTATAGAAATATTTTGCCTCTTATAGGTAAGAACTACCCCTGTTACCCTTACCTTTTGAGTTTTTTATTAGGAAATTCAAAATACTCCTGGTGAGTACTTCATACTTCCAGCAAATTTTGGGATTTTTATGGATTCGGGTTTAAGAGCTTATTTCCATTCCTTCTAGGAATATTATTCTCTGGTGCTTCTGAAGAATTTGATTTCCAATAAGGATGCAAGATACATATATTGCATATAGGAAGAGGGATCAATAGCGTAATTTGTACATAGGTAGGTAAAATATATGTGTTTATGTGTCTATAAATCACTGTGGGTTTTACTGACCTAGCTTTGTTCAGAAGTGGCCCAGACAGTCAAAATTAAATGTATGTTTTATCCATTTTAATACATGAGAGGGAAATGAAGGCAGTCAGTGTGAAGCCACTATATAAAAACAGTATACATTATGCACCTCACTTCATACATGTCTAAGAAACTCATTATCTGTCTCAAGTATTTAAGCACTGCAAAGCTCCAAAAGTGAGGCCTTCAGCACCTTCATCCTGTAATAACGAAGCCTGCAGCTTTGTTACGATGTAGTTGAGTAGCTAAACAATATATTCCTTTAAACATCAAATGAACCTGCTAGTTCCCAAGCATTTCTGTTACTTAAATCTGACTCTAGCTCCCTTATCTATCTTGCTTTTCTCTAAGCAAATTAAAATTGATCAGACTTATCAGTAATGTGTTATCTTAAGTTTATTATTTCATGAGCTGTACTGAAAGGGTCTCTTCTTCCCTTGTCCAAATCTGAGATGACTTTGTGTATGCTGCTTATGGTAGTACTGACCACTTTTGCAGCTACAGCACTGTGCAGATTTGTATCTAATTTGTTTTCCTACTATCACGACAAGATCTCTCAGTCCTATTTCTTCAGTCATTTCCTCTCAGTTGTACGAGCTTTCATTTTCCCCTGATGAACTTTCCTACGTTCATTATGAAATTTTAGTAAGCTAATTTGTCAACAAGATATACAAGGCAATAAATAAATTTTTTTTTTATTCCCAAACAATGATGCTGAAAAGGAAGTCCTTAAAAAACATCTGTAACAATTCTCTCTCTCTTTCAGAAGAGGCATATTTTAAGCTGCTTAGAGTAGTTCCATAAATATTTTTGTCACAATTTATATTGGTAAATCACTTGAATTTCTTCAAAAGGAATTGCAGCCAATGCTGTAATTGCAGCCAGTTGGGAGGTGCAAATAGAATTTATTTTTGTTTTCATTAGAGTGACATGAGCGAGACTGTTCCATCTTTGGTCAACATAATTCTGTCTTCATATTTAGCTTTAAACTGTAGAATTTTCCTATCTGATAAGAAAGTCCTAAACCAAATTAATCTATGGAAAAACTGAATTAAAAAAAAAAAAAAATCAAACTAACTTTCAGTGTGATTACTACTGAATCTTTGAGACCATGTACCTAATACCAACAAAGACTACATATATCTGATGAATACAACTATAGATTCAAAATCACTGGAGAAATGAAGTTAATTAGATGTCACTAAGGCAAAATTACTCAAATATATAGTTATCTTAGAAAATACTGAAATCCTGATGTGTTTCAGGGTGGCTCCTTGGTTCAGATAAACAGTTGCTTGTATTCTATCATGATTGATATATATTCTTCTATATGGATATATATTCTTCTATATGTTTATCTATAAAGTATATACTCAAAAAGCTTGTAAATTGAGACTGATATATCTACATGTATGCCCAGTGTCTTCAGCAAGTATCATACTTAAATGCAAATTTCTAAATTACTTGTTAATGTATGTCAATTCACCTCTTCTCTACAAACTGTTTACTGACTACTGAATGTAGAAATATTCTCTTACCCCATGTCCAATGATCACACTGAGAATATTTAGTCCCTCATATCCTTGATTTTATTGTCTATAATCTGAAACTGCAATGCTTGCACCCGAAGGGACAGTTTTATCACAAAAAATTTCTTCAAAGATGGCACCATCTACTGAAGTACCATTTGCAGACCATGATTATTATTACTGCTTACAGGAAAACTGTGGAAGAAACCTACAATGAAGTTAAAATTATTGCATAAAAGCAACTTCTCTTTCAATGGTTTGTTGCTGTATTACAAAGAAATACACAGACTGCAGTATCATATGTAATGCTGTTCATAAAATTGAGCAGCTTAAAATAGACTTGTGTTATTTTGAATAGTTATCAAAAGTGCTAAAACCAAATCAATCAAGCAACCACAACACAAAAAAATCCCCAAAATCCCCAGAGTAGTACTGACTTCAAATTGATTTTTAAAGGTGAGATACTTAACTATCCCACGTAGTTATGGATTATTTCTTTCTAGAGAAACAGAAGAAAAGTGTCTAATTTATTTTAAATATATATCTCACATAAATTCTCTTCATAAATCATAAGAATAGTGCTGTGTTTTGAGACTTCCTTGTAAACATAATTCCTCTTCATTCATATTAGTATTTCTGAAATGAATGTTAATGAAAACCCAGATAATAAAAGAAGTATTCTTGAACTTAATTTGTAAGAGAAATAAAAACCAAACCAAAATGGAAAGCTGCTGTGAGGTGTTGACCTAAAGGAGCAGTAAGCACAGAAAGGATGTAAACACTTAGTCAAGAAAGAAACAGACACACTATTTATGTTGTTAATTTTATTTAAAAATACCCAAACCAAACCCCACAACCAGGCAGGGCAGAACGTGGTTTCCATCCCTGGTAACATTACTGTGAGTTCACCAGGGAAATGTTTTTTGTTTCTTAGAGGTTTATTTCTAAACATTGGCTGTGCAATCTAGAAACCTGAAAGATTTTTTTTTTTGTCTGTTTTCAAGGTTGTGAAAACAAAACTGGAACTGTGAACACCTCAGTCTCAAACAACAAAACCAAAATAAACCTAAAATATTCAAATCTTAATTTCAAGCCCATTACAGTTCATAGAGGTTTGTTTCCTACTTGACTATGTTTGTGCTAGAACAGTATCTGATTTCATCTCACTGAACCCTTCTACTAACAATAAAGAAGAGAAGGAAAGATTCTGACCTAAAATATACAGAGAATATTATCTTAAACACGTTAGTAGCCCCTGACCTTTCCGAGTTGGTTAAGGAATGGACAAAGCAACTAGCAAAATTTAAAAGAAGCTGAATACTCCAGCCAGGGTAGCTGGCAGGGATAAATCCAACATGAACAATAAAGACAAAAGTCAGAGGGTAGATATATGAAAATTACTTTGTACAAGTGAGGACAGCAATACTGTCACATCTTTCATTTCTTTAGAGCCTCTGAATAATAATTTCCCTTTGATAAGGATTTAAATCAGCTTTATAATATCAGACTGTACTTCCTTTTCGGGTAAAAACCTCCTTTAAACAGAACAATACTCTAAAGATTACTGGAGCAGGAGTAAACAACATCACTTGGTCACACACAGAGGAAGTGCGCTGCAGACAACTCACTGCAATGAAGGTTTCCTCATTACCAGAATGGCCACAAACCAACATAAACAGTACAAGACAAGTATTCAACGTTCTCAAAATTAGAAGACTAAAGGAATTCTTTTTTGAGTTTGGATATATACACACAGGTTAAAAATGTCTTTGCTGTGACTAGTGGAGGTGCATATCCCCCTTCTCTGCAGCATCCTATCCAGCACAATCGGTGGCTTGCACAGAGAAAGGCAAGATATGTAATCTGCATCTGTATTCAAAAGAAAAAGTAGAAGCCTAGAAAGCTTAAAGCAGTACCCTTGTACAGTTAATGTAAAATCAATGGCAGCAAAACATTTATTAGAACTTCCAGTGAGGCATGAGCCCGGCTGAGTAAGAGGCCACCACAGGCTGGGAAAAAGAAGCATCTTTGATGTAAGACTTCATCCTATGAAAAAAGATCTGAACCCCTTGTTCCTTTGGAATATTGCTGGGGTCTTCAAGAAAGGAAAGATTATCATCAGGCTTTAAAAATATGTTATTCAGAAAAGCATAAACAAACACTGGTCTCAACACTCAGATTATAAAATTGGCTGCTGACCACAATGGAAATATATATCAACCTTAGGATGTTAATCAAAGATTTTTTTTTTTTCTTTCTGAATTTTGTAGAATGAACGCTACACATCTGATACTTTTGCCCTACTACATTTGTTTTTACATTTCCTCCTCTGATGGAAGAAAGCACGCACACACACACACACACACACACACACACACGAGCCGCCATTTTGCAGCAAAACAATCCACATTCACATCTGATGGTGCATTATGTAATCCTGTCTTCAGATAACACGTTTGTAATGTGAAGTGATAAAGTGCTGAACAAATCACACTGACAAGTGTTGGAGTGTAAATGAAGGTCTAAAGGCACTACAATACTAGGGGAAACACTGGAGCTAAACCAGGGATGGCAATTGCGCAGAGCATTCTCACTGTCTGCATGACAGCCAGCAGGGCTGGGTAATGTACACCACACTGCTAATCCTACACCCAAAAGAAAAAAATCCAGCTGCATCATCTCAGGCTCCTCTGTGTCAGCGTAGTATTCAGACAGGATTAATCATGGCCATAATGGATAGGAACATAAACACAAAGCCTTCATTATTAAACTCTAACTTCAAAGTCATAGCATTTCCCATGCAGTAGCAGTACAATTCATAAATTAGGGGAAAGCGTTTGACATTCATTTGTTAAATAACCTGTTTCTGAAATGAAACAACGGGTCAAGATAAGTCAATTACTATTTACACATTTATCCAGCTGTATGACAGCTGTAGTCATAGGTAAAACACACACTTGTATAAGGGAAGAAGCCAGTTGAGAGGGGAAAACTAATCCAGTAATTTGCTGCAGCCACCTCCATTCCCAGCTTTGCTCCGTGCTACCCACATCTTGTACCCCAGCCTCCTCCCTAGCGCAAGTGATTTTTACCAAGGGATAGCTGCACTGAGTAAAACAATGTATTGCTGAGCTCGCTCTCCCCAGACTTAGAATTGCAAAGGCTGAGAAGAGTTTTGAATTACTGTAACTGCCATTTGCTGCCCTTGGCCAGGGTTGGAAGGAGCTTTACCTCTGGAGAAGGGTAAATTCCCATGCTTGGCGCAGAAAAAGGGGATAGGAAAATGGAAAGACGTTGCTTCAACAGATGTGTGTTTTGAGTAGAGGACTGTAAAATTACAGAGAAACTGAGATAAAAGCAGAAAATTAAGAGAAGGGAGAAGGAAAAATACAAAATTTAGAGGTTAGTGGCAAGTGACAGGCAAAAAACCCCCCATGGAATGAAACACTTGGAGAAGCAAAAAAGCAACAGGATAAGAAAGTTACTCTTCAGTTACTGTTTTATAGGATTTTGTTTACCCAAAGCACAGAGATGAAGCATAAAATGATTAACAATCAACAGAGTAAGGAATATTTATAACCATCTATCACTATCGGAAGTAAATTCAAGTTCATGTAAAAAGAAATATCAAACTTGCTGGCATTTGAAATAAGACAAGGTTAGATTATTTTAAATTAAATTTTAAATGCAAGTGAAATTTATAATTTGTTGTACAGCTGCTGACATTTTTCGTTTTCCCCAGACTCCTGAAGAGGCTAGAAAGCTTTATCTCAAAGAAGGGAGGAAGGACAGGAATCAAATTCCTGCTGAAAAGACGTACACATAAAACCATTAAACCTGCCGTATCTTGTGGTGCTGATCACAACCTTAGAAGCCAATGAGGAGAAGATATGGAATGGGGAGACAAATCATATAGGTATGTACGGGGAAGTAGCAAATCTAACAAAGTAGATTTTTAGATGAACATGCCTTTGTTAATATTAAAGACAAGGATGCAGCCACCCTACAGTTGATTTCTATCACCAGTTACTCTGTGTAGTCTTTCATACCAACACAAAGTTAATTTTAAATACTTGAATACGGGTTTTTTTCGGTAGTGTTTTTATAGTCACTTTGCACTGATACATGATTCAACAGTCGTATAGGGAAAAGGACAGTAAAGTCACCGGTCGCTGCCTGCAAAGACATCTGGTGGTTTTAAATAACATTTTAATTTGAAATGTAATAAGGTTAAGAGTGGGATTCTGAAAAGTTCATGCTAAGCAACTCCATAGACCATTACAGCCGTGATCATCTGAACTTAAGGTCAGGGAGATTTTGTTCTAATGATCCAAATTTCATTTTGCTTTAGCATCTGTTTCTTTCTCCAAGTCAAAGCACTGCTCTTTAACATGCCTCTGACACCTGGGGTGAGGCTCTGAAAGGTTACCTCAAGATAACAGCAGACGACGCATACACAAGCCTGAAGTGTTACCTTTGGAACGAATGAAAAAAAATCCTTTTGATGAATATGCAAAGACAGCATAAAAATAGGTTCCTGTGGGAAGTCTGTCACAAAATTTGGAAGTTGCCTGTTCTGTCTTCTGCGGCAAGTCGTAGCTGCAACTCAAGTCAAATGAGTGCTGAGGTTTTCTTTTGGTTACTTATCCAAATGAACAACTAATTTTTTCTTTCCCCCTAAAAGGAGCATCCTAAACAGGAAGGTCTGCTTAGGGCAGACTCCACTTCAGGCACCAACCCCACCTCAAATGCTGGCAATCCCTGTTAATCACTCTAAGTGCACTGCTGGTTTGTTTACTAGCGAAACTGCCACTTGTCAAACTGCTTGCAGTACTGTTGTTTACAAGCTGCAGATGCAAATCATGATATAATCATAGCAAGGTGACAGCAACAAAATGTCCGAGCCCCTTTGAGGAGACAAGATGACAGGGGACAGAGCAGACCTGCTCAACTGATAATTCCCTAACACCAAACATAGGCTGCTAATTTTGGACAATATTATTTCAGTTTTAAATAAAATATGTATCATCATTCTATTAATATAGCCAATGGATTTTGCTGAGGAGATGCCACCTCACTCCACAGAGTTGTGGGTCACACAGACAATAAGCTGTCAAAGGAGAGGGGGCCATATGGAGGTGAAATTTTGTCCTGTCTGGTGGACAAAGATCCACCGGGCCCTTAGGCAGGGACAAGACATATTACTACCATATCAGGTAGCAAACAAGAAAACATGATACCTTCTATTTCTCTTTGGCTATTCTTCATGAAGGAAAAAAGCAAACTTCAGTCAACTGCAATTGTATTGAATCGGGTATTTTCTCAAACTCACATGTCATGAACTCTACAATTTTTTGCAAGAACAAAGACTCCAAACTGAGCCAGATTCACTGCTAAATGGGAAAGGTAGAGAGATGTGGAAGAGAACATAGTTCTGGCCTGATAATTTTGTCAGGACTACATAACAGGTTCGGAAAAAAAGAGCCATGAACATTCACCTTCAGTCAGTAAAATGACCTTCTGTTACCCTTTAAACAGCCTGTTAGTACTTATCATGGCAACAGTTTTATCCAAACCTATTTCTGCAAGTCAAAAAATATTATAATAAAGAATTGCTTTGGGGGCATGGGGGCACAGCTGGGTCTGAAACCCAGCTAAATTGTTGTGACCCCTGTGGCTTCCAATTTGGCCTTCACATAAGATGTACAGCTGGGGAAAAAGGAGTGGGAGATGATGACCTTTTAGTCCCATTATGAACCAGATCTAAAATCTGCAGAGGTCAACAGAAGGATTCCTGGTATTTTGCATTCTCCAGCTGTGGTTCAAAGCTTGTTGACTTTTTCTAATTTGTTACATGTGAAATTGGACTTACAGACAGAATGCTAGGAACACACTTAGCGGCTTTTTCCCAACTGCCCCTGATATTTCATGACTAATTACAAGGTAGTCTATTTCACCATTTCCACTTTGAGTGAAAAAATATTAAAGTGCATGCTTTAAAATAGCTTAAAACTTGCAGTTAGTCAGCATCCATTCAGAATCTTGATGCCCACATCTATCGGAGACAGTCATGAAGCTATAGCATTGGTATTTCCTTGAGTTCTGTTAAATGGGAGACCAGCAGCAGCAGCTGCTTAAACTGCACCTCTGTTAAGCTTGGACTGCAGACTAAAATCTCTATCTCTTCTTAACTTTTCACTGTTGAGGAGAGGGTTACAAAAACTGAAGAGGCTTGAGAATTCGTCCAAGGTACCAAAGGCAACCCCAAAATACCCCTTTATCATAGGCCTTTGCTTAAGTGCTCAGCAAGTCTGTGTCTCGTTTTATTAGCATATGCAGAAGAGCATAGCTACTGGTACATGCACTGTGTTAGGGCACATTAACATTTTGCATACAGATTCTGTTTTGCTCATATACAGACAGAGAACGTGCAAGGGAATTAGATAGCATGATTCTTCTCTGCTGCTTAAGCCCACCACCAACAAAAAGCCCACTGGCATAATATCACGGATACTAATGTGAATGTTACTGTCTGGAGATTCAGATATTCACTATTACAACCACCTGTCCCAGACCAGTTAAAAGTCAAACAGGAGGACTGCTGCTCACAGCTTTCTGGTACTATTAAGACCATGAACTGAATTACTGGGATAAGCATCTGAATCAGGAACAGATATCAAAGAACACACCATTTAATCAAGTCTCACAGGGAGGAATGGCTGCCTTCAGAACATTTCCTTCCACAAAAAGCATGAGTAATGCAGCAGGGAGGAAAAACAAAGAACAGACAGCAACCTCAGACTCTCTAAATGGGGGCACTGTGTTGTCATTAATGACTAACACCAGAAAGTGTCTAGAAAAACTGCAACAATAAGCATAAGGGAAACTGAAGCAATAACATCACACTTTCACAGTTATAAAATCTCTCTGACATGCTTGGCAAGGAAGTGTAGCGTGAAGGGGCTAGTATATGCAGGGTGTAGTAGCAGCAGAAAAAGAATGAAAAAAAGCCTCTCTGTTCGTTGATTAATCACAGGCATGTCCTTGAGTTCCCTTCAAACGTTTGACCATGACAAAAAAAAAAAAAATACTATCCAATGAAAGACAATGACAACATCTTTTGAAAGCAAAATTCAACAAGGTGCCATCAAATTTGACAAATCTATGGCAATATACTGTATACTAGCCTACACAATTGTATGAAATTATGGTCAAAGTCAGTAGATGTCTCCCAGCATTTTAAAGACAGATGGAACTTGTGAAGAAATCCTGAGCACTCTTTGCAATACTCACCTCGTACTCATGATTTTTTCCCTGCAGCTGGTTTGTTGTAACTGGGAATGCATATTGAAGCAGCTGAAAGTCTCTGATAAAAAGAGAGATCTCAAATAAAACATTTGTACACTTAAAAACATGTAACAATTTTGGTACCTATGGATAAATAGTGACTTTTAACAGGACCAGTGTGCTTTTCTTTCATGGCACACTGCAATCATTTTCCTCTTTGGGATTCTGATTCTGCATTAAAAGAAAGCTGTTTTCCACATGAAGCCATATTTTGTAATGACTGTGCTTAAACCCCATAAGGTGGCCTTTGCTTGCAGCTCACAATTTTAGTTAACTGGTGTCTGTGTTGAAATGAACCCCAGGACAGGCACTCACTGTACACTCACAGACTGCTGCAGGTAGGGCAACACCTTATTTCTGTTTCCTGTAGTCAGGTAGGTGACCTGACACAAGGAATTTGGGAAAAATTATCAGGAATTTATGTGGTTTTGATGAGACTTTTTTTTCTTCCCTATTTCTTTTTTGTTACTTTTCTGTACTGCAGTTTGCTTGGCAAAGCATTTTCTGAAGTATGCCCTAAAATTTCTCTGAGCTATTGGGGAGTAATTTCCTCAGCCTAATCTCCTCCACAGGTCTGTAAAAGCTGTAGGATAAAAGGGGAACTGTGGCGATTTACCTACTAATTAGTTGCTCTTATTAAGAAGAGCGAGATAATTGATTTTAGGATGCACTACCCCTTATTAAGACCTAATTTAACTGTATATCAAAGACTAATTAAATGGCATTATTCCATCTCACTGATGAGTTTTGATGCTTGGTGAATAGATTTTGGTGGAAGACGAACACACGGTAATAGATTTCTAACTCACACAGATAACTATCAACTAAGAAGCTGAGCAAAGGGAATTTTGGATTATCTAAAACTAACACATTTATTGGTATTCCTTCACACTGATAGTTTGAAGCGAAAAAATAAAACATTTAAACACCTGCTGAGCATTACAGGGAAAGGAAAAGACAATGAAAAGGCTCTCACTGTAAACTGTTTATTTAAACATCTAGGTAATTATCTTAAGAGTGAAGAATTGCATTTGTGAAAAGGTTATATGTTTTCATAGCATATTTCTCTGTTTATTTCAAAGTGTTGTGTAGCTACAACAGACCAAGGTACCACAAATAATAAATATTATTTAGTTCTGCCATTTTTGCAAAGTGTTTAAAGAAAACAGACAGCATCTCTCTCCACCTTAAGAATTACTTGAATTTCTGAATATTTGGATACCTCGTGGCATTCCAAATTTATTTAGGCTGAAAATAAACCAGAATAAAGAGATGGGATTATATACCTCCAGTTCTTCCAAACAGTCTGCAAATTAAAATAAGCATAAAGTAAGAAAAAATTAAGTTGCTTTTGAGCAAAGGAATTGCAAGGACTGAGTTTACTAATAAATACTGAGGTTTTTGATCCTTCACTCTTCATTTAAATGAACTCATACGTCCTAAAATAATTCCTTTAACAACCCAGCGGCTGGTTTAATAAAAAACAACTTACAGTAAATTTGTGTGTGTAAAGGAAATCAATTCAAAGCTTTAATCCCATCAATCTACCCCCTAAATAAAATGTTTTGTCCTCTAGACAGAATTGGTCTGACAATACAAACTCATTGTTCTATTTAATCTGTTAGGTCATGGCCCCAGAGATTATGATGAGCTGACTTGCGAAGCCCCAGTGCACTGCAATACGATGTCTCGGATAAATCACGAGATCCTCACACAGACACACAAATGTACGTCATTACAACTCTTGTTTCTAACAGTTTCTAACAGATAATTTTCACACAGGAGCATCAGTCATATGTCATGTTTTCATTAATTTTTGGCCAAGATATAACTGTAGAGCAGCAATAATTTAGAGCTTTTAGACATCTAAATGAATACCAACCTATACTGACTGAAACTGAAATGCTTCAGGTATAATGTTTGTTCTGTATTACCTGAAGGATATTTACACATTAACTATTCTTTTACTAATGCAAATAGAAACAGTAGCGCTGTAAAGGGAACAAATAGTTATTACATCATTAGCACATATATTTGTAAATAGGTAAGTGAGCAAACTATTTGTGTAAACAATCCCTAAAGAATATGAGGTGTGACCAACCTTGCAGTTAAACTACATGTAGGAGATGTTGGAGAAAAGTTTTACAATGTGGAGTATACTCTTCACTTTTAAAAAGGGATGAGGTTTTTACACATGAAGAGAATTGTATCAAAATAACTTAAATGTCACTAGAGGAAACATTCAGCTTATAAAAACTGAGAAGTCAAAAGCAAATAATTTTAAATATTACAGGAGAATGTAATGCTTTTCCTTCTTCTTTAGGACACATGTCCTTTCCAGAAAGCTGATGGCTGGACTTAGAAATACCAGTGTCTATGCCCTCCTATATGCATGCATATTCATAAATGCACATCCACACCGTATGAAAGATGTTCATAACTGAAGTTGCTGTGCCACTAAGCATCATTTTATTTACGTTTTTGCCTAGCACTCAGTCTCACTGTCACACATACTTGCTAAAACTGTAGGTGAAGAATTGGTTCCTTCAGCAATTTGGAGTCAAAATGCAGATGTTGTACAGCTACTAATCCAACTTCAGAAGCAAAACAACGTTGCTGCAAGTTCATTCCTCAAAATATTCCCTATCCATCTTTTCACCCGAGTTTTCATTAAAAATTAGCAGATTATCTTCCAGAATAAGTTTCTGCCTTAACTTTAAAAAAAGAAAATGACAGAACTATGGCACTTCCACACAACTCCCCATCTCCCTGTTTTGTTTATTTGCAGTTTTCCCTTTCAAGATTTTTACTAGCTTTTTCTGATTAACACCTTGAGAAATTACAGTGGCATTATAGTTCTTTCATATTCTACCTCAGGCCTCTTTATAATTAAAACACAGACTAGTATTAAGTGAATGCAACCTTTGATCTATCCATAAAGTTCCTGTACTGCTGACATGAAAAGATACTTTGCTATTGCACAAGAAAACATTATAAGGAGAAAAGTAAGCAGTTAGGAGCCTCCACATTTATCATCTTAATAGAGTATGTGTTATAATAACCATATTTTAATATATATATTATAAACATACATATATAGAGACACACTTATGTGTGTGTGTATATATATATAAAAATATAAAATAATCATTACAGACTGGATTCACAGAATCACAGAATGTTAGGAGTTGGAAGGTACCTTGAAAGAACATCTAGTCCAACCCCCCTGGCAAAGCAGAATCATCTAGACTAAACTGCACAGGAACACATCCAGGAGGGTTTTGAATATCTCCAGAGAAGGAGACTCCACAGCCACTCTGGGCAGTCACAGAGAGATTCTCAACAACTTTTTTTGAGAAGTCCACTGGCAAAATAGCAGAAACTATTATCAATGCTCAATACCCAGTTATATCAGCAGCCCCCTTTCCATTTTCTTAAAGATGTTGGCATAAGGATGGATTTGGCATTAAATACAAAGATGTTATAATGAAGAGAAGAACAACTATTTAATTTCCATTTTCACTACACTCTGATGAACAGGTTAATCATACAGGGAAGTAAAAAAATCAACTTGGATTTTTTGGTTTTTTTACTCACAGAGCAACAGAAACATAAGGCAGCGAAATAAAAAGTAAAACCACACCAACCTTTTTCCCCCCCCTTCAATTACCATTTACAAAAAGGAAAATCTGTCAGTATTAAGTAGCCAAACTTTAAGAACTATTAAAAAGAATAAAACAAATACATAAATCAAAAAAGAAATAAAATAAAAAAGAATAAACATAACCAGGTCATATATTACTGAAGAAAGAACCAATGCCAGAACATGCTAAAGAGCAAAACAAATAAAGCTCTAGCTCTCTCACCCAGAAACAGGGATTCAAGACTGACAGATATGCTTATCGAAACCTGAACATTCTACTCTGGCTGCAAGTTAGGATTGCACAGAGTGTTTGCCTCTTTACGACGAGCAGTAACTAATTAACACAGTCAGGAGAGTTTTAGCCTCCTTTCAGATCTCTTGCCCACCATGCTAGGAATCAATTTTCTTCTATTCCCTTCTATCCTCATTGAAAACTCTGCTATTAATTTGGAGGTGCAGGCATAATACTAACTTTCTTGTGTATTTTTCATGTGATAGTTCTAGGAATGAGGTAAACAGTTTGTGAAGACTAAAATTTCCCTGTATTTGGGGTTGTGTTTTTTTTACTAGAAATGTAAGTAAGAGAAGCTCAGGAATCAAGTGCATTTGAATTTCTCCTGATCTCAAATGTTACTCAATGTATTGCAAAATCAAAGCACAGAAGACACTAGGGAGGGGGGAAAGGAAAAAAATAGGAAAAAATAGAGGAAAAAGGAAAGGAAAAAAAAAGAGGAAGAAGGAAAGAAAAATATAGAAGAAACAGATGGTTGCTTGATTCTTCAATTTCCATTTAAAATTCTTAACATTTTAATAAACATTCCTTTTTTGATAAAGATCAAATCAGACCAACACCAACACTTCTGTCAAATAAAAGATACACAGTATTTTTAATGCATAAAATTTTTCTTTGAAGGTTACGATAGCAAAATGCATGTCCAGAAATCAAGTTGGATGGAGACCCTTTATATGAGTTTCTCACCAGTGCTCTTTATAACTTTCCTGTCTAATTCAACTGGAGTTGCTTGATGTATTTAACATCACAGCCTAAGTGAGGTTATACAGGTCATAAAATATGACACTGACTACATATTGCAAAGATTCCTGCTAAAAATCACATCCAGCACACTTGAGAAGGCTTATAACAACCCTGAAAGACAAAGAACATAGCCAAAAATTGATCTAGCATTCATTTAAGTATTAAACAAATAGCTCAGGATTCATGGTATTTTGTTCTCTCTCCTGTATAAGAAAGGAATAGAATTTACAGAGTGATACAAAGTTTTCTCATAAATAATACTGTGGCTATGTCAACACTTGTGCAATGGCCCATGAAAAACTTCAGGAAATTAATCCACCAGCTGATGAATTTTATATAAACAAGTATTCTGGATGGCTACCAACAATGTATGGTAATAAGTTAGCTATAATTAGTAATAGAAGCCTTAAAATAACTGCATCCTCCTGAGTTTGCTGTATTCTGGAAATGATAAAATCAGTTTTTCCCAGTGTAACTAAAATGGTAATTGAAAGCTGATTTAGGATCAAAGACAATGTCAAGGTTACAAATATTTGTAGCTGGCTATGAAGTATGCTCATCAAAATTTCTTTGTAGTTCATGCCTAGCACCATTGGTAGTACTCTTGCAGGAGCTAAACAGAAATAAGGTATTTTCTCAAAGACTTATATGCAGGAAAAAAATGAAAAGTAAAAAAAAAAAAACAAGCCTTGGTGACGGTGGGAAAACTGCACAATGTAAGTGCTATTGGCTGGAGATAATTATAAAATGGCCTATTTGGCATAGCTGGAAAAAAACCCCTCACCAAATAAAAGAAACAACGCTAATACCACTGATGAGTACATACTGATGGCCATTCAGAAATCAAAATTACTCAGTTTTGCTTTTTCTTCAGGACTGGCAAAATCCTGGTTTATAATCTCTCTCAGTACTTGCACTTGTATTTAAATTACTTTCTTCTACTCTACAATAGTTTCCAAAACAATATACTTAAAGGTTTTCAAGCGATTTCATATCTGTGCAACTTTTTGAAGAGTTCTTTTACGCATCATAGAAGGCAGTAAAACAAGACAAAAGCACTTAAAACTTCTAGAGACAAAAGAAAATGTCTACCCAGTTCTTCCTCAGGTAAGCTGGTCACATTTAGGGATATTATAGATGCAAACAAAGAATTTCCCTGTGGAACAAGATCCGAAGTAACTATTTCCTGTAAACCATCAGCCCTTCAGTTACTTGAATCTCAAGAAAGAAATGTGCCTTTAAATGGCTTAAACATACCTTACATTTTCCTTAAGTGTAATTACCATCTCATGAGAAACTGCATTAACACACCTAGTCAATAAGCAAAAAAAATCCCTGTACATCACTACTACGTATTCACGTGCAGTTGTTTGGGGTGTATCTTCTGCTTTGCACTTGCTTTTAGCACTCATTATTTGAAAATTACAAGTAGAACTCTTTATTTGAAATTGTTGTCATCTTGAGCAGTCTGACCACTTCATTTTCAGGAACTGGTCAGATTCATTGGAGGAATAAATAAAATTAATACAATTTAAGGGATGACCAACATTTAGCACTGTCCTTTTGAGTAACTATGTTTCTCTAGGTTTATGACCATATCTTCCCTGAAAAGTGGGTTAATTTCCTCTAAACTCACTTCTACTAACCTTTCCAGAATAATCACTGTCTACATTTCAGTCTTCTAACACAACATGGCTGTGCCATGTACCTGGCAGTTTTACATAACCTGCACTTATGAGCAAACCTGTGATCAAATATAACTATCAAGCTTTTTTCCCAAAACCCAAACAGTGAAATTATGGGAGTAGCATTGTTATGTGTTACTATATTGAGTCTCAAAACTTAGAAATGGGTCTTTCAGTACACGTCTGACTTGAAACAGGAAAGGGAAGCTACAGACATACAACCCTTCACATCACCAGTTTGTATGTGCCATAATCTTTCGCTGACAAGATCTTTTCAGTTGTGAAAAAGAGCCATACTATAAAAGACCACTAAACACCTAGAGAAATAAATATGTATTTTTAAAAAGTGCTAGGGTAGCACATAAGAACAAAGAACCCTCCTCAGTAATTCCTTACAACAATGAAGTACACAACAGTGATACATGGTTAGCAATTTACCACCTTGCTTCATCCTAATCTAAACAATAGAGTAATAGTACTCAGTACAAGTACTCTAAAAGACTCATGATTGAGTTCTACATCTTTAATTTTCAACAAGAAGCCAAACCACTGTGAATAACATACCCATTTTATTTTCCCAAATAATAAGACTTCCCCATAAAAAAAAGCCCAAGAAGAGGGAAGCAGGCTGCTGCAAGAGTGTCAGTAGGAATCTAAAAAAATCCCCTGACTACAGCCTGTGCCGTAATACAATAGATATTGTTTATTCTGCAAAGCACAAAACTAGCCACAGAGCTCAGGAAGCAGATCAATAAGGACCTTACAGTCATCATGACATCCTCTATTCTCAAAAAAAAAAAATCACACTTAGTGATTTAGGTGTGTATATATATATATATATATATATAGACACACACTTGGCTTTAAGGGCAGCAACAAGAGTTGCAAGTGTAGATACATATACCCATGCATATATATATATATATATATATGGGGATATATAAATGAATACTCAGATGCATTTGCATGTATACATACAGACACAGTCTTGGGGATTTGAATGTACAAACATACCACCAGAGAGCTCAAAAGTAACCATTACATGGGAAAATCTTTTGAAACTCATGCAGGCAGCGACCTGATAGACAACCACACTGCAATGGACTGAGAGTTACCTCGGAAAAAAGGGCACAAGCTCATTAGCATGATGAGTTACACAATGAACACCAGAAATATTCTTAATGGAGACTTAAACTAAATAGTTAAGCAGATGAGGCAAAAAATAAGGAGGACAGAGATAATAATAATAATAATATCAGATGACTGCAAAACAACAGGAAAAGAGATCACAGGCAAAGATATGAAACTGCAAAATTTGGACAATAGCATGGAAAGCGGATGTACAATTGAAAAAATTAACCAAAAATAACCAGAACAAAGACTTGAATGGATATTTAACCAAAAAGCCTAAAGGAAGCTGGTGCTGAGAGGAATAACGCCGACTATAGAATTCACAAGATTTTTGGATGAGCAAGAAACATTTTTCAGAGATACTGTTTGCAATGCGCCTGCTGTCACTTGTAACCATTACCTTAGAGGAGACTTTCAGCGGGGGATAAACTCCAAAAACACTTCACACAGAGGTGTTTGGATTTCTCTGTTGAATCTGAAAAACAGAAAATCACTAGTTAAAGCCATCAGCTTATGACACAGAGGTAGCACTGGCAAAAGTGATAGAAAATATCCATATAAGAAATCTGCCCACTGAACAGAGAATGTGCCAAGGAGAGAGGTGGATTAGTGGGTTTATCTCAGAAGTGACAGATTTCTGCCATGCTGGAGTGGGTGATGGAGGGACTTACATGATCAAGAAGAACCTGTGGTTCACCAATAGCCAAGGGTTTTCATTTGATCTAAACTCTGTTGCAAAATCCTGAGATTAACCCCACACACAGCCACTTTTCCCTTTTGAATTTCAGGAAGATTTCTTTCAGGAAGGTTGAACAACATTGGAAATATATCTAAACAATGTAACCACAAGGACAGGTTAGAAAAGAGTAACAGGGACATATTTAACCTTCCTCTACACCCCTCACCCACCCAAGGAGTAAAAAGCAGCTTTGGGTGGCAACAAATTTTGTTCCATATGCAGCTGGAAGGTGGCACATTCTTTTCATTTATCGTTTAAAGACAGATCATTGGGAAGTCATTACACTGCAGAGATGGTGTATACTTGTGATGCAACTGAGCACTTTACCATGCAAATATTGCAGACAATAAACCAGAAAATGGTTTGCAGCATTGGACTAGTCCTTTTCCTATGTTATGGTGTCAGGTTTAATCTGGTCAGCACAGATAAAGATTTCCCAAAACTCAGACTTTGGTAGACTGGAAAATATTTCATTTACTACTGCCAAACTTTAAAATTAGGTAAGTTTGACCCCTAACTTGTATTCTAGCTAGCTTGTGGTTATGATCTGAACCCCTATCTCTATCTGACAGGGTTACAAACATGTAAAGGAACTTCTATCAGATTATAAAGAAGCAGTAGGTAAGTGGAAAAGCAGGCAATCTACCTTAATGGACATGCCTAAATTCACAGGTCAGTAGAGGCTGTACTGCTTTTAAGTCAGCACCAACGCTCTGACAATATTTTTAAGCTGCTTCTTGCAACATCAGCTGCAACAAGATCACTATGGGTGACAGACTTGCTGCAGGCTAAATTCAAGGAATATGCAGAGATCCTGTAACGGTTACAGATACTTCAATACATCATCTCTGTTTTGGCAGGGGATAATATTAGCACTATTGAGATAAGGATACAGTAGTGCTGTTTTAAAATATCTGTATCCTGCCTGCTGGGCTGTGATAAACAGTTGTGTGTTTCACACATTAGGTATGAGCATTAATGGTATGCATGCAGGCACTTAAAAGCAAGAGAAAACACAAATCATCATGCAAGTTTGGTCAAACTCATGTGCGCTGGTAGTAGGAGCAATTCTGCATATGCAATCTTGTATTGCTTAACTTCTAATCTCACTTCATAATCTTAAAAGGTCAACTCAACTGTAACTGGGTTCAGGTTCTGATTAGAAACTATGATAAAAATACGAAGAGAAGGGGCAGAGAGCAAAAAATCACCACAAGAGTACTGCCAAGTGAAGACTGCATAGCTACATGTACTCTCTGACAAAAGAGGGCCAGGCAGAAATACTCCATAAAAATATGAATACCACACTTTTATTTTACCTAAAAGATCAAAATGGCACAATACCAATTTGAAGAGATGTTTTTGTTTCTAATAAACTGCAAAGAATTCTCATCTCCTACCAAAGGCACTTTTGTTTCAGTGACTTCTTGGAGAGAGGAGAATACTCAACAACTGCTTAAGACTGAAAAAAGCTAGGAAAAAATATCTGCAGTCAAAATGGTTTTGCTACGCCCACAGCTAAAGAGGTTTACAAAACTCCACCATGCTGTATGTTGCACTCATTTCCACAATAAATCATTAGTTTTCTTTCTCCTTACTACATTTGTTCACTCTGTTACATTGTGTTATACTACCTCCAAATTTTCCAAGTGCTCTTCTCTCCTTTCCAAATGAGCAACTTATTTAGATTTGGTTTATATATATATATATAAAAAATATATCTATATTTATACATATAAAGCACCTATCACCATATTGATAAACATTCTTTGGAACCACTCTGACGGCAGAGGTGAGAACAGGATTTGTCAGTCCAAATGCACAGGTCAAATCTTATCAGAGTTCTGAGGCTTTAGGATTTGTTTCAAACATAAAAGGAACAACTGTGAAACTTCTCCAATGAATTAAGCTTCTGGAATTCTTGCTCCCCGGTCAAAGAGTTGCAGCTCAAGTGACTTTGGAATAGTAATTCTTTAGGAACAGCGATAATAGGTTCTCATGGAATTGCTGTCATGGAGCGTTGCTCCTATCACTTCATGTCAGCAGAACTGCTTAAAAAGAAAATGGAAAGAACATTTCCTTCAGAGTACTCTACCAAAAAAACCCCAAACCAACCAAACAAAAGAAACCCTACCTGAAAGTAATTTCCTTTTCTACAGTATGCCTTAACATAATCATAAACACTTAAGGCATCATTCCCCTCGCATCTCCATTATTAATCTCTTAAAGCTGAGTTATGAAAAACATAAAACATTAATGAATCATGCACTAATAATTATTGTCCGATATGCCCGATATGGCTTGTGAGAAGGTTTGTGTTCGTAAGGAAGATAAGTTTCCATTTACCAGAAGATATTAAAAAAACCCAATCAAACCAAAACAACACACCCTGTCAATATTATTTCCATCAACGGCATTTTCATAAATTAATGAAAAATTAATGAAGCAGACAAAACGTAGTAATCTGGTTAAATATTAATTTTATACTTCCCAATTTTTTTAAGAGCATGTCTGCTGCGGAACTTTGAGCAGTCTTTATTGACAGCATCAGAGCCCCACTCTACTCTCCTCCTCAGACCAGGTTTCTGTACTCGCAGAAAAGCAAAGTGATCCTGCTCATCCTGGTGGAGACCAGCTATGGCCCCAGCCATCCCACTCCACAGCTGGTGACCAGAAACAGCTACGTCATGGCACCAACAATTCCTACATCTGCTTGCATCCCTGGACTGGCACCTCACAGCCAGCTAAACAGCTGCCTTCATGGCAAATAGTTCCTCAATTCACATGTCAAGGAATCACAGAATGGTAGAGGTTGGGAGGGATCTCTGGAGATCGTCTCATGCTCCCATGGACATCAATGAAATGCAACCCAAGTACTCATCGGCCTCAGAGAGAGTTAAAAACACACCCCTAAAGGAGACAGATGAGAGAATCTTCAACCACAGCTGAAATGTCTGTCCTCTGGACTTTTAGAATTTAAACTTTCTAGTGGGTGGTTTGTTCCATTAGAGCAACAGGGTAAATTTATGAGCTTTTAAGATCAAATGCATAATAGTATTTTTATAAACTGGCCACTGCATTCAGATTAGAGGAATGCAGCTTGGTTTTCAATTTCTGCTTCTTGCCTAAACATGAGGACTGCTGCTCTTTAATTGTAAGGTTTGTACTCTGTGAACAGTGATCCTACCAGGAAGATTTTTTTTTCAGAAAACTTAGGTATACCCTAACCAGAATTTTTAGACCACACTTGAAAAATAAGCAAACCTCTTCTAGTTTTTATTGCTGTCCTGTTCTAATAGAGTTAAAATCAGAGAGATTTACAGAGCTTAATTTTTGTCCACTGTTACACATACACAAGTAAGAGGCTGTATTTTCAATTTAGTAGAGGAAACCAACCCTATACACTGAGGTAGAAGCAGAAACACTTTGAAGTATCTTTCTGACATCTAAAGTACCTCAAAATTTAAGGATTTTTAAGAGACAGATCTGGAGATACAAAGATTTTTTTATGTATTTTGATTTTATCACCTAATTTTACCATCTGATTTGAAAATATTGTCTTAGCACTTAGCCACAATTTCAATGGCCAAGTGCTATGACACTTTCTTTTGCGTGTCCTCACCAGGCCAGCGAGTAACTGAGTGCAGCTAGGAGCTCATCTAACGGATCTGAAGTCAGCAAGGAGCAGGCCCAGGATACCTGAACATGTTAGCCAACTAAGAAATGTATCCCATAGAGAGCAGAATGGATACAGACCATGTTATTTCTGACTTAAATTTTTCAGTGTGCCATCAAGAAATGCAAGTTTTATCTTCTGATATCTAGTGAAAAACTGAAACATTTTAAAATTAGCTATAGCTATATCCAAAGGCAATTGCATCTGGGGCAACCCATTTGTGCTTGCACTCTGGACCATTCAGGAAAAAAGTTGCAGAAGGGCGGTTTAAAACAGAACTAGCCTGTCTGACAACAAGAAAATTTCCAATAAATGCAATTTCTAACAGGGTTTCATTAACAGAAACTCTGCGCTCAGTCAAAATTAGGGTCCTGAAACCTCTATGTACATTTGTCTAGAGAAGAATGGCATGGTGGTTTGAGCAAAAATAACCTGGAAGTCCAGGTCTGAGCATTCTAATTCAATCTCTGTCACCAACTGTCTGGGTGATCATGAGCTAGTCAGAAAGCGTTGGCATCAATTCCTTCATCTGTATAATGGCAATGATATCTAACTCAGAGGGACGCTGTGAGGATTAATTAGTTAATGTTGGTAAGTGCTTTGAAGATGAAGAGAGCTACAGAAGAGATAATCAGTTTTACAGTCTCTAAAAGCTTTTACCATGTCTGCAGAATTATTTTGGAGTACCATATGAATATTATCTGAGAGAATCTGTCATTTATCATGTATATCCAGAAAAGGGGGGTGGGAGGAAAAGAGAGGGGAGAAAAAGCACGTATGCAAGTGTTTCAGCGTTAAATCACGTATCCTGTTCTAAAATCTTTAGAGATGTTTCAAGAATTCATTTCCATGCACTTGTAACCACACAGGCTATGATGCTTTGAGTGTGTCCTTTATCCAGGGACAAACTCTGTGGCAGATTCCAAGAGTGAGATGGAGCCCAGGCCAGAGCCCAGGTTCAAACAGTGCAAAGCTCAAACACCTTTAGTAAAACTACCTCTGCATTGCTACCATTTTCTTCAGAAAACAAGTGCCAAGGGTCTTTGTGGACTTTGTTCTTTGCGTCCTACTTTGAAATTCTGAAGCCGCAGAGATTTTAAGGATTCTTTCCTATGCATCAGGACACTCCAGCTTTTTGGCAGAGTATGCATTAAAAAGGACTAAGAGATAACATTCCATTCTCTGAAGAAATGTCTTCAAGGCAGAATACATATATTTACCTTTGGCAGATTTACTTTGGTTTACCTAGAAAGCCTTCTACATGTATATCCCAGCTGTATTTCCTCCCTCAATTGATTTTTATTCCCAGTAATGAAAGTGGAATTTTATCATGAAATAGTCAGAGTCCTCCTAAGTCACCAAGACACAGAAGAGGAAATGGCTGAAAAATTTCAGGATTTTTCAGAAAAAAAAAAAAGTCTGTAGTAACTCTATCTTACTCAAATATTTTCATATCCCAGATAAGAACATATTTCCTTTTTCAATTTTAAGTAGAGCAGTTTTCACGAATGATTGGAAGCATTAAACTTTAGAAGAATGTCAATCTGTACACATTCAACTACTTCACAGCTTGTGTGTTCTTCTGGACAAATTGCTTCCAGGTATCATAATTAGGGACAATATTTTGATTAACAACATCTCCCTGGATACACATTTTTCAAATGACCATCAGAAAAAGAAAAAAAATAAAAGATTTATTCTGAAAGAGGCTCTTTATATAGAGCCCAACATGACTTCAGTAGATAACAGATAATTTATAGTGCAAAGGTTAAGATGTATAGCTGCGCTTTATTACCAGCTAAGCACAATAGTGACTGGCACTAGCCACTGCCAGAAAAGAACGCATACAATTTCTTCAACAGTCAAACTTCAAAAGTTCATTAAGCCTTATTTTCCTCTTTAAAATTAATGTCCAGTGGCAGTCTTGGTGATTATCAGTAGTTAGAATACCATTAACACACTATCAGACAATCCGCATTCAACATTACTCTGCAATGAAATACATTTTACTGTTGCTTATAATCATTACATTTTGCTCACAGCCCTTCTTCCTTATGTCAAATTCGACATTGACAGGGTTGAAGGAAAAGAAAGTAAATACTTCAGCTCACTCCTTTCTTAAGCCCTTTGTGCTTCACATAGCAGTAATGATTATTTATGGGCCCTCTCTGCTCCCAAAGATGCTACCCACTAATCTCCCACCCCATTTAATATCATAAAGCTTCAGTGCTGTTTTGTGAAAGGAGATGGAATGTCTTGAGTTAGATGTATCCTTTTAGAGAGGAAGACACGTCAAGATTTAAAGTTACACATCTAGAAAAGACATTCTGGATAACTGAGACTATTGCGATTAGCCCCATTGTTATATGTGGTGTAAACTGACACAGAATAACTCTGTTCTGCTGGCCTCATTAAAGTATTCAAAGGAGACTCTGGATCCTCTGGTACACAGGACAGAACCCAGTTGAATTGTGGCCAGATGGTACCTTTTGGTTCTTTTACCAAATTTTTCCTTCAGGTTAAATAGTTATTTTCCCTTTTCCACTATTTATTCTCAATGCATTTATAACAAGTAGTTATAAATTCAGATCCTTTCTCATGCTGGCCCAATGATTAAAGGCCTTTTAGACTTATTCGCATGACAGGTTACCCATTATCCTAATTATCATTGTACAGTATGTGACCCATCCTCCCCCCACCCCCACCATTTATTTAACATGGAAAAACATATTTTAAACACTATGCTCCAATGCAAGGTCATTTTAACACTTCCCTGCCTATAGCAAATATTTTACTAATTGCCCTTTATGGGCAAGTGGCACTCATTGCTAGCAGTCACCCTCAGAGCAAACTCTACACCAAGCTGTCATGTTGTATGACCAGCTGATGAGCTCCAAACTCACAGAAGAGAAACCTTCTGACTCCTTGATTTCACATCATGTACCTCATACTACTGGATTTAAGTTCTCTGTCTGTGACTGCTGCCCTCAAAGTCATTCAACTGTCCTGTACCAGCAAACATCACCTACGCTGGTGTGTTTGGCACCTGTCACAGAGGAGCAAAACATGTTCTTAAACAACTTGATCCTACTGCTTCCAGTACCATTTTCTGTCCAAATTCTAGCCAATTACTACCTCAGCTCACACTTCTCAGATGAAGATCTTACCTCACACGCCTATCTGCAGGTGACCTCCCACCATACAGCAGCTGTGCCGGGGCCATGGCCCAAGGCCTGCCAGCACCTCTCTGGGGAGAGGCCGGTTCCAGCCAGCCCCACCATAGCATACAGCTGAACCCTCAGCCAGGCTGGTGGAACCACCTAAAATCATGATCAAAAAGGGCAAAACTGTACCCGGCAGAGAGGAGAAAAGTGTGAGAAACTGCCCTACTAAGGAGGAAGAGAGGAGGTTCTTGGGGGCGCCTCAGCAGACCCCTTGTGGCCTGGGCAGAGACCAGGCAGGGGCTTCCCTGCAGCCCCGGAGAGGACCCTGCTGGGACAGGAAAAGGGAGCTTTCATTCTGCTACAGCTGGACCCTTTCTCCCTGGATTGTGCCTTTTGTCTTTCGCACTACAGAGCCTGTTAGTAGTCATTGCTAATTTGATAAATATATAAACAAATTTTGAGGCCTCCTGTATTTTAAAACACTAGAAGTTTTCAGCGCAGTTCAGCTTCACAATTTCAGATACGTTCCTATGTGTGCAGAGATAAATACTTAATGCCGGTATCGGTTACAACAATAGCAACACCATCCGTGTTCAGTTGCAATGTTAGAAATTTCTTCATTATTATTTCTTAAGCGTTGTTTTAGAAAGAAACTGAACGACTTAGAATTACCATATGCATCAAGACTCAGTGACACCTATGATTTTTTTTTTCCCTTTCTCAAGAGTAAATTCCTCAAAAAATTCTCAAAGAGGATCTGAGACCATTATTTCATATGCTGCGTTGCCTCCCACTTCCAAATGCATGATTCCTGCTGAGTATCCAAAACCTGCCCAGACAATTTACATACATCAAAATGCATAGGACATGGTAGACCAACTGCATAAACATGAACCATTAATTTCACATTGCTACATATTAACCAATACTAGAACAAACAAACAAACAATTGCTAAGTGCTGGTAAAACTGCTGCACGTTGTTTCTAGCCCTCAAGGAGTGCTGGTGTGAGCTCGCAGAGCTCCTGCTTGTACCTGAGTTTTCCGGGGAGTATCTGACCCCGAGAGCACACAATCTCGATAGAATGAGAAGCACCCAACTTGCCGACATAGGTCTGTCAGTCATTATGCTGCCCCCCCCACCACAACATTCATGAATCCTATGTGTAGACGTGAAAGTTAGTTACATATTTCATCTAATTCATCAGAATTCAGGGAGTCAATAAAAGGGCAAATATAATTCTAAAATAATCACTCTCTCTGATCTCTCACTCTTCATGATCAAGGAGCAACATACCCTCATTCTGGGGAATTAGCAACTGGACATCCTTACAGATATTTCCATTCTATTCCAGCTGCACCAACTATACTTCTCACACAATCAAGTTTCAAAAATAACAGTGTGTATCTTAAATTGCCTAGCTGATTAACATCATTAGAGCAAATACCAATCACACATACTAAACTAAGTACAGACTCAGAAAAATTTCCGTGGTTTTGCATTCATATTGGACTTGATGAACGGTTTGTTTGCCGAATTCACTTAATCCTTCTAAGGCCAGCTAAAATGTTAGAGAATAATTTGGGTACTACCTTCCGGTACTACCTACAGGTTTGCATACTGCAGAGGTGTAACAGAAGGCTGGGAAGAAAGACTGTTACACATATTGCTTCTTAACAAAGGCAAAAACTACCCTTTTGCACCCTCTTTCTTCTTTAAGAGTGAGGTTTTAGCACTCTTCTCCTTTGTCTTCTTTAGCTTCAAACATTTTATAACACAACTCCTACTATATTGCCTGTGTTCAGATCAGAAAGATCAGAAATCAGCTGGATTTGCCTCTTTTAAGAGATACCCAGAACCACAGGTGTAAATGGCTAGCCAGCTAAATTTGGTTTTCCCAAACCAGATTTATGTTTTGTCACCTTTCTCTACAGAAACAGTAAAGTCCTGTGACCAGATTATCTAGTTGCTGTTACCAGGAAGAAAGCAGGCAAAATACCTATATTCTGTCTGAACTCTAGGAAAGAGTCTGCACCCTCTCACACTCCAGACTTTCTGCTTGTCTATTTTCTTTCTCTCTCAGAGTGCATAAGAAACACGCAGGTCCCAATCTTTACTGAGACCTCCTTAGCACAAAGCCCCACCCAAGAGTGCCCCTCAGCCCTTATGGACAGTGGGGTGAAATTGGGAGGAAAGAAAGCAAAAGAGAGGAAAAGGTACACATCATAAAGCATGGCAAAATATATCGGCACATTCTTCCCACAGCAACTTTTGAAATAAGACAGAATGCATTTCGGATCGATTTCCTCTTCTCCTCATCTGCTTAATAACTGTATTTCTCAGAATTATATTTATCATCTTTCTTGCTTTAAGAATGCTCTCAGTAAAGAACTGTTTACAAGAGATGAACTAAGTACCAAATGAATTAGCTTTCTCTCTTCTTAATTTTGCAATATTCAGGTTTTTCAAAATACTTTCTAAACCACAGAGAAAATGTTTCTCCTCTACTAAATGCCAGAGTGTAAGAGAACGTGTGTCTGCGTTACTGTGACATAAAGATATTGCTGCTAAGCAGGCAGCTCAAGCACTGCTAAAATTAACACAGCAGCTACACAGAAATGCACTTTATCTGTTTAAAAAAAAACCCATAACAACAACAACCAAAAAAAAACCCCAGGGCAAATACTCAGGTAGTTGATTGTACTGAAGTGCAGGGGGTTAGGGACGGCAAACTAGCCACCCTGCATAATAACTGTGAGAATTGTCATTGCAGCAGTATAGACAGACACTATAATTACCTCAGTTTGGCATAATAACAATTACTGCAGGAAAAAGAGAGAAAGGGGAAGAAAGAAAACAAGAAGAAGGAAGATACTGTAAATTAATTAAATTTTGGTTTTTTCTATTTATAAATATTACCTTGCCTAATCAGAAAATAGAAATATCCTCCATCTCACTTCAGAACTACTAAGAAAATAACCAGCTCACAGCAACTACCCATTAGCGGCAGCCAGCTCTGCTGTAGCTAATTTAAAGAATCACAAGCACAGCAGTATGAAATCAAGAGAACTTAGGCCACTGAAAGTGCTTTAACTGTGTAAGAGCTCAGGTACCGTTAGTTTTACTTCTGTTGTGTATTCCAACTGTGAGACAGTAGTAAGAAAGACTGTTATAATGTAGCCCAAAGAAGTTTAATTAGAAACCCCATGTCTTTCCAGAATCGAGGAATTTTTTATTGCATTTCCAAATAGTTATGTAATTTAAAAAAAAAAAAAATCACTTTAGTTCCTTTCAAGTGATTTGATTTGTAGCACAGGAGAAAAAAAATACAGCAAGAGTTTTGATCTCCTGAATCACAATTGATTAAACCACAAAAATACCCTTTTTTTTTTTCAAACATTAAATAATTTTCTTTAGATAATTCAGTTCACAAATTTGGAAAAACATATTAGCAGCCATTAGAAGCAGAATAGGGAGGATAATTCAGTAAAAATTACAGGAACACAACTGAGTCTAAAGCTGCATTAAGTTTAAGCACACTCTGGCAGGGCTGTACACAGGAAGGCACTTTTGCTACTTCCAAGTTAAGCTGAGCTGGGCTATCATCTCTTAATGGTAGGTTGCTGACTTGAACAAGTTGTTGCCAACATCCATAGTCTCTGTCTCCTTTCTGAAATGTCTCCTTAGTGCTACTTTGTCTGCTGACCAGATTCTTCTGGCTCACTCCCCTCTTACCTACCCTAAAAATCACTACAGAAATGGTCGCTAACATCTTCCATTCCAGAAATGCATTCCTCCAGGTCCGAGCTCCTCTCACGATATGAAGATGCAATAGTGCAAAAACTACATAATAATACTGTACAGTGAGCAAAACCCATCCACTGACAGCCAAAATGCAAGCTTTAGGTGACAGTTCTTTAGGTGACAACATAAACCTACAGGAGAGATTTCGAAAGTCATTTCTGCTGGTTTGCAGAGATGATCAGCTCATCGGGTCAACCTGAATTTTTGTGATCGGCACGTGGAACTGAAATAAGGGGTGTGTGCAAGGTTGTGTGTGCACTCACAGCCTTCCCTGACACCCGAGCTGACATACAGAGACATGATCTGCCTTAGCACACTGGATTGCCATCAATCTGCCTTAACACGCTGATCACCATCGATCGTCCTGTTACATGATTTTCATCATTATTTTCATGAAGCAGGGTTAGTGCTGAGGGGAGAGGGTCATTCCCAAAATGCTGCCATGTGAAGAGGGCATGTTTCTCTCAAATATTTAGATCATTAAAGCATTTTCAGGAAATAATTACGTGGGCCTTGAGATCCTACCCCCAGCCATGCTCTGAGTAATGAAAAGTAGTGGCAAAAAGAAGATACTGGAAAGACAGCTCTGCTGCAGCCAAGTCAGACATTTCCATATGGCTATTGTATCTTCACATTATGCTGAACATCGGAAAGAATGTAGATCAGAGGTAGCTGAGATCAGGGGTGGACTGCTCAGAACAAAGTACCTCTGGTCCTGCACTGCCAGTGCTTTAGCCAATTAACAAAGTTCAAAATGAGCTGAACTTCACCACAAATCTTCTTTTTATTTATTACATCACATGATATTCCCAGTGGTTTAGAAGCCACAGATATCAGGCCAGTGTATCAAAAAATCAGGAGCTGCTTTATTTTAAGTCTTTTTATCAGGGCAACTTTTCACAAATTACTTCACAAACTTGGCACAAATAATCGTATCTAAAATTAAGCAGAAGTGCTTCAGAAAAACGTCTGTCATAGGGTATTAGGGAAAGAGGTTGGAGAATTTCCCCCAAAAGTCTCTGAAAGATCATTATGAGACACTGCTCTGACTTTGGCATAATAAATGCATGCTCCCCAACGAGGTGGCAGAGGGTTATTTGATTCAAATGCTGTATCAGTTGCTTAGTACTAATACCACAGACTGGAAATGAAAAACATCTAGCACTATCACCACTGAATAATTTATTCAGACCTTAATGTTGTCTGTATAATACATTACTCAAAACAGACTTGTTGCAGTGCCAGCATATATTGAAATATTCCCAATAGGAAACGATCATATAAATCTGACCTTGCTTTTTATAACAAGTCAATGTAAAGACAGGAAGGAGAATAATCTAAACACTATTTAACACCTTCAGCATCTGTTTGGAAACAAAAATGAAGACTAATGTTTTCCTAGATAACTCATTCTGCATTTTATCTTAATGAAGACAAAACAAGCAACAGAGCAACTGTTGAATGAAATTACAATAAAATATACATTTTTTTCAGACAAAAGGGCACAAAATCAGTTTTCATTTGGCTCTGTGACTATCCTGTACTTGAAAAGAATGTTACATATTCATTTCATTTATCATTTAAAGTCAGATAATCAGGAAGTCATTGTGGCCTACATTGGGCAGCTATTCGATTAGAGCGTAATTGAACACTCTGTAAGGCAGCCAAAGCTGACAGGTTGGGAATGCATAACATCCTTCCCACGATATTTTGAAGCAGGGGAAAACTGTAGGAAAATCACTGTCAATCAAAACCTGACAAGTGATTGAGAGAGCCTGGAATCTCTGCCACTTTGAAAACAGAGAGCCAACTTTATTTTGGAAGCAGCTGAGACATGTTGTGCTTTCTGTATTTATAAAATTATAAGGCATTGTTATATTAAAAGATGATAACTGAAACGAGCAGACTTCATTTGGCCCACTTTGTCATTTATCTGAGGCAACCCAGTAATCAAACGTGGAAATGAGAGGAAAGCTTAGACTCACGAGATCAATGTTTTAAACCTGGCTTTGAGATGTGCTGATCGCTGAGAACAGCTATTGACGATGCACACACACACACACACTCAGAGAAAGCCCACACATAGCTTGGAAAAAATTGGCCTTCCAGTTGTTCTGGAATTTGTATTTACATTACTGACGAGTATGGTAAAAGGCTTGCAATTAAAATGTTTTTATTAAGCGGCTTGAAACTGTGTTTCTAATTAGTGGCAATATAAGTTTTCTAATTAAAACTCTGTTTGTTTCCCAACATTATCAGTATATATTTCTGTGGAAACTTACAATTCCTGTGGTAAGCACCTATGCATTTTCTGGATATCTAAAATATGCCCACACATGTAGATCAGTAATGTGCACATCACTATTCTATGAAAGATCAGGGAAAGGCTTTACAGCTGCAGCTTTTACTTCCATAAATATTCTCCTAATAATAGGGCTAGCAGATGACATCTACTTCGATGAGAGAACAACTGACCACTGGAAGATTAGTCTAGTTTCTACTTGGTTGCCACGGTGGTTTTCTTTTTTGTTTACTTTCCCCCCCGCCCTGTTCCCAGAAAGCTAACTCTATATGCCCTGCACATAAAAGACTGAGCAAACTACAAGCAGGAAGCTCCTCATGTTATCCAGACAACACAATAACCTCTGATAACCACCATCTTAAATCATTCAGCCTATGCCACTAACAAAGCCTGGGAATATAATGGAGCCTTTCAGCGAGAGCTTTAAATCACTTGAGGTAATTCAAAACCCGAGGGGAGTTGTATCCCAGGCTAGGATAAATCCAGGCATCAGATGCCTTCCTTTAAAACAAAGGCGACATCTTGAGCTCTTTTGTGGGTATAGAGTCAGGACCTGGAGGGCAGAAAGGTACTGCTTCAGGCTGTACTCCGGTAATTCCCCAAATCACTTGAGGTGTACATTGAAATCAGCACATACGCGAAATTCATCATTTCCCTCCATAGAATTCATGTATCAAATGTACCACGGGCTGCATGTCGGCACGGAGGGTGTGCATCGGGAGGTCTGGCATCCTGGGAGAGCACCCTGTCCCAGTGAGGGACACCTCCAACGTGAAAGGAAAGGAAGGGAAAGCCAAAGGTGGAAAGTGAGGAAAGGAACTGCTTGGGATGGCAAAATTCACATCTGTATTCTCTCTAATTCTGCAACATTAAAATACTAACAAATACTAGCAACATGTTCTTCAGATTCTCTAGTTATTTCACAGATAGCACCTGATGTACAGAAGAAACAGTAAGATACCATATTTAGCCTTCAATATTAATTTATAATTATTTTAATATGTGTATGTATGCCAATTAACCTGTAAACTTGCAATTTTTCTAATCTAATATGAAAGTTATAAAATTACTACACTCTTTCCAAGCATTTACCTTTAGTTGACTTTCCTCACACTTTTTTTTTCTCTCCTTGCTGTCTGGCTTTTTGCCTTCTAATGCTAACGAGCACAAACAGGAGTAAATGCAGTGGAGCAGCGCTAAATTGCATTATTCTTCCAGAGGTCATCTCTCTCCTCTATTTAAGGAACAGCCTTGGGTTTGCACTCTGCCGCATTATCCCAGCTTTGCTACCTGATACTACAAATCTTCAGAGCTGCTGAGGATTACATCCAATGAGGAAAGCGTGGAGAAAATTAAATGAGGAAAACAAGAATTACTTGTCAGTCATTTCAACTTTTCATATGTTTTTGGTTCTACAGCCAAGTAAAAAAAGAATATGACTGAAATTTTAATATATTTTTTAGAGTGGGGATTGTACTATAACTAAATTTGATGCAAACACTTTAACATCCAAAGGCAGAAAGCATTTGTGCACAGACATTTGTTTTCCCACCGGAGAAAAGAGTTCAACTGAAAGAATATACTGACTTCTAAAAGAATCAGTCCTTTATTTTTTTAAAAGGTAAAATAAAAAGGACATAAAAATGATGATTAAAATAGCCTGAAGAGTATGAACAATAGTAATGTATTTGTTAAAATTATTTCACCAGTAGGTCTCCCCTATTTAATAGATTCCACAATTCCCTTTCATGAGTTCGCATGATCCATCTGGATTCCTGAGACCAGCCCAGAGCAACTTTGCCCCTTGGTTTAGATTAAACTGACATATCGGTAAGGGCACAATGTCCCTCTTTCTGTTGACAGCACCTCTCTGTCTCATGATACGTTGGCATATTTTGCTGGTTTTGATCAGAAAGCTAATTATTAATTATCTACTCAAAATGAGATCCTGGGGCCTGGCATTATAGAAGAGTTTAAAAAATTCTGCAAATCTTTTTGTTGGTTTTGTTTCTGGAAAGGGTTGACTCAACTCCTCTGAGTGCAACAAAATCTTTAGGTTGTTTTTCCATTTAGACATGACACTTTCAACTCAGATTCATTGCAATCTAAAGTTTAATCATAAATTTGTCATAAACCATGAAGTGTGAGTCCGGTACCCACATTTCTTTTGATCGCTTCTCTCAAGTTCCCCAAATAAGAGAATATGTATAGAAACAGACTTAGTTCAGCTGCTGTGCAGCTTCAGATTTTACAACTGAACTGGACTGCTTTACAAACTCCAGAGGGTTGCCACTGCTGCCTTCGTTTTCATTCAGTATAGGCTTCTGTATTGCAACTGTGTTTATTACTTCAGTAATGTATACTTAGAATATGCACACAAGTTTTACAAGCAACAGAATTAATTTGTCCACAGAATGTGTCAGGTCAAAATAATTCTGTATTAAAAGTTGTACTAGAATGGACACATCAGGACGCTGATAAGCATTATCTGTACACATTGTAAAAGTCTGAAGTAAGTTCAGTCATTGTACTCTGGCAAAAAGTTAGCCCTGCGACTGGCGTGCTATGATAGGAAAGATAGAGCTACATTTACCAGAAAAGCTGCACACCATTCAAAAGCTTGAAATATTCAACTTAAGGGTGTAAAATGAGAAGCTATAATTTAAGTAAGATTCAAAGAGTGCTCCAACACACAGCTTTATGGGATTTTCAATTATAACTAAAATAACTGAAGATGTAAACAGAGACAGAAATGATTGTACCATCAAACATCTGCTTCATAATTATTTGAACAGCAGAATGCTTATGAATCTCTCATCTATTTATAATCCTGGCATATACTGAAATCTCTCATTTTGTTTTAGTATACTTAGAAGGATACTGTTCAGTTAAAATATTATTCCCCTACCGATACGTTGTGTTTGCTACTATAAGCCTTCTTTTTGAGATTTGGTTACATACTGTTTAAAATTGTGAATTCAAGAAATTATGTAAGAAACCACACCTGGTAGTGATCTACATCATTTATTATCTTAGGTTTTACAGATCAGTATTGCACAACATGAACATCTTTTGTATTCTCATCTTAAGATGAAACAGGGACCAGGATTGTTGCTCCCAAACAACTCTTGAACAATAAGCTATAAATTAGAGAGTTCCACATAGAAATGTATTTTAAAGTGAAACCATGTCAAGCATTTTTTCATAAAACTAAAAAACACATGACGTTGGAAGTGACTCATTATTACAGCTCTCTGTTATAATCAACTTCAGTCTAAAGAAGTGTTACTACACACAAAATTAACTTAAGCAACTAAGCCTCTCTGACAATTGAAAGAGAATCTTCGAAATTTAAATCCTTGCCGTTAATTGCTGGGAGACTTGAAATATCTGAGACGGCCAGAAAATGCCTGGGCACAGGACCACGGCCTTGAAGGCAGCATCATTCCACCAGATGGTTTTACAGTGGTTTAAGAAAGTGGTTTCTTATTTTTGATTGTGAGGTAAAGCCTTACCCTCTAACCTCATCCCTCTTTCCATAAAATGTATATGTAAAAATTTCATTTAGCATCTTTAGCAATCTTCCATTTGGTTTGAATAGTACATTTTCATTTCATTCATCATTTAAAGACAGATAATCAGAAAGTCATTACATCGGCTGACACCAGGCCCTCCGCTCGATTGTATTGTAATTGAGCACTGCAGAGCGTGTGCCAGATCTAATGGATAATGAATATATTATGTCAGCAGAACCGCCTCGGCAAAGCTCCTGGGGAATCAGAGGGGGCTACTGCAGTGACATGTAGGGTCACAGATGTTGTGCTGATTTACTGATGGAGTGATTGTGTAATTAGGTAATCAATGGTGGGTAGAGGACTATATGTGGACAGATTATTTTATATAAATAAAGACCATACAAGTACAAGTTCTGGACAGTGTAAGACTGCATTTTGGTTTGGCATAATTATTTGTAAATTCTTGACGACACATTCCAGAAGTCTGAGGGTGGAAGGCCAGCAGCGGTCTGACTCCAAACACTACACTTACCTATTTTCACAAACTTTTATATTATTACTTGTGTAATTTACAAAGCTCAAATTTTCTACCTTGAGTAAAATAAAATTCACCTTGCTTTGTGGTTCAGCTGTACTTGTGCTGCAGCTTTTAACAATTCATGCAGAAATAAAAAGCAGTCCTTGTGTGGGAAACATGAAACATCTCTAAGCATTTGCTCTACATTTACTCTACTCTCACTAAAAGCATTTAGTAACATTTACTTTGTTCTTCTGAATGACAGTAGGTTTAAAAAAACAATCTAGAGGGAGAGGTTCACATCTTTAAATATTGTTATAAACATTCTGTATGTTTGTGATAGAAGTGGCTGTTAATAGAAAAACGTGTTACTTATTTTTAAAAAATAAGCCAGATGATTTAACTCTTTAGCAAAGATGACAAATGGTTACGAATTTGTATTTCTGTCTTCTTCCTAATTCAGACTGACTGTGTAACAGCAGCTTCTCTCTAAAGCACACCCCCCTCACTGGTTCCACTTTAGCGTAAGGATGACACTTGGCCTCCCGTACCACGCACAGCAGAGGTCCGTGTAATCCAAGCACTCTCCAGTGCGGGAATACACCTGTCTGGTTCCCCGTCATGTTAATCACAGTCTCTCGGTTGGGTTTTTGGCATCTGTAGGAACTTCCCTACAGTGCCTGTGACAACAAGTTCCAGTTGGGGCTTGGCATCCATAAGGATTTCCTCCTAGGAGTCTGTGACAAGTCTGCACTGACGTGGATCTTCAGGGAAAAGTGTTATTTACTCATTAGTCAAAAATATGAAGTAAAAGACAGAAGGTATGAACAGGCAAAGGCCAGCAAACACGGTTATGCCATGTTTCGTCCATGGTGGAGAAGCAGATGGCTTCTGCTTCATTTTCTACCTTCCTCCCTCTGCAAGCCTTTGCCAAACTGTCAGCTTTTCACTGACACCCTGGGCAGTCATTTACTCAGTTCCCCTACCTTTACCATGGGCACGGGATCCTCTTTGATGCCTGGCTTTAACTCTGGAAAGAATAATCCATTCCAGCCAGAGGGAAGCCAAATCGAGAACACGCGTTAACAAAGTGGGACAAATGTTTTATTCTCTTCCCTACTGCATTCCTTTAACATTTCTTTTGGGGCAACTCTGTAGTAGGTAGACCACAATAAAGAAGCAAACGGAAAAGCCAGGCATGCTTAGAATACGAAATGCAGATTCTTCTCAGTTTAACACTGTCAGAAATTTCATCCCTACCAAACAATTTATAAAAAGATAGAATTTTGATTCTAACAGATGCCTTTTCCTGCACTATGTTTACAGGTATACAAACCTCTGGAGCATGTTGTAACAATATCAAGTTAGATACGAAGTATTTTTACCCTATTTAAGGATGAACATACAGAGTATTCTGTGTCTAGATCAACCTACACTTCACTATTACTTGGTTTAACACCTCCTCCCTCTCTCCCATCCCCAGTCTTGTGTACCCTTCACTAGCAACTATGTAGGTTAGTACCTAAAATAAAAGCAAGCTATTACTTTTACTTATATTTCTCCATTTATTTGCTCACTTTGTACACCCCAGTATGAGTTGAATACTCCTAAGACCCTCATGCTACAAATCCTTTACTGCTATCCATTTCAGTAAAGCATATAATATCTTCAAGCTCTTTGCCTGGTTGTTGTTTAGTTTCCTCACTTAAGGCTTTTCCAGGCTATCTGAATGGTGAACTTCCCTTTTTCAGCTCTTCCTTTAACAGAAAAGTATTCCCTCTTCCCAAATAATCCCTAATTTTCCCAATTCCTGAGAAATGGAACCGGTACACCTAGCACTTAGCACAAAGAGAGAGATTTGCTAAGTTGACTTCCAATAGAAGTTGTGACGGTCATCTCCAAAATCAAAAGGTAACCACCAGATGCCTACAGATTTCCCACCTCCCTATGAATCCTGTAGATCTGAGTTTCTGTATTATCTCAGGGTTACCCTGGTCCCCTTGTCTTCACAAGATAGTGAGCAAGCCTGTGCAAGCAAGACATATTCCCCTCTTCATGAATCCTCCAGAAAGAAGTGCATGATGGAGACAAAACCTATTGGAAGAATTTTACCTTGGCACACATAGAATAGTTTTTATTCACAAGGCTTATGGCCACAAAGATGATCAGAGAGCTGGAGCACCTCCCCTATGAAGAGAGGCTGGGGGAGCTGGGCTTGTTCAGCCTGGAGAAGAGAAGGCTGCGGGGGGGCCTCATTGCAGCCTTCCAGTACATGAAGGGAGCAGAGGAACAGGAGGGGATTCAACTTTTTAAAAGGATAGACAATGACAGGACAAGGGGGATGGATTAAAACTAAAGGAAGGAAGGGTTAGATTAGATATTAGGATGAAGTTTTTTACAGAAAGAGTGGTGAGGGACTGGAACAGGCTGCCCAGAGAGGTGGTGGATGCTCCGTCCCTGGAGGTGTTCAAGGCCAGGTTGGATGGGGCCCTGGGCAATCTTGTGTAGATTCAGGCCTGAGGTTGGTGGCCCTGCCTGTGGCAGGGGGGTTGGAGTTCTATGATACTCGGGGTCCCTTCCAACCCATGCCATTCTATGATTCTATGACTTCAGACCAGTTCTTCAAAACCATCATTGTGGGTCATGACAAGTGAAAGCATAATTCCCAGAGCTGATGCTTAGGCACACCTCTAACAAATCAGTAGGATGAGTAAGTTTTCAATATTTTTAAAAGTCATTGTGAAAATGACTCATGTGGGCTATGTCAAAGTGATAGCAATTTTAAACCAAATTTAATCTCACTCTGCTTCAGCTTCCTTATGTGGAAAACTAGGTTTGTCTTTGGAATTAGAATAAAGTTATAATGAAATTCTGAATAACGGGTTTATTGATCTTTAATGTCTGCGCAGTGCTTAGCCCTTTACTAAGTGTGTAAGAGCAAGAGGGTGAAAATTATTGAAGATATAAAGAGATATGGCTGGAACAACACGTGCTGTGATGGTTTACAGAATGTAGGGGAAAGGCAGCAAAAGATGTTCAGACATGCCTGAGAAGAAGGAGGGGTTAAACAAAAGAAATGTACGGGTGAGAGAGAGGAGTCTTACATAATGCTTCCACAATTCTTACACAAGAAGAGAGAGAAGAGTCTTCATACAGGAGAATCTTTTCAAAGCACCAAAAAGGAAGAAAGCGATGAGAGAAAAAAAGACAGGAGACAAAATAAGTAGATAAAAATGAAAGGAGAATGAAACTGAAATGGATGTGGATGGAAGGAGTATAAAGATGTTCACCTTGGCTATTACAATTTCTAGGAATGCTTACTGTGTTTAAGGTACCTGGAACACACCTTGTGATGCCTTCACTTAAAAGGACTCACAACGTTCTCAGCAGCTCTGTCTTACTATGTTACTTTATTATTTGCAACTTCCTCACTGCTCAGGGTGGATTTTATGTCTAGATCATTGACTGTATTTTTGCAAACACCTGAAAAATTAATGTTAAAATCAACTTTATCAAAGGACTCAAATGCTGAGCAGAAATACCACGGAGGTATTATAATTTAAAATATGACACATAATATTAAATAAATAATTCTATTAGGAAATTAAGCAAAATATATTGAAATATATTGAGAGTAAAATAACAATCTTTAAGACTGAAATTGAATTGAATTGGATAATTCAGATTAATTGTTCCCTTTCAAAATTTCACAAAAAATTACTAGGTATAAAACATAAAGTTTTCAATAAAACAGCATTTAAAAATATTTTTTTCAATGAAGATTCTTTGAGCTGGTTATAATTGAAAAACTTTTTGTTCAAAATAACTTTGTAAGATTACAGGGCTTCTATGCTTTTAATCATTTCCAGTGGTCAATATAGATCTTTTCCCGCAAAAATAACAAGTATTTTTAAATTTAGAGAACTTTTTACATGCAAAAGAGGACACATCATTTTACTTCTGAAGTAAATACATGTCCTTGCCTGGTTCTTTTAAATTTTATTGGAAATATTGATACCTGATGTGTTGATGCTCACCTTCAGTTTCGATGCTCTCATGAGGGACTATTCCCAATACTGCTGTGTATGTTGCTACTTAATAGCAATTTTAATGAGAACGATTGCTCAGTCGTTAACACAATGTCCTTAATTCAGCCCTCATGTCACCTCCTGTTGCCATGCCATCCCAAGACTTTTGGATTACACTGCCACTTTATTTGGCAGCTACATACACTGGGCTGCCAATTCTGTAACATGCTGACTGTCAGAACACACTTCAATCCTACTTGTCCCTTCCTTGATGACATCTACTGTAACCCTTTAGTGTCTGCACAGGACAACAAAACTTACACAGTTCCAGAAAAAAAATCCAGATCTATCATGCTGTATAATTTGTACGTGATAGGGAAATGTTTTTTTTCCTCAAGTCTGATTGCATTGTGCCAGAAATGAAAAGATTTGATTAGTTTATCTCCTACTCATATCTGAACTTCATCTGAAAAAAGAGGACATTGTTGATCCTGAAGGATTACTCAGAAGAGAGGAACGAACGTTCTACATTTTCTCCCTCTGTTTTGCATCTCTTCTAAGCAACAGTATGCATCGTGAGTATCCTCTTTCCTTCAACTCCTATGTTTTGTCCTTGCCAGTGAGGAAGAATATATGTTACAACAAAGCATGCAATAGAGATGATTTTTAATGGAATTTTTCATTGCTAAGGAAGTAATGATACAGCAGCCTCACAGCACAATGTCTTATTCAAGACATGAACTGTCATTTCATTCATGTCATTCAAACAGCAAACTTTCCTTCCTTTCCCTATAAAGCCAAATATTCAGCGTTCTCATCATTTGAGAACTGTAACATTTCCAAAGAGGCCTAAGACAACATTATTGCATGCCACAAATCAGTCTTGTAAGTTCAAATGATGAAATGCAAAATGTCAAACATACACTTTTTCTTGTCAAATGGATATTCTTCTACCATATATTTAATGTACAACTTAGATAACTTCCATCAACTTTCTGGATTTCTTGAAGGCAGAGAGGCAGTTACTGTTAGGCTTTTTTTTTTTTTTAATGCCAAAGACAGAAATTACAGAAATATTCCCTTCTGCAAATCCTCCCAGTAGAGATTGTGAAAAACAAGCCACTGCACATCAATGTCCACATCTACCTTCTTTGGGTATACATTTCTATTGCGTTTGGAATCAGCTTTCTAAATTTCTTAAGATTTTGTCCAAGCAACCAACTCTGAAAAAGTTCTTGTCTTTTCACATTCAAAATCTCATGGCATTCTTGGTGCGGTGGTGAAGAGCTGAAGCATAATGGGGGTAAATAACTCGTGTTATCCAGGACTCCACCCCAAGGAACAACTGCACCATGTGCAGTGGGTTTTATGTACTATTTCCATTAAACTGTTAAACATAAACAACCAATTTGCTGTCACCAGAGGTTTTCAACCCATAATTCCAACAAAAACACATTTATACAGAACACTAAATCGGCATATAATGAATGCTAAATCATTTGCAGGATCTTTGTGATGACATTCTCCTGTTATTTTTAAGCCCCAAGGAAGCGAAATCAGAACCTCTGATTTACGTGGGTACAGTCCCGTACACTTGAAGTTAACTCTGACCATAATTACTTTTACTGAGTTACAGTATAATGGTTAAAAATATATTCACACATTGAAACTATTTATAATGCAACCTCAAACAAGCCTCCTCTCCTTACGGCTCCTATATTAAGTATGTGACAAAGACATTTGCTGCAATGTGTCTCTCAACTTTTTTTTGGCATGAAAATATAGTATGGTTTGTTCTTTACTTCATTTCTGTCTTAGAGAATGAGGTGAGTACTTAAGAAAGCAGATCTCTCCTCTCTAACCTCCATTAGAATACCATGCCAGATTTGTGCTTTATTTCTTTCTTAATTTCTGTTTTACATGGTGGTCTAAAAGCATTTCACAGGTGTTTGCTGGAACTCATTAGACTATTTGGAACTCCTTCATGCTCTCTAAAAGGCAATTAAAATGTGTCTGCAAATTACCTCATGTGGTCTGAAGCACAGCTGCCTCTCATCCCCCTGTTACTACGCGGTGTGTCCAAACGGAACAGAAAAGCTGCTTTGATACCTGCAGTTTACAAAGGCAAATCATGCCTTCATGAGTGACAAAAAGCCTCTGCCTGCTTCTTCAGTCTTCAATGCAATTGCCTTTGTTGCCACACACACACACAAAAAGGTTGATAACGAGTTAAGAGACACAACCAGTTGATTAAGTACATAACAGATGCAATGGGAAACCAGCAAGTACTCAAGTAATTCAAAGAGCAATTGCCCCATACTTAGAAATCCCAGGTATGTGCAGGTGAAGCATGTTATTTGAAAGAGGTAAGATACATGGGACAGTATTTCTATTTCTTGTTTCTGCTTAAAAGGGAAGGGTGAAAAAATCCAAGGGTACTTAAAAAACTTACTATGGTTCTCCAAGTATCTGGCAATTAAAAACTCAGCTTGAGTTTCTATTTAGCTACTTTTCAGAGAAATCAAACTCACTAAAATAAAGACTTTTTTTACTTCTCAATCCTTAGTAAACTGCCACTTCATTGGAAATTCTGAGTAAATACTGAATGAATGATTCTTAAACCTTTTTTGTTCAATTGTTCTGTCTAGTTTATTTTACTTTTAAAAACAAGCTATGACACCATATATTTACTTTTTCCCATTAGGTGCTGACAAATCAAAGTAAAATTCCACAAGGTATTTAATCACTGGCTTTACTACATGCAATTGGCAGTTCCAGAGGAGCATGCTGTTACTGAAGTCTGAACCAGAAAGATTCAGCTCCAACATTCTTCCCTGCCCAGGTGCAGAAAGGAAAAGGCATGTCTGGCTTTCCTTCTACTCTGGGGTAATGCAGAGCCTGGAACAGCTTTCAGGCTATAGTCCCATCCTCCTGCCTCCCTCTGCTCCAAAATCACTACCATCAATGGCAGCACAAATCCTTTAAGCTTCCTTGTATCTTCAGCACCCACCACATCAAATGTACTTAGAGCTCTAATGCGTGCTAGGGCCCTTTCCCACCGTAACTAGCCCCTCATCCCAACACCCCTATACTTTCCCACCTCTCCACCCTTTCCATTCAGCCACAATTTCCATTTAAGCCTCTGCAGCCACAGTTCTCCATTCAGCTGCAACAATCGCAACTACCACACCTGCAGCCATTCCAAAGTTTCCCCTCTCCCATTTCTCAGCTTAACCTCTGTCTTTCCTTTCAGTCTTCTCTTAGTCCTTAATACTCATTCTCCTCCTGTTACTTGCTTCCAGTAAGCCATAAAAGATGAGTAAGTAGATACCCTGCCTTTTAAACAATGTAGTGACTTGTAGTTACACAACAACATACTGTTGCTTAATGGGAAATTTTACATGGGACAGGTTGATTGAATTGAGGGCTCAGTAGGACTCCTGCAAAAGTAGCAGCTGTGGGTCTAAAGGCAACCCCAAATATGTTCTACTTTTTCAAGTGCAGTCACATTCTCAGTAGCAGTGAGTGCGGTGCTTAGGTTAAATTGCAATTCCTAACGTGTAGCGGGGACTTGCAGATTACAGCAAGATCTATCTGAAGATACAGAATAAAGTGTAGTCCAGAATGTATGTACACAGTAATTACACAAAACAGCAAAAATCTTTGGGTGCCATCCCACCAACTTTTATGGAAATCATTTTATTAGTAGACTCAGTAAGACTAGGTACTTAAATATGAACACACAGCCCCTCCATATTTCTGGACCCTGAGTCTTTATAGTACACTTGCAAACAAACAGCACATTCTTCTCAAAATAGCCTGAGGGATAACCTTGTCTTTCTCGTGAACACAAAGTTATTAGCTCTGTCAGAGTCTTACAAGATACCAAAGTAATTGTTTTGGTGCCTGATTTCACATCTGTTTTCAATTATCAGAATAACCCCCAACTTACTATCACATCACATTCAACCACCAGATATACACACTGAAACTTCCAACAAGCTTAATTGTGTACTCGTTTAAAAATTCCTAGAGATACTGTCTTCTGAATCCCTACAGCACCCTGCCTAGTCTATATCCATCTTAGAGGTTTCCTGAATGTACTGTGGTTATGATGTGATGATGTACTGTGGCTGCCCCTGGATCCCTGGCATGGTTCAAGGCCAGGCTGGATGGGGCTCTGGAGGGTGTCCCTGCCCATGGCAGGGGGAGGGACAGGGTTCTGAGGTCCCTTCACACCCAAACAAGTCTGGGATTCTATGATTCCAAAACTCCTCCTGTGCTGTTGGAAGTACAGTCAGGCCCAAGCTAAGACAGACAGACATATGCTGTTACCTGCACTAACTAAACATATTTGTAATTTTGTAAATAAAATGCACCCACAATTAAATCAATAAAACAGCAATATGACACAGTAATTTCACTCTTCAGAACTGCAGAAATTTTGGGGTGTCATCTTACATGAGTTACTCTAGTGGTGATCTCAATGGTGATGTCAGTAATGGCTCTGAATTTCCTTGCTTTGAATGCAGTTTGAGATTCCAATAGGAATATTTTAATTTAAAGGTAGCACCTGTTGTGTCATACAATGTTTAATACGGCATACTTAGTACTGCCAGTACCTAAAATCTTGGTACTTGTTATACCTGTAGCAAAATCATGCAGAAGTTTTACTGAGTAAATCCAGAAGTTCTCTACCTATGACTCACTCAATTATCACCTCCATTTGCAGAAGGATGATTCATGTAAATGTCTTGCAGGATTTATTTTTAATAAAGCAAAATTTCCATTTATTTTAGAAACTAAAGATAAAAAGAATGGACAAGAATTCACAAAAACAGTGTTGGTTTTCATCCAGATTTTTTTTGCTATAGCTTTCCACAGTGTACTGTGCATATGTTTTTAGACTTGAGAGGAATGTGTATAAGAAAACACAATTAGCAAAAAAATGTATGATTTCATTATGTTTATACCTGCCCAGTTACTATTTTAACTTTACCTATTTTGTGGTGTTGCTTTGCACTGGTCTTCTCATCTGAACTGAACTTTTTGGGAAGTGTGCCATCCTTTGTGTGTTTGTACAGCAGCTGGAATAGTTGGAGGAAATGTAGCTCCTACACACCACGAACTCCGGTGAGGCTACTGATCTGCTTTCAATTATGGATTAAGTATGTGCTGAATCATGTTAAAAAGGTCTTTTTCTTCATGTTGAATTAAATAACATTTATTCCTCTTCATCCTACAGATGTATCATTTTCATTTCACTGGAGACGGCTCCACATATCTCTGAGACTGCTACTGGTATGTTCTCCCCCACCCTCTCCAACTGACACCACTTGTCAAACTGATTGATACAGCTTAAATAACCTTACCTAATACAAATTTGTACTGGAAATACTGAAAGACTTACACATAAAAATACCAGGAAATACAAAAAAAAGACCCCATTGCTTCTCCCATGGGGTTCCTTTTGGGTATAAAAAGAGTATATAAAACAAATGTCTGCTACTGATTTTGTACTTTTACAATCACTAACATTTTAACAGCAGAAATGTTAAATATCAAAGTAATAGATGAGCATTCCACTAGAAGGCAATTTCACTAAATACCACAGGTATTAATCTTTCTAAATCTTAATTATACCCTTTTGACATATTATCCTGATCTGACCTTTCCTCCAGAACTGCAGGAATAGATGTGAGATAGGCAGGCAAACCCAGTTATGGTTGCCACCAGACATGCATCAGTTCCACGCAAAGACTGCATGGACACAAGATGCAGCTCATATGTGGTGCAGGAAGTCCTCAAGCCTCTGTTCTCTGACAGTTTCATTTTGGTTCTAGCTTTCATGCCAGGATTTTCAATTGGTTTCCCTTTTCTGTGGCTCATGCCACAGAACATAAAGTTTTAATGAATTACCAAGAGTGTAGAACTACATGATATTGCTGAGGAACTAAACTTTTTGAACTAGAACCATCCAAGCAACATTTAAGAACAATTAGCAATGGCAGTCCTTAATTGAAGGAACTGAATTTCAGTTGAGAATAGTGAGCACTGGCAGTTCCAAGATTAAAAAGTAATGATTCTGCCATTAAGCCACACTTACACCAATCAATATTGAAAAGTATACAGATTTTATTAGATCAACTGAATAAGCAAAAGTGGGTAACTTGGGCATGTAAGATTTAGGAAATTTTGTGTGGGAAGTATAATGAAGGAATATAGGAGTGAAGATGCACGAGAGATCCAAGTCCTACGCTGACCTACTCTGCTTAAGCAAATTATGTCATCTTCCTTGGTCACGGTTTTCAGGTCCACATAGATGTTTGAGAGGTTTCTCCCTTCATAATATCTGATGTCTTTTGTCTGATGCTCACATTATTCTTCATGGCATTACAAATCCAGGGGAACTTTTTTATTACATGTTACATGATTTGACTCTCCAAGTGAAGTTTTGCATTATAAATTCCCAGCTGGAAGAATCTGCAGCACTAAACTGCATCTATCTCATAAGAGTTTTACAGCAATCCAACAAAGTCAAACCACCATGACCTGCTACCTGCCTGGACCATCTAATGGCCTTTCCTTAGAAAAACACAGATCTGAAGCGACTGTCTGAAGCCCCTAAAAGCAGGATCACACATTATAAAATGAAGGAAATTGCCACAATACTGCATTAAAGCTGGAAGTTAAAAATAAAAAGTTTCTTTAAACTAGCCATCATTAGAAATAAAGCACTGACAGATTTTTGAGTCAAAATGCTTCCCCACTCAGTCTGAGACTTATGGTTAATTTTTTTAAATTGTTTTAACTTTTTAATTACCTTGTCAGCAATTATTCAGATGCATAATCACTCTCATACATATCATTAAGCTGAACATAGCCTTAAGATGAATTCTTATCAATTTATGTGCACAATCCCACTGGAGAACTACAGTATCAACCAACTAAAAAAAAAAAATATCCCACTATCTAATTGAAACATAAACATATCTCCAGAAACACGGAGACTGTCCATAATCTGAAGATGTTCTCACTATTTATTATTTACATTTTTAACTGGAAACTAACATTTTTTAGTTTTCTGTTTAAAATTTTATTGTCTTAGGAATTGCCATTTTTGCTGGTACTTTGTTCATTCAAAAAGGTTTAATAATTATTAACTCTAAATGGGAGAACAAGTGTCCTTGAAATTTGTGATAGTTCAATCGGGGCTGTTGTTTCACTTTACTGTATTCTTCATTTCTTCTCATGTTCCACTAATACAATAGTTTTCATACATTTTATCAATGTATACAGAATAATGAAGCAGAGAACTCCAAAGCTCTGCCTGTTGGCAAACCCTAACCTGCTTTAATAAAAGAATATAAAACGGAATCCCTACAATCACTAAAGTACTTATAAACAGCATCTTTATCAGGATTAAACCTGTTGGATAATATATAATGACTACATATCGTGATCTGGTCTTTTTTTTTTCCTGAGAAAGATGTAGTTAAATTCTTAATTGTGCACTTCTGAGAATGCTGCTTCCTCTTAAAATTTCAACTGTCCAAAGCTGAACTTTTAAACTGGTGGGAAAGGTGAGAAATAGAGAGGAGCCAGGCGATTGCTTTACACACATATGTGGGAATTATAGGGGGAAGCATATTAAAGGATATTCTAATCTCTTTAACTTTGATTAAGGTGCTAGTGAAAGGAATATTTGTGAAAAAGTCTCCTCTACTATTAACACCAAATGGATGCATATGTAATTATAAATGCAATTACGTTAATTACTCTGATTAGTTCAGTGTGAATTGTGTCCATATGATTTGGGTTTTATTGATTGTGAAGGTAAGAGAAGATTTTCAAAACTGATGTAGAGCGATACGTTTTATTGTTCGATGGACTAACTCTCTCTTACATTACTAGTATCTTACCCAGAGGTATTGTACCTAGTGGATTAAGATTTCAAATACTGCTAGGATACAAAAGCTCTTTACAGTAAAATCCAAGACTCCAGTAATTATTATCCAAGTCTTTCAATGATTTTTTGATGTTTGGGTTGAGCTTTCAGCAAGAAGATTAAAAAAGAGAGAGAAAAAACCTGAAAAAAATATTTTCAGTTGATATAAGAGTCTTCAATGTCTCATCTATTGATTTTCTTCAGATCCTTAAATTCACAGTGTGACTTATATTCCATGAAATAGGGTCATTGACATCTGAAAACGTACTACAAAAAATATACACTTCATATCCCATGGACTGAAACACATAATTGTCTAATGAAAAGGTTATCCGGTGTGTTAAATCCATCACTTACAGAAATTTTTTCTTGCTTCTAAGTGAACAGATTTGGCTGCATTTTAAGAGAGGAAAAGCTTCATGGTGACTGAAAAAGTCTGTGAGTACTGTACTGTTCGACCATGATCTTAGAGTGCCTTTGTTCTAATTTTGTTTAATGTAAGATTTTATACAGAAACATCCCTAAATTGACCACCACAGTAACACACTCTATGGCCTGAAAATTTGTGTTTCTTGTACTACTGCCTTCCCCATTTCCAACATTTATCAACAGAAAATAAAGGAGGTCTAAGATTTAAAGGAAACCTTGAATTAAACACTGATGAACAAAAGCAGTCAAAAACCACTAGCAAACTGTTTCACAATATGATACTGTCTTTACTAAGTGCAACCTCTAAACCAGTACTTTTTGTAATTTTATTTATTTCCCTCTATCAAATATTTTTGAGTATATATTCAAGCTTTTTTCTTTATGCACATGAAAACTCTGACACATGGTATCAGACAACCTCTAGAATACAGGCTTTAAGGAAAACATGGCATCACGTACTTTTAGCGTTTCTCTTGACAGTTGCATTGTTACTGCAAATTAAAACTGCTGGGTTTTTATCCAACACAATTACAAATTAAATAACAGAATATGAAAGGCATTCTGTAAACTATTAAAATAACCAGATTATATTTTAAAGTCATAAACAATTATATATGTATTTAACTTTTTATTATTCCCATTGAAGTCAATTAACTTACTAATATCACTTTAATTTAATCATACCTGTGTTTATTGGATTAGATTTTAAATTTCCATTTTTGAAGCCAACTAATTACTGGAAGAGTTTTTTTTTACATTTCCAAGAAATCTTAACTCTTCCTTATGTAAATTAAATTACTCTTAAACGACCAATTAGACTATTTACAGTAACTTTGACTGGAAGAACAATATTCCAGGTTCTTTATTTATTCTGCTTTCTATGTTATAGCTGATCTCACACTGGGCACTGTATAATTCGTTCATGGGGCACGATAACCACGTAACCTCACCATTCACTCCCTTTCGTGTTAAAGGAGACATTGCCTCTACCAAGACAGGTAAGCGAATAATAGATTTAGAAGCACCATGAAGAAGGAAAAAGAAACTCCCATATTCAGTATTAACAGGCAGAAAAAAAAAAAAAAGAAACCAAGTGTATTTCATCTATTAAAGCCTTGCAATTTTTTTTTAAATGATCTTTCTTTAAAAAGATCTTTTCTATTGAACACCCACCATTATACTCTATAGGATTTGTCAAACACCTTATGCAGCATACTTTAATCATTTTCCTGAAAGATGGCAATTTTTGGTACTTCACTGTGAGTAAAATGTGATTCCCAGAGGAATAAAATGATGCAATGCAGAGTTTACATTCCTAGTCACTCCCTGACTGAAACTCCCAAAAGATGTTAATTTATATCCCTCCAAAAAGAAAACAGAACAAAGTATTAAAAAGAGAAATTCCCCTTTAGGGTGAAAGCCAAGCAAACACACAGCCAAGCAGAAAACCCCATCCCCTGCCATCCCAAACACCTTTCTACAAGTGGCCAGCCTTTCCAACCCTTCTGATTGTTGTGAAGCCCACATATCTAAGAATCCACATTCCAGATTGCCCACACCCTGCAATCTCTTTTCCACTTACTTAAAAATTCAACTTTCTTCCTGGAGAAGATTTACTACTTCAGAGGCTCTCACTTGTGGACTGAGAGATAAAATACAGCAGTAAAGTAGCTACAATTACCACTGCAGCACCAACTTCCATATAGATTGTTGCTACTGATACACATCTTTTTACTGAGGGATATTTCATTCCGTCATATGCTTGCATGACTCTGACTTAGAGAAAAGCAACAAGGCTGCTTTGCCTGGAACCACTCACATACTTGGATTTAGTCACGTTTCAGGTCTTGCTGGGCATGGCCCATGAAATCTGACTGCAACTCTCCTAGAGTCTTGGAACATTTATATTTTTTTCTGATTTCAATTTATTTTAGATCAAATATTTACAGAAAAGCTGATAGTCTCTCAATTCTATAGCCTATATATATGTGTGCGCTCACCTATGTCATACAAAGCTCCCACTGAATACTCTACTACTATCCTACACTTGTAAAGAGAGTAAAATGAAACAGAGCTTAAATTAATCGCAGAGAACAGTTTATACGGGTTCCAGAGCAGTATTTATTGTTCTTCCCCTGCTCTGGAAGATGGACATTTCTGTGCTGCACATGCTGGAAGGAAGAGTGTCCCACCAGCTCACATACAGGGTCTTCTGAACACCCCATGAACAAACTGTCTGCTCACACTGCTCTTGTTTCTGAGCATCAAGATTCTTCTAACCACCAGCAAGTGAGCTTCAAGCACAGCTGTAACCAGGTACAAGAAGTCAAGGAATGACTGTTCTTATTGGTGGGACAATGGGAAATACCTTTTATTAGTTTGGGGTAACAATGCCTCACATTACTTAACACTAGCAGAAAAGCACAGCAGGAATTTATTAAAAATGGATTTGTCAGTGAACAAGAATTCATGATGTTTAACTTTAAGGCAAAAGCAAACAGGGCACTCTGAGTAACAGCTTTAAGTGGATGATTAGCTAAGGGGATTCAACACTTAATAGCCAAAATAAATTACTATAATTATTTTATTACCTATGCTAACTGATTTCATTGTTTTTACTGAAATAGCATGTCTCTAAAGAATAGAGTGTTGCTTCAAAGAATCCCAGCTGCAAGCTTCTGTGTTCTCTTGTGGCAATCAAAAACAACAACAAAAATAGCTGTCATTAATAATACTCTTAATAACTGTGCTGCAGCATCTTAGAAATACATTCCAGATTTGTCTGTACACCTGGACTTGAATATGAAGTTTTCTAGCCACTGGAGGGTTTTAGGTAGAATTAAAATAAATCTGTAAAGCATTTATTTTAAAAAAATGAATATTTATAGTGAACAATGAAATGCTTTAAAGATATTTTTAATAAATAAGTGTATAATTAGTCCAAGGAGCCTAAGAAATCTTTTAATTTGACCTTAGATAAACTATTTAAAAATCTGTACACTTCTGGTTTTTCTTTCACTGTGAAGTGTTAAAAATATATGCTCCCTGCCAGAATGATTTCCAAAAAGCCTTACTGAAACATATAGTGATTTTTTATGGAGTTTAGCTACCTCAGTTTTAAGATCCTGCCCAGGTCTAACTTTGAGCTAATTTGTATTCACATAGTCCGTATTGCTGTTCAATACCCGCTGCACCCTCCTTTGTCCTAGCTCTCCCCATCACCAGGTTCCCAACTTACATCCTGGTACAATTTAGAACCTAAAACTCCAGTTAGCTGCTAGGAACTAGAGATGGGACCTGTTTTCATAATCTCCCCCGCACCCTTAAACAAATACAAGCAGCATACAAGAAGGAGTACGGATGGCTTCATCTGCAGGCAGAAGTTTACTGATTTGCACCAGAGCCACCACAATCAGCCACTCAAGAAACGCGAACCTTCCTGTTCTGCCGCGGTGAACCGGCTGACCCCGCGATGCTGCAGGTAATGCGCTATGACATCAAGGACGAGAGAGCTGAAGCGCTCTATGTCATACAGAGCAGAGCCAAACAGTTTTGGGACTGAATCCAGTAGTACAAATGCACATCCTAAGGACACCGATCAGTCTTTGTCCCCTCGCTTTCTAAAGCCTTAGCAAACGCCTCATGCTGCTGCACAGCTGGGGAAACTGATTATCGGTGTAATGTCTGGTGGTGGGGTTTCGTTATTTTGTATGTACCCTGGTACCATACACACAGCTGGGCACTGAGATTTTCTCATTTGCTACTTGTGGGGCTTCAACAAAATTTCGGGACTAAGATGTTCCCCAAAACAGAGTGAACTACGCATGGTACTGTCCATTATCACCCTGCCACCAGAGCTGGGGCTTTCAATCAGCACCAGGAATGAAGACTCCCAGAGCCGCAGCCCTAACAGAAGCTACAGAAAGGCCTGTTGACCTTTCCATTGGTGAGATCAAATGTGTGAGTCTCAGTCCACATCACGGGGATCCTCTAGTTACCCTAACAAAACCCACCGAGTCTAGAATCTAGCCCCAACTCCATGCTGAGAGGCAGTTCTCAATGTGCTGATAAGGCTTCAAGCATGGTATCACAATCCAATGAAGTGACTGTAAAAATCTGTACATATCTCCTTACTGTTGTAGAATCAAAAGAAAACAGACTGAAGAGCTTCCAAGCTACTGTGAACGTTTTTGGATAATTTCCTCATATTATTTATTACTGATACAAGTGATCCTACAAGCTGTTTAAAAAGGTTCAGCATGATTCCATTTCTTCCTGTTGGTCTGGGTTTCTTTGTTTTATTTTCCAAGTAAAACAATTTTCTTGATAGGAAAAGTAAACTAGTGCAAGTAAAAAACTTCTTAAAATCAAATTACGCTGCCATTTGCCAACAGTGCTGGCAAAATTGCTGGCAATGCTGTTAAAATAACCCAGTGTCAATTAATTAAGAACTGGCATTAATGAAGACAAACTTAAAATGTAAACCTTCAAAATCAGGCATTAAATATGTTATGGTTCCTCAGTACCATTAAATCATATTCACTGTGTGTATCTTCTGACATTTTCAAAGTTAATATTTGGACATCTAACACTGATAAGAATAATGTAATCCTCACAGGTTTTTGAAAAAAATAGTGTTGGCATCAGCAGTCATGTCACAACTGAGCATGGAGTAACATGAAGAAAATTGCTTAAGTGCTGTTTGGTATAAGAAACATTTTTTTTATGCTGACTTTGGCCTATTACAATTATAATTTTGACACTGTGGTAATGCAAATGTTGGGTTTCCATTTCTTTAATGTTGTATTTTAAAAAACCCCCGAAGTATCTGATTACACAGCACATCTACTTGTATTACTCATATTGGAAACTGCACGGTATCACAACAGCAGTAAGCAAGAGTGCAGAGGACTGAAGTTCAAAACCTGATACTGTGTTTTTGGTAATCTAATACTTTGATTAGACATGGGAAAAGCTGACTGGCTTTCAGGCCTCTAGTTCTTTTATCCAAGAAAAAGTGTAGTCCAACTAAAACACAGATTATACATGACTGTTTAATACATTGTTAAAAGTTAGGGCAAAAGAGAGGTTAAGAGGAGGAAGGGGAAAGCAGCCCAAAGCAGAAAGCCTTCCCCATCATTTCTGGACAAAATTAACCTTAGATGGATGAACTGTCTTTTATCTTTCACCAGAAAGATAAAAATCAGCTGAGGTCTGGCAGCCATCCTCTGTGGGGCCACGCAAACAGCCCTTCAGCCCAAGTCAGGCATTGGGCAGGCAGTGGCTCTTTGGAGGGCTGCTCCTTGGGACCCCCATAGCTGTGGTGGGGCCATACTGGGAAACAAGCTGGATTTTAGAAATCCAGATATAACTTTTGCCACCAAACAGAGTTGTCTTGTTTCTAGCTGTACTAATTTCAGTCATTCTGGTTACGATGCAGCTCAACAAACGCTTACACACACCCGGGGGGAGCAGGGACCCCGGGAACAGATCTGTGCCTGGACATAGCACATGATTTTGAGACTCATGCTACTATTTCTTACATTTCAACTCTTGGACTTGGAGTTGCTCTTCCTCAGCAGAGGAACTAAATCTCTTTGAATGCATCTATCAGTCATCAAAATATTCTGTAATCAAGCTGTCAGCTAATTCAAGTTGGATATAAATACTCCTAATGCTACTTCATCTCTTTCGGACAAAATTAACCTTAGATGGATGAACTGTCTTTTATCTTTCATATAGTATCATCTTCAAATCATTCTTTCAGTCACCACCTTCGCATCTTACCTTTCAATAATCCTATTTAAAATCATTTATTGCTGTGTATTCTCTTCTTTATCACTGCTGATCTCCAAGACTGGGCATGTGCACATGTACCACAGACACAACTTCCCTCCTAATTACAGCCTGTTCCTCTTCTCAACTAGAGGCACGAGGAAGAAAACAATGATTCTGTGACATCAAACTCACTTATGCAGTAATGAACTGTGATGCTGCAAATACTTGATTGTGGCAACCTGGAATGAATCACAGCCTGGAAAGGATGATGAGAACAGAAATGCTGTTTCTTATGCACACATCTTAGTAATTAGCTGAAGTGGACAAAGGCATGCAGCAGCGAAGGCAATGCTGCTTTAGTTTGAAGGAGCCTCATGAACTAAAACCTGTCTGGAAAAGCACACGGTCAGTACCACTGTGGCCATTTGCCTGGATATAACTAAAACTTTACCCAAAAATTAGAATCTAAGGAGGCAGTGGATCTAAAATGTTTGTTATGTGAAATAGTTGCAGTATAAATTGTTTAGTTTATAAATTTTAGGCCTGGAGGTAAAGACTGAATCATAATGTCATGTAAGTCAGTCAAATCCCATGAACATTACAGGCTGATTTATATCAGCTGAAGATCTACCTCCACGTATTAAATCAGTCTTTGCACAGTGATCTCACAGCAGTAATGAACTAACTCACAAAGATGAGAGAAACAGCCCAAGTTAAAAGAAAACAAACAGAGAAGGATGCAGGCGCATTCAAAAGCTGTTTAATAGCTTTCACAAGAACGAGACAATGGGGAATGTCTTGCCTCTACTGCCATTCATCTTGCAGTAACTAATACTCAGTGTAAAACACAAAGGCAACAAAACCCATCTCTTTTTAGTTACTCTTCAGCTCTTAGTGACTGCCCGAAGGACATGTCCCCCTGCCAGCTTGGGCCTGCCCTTCTTTAAAGTCATACCTGTTGTATGAGGAGACACACACAGGGGAAAGCTTCACATAGGGTTCCTGGCAAAGAGTTTGTTTCATGTAACTAAAGAGCATCTACTTCAAGGAACAGAGAAATTTCAGGCTTGATTTTACATAGATATCCAAACCTCAGAAGGAACACGGGTACCCTTTACATAAACATTTGCCTAAGTGATTGTTCAATCCGGTGAAAAGTGCCTCTTTCCATTATTCACGTCATCAGTTTTACACCTACTCAGCACCTGAAAGGTCTATGTCAAGAAAAATTCAAAATGCGAGGTAGATTGGGCTACTAATTACACCAATTATGAATTGGTCAAAAAAGGAGAAAGACTACTGAAGTATTAAATAAGGGAGCAAAAAAAAGACTAAATAAATAAAACAAACATACAGCTAGGTATTTCTCTAATGTTTTTCCTGCCACTTTGTCTTGCCTCTTTGCTTATTCTGATGGTCCTACAACCTTTTGCAGACTCTGCCTGAGTGTGAGGACACATCCAATTGCTTTACACAGCCATGAAGTATTTAATACTAATAGTGAACCTTCTTTTCCTCCTGCCCCCGAAACAGGACACCCGGTCACTCCCCAGATTGAGATGCAGACACTCTCTTCTGAGTAACTGTAGATGAATTTCAAAACAGAGGTATGGAAGATGTCACAGCACCACATGCCCCCCAGAGTGGCAGCAGGTGAAGGTGTGGAGAGTCAGTTTATTTTGCTGCCTTCAGTGACTTCCTCTCCCCCCCTCAGCTCCAAACCAAATACACAGGACAAAATCTCAGAAGATATAAACCATTTCCACAGACCTGCTTCTACTAGACATCTGCTACTACTCTTTAACTGATTTTAAATTCACCAAAGAGCCCGTGTCAAATTATTTATCTTTACACGTTATTTCTAAAGACATGCTCCTGCCGGGGTTTCAGTTGTTTAGATCACTGCTGGCTTTAGACATAGCACACACCTCTGGGAATTACAGTAAGAATATTGCCATACTTAAAATTTCATGTGATACCAGTGTGACTACATTTGTCTCCAAAAGCAAATGTTTTCAGCTAGAATAATAGAGGGGGGAAAAGTAGAATGCCAGATCCAGAAACTGGAAATGCTGCTATCTGCTAGCATAATGCCTGAGAGCCACAGAACTGCTTCCCCTGTTCCTGCAGCTTGACAGCAGTGTTAAAATACAAGACAGAAACGCAGAAAAGAAACACGAAGAGACCCAAAGTTTGCACCAGAATAAAAAACCTCAAATAACAAACTCAGCTAACAATAACAATGAATGTACACATGGGTACAAGTTTCACATACGTACATACACACTGTTTCTCTTAATACATCCCGTGTGCTAACCTCCCACAACACTGTGGCTAACTGCTGAAGAAGTACTGCCCAACAGAGCTGTCAGGTACTTTCAGAGTTTCTCCTAGGTTATAACTAGGAGGAATGTAAATTTTCTGTCTGTTGACCAAACTATTCTATGCCATACAGAGAGACTAAACTATGGCAGGACACAATCCTCACGGCAGGACCTCTAATTTCTCATGACTTTTGATAATCATGATGTATTTCAGGGACATTGTAACAAAACAGAGGTGCTCATTTGAAGTGAGAGAGGGACAGGCACAACTGTTTAGGAAGGAGCTCTGGAAGGAAGCGTAAAAGAGAACTGGTGGAGAGACACCATCAGCTTTTCTCCTGTTTGCATCCTCTAGGCAGAGTTACAAGGCAAGGATTCTGTCATCACTGTCACAAGAGATGGGAAGAGCACAGCACTTAAACTATTTCCACTTACCATCCAGAGTAGATCTTGTGCTTGTAGAAAGTAGTCAGCCCCTGCTAGTCTGAGTTTGACTTCGCCAGGTAGTTAAGAGAAAGGAAATAATCATCCTTCCTTGACTGTATTCTGTTTGTTGTGCTAGGGTGAGCTTTAGCATGAAGAACGTTATTGATGCTTGAGCCACTGCAAAGTCAGCAACTTTTACAAACTAACCCAAAGGAAGCACATTCAAGTACTATATTGATGCTATCAGCTTATCAAAGTGAATGAAGGTCAGGTCTTTCCCAACTAAGATGTGGAAACACATGTGTTATGGAAAAACAAAAAAGATGTATAAATGTTTTTATTGTTAGGAACAATATCAAATCCTTCTATGATGGGGCCTATTGTGATTTTACTACTTAGCTCTGACAAAAAGAAGGGAAGCACTGGTAATGGTTGCTGCGCTACACAGCAAGAGTCTTGACATCATGAATCAAAGTCTAGTTTCAGATAGTGCTGTTTATGTGTACTCTTTTCTCATGTGACACACTTTTGCACCTCTTCATATGATGTCTGAAGATAAATGGAGAACTGCTTATAGAATGATGCTATAAAGGACCTCTGGATTGTGATAGTCAAAGAAATGTGACTGTTGTGCAGAGTTTCAAACATTTAAGTAATGCTTATTTCTTCTAGGTGAGAAAATGACAGCACACAAGGAGCAGTCTAATAAATTATTATATTCTATTTTTTTAACATAGCCACAAGTCCCACTGATTAGGGTTGAACAGAATTTACTTCAACATCACAAAGTATTACAATTCTCACTTGAGCCTTGTCTTCAAAGGTCTTTTAATCTCATTTGGTGACCTTGCTTTTCTAAGGCTGTGGCCTACTTAGAATTATTTCTTTGCCTGCCCACAGATTGCCACAAAGCTACAAAATCCACTCCAATGACTCAATAGAAATAATACATTTGACCTGCACACCTACACACTATCACCAAACAACATCACTTTAGCTAAACTACTCAAGAATCTCTGTAGAAGCAGACAAGTACTTATACTTTCCTTTTACCTCTTTCAGTAAGGACAGGACCCAGAATTCTCAACTGCTTATTGTTTCAGAGCTTAAAACATATTTATTTGGCATTTTGTTTTCTGATGGGCCACGTTCCCCAAGAAATATTCAGTGTTAAATACAGAAGTCTTACCATTCACATTTCTTATTTGTGCCACCACAGCCACCAGCCTCAAGGATGAGGCAATCACTGCACCTGACCCAGCAAGGCAACCAAGTATTAAATGTTAAAAGGGTTTCTCTAATGGTTTCTCAAATAATAGTGTAAGGCAGAAGATCTCTTCAGAGATAATATACAGTAAGGAGGCTTTTACATTCATTATCTAACATAATCGGAAGCTCAGTATTTACGGAGAGAAAGAAACACACAGTAACACATACATCCCGTACAGACATGAGGTAATCGTGACTGCATCCTTGATGCACGTATCAGGATTCTCCATCTCACAGACTGCAAATTGGCATAATTCCAGCTCATGTTAGAAGAATTACAGAATTCAAACCAAGTTTCCTCATCTGAATGGTTACTGAACAGCGAGTAACTGAGGAAGGGTGAAAGCAAGCACTTATTTCAGTTTTAATGAACATCTCCTTTGATCAAAATACGGTGGGAACTCAATGCTTTCCAAGCAGCCCGAACGCCTACTTGTTTATGCATTGTTATAATACACCGATACGTGCATTCATAGTTCAAGGGAAGCTTTCTTTTTTGGCATACATTTAGATACACATTTCAAACGTGATACCAACAAGGCACTACATGGACAATGTTCTAAAACTGACATGGCCTCTAGAAATAAAAAGAATGGACTGCTGAAAATGCAATTATCAATTTTACAGGAAATCAATCAGAATTCAGCTCACGTTAAGCTTAAAGGTATGATGTAATACCTCTATACTGATCACTTACAAGCAGCTTATTATATTTTCAGTGTTGCAACCCCAGGTTATCAAATGGTTGTCTGCTACTATACAACCTGTCAGGACAGGTGCTGCACTATAACCAGTAAAGTAACAGTTTGCAGCCAACTTACAGGGGAAAAAAAAAAAAAAGATATCAGCCTCCCGACTGTGATTAGAATGTCAGTTACAGCTGCTGCTTGTTACAACACCCCCACACTCCTTAGCTCACAAGGACACATTCAATGAGAGAATGCCCTGCATTCATTGTGTAATTATCAAACTCACACACCTTGGAAACGGAGTACAGCTCCAACATGTGTATGACTAAAAACATTACTGCAAGATTATGGTCTGGAACAATGAAACAATTTCCTACTGTAGTTAATAGACTATTATAACAGGAAAACAATGGCAATGTAAAACCTTTTCTTTATCTTGACTTTTTATAGAAAGATTTATCATTGGAAAAATGATATGATTCAGATAAGTTGAAAAACCCCAAAAGGAGTCAAATGCTGGAAAAGGGGGGCCAAGAACTTGCTTGTCAATTGGCAGGCTGCCAAAAGCACCTCTTTTGGGGAATATGCAACTTTAATCTTTATTATGGAAGGATCACAAATGGACTGTTTCAGAATACCATCTGTTCTCACTGAAGCACTGGATCAGCAGGCTGCATGCTCCGGTCTGTCCTTCACCTTGTATTTGGGATTTTCAGCAAAGCTCCCATTTTTGGAAAGGGAGGGTTTGTGTAACAGAATGCTGGTGCCGAACCTAATTTAGAATTTTTTTTTTTTTTTAATTTTCACAGTGTCTTCTGAATTTCCACATTTCTCCGAGGTAAGCTCCAGATAAAATGCTCATAGTTAGAGAGTATTTACTTCTGATTTCTATTTTCCCTTTTGCTTATCAGATCAACGCTTCTCCCAGCAACCTTTCTGGATCACATTGTTTAGATGTCTTTATCTCTGCATCTGCACTGCATGTGTAAGCACACATCTCCATTTACTATTAATTCCAGATGTTAACGTAGAAAAGGTGATAAAGAAATTATTAGCACAAGTGGAATGGCGAAGGACTTGCCTCAGCTCAGCACTACCCTTCCCTGTGCAGAGGGCGCTCTGCTGCACAGCTGGCTAAGCCACTGCAAAGCCATTAGCCCAACAGCAATTAATCGCTGATCCTGTTTCACATCTGGCTAGATATGCAGCATTGCAACTGGACATACTCATGGGGTATTGGTACTCCCAGGAGGGGCCAAACAGAAGAGGGAGGAACAAACCCTTTTGACTGAGATAAAGATTCAGAAAACCTTTGAAGGATTAAAAAAAAAAGAGAAAAGATAAAAGATTTATCAGCAAAGTGAAATGTAACCAAACTAAGAAATGAAGATGATGCAAAGGTTAGCACAGCTTGGCTAGTGTGTCATTTTCTCCTCTGAATAGAACTAGCAGATGTATGGAATCTATGTACCACGGAGTCTGACCGTGGGGTTAAGTGTTTGTGAGTTCTAAACTCAATAAACACAGCAAGAGGCCACTTAAATTTGGTCTTTGGATAAGCATAGTTTAACTGTAAGTCTTGCAAGTCCAAGCTGAGAGCTTTTTCAAAGACTGAGAGTTTCAAATTTTATAACTAAATACATTTACCTCAGTCTGTAGTAAGAATCATTTATCAGTAAAAGCAAAACCAACAGAGAATGAGACACACTATCCTACATAAGCAGCAATCCTTAAGAACCGGATACCCAAACACTGCAGAGGAGTATCTGGAGAAACAGCACTACCAAAAGTATTTAGAGAGCAACAGGAGGCTCTCCCGACACAGCTCTACAAGCAACCATGCACGAAGGAATACAGGGGACTTGGAAAGAAGTACTTCCTGAGAACCACTCTGACCAAGCAAGCAGGCACCCCAGGTGCTGGAATTTCTTAGGAAAAGGGCTTAACCCAAAGCACATTTATGAGAAACCTGGGGAGGTTCAGCACATGGTCCATTCTCACTCCTTTCCCTGGAAGTGCTGCAGCTGCAAAGCATCTCTGCTGTGTCACAATCTAGTCTTGCCAACTGATCCACACAATTGGGAAGAAAGCTATTGTTCTGCAGAATCATACCGATGTGCAAATCTATCAGCTGACCTAGTCACTCACCTAGTGTAAGAAACTAGACTTGGCTATGCAAGCAAACAGGTGGTTTTCTGAAACACTTCCATATTGGAGGGAAGAGAAGGAGAAAGAACTTAAAAATACACATTTTTGGCCACCAAGATAGTTTTGCACCTAATTTTCTATTTCTGAAGAATGAAGAACACAAAATTATTAGCTGAAAATTTTAGCTCAATTCGAACATCATGCTAGGGCATTCTGGGCAGACACATGAAACAGCCTGAGGGGTGGAAGTTTTCCAGAAAAATCCTAACGCCTTTGAAAAAGTACAGACTCGGTTTTGCTCCCTCTGAAATGAGTGTTCTCTTGCTTTTTTGAGTAAGAATAAGCCTTGTATTTTGCCATGAAAAAAATCATATACTTGAGAAAATGAATACATGTGAACAGTATCTCTCTAATGTTTCCAGCTGTGGAATTTTGTTGAAGATTCAGGGATCACTAGTCTATCAGCAGACAGAAAAAAAGTATTTTTTTCTGCGCATTCTCCTACTCCTGCCACCTTCTCCCCAAATCAAGATCACAGTAAAGGAAATTGGAAATCATTTCAGGAATGGATTTATGATCCAGCTGATAAGTAAAATTACAGCTTACCTTCACATTTCTTAAATGCAAAAATCTTTAGAGAAATCATTCTCGACAGAATCCCATTTTTATTCTTTTATTTTTCCTTGTGACCTCAACATCTAATGTTTATCTGTAAAAAAAGTAAATTGTCAACATGCATACTTACTGCTCAGTGTGATTTAAATTCTTCTGACAGCATTTCTACCATTTTCTCTTAGTAACTGAGATTGGTGTATTCATTAAGAGAAACTTTGGGAGAAATAAAAAGCATGCTAACAAAATCCTAATTTGCAAAGGCGATAAGAAATTACTTTAGTCTCTTACTAATGTGATTACGAAGGATGATGCTTTACGTATGTGTTTTCCTCAAAGAGAATTTTTAAGCAGATTCTTGTTTAAAGCTGGGAATATTGCTCGTCTGAAGCTGTCCCTGTGCAATGCACACAATGACAAGCAGAAGGCGGCCTGGGAGGGAGGTGAGAGTAATAAGTACAGGGAGTGAAAAAGATTTTAGTAGTTTAAAAAAAAATTGCAATACATATTAAAGATGCAAATCAAGAAATAAAGCGGATTTCAACTGACTGTTCTTTTAAAATTAAAAGCAACATGTAAGTCATATTTCTTGCTAGCCACACCATTTACAGTCCATCTTAAATTAGTACACAGACTGCAGGATTAGAGGAAAAGAATTGCTTTTATCGGTGTAAATGGCCATGTTTGCTGTGGCAGTAGTCAGCCAGGGTTATACCAAACTTCAATGATTTACAGAACATCGGGCTGAACATTTTTCCTTCGCTGCCACAGCAATTCACCTGGTACATACAGGTTCTGCAGTTCCAGGGAAGGTGACGTCTCAAAACATCCACTCAATTCTCCCAGAGCTCAGTGATGGTGCTCAACATTTCTGAAATACCTCTTCAGATTAACTGTGACACTCGGTACTTTCTACCAGCAGAAAAAAAAAGCAGAGGCTTTCAAAGGAGAGCACAGATGGGGAATGCGAGCAGCAATCGGCACGGCGGCTGGTCTGGTCCGTGCTAGGCCCTGGCATTCTCAGGAGGATTGTACTAGAGACATGTTGTGTAAACGCTGCTTTCAACTACAAACTGGTCCCTGTGGCTACCACAGTGGGTGGATTCACACCATGTTACCTTGGTTTCTGGGTGCAATTACTACAAGGCATTTGAGAAAATTCAGAGTCTGATACGAATCAAAACCAGACTATTTCTATAGAAAATCTCAGGCAAACGCTACACTACAGCACAGCCGCTGCGAAGCACACCTCACACACAGCACCAGAGCACGCACGCACCGGCGCAGCACGCTTCCTCCTGGAAGGAATCCAGCACAGTTGCTGTGGCTCTGTGTGGAAGGAAACCAAGCTGCCTACCATGAAACCTAATTTGAGCAGTTTGCAGTATTGATATGTTGAAACTTTTAGAAACTGTAATAGGAGAAAAAGCCGACTACTGACAAACTAACATGATATGAAGTAAACTAGGATGGGAAGCCAACTGATGCCTTAAGCAATAGGTTTTCTAATATAATGTCATACAATTGCCTAGAATGCAGAAACAAATCTGATTTGCTTTCAGAAAGAGCCAAAATGCAATGCCTTTGCTGTAAGAGGTAGTATTTATGTCTAGACTTAGGGGAAGAACATTCTTGTTGTGAAAATGCCTTTTTTAAATCTCACTATCTTTAAAAATGATAAATGAATAAAAGAGTTTTCTTAAATTATATGATGCTACATTACTTTTATCTAACTCTCTTACCCCTTTCATGACACAGCAACACAAATGCTTGTAGGAACAGAGAGCAAACGACTGAAATGAAAGGCCTGCTTGGAAAACTAAGGATGGCTACCGCTTTTCTTTCAGGACCAGTGCTGCAACTGTTGAAGCACTGAAACCTTGCTATTGAAAACAACAAGTCCTTCTAAACTTGTGCAACATAGCTGAAATCAGACAGAGGTAACATTGACTATCCTTGAATTCAACCTGCATGATGCTTATGGAAGCTTAATTAAATGGACTGTTTACTGTGCAAATGCTCATTGCATTGCACTGTTTAGAAAACAAAAAGAATCATTTCCCTTGGAAATACATGCTCTCATCAGCTGCATACGTGATTCAGAATGAATTGGCAGATTACTGACTATGGTTTTCTAAGTCAGTTGTGTAATTCAGAATTCCAAGAACGTACAACAGTGCCCTTAAATTAATTGACACGGGTCACTACAGTATATGTTACAATGCACACTCCCTTTTCTCTAACACATGACTCTACACCTCCACCCCATAAGAGACAGACAGCTTTTTACCTCCACCAGTACAATAAACATTCGTCACCATAATATCAAACCCAAACCCAAGATTGGTTAAATAGGCTTCTTTAAATACAATCCAAACTGTTTCCTATCTAATCACTTCATTCTTCTTCTCAAAGGATAAATGTAACTTCCTAGCTTCTGCTAGTCTGGAACTAATACTGGACAAGTTTCTAAGTAATTAGCTGGGGAGTAAACTTTCTTTTTCCATCAGCAATGTGAATGAGGGAAAAAAAAAGAAACAAATTCCTTCAATGCTAGCCTTTATTGGCATTTTATGCCTTTTAGTTAGCTGTACTGGTAATGGTGGAAAAGGCTCAAAATTGGCGGTAAGTATTTGCATGTCAATTAGAATTCAGAAGAAAAGAAAAAACAGATGATTAGTTATTATTCTTACTATATGTCTCCAAGGTAAATCTGAGCTAGACAAAATGGGATGAAGAAATGTTATGGCTTTAAGCAATACAATGGGTTAGGTACTGCCAGAATTTCTTTACATCCCAGTACACTCACTCTATTATGGAACCTTCAATTCTGTGCGTTAAAGATTCCACTCAGGAGCTAGCAATAAAGGCATCTTCCTAGAAACCTGCAGCTTCTTACAACATGTTTGCAGGTCACACATAAATATCTATTTCCCAATACCACTTAGCAAGAACATTCCTTGCTCAATAATTACAATGTAATTTAATTACATACATTGCAATTTAAAAAAAGACAGTAAAGACATGGTTAAGAAAGAAACAAAGAAAGAAACAAGCATTAAAAGAAGGTAGAATCGAAAAAAAAGAGATGCCAAGTGCTGAACATGTAACCTTCTGGATGGTGCTGGAATCTCTTTCTGAACATGAGCGCTGGTCTCTGCCACTGGAATAGCAATGGCAAGACAAATTGTTCTAACCAGCTGAAATAATCTAAGCTTTAATCAACAGTGCTGAAGGACAGTTATACGCTTTGCTTATCCTCTACATAGTTTCAGGCAGTTTGGAAACAAGTGCTTAATATTAAACAACTCATTTCTTTAAAACTGTCATGCAGGAGATATTCCCAGAGTCTTATTACTTGAACTTACAGGCAGAGGTATCACTGAGGAAAAGGAATTTACTCAGCCCCATGGGGTTACAGATAAGGACAGACACTGAAGGCTCATCAAGGGAAGCTTTGCCTGCCCTGTTTGGAATCACATAAAATACCTGCTGCTGCAAAAGAGCTCTCAAGACATCTTCACTTGTCCGTTTTGCTTACCCACTCACACAGCAGATGCTACTGGTTTCCATTAGGATTAGACAGTGTCTCCTGTCCCCAGACAGCAGTCCCTCTGGTTGATTATAAACGAATGGTGCTGATGGGCTCTGAAGGAAGTTTCATTAGTCCCATCTGTACTAGAGGAAAGTTTAATTCTTTTTGAAAAGTGTTTTCTAACATAGCTGAACTGTGTTAGCAAAACAAATTAGCTTGTCCTAGGCACTCCACTAACTGCTTTCAGGGGCACATTCTCTTTCCACTGAAGTCAAAAACAAAACTCTATTGCATTCCAGGGATCAAGATTTAACTCTAAGTGTTTTCGACAGTGTTGTCAAGGAGAAGTGTCTAAGAAATGTGTTTCACTCCACAACTCCTACTCTGACATCTAAAAGAGCGACATACCTCTTGATGTATTTGCTGGGTAGCTGCCAACGTATCAGAGGCGCATAAACTTGGTCCCAAACTTCATTCCTAACATAGATCAAGATCATTTGTGTACTACAGCAGTTACAAAGTAGAAATTCAAACCTCAGAGCAGAGGTGGGTTTTTATTTCTCTGTCACTGAAGCTGGGGTTTGGAGGCAGTGAGAAACAAGGGCATCCTCTGAACACGAGGTTTTGAACCATGCTGAGTAATTAGGCAATCAGCCTACTCCTTACATTTCCTTTGCACAATAGTGCTTTTACCAGTGCAGGTGCCCTTTGGAATAACTCTAGAATGACCCAGAAGGATTATATCCTACAGAAACAAACATGGGCCAATCCTCAAGAAATTTGAATTTTAATTTTTTTTTTAAAATACACTGATCATCAATTTGAGTGTAGTGACATTCCAGAAACAGTCGCTATTGTCTAGCTGATTTTCAGCAATGTATTTCTATAAGGAATGCCTAATTCAGGGTTTATAAAAAGAAAATACATTTTTAAAATAGGGTTTTCTAATGAGATAGGTAATTATTTTAGTTGAATTATATGACAACTGACATTAAGTGTAATCACTGGATAAAATAGCGATCACATTTACCAGTTATGCATATAATTATGACAATCGCATTCAGAACTGCTTGTTTATTGGCTGTTCCAAAGTACCTGCTGGAGAAGGACATCTAGCTCACAAATGATTTAGGATGACAGAGAAAATTTAGAAAGATAGTTTGTCAACACTTCTCTCTTCAAAAACTTGGAGGAGTTCTGCAAGACAAAAGCATTCGTGATATCAACCCTGAAAGATGGGAGACTATATTAATATACAATTCAGAGCCATTAGTGGGCAATTTCATTTTCCATAATTCAAGAAATACTTTATTTTTTCCCAAGAACTGGTATTCTTCAATGACAATGTGCTGGTGCCAAAGATTTACACAGTGTATTCAATTAACATGCTAGCAAAGAATGGAAATACCATGCTTTGTACATGTGCCTGTAAAAACATATACTGCACCACAGCAAGGTGAAGCTCTTTGAAATCCAAATAACATATTTACCAAAACTTCTATCACACATGTGTAAAGCAATAAGCTGATTTCACCAGGGTGGACTTTTTTTGTTGATCAGAAACAACAGATGTTTCTAGTAAGCATCCACAAAATAAATGAAAGGCACAAATACATGGGCAATATTATAAACAACAAAAGGATAACACTCAAAATCTAGACCCTAAAATAATTAATAAACTTCTAATTCCTCCATCAGGGTTAAGACTTCATTCTAAAAACTGACTGTAAATTGTCTTCTGTTCAGTGGGATGAAAGCTTGTGGGACAAGAAGAAGAAAAAAGATGAAAAGAAGGAATGGAACACCACCTAAAATCCTTTAAGGCCATCTGTGGTTAATATGAAGAAGAATGCAAATATTCCTCCTGAAAGAATAAAGACTCATCACAACTCAAAGTCCTCTAAGTTATCGCTATTTTAACTTGAACTCTTTGTGAAGAGGGAGGAAAGAAAAACTTGGTTAACTCTTCATTTTGAGGATTCATTTTTCCTAATCGAGGCAGAACTCAAACATAAGGTTCCCAATACTGTGAAGAGTATGTTCACTGTAAGAGAGGTGTAGTTGACAGAAAGCAGGAAGCAGCGTGTTCTGGGAAGTTTTCTAATCCAGGTTTTGGAAATGAAAGACATGTGCAATGATTTCTTTCAGAACTTGTGGTTACTTACCATCACCAACATAAGAACATGTGTAAATCACCTGCCTGCAGAGAATACCGGCCTAAGACAAAGCTTTTGGAAAAGCATCACCAGCTACTTCTTCTATTGGAAAACACTAATACATAGAAACCAGAAAGAATAGAAATCAGCTTGAACAACTGGTTCAGAATGGGAAGAGTGGTGATGAGTAAGGTACTTTTTATAAATACATACACACTATATAGAGACACACCTGTATATGTGGGCACTTACAAGTAAGTACCTAAGTATACGCACTCCTAAAGGAGCCACCCCCTCCGGCTCACTGTCACGGTAACACTGCTTGCACCAGTCTTACAACATTCAGAATTCACACTAGTACGAAAAACCAGGACTTAAAAAATGAAAGTTCCTCTGGGGTCAGTTGGGCAAAAACTTGACATTATCATACAGCAGTGTATGATACAAAACCTAGACTGGCTCACAGCCCTCAAGGGAACTCTCCCACATTTTACTGTATTTGGTGAATGCTTAGCTTCAGTGCAGTTATCCATCCATTCACTCTGGTTAGACAGTATCATTAAAAAGTAAAATAACAAAGGTGAAACCCTATGAGAATACAGCACACATTTGAATGCAAAATAAAACCACACGTACTACTCCATTCCAATTCGCAGTAGTAGCAAATTGTCCTAATAAATCAGTATTTCTATTTTAAATATATAAAGCTATACCTATTGTAAGGAAATACATTTTTTTACTTGCAAGAAGTGTCTAGCTATGCGTTGAGCTTCAGTAAACTTTTAACATGCTTCTGCATATCAATGAGGGATATAGATTGCCACATTTTCATTTGCCAGTTTACTGCAAAGCAGACATATGATTCAATCTTTAGAAGGTGGCTCACTTTAAAATCTAATCTTACATTCATATAGCAAGCCCTAATGAGCCCTCTAGGAGTAAACAAATTAGTCTCCAGGATGTATTATGCATTAATTAATCAGACTAATAGTATTATGAAATGTGTAATAGATGAAAATTAGTTCCAAGTACAGTACTTGCACTGAAGAATGAACAGAGAAGAATTAGAGCATAATAAAAGTATTCTTGAATTTCTACCACTGTCAGCTAAATCAACTATACTTAATTAATGACATATATTTCTCTTCCATTTAACTGCACGTTTTGGTGAGACAAATTACAATATCTCATGCTGTTTTATTCTTGACTGCCATGGTAAATTCCCGTTTTGAAAAACCACTGTTGGTAATCACGGTGAGATACCTAACCTTGCACTGACCCAACTATAACAGCTCAGCATGCGGCATATAGAGTCACTTCAATCCAGAAGGGTGGAAACAAGCAGTACCACTCTGACTGCAGTTCTTTAACAGAGGAACTTATTTGGCCCTGAGCAGAAAATCTGAAAAGTACACTTACTCCTAAATAAAATGTACACAGTACCTGGAAGCTGGAGAAACCTGAGTCCTTAATAGGGAGACACACTGTATTTATTCCTCTCTTTTCTTCCTTGATTGTGGGGGGAAAAAAAAAATCTAACTTTTAAAAAGGTACTGGAAAAGATCCCAAAGGATAAGATCATCAAACAGATTCATTCCATCTACTTGCTCCTATTTCCACTGATGTGCTGCCACCATCTTTTCCTTGGTATGAGGCCAATGCCTAACCACCCAAGCGCGCAAAGGTCACACCAAGCCAGGCTGTATTCAGATGCAATCCACACTCTGCTGAGCATGGCAGAGAGATGGGCACAGTTGTGAACAGAACAGGATACAGGCAGAGACATACAGCATTTTGCTCTGAAACTGCTGGGGAAAAAGCCAGGAAGCACTAAACTCTAGATACTAAGACAGACGGACACATCATCATGTGAATATTTCACTAAATAAACAGGCGTATGTGCCAGACAAAATCTCACCCTGAATGAATATGGTGGGAAAAACAGGGAGAGGCAGTCTGTATCTCCAAGACAACAGGCATTACTATATTCATCAGGTAAATATTTTAAATTGAGATCAGGCAGCCTCGCAATACTTCTGTTGTTTTCAGTCTTAACCACCTCTTAAGTCTTGTTAACCTGCTTTCTGTGCCTTTCTTTAGTTATACGAGCTAATGCCTGTAGGAGACAAGATGAAGAGCAACAAATGCTCCAGTCATTAATTCTGTCCAGAACTCTATAAATGTAAATAAGTCTGCTTAACTACAAGCCAGCCCCAGACTTCTCATTTCAATAGTACTTGCTCATAGCTATGCCTAAATCTGGCTTACCATTACAAATCAAAAAAGTAAATTAATAAAAGGCCAGCTCCTGTTCTAAGCCACTTCAAAATTATCATTAGTTGCAGAAAGGGATAATTTAAAGTAGAAATGCTAGCTGTAGCTTCCTCTTCAGAATAACTTAGAGTAATACACGGACTGGCTTTCTTACCTGAGCTTCCTGAGGTGCTTTCTATATCCAGCTCAGTCAGCATTTTCCCTGCAGGTAGCTGAACTCCAGCTGAATTCAGGTTGCCTACAACCATCATCTCTCTTGATAGCAGATAGCATAATACCCCTTTAGGAAAGACCTGTTTGTCCAACTACAGTCAAATGATACTGTCTTTCCTAAGGGTAGGAGGGATGCACAAACCAGTCAGGCTCCTAGGACGTCCTGGGAACGGCTGAACACCTGCCTGCCATGGGAAGTGGGGAAGGAACTCCTTGGTTTGCTCTGCTTGGGCATGAAGCTTTTGCTTTACCAGTTACATTGTCATTTTCTCAAGCCTCAAGTTTTCTCACTTTTACTCTTCTGATTCTCTCCCCCATCACCACGGAGGAGTGAGTGAGAGGCTGCGTGTGGCCGAGCTGTCAACTGGGGCTAAATCACGACAAATCTTACCAATCACAAGTCGTACACATTGACCTAAAGTCAGTAAAAATGTACAGCTGTAAATGCAGGCAGATTTTAACATTCACTCCACAATTAATATGATGTACTATTTATTGAACACTGTCATAATAAACAAAGCATTTTTGCATAGCACCCTAAAATTTGAACTAAGATTATTTGAAAATAAAATCCATGCAATAAAAAAGTAATTTAAGCCAATTAACATTTCACTTCCCCACTACAGGAGAACAGACAGCTGTACTAAGAAGGCAGTGCAAAGACCAAAGCAGCACCTGTGGTGGGGCAGAGCCCACGGGCAGCACAGAACCCAAGAGCCCCTGGGAAGACCCATTCTGCACATGCAGGGCACAAAAGAGAAGGCTATGTGGTCTGTGGACATAAACGTGTACAGCCAACAGCCAAGCACAGTCCTATCTGCCTACAGGGCAGACTCTCTCATACTTGTCCAACTCCACTGATGCCAAGGACATTTGGAGCTTTTTTACACCAGAGAGGACAGAATCGGACAGGGTCCCAAGCAGAGCTGTGTAAACACAGGTGACCACAGGCCTGGCCACCAAGCAGTGCAGTAGGGCTGACTACAGGGAACAAAATCCTGAAGAGCCTGAAAAATTAGCAACCAGATTTTATATGGCACCCACAATTTCATGGAGAGTCAATACATTGTTTCAGGACCACAGCAGAGCAAGCTTTGGAGCAAGAATGAAGCCAGAGATCAAACCAAAGTTCTAGGAACAGCCTCAGTGTTCCGGTCCTACGTAGTCAACACAGAAGCTTAAGTTAAGCTTTAGGGAACAGAAACCTATTAACTTAAATCCTATCTCCTATTGACTTAGGAGGGATGTATACTCGTGGAAGAGCGGACTTATAGTACAGACTGAAATAAGCAGAATAACTCTTGCATTAAATCATTCTGTTATTTTAAGAAAAGGTTATTTTGTAAAACAAATTGAGCTTCATTAGGGACTAATTGACTGGAAAATTTTCTTTAAAAATGTCTTCTAATTATACAGGTGAAAAAAAAAATCTTTTCAAAGCACTTTTATAATTAAAAATCATCCTTGATCAATTTCTTTTAACATTTAGTCAAGAAAAAAATACTACAGGAAGGTTTAGCCAAGAGTTGAGTGCCACAGTCAGCACCACTGCAATAAATACAAGGGAATAAATATACTGCTTAGCCAATGTTTGTGACTCCTGGGATTAACCGAGCAAGAAATTCATAAGGAAGTTCAAACCGTCGAAGGCACAAGACATTTTCAGTGCTGGGGCTGGAGTGACTCATCAGAGATTGAATTCTCTTCTGACAACTGTAAAATGAATGCCCAAGACAAAAGGTGAGCTAGACTCCTCCTCTTCACCAGAACTGCAGAGCCTGTGGCGCTGAACAGGGAGATCTAGCTAAAGTTTGGCTTACTGGATTCAAAGTAGCTGGTCCACAGTTTCCATTTTAGAAGAAGCTCGTGAACAAAACCAGCACATGTGGAGTGACTGCTTTCATTCTCAGAGCTTCAAGCATTACTCCCAGAGCCTAAGTGAGGTCTGCTGCTTCACTGCTCTGCATTTTGCCTAGCCTCTCTTAAGAGTATGTACAATGTAACACTGAGTCCTTCAGGTGATGAATCCTCTTTTATTTCTTTACCCAATTATGACTTCACTCCCTAGAAAAGTTTCACTAGTAATGTCACTGGAAATTGTGTAACATAGTATAGTAGGGAGTTACTTCCACCATATGGCCACAGAAATTCTACCAGGAGCTAATCCACACTGATTGTAAAAATATGTTTGTTCCAATTATTCCTATTTGTCATAGCACTGAGAAATTATAGATTCAAAAAGATTTTGTCGATACCTAAGGATCCTGCTTTGTATCATCAATTGTGCAATGAACATTCCTACCTAAACTTTAAATTTTTTTCAAGCATCATTAGCCTTCACATTCGAGCGGATTGTCACAAGCAGTGAGATCTATAATCATGGGGAGGTGGCTAGAAAGGCACTTTGTATCTAGTATTGATTTCTGAATGAACTTGTGCTGTCTTGAGAAGAACTGCAGTGTGTTGTACAGTTAGAGCTTACAGAGGGAAGAAATGGGTCAGTTCCCCCCAAAATGCACAAAGAGGACGACAGTACTACACAGTAAGTTTCAATAGTACACCTAAGAAATTAATCCTGTCAAGGCCTTGAATCAGATTAAGAGATAGTAGCCCTGGGTATGCTCACTAAGTAGGCACAAACCTCCACCCTCTCCTAAATTATTATGGTTTAAGGCATCAGTTTAAATGTGAGGGATGAGCTTTTTTCACTGCAACAAAAAAAAACCCACATTGGACTACTAAACTTTCTCAATTGCAAGGAAATCCTCAAGTAATGTGCTAGAAGTGTCATCCTTCTCAAATTCATTACTGAACCACTGCAACTGCATCTCTTTGCTATATAGCGGAAACTCTAACATGGGCTGAGTCCCCTTCATATACTGTAAGAGAAAAGGCAGGGACACAACAGCCAAGAACAAACTGTGAGCACTCACCAACTCTGGAAAACAGAAGGTCAGAGTTCCAGTCTCCAAAAGAGTGGAGTGACAAGAGGACACAATATAAATACTTGAAGTCAAGGACAGGAGAAACAGGAAACGTGGGATTCTGTGTGTGGTGAGTAGCAGTAGGTGCTCTTGGTATGGGAGGAAGATCTTTTTAGAAGCTCAGGACCTGCCAGAAAACAGGCTAAGAATTTTTAAATAGCAAGGCAGACAGGAAAGGTCAGAGATTTGTTTTATTTCGTATTTCTGCCACTCCCTTTCCAATGTAGACTGTCTATTTGGCTGTAAATCAACCCGAGAAGAATCTCTTTTCCTTCATACATAAAGAGCTGCATTCTCTCTTTGTGTACTATTATGAAAAAAGTAATAATCATGATGAATAATGGCTCCGAGCTTACCCACACAGGTGAATCTATTTTCAGACCTGGAAAAATATTGTGTGGATTCAGGCACAGCATGCAGTGCTTATGCACAATGAATCCACCTAGTTTGTTTCGGAATGTGACCACATTCTAGTTAAATTAATTAAATCAAAGCCTATAAGTCAAAGCAGTATCTGCTTGCATCTGATTTTTTTTTAAAAATAAAATAAAATCTAGACCTTTGGAGCTCCTAGTTTGTTGTTGATCATGTAAAGTTCATAGTGCTTATCTTAATATTTTCCATATCTGTTAGCTTTTACATAAGCAACCCTGTCTGTATCAATTGTTTCTGAGATATTTATCTTTTCATCATTTTGCTGGATTTCCAGTTATTGTTAAATGAAAGGAAACATATATAGATGCACAGAAAATCTAGATCTGATTCTAAAATTCCAATGTATCTGCCTGAACTTGAATAACTGAATGAAAAAGACTGGGAAAAAGCATGGAAAAAATTAAGCATTGGCTACAATATTACGAAACCACCTTGAAACACAATGCCAGGTGTCACCCTCTCATGATTCATGAAAAGAATATAATTTGTGCCCTTTGCTTTGACAAATCTGAAATGCAATTTTGACTGTTAGTCTTTGTTCACTATGATTCTGGAGTAAAAATTAGGAATTTTGCCCCTCTGATATTTTTTTTTAATAAGATTGTTATTTGCATTGGCTCCCTGTATGAGCTTACCCGCTGGGATGCACAAACACTGGTACCAGAACAACAAAGAACAAATGTGACCGAGAGTGAGGGCAAAATCACAGTAGCCTGGACTTAGGTTAGCTTAAGGTACAATGAATCTTTATCCCAATATAAGACACAAATAATGTAGAAAGAATTTATCCCTGCCATAGCAGTGTGAAGAAAGTCCTTGGATAAAGACAAACGAAACTTCCTGGTGTAATTTTAGGGTAAGTAAAGCGTGGTTTTAAGTAAAATGATTTATTACTTTGCCTGGTTTCATTTTTTAACTTACATCCTTTACAAAGATTTGGGGGTTGTTGGATACTGTAAAACCTTGTTTTCTTTGCACTTGACTTTAAGCTACCTTGAATCAAGGGCGACTCCAAAATTATTAGGTAAGAATGAAGTGTTCCTCCCCTCAGGGTGTGCAGTTCTAAAAACTGAGCAGCAGGACACCTCAACCCCAAGCACCCAGGTGTTGAGGTTCCTCACCCAATTTCCAGAGCATCAAAAAGTGCTCTTAAAGATACCTAATGGAAAACAGACAATAAAGTCTATGGAAGCATCCTAAAGAGCAGACTAAGACAAAGATCAAGAAAGGAATTGTCTCCAGCTCTCAAGCTGTATCAAATGAAAGCTATCTCACAGTAGGATACTGCAGAGAAAGTATTCTTGAACACTTGAACACCAAGGGTATTTGAGGACAAGTAGGAGACAACTTTTGTCTGTTATGCATATAACGTATAGAACGGCTTATCGACAACAACACTAGCACAAGGGACATTGTTCTAAAGAACTAGAAGGGTGTGAATTTGAAGGAAACTGTTGAGAATAGGGAAGACTGGCTTTGTAAAGGACTCTTACCTAAATAAAAAGGTAGAAGAGTATGAACTGAAAAATGTCTCTCTGAGAGACAGCTGAAACAAGTAGCTCGACTTAAAAAGTATCTGGAATTCAATCAAATGGCCTATAACAAGCAGAGTGCTCCAAAAAGCTAGAAGGCATTTAAAATTATGGTAGAAGAGCTGCTGGGAAAACCTTTGTCCCTGAAAGAATGGCCTCAGGTTGGGACAATTGGGAATGGTATAATTTAGCCTGTGATATGAAACCGTGGAAGTCTTGGAAGTTGACTGACCCAGAGGCAAAGCAACTCATCGAAGAGACCGCGTGATTTTCTCATACTATTCATAGTATAACAAAGGATTATATAAGTGAGGAATAAAAGAAGTTCATTTGAAGAATAAAATAATAGCTGATGATCACAGAGGTTTTCCTTTAAATCTGAAAGAGAAATTCTGTTTCCAGTCTCTCATGCTTAGGGACTACACTAGCTTTACTACCTGCTTAAAAAGATTTATTATGGAAGGGTTGAATGTCCCAGAGCTACACGCCCAGAAACCCCAGAACTTCAAGAAACAGGACAGACTAGTTTCAGTATACTATATCCCTTTTAAATACTGGCAGCTGAGGCATGGCATAATGAAGAAACTTATTCAGTCATAAAATAAAATACAGAATCAAGGTATTACTCCTCTGCTACTTAGTTGTCCTCTATTTACACACCCAAGAATTACATATGTCCTTATTCCCAGAATACTGAAATGGCAGCTGAGATCCAGCTAATTATTCCCCGGAATTTCCAAATACGATCCAGTTTGCTTCTTAATATACTTATGTAGCTTGACAGGACAGTTCATATTAGGTGGGAAACAGTTACAGATATGGCCATCTGACCAAATTTCAGAAATTTCTATCACTTCATTTTCTAATACAGGTATCTCAATCTTCACAGATATTCAACTTCTTTTTAAACAAGGTGGTATTTTAAGGGTATATGTTTCTTTTAATTGCACTGGTGAAAATAACTTAGAAGAATTCTTTCTCTTGAATACACATATCAAAATTACATGTGAAGACACATATTAAGAATTTTTTATGTCAATGAACACTTTTTGGTACTTTAAAGGCAGATTTCCCTTTCTCATCTCTTCGTTACAAATATAATTTCTAAATGATTAAATAAAAACTCAGCTTGTTGAGCCAACAGTTCACCTTGAATGAAAGGAACGGGCTTGTCAGAAGCACTTGTAGTGTGGAAAGTGCTCTGAACAGCATTTGCTCCCTTCTGATCTCCACTGCAACTTCACACACGGCATTTTACACTACACTTACAACGTAGAACTAGAATCACAGGAAAATTATAATAAATTGTGTTTAACTTCTATGTAAATCTCCAAGCTTTCATCTTCCTTGTCCACAGATTCTCCAAAAGACAGATGGACAACTGCCAAATGAACATCTTTTATTGTAAAGGTCACAGTTAGCTTCCATCCCTGAACCAAGGAGAAGGTGGTTACATAGGCTCTAGATGAAGACAATGGTAACCGCTCACAACACAAACCAGGCAGAAGTTATAAATCAACTGCACAAGGCTTATTTTTAGTAAATAGACAATGATGAAGCTAAATTTGCCTAGATAAATAGTGATTATATAGGGTATAAGCTCTTTTTTGATGCATGCATGCAAGCTTCATTAATATTAATGAAGCCGCATATGCCTTGAGAAGACACAATCATTGTTCACTGAACAAAATGCTCTACCTAGTCCTCAAACATAAAGATACAAAGACTGTAATCACTTATTAGCTCATTGCATATAGGCTGGTGGAAATAAAGCACTGCTATTTTAGCAGCGCTCTGACGGAATGCCCTGATTGTAATCTCCTCAAACAGTGTCCCTTGCAACCATTTCAAAGCAGTTAAGGTCCTATTGGCATATTTAAATTACCTACTGCTGACAGGACTTGCTGTCACCAAGAAACCAATGAAGTGATTTGCATTTGGAGTGTGATTGTGAAGCAGCAACATAATACACTGTGATTAGGAGACTGAGTGAACCACTTGTAAAAAGAAGAAAGAGCACAGGATTAAAGCTTAATATGACCTATATTTGGGGTTCACTTTTTCTACTGCAAACTCTATTGGCCAAAGAGTCCAGGAATCCACTGCTACATCCCCAGTTCCAGCACATAGCTAAGATGATGGGAATCTAGACCCTCTGCTGAACTTGACAGATTGTCAACTGATTTACATCACTGACAATCTGAATCAAGATTCATAGATGCTATGTGTCGTGAGCAAAGTAATGTAGAAGCTACTTAACTTCTGTTTGACTGTATGATTCAGCTTTAAAAATAATTATTCAGTTTTGGTGCTGGGAAGAGCATATCTTTGTGAACGAAGCTGGTTTTAACTGCAAGAACCGTGGTAAAGGTTTGACTTTATACAGTCATATTTTTTCCCTCAAAGGGACAGCCATCAACACGCAGATTCATAATGTGTATTTGAATTGAAAAAGCAAACAGTTACAACAGTTCACCATTACCCTCTCTGTAGATCAGTCCTTCGACATGGACAGGACATAAACAGTGTGATTTATTCTCATCTAGCAACACTTTTAATGTTCCGCCCCTTGATAGATGGCATGAGTTTCTTGCTTATTTATAATCCACCGTGCATCATATGTTATCCTCCCTTAAAGCATGAAAGAATGGGTGGCAGTGCAGGGGACAATGCTGTTTTTCTGCTGCTTCTGGGGCAGATGTAACTCACAGAAAGGAAGCAGGGATCAGATGGGTCTTCCTCTACGTGCAGCTCAGATCGGGGTGGGAGGAGGATTGCAGTGCACATGGGTGACCATTTTTGCACTGGGGTAACGAGACATTCAGATCAGAATAATCTACAGCTCAAGCAGAGAGGTGGAAATTGCTAAATAAAACAAGGAACAAAACTAGGTCTCAGAGTTAATAAGTATAAAGGGACTTTTCCAAAGAACCTGAACAGATGTAATGAACTTGTTGACAATGAGCTGTTGGACTGAAAGCCTGGAGGAAATAACAACCCCTGCAAGGTACAATCCTTTGATTGTTACCTTACCAAGCTGACTGCAAGTTCATTATTCCAGTAGATATTTTAGTAGAACTTTGCCTCTGAAATTCAAGGTCCTTTTGGGGATGCTTGCTTTAAAAGGAGAAGGTGCAGTAAGATCTATGTCAAATCTTCAGATGAGTTTAGACCCTGCCGTATCTCTCTATTTAAAAGCAGTCTTCTCTGAAGCAGCATTTATAAACTAAGTGAAACTGCTAGCCATGTCTTTACAGCTATACTCACTGAATGGCTAAGCTCAAACTCTGGGATGGAATACTAGTATCTCAACTCCTATGTCAGAGTATTCTAGCCCTTATCAGATTATGTGTTCACAGGCCACCACCCCTCCTGCCTCTAGCGAATCACTACTTGTAAACAGTTTCACACTAATGAGGCATCACTGGAAAGTGTTGCAGGACCCAAGATGTCAGGGCAGGGCTCCCTGAGGACCAAAATTGAAATGCTTCATTGTGTTTTCAAGATTTGACATATGAGTACAAAGTGTTTTGAAATGTACTTTGGACCTTGCAACTGCATAAGATGAAGGGTAGACTTTGCCACTGAGCTCTCATAGTGAAGAATGTGCTTAAATGTAATGCCCTCTCTAAGTTCACAATTATGCACATAAACACATGAAAATAAGTGGGTTTTCCTTACTACTAGTACTATTCAAAGTTTTAGTCAGCTTCAAAGTTTAGGAAATACTAACAGCATTCACTAGAACGGATGCTGGTCTCCTCTCTTAGAAGCATTTCCTAAAAAGTAAGAAGTTTCCTTCAATATGGCAAAAGCAATAGGTTGGGATGTCACACCACTTTTCAGTCTCAGCTTTCTTTTAAAAAAACCTGCACAGCTAATTTCTAGACATTATGGCTGCACAGAAAATAATCAAAATACTCGAGTTACCTGTGTAACCAGTGCCTGTTTGTGGTTGTAAAGGAACCACAGGAGTCGGGAGAAGGGAATTACCCTCCGAGTAGAGCAGGTACTAATCTTCTGACAATAATATCCTCAGGGAGCAGTATCATGATATATTCTCTTCTGGGAAAGCCAGCACAAAAAACTTCCATCCTCCTGCTTTTCAAGGACTTTTTCTCACACCCAGGCAAATTTGCTTATCATCAGCTATTTGATCAACTGCTCTAGAAACTGCATAACTGAAATGAGTGCAGAAAACATTAAAAAAGCTGAGGAAAATTAAAAAGAAAGGTACTGGACCCGAATAAATGAAAAGGCAGCACATGAGAACTTTATCTGTGCTAGGAGTCAGTGGGAGTCAGCTGGTGCTACAGATGACAAAAGCAGAATTCCTACCAACTGCACTTTCATATCTCCTGTTTGGTTTTTGGTCTACTTTGATTGCTTTTTAAACAGAACTGACAACCAATTTTTCATTTTCAGCTATGTTAATATACTGGAGCATGGGCTTGGTGAGCTGATGTGGAATGTGATGATATTTACCTTGTGATGCCATGCATGGTGTTGCTTTATAACAGGATTCTGTGGAAACGTGGCAGTTCTAAATGGCATTATGCTGCATTTCCCAAACTATATTGCTAAATCCTACCTAGATAGGTCTTACTAAATCACTCATTCTTGTAGCAGCTGCAAGAAAAATGACATCCACCGTGTTCATTACATTTCCTTGTTGAGTTTTTTTTGGGTATGGTGAGTTTTTTTTAAAAAATCTGATGTGTTATCCACATGTAACACTGCAGGTGTTGAAGGTCTGGATTGGCCAGACTGGATCAGAAAAACATCCCATGAGACCATTTCCTAGTGTCTTCAGTGACTTGGAAATTCTTGCATTAAGCTTCTCTATTTACTATCACATTACTCTAATTTCCTGGTTTTTTAGAAGCTAGGAAATGTGTACAGTGCTTACACAATGACACACACCATCACATTACAAACCAGTTCAAACACTGGGTAACACCATCCCAGGAGAAAAGGGAAGGGAGGATCACAGATACTTTAGAACTCACGGAGTATTATATGTATTAGCTTGTTATTAAACCAGAAAAGTATATTTCAACAATACACAGGCTAAAGCTTTTTCTCTCTGCTCCCGGAACAGCAGCAGGTAGCTCTACATCTCAAGCCAACTATTTACCACCACTCTTCAGAAACTGCAAAAAAATGTAATATGAACATTGATGAAAAGTGCAATTGCATCTGATTTTAAAAGTACAAAGTTTCTTACGGTATCATTATAAAATGGCAAATCCCTCAATAAAAGGACATAACCACTCTCCATGACAAAAGCAATACCCCAAACAAACAGCCAGTAATTCAGCACCACAGTAACGTTTTCTGTCAATACAATAACTGCTTTTAAAATGAGCTCAGTTATGGCATTAGTTGGACAGTAAGATGAAGGTCCTCACCGCATACAAAGGGCAAGAATTTAATTTCCAAACCGCAAGATGAGTTAGGGAACATAAACATATTTTTTGCTGCAAACTGCTGGACTTATCATGCAAAAAATAATAGCCAAAGACTTCATGCCACTGTAAAAAACTTTTTCCTCAATAGTAAACAAGAAGAAATAGTCAGGAAATAAAATAAGAAATGATCCTCCACTGCCAAGCCAAAGCACAACTCTCTACATTTTCTGGCCCTTAAAAAGACTGAAGATGTAGTCCAGACAGTTCTCAGCAGTGGAGAGCTGAAAAAGTCTGGTATAAATTCTTAGGAATAAGAGAGTGAGTCAGAAAAAAAAATTTAAAAAAAACAACAAAGAGTATATCTAGGCTTCAATTATTTTATACATGCAGGAAAGAATAGTATGTACATATATAGCTATCCTAAAATCTGTAAAAAGAGAAATAACAATAACAAAGGAAGAGATTCTGATTGAAACTGACTTTTAAGTTAAACTTTAGTGTGCTTTGACAGGTAAAGGTGTATCAGATGTGCATCAAAATTTCAAAACTGTTCTTTCAAATGTAAATTCTTTTACAGGAGTGTTATTGCGCTTCAACTTTCAAGAGAAATTAAATACAATGTTATGATAATTATGGATTTTAAGGAGGGGGAAAACATTTCACTTGAGTTTTTTCTATGACTCCCTACAAAAAGTAAAACCACAGATAAATATAATATTAACTTGACACATGAAAATGCTCAGTTTCACAGGTCAATAAAGAATAAGCCCATTGCTCAGAAAGGCAAAGGATCAAAATTAGAGCAGCAACATTTTAAAAACTGCCAGTAACTCCAAATTAATCTGTAGAATCGCTTCCTCTGCACTTCTGTTTAAAACTCCCATTAAAAGACTATCATCACAACCACTCTTAGTTTAGATTACAGGTCTCTCTGAAGTGAGATGGAAAAGGATAGAAGCCTTCTGCTGTTTTGACATGAAATGTAGCATCTCTCTTATCTAGGACTGGAAGTTTCCGGCTCGTTTCTCAGTGCATTTCTGAAGCGGCATTTAGTGCTTCAGCAACTTCTCCTGACAGCAGAGACCATCTCCTGAAGAAGTCATTTCTCTACCTCCTCCTCCTCCCTTTCCACTGGTGTTTTATGGAAATTATCCTTCCAGAATATAAAAGCACATTGATAGCCACACCGAGTACTTCTGTATCCCTTTGTATGATTTATTCTTGCCTCTTGCTGATAATCTCATAACACAAGCTGTAGTTTACTATTTTTCATTCTGACTGTAAAAGAAAAGAAATAGTGCCCTGCTCTATTTTGTGCTCATGCTGGCTTTGAAACTGCCAGCCCTGGAATACAGTAGTCTTCCACATAGGCAAGGTTCTCAGGAAAAGAGAAATAGTTGTAGTAGAGATGGACAACAGTAAGAGCTTCTTCCATCCCAGCTGATGATAGAAATCACCAACCTGGAAGAATGTGTGCCCTAAACATCAAAGTAACACCTGTTTTCTCCTCACTGGATTTGGGTCACAAAGCAAAGAATTGATGTAAATACTCTGGTTACTCCAAACAGTGCCACTGCTGTGTCACTCCCCCTTTCAACTCTCTCTTCCAATGCTTCCCTTGCTTCAACCACACAGAAACTCCTTCTCAATAATCAGCAGTAAACTGGTCATGCCGAGTAGATCTTGATAGACTGCCGGCAGATCAGTGGAATGAAATGTTGTCAGAAAGTTGGTAAGTTTTTAAGTAGGAGTGATTACAAATATTCTCACACACTGTTGGGGAAATAGCTCACTGGGGATTTTTGAAAGAAGAGGCTTCTTTTAAACTGACAGACTTCTGGAAAATGTATCAATTGGAAGGAAGTTTCACAGCAAAGAAATATCAGACTGGAATGTTCTGCCCTGAGACTGTCCAGAACAAGTCTGTACTCTGATTCCTGTCTTTCAGATCAGAAGAAAATTTTTCCATTCTGGTTCATAACTAATGTCATAGTAAATGATAAAAACTAAATCTCAACATTTGCTTTTATCTTTGTGCAACTAGATCACATAATGATTCCTAACAGGCCCCGTAACACCTTTTACTTGTCTCCCTTATATCAGCTTTGTTGATACTGAAATTTGAATTAAACAATTCTATATTTCCAACAGAGTAGGATTTTTAGCTATTCATTACTCCTAATGACACAGAGAAGAATTTTATTAATTCTCTTATTTAATTTTTTTAAACACATCAGATGGTTTAGTGGTATTGAGGAAATTTTATTTGCAACAATAAAAGAATGATAGCAAAATGATAGTGACTGCTGGGGTTTTTTTGATTATTTTTTTTTTCTTGGAATACCTGTGAAAGGAAATAGCAGAATTTCCTACAATTATTCTAAAAATGTCTGAGAAAGGAAAGATAATGGTAAAGAAGCAGCACTGGCCTCAGGTGCATTAAAACTAGAGTTGTCTGAAACATTTAGTATCAAAACTAAAAATATCTAAAAACCATAAAATTATAGGTTTTACCATGTCTTTATAAAGTATCTAGATGCGTGCTACTTAATGATATTTCTCGGATATACCAAGTACTAAATCCAATCTTCCTCCTACTTCAATGTTGGACTGAGTATTGTGTTTGTGCTTGCACAGACATCCGTAAAACATGCCAATTTGGCAAACTAAGTATGGATTATGAAATAAACTACTCTGAACTAAGCCACCTCCCATCAAATGTTCAAAGGCCACCAAAATGGGTCATTCTGACAGATGCGAGGCTTCTTCGAGCCATTTGTGCAGTATCTTCTAGCAATTGAAAACATTTCCAAATTTAGGTTTGAAACAGTCTTTTTCATTTACTCATTTCTCCTTCAGACTGTCATTTTTGATGAGTAAGTATTTTCCTGCAGACAAAACCTTCTCCAGAATATACCAGTCTACCTGTGCTTACCGATCTCGTGAGAGGGTGCAGAAATCCAAACCTGAGCCTGCTTCGCTTCGCATTTTAAAAAAGTTCCAAGCAGGCAGAGCATACCCACTGATCTGAAAGTCAGCTCCATTGCAGGAGCCCTATTAGAGTGAAACACTCTGCAACTCCTCATAAAAATCCTGACTTCCAGACACCGCACTTGTGAAACTCTTCCAATTGCATCTGCCTTGTCTGAAGCGTAGCCGCTTGCTACAGTTACCTTTCTATAAATGCATAGCATCCAACTCTGTTTAGCACGTGGCAACCATTTTAATTCTAAATATAATCTCAACTATTCTTTCTATACAGTTATTAACAGTATTTAGGAGTCACTGCACTAACCAACCATTTTCAAAACGTTTAAGATGAAGCAGCCTGATTCCCATGCAGCTCTGACCACAGAGACGTCTTCAGCCTTTTGATCTAGTAACTTTGTTCTGCACGATGCAGGAGAGGCTGGCACTCATCCAGCAATATACACGAACTCCAGCTTAACTCCTGATGGATGAGTAACTCTATGAAAGCCACAGACTATTTATATGCTCATAGTTAGGCAGAGTACAAGCTTTTAAAGGTTTCAAAGGCTCTTAATTGAATAGCTGTACTGCCACGCATAATACCCTTGAAATGGGAGTATTCATTTTCATGAGGACTCTCCGTAGAACTAAAAGTTTACAGAACTAGGTTGTTTGTTCTCATGAATTTTATTTGTATACTGTGAATAATGTCTGTTAATAATATACTCTGTTTAGTGTGACTGATATAGAAATAAGTGCTTCTTGTACAGATCAAGGATTGGAGAATCAGGTCCTTCCTTTTGTCACATTATATTAGCAGACAAACGAGAGAAAGGAATAAGTTGTTTTCTGAACCAGTGGGGAATGTGATAGCCTTTCTTTTTAACCTTGGATTTATTCACTTTGATGTGGAGTGTATATAAGACTAAGAAATGCTCAATTTCTTGACTATTAAACTCTCTGCCTACTTGTAGCTGATGATTCATGGCTTATTGTTTCTCTAATAGTTCAGAGTTAATTGGTATGGTGAAGAATTAAAGATTAACTGTCAAAATGTAAATGTGTCAGGACTCTTTTTTAAGGGAAAGAACAGAAAATATCTGCAGATGAAGAACCACTATCTAAATAACCTCACACAATATCTACACAGCTACAAAATCAACCTTTATACCATCTCACAAGTGAGAATGCTTTTAAATAAGGCAGTTTCAATTTTATAGCATCCCATAACTTGCAATCAGCAGCTCTTTAATAAAAGTGAAATAAGCACCTCACAGTCAATGGGCATTTCTTGTATTTTTTGCACAACCAAAAATAGGATTCACATTAAACTGAAAATTGGGTCATGCTTCAGCACACAGTAATTTGACCTAAAGATAACATTCCTATCCCAGAGTTATAAGATGTGTCTTTCAGACAATGAAAACATTTAAGAACTACAATTTTAGGTAGTTTGTATAATTTAAAAATGTCTGTCATGCTCCTGGAATCCAAAATATAACAAAACCTTTCAGTCTGGGCTGTATGCAGCACCGTGTTCCCACAGACCAGTATTGTATCATGGCATAATGTTGGCGTAAGAGACAGCACACAACAGAAAAATGACATGCCTGATTTCATCTGATGGCTTATTTCTTACCAATAATCTGCAGCAAAACTAAACTTACAATTAATGGAAAGTGAGACAGGTGTTTATTGGTGCTTGGTTGCACCATGAGAAAAGTCCTTGATACTTTCATTGTAGTAAAATTTGTAGCACCCTGAAGGCGTGTTTCACTCTGCTCAGGTAGATCAGGGAGTATTCAGATCAAGAAACAAGACACAGGTCACTTACCAGGTACCAATTACACTGGGTTTTTAGCCAGTCACTGACATATTTAGAAGAGAAAGTCTTAGGGCAAAGGAAATGAGGAAAAGGGTAAGAAAAAAAACCAACCGCACAACCACCCCAAAACTAAGAACAAAGGTACAAAGAGAAATAAGAAAAAAAGGACCATGAATATTACTGATAATCACAATGCTAACATTGTTTGACTCTAATTTACAGTTACCTTCAGTTTACCATCTCCAGCATTTAAATCAAATAGCTTGCAACTAGCTCTTCCAGCTGCGAAGTTTAACAAAGCATAGAACCTGCTGTCCATAAATATCAACAGAGAGCCATATCTTATGAAAATGATAAGTCCTTGACAGCCTGGCCTCCCTCTGCTGCCTAGTAATGAGTGAGTTGGACACCACCTGACAGTTCAACCTCAGATAAATATTTCAAACATATCGTGCAAGAGATTCACAGATCAATCCCAACCTCCAAGAAACCAGTGGAGTGAGACAGAAAGCCATTTTGAACAGGCGCATCAGAGCGGAACACAACCAGCAGTTTTCGTTGGGTTTTCTGGGGAGGAGGAGTGTGTTGTTTTATTTTAACCTGTGCCAGAGTACAGTGATTAAAGGTAACACTCTGATCTGTGGATAAGTAAGTGAATTGTCATCTCAACAGCTCTTGGAGAAAGGGAATTTATTCACAGAAATGGAACATAGGTATCTCCCCATGTTAAATAATTCGAACCATTCAGTAACAAGTCTGCCAACAGGGAGAGAATTAAAACTACCGGAATGTTTTCCATATATGGTGGAACACACTTTAACCAAAATTTACTTTGGACTGATGCCTCTATAGAGCTGAGTAATCAGAGCAAAACCATGCTCAACAAGGCTGAAAATCAAGCTTTCATCCATGATGACAGAAAAAAAAAAAAAAAAAGCTCACCCACACATATTTATCCACCTTCATAGTTGACTTCATGTGAGTATTTGGCAGAATGCACCACCTTTTAGGACAGCAAAGAATCATGGACTAAGCTAAATCTTCAGGCCAAAGTGCTCTCGTGATGGATAACTGTGTACTGAATCTCAAGCCTCATCACACAGTTTTCAGATGTTCTAACTAATGACATCCACCTTATTGGCTATGCCTGGGGTAACTGCTCCCACCAATCTTCTCCCCATCGTTGCATGCAATACATACCTGTGAACTACACCACACGAACTGAATAAAGCCTTCTGCACATGAAATTTATCCTGTTGAAAAGCTCATGTCAGAGAAAAATGTAGCAAATGTGGACTCTAGCAGAAGCTCATACTTTGTACAGGCTTCATTAGGTGACACCTACTGCCCAACATAGCTAGACTGCTCCTCAGTTATGATCTCGCCATGGTACTGCAAGTCAGGCTTGCAGCTAGATTTGGAATCTCTACACTTCACTCCATTACACTATATAGATAGATATGAAGGAATTTCCTACTCTCTTTGAAAATCTGTTTAAGAATATATATCACCTTATATTCCAAACTAAAAATCAGACATGGTCATTTTTACTACATAAATCAGGAACAGGGTATTGCACTGGCAATTAAACAAACTCTTATATCAATGAATAGTACAAGAAAGGGAAAAAAAAAACCTGTGAGGGTGTAAGTTTAAAAAAAAAAAAAGAAAGAAAGAACTGAGACTAATTATCTGTATTTAAACATGTGAAGATCTTACTGAGTCTACAAGGTTGAGATCTTGTTCCCTAATCAAGTGCATCAAAGGCATTCCCCAAGGCTCACAGCAAAACTTCAGAACATCCATACAAATCATTTCTAGTCAAGAAAGCCCCTGATGTGGAGTGAGTTTTCCCTCTCCTCTCTGTCACCCTGCTACACAGCTCTGTGCTCCTGGAGGTGTACAGTCCTATACCATAAGGCTTTGCAGACTCATGGGGACATTCTGAATGAGCTCTTTATTTTTGTCTAATTTAATTATTAAGGGAGCCAGACTCTGCACTGATTCAAAACCTCTTGAACGTCACTGACTCCAGAGTGTAAATTGAGCCACATTTTGGCATCATTTGGTAAACGCTGTATAATTTCATGTTCTTCAACCTTCAGAATGATTGAAGGACTTAATTTATTAACAATTATCTGCATGAAGTTTCTTTAAGGGGTGATACTGAGTTTATTTCTAGTTTAAGGGGCTAATATGTAATAGGTAAGTAGTTGCATACAAGCCATACACTTTCAACCCTTTGTTCTGACTGTAAAATGTCAATTGGCCTCATTCTGGTTTTGATGCCTCCCCCCCCCCCCCCCCCCCATTTATTACTGCCTCCAAAAACATGCTATGAATCTGTATCTGCCATAAATGCTTAATGTAAAGAGCTAATTGTGCAGTGTTTTCACAATTCTGGTTTTTCATACTTTTTAAACAACATTTTATTTATACTTTTTCCTTTCTTGTGTCAAAAAAGAGTATAGACTTCAATGTCACAACCATAAATGCATAGTAACTTGATGAAAATCATAAAGGAGTTGTTATACCCTTCCACTTTTTCCTTCAAAAAAGGAAAGATGCATAACATCACTCCCAGCAGGGGAAAAAAAGCAGTCATGGCTTATTAGCAATTTCATTCAGATTCACAATCTTTGACCTGTACATTCGGTTTTTTTATTTTGAAAGAGAAAGCATCAGATAAAAAGGTAAATAAGATTATCCTTATTTTCTTTCATCACCATGTTGTGGAATAATCACTTAACAAACATAGACTGCTGTTCTAACACACAACTTGGCATAATCAATGCTTGATTTTTTTTCTTTAGCCTCTAACTTGAGCACAATTTTTCTGTGCCCTATTCTAGAATAATTAATAGCACTGAGCTGCATCTAGCAGCCTCTGGATCTGATAGTTAAGACAGCAAAGTGCTACCAATTTCATGTAGATCTCAAACTTGCATAGAATTGCAACAAAAAATTACACCCAAAACTTAGTTATCTGAAATGCAGGCTCTATGGGGTGAATTAAAAGTTTCCATAATTTCTTTATTTGCTTATTTTAATTTCTTCATGTAAAACCTACTTTTACTTCTCAGGAATGTAAAGCAAGGCTCAGACCTTTTCTTTAAAAGCACTGGGAAAGAAAGTAGACGTTTGTAAACAGGTCTAACATTTGCATGTGAGAAGCTTGAGTTATGTCATAGAACAACTAAAACATTAATTTGATTTGATTTATTCTTCACATGGAATAAGAAATAAAGATGTGTACTGGTTTTGGCTGAGATGGAGTTCATTTTCTTCACAGTGTCTCTCATGGTGTGGTGTTTCGGATCTGTAGCCTAAACAGTATTGATACCTTGGGGAGGTTTTAGCTTTTGCTGAACCGTCCCAATCTGCCATGCCACAGAGTGGGCTGGGGGTGCACAAGAGGCTGCAGGACACTCAGCTGGGCCAGCTGACCCCAGTGATCAAAGGAATATTCCATATGCTATGCCACTGTGCTCAGTGGTAAAAGAAAGAATGGGGGAACATCATGGAATTTGTCTTCCAAGTAACCGTTAGGCGTGATGAAGAGGAAATGGCTGAACATCTGCCTGCTGGCAGAAAGTAGTGAATCAATTCCTTATCTGGCTTTGCTTGCACATGCAGCTTTGCTTTATGTATTAAACTGCCTTTACCTCAACCCACAGTCCCCCAACTTGCTCAGGGAGAGTGAGTGAGTGGTTGTATGGGACTTAGCTGCCTACTGGCGTTAACCCACACCATAATATCACAAGGTTAATTCAGTAAACTCTTAACTACCATGAAAATCTTTTAAGTCTATGAAGCTAGTCATGAGAGTGAGGTTCTGTGGGTATGAAGGCACTCAGCTGGCCCCAACTGTCTTCTATGCTACAGTGAGCACCTCAGCCAGTGTGCCACAAACACATATCACCAAAGCAAGTGAAGAATTGTGTCTCTCACTGGGATGAAACCAGATCACATTCTGTGGGAGCACGTTCTATGTCCTTCAGAAAGTAGTAGCAATGCTACTCAGTGCAGCTGTGAGACAACCTTTATTAAATCATAGGTAATCTAGATGTAGGTACAAAACTAGTGTTAGTATTTAAAACTGTCAATGTAAATGTACAATGTTTTGTATTCAGTAAGGACACCACAGGACTAATGATCTAGAGAAATTCTGTAAGGTGCTGTACAATTTCTCATAAAGGGCTTCTAGATCAGCTCACCTCTGGCCTGCTGTATCCTTCTGCCACACCAAAAGACAGCACTGTAATACATGTCATGCTATTCTTTTGAAGCCACCAAATAGCAGTGGCTCTGGAGGTCCGACAATGCTGGCGACATCAGTTAGCATGAACTGTTTACGTTAGCATGTTTACGCTAAAGCTGCTGTAGCTCTGCTGATAATAATTGTTTGGCCTATTTAAATACCTTCCTATACATAATTCTTGCAAGATAGTGTAACATGTAACAAAACCAGCTAATTCACTTAAAACTGATGACATAAGTTTAGATTTGAATTCAGATCCTCAAATCTTGGACTGTAACATTTGTGGGTTTAAGATTACGCTGTACAGGTAAGGCTTCTTTATTGCTATAAAACTCTTTAGCATCACAACAGTGAAATGGATGGTTTGTCATCTAGGCTTACAGTAAAGAAATAAACTCATATAAAAAAACCCCAAAAACATACTATCAAAGTTCCCAGATAGAATGGCAAAGGATGACATAGAAAATATTAACAGGACAAAGTGTAGGTATCTACTTTTTTGAGAACCTCCAAAAAAAAGATCAGCCAAGACACAGGGTCCAAAACCATCATGAGCAGCTGGATATCAATACGTGCCCGCTCCCTCAACACCACTGTGGGGAAAAAAACATTGGGATGTTCTAAAGGTATTACATGGTGAAAATGTAAGGATTTTCAATATATACAACTCCAGGCAGTGCCAACACTATTGTAACAGCTCAGGCATTTGCCTTAAACCATGCTCAGTGTCATGCTCAGATAAGCCTGTTTGTCTCTATTGTCTCCATTCCCTACCTTCCCATTTTCTCAGCATTAATAAAAGTATCACGGCACCAGAAGCACAGAAGGAATAGGACTAAAAGCATGTCACATTATCCCTTTCCCTGGGCTAGTGTTAATTCCTGTTCTCCTCAAAGTACTGGAATAGATTTGCTGTCAGTGTGCAGTCAAAGGGAGTCTGTGAGGCCCTGGAGAGATGGAGTTAGGGAGATCATTATACTTTGCTAAGGAGTTTTCTTCCCCCATGAAGGATGAAGGAATATACCCACATTATCCAAAAAGGGTGGGAGTCCCAGCTCCAAGCAACACTGCAGTCCTCATGACAAAGTGAAATCCCTGTGGGCTTAGCTCCCCAGTGAGATCAGAGCAAGAGCGGGACTGGGAGAACAACGAAGACAGACAAAAATGGAAAGATATCACACATCTCATTAATTCCCTACCTAAAAGTGTCCTGCTTTTCTTGGATTGGTTGTTTGTTGGAGCAGGGGTTGTACTGTGCAAGTAGCAGCTGTTCTTGCCATCACTGACAGATGATCTTTTTAGGAATCAGGAATATGAACTTAATGCAGTCATGCCCTAGGAAGATTTAAGGGATCCACATATTTCCAAACAGGAGACAAACCAGTTCTTCACCTCTATTCTGAATGCACCCAAATTCACTGGATATTTAATTTCCATTTCTCTCTCATCTAGCTAACCAGTGACTGAATTACCCTATTTATTTACACACATGATGCAGGGGGACATGATGCAGACTTCTACATTGCTGACTACCTTAACCACATGAGCATGGATCAATGGGAAACACACTCTGATGCCAAAATTGTGATTCAGTCTGACTGTACCTGACCGAAGCCTGTTCTGCTGTGCTCTGTGTACTACCAATGCTGTTTCAATACTGTTCATTGCGAAATAAACTGAAAAACCAGTCTTGTTTCCCTGACCCCTACGAAATCCTTGAACTAATTCAATGGTGAAAGCAAATGCTCGAGGTTTCACACACATACAGACATACTGTAGGCTGAAAACTCTCCTTTTGAGGTAGATACTACTGCTAAGTCCTATTCATACCTTCTGAAGGATCTTTGTAAACCAGTATTAGCAACATTGAATTACCAAGACATACACACAGAACTTCATAAATGCAAATATTTCCCCTAGAGTTTATGTGAATGTTTCCTGGAAGGGGCCTAACCTAGGGAACTCGATCCAGACGCTGTACCAGTCTGCTATGAACCTTCAATTTCACTTGGGGATGATTCACATACAGTTACATTCCTCTGCTTGAAAATTGATAGATGGCAGAAATTGATATAGGAAAGGTTCCTAGATCTTTCTCTTTTCTTGTCAGAACTGAATGATTAAGAAAATTAAAAAAACCCCACCAAACAACTTTATAGTTATGTCCCCAGAATTTGGAACCTTGCCACAGTCATTCTACCATGGAGAAAGTGAAATATGCAGTTTTGATGAAGCAGATTACATGTTGGGTGAAGAGTTTAGGTCCATCAAGTAAATGCACAATCTGTTAATTCCTAGGTGTTTTTTTGCAAAAAATGGAAAATCTAAATTAACCCACCTAGTGGATAGTGCTCAGATAAAGGAAGGAAAGCAGATGAGCAGCAATTTACATACCCTAAAAAAATTAATTTTCTTCTGCCTGTCCATGTAGAATTATGTAATTCTTAAAAAGACTTTATTACATCCTCATTCTTAACCTTACTGTGCAAAGCAATCTCTTTATTGCAAATAAACAGTAAGGTTTTTTGTATTTTTAAAACTTAATCTTTTGTCCCGTGGAATACAAAAATACATGCATCATCCCACGGACAACAATCATCCATGCTTCTTTTTCAGCTTCGCTATAAAGCAGATGCATCCTATTGTATAAATGGAAAAACCGTGGCAAAGAGATGACCAATGTTATCCATGTATATCGTACATCTGGAGAGCAGTTCAATTTTATTTTATTTTGGGCTAAAATTCAGGACAGATTGAAGTTTCAGCTTAAGTCAATGAGAACTACTGAAGCTCAGCATGTTAGAAAACAGCAGAGTTATAAACTGGTCCAAAAGTCCCCCAAAATCATTGCGGTCCAAAGGAAAGATTAGGGAACTAGTTAAAGGTTACATGACTCACCACTGGCAGAGTGAGGATTTAAAATCCTACTGATAAGGTTGTATTATCTGAAAAACATAATTTTGTTTGTGGAAATACCAAATAAAACCCCTGCACAGTCTGTTTTACTTCATCTCTTCCTTCCATGGAACGGGAAGGGGTGGACACAAAGAATAGCAACATAATACATTGCTTTGTTCAGTGTCTTCTGCTGGGTCCTGATGTCTCTTACCTTTCATATGTAAGAGTTAATCATGGTAAATTTTGTCCCCTGCTGTAAAGGGACTAGGGAAAATAAGCTTTGCAAAAATAGAAACAAAAAATACCCAGTCTCCTGTGGCAGAGTTATATGCAAGAAACTAAGAAAGCATTTAAAAAATATTTTTCTTATTCAGATAAGCTTTGTGGTAGGCACTCAAGTAGAGCTAAATAGGAAAATATCTCCTCATATAATTATGCGCTGGTCCACTAACAGCCTCTGCAAATGAACACTAAGATCTTCAGTATGATCTAATCGTAACTGTAGAGCTAATTTTGTGAGTGAAGAACAAGTTATAAATATGCAAGTCCTCTGAAATTTTTCCCCTTACTCATCTATTTCTTATTCGGATTAAGTATAAAACAGCTATTACAGAGAACTGCCTTACTTCACTTAACTAACAATTTACTCTTAAAAGTATCCTTTTATAATGAGCAAATATACAAGTGTCGAGTGCTGGTTTCTTAGCTCACAGCTAAATTACTTGATGGATACACGCATGGTATGGCTCTGTGTTTATAAATTTTAAAATTATCAGTCTTCAGAAAGTGATCATTATCTCGCTGAAGTCCTATGAAAATAGTTAATATCTGAAGTGTAGGAAAATACAAAGAGTTAAATCCACTTTAAATATACAGTTGGCCTCATCGTATTTATCAATGTTCTTCAGTAAGGAAGCAGACAGCTTCTGTGGGTATTCAAGTGCATTTGCTTTTTACTCTGGTGTAATTTAGCTAAAATATCCCTTGTGGCTTCAAGTAAAATAATACTTTTGCTTCACAGAATTATTCATATGCAAGTGCACATAGTGGTCCTTTCACATATATATCACCCTCACTTGAATGTATAGTCAGGTGGTACAAGAGGAAAAAGCTATTCTACCTTCACAGACAATAGCTGTAACGGCATCCCTGCTTTGTAATTTCTTAGTGTTTTTATAAGGCACAAAGCAGAGGTCGTATTTTATTTCGCACGTTATCCAAAAAGTGATTGTTTCCATGTGCAAAACCTAAATGAATGATGTAGACACACTGTCTCTGGAGAGTCTGCCTCATTGTATCGACACAGCTTGATCAGCCTCGCTGCTAGCCAGTCACAACCACAGCAGCTGTACCCAGCAGCTGCAACCCAACCTGCAGCGGAGCCTTTGAAAAAATCAGCTCCTGCGCTCGGCGAGGTAGTGTTCCCCCACTGCACATCAGTTAAGGGCTGCCCTCATCTGCTGATGGGCCTGTTCAAGAGAATTACTAGGTACCAGTATATCAGGCAAGTGACTATGCTCTTAATTAAGCGAAGGTTCCCTGAGGAGGTAAGATCGATCAGATCAGCCAGCCTTACACAACTATGAACAGATTATTGGGGTGGGAAGGGGGAGCATGTTTTTTTCCCACTCTTTTTTTATTCCTAAAACTTGGAGCTCAGTAGGGAGGAGGCTATAGCTGAAGCTCTGCATATAGTTTGGGAGCTGACACTACTGCTGCAGAAAAGCACTGCAGCTTAACTGAATTCTGCCCTGCCTTACTTGTTACTCATTTACACAGCAAAGTAAGAAACCAGGGTATGAGATCTCCTACACCTTACAGCATGCAACAATGTAAAGGGCAGCTGATACTGGAGCCTTACCCTAATTGTAGGATTTCCCAGGCCGCATGCAATAGCTGCAGCAATTCCTGAGTGTTTTGTTGCAAGGCTTAGCAAGTACACATTAAGCTAAAGAGAGCAGGATTCTCAGCTCTGAAGAGATGAAAGAGACCTAGGCCAATATACTTGTCGAGACTTCTAAGCAGTGTAATTCCATTGATTTTAGTGGCTGTCTTACTGGGGGCATCCCTACCCACTCCCCATACGCCTACTGTGAACACAGCAGTCAGAAGAGATTATTCAAACCACCAGGATTCAAAACCTGGCGATTACAATGCAATTATGTTTAGTTTCATTCATTTACTGCTGATTGTCTGTATGGTTTTGTTTATTGGATGTTTGGGTTTTACAATATTTGAATTATTTTCTAGATCAGACTTGATCGTGGTTTTCAAGCAGGCATGAAGGAGAAGTATGGAGGAGTGGACTTCTCCCACTTAACTCCTCTTCAAATCTGTTTTTGTTTATCACATGCTATTCCCCAGGATCATTTTATGTCAGAAAACAAAATTATACTGTCATTTTAAATATCTGGGAAAAATATCTTAATAGGAATATAATATAATGTCCTATCTAAGCACTTTGAAATTGATTTTGACACTTTTGGATTGATTTTGTCATAAATACGTAAGTCTGATCAGTGGGATTCCTGGGCTTGCGGAATAAGGGGAGATCAAACTCTTACAACCTGAGCATTAGGAGTAAGTGAAAATATCTTTCTTTCCATCTCCACTGATGAATCCTGCATCACAATTCCTGCAAGAATAACTGTCCCTGAAGAGGTTTAATGTAAGGAGAAGAGAGATTATAAAACACTAATCCCACCAGAATTCTGAAATTCATAAAATGAACTGTGAAAAATGCTGAAGTATCCTTTCACGTCACAAGCTTGGGGCAGCAGAGGAGGATTGAGTGACTACCACTAGTGTCTCTGGGTAACCATAATATATCAATAACTTCTCTTCATAAGAATGGGTATTCCGATCTGCAGAATTAAACTTAAAAATTCATAACGAAATTAACTTTTCAATGGGACCTACCATTTTCCCAAGTAATTAAAAAAAATCCAAATCTAAAGGTTGCTTTAGTTACGAAGGCAAATAGAACAAAACTCTGCTGAACCAGACTTTGAAACTGATGTTCTGCTGCAAATGTAAGTCATTGGACTTGGAAGAAAAAAAAAATCTCGACAAGAAAGCTGTTGAGGCTGATTTTAAAAATCTTTCACTTGTAATAAGGTGCTATTAGTCTCCTAGGCAAAACACTTTGAAAAGCATGATTTTTATTTTGATAATGTCACTCGCTATGCCCATATAGGAAATACTCCCCAATAGTCATTTGCTAAAGCTGTGTGATGTGGGTATAAATAACTACATCATAATGTAAAAGCCACGATAGTGTCTGTCTGTCCACCTACCATAGAATTCACTTATTGCTTATTCGATATAAAGCCTGCTTCTGTGATTTGGCACATCTTTATTCAGATGGGCTGATTGCTGACAACTTTGATGCAATAAAGACTGCTGCAGCATTACTGGAAGAAAGTCATTTGATAAATGTATATTTTCCATTTTGCTTAAAAGGAATCTATTATAAGTGCAGCTGCTTTCCGAATGAAATTAATGCCGAAGTGAAGCTCCGTATTACAAAGTAAAATGGGACTCGCTCTCTAATATTAGACTGAAAGGCATTGTAATGCAGCAGGAGGATTGAACTTTGACTCCTTCAAGAACACTGATTCATATAATAAAAAGGGGAAAAAAGGCTTTAAAACTGCTAACATCCTCTTTTCAAAGCTTAGTAAAGCTGCTGTCCAGAAAACAGAATAGCAAATACAGGTTGTGTGCATCTCCAAAGAAGATGTACCCTAAGGAATACCATAAGGAATCCACAAAACAAAATTCTCAAGATTGTTTTGAAATGTTTAAAAGACACTGAAACATACACCTGGGAGGAGAATTTCTCATATGTTTCCAGGCAGTGGTGATATACATTGCTTATTTAAATGGATATTAACCATGCTATACGGTGTTGGATTACAGTTAAAATTTACCAATTCTTCATGGATACAGCTTCATATGTGAGAAGTTCTCCCATCCTTTACAAGACCCCAAGAATATTTCTGTTCAATGCCAGCTACTAGCGAGATTTTTTTTTTTTTTTAATGTTCTATTTTAAAGTGTGATTTCTTCTCTGACTCAGACAGAAAATGAGAAGGATGGAGACTATCTCTTGGTCTGTGGACTTTGAAGCATGTCCCTTAATCAGCCTTTGCACCCATAACTGGTAGGACTGCAAGATGGAGGGGTTCCCTTTCTGACCCAATGACCATTTGAATTGTTACAGAAATTGGAGTGGCTCTGTGATGAGAGGCCATGGTGAGACACGAGGTTTGTGATCACTGGGTGCACAAAAAACATGCAAAAGAATCATGTCAGAGATGCCAGAACAGTTCTAGACTAGTGGTAATTTTTATTTTGAGGTATTCAAGCTCAGAACCTGAGAGTGCTGTTTCACCTAATGTTTCACTGCTCTACTGCAAAATGCTTCACATTTTCTGTCAAGTTGAGCTACAATTTTGCAGTTCCCTGTCCCTTTTTTCTTAGCAAAACTCATGCATTACGATGATTCTGTTAGTTGAAGAATGGATTTCCTCTTCTCAATTTACATGGTTTAATATACAACTGTAAAACGGGACAAGAAGATATCGATAAACATTAACTTTAACTCATGTCTCTCCTGACCCTTTCTGTACTGAACCAAGTGAGGGAGTTCTCAAGAGAGAGATTTTATCTTTAGATCTCAAAAAAACAAACCAAAACAAAACTGTGTTTCTCTTCTCCTACACTGGAAGCCCCTCTGTTTACATTCATAAATACCCCATAAAATGTTCTTCTTAAGAGCAGGTCCATCTGCTGCTAGACAGCAGACAGAGAGGTGCTACCCTGTGAGTGTCTATAAAAAGAGAAAGGCATATACAATGCAGCCATGGCTTACAAGTTGGAGCATTTAAAAATAACGTATATACAGGGCTCGTAAGTGCTCTGTGAGATTAAGGCCCCTGGTGTTCACATTTCCCATCTTTCTGCAACCACAATCATTCTCAGTGAAGCAACAGTATGCTGTGTCCAGGTAACTAAACTGCAAATCGCTGTGTTAGTGCCCCAATCTGCCTCGACTTTTTAATTGAGAAGCTGATATAACTTTATAGCCCCATTTCTGATATTTACATGGACTTACTTTAATATATACTGAGCTTACTGATGTAGCTGAAATACTGGTGTCTGACATCTCACACGAGCAAGGGCCTTGAAAAACTTTACTTGCCATAAGCATTGGCAGTACATTGAAAATTGGTACGTGTTTGCCTTGGTCACGTCTGCAACACTACATAAAAGTATTTTACAGATTCACAGAGCCACAGAATGTCAGGAGTTGGAAGAGACCTTGAAAGACCATCTAGTCCAACTCTTCTGCCAGAGCAGGATCACCTACACTAAATGACACACAGGAACAGGTGGGTTTGATTGTCTCCAGAGGAGACTCCCCAGCCTCTCTGGGCAGCCTGTCCCAGGGCTCCGTCACCCTCACAGTGCAAAAGTTTCTCCTTCTATTCACATGGAACTTCCTCTGCTCCAGCTGCACCCGCTGCCCTTTGTCCTATCGCTGGACATCACTGAGAAGAGCCTGATCTGTCCTCCTGACTCTCACCCTTGACATATAAACATTAATAAGGTTACCCCTCAGTCTCCTCTTCCCAAGCTAAAGAGGCCCAGCTCCCTCACCCATTTCTTGAAAAACCATTTGTTGTTTTTTCAAACAGAAATAGTTTTCGCTAAGCAATTGACAAAATGAGTAAGATTTCTGTATATAAGCATTTTAATAATTAAAAAAAAAGAAAAAGAAAAAAGAAAAAGTAGTCCTTTCACATTTCCAAAACATTTTAATATGATGTGTTTAAAGAGAGGGAAAAAAAATACTTTTCAGGAAAGAAAATTTCTTGGTAATTCGATGCAAGTCTGTTCATTTTGTATATAAATTTCTTTACAATTGTTTTAAAATTATTTTAAAAGTTTCTTAAAACCTTCAGTTGCAGATTATTTTTCAGAAGTGAAAAAATCCAGTATTACTTGAACAAGAATTTTGGAATTTTTTTCAGCAAAAAATTTAATTAAGGGTATTGACATACTTTGTGGGGAAAAATAATATAAAGGTCACTGTTTCCAAAGAAAGACGTTTGTTTCCAAGTAATGTTCATGTTCTTGGAGAAAACTTTGTGAAGTAAAAAGTATCATCCAGATGTACTCTCTGGGCACAGCAATACAAACTCTCAAACCAGAGATGATGCACATCACTACATCTTACTTCACCTAAGACACAAGAGTAACTTGCACCCTCTGTAAAGAAGAATTGTACGCTGACGCAGTTAAGCTAGTGTCTGCAAACCAAACAGGCTCTAGTATTGAATATTGTTAGGTTCCTTCTCCAGATTACTTTTGATTGGCAATTAAAATTACACCTAACTCCTCTTTGGCACCATTGTTCAAACATTGAAATCATTTGCCTTGAGAGACTGTGGCACCTCCATCCTTGGAGACATTCAGAACCAGACTGCACAAGACACTGAAAACTTTAGCTAACTCAGTTCTGCTCTGAGGAGCCAGATGGATCAGAGAACCATCAGAGGCCCTTTCCAGCGTAGACTATTCTATCATTCCAGACATAACCAAAGATTCCTTTGCTTAACATAAGGGAACAGGACAGTAAAACCTTCGCTCAGCACGTTCTGGAGCACCATATCCTCTTTTGCACAAGTCTCACTAATGTGTTGGGTTTTTTTCCCCGGGTTTTAATTAATAAATTGTTTCTTAAAAATAAAATTTTAAAAGAAGTCTTTCAACTACCCTCCTTTTCTGGTAAAAAGGTGGCAGGAAGTATCTCTTATTTTACATATGGATTTCATACTTACTGTGTGTAGATTTGAGGTTCCTATTTCTGTTAAAGAAAGAAACTCTAAATGTCAAACTGATACCTGGATTTGGACTCGGATGGTACACTCGTCACAGGCAGAGATGAGTGGTGGTGTGTCAGTGGTGAAATAAGAACAAATGTCTGAGTTTTACCAGTACTGTTTGTGAGCTCTTCCTCCTCATCTCATTTTTTTCTTTAGAGACATTAAGGCAAGATAATCTGGATCATTTTATCTGTCTCGATACTATAATATACTCCAAGTGTTATATTCAAACCCTTTCTTCTTTACTGTCTGTTCTCTCAGTATTTCCTTCTTAAGCCTTCAGAAATAGAAGCAGCATGACTTTTCCTCGGTCTATCACAATTGCCTATTTATCAACATTTTTAACTTTTGAGCAACTTAGACATGAGTTTGCTTCTGTGTACTCTTGCTTTTTGTGTCTGTAAAATACTTTGGAGCAAGGAGGAATCTTTTAAATGAAAACTCAGTATTTTCTCCTTATTTTGCAAGAGAAAAGCTGTCTTATATACCATCAAACGGTCCCTCCTCCTTAACAGACTTGTTTGTAAGATCACAAGTCCCAGTGCAGCCACCTCTCTCCAAACGTTATCTTTTGTTTCCTTGCTTTCTTTGTGTTTGTGTTCGCAATAGTCTGTACTTTCCTGCTGGATAGCTGGCTAACTCATTTCTAATATTTAAACGTTTTAGGTTTGCTCTCATCATGACCCTAATACAGTGCATTTACACTACACTCAAAGGAGATGAATAGCAAGCCTACCAGATAAATGGCCACAGACTCACAGCCTTCAAGAGACTTATTCACTGGAGTAACAGTATTAGCCCGCAAGGGCACTTTCAAAAGCTTTTCATGTCTTTCTACATTCCTGCTTCCAATCTCTGCCATTATTGGGTGATGTTGCTTTCAGATGGTTAAGGCTTTTGGTCACTGCCAGCTTGGGAAAGATTCATATTTATGACCTTGAACTGAAAAGCTTCCTACTGCACTTGGGCCACTTGCACCCTTCAGTCCATCTCACCACTCATGTTACATTCAAACTCATTTCCTTTTCTCTTCAGCTTAATCACTCTGTGCTCTCACATTTTCATCCTTGTGGCTGCCTACAAATACAAGGGAGCCATCAGGATTGCAGAAAATAGAAGGACATTGTGGTAGTTGTTACTGGCTGTTTTAAAGGCACCATATTCTGTGCTGTCCAAATCAAAGAAGAGAGTACTCCACCCCACAGACAATTCACAGCCCAGGGGTCAGTTTACGCTGTAATTCATAGATGGGTGACTCGCAAACATGTGCTTGATTCAAGTCTAGACCTTAGTCCAGTTGTAGGTACAAGCCCAGTATAAAATTTGAGCGTTTTGTTCTTGTGCCCTGCTTTACTCTTTCCCTATGAGATATACATGCAAAGCTCACAGGGACATGCAGGGGCGGGGGGGCAATTCCACAGTCAAAATAATACTTAGTCTGTATCATTAAGCAAGGTGAATTTCGATCAGAAGTGTGCGTACACATTTCTGTCCCATTAGCCAGGGTTCATCATACATCCAGATTCATGAGTTCTCATTTCCTTTGTTTTGGCTGAGAAAGAACAAAAGCAACTTGAATTGATACTGAATTTCTGCTACAACAAAAACCCGTACCTGGCATGTAAGGACATCTGGTTTGGGGGGGGTATCTGGTTAAAGGTTGTTCAGCATAAAAACAAAGACAAGACACAGAAAAAGCAAACCACACCTAGCTATGAAACCCTAAGAAACTGAGATAAAGAAGGCAATACCAAAGATAGAACTGTCAGGTCCTTGAATGATGTACCATTGAAGGAAACATTCAAAATCCTGAAAATAGGGGTGGAAACAAGATTACCGAGTCTGATTTTATTGTGGGATTGGGGAAGGGGAAGAAGAGGAAGGAAAGGATAAGCTGTGGGACTGTGCAAAATTTCTGGGATGTTTTAAGTGGCTTATGGGAACATACAAAGTAATGCTTATGATCAGGGTGGACTGGGGAGAATCAGGGATGGGAAGATGGAGAGGGTTAATATAAAAAGGGAAAAAAAACCCCAAAATACAAACAGCTGGTTGCATCTGACCAAGTCCTGTGCCTGATAACTGCAGTCTGATAAAACTCCATCCACCTATTTTCTGTGTAATTTTGCTCTCCCATGTGTTTGTGTGGGTGTGATTCACCAGCAGACTCCAGGCGTGATGAGCCAGTAAGTTCTTGAAAGACATGAGGATGGAGACAGAGACAGGATAAAGAGGGCTTAGGTTTCAGGCTAGGATTCTGTGTGGACTTATGGTCCAATGTAGGGCTTAAGACATGGAGGAAGCGAGAACTTCAATCAAGCTGCAGTAGCTGGCAAGCAGAAAGAAGCTGGAAAAAACCCAGGCTGGAAATGGAGGGGCCGAGAATCAGGGCATCAGTTCTGCATGGTTTTCTAGACACTATTTGAGGGCTCTGCAAATACGATTGTGACTGTGAATCAAGACAGGGAAAATTTATAATATAGATGTGTATGTGTATACACACACACTAAATACTCAATTTCCTAATGATGTGGAGAGGAGGAGCAGGAGTGGGCTGTGTTTTTACCTTCACGTAAGTGCTGTGGGTGCCCAGAAGGCAATGTTCTGTGGTGATCTATGTCTACGAGCATGCAAATGGTGTCCTGGTGTGCACGTGCACACATACATCTATTGGGAATGTACTTGCTGTGGGCATGACCTGCACATGGGAACAGCAGGGAACAGACTGGTAAGGAGAAATCCAGGTTCCCCCCCAAGAGGCTCAGCCAATTCTGGGTCTCTCTTCTAGCACTGTAAACAGGCAGTAACTCCACAGCTTTCTGAGAAAAGGCAAGAGCCTGTTTACGCTTGTAGCAAGACCCAGAATTTTCCCTCATTCATTTTTTCTAACTATACAACTGTGTGTTTTAAAGTTCAGCCTTCCTTGTTTGTTGATTAGTTCTACACTTTCTATGTTCAGCAACTCTAACAAGACGAAGTGGAAATAAAACAATCACACTGTGAAATTAATCCCTTTGTTCCAAAGATAGCAATCAAAACACATTCAATTGATGAGGCTATAACTAGGGAAGTGGAATTACCAACTCTTGGAGTCTGTGCCAGGTATAACATTGTGCAAAATCATAACAAGTATTACAAAGAAATAACAAAGGAACCACAATGACCGTAACACCTGTATAACTCAATTGCTGCTACACAGTCCAAGCTGCTGGAATAAACCAGGTTATTTTAACCAGTTATCTGAAACTGCAGTAGCAGTGGGAGCACTTTGGCAAGTGCTGTCAGGAGGGCTCTGGCCCTACTTAGCCACATCCTATGCTGATATGGGAGGGGACAGGCCATAGCTTGCCTCAATCTCCACATTAGTGTTCTACAGGACCGGGTATTTCTAAAACAAGGCTTCAGAGGAGCTCTTTTTGCACATCTGTGGAATTGCAACGACCTTCCTCGCTGTTTGGTGATAACAATAACTGATCCCATTTCTCTCCAATGGAACAAATAATGTAAAAAACCAGGTTTCTAGATATGACAGGGTTATAAAGCTGACAAAATACAGCATATAGCCAACCCCCCTTTCTCCCTTACTGTCACTTTATCTGGCTTTCCTTTGGAAACCTTGTAACTACAATAGTTGGAGTTGGTGTTACAGCTACATGTTTTGAGTAGCAACAAGACAGAACTCAGATCTTTGAGTAACCCAGTTAGCAAGAGAGCATCATCAGATGTTTTTGTTTTCCTTCTCAGAAGCTAACAAGGAGTTACCTGGCAGAACACACACACACACACACAGAACCACAGCTCAGGGTCTCATTGGAGCTTCTCAGATACTCATGCTCTTACAGCTTCCTTCTTTGTCCTTTGTTTTACCATTTCAGCTACCAGCCACTCATCCACATGAACACATATATCCCATGTAACACCCCATGAAAATGCCAGGCATTCACGTTCCAGGAGAGCATTGTACTGCCTTTGTTGCAGTTGAGAGCATCCATCTGATTGTCCTTTCCTTCTACTCACACCAAAATAACCTTAACATGTACTGTTTAACCCACTCACATTATGCTCATCCACCCTTGTGCACTGATACAAGTGTGGACACGTGGCTGAAAGGCCCATACCTTGCCTCCAAAGGACCGCAACGATCTGAGGATGTCCCTGCTGAAGAAAGAGAGCAAGAAGACAACAAAAAGCATTCAGAAGGTAGACTGCAGTACCTATTACAGCAAGAAACCTGTGCCCAGCTTAAACCTAAGTAAGTTTTGAAAGGTGTTATAATACAAGAGCAACTGAGTATGATTAAGACCTCAAGCCCTTCCAACTCCACATCCATTTTGAGACAACAGTTCTGATAGAGCTATGAAGAGGTTACTGCTTACAGCTTACAAAATATATCAGAGATTAATTCCTAAATGTCATTATTATAGTCTGTGCGAGACACAAGTTTAAAAAAGAGAAAAAAAAAGAAAAAAATGAAGGGAAGAACAGCAGCAGCGATGAGAACGACAATACCCTGCAGGAGCTGGTTTCAGCTGGGTACGATTTCAGCTGGACAGCTTCTGCTGTTTTCTTCCAGCAGTTTTTTGTGGTAATAATCAATATCTGGCTTCATCACTTCTGGAATTTTGCCTTACATACAGTAGCATCCTTAGGGAATGGATATAAATAGCTGTTTGACTCAACAATATTTCCTTAACTGTATATATTTAGAAATTCCTTTTATTCCTGTGCTTAGGAGAGACTTGAAAAAGATGCAAACGATGTATAGAGCCATGCAATTAATAAAAAAAACCTGACAACACAGCAGCTGTACCATTGCTCTAGCACGAAGAAAACAGCATCTGCAAGGAAAAAAGCTGTGTGCACACATGTGTGCACACATGCTCACACACAGTTTCACGTCTCAGCAAAGTAGTTCATTTGGCAGATTTGTAAGTTCAGTAAAAACACGTGTAACGAGGGAGAAATTCCCCTCTATGACAGCCTCATGTCTAAAATTGTAGTAATGATTCAGGGCACCAAAACTAACCCTTTTTGGATTTTCTCTCTGAAACTGTCAAGACTGAAGAGGAGAGTACGTTGGTAGGGGCCCTGAAAAGGTGCATGCACACCCCTGGAATCCACCCCATGCAATGAACCTAACACCTTGCACCTTGTACTAACTTTATGGTTCTCTTAGTCCAGACTGAAATCGAATAAGCAACCCGCAGTTGAAAGACTGACAATTTCGTTCCTGTTCCTTTAAATCAGATTAGGTATAAAAAAGGCCCAGAAAGCAAGAGAGCCCTGTTTCTTTTTCTTTTGTTTGCTCGTGTCTGTAAGGATTATAAGTATAATACTATTTTTATTGCAAGTTCTGATAAAGGTACTTGAAAGAAAAGAAGCATCTTTCATTAGCTAAAAATCTTTGCCTTTCTCAATGTAGTCAAACAAATGCAATGACATTCCCTACCCCAATATCAATAATACATGTTCAAAGTAAACATGGAATTTTATATTCAGAATTCTACTACAATACATAAATAAATATGATTGTATTCTTAGGTATAAGCCCATTATTTAGCATCCTGTCTCAGAACTGATCTTCAGTAATTAATGTAAGTAATAAACGAGTGTGAATTTTTTCTCAACCTGCTCCTAGTGCATAGCTTCCCCTTCCATAAACGTACCAAGGAAGTGTAATAGTAATCCAGTCAGTTGGATCATTGGCCCCCTCAAACTTGGAAAAAAAGCGTCACAAAGAAGGGTAGCTAAGCCAGGAATCCACATACATAGGAAGTCATTTGGTTTATTGTGGGGTTTTTCCTTTAGTAAGGATTATTATTTTATTTATTTATTTACTTGAGATAAATTCACAAATTAATTTAGTCACGGCATTATCACCACTATGGATTAATGACTCAAGTTTCAATTTCTAGAATAGCTCCAGAGACCAAATCTAAATGACCGGATTAGTCAAAGGAGAAATCCGCCCACGTATGGATTTTTAATAGCTTTTATACCTAGATGGCCCCTGGCTCCTTGAGAGACTGTGAGAAGTTTTGGCATCTGTGTGCTGCGCCACACTAACTGCTGGGCCACAAGTGACCGTGCGGCAGTTCCACACTGCAGGACAGATACACCCGAGAGTGGCCTCAGGTCATGCGGCAACACAGAGAGGCATGAGAAGGCAATCCAGAAATGCCTACATTTCACCCTGGTTCTGTGCCTTCCCTTTCCTTCTTTTGCCTTCTCTTTGATTGCAAGCAGTACACATTACGAGCTAGCTGCCCACAGGAGAGACCAAAGAGCAGTGTGGCATGACAGAAAGCAGAATTAGGGTTCACGGAGATGACAAGCTCAGTAGCTTTCACTGGAGACACCTGGCATCTCCCAGAGCTGTGGGAGTAAATTTACAGTGAGAAAAGGATGCTGTAGTGCAACACTCCCTACTCTGCTCTTTCTTCCATATGCTGAAGTTAGGGAACAAAAACACACCGAAGTACCAAACTCTGCAGTCTTTGCTTTCTCCTACTTATTAAATAATATTTTTCTCAGCTTCTTACTTCTAAGTTTTTAATAAAGATGATTTCACTAGTCCTCTGTATTTTAATTGAATGACCTGTAGAGAAGTCACGGGGCAGAAAAAGGGACAAAGCACTCGAGAATCACAAAGTGACTTACTGAAATTGTTTTAGACGTTTATCTCTCAGGGTCTTTTCAAAAAAGAAATGAGCCTTCCACAACCTTTATTGAAACCTAACTCAACGTGGGAGATGTGTACTAGCTACTTCTGTGATAATCACGGTATGAATGTGCACAGCAAATTAGCTAACGGAAGAAAATCTTTCAGGAGAGCCTTAAGAAAACATTTGATTACACTGTCAAATATACCTGGCTAGGTAATTACACTGTTGTGTGGTAAATGCTTTAGCACTTAGAGACACAATATCAACTCCTAACAGCGCGCACAGTCCCCTTTGGTACACCAAGGCTTTTTTCTGGCTATGAAATACTAAGCGGAACTGGATTGTGCAAGGATTTATTGTGTCTGTGACAAGATGTAACTAAAACTGCTTGAGAGTTTCCTCATGCTGGGACAGTGTTCTCTGAAGAAGCTGCAAGGCTAGTCTGAGGTGAGCGATGGATAAGCTAAATATCCGTTCTCCTATGTATTTATTTCAACTGCTAAACTCCCCAATCTGCATTTTCATGAGTTTTCAGTAAAATGATGGAATCCAAATGGAAATAATCTATCTGGCCAACAAGGGTGAACCAACCGGCTAATTGTATAATTTGGTGGAATACAAATGAACAGAAAACGGGTTTGAGCTACAACACAATTCAAAATGCAGCAGTGAAGGCAAGGGAAAAATATAGTTGCAGCCAATCATTTATTGCAGCAGTGTCAAGGCAGGAAGAAGTAACAGCAGTGAGCAACACACTAATTCCCCTGAATACCTCCTCGCAGGTTAGCTTCCCTGCAGTATTTTGCCAACAAATCACAACGGTGTTAATAATATTGTGAAAAAAAAAGTAATAAAGTTAAATAATATTCTTTTAACAATGGTAGAGAGTGATATTCCCATTTTAAACAATCACGTTCTCTTACTTGGATCTATTCTGCAATAATTATTTTTTTCTCCTGTAAAATGATTTTCGGCTGTAAAAAAAAAATTAAGCAGATTCATGTAGTCTGAAAAGGTCAAAGAGACCTGAATCCGAATGCTCTTATTTTTTAGACTGTTGACCTACAGGGTTAAGATAAAAGTCAGTCTCCATGATGATATTCATAGATGACTTTTTAAAGGTAACTTTGTTCACAGTCACAGAAAGATACAGTAGTTTGAATACAAACTCCAGGAGTGAAGAATGAGGACAAATACCTCCCTAAGGAAAGTGGGCTTAATCCAAGGTCCATTGAATTAATTAGCATCAACATTAGCTGTGCCTAAGGGGCTACAGCCTCTCCTTCCCCCCTACCCCCCCTTTTTTCTTTTTTTTCTGGTTGGCCAAGCTGCACATCACAGTATCTAGGCTGGCATCCAAAACCACACTTCAATCATCTCTGTTAGTTAATCCATTTATGTATCTAACACTTAAAAAGAAACAAAGGCATTTCTAAAGCTGATGCATTCTTCTCACGTTTGATCTCACTTCCTTCAGTTCAACTATTACTGCTTTTAAGGCAAAATAAATACTCCTTTGCAACAATCTGAAGCAGGGAAATACCTGCATATTATTTTTAATATTAGAATAAATTTTGTACTTTCAACAACTTAAATGTAACAAACTTAATCTATGCTTGAATCTCTGCTTAATCTATGCTTTGCATTAGCAACTTCAAAAGTGTTTAAATGATAAAGATGTGAAATAGAAACTGCTCATATAACATGACAACTAATGAATAACTCTCTTGTAATTGGGGAAAACACCAACAACTGACCCTGCAAGGTACCTTGCAATGGAGCACAGGTCAGCGAGCAGTGCCACAGCGTTACAGCTGCCACTATCACATTCTGTAACTCCTTTCTGTGTGATTGTTTTCTGTCTGTGCTACATGAAAGCTGCCATTAAGATGCTTTAGCTTCATACAACTGCAGAAGACACGGTGATTAAAAATCAAGTGTGAAGCTCAACCTATTACGTATCAAAGCATCTCCTCATCTGTCAGGTAACATTAGCCCACTATCTGTGATGGGCCTAGGAAGATGTGCTCCTCCTTTGTCAGCTTGATTTCTGTTCTGCAAGGAGAGAAAACTAAATCCGAGAAGCAGCTATCCGAAACTGTGGGACTTTATTGGACAGCACTAGCACTTAGAAGTCTACTGAGGAACATACAGGGTATCCTTGTATCACAAAGCCTGAGTATAACATCTGTAAGAGACAACCCTTTTATGCAAAGCTTGGCTGGAAGTTTTCCAAATCATCTTCTTACACAGAGAATTTTAACATTCTTGGAAACATGCAGAATGGTAATGTCTGAAATAAAATGCCAAACCTTAACAAGATCAAATTAAATATAAAACAAATTAGCAGTCATTCAGCTACGTTTAAATATACCTATTCTTCATGGTTCAGTAGCAGACCAGCATTGCAAAATTCTGCTCACTGAAGACAAAAAATGGATGGTTTAAAGGATCAAAGAATAATGGTAACTGTTTTTCATTGCTTAGTAATAACTCAATGAACTCATCACCTACCATCCTCGATGAAATCCATTGAATTTCATCAATTTTTAAGATCAACTATTTCAAAACCAGACCTTTATTTGACATGATGCAATATATAGATTTTGAATTTCTAGCACTTATAGTTTGCAGCGAGTAGAAAAAGGTAATGGATTAGAAGTGGTTATGTAAGGACATAGATCTTGAGCGATTACTAGAATCTAGCCATATCCTCCTTTAAACCCGACAGTCTTTTGTCTTCAAGAAGCCTACTAAAATTGGCAAGCCAGAGAACGTGCAGGAACAGCAACACTGTGTTCATCCGTTCCAAAATTTGCCATTATTTGGTGTTGCACAAAATCGTATGAACTATGGGCTCTGGGGCTCTGCTGTATGACAAGCATTTCTGCATTCAGTAACTAAACTATATCACTATTATTGAGGCTATCAGTTAAACCAACAAGTTTTGTACAGAAAGGACACTTTTCATTCTAGTTCCCTAATCGTACTGGTCAAATTTGCTCACCAGTCATTCACTACCCAGTTTGCAAACTAAAGTTTCATTTCTACCAATAATTATATAAATTTGGAAGCCCTCCCCTAATCTGATCACTGAGCGTCACTTTTTTGACTACCCTAACCAAGAGGTAGAGGAACCTGCTAACAGCAGCTGGTGTGTGGAAGTCCCTCTACTGGTTTTGCTACAGCAATTTTTACCTTTCTACAAGCATACATTCATTTAATCCCCTACAGGGCAAGTATAATCCACCTTCTAAAGAAAGAAACTGAAACTGAGTAAATGACATCTTTTGGTCCACACCAAATCTTGATGGCAGAACTCGGACTGAAATTTTTAACTCTCTGTGCATTAACTGCAGATACTTAGCTGTCTTATCTTTAATTTTGGGAGGAAAATTGGATTGTTCCAGTAATAATGCAGTCCACATCTGAATTTTTATGTTTTACTTACTGCTAATATTTAACATGTCAAACGTGTTATGCAACTGCAAGAATAAAAATAATGTGTTGGCTACGCTTTTCTACAGCCTATGACATCCTTGAAATTCCTGTATCATCTTGACTAGTTATAACAGAGATACAACATCTGGGGACACAAGAAATGAATTTCTGTACTCTCAGTGCTAGACTGCCCATCAGAAAACTTCAAAGATAATAATTCCTCAACAAGGGGAAGGTGACCATGAAGTACTACACTTTGTATAAGCAGGACCTGCTAACTGGTATCTTAAAGAAATCACATGCATCTTTCTCATGGCTTTGAAAAAGGCTGCTTACATAGGGAGTGCTTTTCTTGCTGGAGTCAAATATTCTCACTCAACTGTCTCTTGGAGGAAAAGTGAATAAGGAGCACCTTGAAGTGACTGATGACAATGTTCAGCGCATTTGTGGGACAGCTCATTAGATACTATAAAAAGGGCCCCTCACAATGTACATTAAAGGATCTGAGGGGAGCACATTCTTGATAAGTTTTAGATCCCAACTCAAAGGCACCACGCCAGCTTTCTAACAATGGGGTGAGGCCAATGTGGAACACTTCAGAAGGATTTACGCGAATAAGGTGTTCAACCACATATCATGGATGATCAATGAGGAAGAAGAGAGAAACTTCTCTACTGATGTTACAGACCAGATAGAGGAGACTGCACAATATGATAAAAATAAAATCAACCTTCTAAGTCAGAAGATGATAACTTCTGTAACAGTCACCCCTGCCATCACTGCCTCTTTTTCATGACTTTTCTTTTGATACACAATAATCTTCTATACCATCTGAAAAATAAGTCTGGGCCTGGTTACTAGATCTAGCTTAACAAATGACCCAATTTCTCCAACTGTCATTTCCAGTGACAAATCATATTTATTCATAATTTTCATTAGTAGCTCACAAGAAGAATTCAGTTACTCTTAAGGTTTTTATTCATATCACCATTTACTTGTACATACATACTTCAAAAGAGACCATGAAAAGCATAATTCTTAGTAGGGGAAGGAAAATTAACTAGTCATTTTGCTTGTACATTTTTTTTTAGCACTTCCACATGACTGAAATCAGAACAATAAAAAGCTGAATGACATACAGTGTGAGAAGATGTTAAACAGTATCAAGACAATTTCTGAAATATAAATAGACATTTTTCATGATGAGGTCGCTGCTCATAACTAAACTCGAAGATGCTGACACTAAGCCTTACCTAACTCATTTCCATTTACATATTTTAGTGAAATGAGAAAGGCACCAGGAAAACTAATCCTGGAGCACTCCCCCTCTGCAGCATGGTTTTCTGTCTAAACGCAGAAGACACTTCCACCTCGAAAGCCTACTCTGCCAAACTAATTGTTACAACTTTTATTTCTTCCAAGATATTTACATTTCCATCAGCACTCATTTCTCTGTCAAGAACAGTAAAATGTCATACCTGGAGATAGTTCAGTGGAGCTGAAGTAAAGCAGGCCTGCAAGCTCTACAAATCAATCTCATGTGTAAGTTGCTTCATGCTTTTAAGAAACCTTTTCCCCAGAATTAATTTCTCCCCAGTCTGATAGTCCTGACAATTCTGAAGTATCTGTTACCTCCTCTATGTAAAAATCTATCAAAGCCAACTAAGAATTACATGTTGTACACTTTTTAATCCTTTTCTGATTTGGTGATGCCGCGAGTAAGTGCTTTTAAAAGAACTGAAATACAGGGGTTTAAGTCTGCTGGGTGCATAAGGAACAGACAACAGGGCTGGGTGTTACACCTCAGCAGTCGTGATCAGTATGACTCATTTCATTGCACCCAAAGGCAGTCGCTTACAAAGTGCAAGAATATCTGATCTAGAATTTTCCTATGACTATCACAAATGAACAGCCTAAGCTTCAAAGTTGGAGGTTACAGACAGATGAAAGTTTACTGGGTGACTAATCCACTCACTAAAATTTAGGACTAGTGAGGGTCACAAATAAACTTATTTCAGGGTTGTTATGTCCTTCTAAAACAGGGTTGAACAATGTCACTGCTAGTGTCGTGTGTTACGGACAGAAATTTCAGTACTGTCATTGCTTTAGGATTTGGGTACCAAACCTGAACTGACCCAAACAAGTATGATTTAACACAGAAAAGGTACACACCGTTTTATGAAAATAAGCTTCATTACATTATTTCATCAACCCCAAATCTCTAAATTTGTTAGTTATGCTGTTTCAAGGGGTTCATTACATTTTCGGTGCAGACTGTAGCAGAATGAGATTCAAAGATTTTGTCCTCCCTCCCCACCACTGCCCTCTTTCAAGGCAGAGGAAATTGAGGATACTTTTAACATTGCAAGATCAAAGCGACTTTTAACATTAGAAAAGAGCACAGTGATCACTATCAGCATAACATAATGGTGGCATCTGAAAATGGGTCTTGCAAAACTTATTTTATCCATCTGCAGTTTACTTAACATTGCACAATAATAAAGTTACAGTGATTTTTGGTGACAGGGAAGAGAAAAATACGCTTTCCCATTATACAGAATCGTGTTAAGTTATTACTACCATATACTACACTGATTACAACTATTATACACCCTTTTGTTGACTTGTGAAATATTCTATTCCAAGGACTTTTATGTAGATTGTATACATTTGTTTATAAAATATAGTGAAACTAAATCCAAGTTGCATGTTTCCATGCCTCAGGATAAAAACAAGCTGCTTAGCGCTTACATGCAGAAATGCACAGTCACAACATCGACAGGCCCAAGGAATTAATTTAGACAAAACACAATGTAAAAAGAAATAACAATATCCAGGGCTGTAAGCCCTTTTTCAGCAGTATTTCTTTACTACAAGGTAAAAAAAAATTGCTGCAAAGTCTTGAAAAAGGTTTAAGAAAAAGTTAAACTATATATTCTCCGGGTCCTACTCCTCTGATTTGCTTCCACACTGCTTTTATGTATTAAAAAACTCAAACCAACCCAAAACAAAAACCAAACCCATGAAACCCACGTACTGAAACGGGACCTTTTAACTTGGGAGGAAAGTTGATATAAAAACCCAACAAGAATGCCTAATTCAGATTTACTGATGATTAAGGACTGATCTTCAGTACAATGCAGTGACTGTACTGACAATGCAAACCTAACCAGATTTATTTCTGTGAAGGCCTAAAAAACCTTCTGACACCCCTTACTCGGTTGCTCATTTAAGACATAGTAAAACAAACCTACAAATCCTCTTCCCCATGTTCCTGCTTGCCCTCTGAGTGCTGGTCTGTGTGAAAACAGGAGATCACAAGTTTAACTGCCCATACCTAGTCATCCTTGACAGAACACTGAACAAGTACATTAATACTAATTAATCACTGTCACAAGCTGACCATGTGTCAGGACATCCTATTTAAGGTCAGAAAATGGACTCAGTAATTCAATGCCATTTATGTTAGAGAAGACATGAAAAGCGTGATTTTTCATTTGAAGACGTGGTACACGATTAGCAGGTCCTTCTATTTCAGAAGTTAGCTGTAAAGTCTTTCTATTTACTGACTGATTTTAAACAACTGCTGCTAGTAAATGGTAATCCTTTGTAGCAATGGCAAATCTGTAAATTACTTTTATAATGTACAGAGCATTAGGGGATTTCTTTCTCTGGCTTTTTCATCTCTTTTGCTTAAGCTTTCTGATTAACCATTATTGTGGTGCAAATTACGAACAGCAAACCAAAATTGCTCTAAACCATGACTCAATTTTTGAGCAAAATATCAGTATCAGCAACTACCTAGGGTCATATAAAGCAGAGGATTCCCAAAGACTTCTAAAGTCAGATGCTGACTGAAGGTAACTTGCTGACCTAAGGCCTAACCAAGCATCACAGATAGTTCCAGTGCCTCTGAATCAACAGGGTCTGGTCAGTTAAAGAAGAAATCTATGTCAATGGATTTCATGGCTTGATCTGGCTTGGCAAATCATGTGTTTCAGATAATGTAATGTTAACTTCCTCTGCTTCGAGAGCAATGCAATAGTAAAGAAAAAATTACTCTGAAAACCAAAGTCATGGATGCATCTGGAAGAAACTTCAATATTATAAGCATATATAAGAGCCACATAGGAGTCTCTATATGAAGTTAGATCTGAGTGCTACAGCAGAATCCTAAAATAAGTTTTTTCTGGTTTTGTTGCCAGTGAAGTTGGTATGGGTTTGGTTAGCATTTCTAAAACCACAGTTTCCTTCTGTATCTCAGGTGTACCTGCAACAGTTTGGATATGAAATCAAGAACTAGACTCCTTTAGGAGCTCAAAACTTATAAATCAGGTTCTTGAAAGCTGTAAGGTTGCTCCTGCTTCTGAATCATGAGAAAACAGGACATTCTGTGTTTTCATCTGTGTTACTGTTCAAAAGCTCCATTTGCCCCTTCTACACCACAGTTAGGTGTTCCTCAAATTCCCAGTGTTCCATGAAAGACAAATTTTGGCCTTGAAGTTAAACAAGAATATATAACTGCATTCACCTCCCTTTATATTCATCTGTCTACCAGTCTACATCAGCTGAGTTCACTCCAACACCCAGCTCAGTCTTATAAAATACCGGGAGAATATCAGTCCTATCTCTACATTTCCTCTGACTTCTAAGAAGCAAATGCAGAATGCAGTACTTAAAGCAAAAGGAGTCAGGGGAAAAAAAAACCCCACTAAATAAAGACAAAAATAAAAAAGCTTCATGTGAAAACACTATATATATGTAATAGGTCAGCTGTCAAAAAAGATAATTTATTGTATGAGGAAAACATATTAAGACCATTTCAGCCGAAGAATACACATACATCCATTTCATGAGGACTTGCTTCAGTGTTCCTAACATATTCAGGACTGATGAAGTGCATTCTGTAGTTCTCAAAGTATTTTGTCAGAAAAGTGACTGAGAACTTGGCTATATATAATTTGGTCTTGAAAGCTGTCTCATCTATAGGATACTTCCTTGGAAAATGCATGAACTAAGTTACAATACCGGATGGAAGCAAATGTTCTCATTTTCCTTATATTTGCATACATATGGCAGTTTTTGAAAGATAAAATTATAAGCTACTAATACACTGTCAAAGTTCAAAGAATTTATGTTTAGAACCAATATTTCTAATAGAGTTACAACTGCTGTACTGAAAATAATTAAGTAGACAATGGACCATTTCTCATGCATTTAGCAGTGCCGTACAAGTATTGGGAATGGTATTTTACAGCCTGAGCACTCATATATTCTGGTGGTTTCTGAATGAGCATCAATGTTTTAATGGAAACACTGCTCATCGAACATGGATGCTTGTTGAGAAAGCACACCAAAAAAAAAATCCTTTTCTGAACAGAGTATCATTTTCATCTCAAATGTAAAGCAGAGCTATTATATTGCGTCAATACACAAAGCTGGTTTTCTATGAAGTTTATAAATTTTAATTGTCAATAGTATCCCGAAACCCACAAAAGTATTTGGATTATTGTTGCAATCAAACAATCTCTATTTGTTCCAACAGGTAAGACTAGAGTAGACTTTTGTGCAAAATTTCTACAGTCTCAGTATAATTCTCCATGTGTTCAGATTACTTAACAAAGAAAACATACCAAGAAATTTGCTCTTAGAACATATGCTAGAACAATTTCCAATATGTTCTCTTCCTATGTTGCATAATGTAGAGAAAGCCTTATAGCAGTTATTGATTGATCCATGCAAAAATAATTTCTCCACTGATCCCAGAAAGCATAAACCCATCTCTTCGTGAGAGATTATGATCAGTGCTGTAATGACTTACGTATAGGTATAGCTGGGCTAGCTACAATGCATAATCTAGGGCTCGTTTGTAGATCATACTGGCTTAATACTGCAGCATTTGTTTCCAGAACCTACGAAAATGATATCAGGTAAGATATGTATACAGAAAAGTATTATCAGACAATACTTAAATTTTTACACCGCACTTCACTAGCAGTTGAGTTCAATTTGTAAATAAATTAACTCTGTGACGTGAAAGAGTCTACCAAAAGGAGAGCAACTACTGCTTTAGAATATGGCTCTTGAAAAACGTTGGGGGTTTTTTGTGCAAATGAAATGTCCATCAGCCTAGTAAAAAAAAAAATCCTTCAAGTGTACTGATGGCTTAAAGTATGTCTATTTTCTTTGTCTCATTCTAGTCATCTTCTTCAGTGATTCTCAACACAAGGTCTGAGAGTGAGGTTTAACTCTAATTGTGTGAGTCTTTTAATATTTTTGGTTGTCTTCTGAAATGTAGTCATCCTTTCTGAGCTCAGAAAGACCCTGTTTATCTTCTGAATTCCACAATATGGCTTTAAAGTTCTGCCCAGTAGTTTTTCAGCAGTTCAGCTGAAGTACAAGCTCAGCAAAGCTGCTGATGGTTGGAAAACTTCCTCTACAAACACATCTGCTGCTGCGCCTGGCACTGGCTGAAAATTTTGAAATAGCTTTGGTATGACTGATGCCTAGCAGCTTCCAGGAGAAATCTGGTTTACTGACACATCTCAAAACCACCCTGACAGGAGATGCACTGAGCCATAAAGGATACCAGTGTCCTGATGCAGCAACTGGAAGATGGTTGCTACAATTAACAAAGTTTTCCAACTGTTTCCTTCCTGGCATAGCAGCTTACTCTTGGAAACACAGAAACTCTGGTATTGCTTTGAGTCAAAGTCTTAAACACAGAATCATCCCCACACTTCCTAATTAATATTTATACCAGAAGGGGGTGCATTTTGGGGTTTTTCTGTTTCTTTGTTTGGGGGGGGAAGTTGGATTCTTGCAATATGCTGATTAAAACCCAAATGTCTCTGAGTGAGTTTGCTTTTTTGATTGTTTTTGTGGTTTTGTTACGGGTGATCTGAGAAAATGTGATTTTTTAATCAGAGAAATCATTTCTCTGAAGAACAAGACAGGATTTCCCAAAACACTGTTAATTCTTATATTCAGGAGCCTAACTCCATCCTTACTGCATTTTCATTTTTCACAGTGTGTTTGTGACAGTTTAGAAATTTTGATATATGTTCAAGCCCATGTTCAAAATTTCTATAAAAACATGACCTAGTGGTGATGAAAATCCCCTTCTTTTAATTTCTCTGCACTCTGGCCTTTAATGTTGCACACCATTTCAATTGAGGGTGGTATTTCTGGGGGCATTTGGTAAAAGCAGAATTAAAACTTCAAGGTTTAATCTCAGCCCCAGTGAGGAGAATTGAATTTGACCTATAATGGCAGTGACACTTCCTTGTATTCTTTACTAGGGTTGCATCCATATAGTTTAAAACTGGGCATGTTAATTCTCCCTCAGGACACAGTAAGGTAACTCTACTATGCTACCTTACAGTAACATGCATGGGCATGTGCTTCACAGCTCATTTAGAGATTCTGACCACCATGAGCTCAGCAAAGCACCTCCCTTTCTGTTCATCCAGATGCAACTGCACTGCTTGCTTGCCTTCTCTGATTGCTCAGACAAAACGCTAACTTACATGAAGATACTTATATTATGGTACCATGGTTAGGATGGGAGACTTGTAATGCTATGACTGCTTTCAAGTAATAATAAATTTTCATCTAAAACTCTATTATTTATCTCTGTAGAACGGTATCTCCCTTCAACAGATCTTTTCCATGTACACAGAAACATGCTCTTAGATTCTGTGTTTGAAAGATGCTCACTGCGACAAGTTTGAACCGACCCTGCCTCTGATGTCGGAAAGAAGTTGTACGTAGCTACTGGCACAGCACAAACGGATATTATTAATTCAGAATTTGCAAAAGACGTTTGGTTTTAAAATTTAAATTAGAAATGCATATTCATACAGTTTGGTCTTTCAAACATATACTCATATAACCTTGTTTACGAGAAAACGCAAGTGAGACCACTTATGATGGATTTAGAAGACTAGGCGAATGCTTAAATTATGTCAAGTCAAAGGGATATGAAAAGCATATTTAAACACTGAACTGAATATCAAATGGAAATGCTGGAAGTCACTTCTAATTCACAGCTGGGCTATACATGCATTCCTGCTTCAGACTTACAGGACAAACTGGTACATACAGTCCGTTACCCTGGAAGCTCAAGGCAAAACCTCTGCTTTATTGTTTCTGCATAGCCCTAGGTTTTGTTTTGACTGCTGTACTATTATTATAATAAATAATAGCAAAACAGAGAGGAAGTAATAAAAGCAAAAAAAGTCTCCTAATAGAACCATTTATTGACTTCATTAATAGCCTAAATGCTTAAAGGTTTTATATTACAAACTGTGCAGCACAGAGACATCTACACATATCCTAATTAACAGCAATCACACACACTAATAGTATAACCTACTGCTTAAGTAAATGAACATCCTTGCCCCCTGCTGCCTTGAAGGGGCTGATAGGCATGCGCTTTATTGACAAAGTAAGCTAATTTACTGAGTGATTGTCCAAGAGGGAACTGCTGTTTATTTGTAGAGTTTTTCCCATTGAACTCACAGGGCAAACAACACGCTTAATTAAAATATCAGCAGCTACATGTAAATACTAGGGTCTCCATAAGTACAGTGACACATGTTTATTTAGAAAGAAAGAAATACTTCTTGCAGTTTCCTGCATCAAAGAAATGCTGTAAATCAACTAATGTTACTATGAAGGGAAAACAAAGGGACCCTTCTTCTCTGTTAAACAGGGTTTAATACACCTTCAGAGGTTTTTGACAATACCTTACTGAAGAAATGATGTAGTTGGCTGATTCTGGCAGAAGTAAAGTCTGAATGAAACATGATGGTACAAACTTTTCGTGGAGTTTTTAGCATACAACCTAAATGCCCGCTCAGCTCTGCATTTTCTTTGGCTGAGTACTGACCCTTTTCTCCCTAGCTTAGTAGGATAATGAATGAGCAAGATCAAAAAATATTTAAATGGCCACAGCATTAAAAACTTCAACTTCATTCTGCAAAGTAAATGAGGTTATACTTTGGAAATCATGCTGTTATAGGAAAGAAACTGGTCTGGAGAATGAAAACACAGCCTAATATTAGAAGGTTAATTTATTGATGAAATACCAGGTGAGCACACACTACTCAACTGCCTTAGCATGTGCTTCTCTAAAATGCCTTTGCTGAAGCTCTTATATTTAATTAAAAAGCTACATATTGGAATACTGACTTGGGTCCTTCCCTTTTTTCTGATAAGTGTTTCAAATTATAGACTGTTAATCACTTCTCCAGAGAGATAATGAAATCATCATTATTTATAAAAGTGATAGTTTCGGTAGGATGAACAGAACTGGGACCTCAAAGGCAACACAGATACCTCCACAACCGGATAAGCAGATACACTGAGAACGATGCTAACTCCCTCCTCTTAGATTTCCCTTTCTCAATTTAATAATTACCGAATTCCTACTTCTGACATTATCAAAATTTTTTTTTAAAAAATTGCATTTCATGTCAGATTAAATGTCTGGTCTTACCAAAGGTAATTTTTGCTCACTGGTGAAAAATATTTTGAAAAAATATTTCAGGACTACCAAAACACATTTACAAACAAATAAAACAAGTACAGTTCAAAAAACCTCTACCTGCAGCTAGCAATTACATTGCAATAAATCAGGGAGACAATGCTCTCTTCTTCCATAGCAGATTAATGCCTAGAAAGGAAGAACTAATTTGTTAGCTTTCACACAAATTTCTCGACGACACTTACTTTGTCACTTTAGAGTAAGTGTCGCTTTCTCTATGCACTTGAATCTTTAAGTGCACAAAAGACAAATCTCACTTCAGGTTATTGGAACGCATTATGATCAGCTGAGGTGGTATTTTCAGAAAAGGACTTTAATATGGTTTCTGTGCCAATCCATCAGTCCAACCTTATTAGACTTCTAGAAAAGTGTAAAGCCTGTAAATCTACAGCCGTAAATGGCAGATTACACAAGCCAAAGAGGGTGCCGGGAGGAGCTTTAGATTAAATTTTCTTTTTCCTGATAAGCAGTGCATATCTTCAGAGAAGAAAAATAAGTATGCTACTCATGAATGGAAAGACATAAAATTATTAAACACCTTTTTACTGACATTTGGGTACAATATTGGAAGATGAAAATTAACCTTGAAAATTCTTAAATAACGTACAAAGCATTATAAATAAATAAATTGAAAGCAAGAAGACAATCCTCCTGGACTACATATAATGCTAGCCATTACTGTTAAAGAGAGTAATTTGTAGTCATTATAGATGGCTACAGTTCTGAGCTTGGGGGAAGCCAAAAATAATGTCTGGAATCACTAAGAAATAAATCTGAAACAAACCCTAGACAAATCATTATGCTGCTGTTTAAATACATGACAGGTCCATCTCAGATACTGATCCCGTATCTTAAATATGAGAATGAGACTATGTGCCACAAATTTCATGGGAAAAAAAATGAAGGCTTCTTCTTGAAAGAGATGACCTAAAGGAAATATGAATCAGGTCTACAAAATCATGCACAGTAAACAAAACAGAAAGAAAGGTTATACTCTGCTCCTTGCAAAATAGGAACTAGAAGAAAAGGCAAAGAAATGCTCATACAGTGTGTTTCATATGGTAAAGTAGGCAATTTGTATTTGAAACTGTGAAGGTAATTGCCACAGAATGCCATAGGGGCCAAAATACAAATGGGTTAAAAAGTGCTTGCATGAATTCATGACATATTGACAGCTATCAAACATGATGGTCTGAATTAAAATTCCAGCTCTGGAAGCTACAAGTTACTATCAGCTGGTGATGTATAACAACCAAGAAAGCACCATTTCCTCCTCACCCTTTTTTACCCAGGCACGTGCTATCACATCCACCTGCCACTAAACATTAAACTGAACCTTCAGTCTGAGTCACTGCTGCCTTCCTTACCTACCTTTATAATTGTGACTCGACACAACCATTTAATTATTCTATGACAATTGGAGCAGTCCAGTGATTGGTATGTGATGCATTCACAAATGTGCTCCAGAAGACTTCATTTTGCAGGGGACCTTGTAAACAAATCTTTTCAAATTTTCATTTAATCTTGTTAACTTCTGGAGAAGGGAAAGTATGGATTTAAAAAGCGGTACTTGGTTGGAACTGTCAGCTATAGCTCTGTGGCTGATCTCCGTGCAGATTACAGACCTTTTCATAGCATGGTCTAAATTCTGGGAAAAATATAAACCACAGGTCTGTCTAGATAGGTTTGAGATTTAATGCATACTATTGTCTAATAATCAAGTACAGGTGGACCTTACAGCTTCAATTTGCACCTACTTCATATGGTCTCAGAATGCTATTCTTATATGTAATAAATCCCCTGTTATTAGGTTAACATGCTTCTAAAGAAACAGCTGCATCTCAAGACATTTTTCCCCATAGGTTAGAAAGTCTTTAGGGGACCGCTAGATTTCCCTCTTCTTTAGTCCTTAACAGATCAAGTGAACTCCATTTTGAAGATGTTTGCATGAGTAATGGCGAGCAACATCTGAATTACAAATAGGTCTGCACTGTAATTGAACCAGTGTGCAGACAGAAGTGGAGTTCCAAGATTTGCACACTTAAGGAAAAGAAAAGAAAGTATTTCTTTTAATCACAAACTTTATTAATCACTTGTCACAGATGCAACCGTAGCAGCTATTAATCATTCACATACAGGAGCACTCCTGTTGGTTTGCTAGCCCAGGTATAAATTATCATGTCAAAGATTAACCCATTTTGTTTCATTAATACTTTGTTTCATTTCCTTCCACCCCACCATTTTCTCTTGCAGAAAAAGCTTGAATTGTCTTTTTGGACAAGTGGAGTCTGAATGATTAATCATAGTGACAGAGGGTTGACCGCAGGGTCAACAAACAATGAATAAAAACATAAGACACGGGTTCATTCCAGGTTACACTCATGTTTCATTTCAGAAGTGAGAGAACAGCAGGCTCTTTTCTTCAGAAATTACTGCCTAATAGTCAGAAGGCAACCTTAACACAATGCATGTGCGTTCCTTCCCACAAAAAAACCCAGAGCCATTTGTTATTAGAGTTGCTGTGTAGGCCACCCAATCTGGTGGAACAACACACTTCAGCAATTTCAAAGCACAGTTAAATGCTGACGTCTCCAGGGCTTTGACTACTGCAAACAAAGCCAGCAAGCAAGCTACAGAAGCTTTCCCTGAAGTGTGATATAGGATCATAAATACAGCGTGATGGCTATTAAGCTCATAAGTTGTAGTCAGAAGATCTTATAATCAAAGGTCCTCAGGGCTGTACTGCTGGAAATGAAAGAACAGTGAAAGAAAACAAAATGTGCAGAACTGGACGTTACTGATTAATTAAGAGGCTTACAGAGAATTTTTAGGAAAAAAACAGAATGTAAATGATGTTGCAATTGTAAAATTGTAGATTTTTAGGTGAATGCCATTTTTTAATATACTGGCTTCTGACACTATGTATTTAGTGACAGGCAGAATAGGGTCTAGTTCTGTTAAGAAGCAAACAAGAATAAAGATAACTAAAGAATTCCTTCCTCAGTGCAACTTAAAAGGAAGTCTTCATTGCAATAAGCATGAGAATTATTTCTTTCCTTTGGATCATGTGTCTAACAGCAGCGATATTTACAGCCTAATGGAAAATCCTGCCCAATGACTCAAAATCCCTAGCAAGTTTTCAAGGTCTAATTTGTAAGAGTATAGGTCTAAAGAAGGATGCTCATTCAAAACTCCCAAAGAGAGGAAACTTTGTAAAAAGCTCCTCAATAGCCTTCATTTCTGTGGTGACACCTCATTTGTCTGGTTTTTAGGGGTTTTTTTTCTGTGCGGGTTTTTTTTTTTGTTTCTTTGGCTGGATTTTGTTTTGTTTTGTTTTTAAATGCTTGCAGAACTTAAATGGAAAAAATCAAAGAGAAAGTTTTCAGGTAGAGCAAAAAGAATGGGTAAACACTCAGATGATACGGGTTTGTTTTCTAAAGCTTTCACACGTAATCTACACTGATGGAGAAAATAGCTATCCTGGAACTGATGACAACCACAAGTAGAGATCTTTTCTCAAAAGGAATTGGTGTTTTTTTAACAGAATTAACTCATCTTCATATCTAAATTCCGAAGGCTCACTCTGAAAAAAGTGGGGAAATGATTGCTCAGAGTTGTCACTTTTCAAATTTAAGCTGATCTTTGGACTTAATTTCTTAAGATCTTTACTATGTGTTGGAGTTTCTATTCATGTAATTTTAACTACTCTTTTGCCTGAGAATTGCCCCAAGATGCAGCTAAAAAAAAGATGCAAGTAGACAAACATTTCATTTTGACACACTCTTTTAGAAATAAACACACTGTAAATTTAGAAATCAGCTAAACCCCTTAGTGCAACATTACACAGAGCAGAACATTGTTACAAATGTTATCTGTGCTCGTGACTTCACTTCGCTAATGCTATTGTCAGCGTCCAACCATGCAGTGGAGACCAAAAATATTTATCAAATCTGTCAATCTCTGAACATTACCTACTCTCGTGGGGAGCAATTTCTAGCTCTAAATCTCAAAGCACATTACAAGTATCAGCATCAGCATTCCTATCTTAGAACATGGAAACCCAGGTGAAGAGAAGTGCCCAAATGACAGAGCCAGGAACCAAACAAAAGTCATCTAAATGCTGAACTGCATTTCATTCTGCATAGCCCCTTTTCTAATGAAACTAACTACAGGCACCTTTGAACTGCAGTATCATGCATTCAACCATACTCTCAGCGAAGGGGAGCTGTGCAAGGACTATAATGGTCAAGTCTATACTGTATGCAATTCTGACACATCAAACAAATCTACAACTTAAAGCAGTACATGGATTTCTTGGAAATCCTGAGCTTATAAATCCTCCTACTTTTAAAAGCCCACTGAAAACAACACCATTTCTTCAAGAGCGTGTGGGCATGCCATTGTTTGCATATTAAAAAACAACCAAAAAAACCTAAACAAAACCAAAACAGCTGATAACTACTGACACAACTTTACCAAAGCAATACAAAATATTAACTTGAATATATTTGAGTAAATGACAATTCAAAGCACTCAACTAAGTAACTCTGAAGATTTTTATGACTGAAATTAGTATCAGTCATCATCCCATTCTGAAAAAAAGTGGTTTTCTAATCACTGCATTTTGGTTTGTTTTGTAATTCCCACAATTACCTTGAGTCTTTCAAAGAAGGCAATTTTTGCCAACCTGTTAAACGCAGGACTCAGGAAAGATCTCTATATACAATCTGTCTGATCTAGCTCATCACCTGAGAGGATAAACAGGATTTACACTGGTCTGTAGGCATTAACTCTGCGAGCTCTAAAATCCAACCTGTTCTCACAGCGATTGCCTGCCCAGCTCCACTGCATTATACTGAGTTCCTCTGAAATGCCAAGACTTCTGATCACCCCAAGAGCTGTGCAAACAGGACTTTTTGCAGTATTCCATAAAAAATTATAGCGCTTTGGTTTGGGTTTCTGTTTTTTTATCAAGCCCTGGGTAAAGCTGAAAATATTTTCCCGATACTCCTGCTCAGCAAAATTAACATGGAAGTGTTTTGCCTGAAAAAAAACCCCAACAACCTGCTACTTTAATTCGTTTTAATGTTTTAATTTACAAATTTTCATTTTTAATCTAGAAATTGTTCAAATAAAGTCTTTCACTTTACAACCAGCTACTATTTAAAGGTAATTAAGTTTGCCATTTAGAGGGAAAGGTGAAAAAATGGTGGTCAACAGAAACTAGTAGTATGGCCCTGAATATGGGTAGATTTCCTGACAGCTTTTGCTGAAGAGGTATAACGCGCCTTGTGTACACCATCAGGATGGAGCCATCAAATTAGAAAGTGCTCAGCAAAAGAATCTGCCACCCCTTGTATGCTTCCCACGGTTGTTTGTCATGAATTCCTCATGGAGAAAGGATTGCTTGTCTTGTTTATCCTGAAAGGACTACAGGGAAGTGCAGGAATTGATGGTGGATCCAAGGGTGTTCACATTCAAAAATTGCTGCAGTGAAAAATCACTTTCTCTGTGCATCCTTAGTGGCATTTCAACTCTAGATTGATTTATGACATCACACCACATAGTCATTATCCCTCAATTGGATATTATGTGGGGGAAAAAAGTGGAGATGGATGATTTTTAAAAAAAGAAAATAGAAACTTGTGGAAGACAAAATATATCAGATGAATAATACATCTTCAACCCTTGAAAAGCTCTCTTGCAACTATTTTACCAAATAATTCATTACAACGTTTCTATCTTCCGTTGATCACTATGGGATACTGAATTTGGCTCATTCAAGCAACAGAAAATAGATAACTACACATCAAATCGGTTGTGAAAACTAGAGCAGTCACACAAATACAATTAAACCAATTTTAGTTGTCTTGTGCAAGGTTACAAGGTGAAGAGAATGAGCTACAAAATAAAAGCAGCTCCCAGTGGTAGCTGATACCTGCACGTCAAAAAGCGTGTTCAAATTAAAAACTACAAGACCTGGAGGTTTACCTAGAAACACTGAAATAATTTTCAAGCCTTTTCTTGAAAATCAGCAGTGTTCCATCGGGAGCACCAGGCTCTGGAAGACCTTCTGTCCTGTATTAAGCCACAGGTGTAAACAAAATTGAAGAGGCTGCCTCGGGAGAAGCATTAACATTGTATTACACAGGATGACATTAGTAATTCAGATGATAGCATAAAATCCTAATTTATTCAGAAAGTGACATTTTATTTAGGATAGCTCTGCAATTTGAAAATTTACCGAAGACACGTCAATACAAATGTCTTCCTGAGAAAAGGTACTCGCTTCTGACATTGCTGCCTGCTGCCAACAAACCACTTTCAGTATTCACACGTGACTTTGCAGGCAGCAATGTGTTTGAAAACAAGAGGGAAGTCCTTTATAATGAAATGCCCATTCATTTTTCATGTTACACTGTTCTGCCCATTCTTTCCTTCTCTCATATATCATGCTTTTAACAACACAGGTTTTTTGCCACTGCTCCATTAGCTCGGTATCCTTTTTCAAACTGTTGTCAACTTGTTATTTTTCAGTGGTTGACAACCTGCCTATGAAGTGCCATACCTGAAGGAATGTTGCTTCCTGAATTTCTACAGAGATTATATAGGAATAATTTTACACAGTTATCAAACTGTTGAAATTCTGTATGAATAACAAGGAAAACAATGGATTTGTATTTTAAATGTTCTCCTGAATAAAATTTATCGGAAAATAGCAACACATTTTCACTTGAAAATCTGTTTTTATCAAAATAAAAGCATATTGTGATATCCTCATAATACCAAAATACTAAAGAAACTTCCAATTCCTTAAACAATATTGAAGTTTGGGATTTTTTAAAAAATTTCCAATTCAATGTACTATTCAATTCTTTTATATTATGTGTATACTACAAAATAAAATTTAGAAATAAAGGAAAGAATTCTTTTTTATAGAATTTCAGAACTAAAGTCTTAAAAGTACTTTTTTCCCCAAGAAACTGATTTAAAATTTTGAAATACACTTCAATATTTGACTTTTTCTCAAATTGAAATTTTTTTTAAATGGTTTTTTTTCCCCCCCGTGATTGGGATTGGTGTCTTCATCATAGGGCAAAGTGGCTGGACTAAATCTGTCCCAGTAAGAAAAACAGGCTGCACAATACTGCACAGAAGAAAAAAAGCAAAAGAAAACAGACAGCTCCACTGAAATGAACTTAACTATGTTACACTGCTGATATTGTCAAGCAAGTGTGTATGAATGACATGGGGGAAAAAATAAATCCAGAATTCACTTCAATCCAATATTACTATTAAGCTATCCTGAGGAGGTATTCTCCATGGATCAAAAGTCTGGAGTCCCACACTGTACAGCTGCACAGTCCCACTCTATGTTTACTGGTTTCTACCTATGAGTTTGGTACATAATTACTTACACAATATATGGAACACTGAACGAGAATTGTTCAATAAGAATTGAAACCAGAGCAGATGAATATTTTAGGACTGTAACAAATTGTAGGAATAATTTATCCTTCAGCGACTAACCTTACCAACTGCACACAATAACTGCCTAACACTACTGACATTAAATTTGAGATTCTGAGAGAATATTAAGTCTATACAGAGTACTTGAAATATGTAATCTTCCCATCTAACACTCTTAATTTTACAATCTTCTACCCAACCAGCACTGAGTAGGGATAAACTTTCCTAACATAACCTCCTCTCTCTAACCACAATACAACTCCCGTCCAATGCAAGGTGCAGCTACAGTTTCTGAAAAAAAATACATAAAAAGAATGTATTATATCAACAGTTTAGAGATACTACTACCTAAATTACTGCTTCCGAAATTGTATAGCGTTTCTGAAATTATACACATTTAAACTGTATTTTTTGCTTGCCTCCATGTGTGAGAGGCTAAAAGAGGGCACTTTGTGAAGAGATGCTAGAGATGGGAGCTGCAGCTGGTGCTTCAGCAACAATTACTGTGGTTGCTGTGAAGCAACCTTCATTAAAAACTTTTAGCAGGGTACAATGTCTTCCACAAGCCAAGAAGAAACACATTTCCTGTCCTACATTTCTCTCTTTCCTAGTTCACATTTAGATGAACTTGCAATCTTGATTCACAGTTTCTACACATCAAGGAAGAGAAACACAGACACTGAGGGGCACCAGCAGGAGGACCCTCAGAGTATGTAGGGTCCAAGCTTTAGCTCCAGGGCCTGCTCCAAGTGCTTTTGCTTGGAAGCAAATCCCTGAGCAGAGCATCCACCTTGCCCTGCCAGTTCAGTCTAACTTCTCCACACCTCAGAAAAACACAAAAAAATTTATCAAACTTATCAAATATGCAGTCATTTCATCCTGAATGAGACAGCTGACATTATGCAGACCTTTAAAAGTTTTTGATAGATATTTTGAAATGTCATGAATTTTGAGGGAGGTGAGGCTTAAAATGGGATTTGTATGGAGTAGCTTGCTTAACAGACTCTTATCAGAACCTACCCCTAAGGTTTTTAGCAGCTTGCATTTCATGTTTTCTTAAGAAGTAATTTTTCACCCATCTAATTGTATGGAAGAAAAAAATAAATTGGGCAAGTGAAACTAATAGAATGACCTCTGCTGACTTCAACTTGTGGTTGAGGACCTAATTAAGGGAATAGTACACAGAAACACACTAGTCCCCTTTTCTCCCTATTTGAGCTCTGTTGATTTATAAGAAAAAGCTTACCACTTCATTGTCATGCCCACACACACCATAAAATATCATCCCAAAGGTCTTTTAAGCCAAACACAAGAAGGAAGTCAAGTGCTCTTACACCACAGGAAACTAACAGGCATCCTACGCTATAAAGTGATAAGAGAGCAGGGCTTCTGTGATACCCCAGCTCACATTAACTCAAATAAAAGGAATCAAAACCATGAATGCTGGTGAGCTGTGTATATCTGCAGTACTGAGCATTCTATTCATGGCTTTAAATAATACTTAAGGAAATATAACTAAATATTGTGCTAGAGTCACAGTTTCTTCTACTACATCACAAGTGCTCTTTTAGTAAGCATCTTATGTTCTTTAGAGCCACAGAACATAACCATACGATCTCATTCCCAGACCGTGAAAGATGATTGGTGGGAGAAGAATATTAATTATTTTTACTACAAGCAAATGATCTGGAAAAAATGTATTCTACAGCAGTACAAGGAGTAAGAAAATATGGAGATATAGAAATGCATAAAGAAACTAACCATTGCTGCTTTTTAAAATAGCTGATTAATCATTTGCTTAAAAAATATAGCATGGCTGAAAACCTTGTGTGCCAGAGGACACTTTGCAGGAAGTGTGCCAGAGCGAGAGCTGACTGGTAGCTGGGGCTGGCAAGTTTAAGCACTTTAATACTGGGTTACCATGGAGGGGGGAGAGGGGGAAGGGAGACAGATTATTATGTCACAATTTTCAGAGGTATAAATATAGACAGTTTCTAAAGCCGTCAGTTATCCTGCTTTTGATGCAGCATGCTGGGTTCTGGGTTCTCAAATTTATCTCTACTGGTTTTACATAAATGTGTTTAAAATAGAAGTTATCAGTGCATGAAGGACACTGAATCCCACTGACTTCTAGTTACCTGGAAGTACAAGGCTGGTTAAGAATGAATTTGGAACTCTCTCAGAATTACCGGAGGCAAGGAAGGATGAAGCAAGCGAAGTACAGATGTGTTCTCAGAGATATTCACAGAGTTTTGAAGGGAATGGAATTTACCTCTTGTAAATATACCACCAAATACTACTACTGTGTAAGAGCTCAGGCTCACTCATATCACCCCTAATGTAAGCTAAGGATTGACAGCTATGCTAATAAGTACATTAAAAAAATAATTTCCCAGCCCTCTCACTGAAATGTGCAAGTTCCAGGGAGTAAAAATGATGTAATTTGTAATGCAGACCAGTAATTACAACTCCAGCAGTTTACCAGTCTGATAAATACAAAGCATTAAGCAGTGCTCATCTGGAGTTACTCATTCAATTTCTCCCATCACCCCAATCCACTCCAAACAAGTCTGAGATCAATACTAACAAAACTCTCTTTGTGGTACCAGGTTCAGTTCTGCTGACGTACTATTATATCTTAATTTTCCTGGACACAAAATCCAACATAATTAGACATACTCTGGAGAAATTGTTTCATTTAGTCCCTTACTGTCATTAGTATTGAGATGATGGGGGGGCGGGGGGGAAGGAGAACAGTAATCTGCACAGCAGTGCAGTAAACAATTTACCATGGTTGCCTTCTAGCAATGCCATTTATTATTGTTTGAGAAAGCTCAAGCCAGTTCATACTAGTTAACAAAACATTTCAGCCAACCTAAAAATGATACTACTCCAGGGCTTTCACTAAAAAAGAAAAAAACAAGATAAATGTTTGAATTCAACAATTACTATATGTATTTTCCATACTCCTATACAGAGCCATGCATTCTTTTATTAAAATGAAAAAAATCAATTAGGCATTTATTGTAAAACACTAATCAGTGACCATACTTTCTATTAACAACTCAAAACCATAACAAAAATTGGCAATAAAAACCCACCAGTTGATACCAGCCTTTTATTTTTCTTGTGCATACAATTTTAAATAACATGATTCACATTTTCCAAAACGTTTTGTATTACATCAAGGAAGAATATTTGAAATAATGCATTTGGAAAGCAATACTGAAGAAGATTTTTATTTATACGGGAACGGCTGCCCATTTTTCATGAGAAAATGATAGAAGACTTCTAGTGAATCTAATAAAAGATTATTATGAATCACTGTTAGACCAAAAAGCTTGTCTTTAATGCTACAGTCAAAAGGCACATTTAACCTGAGAGTAAAAGATTTAATTCCGAATTTTTCTATTATTTCTGAACCCCAGAAAAAGTGTTCTTTCTGTGGGGACAGCTGAACAGCTTTAAGGCAAAACCTTCCCTCTGGCCAAGCCACAGAAGGTTTGGCTGTCTTCACAACATAATTCTAAACAGAAATCAGACAAAGCCCACTTCACTACAACATTTCTCCCATTTCATTTTGTTACATATATATACAGCTATACATACGTATATATATATACAGCTATACATACGTATATGTATACGTATATGTACAGCTATACATACGTATATGTATATGCGAGCGGGAGATAGACTGGTGGAGCAACTCTCTGCGAGAAAGGCGCAGAGATTGCACTTCCCAGACTAAGGGAGTATTGGGAGAAATGGCCCCTCTCTCTCACCATAGTCCAGCAGGGAGAGACAGCTTGAGAGGAGAGGAGGAATGGCAGCAGGTCTCAGCCCGGCGTTGCAGGCGACCCCCATCCCGACCTACCTCGGTTCCCCTAGTCCCTCTCTGTAACAGGTATGAAGCCCTGAAACCAGAGGGAGACGTGAGTGATGATGACATGGGAGCGCTGCCGTCAAGCTTGCCCAAGGTAAGGCAGACGGCTCCACGTTTGAAGACTGCTTCCTCCAGGAAAGAAAGGAGGGTGATAGTTGTGGGCGACTCTCTTCTGAGAGGAACAGAGGGCCCAATATGTCGGCCTGACCCTACCCATAGGGAGGTGTGTTGCCTTCCCGGGGCACGGATCAGGGATATTTCTAGAAAACTCCTCAGCCTTATCCGCCCCTCCGATTACTACCCTTTATTGGTAGTTCAGACTGGCAGTGATGGGTTTGCTGATAGAAGCCTGAGGATTATAAAAAATGATTTTAGGAGGCTGGGGAAGTTAGTCGATGGAGCGGGCATACAAGTTGTGTTTGCCAGTATTCCTTTGGTGGCAGGGGCAAACACTGAGATAAGCAGAAAAGGCCATCTTATAAATGCATGGCTGAGAGGCTGGTGCAAACACAAAAATTTTGGATTCTTTGATCACGGGGCGGTCTACTCGGCACCTGGCCTGAGGACAGCTGATGGGAATTGCCTGTCTCCGAAAGGGAAACGGATACTTGCCCAGGAGCTGGCAGGACTTGTAGAAAGGGCTTTAAACTAGATAGGAAGGGGGAAGGGGATAAAGCCAGGTCTGCTAGAGATCGGCCTGGGGAAGTGGTATTGGGATTAGGAGAGAGGCAAGGGGCTCAGCTGAGGTGCGTCTACACTAACGCACGCAGCATGGGCAACAAGCAAGAAGAGTTGGAAGCCATAATGCGGCAGGCAAACTATGACCTGGTTGCCATAACAGAAACATGGTGGGATTGCTCCCATGACTGGAGTGCTGCAATGGATGGCTACAAACTCTTCAGGAGAGACAGGCAAGGAAGGAGGGGTGGTGGTGTGGCTCTATACGTTAGGGAATCCTTTTCTGCCACTGAGATTGTGACTAGGGATGATAACATTGAATCCCTATGGGTAAAGATCAGAGGAAGGGCTGACAAGGCAGACATCCTGGTGGGCGTCTGTTATAGACCGCCAAACCAGGATGAAGAGACAGATGAGGTGTTCTACAAGCAGCTGGCACGAGCTGCACGGTCATCAGCCCTTGTGCTCATGGGGGACTTCAACTTCCCTGACATATGCTGGGAGTACAGCACAGCACAAGAAGAAGCAGTCTAGGAGGTTTTTGGAGTGCACAGAGGATGCATTCCTGATGCAGCTGGTCAGAGAGCCCACAAGAGGAACTGCCCCGCTAGACCTGCTGTTCGTGAACAGGGAAGGTCTGGTAGGAGATGTGAAGGTTGGGGGCTGCCTTGGACAGAGTGACCATGAAATGATACATTTCTCAATTCATGGTGGAGCTTGGAGGGGGAATAGTAAAACTGCTACCTTGGACTTTCAGAGGGCAGACTTTGATTTGTTCAAGAGACTGGTAGGGGGAGTCCCTTGGCATTCAGTCTTAGCGAACAAAGGGGTACAAGAGAGCTGGTTGCTCTTCAAGAAGGAAGTCTTAAGGGCGCAGGAGCAGGCGGTCCCCCTGAGCCGCAAAATGAGCCGGCGGGGAAGAAGACCAGCGTGGATGAATAGGGAGTTACTCTTGAGGCTCCGTGAGAAAAAGAGAATCTACCGCCTGTGGAAGGAGGGACGGGTAACTGAGAATGAATTCAAGGAAGTTGTCAGGATGTGTAGAGGTGAAATCAGAAAGGCAAAAGCCCAGCTTGAATTTAACCTGGCCGCTGGGGTGAAAAAGAATAATAAACTCTTTTATAAGTACATTAACAGTAAGAGGAGGACAAAGGAAAATATCCACTCTTTACTGGATGAGGCTGGGAATGTGATCACTGAGGATAAGGAAAAGGCGGAGGTTCTGAATGCCTTCTTTACGTCTGTCTTTAAAGGTCAAACAGATCCTCAGGGTACCCCTCTCTCTGACCTGGTAGTCTCAGCTGGGGAGCATGCTAACTCCCCTGTGATTCTGGAAGAAACAGTCAGAGACTTCCTACTCCAACTGGACTGCCACAAGTCCATGGGGCCGGATGAGATCCACCCGAGAGTGCTGAGGGAACTGGCAGAGGTGGTAGCCGAGCCGCTTTCCATTATCTATCAGTCCTCCTTGCTGACTGGTGAGGTCCCAGAAGACTGGAGGCTTGCCAATGTGACTCCCATTTACAAGAAAGGTTGTAAGGAGGATCCGGGGAACTACAGGCCTGTTAGCCTGACCTCGGTTCCAGGGAAGGTTATGGAACAGATAGTCTTGAGGGAGATCATGCGGTATGTGCGGGATGGCCGGGGGATCAGGCCTAGCCAGCATGGGTTCATGAAGGGCAGGTCCTGTTTGACCAACCTGATCTCCTTCTATGATCTAGTGACCCATCTGCTGGATGAGGGAAAGGCTGTTGATGTGGTCTACCTAGACTTCAGCAAAGCCTTTGACACTGTCTCCCACAGTATTCTCCTGCAGAAGCTGGCAGCCCGTGGCTTGGATGGGTACACCCTCGGCTGGGTAAGGAGCTGGCTGGAGGGCCGGGCTCAGAGAGTGGTAGTAAATGGAGTTAAATCCAGCTGGCGACCGGTCACGAGTGGTGTTCCCCAGGGGTCGGTGCTGGGGCCTGTCCTCTTCAATATCTTTATTGATGACCTAGATGAGGGCATTGAGTGCACCCTCAGTAAGTTTGCAGATGACACTAAATTGGCTGGGAGTGTGGATCTGCCTGGGGGTAGCGAGGCCCTACAGAGGGATCTGGACAGGCTGGAGAGCTGGGCTGAAGCCAATGGCATGAGGTTCAACAAGAGCAAATGCCGAGTCCTGCACTTTGGCCACAACAACCCCAGGCAGCGCTATAGGCTTGGGGCGGAGTGGCTGGAGGACTGTGTGGAGGAAATGGACCTGGGGGTACTGATTGATGCACGGCTGAACATGAGCCGACAGTGTGCGCGGGTGGCCAAGAAGGCCAACGGCATCCTGGCTTGCATCAAAAATAGTGTTACTAGTAGGAGCAGGGAGGTAATTGTCCCCCTGTACTCAGCACTTGTGAGGCCGCATCTCGAGTACTGTGTTCAGTTTTGGGCCCCTCACTACAGGAAAGACATTGAGGCTCTGGAACGCGTTCAGAGGAGGGCTACTAAGCTGGTGAGGGGTCTGGAACACAGGCCTTACGAGGAGCGTCTGAGGAAGCTGGGATTGTTCAGCCTGGAGAAGAGGAGGCTTAGGGGAGACCTTATAGCTCTCTATAACTTCCTGAAGGGAGGTTGTAGTGAGCTGGGGGTCGGCCTCTTCTCCCGTGTAGGCAGTGACAGAACTAGAGGGAATGGTAGCAAGCTGCGCCAGGGGAGATTCAGGCTCGACATTAGGAAGCACTACTTCTCAGAAAGGGTAGTCAGGCACTGGAATGCACTGCCCAGGGAGGTGGTGGAGTCACCGGCCCTGGGGGTGTTCAAGGAAAGACTGGATGTTGTATTGAGGGATATGGTTTAGTGGGAGCTAGTAGTAATAGGTGAATGGTTGGACTGGATGATCTTCTAGGTCTTTTCCAACCTTGATAATTCTGTGATTCTGTGATTCTGTATACATATGTGTTTGTGTGCGTGTTTTGGCTTTTTCCCCATTCTCTGCTCCTCCAAACAGATGTACAGGAAATAGCACAAAGCTTTTACTCATTCTTAGGTGGTTTATGCATGTTCAACCTGAAATGGATTTTTTGTTTGAATGAGCCAATCTTTTAATTTTATGGAAACTAGAAGCTTCCGATGTAGGTACAGGCTCACTGAGGGAGTGAGGTTGCAGGTGTAAATAGCTTGCCTTTCTCAGTCACCTTTTCTAAATTCCCAAGGAGTGGCTCATAAAGGTCCCCTAGGCCAACATAGCACGGTGTCCTATGTTCTTGCTTCATTTTGCCTACTGAATGCAAAAAGGTCTACTTAACTTTCTTTGTACTAGGGAAGGTAAATGTGTACATATCTGAAGGATCGTAGAAATGAAATTCTTACAGTTACCAGCAAAACAGGCTCTAAAACATCAGACTGGCCAAGTCATGACAGTAGCAGCTCTACCATTCTGATCAGACTTTAAATGGACAATTCCATAGAACTGAGGAGGGGGTTTCACTGTATACTGTGACCATGTGAAGGCAAAATACTAAGCACAGCTCTGTAGACTAAACAGGCAAGATCCTAAAAATACCAGATTGTTCAGATCTCTAAATGATAACATATAAGCAGTAGGTTATACATAAATTGCCTGTAAATACTTGGCTGCAGTGGTTCTCCTCAGCATATCCCTTCCTACAACTGATACTGGTCTTTGGTGCTACACAGCAGATGTAAGGTTTCCAATCTGCACACCTGACCAAGTTCAGAAGCATTCCTTGACTGGCTTATTGCATCAAAGCCAACAGATTTTTGGAGTGACTTAGGACTAGAGGATTGCTACTTGGAACACCGTAGACAGATGTACAAGCCCAATTATTCTAACAGCCTGCTTCATTATGTAAAATCACAGTATTTTGTGACTGGAACGAATTCTGATAATAAGAATCAATCAGCTCTTCCAGGCCTGCATTAGACTTAGTGTCACCCTCAACCTTGCTCTTAATATTTGGAAAGAGACATTACTCTAGATTTACTGAAAGATACTGGTGTTAGACATTGTGAGTTAAATCATTTAAACTGTCTCAAATGACTTTGGTAGATTTTAGAGTGAGGATATACTTGGAAGAACACAATCTATCCATCACTGTTATCTAAAAGCATCAATTATCATAAGAAGAGTAACACTGCGATATTAGGTGCTACAGTGGGGTTTTTTTTCCCCTTTCAAAACAGGGAATTGTTAGTAGCAATCTGTTTTTTCCTTCTATCTAAATAAATAAACCCAGAATAAAGTAAATTCATGATTTGCATGACAGTGGACTAAGCGAAAAAAATCAATCACTCTCACGGGATTAAGTAGAGTTTCAAGTTGACCAAGGTTGCTTACCTTTGAGAATAAACTATTTTCTAAAAGAGACAACCTCAAAGACTTTGAAAAAGCAAGTTGCTTTCAACTAAATGAAAGCAAGGTTTACATTTTATTGGATTTGTGTTTGCTATCTAATGTGGTAACAATGAAGCATAGCTAAACATTTGAATGAAATTAAATAGAAAGCATCTTTGATTTGCAGAAAGTCAAACCAAGTGCAATTCTACTTTGAGCTAGAGATACAATGTGGAGTGGATGCCCTCACAAAGTCTCTTTGAAAGTTTCATATTAGGTTGTTTCTGGTTAGCTCTAAGTTTCTGCTTTTGAGTTTTGGCGTTGTTCTCTTTTGAATGCATGAGATATTAAAATAACTGAGAGCAACAGCATTTCCCCACTGCCAGATTTCTTCCAGGTGTCTGGAACACTAGAAAGTACTCCTGCTGAAAACAGCAGCCATGACAAATGCCAAGTGTCAGTGGTACTGCAAAGCATACCTTATCCCACCATATTCTTAAATATATGCATAAATATGTGTCTGTACTTCCTAAGATGTGATCATGTAAATTAACAATGTATCTGGGCCAAGAATCCCCCAAACCACTCATTTTAGTTGACAAAAAATTCCAGTTTTATAAACCAACTTTTCTTTTTAAAACTGTTTGCAAATTTAGCAGTCACTCGTTACAGGACTTTTCTCCTTCCCTTCAATATTCAACAGGCAACAGTACAAAGAGTTTTCTATCAGCAGTCATGCACTGTATCTACAATGCTCCGAGCAGCATCTTACAGTAGGACTGCAGTTACAAATTATACCTGGACATTCTTCTCCTCCTTTTTAAAACAAGTCAGAAGTATTTACTTGGGAAAATTAAGCCTAACTACCTTGCACACAACCCACACAGTAGCTCTCATGCCAGTAAAGCACCCTTCTCCTATATGTAATATTTTTTGAGTTTATATAACACATCTTACACTTAAGATATGCAAATTTCTCTTAAGAGGCAAGTTGAACAGGCCAGCAGACTAGCTACTTAAATAAACGCGGGCTACGTTGTACGGAGGCTTTAAACATGGGCTCAATTTCACAGGAGAACTTGCACCTTCTTTTCTGAAACAGGGAAGCTTAAGGGTATTCGATCTAATTAGGAGAATGCAGGATGATGCCAGCAGGAAAGGAATAAGCAGCCTTTAACTTGGAGGTGAACAAGTACATAACCCAATAATGATTTCATATTTATGTAACAATGTGTGTATTTTACCAGCTGGACACTGACTTCAGAGGAATCCTTAGAGAGTTTCTAAATCTTCTTCAATTCATCTGTCTTTATCATCCTAACAAAACCTTATTTGATTCATCTGATGTTAACCAGGCCAAATCTGATTCATTCACAAACAGCTGGTGCTTCCATGCTTTTCCATTTTCTTTCAATGATCATATGTCCTGGTGGGAATCATGTCTTAGCCAGATTTCTGAAATGGGTACAATCTTTTTCTCTCTCCCTTTTTCTCATGCGTATTCAGAATTTCCTTTTCTAAGTGAAAATAGTACTTGGATTCTTGCCCATGACATTTCTCAGACTCAGGCTTAGAACGGAGCTATTTTCTAGGACTTGATGCTAACGCTATGTAGATGCTGTCCAGAAAATCTCCAGATTCCAGAGAGTAAGAATCAGACCGACTTACTCTGACCAGATGAACAAGGACACAAAGATGGACTAACGAATCAGAAAATGGGGACAATGTGAAATCTCTGAGGGAGAAGAACTATCATCTTCTTACACAGACCCACAACAGATTTTGACTGAGGATGAGGGAAAGTCTCTGTGCTATAAAGGAATATAAACAATAAAACTAATCTCCTCATTTCTGCTGTCAGTTTAGAATTATTGTAATCACTGAATTGATAACAGCAGAAGAAAATATCTTTTGTCTCAGGAAGCTGTGATTTGTTCTACAATAGAACAGTGAAAAGTCATTATGAAACAGCCAAACTCTACCTTCTATACCGCTATAATTAAGTGGTAACATCCTTAACACAAGCCTACAAGGCAAACTGGATATAGTCATCAATATGATTTGGCATGATGGATTTTAATCTATACTAGAAAGTAATTTTGTTCTATCAACTTATTGTACCAGATATTACCTACATGTGTGCTGCATATGCTTCACATGTCTTACTCTGGAATACGTTCAGTCTTGTACCCTGCTACCATCCCTAAAAAAGCTACTAAGTATATAAGGCACTAATTACTTGTTTGGACACCTCTTTTATGGGCTAGAGTGCATTTTGTGCACCCATGGAAAGAAGTTTCAAAATCTGTTTCATTTGAAGGGAATCCACTTTACATTTCTAAGTGTTTTATGGATGTAAAGCCCTAATCGGGGACAATACGGCACAAGTGAGAGCAACCAGGGCACGCACTCAAAGCCTGCTACTGTTCTGAACTAAAACACTAATGAAGACACAGTCAGAGACAATCACTATTGAAGTATTCTGCCAAATAAATAGCAACTAAAGATAGGTAGATAAAATAACTGGAATTTTTGAGAAGAAAAAAGGTAGAGAAGCTGGCAGAGGAGGCACAGCTGATGGGGCACAGCCTGGGAGCACAGATCCACGGAGACAGCAAAGTGCTGAGAGGGAAGAGAGCACAGCAGAGGTTATAACATTTGCTTATATTATTGGATGCTATTTTAAGAATTGGTGCTGCATCTAACGTATCATGCTGTATCTCTAGCTGTATCATGAAAGTTGCATTTATATCAATTAAATAATATGAAATTACAATTCTCAAAAGTAGATTTTTGAAACTAAGTTTTGAAAATAAGTTTCCAATCCATTATGGCTAAATGGGTGGAATGGTTATTACAAAAAAGCCCACTTTTGCTGCAGCATCAACCAAATTCACTGTGGCCCCAGAGAGGTTTCTTTATAAATTAAGGTTGATGTCACAACTTGAAAATTACTTACAACCCTTTAAGAAGAATGTTGCCTCTAAGTCCATGCATCTGTCTTCATACTTACGGATATAAGATCAGGACTACATCAATGAACACTAGTTCAGTTAATACTTTTTTCATCCATTATGATAACTGAGCTCTAATAGGCTGTAATCATGTTAAATGCTACCCTGTATCTACAAGCCAGGTATTTGTCTTTTCTTACTTTTTCTTTTGTTTTCTGAACTAAAAAAATCATATGGATGAAAGGATTTTTGCTATGTCCAATGAAGTATTAACATAAAGGTTTCAAGGCCTTTAACAGTGATCCTATATAAAAACCCCAAGAAGACAGCAAACCTACTGGCCCAGAAGAGTGATTCATTTCTTTACAAGCCATCTCCAAAAGCAAATGCTCCCTTAGTTCCCAGCAACACGATACAGTAGATGCCAATTCCAACTTCATCAGCATGGTACCCTGCAAACTGGCATTATAATGCAATGTGACTGTGCAGCAGTTCTTGTCTGTCTTTATTCTCATGTATTATAAAAACACACATGTAGGTGGGGAAGTTGACTCTGAAATATCGTCTGAAGTTTCTGATTAGTAACTAGCTAGTATTTTGCAGGATGTATCAGAATTACCTTGACTGTTGTGAACAGTAATAATGCAAATATGAACGTTTGCAGGTAGGATACCTCCAGATGCATGACACTCTCTTGGCATGTTTCCTGCAGACCAGCACGGTGCAGTGTTATGACACTGTAGAACAGCAAGACAGTACCTCCTTGAGAGAAACAGTAAACTCACAACATTCGCCAGAGTCGAGGCAGAGAAAAAAAAGCTACAAATTCTGAATAGCATTAAAAATGAGAGGTACCAAAATCTTGGTTCAGGAAGGGATAGTTCATGGTAGTCTAAGACTTTGTAGAGAAGAATAAATTTGAAAGTGTAGCAGGTAAATGTGTCCAGATGAAAAAGCAATAAATATGTGCTACAAGCCCTACCAAGGGTTTAGCTGTCCCCCAGGCACAGGGAAACTTCCCTCAGGAAAGCATTACTATATTTCAGACCTGTAAATGTCAATTTTTCAGTCCAGCCTAAGCATTTTTCCCTATTTTCACATGCCCTGCTCATAAGTAACAGCTGCCAGGGTGCAGTTTGCATGAGGTTAATTCCTCAAATTCGCCTCTACATTTTTGAGTCCAAGTGTAAGGAAATCAAACAGCAGATCATTCAGCTTTCAAAGATGGAAGCCACACATTATTTCAGTCACACTAGCTGTGTTCACTCAAGATCACTTTTATTACACAGTTTCCATGATTTTGTTGGGCACAGAGGTGAGAGTGACTGGCTGGTACTTCCCCGGATCTTCCTTTTTTTTCCATTTTTTAAAAATGAGGGTTACATTTCCCCTCTTCCAGTCAGCGGGAGCTTCACCAGATTGACATGACTTCTCAAATATGATGGAAAATGGCTTAGCAACTTAATCCACCAGTTCTGTAATGATCCACAGATGCATCTCATCAGGTCCCATGGACATGCACACCTTCATGTTCCTTAGAGAGTCTTGAATCTGATCTTCTGCAGTGGGAGGGTCTTCATTTTTCCTGTCCCCACGACGTGGTCAGCGTGGCTAGACCACACCATTAATGCATACCAGCATTCATTTGGGCACATCTGTGAAGTGCACTGATTTTCAACAGCTCTCCAGCTGCACTCTGACCATGCTTTGTATCACTACAGAAACAATGTGTACATACTTGCATGTACCCTCCTTCTGCTCTAAGGTCACGTTGGCGGGGCATTATTTATTTCTGGCACATATCTCCTCTTCTAGCTTAATAGGTTGTTTCCTTGGTATTGAATTATAACATATTACAAATTTAACATGATATTTATTTTATTCAATTAACAGGTTGGATGCTGTCACTCTGTGCAGATGTAAGGTTGCTAGCCCTCCTTTCTTTCCCAGCTACCACTCTGGCCTTGAATCATGGCAGTCTGACCTTTTTTGATGTTCTCAAAAAGCATTCTAGCTGAAAACAGTATCATTGTAATGAAAATTTAATACTTGCCTACACTTGAAAGCATACAAGGCAAACATGCCTTAGGAGACTGGCTGATCCTTCTGGCACCACATCACAGTAGCACATTTTCCTCTGGGTATTCATATAGCAGCAATATAGAGGCCAGGTTTAACACAACAGTGTCCTCATGACTGCATCTGCATTAGTGATTTCCTGTGGAGGGGGACTTCGGTGTGAGTTTGCCTTACATCTCCATTGTCTGAGAGATGAGGTATAAGTGGGATGTTCAGAACTGTCACTACATTGAAGCTGAGCACTTAGGCAGCATTTATAGTGCACTTCTTACAACATGGATGCACCCAGGACTGGTAACTGCAGTGGAGAGGGACAATGTCTTCATCATGTGCTGGAACCGTAGTGTCCTTTCCCTTTTGCACTGTAGACACTCTCAGAGGAAGAACCTTAAGGTTTACCACTCCATGCCCTACTAACTACAATCTTTCTGCTTGCTCTGCATGTTCAGAAATCATAATTCTTTACTCCATTCAGATTACCAGGTGTTAAATGAAAATAGTCACTGGATACAGTGTTAACATGGAACAAGGTTAATTCTGGTATTTGCTTCAATTTGATCAATGAATTTGAAGCCTCTCTGGCCATCACTGCACTGCAGCTCCAAGAAAGTCCCAGCTCCCAGGCCAGGGATTAGCTCAGGCTACATGCTCCTTCCATGATGAGACATTCCTCCCCTAACTCTTAGGACTCCTGTCCATTAGTTTCTATGGGAGGGAAGCCAAAGTACTGGAGCTGGAAGTGAGCTGTCATCTGCTCCAGCCAGATGCCACCTTGGAATGTTAAAGAACACAGTCTATAGGGTGTGCCAACAGTATAGATCAGCCAGTTAACTGCACAGCGACAAATTCATAATGTAAAGGCTGCAGAAGGAGATCCTGAACATATAAACAGGTAAGTTAAAAACACCCCATGACAGCGCTTTCTCCACTCCTTTCTTTGGCCCAGTATAAACTGCCCAGCAAGCTCCAGGGCTCATCTAATTTGTTAGAGAGAACTAATTCCCCCAAAATGATCCAATGCATTGCTGGAAAGGACACAAATTTATTTCCTTTTCATCATTAAAAGCACTGGCAGGTATTGAGAGCAACAACTTCTAGAACTGCTAGAAGCCCTCCTTCCTTATAGGGAATTTAGGAATGAAAATGTAAAATTTCCTGGAAGATAATTATTTAGAAGCAGACAGTAAGGGCTGCAACTTGTTTCAACTGCCATATAATACTTCTTCACACATTAGCATTTGACTAACGTTTACTCTACTACAGCCTTTAACTTTGCCCTGTTTTGGTCAGTTATGAAAAAAGCGTAACTTTGGAAAGTATTATCTATTACATGAAAAAAAAAATATTTGAAAGATTAAATTTGGTAAAATTCCTCACTTTTCTTCAAACCTAGAGTGTATCAGGATCCTGAAAAATATTTTAAAGACTGAAGTAGAAATGGTTTAGTTTGTGTTATTTTCTGTTACATTATACCAGAAGATTCTCAATTTACAAGGCTTGCATTAAGTTTATAGTTTGAGTTATACATTATGGTAAATAACACAGATATTTTGCTGTTCATGAAGGAAATCTGTCTTATGAAAATACAGATGTATCTGCTGTTTAGCCTCAGTGCTCTTTCCTGATCCCTCTTCTTGTGTAGAGCGGCACTACAGTAGGAAGCTTGGGGCAGGCTGTAGGAAGGGAAACCTCTCCGGACTTGTAATTAAAAGAAGAAATAAACTGTCTGCTCCATGTAACTCTGCTCTAATGAACTGTTTGTTAAAGAATGACTGTCGATTTGAAGAACCTGTCACTCCTGAAAATGACGTTGGTTTTAAGATTATTCCCTCATGTCACTCCCTCCTTTTTTTCATAGCCCACCACTAATAACAGAGAGAGAGAAGGCCCTCGCACACTCTGCCACTTGGCTTCACCTGAGATGGGAGAGTACACAGAAGTGCCACGGAGATTCATTGTGTGACCCCGTTACAATCACTGTGTGCAGCCTGCACACAGTGATTTCTGCTGCTAAGCGTATTTGTGACAAGCAAGATTCCCTAGGAACTAAGTACAGAGGTAATCTACCACTACCTGGAAGATAACTGGAGGGGGACATCAAGTCTTTTAAAGTAGAAAATCCAACAAAAGTGAGAGCTCACATCAAGTCACAATGCTAACGGAGACAGTGGTAGGCTCATAAGCCTTAGATGAAGTTTCTGATTTCATTGGGTTTATTTTCTCTCAGGTTTACACAATAAACAGGAAAAAAATTCACTCACTTCCTATCAATTCATTAATGACAAGAGTGGCAGAGAGACTTGTCTTGATCAGCTACTGATTTTATTTCTTTCCGTTAACACTATTGCCTGGGTAAAGCAAAACAAAACAACCTCTGTGTGTGGCGGGCTAAACACTAGCATAGATTAAGATGAGCAGAAGACAGAATTGATTGTTTTGAACAGCTTTAGCCAGTTAACGCAACACAGAACGGTTTCAGCCATGATATGCTGCTTGTACAGCTAAAAGTACTATGTAAAATACCTATGTGTTCAATAAAACATGCAAAAAAAAGATAAGCCGTTGTATTAAGTGTGCCTGCCCTGATGTCTGTGAAAATTGAATACACAGTTGTGAAGCTACCAATGCCAGTGACTTTCCTCCTCCAGAAAAAAAAAAAAAAAAAGAAAAAGTGGATTTAGTGTTGGCTAAGATGCCAAATTGACAGCCAATCACTCTCCTGGCAGCCGGAGCATAAACAGGTGGATGTAGCTGGAACACACTCACCCAGTGACAGCTCAGAGACAACCTGGCACTCCACCAGTTGTAAGGGCTGGAAAACCACAGAAGTAAAAATCACCAGCTTAAGTCTCTTGACTCTGACCAAATAATCCAATGGAATAAGAAAGGTTAACAAAGTAAAATCTGTTGCAATCCTTCAGAATGATGCCAGTGCTAAAATAATCACTTACTCTTCCTAAGGCAAAGTCACCAAGGTGGCAATCAACTCTCTCCAGCACACACACACCCAGCACAGAATGCTTCTGTTAACTACAATACTCTGTCTGAAAACACCCTCTCCCTTTATTGCCTCAGGAAAAAGGGTAATATAAATGAATCCACAGAGATTTTTTTCAAACCAAGACCGAGTACTTCTCAGGCATCTTCCTAGTTCGTTAGTTATCAATATCAGGTCTCTGTGCTTGAAGCTGTACAGAACTGACCCAAGACAAAACTTCTTTAAGTCTAAGCTAGACATGGTGCTCTCAAAATATACGATTCACTTAAAATTCACATGTAAATCCAAATCTACATGTGAAAAAGGATCCACTACACTGAATAATTACTAACCAGATAGTTATTTAAATGCCTTAGGGAGGAAGAAGAGGAGTCAAAGTAGTTTTACAATGACTTGGAAAAAGAGTAGTTGGTCAAAATTTTCATTATCTGTTTACCTTCAAGGCATGCTGCAAGGTAGCTCTGTGTGGTGTGGCTGCTGCACAGGCTGCTTCGAGACAATGAATTAGTGAAGAATGTTTATGTTCTGACAGATGTTTATTTAAATATGTATCTGTCACTCTTGCTCTTCCACAAGTACACAATTGTCAAGTTTCATGCAGCTAAACTTTTGATATTTTATGCAAGTGTAACTTGCACATAATTTGCAAAGTGGAGTTTAAAAGAGGTTTCAAACCATTATTTTATCCCATGCTTCTTTCTCAGGCCTTCGTTTTAAAGCAGATATAGGGTTTATTACACATGCACAGCTGAAGGACCACAGCCAGGTTGGGAGTGGACAAAAGTAACCTGGAGTCTCAGCAGACATGAACTGCTAAGCTGTGTGGAGACTGGTGAAATCTAAGGGAACACGGAGACAGCAAAACAACGTTTCACTCCTTTCTGCTTCTCCCTCTTCCCTGGCTAACATAGTTCCTGTATGAATAGCAACGTTCAGGGTTGACTGTTTCTCACACACCTTCCTGATTAGGTCTTACGAACATCAATATCAGCCTGGCTATCTCTCGCTCCATGCAGTCCACAAATTAACAGCAGAGGGAATGACCACTCAGCACAGAAGGCGGAGAAGCAAGGCTACAGATTTGTGCTAGGCAAGCTAAAGACATGGGAATAGCCAAGGGAGATAATTCTAAAAGATGGCTGTTTATTACTAGACAGAGAGGTACAGAGGCACGCAAGTAAACACAAGAATGAGCAAAACAGACACACAAACACTCCAAAATTATAATCAACACGGAAGGTCAAACTCTATTACATACTCGGGGTTTTGACTGAAGGAGCAGCCTGCTCCTGTACAGCATTCCCAGCCAAGGGACTAGTTCAAGAAATCAAAAAATATATGCTTCATGGAAAAGTGTATTTGTACCTATTGAGTATGGATGACCATTAACAAAGTTCTTCATTGTCCTTCCTCTTCTGCTAATCAAACACAGAGTAGGTACTGAAGAACCTGTTTTGTACACAGTCCAGATACTACTCTCTTAGATTTGTCACTCGTTTTTCCCTAGCTCGAGAGTATTACAGCTGCTTTGTCTTTCCTAACATTCAACTTGGTAAGAGACGAGGTCTCATCTCTTCCTCAGTGTGTGCGTGCATATACAGATTTTGTTTGTATGTAAATGCCTGGAAATTTTGGAACTAAAACCAGTGACATGTAAAACCCTGATGAAAAAGTAGCTGCTTCTGAAACGTGGGTTTTGATGAATTTTGTATGATCTCTTTAAAGATTCTCTAATGCATATTTCAAAAGATGTTTCAATACTGTAATTTTAGATCAGCTCATAACTGATAATTTAGATTTTTCCAGGACTATTCTCCTGTGGTATCTAGCTTCCAAACCGAGATTTAAATGTATAGTAGTTCTGAATGAAATCACAGGCAGAATATTAGATTACAGCATATAAAACATCACAAAATCCTTTGTTAATGCTAAATTAAAACCTCAGCCAAGGCAAACTTACTAAAAGTATCTGGGAATACCAGAAATAGAGGCCTTTTGTTCTTGGCAGTTTTCTTATACAACTTGTTTCTACTGTCTCTGTTTAAAGAATGATCAAACATTACCAATGACTTTAGAACCTAAGACAGCCAGAAATTGCAAAGAAATACATTATTTCTAAATAAGATTATTTCTTCCTAAAGTAATCCCAAGCCATAAATAACTACAAAATTTCATCGTAGTATGGGTGTGGAGACTTTAACCTTGAAACAGTCACTGGATATTTTAGATAACTTAATATTGTTAAGTGATCTTTAGGCATTTGTTTTGACGTTAAACCCTTCTGGGTTCTATACTGCAGCATGGCCTGCCCCTTCCTTGGCCCCCAAAGCTGCATGTCCCCTGTTGTTCCACAAAATGAAGTCAACTAACTTCACCCTGATATCAAAAGGGAGATTTCCTATTCCTCCTGCTAAACCTGGCACATTGGAGTAGGAGCTGGTAGAGGCAGCAGTGATTAATTAGATTGCCTCAGCTGCCTGCACAATTTCAGGCTTGGCTTGTCCCCAGGGATCAAGACATTGACCTCTTTTGTGAAGTGCTTTGAGGACTTCAGATGAAAAGCACTGACCGAGGGCTATGCCTCGGTCTAAGGCCCACATTAGGATGCAGTCATAGTGCAACTGCAATTAAAAAAAATAATAATCTAAGCAGTCATAATAATAAAAGCATAGGATATATTTCTCTTTGTGCACAACAAATTTAAGGTTCAAATTTCCACAAGTGCTTAGTTCTCACTCAGGCACAAAAACAAATGGTTTCAGTGGGAGCTGAACACCCTCAGGAAATCCAGCCACATGTGGCAGGGCTACAAGCAACTGAAAATCATTCTTGGGCACGTTAAAATGTATTGCATCACACGGGTAACTGAAAGTAAAAGAGAAGTTAACAGTACCACTGTTTTTCATCTAACTCTTGTTTCGCAATCTTCCAGTATGACAACAAATCAGCTTTAAATTCTAGCTAATGTCAAAAAAGGAGATTAGTTTTATACTCTCCTCAGCCCATGTTTATTCACATCACACTTTATTTTGCTGTGCCTAAAGCCTGTATTCTCCAAAAGGCTGAAACATGAGCAGCATAAATGACATATGGTTGAGGACAAAAGTACTTTCAAGGCATCATGGTAAATCTTTCCCAATGTCTGTCTGCACCACAGAGAACAGATCTATGCAGCAGTGCTCTTAGCCATTGCACACATACCTATTGCTTAGTCTATACACATCATATCTATTAGCTCCATTTGCTGTGATCACAGGATGAGTGCAGAATATGCAATGGAGAGCTGCACTGCAGACAAGAAATTACAGGTCCAAGAGGATAAGTCTTCTGTAGATCAGAATCAAGCTATTAGTCCCAGCTTTGTAAGCATAATATCATTCACTATAATTATATATTTTAAAAATAAAAGTGATAGGTCTATTTGCTCTGTCCATTAACAAACTGATGCTCAGAGTATTTGTCAACTATTTTAATTCATGCATTAATACACACAAAATCAAGATTGCTAGTAAATCATAATGAATGCAGAAATGTGTTTGTAAACCTTAGTTCCCCTGCCATGATAATTGCTTAATATCTGGCATTAATGATGCTTTTTCTAATGCCAAATAACTGACATTTAAATACATTTAAACGTTAACGTGGAGGCATTCCTGCAGGGGCAGGGGATTATTTAAGCAGGAAGGAATACAGTTTTAGAGACAATCAAACAAAATATTTGCTGTCCCCCCGCAAAGGACAATCTGACTTTTTCATGCTAGACTTCATAGCTGTAATAAATATATTTATATGTATAGTCAAAAGGTGCATAATTTGAAATTTACTTTTGCAAATTTAATTTGCCTTCAGTAGCCCAACCTTTCATACTTTTTGTAGAACATCTAGTACAGTTAATTCTAAATTGCATTGTTTAATTTGCCTTTTTATTTTGTAGCATGTGAGTTGGACGAGATCTTTCAAGATACAACTGTGCAAAATTCCTACAGCTGCAGTACTACACTCTTGGGTCATAATATATTTTCTTAATCCCTGATCCTGTTAGGGCAATGTTAAGAGACACATTCTCAAATTTGCCTTGAACCTAATAACCAATCTTTTCTATTTTTTAATACAGTGCATGACCAAGTTTGACTGACTGCTGTAAGAGAATCCATTGCTTTCATGGTAGTGTTAATAAAGACTCACTGGTCGTGTACTAGGCATGTCAAAGCACTCAGAAGAAGGACGTTCTTACTAGCAGTTCCCTGACAAAGCAAGATGGTGACCCGTGCAACTAGTCTCTAAAAAAAAAAAAATATATAAATATAATATATATTTAGAACTATAAATATAATGTATAGTTTATAAGTTATTTATAACTATATTCATTTATATTTCTATTATTATTTCACAGAATCACAGAATCGTAGGGGTTGGAAGGGACCTCGAGAGATCATCGGGTCCAATCCCCCTGCCAAAGCAGGCTCCCTAGCTCATATTGCTCAGATAGGCGTCCAGGCGGGTCTTGAATATCTCCAGTGAAGGAGACTCCACCACCCCCCTGGGCAGCCTATTCCAGTGCTCAGTCACCCTCACTGTGAAAAAGTTCTTCCGCATGTTGGTGCGGAACTTCCTATGCTCCAACTTGCAGCCATTGCCCTTTGTCCTATCCCCACAGACCACTGAAAAGGGGCTGGCTGATTCCCCCTGCATCCCCTGCTTCAGATAATTATAAACTTTGATTAGGTCCCCCCTTAGTCTTCTCTTCTCAAGGCTGAACAGTCCCAGCTTACTCAGCCTTTCCTCATAGGGGAGATGCTCTAGGCCCTTAATCATCTTCGTAGCCCTTCTTTGGACTCTTTCCAGGAGATCCCTGTCCTTTTTATACCAAGGAGCCCAGAACTGGACACAATACTCCAGGTGGGGCCTGACCAGGGCAGAGTAGAGAGGGAGGATCACCTCCTTTGACCTGCTGGCTACACTCCTCCTGATGCATCCCAGGATCCCATTGGCTCTCTTGGCCACCGAGGCACACTGCTGGCTCATGGCCAACCTGTCATCTACCAGGACCCCCAGGTCCTTCTCCACTGAGCTCTTCTGCAGCAGGTCATCCCCCAGCCTGTACTGATACAAACAGTTGTTCCTTCCCAGGTGCAAGACTTTACACTTGCTTTTGTTGAACTTCATCTGGTTTCTCCCTGCCCAGCTCTCCAGCCTGTCCAGGTCTCTCTGGATGGCAGCGCAGTGCTCCTGCGTGTCAGCCACTCCTCCCAGCTTTGTATCATCGGCGTACTTGCTGAGGGTGGATGCTATTCCCTCATCAAGATCGTCAATGAAGATATTAAACAGGACTGGACCCAACACTGAGCCCTGGGGAACACCGCTGGTAACAGGCCTCCAGTCAGATTCTACTCCACGAATCACAACCCTCTGGGTTCGGTCCGACAGCCAATTCTCAACCCACCTCACTGTCCACTCATCTATCCCATGCTTTCTCAGCTTTGCCATCAGGATGTCATGGGAGACAGTATCAAAGGCCTTGCTGAAGTCAAGGTAGATGACATCCACTGCTCTCCCTCCATCTACCCAGCCTGTCATGAGATCGTAGAAGGCTATGAGGTTGGTCGAGCACGATTTCCCCTTAGTGAATCCATGCTGACTACTCCTCATGACCTTCTTCTCTTCCAATTGCTTGGAGATGGCATCCAGAACAAGCTGTTCCATTACCTTTCCAGGGGCAGAGGTGAGGCTGACTGGCCTATAGTTACTACGTTCCTCCTTCTTGCCCTTTTTAAAGACTGGAGTGACATTGGCTATCCTCCAGTCTTCAGGCACTTCTCCTGTCCTCCACGACCTGTCGAAGATGATAGAGAGCGGCTCAGCAATCACCTCCGCCAGCTCCCTCAGCACACGTGGATGTAACCCATCTGGGCCCATGGATTTGTGTGCATTAATCCCTTTGAGCCGCTCCTGGACCTCCCCTACTTGAACCAGAGGGAAATTCTTCATTTCCCAATCAGTCCTACTCTCATCCAGTGTCTGTGGGTCCCGGGGGGCCTTTGAAGTGAAGACCGAAGCAAAGGCGGCATTCAATATCTCCACTTTCTCAGCATCCCCCGTAACCAGGACACCCTCCTTATTCAGCAAGGGACCTACATTATCCCTGGACATCCTCTTACTGTTGACGTGTCTAAAAAACCCCTTTTTATTATCCTTTATGTCCCTTGCCAGCTTAATTTCCAAGAGGGCTTTAGCCTTCCTAGTTGCATCCCTACAGGCCCTGACCACATTCCTGTATTCTTCCCAGGTGCTCAGACCCTTTTTCCACGATTCATAGATCTTCTGCTTCTCTTTGAGTTTGCTCAATAGCTCCCTGTTCATCCATGCAGGTCTTCTGCCTCTCTTTCCCCATTTCCTCCTCAAAGGGATGCATCGTTCCTGTGCTTGGAAGAAGTGCTGTTTGAATGCTAGCCAGCTCTCGCAGGCTCCCATTCCTTCAAACAGCGTAGCCCACGGGATAGCCCCCATTAAGTGGCGGAGGAGATCAAAGTTAGCTCTACCAAAATTCAGGGTAGCTATCCTACTTTTTGGCTTGCTTCTTCCACCCAGGATCATGAACTGAACCATTTCATGGTCGCTTTGCCCTAAGCTGCCCCCGACCTTCACTTCCCTAACAAGTCCATCCTTGTTAGTGAAAACAAGGTCCAGCAGCCGCCCTCCCCTTGTGGGCTCCTGCACCATCTGTAGCAGGAAATTGTCTTCAACACACTGCAGAAATTGTCTGGACTGCATACGACTAGCCGTATTGCTTGCCCAGCAAATATCTGGGTAGTTGAAGTCCCCCATAAGGATCAGTGCCCGGGAACTTGAGGCTACTTCTAACTGTTTATGGAATGCGTTATCTACCTGCTCCTCTTGATCAGGGGGCCTATAGCACACTCCCACAACAATGTCCCCCATACCGGTTTGCCCCTTGATTTTAACCCACAAACACTCGACAGAAGGTTCATCCTTCCCCAGGTGGAGCTCAACACATTCTAGGTGCTCTCTCACATAAAGAGCAACTCCTCCACCTCGCTTCCCTAGCCTGTCTTTCCTAAAAAGCACATAGCCATCCATGACAGTGTGCCAGTCGTCCAGGTTGTCCCACCACGTCTCTGTGATTGCGATGAGATCATGGCCCTGCGACCGCACAAAGATCTCTAGTTCTTCTTGTTTGTTCCCCATGCTACGTGCATTTGTGTAAAGACAGTTCAGTGGTGAAGCAGATGTAGGTATCCTCAATGGCCCACAGCGAGATTTCTGACAGGGGACTGGCAAAAGTGGCTCCACGGAGGAGTACTCAGGGCAGTCCACAGAATTTTCCCTACTCTCACGTGGAAAAACGTCCCCAAGTCCACGACTGTGCTGTTGGTATTTACCTCTTCCCACCGTCAACTCCCGTTGTGTCTCCTGAAGCCTAACCCTGGCAGCCGCCTTAATATCCCCTTCCCCCTTCCTAACTAGTTTAAAGCACGATCGATGAGCCCTGCTATCTCCTGGGCGAGGATCCGCTTTCCTTTATAGGACAGGTGAGCCCCATTAGCAGTACTCATGCCAGGAGCAGAGTACACCATCCCTTGGTTAAAGAATCCAAAGTTCTTGCGCCGGCACCAGCCTTTTAACCACACATTCAACTCGTGGGTTATCCTGTCCTGCTCTGAGCCCCTCCTCCCACAAGTGGGGATAGAGCAGAATATTATTTGGGCTCCCCCCCCCTCAACAGAGCGCCCCAGGTCCCGGAATTCCCTTTTGACAGCTTGCAGGCTACACTTTGTGATTGCGTCCCTGCCTGCTTGAACTATCAGTAAGGGATAATAGTCAGTGGATCTTACCAGGCCTGGTAGCCTTCTGGTAATATCCCTGACCCGGGCTCCAGGGAGGCAACACACCTCCCTGCGTGTAGGGTCTGGCCTACATATAGGCCCTTCTGTCCCTCTGAGAAGGGAATCTCCTACTATAGCTATATTATTTATAACTATATATTTCTAAATATATTTTATAACTATAAAGAATAGTTTAATTAAATCTCTCTACAGGGCCATATATTACAGCAGACACCATCACTCATACTGCAGGTACTACAGGTAATGAATGAAGGAGATAGAGGGAGGGGGAAAAGATTAATCAGTGATACTGGATTTTACTGTAAAACCCCAGAAAAAAGCTAAGAAGGTATGGCACTAAGAATTTTTTCTGACCTTACCCTCCTATTTCAAGTAATCAGAAACACTTATGTAAAAGCACATAATGAAGTCATAATAGTTTAAACCTTTTTGCTTAATCATAGGGCAAAACTGCTAAGGGACTTGCATTGGTCTCTGTGAGAACAGCGGAAAATCCCTAAAAACTATTCTACATAATTATCAAGCATAAATGGAATCAACAGGAATTTTGATCTTTATTTATTTTAGACAAGGACTTGGCCTTTAATGCACGATCTTTCAAAGAAAAGTCACTAATGCTTCTGAAATAGTCTGGAGACTGTATTCACGACAGAGCTAAAAGAAATACATCACGAGACCAAGGGACCTGATTGTCTAAAAGATTTGGCACAGGCCCTGTCTCTCAGCTAGGGGAAAAAACCCCAGCGACTTCTCTCTCTGAATAATAATAAGGGACTAGACATCACATTCAATGCATATTGTTTTGAGCTAATTCCACTGGAAGATAACTACTCTTAAGACACAAAGCATTTTTTTCGTGCCACAATATGAACATTTAATTCTGAATCTCTTATTTCCTGTGAAACCATAATACCCAATTGTTCCAGCTCTGAGTGACTCATTTGAATTTCTTAATTATTGCAAGCAACTTTATCAATAGTATAACATTTTCAAGAGATTAACTTTTTTTTTTTAAACAATAAAAGCTTTTGTGCAAGCCAGCAAATCCTTAAAGGGTTTCATCTGTTTTGCATTACTAAATGGCCAAAGCAACTCAATATTCGCAGACAAAAATAAAATGTTTAAATAATGTAACGACGTGACACTAACTGAGGAAATGAGTGAAATTCAACATTCACTTTCCAAACCACAATGCAAAAACCTGTGCATTATGTGAAGATATCTGCTAGGGTTATTTTTTTTTGCTCTCTGCATGCACAAACTGCTCACTGAAAAAAAATAAATTTACATTTACAATTGAAGTGCAGTATTTTCTTTTGCACACTGATATCCAGGTAAGTTACAAAACAATGTTCCTGTGAAGTATTTTAACAGCACGTAAAAATGGAAAATCTAATGTCTTTAATATTGCATCTTCCATCACATTTTCCAAACCTATCTCTTCAAATATTCAGGAAAGAGCAATGCTTCATGGTTGGTAGTGGAGATAACTTTCCTTTAATTGAAAAATATTGACTTTATATGGAATTTTGTTTTCAGAAAATAGAATTAAGAGCATTTACGCTTCATCTCTTTCATCATTGCACCAGTTCTCCAAGGAAATGGGCGTTTCTCAAGACTGACGGGTATTTACCTGCTTCCTTCTCTAACTAGATACTCACCATAGCTGAAAGAGCTGAAGAGCATCCTGGCAGATAACCAGAGTTCAGAATAGCACACCTGCCAAGGGACAACTGGGGCCTCTGAAGACTGTGTCGAGCCACCAATTCTACATCCATTTGTGCCTTTCCCTACCAGGCCTTCATGATCTGTTTTAGACTTGAGGAAATGTCTTTGTTTCTGGACAGGATATATAAACTATTCAATCTTTTCTAGCAAAGAACAGAGTTTTGCATAGTACACACCCATTTTGCAAACACACATATGTATTCACTGAGCATACATGACTTCCAATATAAAAATTTCTCTTCTTTATAAGATAAAATCTGTAGATTTTGATCATTCTTGAAAAAAAGATGTCTCATGGATAAGAGTGAATTTGTATTCCTCTGCCATAAAAAACTTGTTTAAAATACTGAGGGTAGACTTGACAGACTGTCATCAGTTTGCTCCAGACATGAAGGAAACATGCCATAACTATGCCATTATGTTTCAGAAATCATACTCAGAAAAGTATATACATGTAAAAGAGGACAACAGAGACCTCTGAGGAAAAACTCACCTATTTTCCCAACCCTCACAGTAGGATGAAAATGTAAGTGATATAGGGGCCTTCAGTTGTCCCTTCCAAGCTAACTCATCCTATGACTCCTATAGTCACATTTATTATATTATCCTAAAGAGGTATTTCATTCCATATGCATGAAATACTTCGATATATGCATACCTAATATATATATATGAGAAGTATTTATATACATAGACACACACACATAGGTATAAACACCTGAATAGCTATGAGATCAAGTTCTAGGTTCCTATCCAAATAACTCTTACAAGGAACTAGTTCATAGGATGTGAAAGAAATAAAGACTATTTGGTGAGTAAGAATATAAATAGCATGTTCCTTCTTGAGTTCAATACATTGAGAAATCCTTAACTCTATACCAAAAAATCTCAGGCAAACAACCTAACAGCACTGCATCACAACTTTTAAAAAAATTCCATCCTTAAAAGATCACATTTGAACTGGTTACAATAATTTAACAAGCATCATTAAATGTCTTTTACTGCTCATCATTCAATGCCATTCTGCTGCTGTTTCCAAATACCTCAGTCTCAGGACAGTTCTCCAGCTAATTACACCTGATTATCATAAGGACTGTTGCTGTAGAGCCCCCTATTAGCCAAACTATAATATAATTTAGATTGTAACAATATAAAGCTACAGTATCCAAACCAAGCCATTTCATAATCTCACCTGAGCACTAGAGACTAGAAAGATTCACAGATGAAAACCTGAATAAAGAAATTCTTGTTCCTTCTGGGTAGAATGCAAATGCCCATGAACAGCAAGCCTGTGCAAAAGGAAACAGAAAGTTCTTTTTTTCTCTCTCGCAAAACACACGGGTCCAAACAGTCACACAAATAACATTTTAAGCTGGTCGTCAGAGTTCATGTCACTCAGGCAACAGCAAGAGTGCCCAACAAAATACATCAGCACTATACAAGAGCATGCACCAACTCTGTTCTGCTCTGTTTTTTCAGGCATGGCACCGCAGTTAGACAAAGGATGTGATACTTGAAACGGTCAGAAGTTTCCTGGATCCCCAACTGAGGGCTGATCTCTCGTGGAAAAAAAAAAAGAAAAAGGAATAAAAGCTTCATTACTAAAGTACTAAAAACTCCCAGTGACTGACAACACAGAAAACCTTCTCTATTTAAAGGCCTGCTTATTACTGTAATTCAGTCTTGAAACCAGCCACCTTATCCGTAGCCTGACTCGCTGGTCTGCCAACCAGACTACCAGGTTTCACTTCAAGCCATGGACCTTCTGCAAGGAGAATGTTATCACCTAATGATTACACTTCTCATCTATTCACTGCTACAATAGCAGGACAAGGAACAGCAGCCAAAGACACGTTTCCCTATTAAAGTGACTTCCAAGTACTTCTATTCCCAGGGACCCTCATTTGAAAAGACCCTTCCCAGTTTACTGGGTTATAAATTCCTTTTCAGCTGATGGGTATGTTTTGTTCATAACTGAGAACGTGTGCACAATTATTTTGTGTGATGATATTCACTAGACTCTGACTCTCCTATTGGTGTAGGATTTAGATCTGAGAGACAAAAAATAAAGTAAGTCTAGCTTGCAGATGGTTAAGGAACTGAATTTATAAAGCTGACTGAGCAAACTGGCTTTATTCAGAGGTTTCACTTTTAAATCTTGTTATTGCTCATTGGTGAGGATTTGCAAACACTGTGCTTGTCAAGCTTCCTGATCAGTGATAGCTTTGAAACTGAGCTAAAGCAGCATGGAGAAAAAGCCAAAACTGGATTTAGTCTCATTTCAACAACCATTTTAAACCTGTTCTCACTCAAAGAAATAAAAGTTAGGATATTTTCATGCTTTCAGTTTACTGCATATCTTTAGCAGTCACCTTTGCCTGAAGAATAAAATTCCCCAAACCAAGTACAGTAGGGAATTGTTGGGTTTTTTTTTTTCCATGCTAATTTGTGGGGATTGTTTTTGGACCAGATTTTCACCGACAATCAAGAAAGCTGAATCAGTTACCTAAATTTGGGGAATCATTCCATCCATGATTTTCTATAGCATGGTCAGCCCTAAAATTTGCTGGTTTTACCACAAATTGTTTGGACAGGCATTACGGGTTGATTTCCCTCTCTCCCTCTCCTCATATTGCCAGAGTAACTGAACATGTCCCTCATGCAGCCATTAATACAAAACGACTTATAGAATTAAATCTCATTTCATCAATTCCAAGATAAAAGTTACGGGAGGATGTGAGCGAGCAGACGTGTGTGTTCAAATGTGTGTAATCAGCACACTCTGCAAAGCAGTGGTCAGGATGTAGAATATTCCTTCACCTCAGAGAACACTGCCTGTTCCTTAGATTTCAGAGATTAACTAAATACAATTTTTGAGAGTGAACAACAGGGTTTGAGGGGTACATAATTACTTGCATATCTTAATAAAACAAGAGAATTCTTGAGTGCAGGAAATGTTGATATAGCTGTTAGAAGCAATAGTGCGAAGCTGCTTTTTCCTGCGCAAAATTTTACTTCTATTTTCCCTGTTCTCTCTCAAAGAAGTGATGGAGACTTATCTTCAACTATAGGCTCAGCCTCCTTCGGGGGTACTGGCAGAAGGGTGAGCATTTTGCTTTTCTTTGAAGTGCAAGCACACATTGGAGATGAAAGCAAATACATTATTGTCTTTGATGTTTTTGATACTGAATTTCTCGTTTGATTTTTCTTTGTAGACGTTCAGAAAGTAGATTTACTTCCTCAATCAACCTTACCCTAAATCCTCACTAGGTACTTATCCCCTTAAATATCTGAAATTGATATCACTATTTTTAAAAGTTCTAGTTTGGAATACTTTAATAAATGCAACGAATTCTAAGTCACGCCACAACCTCTTTATTTGTACCGAGTCCTTAATCACACTACGTGTCATAAAAAGGAAAGAGACAAAGGAAATCCTTATAACTTGCTTGAGACACCACAAAGACAACATGCTTGAAGTAAGAAAGCCTTATTCACAGCAACTCTTTATGCACAGCTCTTAATATTTGGAAAAGTGTATTAATTAGACAAAATGAAATTAAAAAAAACACAAAGAAAAATCCCAGACCCCCAAAACAGTTCTTCCCACCAGTCAAGATAGGAAGCTAAAATCCCTCAAAAATATATTTATGCCTCCCAGTGGATTATTCAGGTGAGTAAAGACTGTCTGAATAGTGAGTTTGAAGACTCTTGGACAGGAATAGCAAGAAACAAAGAACAGCTGTAAGGAAATGGATAGCAGATGGGATAAGGATTCATATGATAAGAGAATTCATATGATATGAGAATTCAGATAGAGATTGCCTGTCTAGCACATATACTGCTTAGCTCCTTTAAAAATAAAAATTTTACACTTTGGGAGACAGGTTTTTGTTTTGGGCTTTGGGTTTTTCTTCCTGAAAAAAGGAGGATGATATAATAATTATGCATACTAGCTTCAAATTTGTTTCCCGTAGATATATTTCCTTTTACATATATGTTTGGAAAAGTAGGCGAATCTTAAAACAGAGTAATTATTGTTTCTCTCAAAAGGTATTTTATTTTCATCTTGTACACAAATGTATCAAAATAGAAGTGGCTGAAATTTTCCACACGATTTAGCATCTCCTACTTCTATTTAATATTGGCCAGACACGTTCTTCCAGAAAGTAAAGAAAATTTAAATCCACATGTAATCACACCTGGCTGAGTAAAGCCTGCCAAGACAGTTGGCATCATCGCTTTTGCTCTCTGATCGGAACGGAGTATATCCAGCAAGCACAGCAGGAGCAGGAGAACATTAAAAAGCTAGTGTGCTTTACCTTTCTGACTTTAATTTGAAGATGCAATGGAGAAGCACAACGCTTAAAGACCAGTGGCAGGAGCTGGCAAACAAAGAATTTTTTGCTATGAGATAGCCTACTTCTGTAAGGTATTTCTGTCTAGTTACCTTATGATATTTCTAAGTAGCAGTGCCAGCACTATATGATTTTTACAAGCTCTTAACATAACTGAGAAATAATACGGAAGTCATAATTGAGGATGCTTTCATCTTTATGAAAGGGTGTCCCCGAATTACAGATATCTCAAAATAAAACTCTGCCTACAGTGTGATATACAGGAGATTTGCTATTGATGAACAATCTGGGATTTCATCTTCAGAATGAAAGGCATTACAATGGATAACTGTCAAAAAACTGCTTGATTTTTTTTAAAATCCTGGTCCTTCCTTCCTTTCAGAACTCCACGTACCTCCTCATGAGCGCCAAAGCCTAGGTAACAGCTGAATTAGCTGCTTACACAAAGCTAATTGTATTGACAGTTCCTATGTCTGTACTGTGCTCAGTTTGCTTATGCTACATAAAGCTGGGAGAAAGTCCAGTATCTTTGTATCCGTTCCTCCTATCAAATATGTGTAACTCATGATGGATGTTAGACATGGGGAGAAACTTCTTTACTGTGAGGGCGGCAGAGCACTGGGACAGGCTGCACTGAGTGGTTGTGGAGTCTCTATCTCTGGAGACATTCAAAACCTGCAGGGGATGCTGTCCTGTGCAGCCTGCTGTACCAGATCCTGTTCTGCTCAGAGGATCTGACTAGATGATCTCCAGAGGTTCCTTCCAACCCCAATTGTCTGTGATTCCATGAAGAGTGAATCAACATTAAAATCAGTCTATAGCAATTCTCTCTTCAACTGGCTCTCCAGATTTAAGTCAGCAATAGACTCAGTCTCATTTGATCTGGCACACCTGAAGTCCACTACCAGTAAAGACGCCAGTCACCATCATCTCAAAAGCTTCTATCATCTCTGTCAGCTGAGTCACCCCAAGTCCAGGACGCACTTCCCAGGCAGACAGAAGGGCATGTAGCCTGTGTAAGGGAGCTGCAGCCTCTTTACACAGCAGTGTTGCCTCCCTCAAACTGCTCAGACACTAGACTAACTGGGCATTCTCTTCACACAATTTTGGATGTAAAGGAGAAACTTTTGGTAATCCCGGAGTACCTGCATACAGAAAGCCAAATGGTTCTTTCTGCAATGTGGGAACCCTGTGCCAGAGCACACACGAGGAACTGCCAGCAATTTCTCTGTACTGAATAGCAGCTTATCCAGTGAATTAATAGTTTGTCATCCTGGCCTAAATGGAGATAAAGTAGAAGCCAGTTCTTTAACACAACTAGATAGATGTGTAGAGATGAAAACACTGCCAAAGGAATTGAGACAAGACAAGCGGTCTGCTACAATTTACTGACTGATTTCCCACTAAAAATACGAGTACTGAATATGTTTGGCTGTAGCATCGGTACAAGGATACAAACATAAAGCACATGCTGCTCCACAACATGTTGAACACCAGCAGACTCTGGGTGCACAACAGTGCATTCAGTACTGCCACTTGTGCTAATCTGCAACTGAACTTTGAGATGGCACAAAGCTTTCTCTCAGAAGTATGAACCATCCTAGGTTTGGATCACCAAAAGGAAAGGTTAAACACATCTACTGCTGACACGTCTACTCTTCTTACCTCTTCTGGCATGCAAACTGATTATCTGCCCTGCACTATATTTCTAACAACATTTAGCAAGCAATATCTAAGGAGAAATAGTAGTTTCATGTGCCATGGCAATCCTCTTCCCTGGATCCATCCAAAGAAAAAAAAAAATCCTAACCTTAATGCCATAATGCACTACTTCTTCAGAGTCAGATGGAAAATTACGCAGTTTTATTGACTGAGGAGTTTAACTGTGCTTACAGAAAAACGTCTACTGTACAAACCAGAAAGGTTCCAAAAAAGAAAAGCCACCAGGGTAAGGTATGTGCTTACCAGGACAAAGCTTTTTGTTCATTTACAGAAGATACACACAGTACAGTTTCTTTATCTTCTTTTATTCCTAAAAACTGCAGCATTTCAGATTGCAATTGTACACATATGTAGCTAAGACAATAGATATGCAATTATTAGTGCTTTCAAGAACCAAAAAGTGATAATTAAGACATCCTTTTCCAGAGACAAAAAAACCCAAACCCTTCCTCTTTTACTCTTTTATCTTGGACCTGCCCTACATGTGTATAGATCTGCCATTGCCAGACCTATTTCTAAACCACCACATTGTAAACACACAGCCATGTAAATATAAACAAATGTATTTCCACCTTTCCCTGCATATACAGATTTTAAGGCTAGTTCCTACTGTTTCCCATCACACATTGAGTAACCAAAACACTTTAATAACTTTCAGTACTTCACCCCTCATTCCTTTCTACACTGGGTGAAAAGGGTGTAGACTAAAACTTTTAAATCCTACAGGACACGTACATTTCAGGGTGTGTCTCTGTGTTCCCTATCTGGGAAAAAAAACCCAAAATCACATGCTGAACCTCTGTATTTTCAATGGTGACGACACAACACTTGGCTGACAGTGGGTCTGTAAATCTTTTTCGCAGATATCTTCTCTCCAATAATTATTACTCTCCATTGGTGTCAGGACAAAGATATCATCCTCTCAATACAAGTAACACTGGCTAACCTGGACCGAAGGAGATGCTCAAAGGTGGTGTAACATGCAGTGTGCTTACTGTCTGGCTTCTGCCAAACACTACAGCCACTATCTAGCAGGGAGAACTGAAAACGTGACTGCATCACCTCTTCATCAGTCAAATGACAGACCTCAGCTTTAAACAGTGGGAAAGACCTTAAGCTAACATGGCTGACAAAGCACTAGAAAGTAGTGGAGAACACCTCCATCACCCTAACAATCAGATGGATTACAGGGGAGGTTTTCTTTTGCTAGTGGGAAGCGACATATTGCACAGATCACAGAATCACAGAATCGTAGGGGTTGGAAGGGACCTCGAGAGATCATCGGGTCCAACCCCCCTGCCAAAGCAGCTCCCCAGCTCATATTGCACAGATAGGCGTCCAGACGAGTCTTGAATATCTCCAGAGAAGGAGACTCCACCACCTCCCTGGGCAGCCTGTCCCAGGGCTCTGTCACCCTCACTGGGGAAAAGTTCTTCCGCATGTTGGTGCGGAACTTCCTGTGCTCCAATTTGCAGCCATTGTCCCTTGTCCTGTCCCCACAGACACTGAAAAGGGGTTGGCCAATTCCCCCTGCATCCCATACTTAAGATATTTATAAACATTAATTAGGTCCCCCCTCAGTCTTCTTTTCTCCAGGCTGAACAGCCCCAGCTCACTCAGCCTTTCCTCATACGGGAGATGTTCCAGGCCCTTAATCATCTTCATAGCCCTTCTCTGGACTCTCTCCAGGAGATCCCTGTCTTTTTTATACAAGGGAGCCCAGAACTGGACACAATACTCCAGGTGGGGCCTGACCAGGGCAGAGTAGAGGGGGAGGATCACCTCCTTCGACCTGCTGGCCACAATCTTCCTGATGAATCCCAGGATCCCATTGGCCCTCTTAGCCACCAGGGCACACTGCGGGCTCATAGCCAACCTGTCATCAACCAGGACCCCCAGGTCCTTCTCCACTGAGCTCCTCTCCAGCAGGTCATCCCCCAGCCTGTACTGATACAGACGGTTATTCCTCCCCAGGTGCAAGACTTTACACTTGCTTTTATTAAACCTCATCTGGTTTCTCCCTGCCCAGCTTTCCAGCCTGTCCAGGTCTCGCTGGATGGCAGTGCAGTGTTCCTGCGTGTCAGCCACTCCTCCCAGCTTTGTATCATTGGCACTTGCTGAGGGTGGATGCTGTTCCCTCATCAAGATCGTCAATGAAGATATTAAACAGGACTGGACCCAACACCGAGCCCTGGGGAACACCGCTAGTCACAGGCCTCCCGTCAGATTTTGTTCCACTGATCACGACCCTCTGAGCCCGGTCCGACAGCCAGTTCTCAACCCACCTCACTGTCCACTCATCTATCCCATGATCTCTCAGCTTTTCTATCAGGATGTCATGGGAGACAGTATCGAAAGCCTTGCTGAAGTCAAGGTAGATGACATCCACTGCTCTCCCTCCATCCACCCAGCCGGTGATGAGATCATAGAAGGCTATGAGATTGGTCGAGCACGATCTCCCCTTGGTGAATCCATGCTGACTACTCCTCATGACCCTCTTCTCTTCCAGTTGGTTGGAGATGGCATCCAGAACAAGCTGTTCCTTCACCTTTCCAGGGACAGAAGTGAGGCTGATTGGCCTATAATTGTTAGGGTCCTCCTTCTTGCCCTTTTTGAAGACCGGAGTGATATTGGCTATCCTCCAACCCTCAGGTACTTCTCCTGTTCTCCAAGAGCTGTCGAAGATGATAGCAAGCGGCTCCGCAATCACTTCCGCCAGCTCCCTCAGCACACGTGGATGTATCCCATCCGGGCCCATGGATTTGTGTGCATTAATCCCTTTGAGATGCTCCTGGACCACCCCTACCTCAACTAGAGGGAAGCTCTTCATTCTCCAAACACTCCTTCTTTCATCCAGGATCTGCGGGTCCCAAGGGGCCTTTGGAGTGAAGACTGAGGCAAAGAAGGCATTCAGTATCTCCACCTTCTCATCATCACCCGATACCAGGACACCCGCCTCATTCATCAAGGGACCTACATTATCCTTGGTCACCCTCTTACTATTCACATATCTGAAAAAACTCTTTGCCAGTTTCATCTCCAAGCAGGCTTTAGCCTTTCTAGTTGCGTCCCTACAGGCCCTGACAACATCCCTATATTCCTCCCAGGTGCACAGACCCTGTTTCCATAGTTCATAAACCTTCTGCTTCCCTTTGAGTTTACTCATGAGCTCCCTGCTCATCCATGCAGGTCTTCTGCCTCTCTTTCCCAATTTCTTACTCAAAGGGATGCACCTATCCTGTGCTTGGAAGAAGTGCAGTTTAAATGCTAGCCAGCGTAGCCCATGGGATAGCTCCTAAAAGGTTGCAGACGAGATTAAAGTTAGCTCTCCCAAAATTCACAGAATCACAGAATCGTAGGGGTTGGAAGGGACCTCGAGAGATCATCGGGTCCAACCCCCCTGCCAAAGCAGCTCCCTAGCACATATTGCACAGATAGGTGTCCAGACGAGTCTTGAATATCTCCAGAGAAGGAGACTCCACCACCTCCCTGGGCAGCCTGTCCCAGGGCTCTGTCACCCTCACTGGGGAAAAGTTCTTCCCCATGTTGGTGCGGAACTTCCTGTGCTCCAGGGTAGCTATCCTGCTTTTTGGCTTGCTTCTTCCACTCAGGATCTTGAACTGGATCATTTCATGGTCGCTTTGTCCTAAGCTGCCCCCGACCTTCACCTCCCTGATGAGCCCGTCCTTGTTAGTAAGAACAAGGTCCAGCACCCACCTTCCCCTTGTAGGTTCCTGCACCATCTGTAGCAGGAAATTGTCCTCAACACACTGCAGAAATTGTCTGGACTGGGTACGACTGGCCATATTGCTTGCCCAGCAAATATCTGGGTAGTTGAAGTCCCCCATAAGGACCAGCGCCTGGGATCTCGAGGCTACTTCTAGCTGCTCATAGAAACACTATCAACCCGCTCCCCTTGATCAGGGGGCCTATAGCACACACCCACAACAGTGTCACTCACACTAGCGTGACCCTTGATTCTTACCCACAAGCACTCGACTGATGGGTCATCTTTCCCCAGATGGAGCTCAATACATTCAAGCTGCTCTCTAACATAAAGAGCAACTCCTCCACCTCGCCTCCCTAGCCTGTCCTTCCTGAAAAGCACATAGCCATCCATTACATGCAGAAGAACATTGCTTATGTTTGCAAAGAGAGGTTTCCATTCTCTTCTAAAAGAACAAACAGATAGTTCCCACTTTGCAAATTAAATACGCACCGCTATGGCAACGCATCAAGTGCCCTCAACAAATGAAAATGGTAATCAGCATGTTAAAAAAACAAACTAAAAAGAAAACCCCTCAAAACAAGAGATGAAGTACTACTGTGTAAAAATCACACCACACTAACCTTTATTCTGTATTAGCACTGCACTATGCTTTAAAAGCTGAGCAGCAATTAATTGGGAAAACTGTAACCTAAACCTCTAAGATATATTGACGACTCGACATCCAGCTACAGCCTTCCCAGCAAGGACTACTTACAGACTGGTTTCCATTACTACTTTCTGACAGCAACTGAAGAAAATAGAACTGTATGCCAATTTTTTTTTCTAACACATGAAGTAGTAAAAAAAAAATATATTACATGACACAGTAGATTAATGTTCTTAGTGACAGCAACTCCTCCAAAATCTGGCATGAAGAGCCCTCAAAGTAGAGCTTTACTTAAAAAAAATAACCCAACCAAACCCCACACAACAACCCCTCCCCCACCACTTAAGTTTTCTTATTGTTTACTCAAGTTTTTTTAATACCTTCAGAAACTGCTCAAATAATCTTGAAATAATTAAGTGTACAAGGAGTTTGGGAAAACTTTCAAACCTTTGCGATTAGATTTAAAAGAAATTAAGGCCATCATGAAATTGCTGTGAATGTCATGGTGACAAAAAAATTATCAAAAACTTAAGCCTATATACTGTCAAAACCAATCCCTAAATCCATACACGCTTGCTTGCAAATAGCAGGAATCAACGTAATCGAAAAAAAGCAAAACCAGAGCAAGACAAAAGGGAAGAGATGTAGAGTGTTAGAAAGGGGACAAGTTCAAAAGGCTTGACTATGAATGGATTATGAAGGGGGACTGTATTAAAGCTAAAGGAGGGAAGGTTTAGATTAGATATTAGGGGGAAGTTCTTTGCAGAGAGAGTGGTGAGGGGCTGGAACAGGCTGCCCAGAGAGGTGGTGGATGCCCCATCCCTGGGGGTGTTCAAGGCCAGATTGGAGAGGACCCTGGACAACCCTGTCTAGATCCAGGCCTGGAGGTTGGTGGTCCGGCCTGTGGCAGAGGGTTGGAACTCCATGATCCTTGAGGTCCCTTCCAACCCAGACCATTCTATAATTCTGTGAAGAAAAATATAAATCTATAGTAGTTGGGAAAAGGAAGATAATGAAGGCAGAGCAGAAATTTAAAAAGTGAATCCACTCTAGAATGTGCATGTAAAAACACAGCTGAATAAACTGTCTCAGCCAAAGAATTAGAAATAGAACCAAAAGGAAAAACGTACGATCCTTTTATTCCAAATTTATATGAGAAAATATATTCAATAGACACAACTATTTGATGCCCTGAAGAGTAATGTAATATATATACATGCTATCTGACAGACATGCTAATTATGTTTCCCTAACTTGACTAAAAAAATCCTTTCTATGTATGTAACTAATTCCCCCCCTTCCACCCACCTCAATCCTGATAAATCATCCCAAATTACTGATTCTTTCTAGTCCACTTAAAACACTTGGCTGATGCAGACCTGGAAGCAATAGTCTGGCTCTAAAGCAGACATTCTTCATCCTAATTAAACTCTGTGTTTAAAAAAAAGGGACTGCCCTTACCTTATTTGTTATTATATTCAGGCTAAATTGCTTTGCTATGCAGCTTCCAGAGTTCAATTTTTATATGAATTTTCTGTTATTTTTGTAAAAAAGAAAAATCTGTCAAAAAGAAAATAAAATTGCACATTTCACATTTTTTTTATTTCTTCACATTCAACTTTGAGAAAGCGAAAAAACTTCCTTGGTTTCAAAACTTGCCTGTTGGCCTCTCTCCCGGGTTATGATAGGGAGAGTCGAGAAACCTCTAAAGGAACAGGGATGTCACAGGATGCAAGGCTCATGGATGCAACTCAAAGTATGCCTACAATTACTTTCTGCAGCTCACTGGAAGGAAGTCAGAAAGCTTAAAAGAAGTCCAGCCATGTTCCTAACAACACATTTCTCCCACTTTCAGCTAGGTTGTAAGGAACGTGGCACTTCAGTCATCCACTTGTCCGCTACCACCATGCAACAAACCTAAGTCCATTTTGTATTTAGGGTCTTTCCTTTCCCCAAGTAGGTGGAGAGTCCCTCCAGCTGCAAGTTGGTTTTGGTGATTTCCCTCTCCCCCTTCTTAAGTACTTTATCCCAGAGGTGCTACCACCATTGCAGATGGGCTTGGCCTAGGCCAGTAGTAGGTCCAGCTTGGATCTAGCTAGGTTTTACTCTGTCAGACATGGAAGAAGCTTCCAGAAGCTTGTCACAGAAGTGGCCCCTGTAGCTCCCCCAAACCAAAACCTTGCCAATAGAACCTAGTACAATACTCTAAATAGGTCATGACTAAATCATACTGGTCTTTAGGAAGTTGGCATTAAACATTACTATTGTAATTGAATAAAAGTAATTACTTGATGGAATACTTCTGGGTTTTGGTTTGGGTTTTTTTTAAGAGACCTGAACATTAGAGGCAAACAGAAGTGTTCATTACGAACAAATCACAAACTTCCCCACATTAATATCACAGCTATTCTGAAATAAACTAAGCTATGAAACTTCACATTTAAGGATTATCTCTATAGAAGGCATTTATTTTTAATCCATTCAAATAGGCTACTTTATTGGTAGGTTGCCTTACCAATATTACATTTGCATTCTGCACGAACTTCCTTTATAACATATCTAACCGTAGTTAATTGCTTCAGCTGCTGGACAGCTACACCTAAGATCCTTTTTCACAACACTCACTGGCTTTCTAATAAACAACGAGTCTCTTCCCACCATAACGACCAGACAATTGCCAGCAGCGGTGTTCACAGATGAGCAGCCGTGGAAGCAGCTTTTCCAGCGGGACAGGCACTTGCCCTGCCACTCCGGATGAGAGGAGCACTCCCTCAGATTTGCCAGAGAACGACTTGCCCGCGTGCTCCATAACCCCTTAATCTGTACCTCACAGGTTACTTTGAGCAGTTTAAAAAGAGCTCACTTTCACTAAACCAGATCTTTGCACTCAAACAGATTAAGGAGAGCAAACATGAAAAGGGCTCTGCTGTCAACTGTCAGAGAGCGATAACACATGCATGTGGGAAAGGCTGCTTCACCCTGTTCTGGGAAGGAGGCCTGGCCAGAGCCCCAGGTGCTCAGAAAGGAGCACAATCGGCAGGAAGCAGATTTTTCACTTTCTGGAGAAATATGGGTGTGGTGGAAGAGACTTGAAGAGTTAATGCAAGTGGCTCTAACTGCACCTGGCAGTTGACTGACTACTGCAAGACAGTTAATAAGTGGGGATTTTTAAAACAATCCTTTTACTGGCATAAGATTTTAAAATTTATCATTTTTTAGCTCCTTAAAATATAAATCTATATTTAACTTTCCAAAAATGGAAATACAGTTCTATCTGAAGAAAAACTTTCTTAAAAAAAAAAATGCATTTTTCTGGCTCAATTTTTTCTAAAATATTTTCTGCTTTTCTTGGCCTCCTGCTCCTGCCTATGTTGCAGTGGGACGGTATCAGAACTAGCTTAACCTCAGTCCACAGCGGGGACTGTAAAGCAGAGCTAGAAGCAAACAAAATTTCTAACTGTGCAAGAGGAAGGCTGGCCTGCTCACACTTATCATCAAAATAAAATATTGCTTGGGCTAAAAGACAGCAATGAGAAAAGCAGGCAGACACGGAAAAATTCAAATCCATTAAGAGGAATGTGCTGAGATGCTGGGCTTGGAGCCAAAACCAAAGCATCCTGCAGCATGGAAGCCCAGCTCACCTAGAAAGAGTGAGAAAGGGAATCACCTCAGTAACTGGAAAAAGAGTAAAGAACAGTATTGGGTTAAGAAAGCAAAACTAGAGGTCATCTGAAACATCATAGAAGCTCTTTCCAAGAGTAATGACAGAATAATTTTCCATGCGTTTTATAAGAACTTTTCTTGTTCTGAATAAGTAATCATCACCAAACGTTGTTTCAGTTGCAGCTTCACACTATTCTGAAAACGGTATTTGTACAGCCTTTGTGGAAGCTCGGAGCCTTTACAGACATTAAGGGGAGGGTAAAAAGCATAGGTTAAATGTCAAGCTCCTTTATTCTGCCTGACTCAAACTTGCTATGAACAAGATGGATGTCTCCCTTCTCTCTACCTGTCTGTCTCTCACCCCCAGCCGCTGGGATGCTTCTGACTGAAGAGCATCACCCTGTCTGGGAGCTGAGAGGAATGGGTGCCCGGAATTGTACGACTTCCACTGCCCCACGGCAACCACACAGACGTATATGAAGTACTAAGGTGCCCTTTTACAGTTCCACCCTATGAGTGCTTGAGCACTTCACCATTTTTGCATGTTCAAGTTTATAGCAGAACCACTTGATATAGAAACGCTACTATAGACATAAGGTACTACAAGACAGAGAGACCAAGATCTGGATTACCCAGTTTCTGCATAAGTGCTTCAACTATTCAGCACATCTTCCTTCCTATGTATGAGGTAGGAGTAAATATTATTTCATTCATACCACCAATTTCATTGTTGGAAGATTACTTCCCTAGACATCTACACCTTTTTATAAGTCATACTTCAGGAGTCCCTTTTCAAGTAATTTGAAAGTAAGTAAACTTTACTTTGCAGAATTTGTTGCTGTAAGTGCAAAACAAAAAAAAGTGTTCAGAGACCTTAAAAGGAGTTTTCCAACTGTGAAGCCTAGTATTGTTGATTAAAACGGTATCTAGAGCAAAGTTAAATAATACTTCTGGGGTTAAATGCTGCAGTTACTAGGCAGAGAGACCAGGAAGAAAGCCAAGTTTGGCTGATTTCCCCAAATGCATCACTCTGACCATCTGTGAGAGAGGTAATGTTCTCTTAAGAGAAGAAACAATTATAGAAAAATGGGTTGTGGGATTGTCTTGATATGTATTTTGTTGTTGTTCAATTAACTCTTCATTTATAGTCTTCCCAAAGCACCAAAAAACAGATGAACCTAAACACTGTTGGCTCTGTTCACGTGTGAAGTTGGGGCTTTTTTTGATGTATGCAGATACTGCAATAGACAAACCTCCTGTAATACACCACCATTCCAGACTGCAAGACTTTTTACTTTGCAATGTTTTACCAACTTCATCAACAGAACCTTGGTTACAGATTTTTTTACTAGCAGAGAAGCACATACCTACCAATATTCTCAAAGTGTATGTGCTTAACCATGTGTGTCTGCACGCCGCCTAAGTTACACAAATTGAAAAAGGAAACTCTGCTTTAGATAAACAAACTCATAACCTGAGACGCTGACAACTGTCCATCCATAAATCTGGTCTTACATCTCCTGCAAGGTGCTACAAATACCAGAAACATTCCTACTGACACTTTGAAAAACATCCATTTTATTATTATAATGATATATAGAAAAGCAAATTTCACTTATCCTTTACATTATTTCCAGGGTCAATAAATCATTGACCCTGAATAGTAGAGGCTTATTACTTCCTGACTGCTCTCATCTGCTGGGGTGGCTTCTGGGACATGTCACATCCCTAGAGCCGTCCTCATGTGCAGTGTGGTTGGACTCGATGATCTTAAAGGTCTTTTCCAACCTTGTTATTCTGTGATTCTGTGATTCTGTGAATACTGAATGGATTGCTAGCTGGCCTGCCTACAGAGTGCAGAGCTATAAAGACATGCTGTTGAGGCCCCTTTCTCTAAAAATTCATTCACCCATTAGCGCAAGAAAGACGTTAACATTATTTTGAGCAACTCCAACCATCATTTTGCTTTTCAACGCAGACTTGAGCTTCCTGTGGCTACACGAGATCTCATTAACACAGCATTCTCAGGGGCAGGTCACAAACAATTATCTAATATTAAAGAAACCCAAATCAAAACAACATGAAGCAAACGCGGTAGCTTTAAAAACTCTCAGAACCACAAGCTTATCTGCCTCACAGACAGCACTCACACACTGTTGTTACCCTTTAGCACCAGATCCAATGTTCTGATTAGTTTATCTCTCTACATGTACTATGGTATAGTTACTGTAAAATAACTTCATAAAAAATACAAAATAAAACATTCTTATTCAAATATATCTTTGCTGTGATGCAGAATGTCACAAAGAGAGCAAGGACTACAGAATTAACCACATGAATCTAAGCACTGTTTCTAATGCAGACAGCAGAAGGTATGATTACCTGGCCTGAGGCTCAAATATTATTATCCACCAAGATCTAGACATGAAAATAAACACCAGGAAACCTGTTCTTCATGAATTACTTCAAATACCTTGGTGTTGGACACTCCTTCCTGTTTCTCCTTGGAAAAGTACAGAAGGAAAGATTTTTAAAGTGTCTTTCCTTTTTTCTATTTGTGTTCAGTGTTTTGGGTTTTTTTGAATTCTTGTTGGAAAAGGACAATCTGAACAACTAACAATTTATTACATTAATTTCAAATATCTTATTTTTTTCTTATCTGTATTTCTCTGATCAGAAATAACTGACCCTGTTCAATGATCAGATGCAAAAATGTAATTGAAAACATAGTCTACAACTACACCAAATTATTATGTGTTGAAGTTCTGCTATATACCAGATCTGAATTATATGGTGTGAATGCTGAGCCATGAATTCCCAAAGGTTACATTATTGTTCAAGGAAAGACATGTCAACTATGATGTAGTCATGACCAGTCACTCAAGCCATTGATAAAAGTTATTTATAATGACTATGGGTAATTAGATTAACTTGTCTGGTGTAAATGAGAGTATTTTAAAAGCTTTAGTTAAACATATTAACATATTCTTTATAGTATCTTTCCTGAATGAAATGGGAAGATGTGTAATTCCCATTACCCACTGCAATCTTGTCTTTTCATTACCAATTATTTACATATATCCCTAACTACCAATAAAACTGAAAAAATCATTGGGACATTTAGAACCAACAAATAATTTGGGATTAACAAATAAATTTCAATTAGGGATAGGTCAATTAATTTCTTTCAAGGAAAAAAGAAATCCCATGGAAACTTATAATTGAATCATGTAATGTCCTGGATTTAAAGTTTATAATTACTTGGGGGGGATGGAGGAGAGAATAACGAAAAGGCTTTCGTTACAGTCTCTTTTACAGACCCTTTTTTTCCCTATAGGGTCTCTTGAGATGCTTGCCTGACCCAAAGCAGAACAACTGCCAAGACAGTGACACAGAGGACCGTGGATAAAAGGGATAGAACATAAAAAGAGTGACTCAAAACCAACCATGAAATGGAAACATTTTTGCCTTTCCTGTCATAAAACAACTCTGATTCCACAAAACACCTCAAGATGCGGTGACAGGAAAGGGTAGGAGGGCAGCAGGCTTACATGTTTTTATGCCCCCACAGTGAAGGCAGGCATAGAGACTGTGGCAGTGCCTGATACAGGAGTGACTCTTTATAACTTCTACGTGTCAGAAGCCAAGACTTCAGCAAAACCAAAGTGAAACCAATTAAGTAAAACTTTTAAGAAAGAAAAAAATATCGTGGAGAATTAAGGAAAGAGTTGTGTTGTGTGTTGTTTCTTATCTCTGCCTGCCTTCTCTCCTTTCTAAGTCAGAATTAGAAATTCATTATAATTAAGATTCATTATAATTTTTATTTACCACAATACAGAATCAGAGGAAGTCATTAGAGAAAGCATCTGAAACTACATTGTTCCCACAAAGCTTTGCTCAGATGTACAGGTGCATTTTCAGTTTAATGCTACTTCTGATTTTGCCTACTGCATCTAAATTTCGTTCCCTTTCAGTAAGGACAGTATACTGTCTTCCATATATTACACACATAATGAGGCTGAGTAGGATTGTATAACTCTATCTTTTGATGAGGACTGGTTTATAAACAATAGAATGCTTGACCTTCTCACACCTTGAACGCATTTAATTTGCATATTTTCACACAGCAAATTTCAGCTATTATCAACATTTTTACTATGAACTTATTCTAAAAATCTGTTGGCCTGCACAAACACATTTCATAATGTTTGCTTCTTGTATTTATTCTACAAATTCATAAGCCGGATGTTTCCCTCTGCAATGGCACGAAGCTGGCATTTTTAACCAGAGTGGGATTAAATTTTCTGTGTGATCATGAAGCATTAAAGCTTTACCACACAAGACAGTCCCCTGTGACCTCAGCTATAGAAATGGAGTAACTTCAAGCATGCTCTTCCCAGGAATGCTCACCCTCTGCCCTCGTTTTTGTTCTGGTCCCTCCTCTGATACTTTTATTAATATTGTCAATTACTTTATACCTTGCTGGATCATTATTTGGGTCCCTGAATGTTTATGATGCAAAGGTAACAGAACAAATCAAACCAACCTCACCTCTAAAAATTCAGAAATTTGATTTGAACCACTACAGACATAATAAAAGCAGCTTTAAAGTTCGATCCCAGAGATGGGAAGTTTCTTTAGAAAATGAGCAACATTAACATTTTATTTCTTTCAGCACTCAGGTAACTCCTATGTGAAGTATGCAAAAGGCTAAACCTTTTCCTACCACAATTTCTCCATATTCAGTGTTTCAGCTTTATTTTATCTTTTAAATCAGAAGTCCTAACCCACTTTTGTCATCTTCTGATACCCAGACCTAGAGTTTATGCCCCAGCTTTCCATCTAATTTCATCCACTGTGAGCTAAACTAAGTGCAGTACAGATGCGGCACTCCACACTATGGAGTTTTTATAGAACTCTCTCATCTTCCCTAATTATTTTCCTTTCATGATGCAGGGAAAGTGTAAAATTCTGATGTTTCTAGAAGTCTTATATGATAATCTCAGAGCAGAGTACACATGTCAGAAGAGGGTCACCAGTAAAATGTAGATAGCAAGAGGCTGACACCTTGCAAAACCTTGGAACTGCAGTAACTGTAAATAACAGTGAGTAATGCTGGTGTATTGGTAAGGTAGAAAATTACAAGTAGCGCATCCTCCTCACAGCTCTGTGGGCTTCACCTGTCTAAAAAAGTGTAAAATTTCAGCATGTTGTAAAAGCCCGACCAAGATATAAAGAAAATAACTCCCAAATCTTGATAATGATCTAACCAAGTGATCTACAAATTCAACCAAGTAACAAGACTTTTAGAAGTGTTAAGAGATCATCATATGAGTGCATTAATTTTTTGTTGTAGCTAGCATTTGAAGTGTGCTTTCCTAGTTATGTGCAGAACATCCCTTTCTCACCCATGGACAACATCAGCTGACACACTGATACTGCTCCTTGGACCTGAGCTACTATCTGCAGCAGACACATGGCTGACTGTCTCCAGCATGATGCTACGGCAGGACCAGAAGCAACACATAGCAATGAATACAGTAACATATGATAATCCAAAACAAACACATGGAATAATTTATTCATATACTTTGAGCAACAACTACAATATGATTGCATCTATAGTAGTAATTTCTATTCTAACATTTCAAGTGAGATCAAGCAGCCCTATCTTGTTGACTTTTCTGACCTATGTTTCAGGCTTCTGATATGCCTTCTGCTTTTTGAGAGTTTCTGTCCCACTTACTATAAAAACAGTTAATTAAGTTGTGAAGACCACACTAATAGGAGAGTAGTATTCACTTTTACATTATAATCGAGCAGTCAGACGCAGAGTTAAGTTGCAAACAAGCACAGGAGAAGTTAAACGAGAGGGGGCTATTGAAAGATAAACATTTCAATTATTTTATTGTCTCTATCCAATCAGAACACATTTTTTATATGTGTAAAGCAGTCTTCTGCCCTCTGAACAGCTCCTTTATGAGAGATCAGTATCTGTCAACTAAATTTCTACATCTTATATGTAGCAACAGAACAGACAACGGACAGCTAATTAACCTTGTTTAAAAATTAATCAAAATAATTACTGGAATTTTTAAGAGACTAGATATAAATGATGGTACACATAAAGGCTTTAAGAAACTTATTTACCTGAGTCAAAAGGAGATCTCACAGAAAAGGAGTTCAACATGTCTACAACAGCATGACAACAGATAAGAACATGTGGTCTGGATTGGGTTTTTTATTGTAGTTTTAATTGTCACTTTAATGCAAATACTCCACAAATCAACAAATGTACTGAATTATCTGTGTGATAATATACTCAAACATCTGACATTTACATTAATCGGAGATAATGAAGAAAATATTTTTGTTGTTCGTTGGATGAGACTAAACATGCTGGAAATTCAAATGAATAAAACATCATTACAACATACAGTGTACACCTGCTCGTGGCTCTATTGACAGCTTGATATTTTTATTAGGTGCATGCACAGCAATACAAGAACAAATGCCCATTTTCACACTCACAGGATAGAAGTAAACGACCAGAGCTCAGCGTGTGGGGGTGCTTAAACCACAGAGCTATGACAAGTGCTTAACTAGCCCCAAAATGCTTCCACTTAGTCATGACTTCTAATTTTATAAATTATTTACAGTTTAGTAGGTGCAAAGCTGGTGGAAAATGCCTTTTCTGGCGGCTTGACTGACAATATAATTATAGTGCGTTTTTGTTTTTAGCACTGTTATGCAGAATCATAATGCCATAAAAACAAAATATGAATGTTATGAGCTTTTAACTTTGACAAGGTCATTCTGAAGCCTACCAAAGAGATGTCATGAAAAACCATAGCCATCATTAGCCATGTCCTGTAACTACAGCTGTACCTCGAGTTGTATTTTAATAAGACTAAATCCTTTCTTCCATATAAATGTTAAGATATATTTTTTTTAAATCACAACAATCAGAAAAAACAATCTGGATATTTATCCCTTTTGATTAATATTTTTAAGGAAGCACCTAGAAGCACCATTTAGATTCCTCTGTGTGAGGCTCTATACGTCAGCTAGTTAATACCTTGCAGAAACTTCTACAGACTCCTAACTACAAAATAGCACAATTCAATAGAAATGAGAAAGCCCTATAGAATTCAACTTTTAAAATATCTTCGATTTTTTTTTTTTGAAGTCATAATTATTTGGGGCTTTAATGAGAGATAAGTACTCACATGTTCCAAAAAGAAGAGGATACAGATTTTTCTGATTTTTTTTTCCCTATCTCTGAAAAGAATCTAATTTCAAAATGCAAAAGAATTACAACCTATAAAATCTAAGTTATAATCCTTTAGTTAAAGGGTTTGATTCCCTTTGGATTTACCCCACATGTGGGTTCTATATCAAAGGCAAAGCCATCAGGCTGCTCCTTCTAACTGAAAGCAAATAAAAGTGGTAAAGCCAGGAAGCCATAAAAAATTCCATGGAAGAATAAACAACAATCCTTAAGAGGCACACTTTATTGCTGTACCATCTTTCTACATATTACAAAGTATCCCAAGCGGCTCCAGTTCTCATCATGCAGCTCCAAGGAAAGAATAGAGCTTCACCTTTTCTCTTAACTTCCTTTTGTCTGCAGCTTTTAGCATGACACAGTATCAGACTCTTCCTTTCCAAAGGAGCAAGAAAAGCAGTTGGAAGAAAGTCACCTCAGTTGAGCAAACTTCTCAATGACAAAACTGTTGTGTATCTCTTCATGCTAGCCAGGCCAGAAAAGTCAGATTGTTAGAACTATGCAATGTGCCTTATTGTGATAACAACGGCAAGTAAGGACTTGAATTCCACAATTGTTATTGTCTGAAATAGTTAAAATGATATGCATTCTGTTACATACTGGATGTTGAGAAAGGTTTATATACACAGTGCGTTATTTGCAGGGTCTGTAACTGGAGGCATACATCAGCTCTAAAAGGAACATTACTTTGGAGGAAAAAAAAGGCTACAAAAAGCATTAACCTCCAATTCATCGGATACTTGCAATGGATTGTTATCATCAGCCTCTCTGTTGATATTTAGCCTCACACCCAGCAGTGACATCACTGACATTTGCTGCAGCGTTAGGCCCCATGTACTGTCACATAAGATCAGCACGGAGATGTGAAAACTTGTTTTACCACACAAGCGATCCCCCACCCCTAACTTGAGGCAGGGAAAGGACACTGAATGGGGGGCCACCCTGAAAGGCAGGGCAGAGCGTAACGCTCTTCTCCTTGCATGCTGGGCACAGTACATGGGCCCCCCTGAACAGCGGTCAGGGTTCAGAGTGCTTTAGGTGTCTCAGCCTTTCTAACACTAAGGGTCAGACTTTTGAAAACTCTCTAACATGCCTTTGCTGACCTCTCTGAAAGCTTGTACCTAGCTCTTGTGTTTTTCCAAAACCTGGGTGGCATAGCTTTGTGCCTGCTGTTCTCATAGTGTTGCTTTCACTCTGTTATTCTTACAGCCTTACACTTGCAAACCCTTGCATTGTTGGGATGTTAACCTATCTAGTTTTATTGTTCTTGTGGGAAGCAGCAAATGTGGTGTGAGAACCAGCCCATCTCTCCTTTCCTTACGCCCAACTTTGTAGGTTTAAATTTTTATTAGAGAAAAAAGAAATATCAGTGCCTGAGGCACTATTGTAAGTATATTAACTATGATTATTCCTGATAAGTAGTATCTAATACAATACATGTGTTGAGACTTGAAAACCAGACAGTATACAATTCAGATTAAGCAAACTCCAGTCAATGGTAATATCATCACAAGCAGGCATAAACATTAGGGTTGGCACAGTAGCAAGGATAAAGCATGGTGGAAGTTGTCATAATCATCACCACATGCTGCACTGGGGAGAACACCCAGACAAGAATGACAAGGACACCTGGTTGGGGTTGCTCTTATTTCTCTTCCCAGCTAGCCCTGGAAAGTTTTCCCCTTTCACTTCTCTTGCTCCTCTCTGTGTTTGTATTTTTGTGTTGTGCTCCTGCCCATCCCCTCAATCCCCCAAAAGTTAACTCTCTGTTCATACATGCCATCAGCTACAGAAGTGACTAATACAGCCTTTCTCAACATCCTTTCTGCAGCAATATAATAAAAGTAAATAAATTTAAACTTCCCAAAAATATATTCTTTCAGCAATACACAAACTCATTTTTTGTCACTGTACCACACTTTTCTCTCTACTTTCTACTCATAAAAAAGAATAGATTCAGACATCAAGCTGTTTTTCAACTCTATTCTTAGGGTTCGGTTTTGTCTCAATTTTCAGCATTTTTCAGGAAGAAAACATAAAAGTTGAAGGCAGTATATGATAGCAACAATTTTAATGCTATTTTAAAGATGAACAATACCTTCTTCATACTCATATACATTTAAGTTCTTATGTATGTTTTCCCTTGATGCATCACCCGTGGGTCAAATTCATTCCCATGTACATTACTGTGGCATGTTTACATTCAGCAGATACTGGATTTTGTGCATTTTACTCTAGGGACCCACATACAGAATCAACAGACTACAGTCCACCATGATGTTGTTTCCTTTGCTACCTTCTGATCTCTCCATAACCATCTCCATGATATGTTCCCTTACTGAGTAAATGTGACCTAAGCTCCTTTTCCCTGGAAGGAAATACTGTACATGAACTAAGTCACACTGCAGCTTTGTGTCTATGTCTTTATTTACCCCTGTTGCTATTCACTCCTACCAACTGCAACCTTGAGTAGCAACTAAAAGACTCAGATCATTGTTACAGATATTGAATAATAAGTTGTAACAAATCTGGCAGAAATTAGTGTCCTCCGAGGTCCAAACTACCCCGAACTGTAAAGCAATACCACGTATGTAACACTCTGGGAGCCAACAAGTCTTTTGAATAACAGGTCTATTTTGTTCTTTATTGCAAGTGGTAGTAAGAAGTGAATAGATTTTAGTGGCATATCTATAGAGACAGAACTCAAATAATAGAATCAAGATGTTATAAAAGGATAAAAACAAGGGCAAGGTTTCAGTGCATGGTATGGAAGAATGGCTGCAATTACTAGGTGACCATTAATTTTCTGCTTAATGCATTTCCCCATCTGCTTATTTAATATTGCAACTTCTACTCATACTGGAAATCCAGAAGAGGACCACAATGAAGTCAGTACACTATTGTCTTTTTTGCATGATTCTGGATCCATGCCTGCGAGGATAACTACTATAACATCTAAACAAAACCAAATATTCAGCATGGTAACTTACTATTCTAACGCATGCCCAAAAGGCCAGGAGACGTACAAAGATACAATTCCAAACTGTATGGATTAACCAGGGCCACTTTTCATTTGTCCATGAGTACTATAGTTCAGCTCTTTTTGATTGTTAGGAAAGATTCTCATTTCCTATCCTGACCAATGCTTTCACAGAAGCTTGGTATCCACTCTACAGCTGTTAGTTTCCCCCCCAAGTTTTTAATCTCTCCCTTCTTTTGCTCCTTTACATACCTGCTCACATGCATTATATATAAAACTGTGGTCATAACAAAGCCTCTAAAAGAATATCATGCCAGGAATGCCAGTGACAAAGAGAAACAAATAGATTTTACTTTTAAGATACCTTGTTTCTCATTATGTCCAAATGGTTAAAAAAAAAAAATATTCTTCCTATCCACTCCTTCTCATCAACCTAAGCACTATTTTATCTTTCAGACACACCACAGGTAAAGTACATGAAGGAATGAATACACAAGTGATATCAGTAGGTCTCAGCTATCAATTTGGGCTTCCCTGTTGTCTTGTTATAGACAAAGAGCTGTCTGTAACAGGCTTGAATGAATGATTGCTCACCAGTGCTTCTCTTAAACCATTTACTATAAGGTAAGCTGTTCTAAAAAATGACCTCTTCTATTATCAGGTAGCCAGAAAAGCACTATTTCAACTTTGCTTTGACAGGAGATCCCAGACTTCAGCCTGGTAACGCAGTCCATTACAGGGAAATATGACAGTTCATAGGGAGTTTTGCACAACCGTTCCACAGCTGTTTGGCTTCACGCACTTTGACAACTCTACAGAGAAGCCAGCACAAGCAGCAAACACAAAAGAATTCTCATAGACAGCACAAACACTGTGCCTATGCACAACATTTTCAGGTATAACTAAGTTTTCGTAAATATTTATGATAGATTAAGAAGGAATAATACCTAATGGGGCAGAAATATTATTTCTCGTGTTAAAAGCAAAGATAAAAGGACAAATGTGTATACTGCTAGAATAACTTTTAAAAAAAATAATACATGCTGCAATAATTCTAATAATATCCATGAAGAAGAAAGGTTCATATAATGTTTGTTACTGTTATTAAGTATGACTGTAAGCTATGCATTATTTCCTACTGGAGTAAGTTATATCCCCAATGCTGTCCCTTGCTAAAACCAGGGTAGCATACAGTGGCAATTTACCTCTTGGTAATACCATTCCTGGTAACTGAAAAAACTGCAGTTATAATGATAAACCGACGAATTCATAAATCAATACATCCTCATTTCAATCTAATACCTTCCTGCTCCTAACAGTTATTATGGACTTTTCTTTAATAGCAATTACATCACACTGAATTTGCAAACCAAGCCACTCTGCCAAGGCATGCTCTAACTAACGAACTAGTGTGAGGCTGAAAGAACTTTCACCAAATGGCTTTGGTCTATGCAAGAAAATTTCAGATCCAGTGCCAGATAAACTTTGTGTTAAGGTGCAAACCGCTTACTTATGGATACAGAAAATAAGGGCTAAATATCATTGCTATTATGACTGTGGGACTCTCAAAATTTAAATACATATTATTTAAATTTGAAAGAATAAATTGGGGGGAGATTTTCATAATCACGCACATTACTCTGGCTGTGCTAATGTAGAAGGCAATATTTTGCTATGTGCTTTAAGAATGGGGACATGGCTAGAATTGGGGACATGCAGAAAACTTTAAATTCTTAATTTTTTATATTTCTTTCATTATTCCTCATACAGCAATCTAAATCTTTGCATGCAAGATGTTGGTGAACATCAAAGCATCAACAAAATAACTTTTGCATTTGCCATATTTTATAGAGAAAACCACGACCATTGCATCAGGAATCAGGCAGACTGAAATGTCTTGAATCTCATCTGAACTGAGAAGCAGGCCTTATTTTCCCTTCAGTATAAGTTGCTTTTAGCTCAGAGAAAATGAAGCCTGCGTATCACAATAGAACTGAAGGTCAGGAGGTTATTCAGCTTGCTGTGGCAAGTAGTGTTGATCTAAATCACAACTGCCTGATCAGCGCTACTCACACAACAGGAGGAAGTGGAAGGGAGGTTGCACAAAGCCAGTATCAGGTTACTTCTATCTCAGTCTTTGAAATTATTTTCTTACTCCTACGGCTTTGTTTCCTTTATAATGTTAATAAACTGCATTGCCAAGGAGTGGGGAAAAAATAAATAAAAAAGAATGCCAAGAAATGGCTTAATTGTCTGCCAGTAGGTATAGGGAAGGCACCACCTCCTTCCAAATAATAATCTAATTGAAAATGGCTTCCTAAGGCATTCAAAATTGTCTAGCTAATTTAACACCTTAGTCCACTATCAGTTTAGTCTGGCAAGAACCACAGAGAGAGGGGGGCACTCTGCTTTTCCCCTCACGAAAGGCACTTGGTTCTGCTCCTTTCTTGTGGTGGAAATTCTCTTGCAGTTACATGGTGAGGTAGGAAATGGATCTACCTGAATATCGCAGCAGTGGAGTGTTACTCTGGGATCAATCCATAGACTTTCATGTGGCTGCATCTGAGTTCGCAGCACAAACACAGGTTGGGAATAACAACTACTGACATGCCACAAACAAAGCGTCTTTTCACTGGCCTGGAGTGAAACCATGGAGAGAAGGGCAGCAGAACCATTCTTCAATTCATCTGGCTACGTTAAATAGAAGAATAAGTGCAGTAAAGACCTTTATTTGCAAAGTGAAAGACCCTGTGTGCAACCCTGCCTTGAGAGACAGCAGTGTGTCCCAACGTGGGAAAAGGCCAAAGGCTTCGCTGGGTCACACTACATAGCATGGTAATCAAGAAGGTAAGGAACTGGGTCGTCACAGCACATTTGCTATCTGCTGTTTGCCTGATGTTTCACCTCTGAGGTAAGACAGTATCATTTACATATGCAGTAGCAGTCAGATGCAGAGATATCTATTTGCAGTATTTTACAGAGCAATAGTAGAACAATTTTGAATGAACTATGGCCTAAATTGAGGAAGGAGGAAAAAGGTCAATAAACAGAATGGAAATCTCCTAATTCGATCCATTTGCTGACAACAAACACAGATTGGGCAAACTACCAGGCAACTCTAACAGAACTAGCAAGGTTAATGGAGCTGCTGCTATAACATATTGTAGATCTAGTAGTGTCAGTGGCGATAGTGGTAATGCTGTAAACACAGTTTGTTTTCCATCTGGTGTGTGGTATATGCCCTTGATAAAAGGGTGCTGCATTATGCATTTCTTTTCTCCTAAATTTATTTACTCCTAAAAATGTATAATGATTTTAATAGCCATATACAGAGAAAGAACTTCTGCTTTCAAACAATCCTTACAGAAGAACCCTAATGAGGTTTATGTCAAAGTTAAATAAGAAAAATCTTACAATAAGCATGGATTTCTTTTTTTCTTATCTTGACCTGGTTCAACTACTTCTGCAGTTGAATACTCTCAGAGTAGTCAATGTGAATGCTGCCTAAGTATGAAATGGAGGAAAATAATGTTTTACATTTGTAGTCATCCTGAGCACTCTACAAATTACATAAAACACAATTTTGAAGCTATTAATTAAAACTATAAAAGATCTATGCTCCAAGGCCAATTTAAAAACAATGTAAAGTCGTGCTTTCATTACAACTGACTTTGGACCAGGCTTTGAGAGATCACTAATACAAAAATAAAGTACCTTTTAGCAGCACTTCATGCTGACATGCAGCAGTTGCAAGTCTCAGATTCAACTTCATCCTTTACTCTTAAGGATACACACTGCTGCGCATGTAGTTTTAATTCTCTTAATCAATGTTTTTAACTAATACCCTTTTGAAGCCTTGATCTGAAATATAATCACTCTTTTCATCAAAATATTTACAAGAGAAAATGTGAAGCCCTGAAGAATTATGTTTGAATTGTGCACGGTATCTATGGTTACAATGTATTATAGATGGTAAGGAACAGTAACACACTGCGTGAAATAGAAGGAACTGCAATCAGAGAGAATGTAAGACAGCCTAAAGGAGATAATACATTGCCTAGAGAAATGATGTGTGTATTGCAGCAAGCTGATTAGAGGGAATAAAGTAAACGGGGGGAGAGGGAAACTTCATGCAGATAGTCATATGCTGGCATTAAATAAATATGAAATAGCACTTGCGGGATTGTGAAATGGCTACACAGCCTATCCTGAGGAGATGAGCTGTTGAGGAAGGCAAGGCAGCTTGCCATTCATCCATGATCCAGTCTGCTACCTTGTATGTCCAAAATGACATGTGCCTTCTCCCTTTGCTTCCAATGCTAGCACATCCGTACTGGAGCAGGTGCTATGGAGAGGAATGGATGTCTTGGTCACTGAGTGAACATCCAAGTCAGACTTGTCTATGAAAACACCAACAGCAACGACTAAGCAAAATGTTTAAAATTTGTGGTGAAAAGTGTTTGCTTTTAGTCTGCTGTTGGAAGCGTTCAGTACACAACTGGATGCAAATGACTGTTCAGTCACCAAGCTCTGCTAGTTTAGTTTTAACTTTTCAGAGGAAGCAGTTCTGCTGCCAGCCATTCAGACTAACAATACCGAATGGCAGTTCAGTTAGCACCTGCATGTCCAAGACTGTGAGGGCACACCCATGTAGGAGTTCCACAGATTTGTGGACTGTTCACCAGTGTTCAGAGGCAAGAGACAAAGACTTTTAGCAGAAACTACTATAAGATTTTATACTTTTAAGTTTACCTAGTTCCATATGATACCTAAGTGCTGTACTCCAGAAAAGCTACAGCAGTCCTACTGTAAGTTCTGTTTCAACAACTAATACTGAGGGGAAAAAAGACATGCTGACTATAGCCCAAAACTCTGTCCATCAGCCTGTAACGGGCAAGCAGGAGACTGCCACATAGACGCTGCCACTGCTGCTACACTGGTGCCTGCTCTAATCTGCAAAGAGCTTCACATAGATGGCTTTGTTCTATCTATCTACCTTCCTCCACTGGTTTCCTCTAATTTGGAATGGAAATCAAAATCTCTGCTGGCTACTTTGCACAAAAATACCAGAGAGATGATACAGAGACAAAGAACTGAGGAAAGGTCAAGAGATAACAGGAACAGGCATGGGAAGCAGGAACAAGTTTTTCCAGCTACTGCTTCCACTGTTTTTGCAGAGAAGGTGATACCTAGCATGCACAGATGCTTAATAGAATCTTTTTTCTGATAAAAATAGGGAAGACTTCACATAAATGGCAAAGGATATCACAGCAGGTCTTGTATTTTATATGTTTTCCTCTTAATCTGAAAAACTATTTCTTCTTGAACTTGAAAACCCAGAAAAATAACTTTTTAGTGACAGTTATTGATCTATGAATATACCAACATATTTGGAAAAGTAGTATCCTGGTTTAAGTTTAGCATTTCTATTACCAAATTTATTAAATAAGAGTGACAGGCAACATAATAAAGACTGAAAGACATAAACAGTGCAAAGATTAATTCCATCCAAAACAACCAATGACCTCTATTACCTTGAAGGTTGTACTGCAGAATCATGAGTGACTTTTTAAATGCAGAAATATAAATTCAATTTCAAGAGTTGAGTTTTTATTACAAAAGAACCAAAACACGAATCCGTCTACTTCTTGCACATGGGGATCATCGAGACAAGAAATTCTGAATATTAAATGCTCTCTTCTAAGAAAGAAATGAGTATTTTTTCTTAAAAAGAGATCTGATTGACAGCTTTGTTTAAGAAACAAAAAAAGGAATCTGGATTCCACCCTCCCCCCCCAGCCCCCAACCAAGTATTTTGTTATGTAGTAGTAAGAAAATCCTAACTTTTCCAGTTTTTATTCTGCATTTCCCTTCTTTTACCCCTCTGAGGGAAACAGAGCTGAAAGACAAGTTCCAGAAAGGAAGCATCAGTCTTACTAGCCTATTTTTTCTATTGGAGAATGGAAATAATACAAGTGTGAAATAATATATAAATATAACTGACTACAGTCGGAAAGAAAGGGGGGATTAAAAAGGAGAGAAAAGTTTAAAAATTCACAAATATGCATATTGAACTGGTTAAAAAGTAAACACATTCAATGACACTGCAACTGAAACATGATTGTGTTCTCTACGCATGCACAAAGAGAACAAGAAGGAAGTTCAAAATTTCAATTCCATTTCACTAATTCCTTGGTTTTGCTCAGGCTTAGAGGAGAAGAATTCCAAGATGGCTCAGTGGTTCGTTGTCTTTCTTGACGGGTAGAAAGTGTTAGAACTGTTCTGACGAAGTTTTTGAGAGAAGAATTTGAGAGAAACTACTTTCCTTAACTGGACAATCTGGATCTCACACTCATACTCCAAACTCTACAATAACCTTTAAATTTTTAAGAAGTATACTGGAGTTCTCTAGTATTTAATCCATAGCTTTAAGAGAATTTTTTAAAATGTTCCTTTTTCACTGTTTGAGCTAATGCAAAAAGTGATTTTCTACTGAGGGGCTGAAATAAGAAGATAATTTCTCAAAGCTACTCAATGTCACTGAAAACAGCAGCCTCCCCCTGCCCTTTTATTTAAAAAAAATAGATTAAGGCAAAATATTAATGCAAATATGGTGTTCAAATTATAATATCATTTCAGCAAAACTATTTACAAGGAAAGCGCAGTACTCAAACAGATACCAGATACACAGAAGACATCTGGGCTATATGCACACCAAATTCTACGGCTGTTATTATGTAGTGGTTACACTGCAGGTGCCAGAAGTCACCAGCAGTGATTAGGACCGTATAGCACTGGAGCTATTTAAGCAACTAAGATAAATAGACTCATTGTAACGGGTTACTGTTCACACACACAATATGCATTAGCTTTTGACCTGATGAGCGTGTAGTTTAAAATAGTTAAGACAGAAAGCATAAAGGAGATGATGTATTATTATTATTACATGGCAAAATTATGCTTGCTCAGTTACAGGACCCTGACAAGCACAGGAGACAAACCCATATTACCTGAATTCATTAGTCCTTTTACTTACTATGTTTCTCTAAACATATGATTACACTAAATTACGCCGCTTTTCTCCAACTCTGGTGCATGATGCACTATCATGCCCTTGCCATGCATGATGCAGTTGGCTAGGATACCATCCTTTAAAGCTCATTGTCCTTTCAGTCCTCCATTTCCCACTACTGCTTTTACACAGAAAATAAACTTCCAGCAATAACCAGTATGCATAAAAATAGCTATTGAAAATCAATTTCTGATATCACAGAATGATTATTTTATTTTTAAACGAGGGAACAGTAAATTGCTTCAATTACCTTAGCAATACAAAATATTCCTGTGTATTTAAAGCCTCTAAATCTGAAGCATATAAGCTTGTTCATTACTTAAAGACCAAGAATCCAAAAGAGTAAAATAATTTTGTGACATGTGTATCTTTAAAAACCATGCAACTCCAAAAGCTTCCACGGCATTAAACATCTTAACAGTAGAGTTTGTTGTCTGTCTACAGATTAAATTCTTCTGGATTGAAAACAATATTATGTGTATACACAGCACCTAATATGATCAGGATTTTTAAATCAAAAAGTAATTTCCACTGCTGCAGAAAATGCGAAGGGAATAGTCTAAGTGATTAAGTTAGGTTGTGTTTCTCACTATTTCTTATTTAACAATGTATATTTCACACATAAAAGATTCTAGGTTCAGAACATTAAGTAGCTGCTGCTTGGTAAAGATTGAAGTTCAGAAATGGAGCAAAAATCTAAGGTTATTCAGGAAATCCATAGTTTCATTCTGCAGTATATTCACAGCACTTGATGCTGGGACTTGGCATCTTAACTACACCTAAATTCAAGTGTATCAGAAATAGTATTCCCCACATTCCTCGTTACAAAGTCAGACCACAGTACCTGCAGTATAAAACATGCCCAAACTACAGCTGCCCATCACTGTTGTTTGTATGGTTGAAATACAGCTATTACTTTTAAGCCCCACATTATTGCACAAAACTGTGACTTCCAATAGACAGTCAATTACACCTTTGCATTTGAAAAGCCTTTTCGCTTTGTGCAGAGGAACCATGCGTAAGAAAGTCCCCAGATATTTCCAGAAAGACAATATAAAGTATTTCATGATTTAATTTTGGTTGTATTACTTCAGGAACCAAGTACCAGTCCCTGCACTGCTGCTGAAATAGTGCCACTGCCAACAGTACAAATACTTTAAGCACAGGTTCTCTCGGAATGATCTCCAAGAGGAAGGACTGAAAACCAAACCTGAGTTGTTCTCATGTTTTCATCCCTTTTATACCAAGATGTTATTTGTTCTGTTTCATGCATACCTCATTCACCTCCATCTGCAGTTGTCACTCGCCTTCCCACAGTGGCCCAACATGAGTGGCATGAGTGGCATCTCCGAAGTTTATGGACATTTAAGTTAGTGCATCTCATGCAAACATATGCCACACCCCACCTTCCCCCTAGGCCAGTTTCCCATTCCAGGGAAACTTTCTCAGCAGACAGTGCAACATTTCTGTTGGATATTTAATGTAACAGAAATCCTCTTCTCGGAAGCTGAATGGGGAAGACCTTCCTGTACAGTATGTGATTTCCAGACAATGTTCTGTTAATTTTTTAATGCATCTCTTAGTTTGATTTATCATCATACCGAAAGATATTTTATTAATCACTTTTCAGCCATAGCACTTTAAAAGAACTATTTTCCATACATGTATTACTGCGATGCATAACATTACACACCAAAACAGTTCCACCCACTTTAATCATAAGTGTTACCTGTGATGTAGGAAGTATTCATTTTACACCTTGTTTAGGTTAGCCCAGTATTTTCTTTAAGCTGAAATATTCTTCTTTTCTTTCACTCTAAAATGTTACCACCAGCATTTTATTGAAATCTGATTAATATATAAGTTGTGAATGATTCAGCTGTAAACAACTGTGGATATTGCATTTAAAAATTCTAAACAGAATCCCTCACAAGCTTGATGGACCTGGCCAACTAATTATTAAAAAGAATAAATTGTAGAACAGTAGTATGTGTGTTTTGCCATTGACTGCACTGGAAAAAAGACCACAGTAAGAGGTGTCTGTTCACAAAATAAAAGTTTTCTTCTAAATTTTTTTTTTTGTCCTTCTTCCTTGAATTTTGAATTAAGTCTTTAACTACTCCTTCAGACTACAGTAAGTTGTAAGGCAGATATTTCCTGGAATGTTTCTTTTATAATTTGTTAACTGTTTCTTTTTTAAATTTATCTTGTTTGTGGAATCAAGTAGTGGTAAATATTCACATATATATTCATTTCTCAGTTTATCTTTGATTCATGGATCAACAGAAGAGTTATTTAATAAAAAAAACGTTCTTAAATAAGAACTATCTGTCAAAAACCTGTCTAGGCTCATATTTAAACATAGTTTATTCCTTACGTAGATAATGTCAGGGCTTGATTTTCCAACAGTCCTAATAATCTTAAAGATAACTCTGAAATTTACTTGTTATCTTTACTGTGATGACCTTGAACAACAATAAATGGCTCTGCACACTGTCTGGATTGCAAACTTTTGCCTGCTAGCTACCGAGATATAAACACAAGCTGTCTAAGTTTGTAATCATCACCATGTTTGTTTATTTTTAAATATCCAGTTCTTGGAGTTTTGTGCTGCTTCTGGACTTCTTCAGAGCATTTGTATTTACATCAAAATGGCAGTACTAAATTTCCTTGTATGCAAACTTATTTAAATGTAGGCGTCAGATAAACAAACATCCAAAGTGCAAGTCAAATTTTAAGTGTCAATAAAGTATCTGAACTGCACCTTTCTGTTCTGTTTGCAAACCAGTAAATGTGAGGGTAACTAGAAACCTCAAGCCACCTTTCTGACAATAACTTCCCTTATGAGGTGATTGATCAGGTGAAATTGCATCAAGTATCTGCAGTACTTAAGTGCCACTTAGCAAGAAAGATCACTGTTTATACTGCTACATCTACTGCTGGACTCAAATTTTATCTTATAGGAAGCTGAATCATAGAGGGTGATGGATTAACACCAATACCGTAATTCAAAGTTTATTCTAACTCATGGAGAAGCTCTGTGCATTGTGTTGACTTCACAGGACTTTCGAGAGCAGTTCCATAAGTAGGCTCAAGCTGATCTAGGATTACCCAAACCTGCAGTTCACCTGCCACTCTATACCTCTCCCTCCCTCCCCTTGCACTGGCAATGCTGACTGCAGAACTACACAGTAACATCAAACTCAAACCTATTCCAAAAGGAAAACTTTGTTTTACAGTTTCTGAAAGAGAGTTGTTTAGGGGGCAGGGTGGGGGAGAGATGCTTGGTTGTTTTGGTGGTTTTTTTGGTTTGGTTATTTTTTTCCCTCCGATTGGGCTACTGCACCCTTGCACTTGACAATATAAGCAGAGAGAAGGAATACAGGGTCAGAGATGAGGCAATCAAAGCCTCTATTCTGACTGCAGCACAGTCTCAGAGTGGCCTATGCCAATCTTGAAACTGCACCTTAAGATACCTCTGCTAAGATATTAATGCACGGATTTCCATATACCATTTGTGTTGCTTTTCCTTTTAATTAGGTTTGGGCTATGACAGATCATGCATTCAACAGCTAGCACACTACCATATTAAATTTTAGAACCATTAGAAAAGGAAAAAAGGAACAAAAATATGAACTTCAAAGGTTAGGCATGGAATAATGAACAAAGGAAGTTATATTCCTACTTTCTGGGTGTTTCAAACATGCTGTTTTCCAAAGGCAAACACAAGAAAAAAAGGTCATGATGTTCTGACCCCAATGGTTTGTCATTTATGTTCTCACATTACAGCAGTTTGTGTCCTAACTATCAGTGTGGAGTGTCACATGAAATTATTTTCTTATTATTAGCAAATATTAAGTATTTTGTAGAAATAGCAACCCATCTAACACTAGCACTTACTCATCTCACCTTGTAAAACAAAGAGTCAAAAAAAACTTTTAGGTGATTGGAGAATAAATTTTTAAGCTTCTCTCTGTCTACCTGAAAGCAGGGATTTAGAGCCAAATCTACCATAACTCCTAACCATTCCAGAAAACTCTGCAACACAGCTTCTTACTCCATCTGTTGCGGGAATTCAGAGGGGCTGCATCTGCTCTGCTTTGTACAGAGCACTTCCTTTGGAACAGGAGTGGGCATTACTCCTCAAATCTGTGTGCTGACTTTAGAGCAATTAGGTAGCCCCCAAAGGGAGGTGCAAGAGGTAGGGATTTGACTGGGATCCTACATCTCCACTGTCAAGTCCTATTATTGGGAAATGCTCTTAATGGGTGACATCTACAAACAAGAAGCTACTGGATCTCTTGGCTGGCAAGGATGCATTCTGTGCCAGAAGAACATTTATCATCTCAGTCAATAAATTTAACATGACAAGTGTCCTTAAATTCTGTTCTCTTTTTTAATTAAGTTTCACCCAATAGTTTGGAAAAAATCAATAGTGTTACATCTTTATACTTGTTGATCCCATTACAAACCCATGCAGCAAAGACTCTTTATTTATTACCAACTGTAAGTGCCTCTTATCTGCAAAGGCTGAACTTCATAATGCATTTTGCATCTAAAAAAAAAAATTTAAAAAATCAATCCCTACACACAAAAAAATACCCAACAGAACACCCCAAGAATCCTCACATCTGTACATACACTGAGTGCATCACAAAAGCACTCTGCTAAGAGCAAAAAATACTTTTTTCACAGCACTGTTTAGACCACCAAATCAAGCAAGCACAAGTCCTCCAAACATTTTTTCCTTAACAATATATATAATCTGCAATCTAGATTGAAAAATATCTTAGGACTTACCAGTCTTCTCTTCTGGACTGGCAACTATTCATTCATTCACTAAGTCTATAAAAAAAGCAGAAAAGAAGAATGCATATTTCAGGGGTCAAGGTCAACTTTAAATGTATATAAATACCCAAATTCAGTATTTTTAACGTGCATTTAAAGATGAATCATAAAAAAAGTGTTGAACTACTTTGCAAATTGCTTCAAGTTTTCCCATCACTAAAATCACTGTAATAGATTTGAAAACATCTGTTTCTCCAGTCCTCTTTATTAAGTCACTTCAGTTCTTAAGTACAGATCCATCTTCATGTCTTTTCTTTCTGGTCTCGATGCAGGCATGCCTCATAAACTACAACTGCCTACAGGTTTCAGTTTCCAAAATTACTAATAATGGACATGAGTTCAGAGATTTCAAAAACAAAGGATCAGGACTGCACATATTTAAAATACTCTTAAGTCAGTCATGTTTCTCTAGTGCTTTCTTCATCAATGTAGAAGATGAAGCTCCTGCAACTTGGGAGTCTCCAACAGTTACAGCCAAAACAAGTTAATTTGAAGATTAAATAAAAAAACAAACCCACAACTCAGAACATACTCAAGAGGAAAAAAAAAACCCCACAACTATCTACATAGTGCTTTATAAAAAAATTCCAAAATATTTTTGACAGTTTGTGCCAAAACGTTAAATATATATACAGAAAAATACATCTACACTGTCGTTATGTATTTCTTTTATGGCTCAATACTACTTTTTTCCAATTTTCTTTCATCATACAATTTCATTACAGAACTTCAAGCATAAATTCATTAATACAATCTTCACACACAACTGAATTTAGCTTGGATTTAGATTGCACTGAGAAATCTATTCTAGCTACCACGAGGGCTTAAGGGAATGCTTTGTGTTGCTTTTTAACATCAGTGCTCCCCACAAACGGAGAGCTGACAGGAATTGCTCTCAGTGACAAGGAGCTACTTTTATTTCCTACAAAAATGTAAAATTGGAACCACAAAGAACAGCACTTAAAGAGTAAAATGAATTTGTATACAATACTCTGTTCTGAAGCAATTAAGAGTTTCATTTACAGCAGCTTGTTACCAAAGTAGTGCCAGCAGTGTTTATTAATTAAAGGTGTTTTTTCATCCTTAGCTCCTTAGTGAAGAAAGTGAGAATTAGCCTACTGTTTCTGGGGAATTACAGTTTTCTAATCATTTAAAAAACGAGGGTGACTAGTTGTGCCACCTATTTGCCCTGCAAACATTCTGACTCATACACATGCCAGAAATTCTGACAGCTCTCTTTCAGACTGCCTATACATTACTTTAAACATTTCTGTACAGATTTTGAATTATTTTGTACATCAGCCAAAATCTGTGCTGGTGTTCTTTTAAAGCAACTCTGCTGTTTGCTTTCAAAAGAACATGTTGTTTCATTCCCCTAAAGAAGCTCAGAACATCAAGGAAAATAACATCAAGTGATAGTGGGTTCAAACGTATTTCTAATCTTTACAACCCTTCAGTACTTACATTAAAAAAGTGAGGCATAATTTATTTCTGATGAAACAGAGTTGCTCAGCTTTCTGCTAATAGGATCCTCAGGGCAAAAGGGGTAGGGAAAGTACTGATAAAAGAAGAGAGCTTCATTTTACTGTTTTTTCCTAGTCTGGAAACAATAAATTAATAATAGTGTTTACTCTGATTATCGTTGATTTAGGATAAATTGTTCTCATTTAGCAAATGGGGAAATGAGATTCAGTGCCCAAGGGACTGAGAATATAAATCTATGCCAAAGGCTACAACTGAAGGCACATTTACAGACCCATTCTAAATTCCTGGATTAATTCCAATCATTGCTGATAGTCGTGAGACCGATATTTTAGTACCATTTACCAGTTTAATGATGCAAGTTGGCATTCGTACCCCCTCCTCCTCGCCTCTTACCCCACAGGAAACTTTATTCAAACCTTGAAGGGTCACTAGCTTTTAAGTTTCTACTCCCTCTTTTGGGCAAAGGCAGTTCTTCCTCAGCAGTACACACCTGTATTTTAATACTGTTCATCCAAAATTATTTTCAACTAATCAGTTGTTAGTCAGGAACAAGGAAAACCCACAAACCTTAAAAATGCACACCATCCTATTAAAAAAAAACCCAACCCAAACAAACCAACCAAAAAAGTCAAAGGAATGAAAAAGTACTTCTCAGAACAAGTATCCTGAAAGCAATAGGAACACCACTACTTGACCAAGAAGTTAGCTTGGACTAAGCATAATATTAAAAGTGTTTTCATTTCTTTGAAGTGTTGCATTATGATCATACTTCCTATGCTTGAAAATAATGAAAGAGGATACATAGCATGGTACTGAAGCTGATGGCATGCAGCAAAAGCTTCAGGCTAGTATTGAATTTCTTCCTATGGAAGTATCACCATTTATTATCACTCATGAAATTTTAATTTTATAGAGCATCTTTAAAAGGTCATTTTTTAAATGGGAGTATTGTAGCCAATATTACTGACTAGTTAACCACTTTGAGAACACAAATCTTAACAGACTTGTTGCTTTGAATTATTAAAGATAAAGCATAAATGTGATTAATCCAGCTTTTTATTTTTAAATAAAAAGTAGTCTATTGTTTTCCTATTTAACTAGCCCAGCCATTTGTTTTGTTTTCTCCTGATAAATGCCTTGAACTTTAAAATTACATTCTGTTACTATGATGATGTCTGACACTGTATTCATTACCTCATGTTGCATTTACCGTATTCTGAGATAGTGTGCAGGTTAGTGCTTTAGTCACTCTTCTCACAGGTACTACATTAATCATTTAAGCACGGTGTATCAAAGTGATGAACTACATGTGCAAAAATCAAATGAAAGACTAGTTTAGAAAACAAAAAATGGATACCTAGATTAGCCTCTAAAGTGCCCAGCAGGCATGTTGAAACAGCACACTCATTATTTGAATCTTACTATTCAGTACAATTTGATGGTGCCTAGAAATCCATTCTGACAAGTGTTAGTACCAAAATGGGCTTAGCACACCGCTATTTACAAGTGTGCAGGGTATCGCTGCTTCCTATATAAGCTATCAATGCCACTTACAGATATATGCAATTACTTGAATTACAAGAGCATAGAGGATCATTTTAAAACCAAGAATTTAAACCTGAAACTCAATTTCTTTACTGGTAGTTTACAGACATAATTGTGAGCTCTAGTTTACAGGTGTAATTGTGAGCTATAACTTGTTCTGATAGCTTCTCCTTATTGGTATAAAGGCTGTGCTAAACTGTTTGAATGTTGTCAGTGGTTTTTGGTGCCTTAGATTATGGTTTTTACACGATTAAGTTTGATATACTTCCCGGTAGCTATGTTTTTACTTACAAAATTGCTGACATTTGAAGGATCTTAAAATTCTAACTGGGATGCTTAACAAAACCGCAACTCTATTCAACATTTTTATTCTCATCCACACAATTTCATCAAGAGAGTGGAACACATTGTTTTTCTCTATACGAAGTACTGGCTATGGCCTAAACTAAACAATTATTTGTACTACACTGCTGGACTGGAAAGTAGTAACCAAGAAATACTTTGTTTCAGAAAGGAAGAGAGCCAGAGAGCAAACACAGAATAAACCCACAGATAGAAGATCCGTAACATCTAATCTGTGACTCCTATTCCTTGTCGCTCCAGCAGCACACACTATCACAGGAATGTTCTTTTAAATATTCAGAAGTCAATTTCTAAAAAATTCACGGTGAATTTGCAAATATGTAAATAGGAGTTTACTTGTCTGTGTTTGGTTACAAAGCCTTTTTAGAGTGTGAGCACTATAGCTCCTGTCAGGTAGATTGAAAGTAACTTTCTAAGACTGTAAATTGCTTAACACGTGCCTTCATCACCTTCTTAGCCTCACCACAATTTACATTTCAGAGGGAAAGGGCAATATTACCGAGATTAAAAGAAAAATAAATAAATCTGAAAACTGAAAAATCCTACTATCAAATGGAGGCTTGTTTCTATGATTATATTCTATTCTAAATATGCAACTTGAGTATAAGAAATAATTATCACACATAGAAACTAAAGCAAAGAACATCAAGATTGCAAGGTGTAGATTTCATCTTCTCTTTAATATGATTAACATACTTACAACACACTGTTCAAAGACCTCAAAGCAGAGAGACATCTGTAACAGCTGTATGTTCCCAACTTTCATCTACTAGTTAGAAAACACCTGCTTAACTCCATGTATCTGTTATTTGCAAGTTTCCCCAAGGTTTTAAGCACATACTCCCCTGTCTCAAATTCTCAAGGTTTGGGCAGGACTGCAGAGTTTCAGGATTTATACAGGTCTAAACCAAGCAGAAATTAAGGATTCCTCTATCCAGGTCCTCTCAGAAGATTAATCCAACAGTTGCTTCCAGCATAGGCTTCAGTCAGTCAATGTCTTTTTTAAATGTACAGCCAGAGAACACCCTGAGATTAACACAGATTAGGGAACAGCAGGTACATGCATAGAGCACAGGATGCCTGGATTAAATCACTTGTTTCAACTCCAGATATCGAACTGCTCCAGGCAGAATGAGCTATTAGATGTATAAGCTATTCCAGTGGTGAAGGTATTCCAGATTGCTACAAGTAATGCAAGATTCATCAGGACGTTGGATTTGACTTCAACACCTTTGACTGGTTCAAGTAGGGGAGGTTCTGGTTCAAGTAGGGGAGGTCCAGGAGCGGCTCAAAGGGATTAATGCACACAAATCCATGGGCCCAGATGGGTTACATCCACGTGTGCTGAGGGAGCTGGCGGAGGTGATTGCTGAGCCGCTCTCTATCATCTTCGACAGGTCTTGGAGGACAGGAGAAGTGCCTGAAGACTGGAGGATAGCCAATGTCACTCCAGTCTTTAAAAAGGGCAAGAAGGAGGAACGTAGTAACTATAGGCCAGTCAGCCTCACCTCTGCCCCTGGAAAGGTAATGGAACAGCTTGTTCTGGATGCCATCTCCAAGCAATTGGAAGAGAAGAAGGTCATGAGGAGTAGTCAGCATGGATTCACTAAGGGGAAATCGTGCTCGACCAACCTCATAGCCTTCTACGATCTCATGACAGGCTGGGTAGATGGAGGGAGAGCAGTGGATGTCATCTACCTTGACTTCAGCAAGGCCTTTGATACTGTCTCCCATGACATCCTGATGGCAAAGCTGAGAAAGCATGGGATAGATGAGTGGACAGTGAGGTGGGTTGAGAATTGGCTGTCGGACCGAACCCAGAGGGTTGTGATTCGTGGAGTAGAATCTGACTGGAGGCCTGTTACCAGCGGTGTTCCCCAGGGCTCGGTGTTGGGTCCAGTCCTGTTTAATATCTTCATTGACGATCTTGATGAGGGAATAGCATCCACCCTCAGCAAGTACGCCGATGATACAAAGCTGGGAGGAGTGGCTGACACGCAGGAGCACTGCGCTGCCATCCAGAGAGACCTGGACAGGCTGGAGAGCTGGGCAGGGAGAAACCAGATGAAGTTCAACAAAAGCAAGTGTAAAGTCTTGCACCTGGGAAGGAACAACTGTTTGTATCAGTACAGGCTGGGGGATGACCTGCTGGAGAAGAGCTCAGTGGAGAAGGACCTGGGGGTCCTGGTAGATGACAGGTTGGCCATGAGCCAGCAGTGTGCCTCGGTGGCCAAGAGAGCCAATGGGATCCTGGGATGCATCAGGAGGAGTGTAGCCAGCAGGTCAAAGGAGGTGATCCTCCCTCTCTACTCTGCCCTGGTCAGGCCCCACCTGGAGTATTGTGTCCAGTTCTGGGCTCCTTGGTATAAAAAGGACAGGGATCTCCTGGAAAGAGTCCAAAGAAGGGCTACGAAGATGATTAAGGGCCTGGAACATCTCCCCTATGAGGAAAGGCTGAGTAAGCTGGGACTGTTCAGCCTTGAGAAGAGAAGACTAAGGGGGGACCTAATCAAAGTTTATAATTATCTGAAGCAGGGGATGCAGGGGGAATCAGCCAGCCCCTTTTCAGTGGTCTGTGGGGATAGGACAAGGGGCAATGGCTGCAAGTTGGAGCATAGGAAGTTCCGCACCAACATGCGGAAGAACTTTTCCCCAGTGAGGGTGACTGAGCACTGGAATAGGCTGCCCAGGGAGGTGGTGGAGTCTCCTTCTCTGGAGATATTCAAGACTCGTCTGGACGCCTATCTGTGCAATATGAGCTAGGGAGCCTGCTTTGGCAGGGGGGTTGGACCCGATGATCTCTCGAGGTCCCTTCCAACCCCTACAATTCTGTGATTCTGTGATTCTGTGACTGCTTTCACATTTTATACTGAAATTACAATGGATTTGCTATGAAGTGAATGTTTGAGGCAGGCACATGAAACACGGTCATTCCTACTGCTAAATGGCATCTGTAGCTGCAAAGTCTGCCTATTGTGATTTCACCTTATAAGTTAAGATAGAAGCTCAAAACCTATGGGAAAACCTTCTCTATCAAGAAATCAACTCAAAATACATATCAGACTACATGAAAAAACAAAGGATGTTATTTCATACATATTTGACACCACTAGCTTTGGACTAAACTCCAGAAAAACATCCAAACAATTGTACCTTTTGATATCAATTATTCTTCTGATCTGCAACAGAGAGTAAGCTAACAAGCAACAGCCTACATAAAATGTATCATAAAATTATAAACTACCTCTAAAATTTAGAGTAGGAACAGTTGCAAACCTTAATCCAGACAAAATTACCAACTGTGATCCAGTGCTTTCCTTGTAGTGTTATAATTTTTATTCTGTCTTTCTAAAGCAAACTCGGGAACCATCCTCTAAAGAAAACTCAGGAAGACTGCAGTTCAGAACCAGACTTTTTGGAATTCTCTTCAGTGTGACTTTATCTGAGGAGTGGCATCAGGACATTCTCATAGCAATAATGTGAACGTATGTGACTCTAAACTCACGTCCTCCATAAGGCCTCCAAAGTTCTTTCAAAGTATTTGCTTTCTACTAGTACTGATTCCTTGACACTACCAGACTCAGGGTAAGATGTGCCCTGCAAAGGCTCTGTGAAAACAATTCCCACAATAGCCTCTCTACACAAAGTAGCAACGCTGCGTGCACACTGACATCACCAGAGATTTTGCTCACACCATTTTCTGATGAACTCACCTACTATTTTCATAAATTCTTTTACATATATATTTTCAAAAGACTTTCTTAACGAGGGCAGCTGGTTACAGAGAGCATAGGAATAGGAAGCAATAATTTATATCAGGAAGGAAAATGTCCTTTCAGATGCAGTTTGCAAACTCACCCTTGTTTGCTATCTACTGCCTATTTTTTAAATAATGCACAAATCATCTCCAGTACCATGGAAATAATCAACAGAGAATCAAAACCTGGAGCTTCTACTAGAGCACAAATCAAAAGCTGTTGGAATCCAACAGCTGGAGCCTGTCTCATTATTTCACCATGCTTTGATGTGCTTTTCAGCCAAGTATCTTAGAGAATTACTTGCAGATATGTCTATATACAAATTCTACATTGCTTACACATTATAGTTTCCAACAGAGATAAATACTGTAACCGAGTTCTCATTTTCAGGAAAAAAAAAAACCCACAACTTTTTTTTCCCCCTTATCTTCTATTAACCACAAAATCCTGTAAATAGAGGAACTGAAAATCAGCTGCATCTAATAAAAAAACCCAAGTTTGTTATTGACTTTGAGCTGGTAGTTTCCATTAGATTATCCATCACACTTTTATTATGTGATCAACTGCCTAATTAATTTTGTACTTGTGCATTTAGGCAGAATACTGTATGTTTCAATGGGCTTTACTATAATCCTGCACCTGCGGCCTCAGAGATTTAGACAGATCTCTATCATAAGTTTATACTGTGCCTATAATCACGTCAGCTGGAGTATGGTTCCAGCTATTCAGTCTGTTGAAATATAACAGTATTTAATTTCTGAGGCACTAGAAAATTTGCATCTGTGGTTATGTGTCTTTGGACTTTAATCAGATCAAAGTCACTGAGAGATATTAAGAGAGTTAGATACAATATTTTGTTCAGACAGTTTTAGTGGATAAATCAGACACTGTTTTGATTTTCCCTGCTTATCTAGTAATATGAACAGATGCAATCATGCTATTGTATAATGAATGTTGATTGCCAACAGTATTTGATTTTGCAACCATTCTATAGTGATAATTAAAGATAACGATATCATATACAGTGATAGTTAAAGATTGCTTTGTGAGCATTATTGTATAAATGCATGCCATAGAGAACGAATGTATTCTCAGTAGCTTTATATCTGGCATATATTTCATGATTCTTGATAACAAAAATATTCAGATGTAAATTCAAGTCTTCTTTGCAAAATTTGAGTTATTTGTTCTTTATTTTCTTCTGATTTGTGGCATTTACATAAAGCAAAGTTTTAGTACTTATGATGCAGTAGTTATATTTTCTATAAAAAGGACAAGAAATAAACTTGGAAGATATACCACTATCAGGCCAGGCTTGCTCCAAGGAGCATGGCATCCAGCATTAGTCTCTCCTCTGATTACAACGAGCTTCAAATAAGGCCTACGTGTGGTAGACATATATACATTTATACACCATTCACCAATCTTACAAAGGAAATGTCTAAAAGCACTTTTTCCCCTAATAAGCTTTATCGAAATTCACACTTTTCCATCATTATAGTTTTGGCCAAACCTTGATATTCAAACACGAAAACATGAGCAAAGTTGGGAGCGGAATGGGAGATGTTCCATTCTCAGCAGTAGACCAGGGAAAGCATGGATAGGCTCAGACTATAGAGTTAACCTTTTTTTTAAAAGCCATGACTATGCTCCTGCATAGAGGAACAAATCTGCCACAGCCCTGCAACCGTTGCTTTACTCACATGTAGCATATTCACCGGGTAGATTATACGTGAGGTGACAGTGAAACGCACCTTTATTCAGTCACGCATGCAAAGCACTAGCACCGTATCCTCTACTCCCTGTATACTCAGAAAAGCAGAGAAGCAGAAACACGTTCCTTTATACTCCCACAATATCCCGGTTTCAGCTAGGAGAGAGTTAATTTTCTTCCTATCCATGGGCATAGTACAGTATTTTGGATTTAGGGTGGGAGTTGTGTTCATAACACACTAGTATGTTAGACGATGCTGAGCAGTCAAGGACTCTCATACTGGTGTGCCAACAAGAACATGGTGGTGCCCAAGAAGCTGGGAGAGAACACAGCCAGGACAGCTGGCCCAAACTAGCCAATGGGATATTCCATACCAGATGTCACCATGCTCAGTGTATACCTGGGGCTGGGCTGGAAAATGGAAAGTAGCTGAGCATTGGCTTTGGGTGGTGAGCAACTGTTCTGTGCATCACTTGTTTTGTACTTTCTTTTATCATCATCAGTATTACTCTCTTTTCTGTTCTATAAAACTATCTTTACCTCAACATATGAGTTTTACCTTTTTTTAACCTTTTTGTTTGTCTGCTCTATCCCATTGATGGAGGAGTGAGTGAACAGCCATGTGGTTGTTTCAACAGCCTGACAGGTTAAACCATGACACCCAATCAGATGCTTTTCTGACAATTTTGAATATGTACAGATCTTTTCAGAAGCCTCCTTCAGTAGACATGGCCTTAGCCCAGTAAGCATCAATGTTAAGTCCTCCGACCCTGCAAACTGCTGGACACCAAATGGAGTAAGTTTGCTTTGGAACAACAAAAGTCAACTCAGTATATAAGCATCATCAGGATCATGGTACAGTACATCACACATTTAATGACTCCCACTTAACTATTTTAGTCCCCAGACATGCAAATATTTTATATACTCCTTCAGTAACTGCTTGAGGCTGCACTGAGTGTCCTGCTTGCTATACACAGCACCAGGGAACCAACATGCATCTCCAATGCTAGTATTACATGTGGCTTATCTCTGGAGTTCCATGTTTCACTTCTAATCATAACTCAGTGGACAAGCTTCTTACTTCACCAGTCAATATAGTTAGCAGGTGAACTCCTTACAAATGACAGAAGCACTTTTGTTGCAGCAGCTCCTGTTTTAGAAAGGATGTGTGTCAGGTATTGAAACGTGTCAATTAAGTTATCTTCATTCTTGATGTGAGCTTTAGTCATTGAGTATGTCGTGAGCTGTATTCTCACTCACCTCATAAGGGCTGCAAGACTAACTCCTATACAGTCTCTTCTGGATCACCGATAACTTGAAGCTGATAATTATTTCTGGTTGTTACTAAGAAACAGAGATACCCGTGCCTCTGATGTATTTCCACTGTGTGTCATTGTGTATGTCAGAAAGATATCGGTTTCCTGCGATCTAAGAAAGCATTTCTGCTGACATTCTTCTTATGACTTTTCATTCCAATTTTTAAAGTTACCTGTTGAGGAATTTTTATGATACCATCTACTTCCTATAGAGGCTACCACCTAAGCCTTGATTAGTTCACAGGAGATCAAACTCCCTAACAAGTTACTGTCAGTTGCAGTTTTAAGACTAGAACTAGGTCAGGTTTATTACCTACATCAATCCTTTCATGTAGCAAAGCAAAGACAAAAAAGGGATTTTAGGAAAAAAATAAAGGAAAACAGGACTGAAAGTCTAACTAACAGATCTAAAAATGCTTCTCATCTCAAAAGTGAAATGCCACAAATGATTTTTAAATTACCAAACCCCCAAGGTCGAAGCAATATAGTCTCCAGCTTTGTTAAAGAGACCTTACAATATTAAAGCAGGTTTTTGTTACAGAGATAGTATATGAGCAGAGTCATTTTTAATATGGAATTCCTTAGACATTCATTCAGCACAGGCTGTGGAAATGATTTGTGTTTTGATGAGGACAGAAATAGCTTCTGCACAATATTGATCTTCTGCAAGTGCTGGGATTGTTCTGGGTAGTTTTGGAAGAGCTACACTACAATAGAAACAACAGTAAAAGTTTTCCAAGTGTTTTGTATCATATTTAGTCTTTTTTTTTTTTTGAATTCTCATGATAATACATCACTCCATCAAATCCTTCATGCCTTTCTACACCTACACTTGTCAGTATTGTCCTTTTATTGCAGTGCTTTATTATTTCAGCTTTGGCCAATCTTCAGATCCAGGAAATGCAAACCGAATGCAAGACAGGAAAGCATCTTTTTGAGAAGAATGTATTTTCTCAGAAAGTTAAGGCTTCTGATTAAGTTCCCTTGGGTTTCTTTTCTTTGGGCTGAACTGCTAAGCTGTATGTGACCATTACATTCAGGACTACGAAAAGAAGCACTTACAAGCACAGAGACTTTTGTGATTTTTTTAAAGATTTGTTACTTTTAGATGTAGCATCAGTGATGGTCATGGTTTCAGGGCATCAGCTACTCACTGCTTAAGCAGATTGACTATACCTACTTTTCCCAAAGCACTGAGGGAAAGAAAATTATGGCTACAGCATTCATGGTTATAAAGGAGAAATTCTAATGAACCAAAAAGGTACTAGAAGAGTCTAAAGGAATGATTACAACAAGGTAAAGTAAAAGCTTTTGGGTAACCAGAAATTCCTACCATAGTGGTGAAATAATCATTATTAATCCTCCTACTTGAACCCACTGGGTTTGGGGATAAGCCATGGCATTAAACACAGATGTTATTAAGATATACTTTGCAACAACAGGCATCTCAGGAGAGAGCATGACTTAAACACATTTTTGGGTCACGTCTCCTCTCCTTATTCCTGCCAGTGCTAATTAATGTACAAGCTCACACAAACATTGCCAACAAGTGTGACAAGCGGCCTAAATGGGAAGCTTTTCTAGCAATAATGAAACACATGGGAAGTGGAATGAGGTGTATAGGGGTGCGTGTGCAGATATATATATATCTCAGTATATGCATAGGTACATTTTCCCCACAGGTCCTTTTTTCTTAGCAGCTCCAGGCCTACTATCTTCCTCTTGCCAAGCAGCACAATATGAAAAAGAGCAACATCAGTTTTACTTTGCAACGTTTGGGAACAGAACTGTAGATCTTTCTCTTCTCAAATCTCTTCTTGAATAAGCTACCTGCTTACCTTTCAAACCTTCTTAGCTTTTTCTTGTGGTCTGTTTTCAAAGTGTTCAAAGTATCAAAGAGGGTGGGTAACAACACCCCTGAGCTGCCAGTGACACTTCTCTGAGGTTATACACTCTGTGCCCTTCACCACAATGAGGTAATATCTACCTTTTCAGAGACTGAGTGATCTCTTTCCATTTTAACAAAAACAGAAAACATTTTAACAAAAACAGAAAACATTTTAACAAAAACAGAAAAATGCAGGAGACGCCATCTGGTGTGATGAGACTATTACAGGTGCCTCCTCTGAGAAAGGGATCTCACACTCCAGAATCTCAACACTGGAAGAAAATGGGGCACTCTAACCCATGAAGTGTAGTGCCAGCTTGGGGGACAATTCCCCTACACTCCTGTATGTATGGTAGATCAAGACCGTTTCTTACAAAAGCAAGGTTTCTTTGATTACCTATCAAGAATAGGAAGCAGCGGGGTCGAAACAATGCATCTTGCATCGTGATGACAGATGTTTAAAGATATTGTAGTGATGTTGCTGGAAAACAGAAAAAACAAACCCAGGTGGACTGTATATTGCCCATTTCTAATGCACTGAAGATGCTCTAACTACTTCCTTATTAACATAAAATACAGCATTATTCCAATTTACCAACTTGGAGCCAAAACACTTGCCTAGAAAAATCAATTAATACCCTTAGGCATGGCAGGCCTAAAGATACCAGCAGAAAGAAGCTGTTTTAAAAAAAAAAAAAAACCACACAACAAGACACCCCCATGTAGTTACAAACAAGATTATTATTTTTTTTCAGAAAGAAATATATTACCATCCTGTCCTTAAGCTAAAGAGGGGGGAAAAATGAAGAGAACCTTTTAAAAGTCAAAAGATGTTTCTAAGCCTACAGACCTCAGCTCTCAAAGCTTTCCTGCTTGTGTAATGTATTTCTGTTATACTTCATATCTACTGCATCTGTATTTACAGTGATGCACTGTTGCACACAAATCACTCCGACACCCCCTCCCCCCCATTTTTCATTGAAAGCTTGGAATGCAGCCTTGTATGAGCCTGCAGCACTCCAGATGGGTCAGCCAGCCTTGCCAGCCGCCTTGCTTAATACCACAAGATAATTTTACAGTCTTCTGTTTAAACATTGTGCAATGAATATGATTTCTAATTCAAAATAATAATGGCATATGGCACTACTTTAATAGCACTGCTGTTTTGGGTGGAGTGCAAGGATTATTTTTCTTTTTTTTTAAATTATAACAGAATAGCTGCATTAGCTACTGCAAATGGATAGCAAAGAGTAATGAGGATGACCTATTCATCGTGGTCGTTTTGTGGTAAGACATTCTGTGCAAGTTTGCTAAATGATGTAATATCAGGCACAGGAGTTCAAAGGTCTGATGAGATGGCAAAATATTATTAACTCAGTATCTGTTTAAAAGTAAAAAGCATGGCCATAGGGGTTGTCTGACTCCTCTCCTTTCTCTGGGGTCTTTTTTGGCTATCAGATCACCTAATTGGGAATTAATCCTTTACAAGCTTTTAAACTATTTAAATGATCTGATAAAAATGAAGTACAAAAGGATTGCCAGCTGAGTATCATTTACAACTACAACTAAAGAAAACAAAAAAAAGAATCTTTGAGGAAGTTGCAAACAATATTTACATTCCAGTAACTTCCCGGTGATATTTACATCACCAAATAAAAATGAACCAACTGAAATTTTTGTGGTTATCTAATGGAAGAAAGAAGGTCACTAGAAAGACCAATCTTCCAATCATTTTTCTACTCTTGCAAGGATATGGGACAAGTCTGTCATTGAGGAATCACCACATTTATCAAATACCCTGTAGTAACCAGTTAACTAGAGATACAGAAAATGTAAGCACAGTGTATGTACCAGCAGTGTGAAGCACAACAGATCTACAGCCTCTTGTTCAGGAATCCCTTAGGCCAAAGACTGTCAGAGGCTGGTATAGGTACCTGGAAAATCACCTCCGTACGCATTTCTAATACTCTCTCCTTAAACATCCTGTATAAGTTACTGCTGAAGAAAAAAATATGGTATTAAAATAACGTTTGCAATTAGAAAAAAAAATGTACTGGTCTTTTCATCTATGAATTTACATATACAGATTACTTTTTTTCCTTTAATTACTGTATTACTAACAATAATTTGGCTGGCTCTACACTGACCTAATTTACCATATTTGCTCCAGTGCTACTAATTCCTAACCAGTGCTCTGTGGAGTCCTGCCATGAAAACTTCCTTGCAGTTCTAAGCTCTTCTTTAGTTTTTCATTCTTAGGTTTGGAGTCTGACCTATTAATTGGCCCTGTTAGTAAAAACTAAATACTAATTTTAAGTTTACTGAAGTTTTTTATAAAACCTATTCAACTTAACTTTTGGGCTACCTATGCCAATCTGGTACTTCTGTATCTTAAAATTATCTGTTTACCACAGGTAACATCACCTCAGAGACAGATTAGGCAAACTTTTTGTCTCTTGATAACTGAATTAAGCACAGTAATAATGTAGAAGTTGACAGAGTCCTAAATCAAGTAGCTATAGTAAAACATAAAAGGTTTCTAAAGTCTGAGAGTTACTTTCCATCACCACTGCTATATCCATGCATATTTGTATCTATCTGCCTTCACTCAGAAGTAGATCCAGACAAAAAAAAAAAGAATTAAAAACTCAATGCTGTTGAGTAGTTTTGATCCCTACCTTCTCTTAGTTTTCAGGCTATTTTTCCTCCATCCTTAAAAATATAGTTGAACTTTGGGCAGGGATCCTACATTTGATTTTAATTCCCATTCTATAAACTAAATTAGTGCCCAACTCCTTTTATCATTTAAACAAAAGAAGGAATTCAAGTGCTTGAAAGAGTTCAAAGAAAGCAGATCAACACATTGGCAGTAACTGACAAAGATCCTCAATCCCATGGTTGAAATTTTATGAAAATTATTTTTCAAATAGTGTAACACAGAAATTTCACCTCATTCCCAGTCTGAGAAGGGGTGCATTCTTAACCCTCACAAGTTGATATGCATACTTTCATTTAACTCAAGACTTTTTCACTCTTAACATTAACATTCTACCATTCAAATTATTCTGCCTTTTCCATGCCATGTTCCAAATCAATCCTTCCCAAAATGGAGCTTGTTCTAAAGGAACTTTACCTAGAACCATGAGTATTGAAGAAAAGCTGACATCATAGTTAAAATAACCAGAAAAGTTCATTCAACTACCCTTTTGTTAAAATTTGCCTCCAGATAATGAAGGTCTGATTATGTTGAATCTGAAAGTAGGACAGAATTAAGAAAAGAAGCAAACTAACTCAGAATGGTTGAATTTAGCCTGATATTGTGTGTATGTTATGCCATCTCATTTTAAAACTATTGATCAAAAGCACTATTTGTCCTTAGATGCATGACATAACACATTACTGAAATTAGTATAGAAAATATGGAGTGTAAGATAATTCACATTACTGTTAGGTTCATGAAGTCTCTTAATAAATCAATATTTGCCATTCACCAACTGACAGTGGTTGTCGTCTTGAGAATTCTAGAAACAGGAACAATCACTACTAGACTGTCAGTAACTCTTAACTGCTGTATGCAACCACGTCTGGAAAAAATGCTTTTTTAAGGATAATATAAAAATATTACTGTAAATGGTTTCTAGTATTTCTGCTACCAGTTTACACAGTAAATTCGACTTATTTCTGTTTTGTTTGTACAGAGCTAATACTTTACATAGAAACCATCTTTTGCTACCTGCAAGGCTGAATCACAAACTCTTTTGAGAATGTATATTAACAGACCAGGTAGACTGTCCCAAGAACATATTTCCAGATGGAAATTGTTCCCGCTTTGGCCTTATGACGGCTACAGCAACCTATCTGCACTGTGGGAACAACTACTTTAGGTAATGCGCAGATTTAACAGGAGAGGTGAGAAATATTTACTGTCACCTTAGACCCTGACTTATGCCATAGGCCATTCCTAAATCACGTGCCATGACTAGGGTTATGAACTAATTAAGAGCAATGTAATCCCAGACATTTAAAAGATGAGATCACTTAAGACTCTAAAATTAAGTATTTTTAAAGTTTTGCTTTTACATAATATAGTTCTCATTATGAGATTAACAGTAAAAATAATGTTTAAAAACAATATTTTACTAGATACACAGATTAAATTGCGTAATACTATGACTCATTCATCTATTAATACCCAAACCCAGGTTTGTTTCTATTGAGCAGCTGCAAGAAAAATCACACCAAAGGATTCTGTCTGCAATACTATCATCAGGTATCAACATGAAGTAGCACATTAACACAAACCATTGACTAAGGTAAGGACAGATCATCAACACCGATGGATGAAAACTTCAGAGTTTACTATGTTCCAATGAACTATATGTACAAAGTAAAAGGCAGAAATTGCCTTAGCCATGCTCAGTTTCACTCCTTAAGAATGGTAAAAATTAATAATCTAGCACACATTATATCAACTATTAAAAAAAATTAAATGTGGAATACGCTGGTTTCTTGTAAGTTATTTGTATATTTCACAAATAAAGAAAATACTGAAGCAAAACCAAACAATCTTAATGATCAAGATTTTTTAAAAATTAAGAAAAAACTTATTACTGCATTTGTTACTTCAACTACAATAGCTAATTATGCCAGTTTACATAGACTTCTTAACATTAAGGATAGCAATTCTTCAGATCTGAAAGGATACATACACATTTCTATCCTCAAATTACATTTCAACTATTTTTTAAAAATAATTTGGAAAAAATAATTTGGATGCAATTGGGCACTCTAAGAACATCAGAAAAAGACTGGGGAGAAAAGGATTTCCAAGGAAAGAAAAATGAGAGAGAAAAGGCGTCCTGATGAATTGCAGACAAAACTACCTTCAGTTCCTGATTACTACTTAAATTCATCATATACACTGCCCTTTCATCATGCAGTATGCAGTTTTCAGTATTATGGACACAATCTAGCTTTCCGTTTTCATAGTGAATAGTCTCTTCATTGTAAAAGTATGTTGGGATCCTGTATCAGAAAACCAGCCAATGCAATACACCACTTAAAAGTTTTGCCCTTGATTGGAAACGGGAGACCAAAACCAATTCACAAGTTCCTTTTTTCTAAGGTACCATATGGATTTTTTGAAATGCAGAAGATAGACACAGTTCCTGCTGTCTCTTGAGTGTGGATAGTTGCAAGCCTTGACAATGCTGACTGGGAATCATCCTATCCTCCAGCATGCCTTTTTTGTTTACTAATATTTTGACCAAGAACTATGATCACCTTATTTATGCTTGTCAAGGATAAATGCTGCCCATCCCCTCTACTGCATGCTTTTTCAGTACACTCCATGTGTCTGCCAGAGAAGTATTCTGCAACTGTCTGCTTTATCTGAACCTGGTACTGAAAACACTATGTAACAATAAGGCTTCCTGTGCGTCTAGATAAATGAAGTCTTGCACTTTCAGAAGACCATGTCAGCTTGTAAACTGTGTGTGGTGGTTTTGCCCCAGCCGAGGGCCGCACCCCACACAGTCGCCTGTACTTTTAAAAGGAAGAGGGAAGGGAAGTTGGGGGAGGGGGAAAAGGGAAGGAAGAAAGGAGGAAAAGAAACCACAACCTAGAAACCAGAACCACGCAGGTTGGGATAAGGATAGTTTACTAAACAATAACAGAAAACTAGATATAACAATAACAGAAGTTTAAAGCACAAAATAGATAAAACTGGTGATACACAATGCAATTTCTCACCAAACCACAGAACTCAGGCCGCACAGCTTAGAGATGTCCCAGAAAAAAAAACCCGACCGTCCCCAGAAACTGCACGTCCTGGCGTTGTCTCCTCCTCTTCCCCCCAGTCCCCTTTATACTGAGCATGACGTAACTGGCATGGAATATCCTCTTTGGCCAGTTCGGGTCACCTGTCCTGGCTGCGTCCCCTCCTTTCTCATTAGTAAGGAAGTATGAAGAACTGAGAAAGGTCCTTGATTGCTCGGCAACAACCAAAAACATCAGGGTGCTATCAGCACTGTTCTCATCCTAACACCCAAACATGGCATTCCATCCACTGCTAAAAATAATTAACTCCATCATAGCTGAAACCAGGACATTATCCACCCCTTATTCCATACCATTTACGTCATGACCAGATCCAACAATTTTCTTTGGGTACAACCATTTTCGTGTTTCACACACCCATATATGTATGTACACATGTATGCACGCATACGTGCATACAGATCTTATTCCCTCAGTCTGTTAATCATCCCTCTGAAGTTGTTGAGTTCATTTAGTCCATGATTTTCAGGCTCCATTTGTCGTAACAGTTTCTCAGGATAACTGTATGTTCCATTGGCTCGTTGCATGCTGCATCTCAGGCTCTTGACTGATACACCTGGCATGGTCCATGCTCATAGTCTATGGGTCAGAGTTTATTTTCAAAGGAAAAAAAAAAGTTCTTGAGAGGCCAGGCTTTAGTTCCATCATCATGGCACTCATTCTTCATTAACTTGTATGACTCCGGCTATAATGCTATGGTACAACATACAGCAATCATAACAATAATGAATATACAATAATGGGTTATTTGGCAATTATTATAATTTCTACTCTATTAATTATATTGGCTATTCTCACCCAAACCCTAGTTTGCTGAGGGGGTATACTCAGAGGACCGGCTCGCAGAGTACAAAAGGGCGAGCTGAGGGTTCCCTGTCTGCTGTGTGCTCAGCTAACCATGGTCTCCACCAGGCGCAGAGGTTCCCCCTGCAAATCTCGGGCAACCCCAATGGAGGGCCTGCCTAGGGATGCTGCGGTCCAGGTCTCAGGCTGCAGGGAATGCCAGAGCCTGCAGTTGCCTGGGATAAGAGGCAAACACCTAGCCTGTCTGAGGTGTGAGCAGGTCGATGACCTGCTTGCTTTGGTGGTACAACTAAAGGAAGAGGTTGAAAGACTGCGGGTGCTCAGGGACTGCGAGCGAGAGATTGACTGGTGGAGTAGCTCCCTGGCGTCCCAAAAGGAAGACAGTCGGGATGACACCTCACACCTGAAGACGGTCCCCCCTCACTGCCCGTGCCAGGTTAATGGGAGTGACCCAAACCCCAAGGAGGCCTGGAAGACAGTCCCGACTCGGCATCGTAGGCACTCCACCTGCCTACCTACCCCACCCCCTCAGGTGTCCCTGAGCAACAGGTTTGGGGCCCTGACAGTTGAGGAGGAGGTACCTGAGGAGATGAATGGAGCCCCTCTGCCTCAGAGAAAGCGGAGGCCTAGAGTGAGGCGGTCATCTGCATGCCTTGAGACTGCCTCTGTTAGGCAAGAGAGGAAGGTAGTCGTAGTAGGAGATTCCCTTCTCAGAGGGACAGAAGGGCCTATATGTAGGCCAGACCCTACACGCAGGGAGGTGTGTTGCCTCCCTGGAGCCCGGGTCAGGGATATTACCAGAAGGCTACCAGGCCTGGTAAGATCCACTGACTATTATCCCTTACTGATAGTTCAAGCAGGCAGGGACGCAATCACAAAGTGTAGCCTGCAAGCTGTCAAAAGGGAATTCCGGGACCTGGGGCGCTCTGTTGAGGGGGGGGGAGCCCAAATAATATTCTGCTCTATCCCCACTTGTGGGAGGAGGGGCTCAGAGCAGGACAGGATAACCCACGAGTTGAATGTGTGGTTAAAAGGCTGGTGCCGGCGCAAGAACTTTGGATTCTTTAACCAAGGGATGGTGTACTCTGCTCCTGGCATGAGTACTGCTAATGGGGCTCACCTGTCCTATAAAGGAAAGCGGATCCTCGCCCAGGAGATAGCAGGGCTCATCGATCGTGCTTTAAACTAGTTAGGAAGGGGGAAGGGGATATTAAGGCGGCTGCCAGGGTTAGGCTTCAGGAGACACAACGGGAGTTGACGGTGGGAAGAGGTAAATACCAACAGCACAGTCGTGGACTTGGGGACGTTTTTCCACGTGAGAGTAGGGAAAATTCTGTGGACTGCCCTGAGTACTCCTCCGTGGAGCCACTTTTGCCAGTCCCCTGTCAGAAATCTCGCTGTGGGCCATTGAGGATACCTACATCTGCTTCACCACTGAACTGTCTTTACACAAATGCACGTAGCATGGGGAACAAACAAGAAGAACTAGAGATCTTTGTGCGGTCGCAGGGCCATGATCTCATCGCAATCACAGAGACGTGGTGGGACAACCTGGACGACTGGCACACTGTCATGGATGGCTATGTGCTTTTTAGGAAAGACAGGCTAGGGAAGCGAGGTGGAGGAGTTGCTCTTTATGTGAGAGAGCACCTAGAATGTGTTGAGCTCCACCTGGGGAAGGATGAACCTTCTGTCGAGTGTTTGTGGGTTAAAATCAAGGGGCAAACCGGTATGGGGGACATTGTTGTGGGAGTGTGCTATAGGCCCCCTGATCAAGAGGAGCAGGTAGATAACGCATTCCATAAACAGTTAGAAGTAGCCTCAAGTTCCCGGGCACTGATCCTTATGGGGGACTTCAACTACCCAGATATTTGCTGGGCAAGCAATACGGCCAGTCGTATGCAGTCCAGACAATTTCTGCAGTGTGTTGAAGACAATTTCCTGCTACAGATGGTGCAGGAGCCCACAAGGGGAGGGCGGCTGCTGGACCTTGTTTTCACTAACAAGGATGGACTTGTTAGGGAAGTGAAGGTCGGGGGCAGCTTAGGGCAAAGCGACCATGAAATGGTTCAGTTCATGATCCTGGGTGGAAGAAGCAAGCCAAAAAGTAGGATAGCTACCCTGAATTTTGGTAGAGCTAACTTTGATCTCCTCCGCCACTTAATGGGGGCTATCCCGTGGGCTACGCTGTTTGAAGGAATGGGAGCCTGCGAGAGCTGGCTAGCATTCAAACAGCACTTCTTCCAAGCACAGGAACGATGCATCCCTTTGAGGAGGAAATGGGGAAAGAGAGGCAGAAGACCTGCATGGATGAACAGGGAGCTATTGAGCAAACTCAAAGAGAAGCAGAAGATCTATGAATCGTGGAAAAAGGGTCTGAGCACCTGGGAAGAATACAGGAATGTGGTCAGGGCCTGTAGGGATGCAACTAGGAAGGCTAAAGCCCTCTTGGAAATTAAGCTGGCAAGGGACATAAAGGATAATAAAAAGGGGTTTTTTAGACACGTGAACAGTAAGAGGATGTCCAGGGATAACGTAGGTCCCTTGCTGAATAAGGAGGGTGTCCTGGTTACGGGGGATGCTGAGAAAGTGGAGATATTGAATGCCGCCTTTGCTTCGGTCTTCACTTCAAAGGCCCCCCGGGACCCACAGACACTGGATGAGAGTAGGACTGATTGGGAAATGAAGAATTTCCCTCTGGTTCAAGTAGGGGAGGTCCAGGAGCGGCTCAAAGGGATTAATGCACACAAATCCATGCGCCCAGATGGGTTACATCCACGTGTGCTGAGGGAGCTGGCGGAGGTGATTGCTGAGCCGCTCTCTATCATCTTCGACAGGTCTTGGAGGACAGGAGAAGTGCCTGAAGACTGGAGGATAGCCAATGTCACTCCAGTCTTTAAAAAGGGCAAGAAGGAGGAACCTAGTAACTATAGGCCAGTCAGCCTCACCTCTGCCCCTGGAAAGGTAGTGGAACAGCTTGTTCTGGATGCCATCTCCAAGCAATTGGAAGAGAAGAAGGTCATGAGGAGTAGTCAGCATGGATTCACTAAGGGGAAATCGTGCTCGACCAACCTCATAGCCTTCTACGATCTCATGACAGGCTGGGTAGATGGAGGGAGAGCAGTGGATGTCATCTACCTTGACTTCAGCAAGGCCTTTGATACTGTCGCCCATGACATCCTGATGGCAAAGCTGAGAAAGCATGGGATAGATGAGTGGACAGTGAGGTGGGTTGAGAATTGGCTGTCGGACCGAACCCAGAGGGTTGTGATTCGTGGAGTAGAATCTGACTGGAGGCCTGTTACCAGCGGTGTTCCCCAGGGCTCAGTGTTGGGTCCAGTCCTGTTTAATATCTTCATTGACGATCTTGATGAGGGAATAACATCCACCCTCAGCAAGTACGCCGATGATACAAAGCTGGGAGGAGTGGCTGACACGCAGGAGCACTGCGCTGCCATCCAGAGAGACCTGGACAGGCTGGAGAGCTGGGCAGGGAGAAACCAGATGAAGTTCAACAAAAGCAAGTGTAAAGTCTTGCACCTGGGAAGGAACAACTGTTTGTATCAGTACAGGCTGGGGGATGACCTGCTGGAGAAGAGCTCAGTGGAGAAGGACCTGGGGGTCCTGGTAGATGACAGGTTGGCCATGAGCCAGCAGTGTGCCTCGGTGGCCAAGAGAGCCAATGGGATCCTGGGATGCATCAGGAGGAGTGTAGCCAGCAGGTCAAAGGAGGTGATCCTCCCTCTCTACTCTGCCCTGGTCAGGCCCCACCTGGAGTATTGTGTCCAGTTCTGGGCTCCTTGGTATAAAAAGGACAGGGATCTCCTGGAAAGAGTCCAAAGAAGGGCTACGAAGATGATTAAGGGCCTAGAGCATCTCCCCTATGAGGAAAGGCTGAGTAAGCTGGGACTGTTCAGCCTGGAGAAGAGAAGACTAAGGGGGGACCTAATCAAAGTTTATAATTATCTGAAGCAGGGGATGCAGGGGGAATTGGCCAGCCCCTTTTCAGTGGTCTGTGGGGATAGGACAAGGGGCAATGGCTGCAAGTTGGAGCATAGGAAGTTCTGCACCAACATGCGGAAGAACTTTTCCCCAGTGAGGGTGACTGAGCACTGGAATAGGCTGCCCAGGGGGGTGGTGGAGTCTCCTTCACTGGAGATATTCAAGACCCGCCTGGACGCCTATCTGAGCAATATGAGCTAGGGAGCCTGCTTTGGCAGGGGGGTTGGACCCGATGATCTCTCGAGGTCCCTTCCAACCCCTACAATTCTGTGATTCTGTGATTCTGTGAAAATCAAATCCCCTTGAGGTACGCATCGAACTTCTCCATCCCTCTGCATTACCCACCAAGTACAGCCAGGTCCTTGAGCAAAAACAATTCCAGACATGGGTTTACCTTTGCCTGAAGCAGGGATGACCCAAACTCTCTTTCCCAATACACTCTTCATATGCACTACTGGGACTCTGTCTCCCTCTACAGTACGTGGAAATTTTGACTGGGCAGGGCCAGCCCGATTGGTAGATCCCCTAGTGTTAACTAACCACGTGGCTTTGGCCAAATGTGTATCCCAATGCTTGAATGTCCCACCACACATTGCTTTCAGTGTAGTTTTTAAAAGTCCATTATATCGTTCAATTTTCCCAGATGCCGGTGCATGATAAGGAATGTGGTACACCCACTCAATGCCATGCTCTTTGGCCCAGGTGTCTATAAGAGTGTTTCGGAAATGAGTCCCATTGTCTGACTCAATTCTTTCTGGAGTACCATGTCGCCAGAGGACTTGCCTTTCAAGGCCCAGAATTGTATTTCGAGCAGTGGCATGGGGTACGGGATATGTTTCTAGCCAGCCGGTAGTTGCCTCCACCATTGTAAGCACATAACGTTTGCCATGGCGGGTTTGTGGGAGGGTGATGTAATCAATCTGCCAAGCCTCCCCATATTTATATTTCATCCACCGTCCTCCATACCAAAGGGGCTTTAACCGCTTAGCTTGCTTGATTGCAGCACATGTCTCACATTCGTGGACAACTTGTGCGATGGCGTCCATGGTCAGGTCCACCCCTCGATCCCGAGCCCATCTATATGTTGCATCTCTCCCTTGATGACCCGAGGTATCATGAGCCCATCGAGCCATGAATAATTCACCCTTATGTTGCCAGTCTAGATCTACCTGAGCCACTTTAATCCTAGCAGCCTTATCTACCCGATGGTTGTTTTCATGTTCCTCCATGGCCCGACTCTTAGGTACATGGGCGTCGACATGACGTACCTTTACAACAAGTTTCTCTAACCGAGCAGAGATATCTTGCCATAAGTCATCAGCCCATATAGGTTTGCCTCTACGCTGCCAGTTGTTCTTTTTCCACTGCTGCAACCACCCCCACAGGGCATTCGCCACCATCCATGAATCAGTATAAAGGTAGAGCCTTGGCCACTTTTCTCTCTCAGCAATGTCCAGGGCTAACTGGATGGCCTTCACCTCAGCGAACTGGCTTGATTCACCTTTTCCTTCAGTGGCTTCTGCTACTCTTCTTACAGGGCTCCATACAGCAGCTTTCCATCTCCGATGCTTACCCACAATGCGACAAGACCCATCAGTGAACAGGGCATATCGCTTCTCATTCTCTGGCAGTTCGTTGTAGGGTGGGGCTTCTTCAGCGCGTGTTACCTCCTCATCCTCTGGTGACATCCCAAAATCTTTGCCTTCTGGCCAGTCTGTGATCACCTCCACGATTCCTGGGCGATTGGGGTTTCCTATTCGAGCCCGCTGTGTAATTAGTGCAACCCACTTGCTCCACGTAGCATCAGTGGCATGGTGTGTAGAAGGAACCTTCCCTTTGAACATCCAGCCCAGCACCGGCAGTCGGGGTGCCAGGAGGAGCTGGGCTTCAGTTCCAATCACTTCTGAGGCGGCTCGAACCCCTTCATAGGTGGCCAGTATTTCCTTTTCTGTTGGAGTATAATTGGCCTCAGATCCTTTGTAGGCCCGACTCCAAAACCCCAGCGGTCGACCTCGAGTCTCCCCTTGTGCTTTCTGCCAGAGACTCCAGGTCGGGCCGTTCTCCCCAGCTGCAGTGTAGAGCACATTTTTAATATCTGTCCCTGTGCGGACAGGCCCAAGGGCCACTGCATGGACTATCTCGCGTTTGATCTGCTCAAAGGCTTGCTGTTGCTCAGGGCCCCATTGGAAATCATTCTTCTTTCGAGTTACATGGTAGAGTGGGCTCACAATGAGACTGTAGTTTGGGACATGCATTCGCCAAAAACCTATAACACCTAAGAAAGCTTGTGTTTCCTTTTTGTTGCTTGGTGGAGACATAGCTGCTATTTTATTAATAATGTCCATTGGGATCTGACAACGCCCATCCTGCCATTTTATTCCTAAAAACTGGATTTCTCGCGTAGGCCCCTTGACTTTACTTCGTTTTATAGCAAAACCGGCTTCTAAAAGGATTTTAATTACCCTGTTTCCTTTTTCAAAAACTTCCTCTGCTGTGTTGCCCCATACAATGATGTCATCAATATACTGCAGGTGCTCTGGTGCTTCACCCTTTTCCAGTGTATTCTGGATTAGTCCATGGCAGATGGTGGGGCTATGTCTCCACCCCTGGGGCAGACGATTCCACGTGTATTGGATGCCTCTCCAAGTGAAAGCAAACTGTGGCCTGCACTCTGGCGCCAGTGGGATCGAGAAGAAAGCATTCGCAATGTCGATTGTGGCGTACCACTTGGCTGCCTTCGATTCCAATTCATACTGGAGCTCTAACATGTCTGGCACAGCAGCACTCATACCTGGAGTGACTTCGTTTAGGCCACGATAATCTACTGTCAGCCTCCACTCTCCATTGGACTTCCTCACTGGCCATATGGGACTATTAAAGGGTGAGTGGGTTCGGCTGATCACTCCCTGATCCTCCAGTTGACGAATCAGCTTATGGATGGGAATCAGGGAATCTCGGTTAGTACGGTATTGTCGTCTGTGCACCGTCGTCGTAGCAACTGGCACTTGCTGTTCTTCAACCTTCAACAACCCCACAACAGCAGAATCCTCCGAGAGTCCAGGCAAGGCACACAGTTGTTCAATTTCTTCTGTTTCCAAAGCAGCTATTCCAAAAGCCCATCGGTACCCTTTTGGGTCTTTAAAATACCCTCTACGTAGATAATCTATACCTAAAATGCACGGAGCTTCTGGACCAGTCACAATGGGGTGTTTTTCCCAGTCCTTCCCAGTTAGGCTCACCTCAGCCTCTAGCACAGTTAGTTGTTGGGATCCCCCTGTCACTCCAGAAATACAAACGGGTTCTACCCCTTCATGATTCAATGGCATTAGAGTACACTGGGCACCAGTATCCACCAGAGCTTTGTACTCTTGTGGATCTGACGTGCCAGGCCATCGGATCCACACAGTCCAATAAACCCGATTATCCCTCTCCTCCACCTGGCTGGAGGCAGGGCCCCTCTATTGCTGCTGATCATATTTGTTTTCCACTGGTTGCATAAAGGACTTAGAGGTCCCTTCAAGAGGATCAGACACATCAGACATATAGGTAGGCCTTCCAGTTGGTCTAGGGAACTGCCCAGTAGAAACTGGTGCAGCCTTCTTCCTGGCAGAATCTCGTTGTGCGAATGTTTTACCCTGCAGCTCATTTACTCGTGCTCGAAGGGCTGAGGTGGGCTGCATATCCCATTCCCTCATGTCCTCTCCATGATCAAGCAGGTAAAACCACAATGTACGTCGTGGTGTGTATTCTCCCTCTTGGAACGATGGACGCTTTCTCCCAGTAGCTGCAACATTGCTCCATACGGGTTGGGAGTTGGACACATTGTTGTCAAGTCGTTGAACCAGTTTTTCTACTGCTGCAATGACGGAGAGGGAAACATTGTCTTGGTATTTCCGGAGTCGGCAGGCCACCTCATTTACGGTTGGTGGATCCATATCATTCCAGTCAATTGCTGCCAGTGAATTGGTGTACCCTGACGGTGCACTTCGTACAACCTTACGCCACATATCTGGAGTGCATAGGACTTCATCGGGATCAGCGGGAAGCTGTGAATTGTCCAGATCATAATAAACTATCTCCCGTACAGCTAATTCTCTCAGGTGCTGGATAGCTGTCTCTATGCTGTTACACTTGGGTGTCTGACGTAATATATTCCTTTATGGGATATCTTTCCTGCACACTTGACAGTAGTCGCCTCCAGAGGCTGAGGATTTCCGGCCTCCTCCCAATTGCTTTGTCAATTCCTCCTTCTCTAGCTAGGGATCCCAACTGCTTGGCCTCTCTGCCTTCTAATTCCAAACTACTGGCCCCGTGATCCCAACATCGGAGCAACCAAGTGATAATGTGCTCACTTGGGTGGCGAGTGAAATCTTTTCGAACCTCACGCAGCTCACTCAGAGTCAGGGATCGGGTAACAATCTCTGGTTCTGCCTCATCCTGATATCCTCGAGATGATCCCGGTTGATCATCATCATCATCCGTCACTATGCGAACTGATTTCTTTGTGCCTTTCCTCTTTTGTACGGGAGCAACAGACACTGGTGTGGGTTGGTTTTTCTGATCATCTGCAGTGTCTGCTGTAGAGATTACAGTAGCTGCAGTGTCGGTCACAGGGGTTGCAGTAGCTGCAGTGTCAGCCCCAGTGGTTGCAGCAGCTATAGTATCTGCCAGTCTGTTTCCTTTCCCTTCTCCCTGACAGTGCTGACAGTGCTGACAGTGCTGCCTGCTATCAAGCAGTGTTTGATAAATAGTGGCCAGAGCCCAGCACAGTGCAGTAAGGTGTCCATCTCTGGGAAACCTACAGCAATTTTTCTTTAGGTATGCAGTCACTTGATCGGGGTCTTGTAGCTGTTCAGGAGTGAAGTTCCAAACCATCGGGTGTGAGAAAGTACCTAGGTACTTGCCCATACTTTGCCACATGCCCTGCCACTCGTGATTATTCTGTCTCGGAGAAAGCTCTTCAGTGGTATTCATAAACCTATGCTTGATATATAACAAAAACTGAACCATCTGCCCCAAACCTACCAATAGCAAAATGCTAGTTTGAATATCCCAGAGATATTGAAGATTTTCAAAAACTGCCATAAGAGCTGTTGTATTTAGCCCAAAGGAAAAGAAAGCAGTGCTGTTGTTAACCCCTCCCTGTCCAAAGAATGGACAGGACAGCAAAACCTCATACAAGTACCAGCTTAAGCTTATGGTCATCGATATTATTGTATCATAGACCGATATCATAAAATACACTATAATGAAGTATGGGAACAAATATGGGAGCCGCAGACCTGAGAGAGTAAAGAATCCTGCCAGGATTGTATACAGCATGCGGTGGTTTTGCTGCCACAGCCTTGTAAATAAATACCACAACATCGTGACCAGAGATTGCTTAAACAACAGTGCTTATCTTAATTGCGATAGTTAGGGTCAGATCTACCGTTATCCCAACCGTTCGTGCCCCACGTTGGGCGCCAAAATGACTGTTGTGGTTTTGCCCCAGCCGGGGGCCGCACCCCACACAGTCGCTTGTACTTTTAAAAGGAAGGGGGAAGGGAAGTTGGGGGAGGGGGAAAAGGGAAGGAAGAAAAGAGGGAACGAAACCACAACCTAGAAACCAGAACCACGCAGGTTGGGATAAGGATAGTTTACTAAACAATAACAGAAAACTAGATATAACAATAACAGAAGTTTAAAGTACAAAATAGATGAAACTGGTGATACACAATGCAGTTTCTCACCAAACCACAGAACTCAGGCCGCACAGCTTAGAGCCCGTCCCGGAAAAAAAAACCCGACCGTCCCCAGAAACTGCACGTCCTGGCGTTGTCTCCTCCTCTTCCCCCCAGTCCCCCTTTATACTGAGCATGACGTAACTGGCATGGAATATCCTCTTTGGCCAGTTCGGGTCACCTGTCCTGGCTGCGTCCCCTCCTTTCTCATTAGTAAGGAAGTATGAAGAACTGAGAAAGGTCCTTGATTGCTCGGCAACAACCAAAAACATCAGGGTGCTATCAGCACTGTTCTCATCCTAACACCCAAACATGGCATTCCATCCACTGCTAAAAATAATTAACTCCATCATAGCTGAAACCAGGACACTGTGAAAAAACACCACAGATTGATAACATTACCTCTTTCAAGCCCACTCCATCACTTTCCCCATTAAAAAGAGAAGGGGGGTGTGTGAAGACTAAACTCCACACTTTTCAGTCTGCATGAACTTCTTCCACATGAAAGGCTTCATTCCCTTACAAGCAACTTCAGATTTAAACTTTCTAACACCAAATCTCTTCAGAAACATCTCTCCAAGACTGAATTTATCATTTAAAATCTGTTGGCTCTCTCCCATCTTGATTCTCTCTCAAACTTTAACAGTTGTAGAAAAGCAGCTTCTCATAAATCCTGTTTTCTTTACTGTCCAATACTGCATCAGTAATCTTTAACAAAGCAGCTTACTGAGCAGCACCCATAAACTGTTGATTCAATTCCTGCACACTGCTATGAGTGATCTTAAGGTAAGAAGAGATGGTGACCTATGAAGAAGAAACCTTTCATAAGTTGTGTTGTCCTGTTTTCCCTCCCTGCAGCTTACAGTTGAATGGATTCCTCATTCAGCACCATAACTACAGACTCAACTTGAATGTTTTAAATCCTTGTTCTTCAGAACTGACCTGATACATATTCTGGAAAATAGTTACTGCTTTCATGACTACTATGTGCAGAATACTGTCCACTGAGCAATGTTCAACTGAAAAGGGAAATCCTTTGAAACCATTTTGCTTTGTTTCCAGCCTGCAGCACACCTTGCTTCTGAATTCTACAGAGGGTTGACAGCAAAGCTACATAATCTAGAGTTATTCTTCAGAAGTATTAAAGCAAAAAATTACCATTTGTTCTAAGACAAGCTAAATAAGAGATAAAATATACCTTAATCTAAATAAAACTTTTTACTTCTAGTATAACTTTATCTCTTTAAAGAGGCTACACTCAGGTTGGTGATGCTTTACGGATAAAATTAAACAGAACACTTAGAACAGTTATCTTCAATAGAAAAGTGTTACTACATGTATCTTAAGCATCATATAAAATTACTGGAATCATTCCAGTGTCAGGATGAGAGCTTAAGCAGTATGTTTCTGGGTGTAGAAATGAACTCTTTAACTTTTCTTACTGGATTAGAAGTAGTCTTTTGCTCCATTTATTTTAAAAGAAGAATGGGATAATGTACAAAACAGAAAGAAAGGAGACATTCTGTAGGGAGAGGGTGGTGTTCCTCAGAACCTTGCCTCACATAGAAACTGCTTGGAATGCAAAGACAAAATCAGTAAGAAAGAATACATTAAACTGGTCACAGCTAATATACATTGATGAATGGAGACTGAAAGACAGGCTTGTATTTATCATGCATCCTTAACAGTGCATAACAGGATGATTATGGAAACAGAAATTTCCATTTTCTCTAGGAAATGAGCTAATTTTCACAAAAAGGCACATTTTCTGTCACCTTTTTGTGGAAAACTGAAGTTCCACACTGTTCAACCACGTAACTGCTTTGTAAATGAAGCCTAATGTCCTGCTCATCCTTAAACATCTTTCATCTTTCCCACATAGAGAAGCACTTAATGAGTAGGCTCAGCTCTCCCTGCAGTGACCAGAAGGGCATTTTACCAGTTTACATGTGTAAAAAGAAAGCTTCATGAAAATCCACTATGTTCTTATTCTAAATTCAAACAGCACAAATTTGAGCCCTTAATCTGCCATTTTTACCTACCAGATCAAGGCAGCAAATCTTTTAAAATCCTTGTGGTTTCTTACACACTGTAAGGTCAGTGACAATTTTGGTATTCACCATCTTACTAATTTGTGAAAGACTTTACTATACATTGCAGTACTTCACATACCCAGGTTTGGCCAAGTCACATGAGTGTGGAGAGCAGCTGGACATGAAAACCATTCTTCCTTCCCAGCAATAAACAAGACATACTTCTACATTTCAACTGAACAGCATGAAAAGAAATCTGCACAAAATTAATAACACACATCTGCCACCACATTGCATCAAGTCCCTTTGATAAACCCCTCCCTACAAAAAAACTGTGTATAAATTAGTTCAAATGATTATATATCCAGTGGCTAAGTTTTGTATTTCAAATGTTGTAGGAACTTCTTGAAAGTTATCATGATAATAGGTTTCTACTGGAAAACATTTTGTTCAGCTAATGAACAGTTTTACAGGAATCAATGTTTCTACAGATGTTTTAAAACCCCTTCATTTTCAGATGCTGCATTTTAAAAAAAATCTATCCTATTTAGAGAGACAGAGATTGAATAAATACTGGGTTTGAGGTTTTTTTTCCTTTTCATTATTTCATTTCGATAGTTTACTACAGTTGCATCCAGATGTTACACTAAACTTAACCCACTGGCACAACACAAAACTCACTGACATTGCTCATCTTGCTGCTGAATGCTGAGAAACCCATACCTACTTCTGTGAGCAAAAATTTTGTGACCAAAACTCTTGATTTATGACACTGTTGAACTAAGGTTTAGTGAATAAAATTCTATGAATCATTCATTCATTTCATGAATGAGTACCTACCACTGCAATTTACTGCCTGAAATGCTAGCTCACAATTGGTGATTGATTTTTCTACTGGAATTAGTTTACCATACTAATTTCTAATTTGAAATTTAAGTACTTGCATTCTGTATCTGCACCGCTGGAATGAACAAAAAGAGTCCATTAATTTCCACAGTCAGGAAACAAAACTACCAGTTACCCTCTTTGAGGTTAACCTATCCACAGGTTAACAAACTAGTAAAGTCACACAAAGTCTTGAATTCAGTTTCTTGCTTTACTGCAAATCTCCGACATAGCCTGGACAAATCAGAAATCATCATTCTGATTTTGGAAGATTTATTTTCTCCAAAAAGAAATGAAGGCACTTCATACCAATAAAGTCCAAACATAGACAAATTAGTTTCTGCACAAAATACAAATGTCTGGTCTCTAATTGTACTACCTATGGTGCCAGAAATAACAACGTTTTGGTTTCAACCAGCAAGCTGCACAGCACAGAGGGCTCTGGCACCCGTCTGGTGTTCCACTATGGTCAAATAAGACAGGCACAAGTGTCTTGCAAATGAAGGAAGGTAATGCTACTCATTATTGCACTTGCTAAAAAGAAAGTTTAGAACAATTCCTATTCTCTACCATACAACCTCTCTGTGTCTATCATACAACCTAACAGCACCTATACTTTAAATAGATGAAACGTTTCTCATTACTGACTTGCACATCCATAATTAAATCTCTTCTAACACACATGTGCATATAATGCATTAAAGAATTCCTCAAGATAGCATATAGCACAACTACATGTTGTCTCTGAACTGAATTATATAGCTCAGTATCTGTGTATTTACAAGACAAACGTTTAAAAATAAAAGCCTGAGGAGAAAATGGAGGGGGAAAATTAAGGAGAAAAGGGAAATTAAGGAATATAAAAAGCTATCTATTATTTGAGCAAAACATCCCACCGCACTACTAAATCTCAATTAGCTTTGTGCTAAGGGGTAAATGGTAAAAGAGATAATAATGGCTCAAAGCAATTTTCCTACTATCAGTCTTATCTGTAAAGTATGTCAGGACTAAACTGTCAAAGATCACCTGTTCACGGTGTTTAACCAAGAGTTCTACCACGTCCCACACAAGACAGTAATAATTATGAATTTCAGTCTCTGAAAGAAGGAAAACATGCAGAGTGACTTTGAGTTCTCTGATCACATTCCCTCAATATATCACATCACCCAAACATCTGTTGCCTTTAGTATGAATCATGAGGCTTGGTTTTAATAGAATTTAGTGTTCACCACATTCAAGTTACTTCCCAGCTTAGAAAATTCCTATTCTTTATCCAGTGTGACAGTGAGCTTCCATGCTTTCAATATCTTATTTTACCAATCCACAGGTGGCATACATTTTTTTAGACTAGTATAATGTGAAGTTGAATATTTTTCAGTTGAAAATATTACTATATACAACATATAGTATATATTACATTACATCCTCATATAATAGATTTTCACTTAGTCCAACCACCTTAAAGAAATACTGTAACTTTTGGTAAGGGCATTGTCCAAATACCTCAAACATGGGACAGGCCAGGGGCATTCACTACCTCTCCAGAAAGCCTGTTCCAGTGTGCGATCACCCTCTTGGTAAAGAAATATTTCCTCACATCCAGTCTGACCCTCCCTGGCACAGCGTTGAACCATTTCCACTTCTCCTTTTACTGGAACCCAAGTAGAAGAGCTCAGGACCTCTCTCTCCACAGTCCCACCCCAGGAAGTTGCAGGGAGCCATGAGATCACTCCTTAGCCTCCTTCCCTCCACACTAGTCAAAACCCAAAGTCCTTAGCTGCTCCTCTCAAGACATTCCTTCCAGCCCTTTCACCAGGTCTGTTGCTCTCTTCTGGATGCATTCAAGTGATTCTGTAACCTTCACATCCTTCTTTAATGTCAGGGCCCAGAACTGCAGGCATGCAAGGTGAGGCCACATCTACGCTGAGCATAGAGGGATAAATCACCTCTTGCTAAATAGTGCATTTAACTCCTGCATCCAGATCATTGATAAATACATTGAACAGCAGTGGCCCTAAAACTAGACCCTGAGGAACAGCACTGGTGACTGGTCACCAGACAGATGCAGACCAAAAAAAAAAAAAAAAACCCCCACAACCCACTAAAACTCTTTGAGCTCTGCCATTCAGACAGGTCTTCATCCAGCACAATGTGAACCCACTCATCCCACAGCATCTTTCTAGACAAGTTGACTGCTATGAGGGACAGGATCAAAAGCCTTGCTAAAACTCAAGACAAACTAAAGCCACTGCCTTACTTTCAACCACTAAGCAAGCCATCTTCTCATAGAAGAATATCAAATTACTTAATAAGGATTTTCCCTTTGTGGACCTGTGCCTGATGTCTGTTTTATTCTTCAAGCACATTTCAACAGTACCCAGTAAAAGCTCCTCTGTAATTTTTCTAGAATGTGAGGTTAGACTGATAGGTCTGTAGTTCCGTAGGTCTTCCCGTGCACCCTTTCTGGAAACAGTGAGAATATTAGCTAGCTAGTTTTTACAAAATCACAGTACTTACATACCACATAGGATTTAAAAGTAAATAAATATGAATACTCTCTGAGAAAGCACTACTACATATGATTTCTATAGTGCCAGCTGATATTAGCTATTTGATATAGAAAAACAGGTGGAAAAAATAAATTTGCACACATTTCCTTAAGAGTGCTCCTTTCTTTTTCTTAACCCTATTTTAAAGTTTGGTCCTCACTGAAAGGTTATACTTAAGGCAGGATGGGCAGACAGACAGCAAAGCAGATAAACAGCTACCTGAGTCACCAAGTCAGATGAAGAGAGATGTATTTGTGCAAAGGAAAGAACTAAAGAAAAGTAAGCCCACACCTGATATGCCAGATATTTCAAATGACTTCTTAGTGTTGCAAACTGCAAAATTCATCAGATTCAGACTCACTGTGGCAAAATGAGCAAAATGAAGTTCATAGTCTGAAACAGCATGAACCAGACTGAGGGAAAATAGACTTTAAAATAAGAACCGACATCCTTGCTACATCCAGTCATTTTAATTTACAACTGTAACTCACATTAGTCATGCCATCAGTACTCAATCAGCCCAATAAAAAGATCTATCAAGTAGTTGTATTGTGTAGAAGCGCACAAGTCAGGAAGGAAGGGGACAAAGAAAATCTGAGAGAAAACATGGAGGAGTCTGCAGAGGAAGAGAACATGCCAAAACAGCCTATGGAAATACATGAAAGAAAAAAAAAAAAAAAAACCAACACTTGACAGGATTTCAAGAGGATGAAGACAACTCAACTTAGGAGCAATATAGGAAGAACTCAGTTCCAGTCATGCAAATGTGACTAGGTAATATCAATTAAATGCCACGAAGAATGAGAATTGGAACTCTAGTAGAAATAGTGGCTTGAAAATTGAGAAAGCTATAAATTAAACTGAATGAATGCACATTGGCATCTAGAAAGAAGGCATATAGAAACAGAAAAATACAGTCATTAATAGAGATGAAGGGGAGAACAGGTAAGAGATGGCTGCATGAATAACAACTTTAAAAAGTCTTCACGCTAAACTTTTTACTACTGAAGAACATGATATGTGATACCAAATTTAGTTTAGCTTGCAAAGATGGATCTGTTACCTGTATAGCTAAAAGCAAGTGTTGACCAATCACTTAAAGAGTTTTTATTAAGGTCACTTTGACAAAAGTATTATGATAACCACTTTTGAACTCATCGGTTTGTGAAAGATAAATTCTGAGTGATCACTGAATATTCAGCTCATCCATCACTTCATAATCACTGTTTTACCTTACCAGCTCAGCTGTTCATCAATTTATTTCCAAAGCATAAGATGAAGTTCAACATCAACATTCACCCACTGGACAAGCATGGGTTTCTTCATGGCAAAATGAGGGTGGGGGAAGAGAGCAGTGCATTTTAAGTAAGAATTTACCTTGCTTTTACTTTATCTAAACTATTAGCACTCGCTCATTTAGGAAAGAGTATATAATTTCAAAAAATACTTAAACAATTCACAACATGCAGACAATCCCCAAACCCTACATTTTCTAGCCTGTATCAGCAGTTTCATTACAGATACTCTGTATGAGTGCTTGCTGACATGCCACCAGGCATCTATTCCTGTTGACGATTCTGACCTTTATTAATTCAAGTCTGTGCAATCTTCACCACTGATCTGTCAAAACTGACACCTTGTCACACTAAGATTTTGCAGGGAGCATTCTGAAATAGTTCACAGGGCATTACACTGAATCTACCTGATATCCAGGGAGGAAATTTATGACTTTTAGCTTTTTCTTTTCTATTTCTGTGATAGGATGGCCAAACATGTTGTAATGAATACCCAAAGTAGCTCAACTCTCCAAAAGATGAGGACCTATCCTAACAAGCGGATAGTTGAATTGTTTTCATTTGCTTTTATAAAATAATTTTCAAAAGCAGGTTTTGTTTTTCTGTTCAAAATGTGACTGTAATGCCAGTAATAATAAACAAAACAGTATTACTTAACATCATCAAGTTGAAACAGGTGAAGTTCAAGGACCTTATTTGTAGGTTCAGCACATAAATATGCTTCACAAAAACAACACCACAGAATAACCATATAATCAAACTGTGGCAAGTAAGTCTGTTACTAGCATCATCACCTGGAAAAGAACCAAGATATGGGGAAACAGCCAGCTATGAATACATTAGGGAGCCTCAAAACCCCAAAAATTTTATAGGGTCTTTACACTACTTCCTGTAATACACCAGACAGCTGCCATTGAAATTCTCGTGCAGTTATAACATGGGTGTGGTATTTTTAATTATCACCTAAAGCCAGTTTAACACAACAGCCAATAACCAAGAAAGTTTCTTCTGTGCGTTACTGGCTTTGGTTCGTTATATGACTGTAACTAAAAAGAGTTTTGTCTGGAAGTTAATGAAACTTTCTGTTTCAGTGGTGGTGGAGGAAGTTTCATTTATCCCATCTTATGTGAAAGAATTCTCACACTTTGCAGTGCTTTTAAATTCTCTAGGGATAAACTTCACACTAAAATTAAGAAGAGATGACTCTTACTACTTACTACTGAAGAACTCCCACTCCTATTCCACAACGTCCAGTGAGTTGAACACAAGTTTTACATTTTTAAAGATCTGCTAGAACTAAATATGTGTTACTAGCTTAGTGTATCGTATCCCCCTAAATAAATGCCACCTGATTTATTAAAGAGACTTCTAGACAGGAAGCGTAACCTCAATGGAACAAAGCAATCCCACTTCAGCCACTCCTCCATTAGGAGATATTGCTGACCCAGGAAAGGCCAGTTTCCTTCCAAGTTTATACTTTCCACTTAAAATTTCACTTATTATTTTTAGACTTTTTGTGTTGTTCAGAAAAGACAGCAGTATTTCTCTCTCCCAAACCAAGAGAGGTATCTGCTCATAGCAATACACCGTAATATTGTGTTTTATTTTATATTCCTTACAATAAACTGGAATTATCACCCTACAGTGTGTTCATTGCTGTTTCTGATTTATATCTAAATAAACTTATTTGAAATAGTATAAGTCACCATTTATAAATTTTCAAAGACAAGAATCCAGGAATCTTTTCTTATTAGATAAAAAAGTAGTTCTGCTTCTGCAAGTCTCAAATTTATACATCCTATGGACACCAGAGCTGAAAGTATCTGCACTTGCTTCCTGGTTCATTCCTTCACAATTTTCTTCTTCTATGACATATAGCTACTTTTAAATACACCGGAGGTTGGTGGAGAGAAAATGGTATGCTTTGTAGATTTTCTAGAATTTGTAAATACAGGGTTTTCAGTAATAAATGCACATAATTCTGTGCACTGTGATCAACTGATGCCAACTGTTAAATTTGATTGTCTTTGAAAAGCTGTGCTTGCACTGACAAACCACAGAATTGTTTCTCAGATGAAATAGGAAGAGACATTTAGTATAAGATATAGATATCAGTGCAAAGACAACCTTGTTTAGTTTCTCTTAATATTGCTATTCCTACAAATTCAGCAGCTTTCACCTCACTGGGTAATCACTACTCTTGAAATTAGATCTAAGACAGTTATTTTTCAGCTTTTGTGTCACATTTTCCCTCTTAATGCCTTTCTTCCCCCTATTTGGTGGGGATTTTATTTCAGGTTTACATGCAATTTAAGTATCAGAGCACCCTCAAAGGAATATGAGGTCATCTGCTCTAAAGGGGGGAGATCACAGAAGTTTATGTATTTGATTTCTTTCTATATATTATAGCGACCTACAAGGGACCATCCAGCCAATTCCTTATCCACCAAGTTGTCCATCTGTCAAATTCGTGTCTCTCCAATTTAGACACTAGGATATCACGCAGGAAAGAGTCAAGTGCTTTGCACAAGCCCAGATGGATGACACCAACTGCTCTTATTACATTCAAGTCTCTTATGGTGCTTGCTCTTATATTGTAAGCCCTGTACAGTGTGAAATAACCTCTAAAATACAAAACTACATGAACACATGGCTCCACTAGCACAGGGCAAATTTTTATCTGCTGTAACTTCACAGACACTAAGCCAAGGAGGTGTGTAGTTTATTTGCGCCAAGCCAATATAAGAACCTGCAGCCCTTCATCAAGTCCATTCACTATCACAATCATACTCAGTAATTCTTCTCAGAATGGATATAATTAATAAGAACTTTTAGGGCGTGGCTGCAGAAACGTGCAGGTTGGACTTCTGTCTAGAATCTCTCTTTGGTATTTTGCAGTCTTTAAGGTTATCTTCACACACCTTTTATTGAATGCCAACATGCAAGCATTTCTGAAGTGGCAAATGCAACTGGGAAATTAATGCTGCAGGATGTTTGTTAGGACATCCTCTCAATTTTTATTTCCAACCAAAATCATATGACTAGTATGTTCTTAGGGACCTTTCCTGACAGAATTTTTTTAAGACACTGCTTTGTGCCAGAAGGCCATGAAAGCAAAGACAAGTCAGAATTACATTCAGTTTTGCTTCAGTTCTGGATAAGCTTGTGGAACAGGCTTAAACTATTTATAAACACTCTGAGAATAACCATAAGATGGATAACCACCAACAGGGGTTTGTCAAGAACAAATCAATTGTTTGACAGATCAATCCAACTTCCTTTAACACAAAACTTGTAGTTAAGAGGAAAGTAGGAAATGTCATATCTTGACTTCAGCCAACCTCTTCACACTATCAAGTAAGACTGTCTTACACAAGCTGGAAAAACACAGACTATACACAAACACTCTAAGAATGCCGAAACACCCATTGGATAACCATCAGGTACATTTATTTATGCCCTAATAATTACAGCCTGTCTTAAATTGCAGCAAAAAGATTCCAGTTAAACACTAATAAGACGCTTCAAATCAAAAGGGCAATGAAACAATACTGAACTGCGTAGCAGAGTCATGGAGAATCAGCATTAATAAAGAGTGTGAAAAAGGACAGAGTATTTGTTTTTCAGGGTTTTTGACATGATTGCCAGAATAGCCAATTGAAGAGAATTGGCTAAATCACTTCCTCAATGACGCTTTTACATTAGCAAACTTTTACATGCACAAAGTCAGCAACTGCATTCCTTTCTCTATAAACTCACTCTGTATTTCTGCCTTGTATCAGTCTCATTTGTGTTCCCACCCAGTCCAACTACTTCACTGTTTTCTTAATCCTTTTTTATACATATAGAATATATTGGTTGGAATCAGGCAAAGAAATTCAGCTGAGATACAAGCTGAACCCACTAAGTCATTACAAACTCTGGGTCCCTTTTAAAGGTATTGCAAATTTGATAAAATGGAAATACACATAAAGCACCACTCCTTCAAAAAAAAAAAAAATCCAGTAGCAGTCAAGAGTGTTTGCCACTTGCTAGGTATATTACTCAAATAAGGGAACTGCCAAATTAAACGCCACAGTTTATCCTAAATGCCAATTAATACAGTAATATCAGGAGACAAGGCAACATGCTGGGAATCTTTACCATGGATTGACTTCTTATTTTTATCATCCAAGTACAACTAAGATTTGGGAGTACCAGTGAACTATCAAATTTGGTCTAGGTGTGGTTCTAATACTTGATACTAGTGGGATCAGACTGATAGCATAACATCAAACTGTATGAGAAGACTCTAAAAAAGCTGACTTATTCCCAACATGAGCATTTGGACTATATAAGAAACAGGAAACTCTCATCCATAAATCTTAAAAATATGGAAAGATCCACTACAAATAAAAAAAGACAGACAAGAATAAATTAAACATTGCTACTGGAACCACTAGGAAAGGAAAAAACCCACCCATATCCTCAGTGCTGCAATACTATCCTGCATGATCTAAAGTACAAACCACTATACTATAGATTACTTGCTACCGCGAGTAATGAAAGATACACTTAAGGGTATCTCAATTAGATGTACTGACACCTTCATGAAAACACAGTGCATCTCACACAGAATTTTCTTTGTGGATAATGCATCAACACTTTGGGTTAGTGACTTAACCAAGATCCAGTTACAGAAAGCAAGTCTCCTGAGCCAATGACAACAGCAAAGTACTTTGTGATGTGCCCTACAGAGAGTCAGAGCTGATGGCTGTTAGTGAGAAAATAACAATTAAAATCATGAGGCTGAACTGTTTTTGAGCTGTGCATAAAACTACACACAGTTCTATCAGCTACAGCTCATGGATCAGGAAGAAAGTCTGAAGTTAAACACATATTTAAACAACTTCTGTAGATTCAACGAATAAACCTTTTCCCTGATAATGCTTTGTTTCTGGACAAAGAATTTGCCTAGAGAACTGATCAAAGAAATGATCTGTTGGACAAGAAGATGAAACCGCATATCTTCTTTTCTGATATATTATTAAAAATATCACTGTACCACATGCTTCATGATTCTACTAAAGAATGTAACTAATCAACCAGAGATTGTTGTTCGGCTTTTTCCTCCCCTTTTAGACCTGAAAAGGGTGTTGGAGTGTCTTTACTACCTGCCTTTTTGTTAAATGTGGCTAGCTTTGAAGCAAGTATCTCTGAAATGAGGCAGATGGTGTATTCTTTGAAGTACCAGCTTATTCAAAGCAGAAGCAAAAAAAGAGGAACAGCTCTACTACAGTTACTTTATTATGCAATGCCCTTTTAATCTCATAGGGATGACCACAGATAATCAGAAGATGAAATCATGATTCCTCTTGCCACAGCTTTACAAAAAAGAGAAACAGAGAGAACTACAAGGAATTAATTCAAGCTTCTCAATATGCAGTATGGAAGAAAAGCTTAGTTGTAATGATCCCCTATCTCACAGTGACAGAGAGTATGAATACAATAATGATTTTTAAATCTTCAGGAACTATGCAAGTTCCTGCTTTTTCAGTCTAGTGGAAGATGGAGCCATGGAAACTATCTAAAGGATGAATCTAAAGAGACCAGACTCTGTATTCTGTCAGGAAGACAGCAGAACAGCAATACCATATATTGGACTGGTCACTACAGCCATATCCAAAAGGAATTACCTGAATTCCACTACTGCATCACTATAAAGCAGTAATCAATTACTACATTAAACATACTGCTGTATGCACACCAATAACTTCTTGCCCTTACATGATCTGTAGCAATACAACAGAAAGGAAAGTTTTCTCTTTAATGGGAAAGAGTTCACCTACTTGAAGACTGTGAAACTATGACATTTCGCAGTGACATGTTCAGCCAAGTTCTGGATGTTTCTAAGATTACCTAATGCATTTGATTAAAAGTTTCTTCAGAGCTCTTCAGACCACTGCTGGTAGTTCTCCTCCTCAAAGTGACATTTATGTTTAAATTTGAGCTAACTGCCTTTCAGACAGTAATTTATTTATTCCAGGATAAGGCTATTTGAGCAACCTGTAAGTCTAAACTGATTGTTGGGAACAAACAAGTTGGCCAGCTAGTGCTATTGTCTTTTTTCCAGGTTCTTAATAACCAATTTTGTCAAATGCAAACCACTAGCATCCAGACAAACTGCGTAAGTCTGTGGAATGCTGGGCTACTTAAATCATAGTCCAAAAAAAGTTAAAAATGCCATTGCCACAGTACAGAATACTTGTGCCATAGGAGACATAAAGGTAAAAGGAAGAAAACTCCTTCTGCTTCAAATAAGCTGATCCTGCAGCCAACTAGTAAAAACTTGCTGTTCTACTTTGAAATGCCAAAGGAGTTAGAAAAAGCAGGAGTGTACACACACACGAGCAAAAGAAATAAATGGATTGCACCACATTACAATAGCAACTTAGATGTTATGATACTACACCTTGTGATACCAATTCCAACTTCTGAAATATTTTTCAAAAATTCTACACTAACTGCTGCCATCTGGAAAAAGATGTATTCCACTGCCCTAAAATAAGCCTTGGATCATACAGCATTTACAGAGTTCTTTGCAGGGGAAAAAAACGTCTCAAGTGTTTTGAGGAGGTTTCAAGGCACAAGTTTGTTACCTCTTGAATGAAGTCTGCTGCAGATGGTAAAGCTACAGAGATCCTGAAATTACTGGAACTTGCAAAAAAATTCCAAAGAACGCATTATTTTTCTCACACTGATTATGCAGATGTCAAAGACAAGTTTGGTTTTAAATCAGAGTCAAACATAGTATGAAAAATACTTGAAAAAAATAAAGGATATACAATATTGAATATTCCACTTACAAGTGGACTTCCACACAAGTTAAAGTAGTCCCACACTAAATGTTGTCAAGATCTTTTCCTAGTCCTCTTAAATAATTTAATTAATGATGCTTTCATTGCTTTCGTTCAGAAAATATCATGTGTAAAACTACACTGTCATTGTTCTCTTCCTTGTACAATAAAGACTAAATTTAGAAATGTATAATAAAGATGATAATGGAGATGTGAAATAACACCTTCTTGTAATTTTCTCTTCATACAGTCAGTGTAACCGAGGCATACATTGCCTTTTCCAAATCTACAGTTTCTACCTCAGTTAACCTTTTATTTCAAAAGAAAAAGAAAAAAAGATATAAACCAGTCTGGCAAGCATCCCAATAACAGAGAATAATTTGGGTAGCAGAAAAGCAATTCAATTTTCTGACAGTTTTTAGGATAATCAAAAACCCAGGAGAAACTAGCAAATTTGTTTTGTTCATGGTCAATTTGCCATAGCATTTCTTCTCACCCCCTCCCAAACTCTCTACCATCTCAACTTTTTGCTCAACAGGGAAGTGTAAGCATCATTATGTAGCAGCTCAACTAGCTCACTGAAACAAGCAAAGATCGTAATTCCTGCAAACAAGCTCACTATATACTTTGCCCACTACACATCGCTTCTGTAAATACATGGAGCTCAGATTACCACACAGCCACCCAAGTATATTGTGTAGATATCAGACAGACACGTTGTAAATGTTATTTCAGCTCATCCTCCAAGTCAGACTCTGTGAAGTGATACTGAGCTGAAGTAATTTCACTAAAGAGAAATAGGATGAAGAAGAGTGCTGCTACTAAAGGGCTGAAAGATGACAGTCCAAGCATAAAATGTGCACAGTGCATACCAGAAGGCTTTTCAGAAAGACAAAAAGTGGGGTTCTCCTAAGGATCAGTCACCTCAGATGTTGCAATAAAAAGGGAAGACACATGAGAGGAAATCTCTTTTGGTGACAGCAGGTTCCCATGAGCTGAAAGTGGTGCCTGCTGGCAAAAAATGTTAGCTTGGGATCCCAGCAGGAAACATTCAAGAGCTTGCAGTGGCTAAAAGCTTCTGGTTTTGTAAACAAAAAGATATTTTGCCAGCCGGATGGGTTTTGCAAGTGCTTGCAGCTCTAATATAAAGAAATACTCTAAAAAGAGTAAACAGTGGGTAGATGTAAATACCAAAAAGCTCATCTTCTTTTTTTGTCACTTAAATAATTAAACCATATCTTATTGACTAATGAAGTTACTTAAAGACATCAGAGCAACATTCCAACCAGCATAAGCAACTGTTTTTGCCTGAAGTGACATGTTCACAGCAGTAGATTTCTTTGTAAAATTTGTTCTGTCATTTCTGCAAGAGAGTTATTTTTAGCTGACAGATAACATGGCAAAAAAATACGTACATGCAAAGCTTCAAATGAAATGAATAATGACTCATGAATCTGAGAGTACTCGTAACAGGAAGAGTCAATAAAATGTGGAGTGGCCTTTCCTCAGCAGAAGACTCTTGAGTTTTCAAGTTATACACAGAACTGGCAGAAGTAGTACAGTGTCTGTGTGGCTTACATGGGTTGGATTGGAATTGTCTGGTAGGTAGAAAAACTACTTCCTAAAAATAGGATACATATGTGTATCACTAAAAAATAAAAGATACAAAGTACTGATAGTTGGTAAGAACATTTACTTACTAAAATAATCAAATAAGAAAGCTCCTCTTAGCTGTGCAATTAGGAAACTGGCCACTGTGTCACCTAAGTACATACCCACCAGACAGACAGAGGGGAAAATGCTGAACTGATTTTCTGTCCATATAACTGATTTCTCTACTACAGTATTTCACATCTTACCATTACCCTATAGTTATTTTATTACATTACCTTCCTGAATAAAGTAGAATGACTGATCCTCTGTCCAAGCTTTCATTAAGAAACAACATCATAAAATAAGAAGAATTAATTACAGAAAGGATGGCATTCTGTTTTCTTCTTGACAGTCTTGTTTCAGATGTTAGGCCATTTATCTTTGTGTTTTCTGCATGTTATAAGATTTTGTAAAACCTACAGGAACATAGAAGGCCATCTTTCTCAAAATTAGAATCTTGCTGTAGAAGATGGACCAGCACTTTGATACAGTCTCAATGCAATAATCAGAAGTCCCTGGAGGTCTACTTGGTAATGAATCAAGATCTCTCCAGTTCCACACAGTATGATTCCTGCTTACAGAATTGAAGAACACCACTGAAAAAACTTGGGACATCCTGGTACTGTATCATGATTCTTAAAGAAAAAAAAACAACACACCACCTGAATAAATTTCACACTGATAACATTTTTTCTATAAGGTCTGTATGCTGATCTGATTGTATTTATGAGGGGGTGCTGGCACAATTTACCACTCTTCTTCATTGGTTATTCAGGATCAATTGATTTGACTACTATTAGAAAAGGAAAATTTCACAATTTCATTTCCCTAGTGCAAGTTAGCCTTTCCCAGGTCACTAGGAAAATTAGGACAAGTCATGATGTGGGAGAAACTGAAGGTGTTTACAGGCCCCTTAAAGGGTTTCGAAGCAGGGGGGAAGAAGACAAATTGCTCTGGAATCCCAAGAGTCCAAGATGGGTTTTACCCTCTCCACAAACACACCCGACACGGTGCTCATTAACATGTGTAAGTGTAATGAACTGTAAAAAAATAAACCAACAAAAGGGTTTATTTTCGATGTATATAGAAACAAATCTAGGAGAAACACTCATCTTTTACTTCACATCTTAAAATCACAAGCTCTGTTCAGTTCTAGAATACTGTGTATTTTAGATTCCTACCTTCTAATAGGCTGTGGCATCATGCCAGAATATCCAAAACCAGGTTACAGATGTCACAAAGTCCTACAATAATATTACTGGGGTAAATGAAAGACTGTTCACTACTCTCTAGCGTACCTCCTTTGTAGCCAACACCCACATTTCTTACCATGACCTGAAGCATTCACAGTTAACATTACAAATACGTAACACAGACTTTTCTGATGCAGGTGTAAGTGAGCTCTCCTATATTACTGAGAATTATTGTTAAGAATTATGTTTAATATCTGGAATTTTCAACTGAATGAGAATTGGGTTGGATTTGCATGAAAATTTCCAAAGTTTGACACACACACAGCCCCCAAGGTAGGAAAACGCAGGAAATTTACATGTTCATAGTTGATTCCTTATTTTATAAAATAAAGTTTGTTTTTCCAGGTAACCTAAGAAATTCTGACCTGTTTCTCCCTTCTGTCACAAAAGGCAAAAGCTGAAGATCTAAAGGAGCCAATCCACTTTGCCATCAACTGCAGGAACATGTTTAACATGGGCCTGAAAATATAGCTGTAATAAGTCTGATTTCTGTCATATAGGAATATTTTACTACTTCTTGGGGTGGGTTGGTTTTTTTGCTTTTTAAAAGGTATATAGAATCCATTCCTGCAGTTTGTACATTTGCATAAATACCAACTTTTCCTTTAATCAAAATGGTTAGGCCATAGGACACAATCCAGAATCCCCATTTCTATTTATTAAAAAGAAACAACCAACCAAAAAAACAACACAGCCAAAACATTCCAATTTGGTAACAGTAACCCACCAGCAAAGCTTAGACTTCATTTTAAAGCAAACCCATTCATAGAAATTAAGTGACACAGAAATGTATATTCTGCAAAGCTCTTTGATTATAATGTAAGCACAATGAGATAAAATATGTTATCATAGCAATACAGCATGTTTTAAAGCTCATCTTTCCCATCTGTAAAGTAAATAAAAAAGTGCTTTAGTTCAAAAAGATTCAGATGACTAAAAACTGTTGTAATGAAAATACTTCCCTCTATAAGTATTTAAAGTCTTCGTTCTCAAGAGTGATGATTTAAAAACATTTCTGGGGGTGGGTGCTTTGTTTTGGAGGATTTCTTTGTGGGTTTGGGTTTTTTCTGCTTCGTTGGTTGCAGGATTTGACATTTGATATTGCTGAATTTCATGAGGCTTCTGTCATACCATGTCTCTAGCTTGTAGGAATAACAGCATTACTCTGTAGTGTAACTATTACCCTGGATTTGCTATCACTCACAAAGTTGCAGAGAGCATCTCATTCATTCCCATCATCCAAACTGTTAATAAATATTTTTAACAGCACTGGCCTTACTTTTGCATGCTGCTGCTGCTAGCAACCAGCTGCTAACTTTGCATCCAAAAGTCCAGCCAATTTTCCACATACCTTGCAGTCAGTCACAACACCAAACCACATGCAAGCATCTTTTCCATAAGGATACACTTTGTCAGAAGCCTTGGTGAAGTCAACAAAAATATGATAAATACAAGTAATCTCAAAGGAAAGCTAGCAAGTCAATCAGGAACAGTTTGCCCTTTCTAGGCTGGCTTCTTGTACCTCATGTAGGTGGCTAGAGCCTCCCCAGATGCTGCTCCTTGTCCTGAAAAGGGACCTTCTTTCCGCCCTCCCTGAATATTAGGAACCAACCCAAATCAACACTTTCTGCTGTCAACAAGTACAATATTCATGTATGTAAAATAACTTTAAAATTACATTCTACCTTAAAGAAACTAATCTATTTGCATAACTTGACACCCTACAATCTCAGAATCTGGTTACTAATCAGAAAACATATATTCTTCATTTTCTCCAGTTTTTCTTAACTCAATTTGTATTTGTCAGTTCTCAGTGATGCTTTTCTCCATGGTCGCTCTCTTTTTCACATCACTTCTCAAAACCTGGCAAACAGACAGAAATGCCATTTCAAGTATTTCAGCACTGTGTCTAGAGCAAATCTCTGTGTATGCAATGAAATTTCTCCAGGGCTTTTTTTTTTTTTTTTAATAACTGCTTTACAGAAGTATAAAATTTGCTCTCAAATATTTCTAAACATCACACATTGAAGACATGCTCTTGCACTACATTATCAGAGCAGAAAACACACATATTCTGCTGAAAAAGGTGCACAAAGTCTTTCAGTACTCAACAGCTTCTCATTTATTAGCCTCTGTGATTCCTTCAACTTTTGGGATTCATTTTGGTCAGAGAGAACAAAATTAACTTTAAACTAATAAGCTAAAAGACTTGGCTGATACCCATTAGCTTGACAGCGAAGAGCACTGAGTTGCATGTATGCTTATTTTACTTATATCAGCTTTTGAAATCCCTTGCATGCCAGGTGACTGAAGATACAAATCAATACCCCGGTGTCACCCCTTTCTTATAAAGGGGAAGAGAAGCAGTCTATCAGATATCCATCTATGGCTTTATGAATCAAACCATGTGTGGCTTTGCGAATCAAAGCTGACACCTGAAATTGCACCTAGAACTGCAGAGGAAGACAGCGCAGTTGTCAGACAGTTAATGTATTAACTGTAGCTCTCACCATTTAATAGACAGGCAACCAGCTAAAGGATGCAGCTGTACACGCTAAATGGTAACTGATAAACATCCTCTTAAGTAGATGGTTATCTAGAACACATTACTCCAGTATAATAAAAAAAAAAGTCCAAATCCCACATTGTCTTAATAGACAAAGCAAATGCAGCTCAGTTACATTATTCTATAACTTAATTTGCTACCCTAAACACACAAAATATTTAGCATCATTTAACAACTATTTGGAAGACTGGGTGAATTCAGTTAAAATTGAATCCAGTTGATTTTAGGCACAGGACTGTATCTTCAGAAGGCCTTTCAGTCTCTCTGAGCTAATGTGATTGAGCTAACACAGGAGTCACATACACATTGTGTTGCTGAGATGCACCCTCTGGGAATTACTGTAGTTCTACCTTTGAAAACTCAATGAGAGTGAAAACAAGGAAGAGGATAAAAACCTCTGCATAAAAATCTTACTTAAAAGCCATATAATACTCATTGCCCCTCAGTGTTCTAGACATACTTAAAGAAAATATCAACAGGCAAATTATATATCACAGCAGTTTAGTTGTATTAATAATAGCAAGATCACAGGTGACTTAAGTATCCAGAAGGACTGCATTGCCTTCCTACTCCCATACACCACAATATACAAAGACGCGATCATTTGAGACTTGGAAATAAAAACTGTTTCACCTCTTTTTTCAGTAAAAGTCAGCTTTTTGAAAGATTATGATCATCATTTCCCTCATTTCTTATTAATGACACGTTTGTAATATGAATTTAGGAAGTTGTGATATCTGTGACCTCCCATAGGTCATTTGTAACTATGTCTCCTATGAGTTATGAGCTCTTGCCATCCATGGACTAACTTTAATATGGTGACAGTAATGAGACAAATATGTATTAGCTTCATGCCTCTGAAATTCTAATGCCCCAAGTGAATCCTTGACATTTACTATTTGCAATTTCCCCTCATGTAAAATGCAGTGTAAAAAAACAGCTGAAATGCATGAATGTGTTGGCAAGTTATTTCAACTTCATACTGACTCATTAAAGTTAAAACACAATCTTTTCCAAATCATTCAGCAAATAAAATTACCACAGACAAAAGGGGATGCCCTATCTGGCACTATCATGTTCTATGAACTTTGGCAGCAATCTTTTGTCAGTTATTCTTAGATTTGTTACTCTTCAAAAAACTTTTCCAGTTGAAATTTATTTTGATCTTCATCAGTCCACAAACTACTGATTAAAGCAAGGCATATTCTGCTCTTCGTTCTGAGTACTTCATAATAAGGATTATTTCCCTCAGCACAGGAGCACTTGCACAGGATCTCTCCTGCTATACAAAGCTCTGTAGGATTTCTTTTCCAATACCTGTCCCCATTTCTCCAAGGAAGCAGATGGAAGCACTCTGTTTCTATCTCAGGATGGTAGTAGATAATACAATACTGGGAGAGGTCAAGAATACCTGAAGTATAAGGTTCCTCATCATTATTATAGGGTACAAAGGTTCTGGACAATCCCACCTATAAGCCACCAGGTTTAGCTTGCTGCATGAATGACACTATCTGTATATTTGCAAAACAGTCAAAATTGCTTTGGTTGCAATGTACCACCATGGTAAATAAATAAAAACCAAACACCAAACCAACCAATCAAATATCATCAGTATTTGCACAACCCCACTTACGGTAGTGACAAAGCATAGATTTGAGAAGATAAAAAGTTCATATGTGAAGCATCAGTTAAGACTTCTGTACTGCTGGGAAACTAATTAAGCATTCTCTACTAACACTTTCAAAGATGCAGCAAACTTCTAGAAGACCAAATCTCAAAGATCACATTCTTCATAGTTTGATCACCGCAGAATCACTTGCTCAAAAAAAAAAAAAAAAAAGGAAGACTGAGTTTTATAAGTACACCACATCTGAAAAATAGTAATTTCTGGTTTGATGTCGGAATGTTTCTATACACCTTTTTAGAAGTGGGAAATACTCCCTAACTTTCATTGATAATAGAATGTATCGATCTAAAGCTATTACAAGTATGACTGGCATTGGGTCCATGAAACTTAAGCTAGAAAAATTTATTGTCTTAACTAGGTTTCTAAAAACTTTTCACCACCAGTTTACAAAGTCCAATTTCTAAAACAGACTCTCAATTCAGACATAAAAACTTGGGGGAAGAAGACGAGCTGGATTTGGTACAAAGGAATGTATCGAAGCCATGATGTATTCTGTTGTGGTAAAGGTTAAACACACACACTTATAAAAAATTACTCTAACAATGAGTATCAAATATATAAAAAAATTACCAGAACAGTTAAAGTTTCAGTGCATATTCTGGCTTGCAAAAATTAGAAAGGTAAGTATTAATTCCCTTAAGACACGTGGAAAATACTAACTAATGTGTCAGTTACGTCTCTCCCCCAAGGCATAATCTGCTTTAGCATTACTGGGGAGACTGAAACAACAACAAAAACAGTCTTGCTTTTTACTGAAGGAATTTTGCAAATCATCATCCATATCCATAGATTATGCATTGATAGTATGCTACCAAGAAAAAGTCTTTTCTTAAAACGTAACTGTTCTTAAAATGCAGAGTTCAAGAAGAACTAAGATAGCCACAAAGATCAGATCTTTAATATACCTACAAAGATACCAACTCACGTACCTCTAAGTAACACAACATATCTAAGTAAGAAGATGACAGCAAATATTATCAAGCTAAACATAGCACAGGGAGATTAATCTAAAGATTGTCCCTACAGTCAAAACAAACAGGTTTCCTCAGGAGCCAACTTAAAACAGGAGCCTGCCTGACTGATCCATCCTCAGCCACAGAAGAGCATATACGCAGTCTCCACCAACTATGGGCAGTACCTATATAGGCAGGAGTCTGAGATTTGAAAGTCAGCCTTGAAGGCATTCTAAGATTATAAACCCCAGTCTTTTGTTGGAACTTACTGGTTGCACTCGACTTTCCGAATGATTCATTCCACTGCATTTAGTGAAATTCTTGTAGGACTGGGATCTGGCTGCAGGTGCTCTGTATTTTAGATTATTGATATAAATCAAGGTAAATCCCGCATTAACTGAATGTTCCCCAACCCCAAGGATACTGCATTTTTGTTAGATGAGAACAACTCATTGTAGCTCACAATGTGCTACCTCAGAATTCCCTGAACAGGAGCAAAGTATCTCTTTACAATAATTCCAAAGAAATCTTTACAGTCTATTGGATAAATAACCCTTATTTTGAAAATCCTTATATTATAATATGCAGTTTAAAAAACACAAGTGATATTTTGTCTGATGGACTGTAATGGATCCTCAGGAAATAACAGGTATCTTGTAAAGTCTCTTTATATATAATTATGTGATGTCTAGTGAATTGATGTTAAAATCAAAATGGATACATATAAAATATCAATCTACAATTACGTAGGCAATTTCAATGTCCAATTCTAGACCACCTGTCAGTAATTATGGATTATTTTTCATCTGACACTAAATAATATGAAATTGTTAATGTCTCCAAACATTTCCCAGAGCATTCTATTCATAATTCAGGTGGAACTCCCCAGCAGGTACTACAACAATGTAACACTTCATTATGGGATACACTTTATGAACTACAAAACTTTTCCCTCCCATCTTAATTCTTAATATAGCTAAGGATGTTTATTATGCAATACCACTGTATGATACTTGCATGCTTACTGTATAATTCTGAATGTATACAGGACCGCCTGTACTTTTTGGATCAGTGACTAGTGTAAATAAAACCATTTAAGTTTAACACTACAAAGAACTAGTCTTTGCAGGCCCATTCATATGCATTCCTCCTGCATATCACTCTCTCTTTCTAAGCAAATACAAGCTTGGAAGAAAAGCAGTAGCCTAAAGATCATGGACTTTTAGAAATCAGAAAGATTAGTCACAGGTTTCTATAAATACTCTGCTTTCCAAATAAACATTCTAAAAGACTAGAAGACACAACACACTACAGAAAAGTAGTTCATAGGGGTTATCCCATATGAAAGTACACACACCAAATATGCTACACAGAACAACCGACAAGAAATCAGATGTCAAGTCATAAAAGGTCTAAGCATGCCAAAAGAAATAAAAGGTTGAAATACCAAGAGCGAGTTGACATGAATGCTCCACAATTAGCAACTAAATGAGCTTTGGCACCCTTCTGCAGGTACATTTCTACATTGCATTATTAAAAGACATATATAACAATTAAGTGACAATATAAGCCCTATTTAAGATATTAGAAATGCAGTGACTTCAACTTTTCATTAGTGTCATTAATGAAAAGAGCTTAACAAAAATCATTAAGGTTTTGTAGTTAAACAGAAATATCTTAGCATTATGTGTGACAAGACTTTTGCATGAGTTTTTTAAGGATCTTACAGGGCAGCTGTAGAACCCCACAGAAATTCCAAAGAAACTTCCATAAGGGGTAGTAGAAGCATAAAAAAATATAATTCCTTTTATGGGGCAATATACAGTAAAAAAAAAAAAAAAAAAGAGGATTAATTACATAAAACGAGTGGATCCATCACAAGTGTCCTATTCTTTTAAATATATTATGTTGGAATACAATGACAATGATGACATGTCACCATTCAGCCCTGGAATTGAAGGATGCTGAACATCCTTCAGGTAAGGGAAGCGAGCAGTGACAGACAACGGCTTGTTGACTACAGCAGATTAGTTTCCTGAGGATTGTATGACCTTTATTGCTGATACATAAAAAAATATTATATTTGCTTTGAAAAAAAATTAGGGTTTTTTACATTCCTATTAAAATCATGACTCTTGAAGGGTTTATAATTTTTTTTTTTATTTACATGAGATTGAAACCTGACGTTAAAATTTTCAGAAAAAATCCATTGTTAAACAGTTTCTGAATAGCATACAAGGTTTTTCAGTGGGTTTGGTTTTGTTTGGGGTTGTTTCCTTTCTTGTGCATGTGTGTTTTGGGTTTTTTTTCATTCTCCCTGCTATTCCACAGCATAAAAATTGCCTCAAAGTTATACTGTTCTGCTCAAATAAAAACAATCAGTTTAAAGAAGCATTTACTAGAAGTATAGTTACATAGCAATTAATATACATCAGTGACGTGCAAATTCTTTGCCAGTTACATTTTGCACAGTAGACCACGTGACCTTGTAAGTCCCAATATCTTCACTACTTTCTCTGTCATACTATAACATCGCTTTTTAAATATTATACACTTTAATATACAACTGTGAATAATTTTGTATTATTCTTGATTTCTCCATGCTTTTCAGAGACATTCTTTTTCTCCTGCATTTCAAGATACTATATTGCTTCTTGCTCTCTACCACAACACACAAAGCCACCTCCGGAAAGATAATGATCTCATGGCACCAAGTTTTACAGAACTCTTTATATAGGCTATTGAAGACTATCCTCTCTGTTAAGACAGGTAAAATGTTGAATAGTTGAATATGCTTGGGTGTAGGTGCACCTGGGGAGTTTGTCTCCCTCTTTTTTTTTTTTTACCCTCAAGTTTCTCTCTACACAGAAACCCACTGATGAGAACTATGAAGCTTCTTAGTGCTAGGTGGAGGAGGGAAATTCCCCCCTCATTCCCAATCCCCTCAGGAAAAAAACTTCCACACAATTACCAAAGTACAAGAGAAAGTGAATCCCCAGATCAACATCAGCCCAGCACTAAACTATCCGTTCAAGGCAAATGAGGCTGAAGCTGTCCAGGAGTGAGAAGGTAGGCCAGCAGGCCTCTTACTCAGTAGCCTGTACGTTACAAGCTAGACACTATGCCTTGCACTTGTTCAAGCAACTTGCCTTGACAGTATGTAAAAACAAAAACTTATCCCATTGCCTCAGAGAATAAGATGTATTGAACAATGCTCAAGCAGTGAGCATGAATGCCACCGTCAACATCAGCTCCAGCTTTCTCCATTCATCAATCAGTAATAGGCTGATTTTTTACATCTCGAAGACAAAGGGAAGCTAATCATCTGCAAAGAGATGTGTGGAGTGGAATAAAAAGACAGAAGGCAGACATAATGGATGTGTGCTTCTACAGTTATTTCAGTTTACTTCAAGATTTTTTCAACAGTGATTTGCAAAGTGCAATGGTATTAAACTGTGATGTCCAGAGCCCCAGTATGCAATAACAATATGAAAAAACTTCTTTGCATTCCAGGTACTAAGGGGGTTTAAAAAAACATATCTAATGCTTTGAACAATATTATTAATGACTTTCATATAATCAACTGCTAATTTCATGGGCATTAACAAAAATAGAAGAAAGGCCAGTTGGAGGCAGCTGCTACTCCACTTTCTCTAGCATCTCAATGAAAATTTTGAAATTCTCTTACACCGTGCTCAGAGTAACAGAGCTCTTAGAGCAAAATCAAGTACAGCATGTAATTTAAACAAGGATCAATGTTGCCAAAATGTCCATTGTACAGCAATACCTCTGTGTTAGTGCTAATCTAAATGCATGTGATTAGCAGTGTTTCAGTTATGCTTCTACCTTTTTGACAGTCTGACCAACAAACCATGGAGAACCACTTAAGAGTACCAAAGAAGAAGAAAACTAGGGGAAATATTATTCCAACAGGGAGAGACCACAACCACCAACCCACAGACCACCCATCCTGATTACACCACCCACTCAAAAAGAAAGCAAGTTTAGGCATGCACTCTGGATTATACAGGAGGTGAAGGGGTTTTTTAACCAATCATGTAACAATAAATAATACATACATAGCAGAAACATTAATGTGTTAATATTAAGTGTACAAATAACCCCCAATTTGGAGCTTCAGTGTGCTGTCTTGGGGACAGACATCTGTATCTAAGCAAATATGCAACAAAATACCTCTGTTCTGTGTGTTTATTGGCATATTGCACACAGGGGTAAATGAACCTGCCAGAGCTGGGACAACAGAGCAATGGCATTATTGTGTAAAGAAGCTTGTCGATCTTTCTGCAGCATACTGACAAAACAGAGCATTAACTATCTCAACTGACAAATACACATTGAAGATCCACTGGAGTATTCTGCATTTTTTCCCCACAGTAGCAGGATCATGTGCTTTCAGTCTAAATGTTGTGAAATGAACTAAAATGCACAACCAGAAACTTCCAAGATAATATTTCATGTTCTCTCTTTTTTAACATAAAAGACATACAACTAAGCTGTTTGAAAAGTCCAACCCATCCTTTCAGAATGTAAAATACTTGACCATCTTATAAGCATTAACTGGAAATTCTCAGCTCTGATGAAAGAGGAAAAAAGAAGAGATTGCTGTCTTTTCCCACAGTTAATCTGTACGACCAAATAGCATATACTAAGGTAAACATATGCAGAGTTCACTATACATTAGACTGTAATCTTTTGGTAAGTATAGGTAATTTGGTGATTATTTTGCAAATGGTATTTTATTTGATGCAGCTGTCAGGGAAAATCATTTCAAGGGTTCTCCAGTTAACTTCACTGTATTTTTAATGCTACACTTCCATTTGAAACCCAGTTTCTTCCCACCATATAAGTGCATTTAATTAGGCTGAAATGTCTTCCTTTTCACACTGCAATTTTGTTTTGCCCGGTGGAGGAGGTGACACTGATAAAAAATGCCACTGTTAATAGAAGAAGAAATTCCTGTTGGCTGTCAATCCAGAACTAGCTTTCATGTTGATGGAGAAAATTCCTAGTACCAGTGGTTTAACTATTACTGTCAGTGGTCTCCCAGGATCAAATATGGAAGCATCAGTGCTAAGAACATTAACAGAATGATTATAGAGACAAGTTGTAAGATAGGAGAAGTAGTATTAGGACGTGCAATTGTGTATCACTCCGTAGTGACATTCAAAATCCTAACTGGGTCAGTGAGTGGGTCTAAATGTCTCAACCATACACATTCTCAAAACAAGGTATGAGGTAGCTCAGAAAAGGAAAGCCTTGTTCAACTTGACAACTGCATTGCTTTTCTGTTTAATGGTGGCATATAAATAAATCTTGATATAACTATATCTCTTGGGACACAGAGTAGAAAAGACCAGAGTTTAAGAAACTCACCTTTTCTGGAAGGTGGGGACAATTAAACTTCATGCTAACAGCTCAAAGGAATACCAGAATTTAAATAATTAAACAAATTAATAAAACCCAAAACGTAACAAACAAAAAAACCCCAAACCCACAACATACACTGGTAAGTTCTTTAACCACAAACAATGCAGCATGGACTTATACTAACCAACTTTTCAGATGTCTTACAATGAAATAAAATAGTGCATCTTTAGATTTTCAATTCTACATTATACCTTATATTTTAAAGAAATCACAGGGAAAAAAAATCTTTACTTATAACATTCTAGAATTGAACACACTGTCCCCTAAGGAACATCTATTGGAGAGCTAAGTGTTTTTTTCCTGATAGAAATAATCTTTGATGTTTTATAAGGAAATAAACAAGGAGTTGTAAGATTCACAGAATTATTTTCAGTTAAATAACATTTTTTTAGACATATGCCCTAAAAAACCCTGTAACAGTAGTTATTGAACCTACATCTTGTATGAAATGAGGGTTAAGTTTCTATAAAATGAAAACAAGGTAGTTACAAAATAGGCAATTTTCCTGACTGAGCTACTAAAAACCTTTCATTGCACCTACACATAAAGGGTCAAAGTTTCTTAAAAAAAATAATTATAAAACCAGATACAGAAATTAGACATTCATCTGGTGGTTTAAGGGAAGTATTCATACTACTAGTAAGCAGTATTTAGATCCCAATACCCAACTTTCCACAGGGTCTTTTTTTTTTTGGTTTTGTTTTCTGCTTCTGTCAGAACTTGGATTTGTTTAGCGAACCTGTTTCCCTTCATAGCACACGAACTTCTATTTGTCATTCGGCAAGCAGTTCACTAGCCATTCTATGTGGCATCTTAAGCAGAGCTAGCCATTAAAAAAAGCCTTTTCTCAGCCCTTTCAAAGTAACATTAAGAACTGAAAGCAATTTAAATACACAGTAGTACTTGATATATGACTTCCCTTTACATACCTGATGTATAAATATATACACTAACAAAAAATATGCAATAGGTGGCAGGGTTATTTTATTAGCTACATCTCATCCCCCCGTTCCAGTATTATAGTTCCAAGCCTTAGGAATTATGGGAAAATAAACATGTCTGTCAACTTCTATTATACTCTATTTTGAAAAAAAAAAAACAGAAAAGACTGTCTCATTTGGATTCAGTCACTCTTATTCCAGTAGTTTAACCATCTGGAATTACACATCTAAGGAATAAAATTAGCAGGCACTGACCTACTCATATGGACAGTAGATGCAAACGAGAACAAAAATACCAGTACAACTTTGTACTCCCACTCCCCTCCCATCTTTTTAAAAACCAATTACTTCTAACATTCTACATCAATGTAACAGCTTTCTGTTGAAATAAAACAGATCTCTCTTCCTCCTCACATATTTCCCCATTCAAAATTTCTTAACATAAAATTAGAACTATCCAGGCGTTTGGACAGTTTTAACTTCATTGGCAGTTTTACAGCTCTTTCTGGAGCATTTTTTGGGTGAGAAAAGGCAGATGAATCACCAGTAGATAAGTAAGAATAGCCCTTTTTCTTTGTTTCCCATACTTAAATGCCTCAATACAATAATATTCAAAGCCCTAACACTACTGCTCTGAAATAGAGGAGGTCATGTTCTGATTTTTTTTCTACCCATCTCTTCAGAGCCTGCACACCTGAGTAATGAGATGGTTTGCTTTAAAGGCAATCTAACTTTAGAAACACACTGTAGTTCTTCTTTATAAAGAAAATATATATATTCTCGGATACACAGACCACCCAGAATGAAACTTCCAAGCATTCGTTTGGAATGCCTTTCCTTTTTTTGCACGTCACAATTTAAAATAATGATCTATCTTAAACTCCAAAGAAAGCTGTCTCCAGTATTTATACTTTGCATACTCCATCTTTCACTGAAAGAGATTACACCTCACCTTTTCTGAGGTGACAGGCAACCTAGGCTGTCAGAACAATATTATTCCCATATCCCAGCTACAAACATGCTTTTTCATTTTATAGCTGAAGTGGAACTGTGTAATTAGAAATGAGCTTTATTACAGATATATAGATATAGATATAGATATAGATATATATACACACACACATAACACCCACTTATGCACTGACCAAACTTTAAGAGAAAAAAACTCTTTATGAAATTCAAAGGCCTCAAAGCCATAATTGATTAATAAATATATTAATTTAAAAAGTATCAAGACTCGGCATACAACCACCACACCTTATTACTGTGATATTCTTTTGGGTCTGATGAGCTTTGCTCTTATTCTGCTCAGCACTTTTTCTGGATTAGGAAGAGGTTTCTCACATTTCCAGTATAAACCATTGTTAATTGGCCACCCTAGGAAGAACTGCAGCTTATTTTTAATTTTATCCCCCACCCCCACCCCCCCGATATTTTCTGTCATTTGACCTTGTTTCTGGAAACTTAGCTTGATAGTCTAGATTGATACTTTTCCGGGGTAAATTCCTGCATCTGTCTCCAATTAATCTTTTAATTTTATACCATTTTATATATTTGTGAAAACAATCCTAACAAGCAACATATTGATCCTTTCAAGAGGAGGGAAATTAAATATTGAAGAAAAAAAACCAAGCCATTTATACAAGGCAATCTAACTCACATTGCATAAACCATACTAATTCAAGTATTTATTATCTACTAGCAGATTTTTGCAGTTTTTGCTCTCTGGTTCTACTTAATCTCTAATTCTTATATTACTTAGAGTCAGTAAGAATGAATTTACAACAGAAGATATAGCTGTACCCCTTACATTTAAGTTGTACATTTTTTTCCCTTGTCTTTCACATGAAAGTCATAACTTCCTGCTAGATACATTACAGAATCACAAGGTTGGAAAAGACTTTTAAGATCATCAAGTCCAACCATTCCCGTCCTACGCTAAACTATATCTTAAGTACCTCATCTACCCTTTTTTTAAACACATCCAGGGAAAGTGACTCAACCCCCTCCCTGGGCAGCCTGTTCCAGGCCCTGACAACTCTTTCAGTAAAATTTTTTTTCTAACATCTATTCTGAACCTGCCCTGGCCCAGCTTCATGCCATTATCCTATCTCCTGTTACCTGGCTGAAGAGACCATCGCCCACCTCTTTACAACCTCCCTTCAGGTCAGTGTAGCTGGTGATAAGGTCTCCCCTCAGCCTCCTCTAGGCTAAACAGCCCCAGCTCCCTCAGCCGCTCCTCATAGGATTTGCCCTCCAGCCCCTTCCCCAGCCTGGTTGCCCTTCTCTGGACTCGCTCCAGGACCTCAATGTCCTTCTGATGGTGAGGAGCCCAGAACTGGACCCAGCACTCGAGGTGCAGCCTCACCAATGCCAAGTACAGGGGCACAATCACCTCCCTAGACCTACTGGCCACACTGTTTTTGATACAAGCCAAGATGCCATTGGCCTTCTTGGCCGCCTGGGCACACTGCTGGCTCATATTCAGCCTGCAGTCAACCAACACCCCCAGGTCCTTCTCTGCCTGACAGCTCTCCAGCCAGTCTCCCCCAAGCCTGTAGCGCTGCATGGGGTTATTATGTCCCATGTGCAGCACTCTACACTTGGCCTTGTTAAACTTCATCCCATTGGACTCAGCCCATCGGTCCAGTCTGTTCAGATCCCTCTGAAGAGCCTCCCTACTCTCAGGCAGATCAACGTTTCCTCCCGGCTTTACCAAAGTCCAGGTAGATCACATCCACAGCCTTACCCTCGTCCATTAAGAGGGTCACCTTGTCATAGAAGGTGATCAGGTTAGTTTGACAGGATCTACCTTTTGTAAACCCATGTTGGCTAGGCCTGATCTCCTGGCTATCACGCATGTGCTGCATGATTGTGCCCAAGATGACCCTCTCCATGATCCTCCCTGGAACTGAGGTCAGACTGACAGGCCTGTAGGCCACTGCAACTAGAGGCCTTACTTACAGTTGCTATCTTAACAGGAAGAACCATGCTTAAAGTGATGTTCCATAAATACACATACACGTTTACTTAAGTTTATCCTTGTTAGACAAAAATTCCATTTGAAGTAGAGAATCCTAAAATTAAGATCTGGAAAGATCTCTCAACGTCAGCTTTAAAAATTATGATTAGAGTGGCTATATACATATACATGTAATAAGAGTTACTCTTTTCTTTAGTTCTTATCAGAAAAAAAAATCCAATAGTGTATTAAAAGTGAAAAGTAGTTATTTTGAGCCTCAGAGGAAAAACTTCTATATAGTGATAAAAGATCAAAAGCCTCTGAGTCAGTCCCTGGTATCTAGGTAACAACAGATCCTGGCATCTGCCTTTCCTTATTTATTTGCATGATTAACAAATAGATATCTGAGTGCCTTAATCCCCGAGACATCTATCCACCTACCACTACTAATTGACTGATTTTCTGCAGCCCACACAGGATATGAATCTGAGGATAAACAGTGATGATAACACATTTGGAGAACTTGTAAAATCTTCAACGCATAACATAACCTTGATTATGAGCTGGAAACTCATTGGGTTATCATTTAAGTAATCATTCAAATATTTAAGTAAAACATTTTTTTTTCCTCTTTTGTTTAAAGTCATGCTTTGCTATTGCTCTACAGCTAGCATTTGCCATCTCTGTAGGGCATTCACTCTAGGTCAGAAAACTTCTAGTTTCACAGCCCTCTAAAATACTTATATCTACTTGTGCCTAACAAATTTTATACTGTCATTTTCAATTCTCTTTAGGCTTCATACTGTGTGTTCTATCAGTATTTAACATAGCTTCTCACGTGCTTTGAACACATAAACCTGCAAAACTAAATAATCCATGTATTGTCTTAGATGTAGCATTGGGTCTGGCAGTATCCCATTACTACCAATGTACCATTATCACTAAATGCTCATATAGAGTAAGGCAGTTTTATTCTCCTCCTTCCTTTGTGAAAGTATTTTTGAACAAATAATTTCCTGATTTTGACCTGGAATGTGCTACTGAGGTCCTGGGTGTCATCACACACCCACCACCCCCATTTTTAAGCTAAATTTCAGAATTCAGTATACTTACTATGTTTCTGAGACTTCCAAGATAACATACAGGGAGACTACGTGAAGTTATATTGCCGTAAGAAAATGAGGAAAATGTAGTTGATTGATAATGAGTAGGTTTGTTCACTCTTGTAACAAATTAGATCATACACCACTTCAAAGTGCATTTTAGTCCTATCCTAAATTAGCCCTTTAATTCACTTCAGAAGGAAAACAAAAATTAAGCAAACACCATGTGATAGTTTTTATTTAGCAGTTTTAATTTACCTGTTTCACCTCTAAATAAAACAACTGATACAAATACATGTTCCTTTTTTCCCCATGAGATCCAGGATTTTAAGAGACTGGCCTTTTCCTCCAGAAATCTGGGAACATGAAACTATTTTACTATAAAAATGTAGTTACTAAAGCATATTAAATAACTCTTATATACATTTTTATCCAAGCTTTGTCTTCCACACTTCTACAAAACTGCAACAGGGTGTTTCCTTTTAAGTCCCATCTCCACGTAGCAACACTATTTTATTTAGTTTGAAGTGTTGTGTAACCTAACTTGTTCAAGAATGAATGAACCCACTCATTATCGATCAACTATACTTTCCTCTTGCAGTCATTTTCTTATGGCAACATAACTTCATATAATTACTTTGAACATCTCAGAAACATTGTAGCAAACGTTCTGATCACCTATTTTAACTATGCATTTGTTGTCTGCAAGATGACAATACCTCTTGACATCAAGTGCCAAAAGTTACTCAAACAGTACATTACAGCTCCATTTTTTAATCCATTTGAAAGATGGTGAGGTAACTCTGACCTGTTTCTGATTCTTCCAGTCCCTTGACAATATATTCCTTGTACGGGTTAACACAGATGTCTTTCCCAACTAAGTAGCAATAGTCTGGTAACGGTTGATGATCTATCACGTTTTGTTCACTGCCCTCATATCTAGAGATATTTCTCCTATAGAACTTTCCCATCTTCACTTTTTTTTCCTGTAAGAAGAGACTCACCTGCTGTTGCCAATATTTTTTAGATGCTCCCCCAGATTCTATTCTGTTCTGTCAATGTTCCTAGTGCAAGTATTTATAATTTGCTTAATCACCACTATATATATAATAATATCTCTAATATACATATCTGTATATGACAATACACAGAAATGGGAGAAAATTAGAAACATGAATTCTAGATTCAATAACCAATGTCCAATATTAACTGAACAAAGACAAAATATCTGATACTTTATATGGTGCCTTCCTACAGGACATTTAGCTAAGATATTTGAAAAACTTCTTTGTCCCTTCTAGAGCACTAGACAACAATTTAACCTTGTGTATTCTGGATCTCTTTGGATAGCAGAACAATGGACAACTCTCTTCTGCTATGCTTCCTGTCTTACCTGCACCTTACCTGGAGCTTACTTAAGAACAATGAATTGTGGAGCTTTAAGAAAACAATATGAAATGTCACACATGCTCAGGGCAAATCTTAAGAAAACAAACCAACACACAAAACAAACCACACATGCAGGACCACATTCCAACACAGCTCCTCAAATAATTTTATCTTGGTGCAAAAGCAGAGCACGAGTTTCAGAACAGTTCAGAACCTTGAGTGCATACTGGCTGGTAACCCTAAAGGTTATCTGTTAGGGAAAATGCTAAAGTAAATTTCAAGAACAAAACCTGGATTACTTTCCAACCCAGACTATAGTCATTTTATGACTATCAGTCATTTTACAAAAGCACTAGGCATTGGCAAACTGAACCCCTTTACACCTTCTATAAAACTTCTTTCATCCTGCTTCAGTTAGACTGCAGTTGGGCTGATCTGAGTAATTTTTAAAATACTACCCTGAAGTATTCCAAATCACCATTAAGTGTGGCTTTGTGTATTGTACAGAATGCTAACATGGCTAAGGAGCAAATCTACATAGTAAATATGAACTGCAAAAGTATACCTATGCTTTATTTTTATTATAAGGATTTTCTGTAAACTACTACTAAAATCCCTGAAAATGAAAGATTTGGGGGGTTGTTCGGGTTTTTTACCTCTCACTTTTGCTCATAAATTCTGATAGACTTCCTGTCTCTTCTCATGTCATCATCTAACTACACAGAGGCTTCAATACATGAGATAGCTTCTACTGATTACAGAGTAGGCCCAAAATAGAAAAATCCTAAATAAAATCCATGTGAATCTGCAACAATATGAATAAAAACTAAAAAGTGCATCACAAGAAATTGATGTGAAGTATTTACTGCCACACAGATATTGGAAGGGATTAGTTATGACTACATGTTTTATTAGGCTAAAGATATTTTCTCGTATCTTTGAGCTGCACCTGATAATATGTTATCATTGTACCACAGGCTACACTGGACTTGATTTTATTATGTACTGATTTAGGTAGTTACTTTATTTCTGTTATACGAGTTGCCTAGCTGATTCATAGAGCTTACAGCTCAAACAGCCCCTGGAAAATAGAAGAGATGAAGAGCGTACTACAGGATATACACTAGCACACTTGAAAAGATACACATTAATTTCAGAAGAGTGCTCCATGACTCAACAGATCCAATGAAACTTTCTACATAACTGTAATTCAGTCCCATTGCCTCTACACACATTCCCTTCTTGGGCTACGACAAAGGAAGCTTCCTGTTTCTTGCTTTTAACATGTTTTTGCTATTAAAAAAAAAAGGAGATCATGTTACCACTACCTATTGCCTAGCCCAGAATGTCACATAAACATTTACCTGTGGTATGCCTGGGTACTATATTTTAATTCACAGTAGCAATTTATTCAAGTTTTCATCACGTTTCTGATCTTTACAAAACAGTACCAAAAACCTTAAGAACTATCATACCCTACTATGTCCTGATTGTTATTTGACATAAAGGAAAGGATGAGCAAAAAAGGATTGCTTTCTGATTAATATTAGGTTTTACTATATAATGATTTATTAATTTGACAGCATCCCTCTATGCCATCTGTCTTCTTTGCTAGTTAAAACAGAAACAAATGCCTATAATCTTGTAAGTTAGCATAAATGCTGGTGACTGTCTTAAGTAAGAGATCCTTAAAAAGAAGATAGGAAATCAGAGCTTCCAGCAGCAGGGAAGAGGAAAAGAAAAGCATTCCACAATGAAAAGGACGGATCTTCTACTTAAGTCTGAAACAGAAATTCTGATCCTTAATACTTGCTGTTGGGACCACAACACACCCCAAATATAAGTACCTCACATCTATTCTTGAGTACTACCATATGCAGTTACAGTCTCTTGAACCCAAATAGTTCTTAGATCAGCTGTGAATGTTTACAGACCAGTTCAGATAAATTGTAGAATGACTGGTAAATGAAATAATTATTTGATGAAATACAAACACTAAGTTCTGATCTTTATGTAGCCTAATTACAACACTGATTCCAAGATGTACTTCAGTAACCTCACGGGAATCAGGAACCAATGTCAGCCATTTCCAGGTTTTGATTGGTATGCACATTACCATTTTGTTTTCTAACAGGAATTACTTTTATTTTACCAATGCATCTATATTATCTCCTTCGTGTACTGTATAAAAGTCCTTTCATTCATACTGGCTTTATAGCCGCAGTTCTCATTTGCACTAAGTGAGTGGACAATCAGGCCAGAGAGCAAACTAGTTCAGCAGTTCCAAAGGTTACTCTGCAGAAAGAAGACTCAGAAAACCATGGTGAGACAGAGTGAAATATCATGCACAGTAGTTAGGACTTTTCCCCTACTGCTTACCCAACCACTGCCCTGATATGCAATGCATATGTACACAATCTTTTGTGCTTTGGACCCTTGTGATTTGCTGTGTCAAAGGTCTCATACCCAACCACAAGCACTGTCTTGCTACTTTCAGCCCCTGATTAAGTATCTAATTTTTGCTACTCCTAAACATCCATAACAGTACATAAACTTCTTGGGAGCATGTAACACAAAAGCCAAAACTTGCAAGATCACATTCTTTGCTGGACTTCAAATTCCTGTTTAATGTCACTTAATTTAAGGTAAAATACATCGACCTCAGCATACTGTATTTAAAGTTACTGAAAATAGATTTCCATTTATATATCCTTTAATATTAAAAAAAAATTCTTAGTGACTGGACACGTCAGTATTTTATGCCTCCTATATTCAACTCTTTTTCAAATTAGTTATATCACAGAAAATAACCAATATTAGCAAGACATGAATTGAATTTATTCTAGTACTGGCAAACAGGAAAGCTAATTAGTGGCAACAATTTACTTCAGAACAGGATTTTTATGATTTGCTGGGTTATGACCTATAATTAAATGTATTTTGTGTGTTTCTTCCACCAAGATAATTGATATAATGCATAATGCAAGATGCTTTAGGGCCACTTCTTTCCTAAATTGCAATTAAATTAAACCACACTGTCAAAGACAAAATGTGTTGGACACTGAGGCTCCAAATCTTTATGTCAGAGTTACATAGTTAATGAAAACAAAAGGAAAGAAGAAACAGCCAATTTGTTTTAAGTTGCACAGACGAAATCAGACATTTTCCACAGAATCCCATATGTTTGTATGTGACCCAAGTAAGCCTACGAACATGAAGAATAGTCAACTCACACAACTGCACTGTCAAAACCCACTAGTGAACTAACTTCTTGTTTTCAAAAGAGCTAAGCACATCACCTGAAAAGATCACACCATTCTAACAGACTTTTAGTCAGTCTTATGAAATGTTACATTTCAAGTTAAGATGTCTTGGGACCAGACAGAAATACAGAATATGAAGTTACACAGACACAAAAAATATCTTTAGAATTATTAAATCTGAAGACTTAATTACATAATTGAGCGCAGCAAAAAATTAAGCCTGTCTTAAGCTTGTATGTTGACAGCATGCAAAGAGGATTTTTTTTTTTTGAAGCAGCAGAGGAACTTTGTACATTTTTGAAGCTGTCACTGTGACAGTCTCCAAAACGCGTTGTTATTGCCTTCTGAATCAGTATAAACTGCTCCAGGTTTTCTGCAATCTAATTTATTGGTTTAAAATACCAGGCTGTGCTCTATGATAATTTAGCAATTAGTATTTCCTCTTCTGTTAAGAAAAAACTAGTTTGTTATTGAAAATAACTGCAACTGGCAGACAAACCAGCCTAGGTACTTAACTGATCTTGAAATAACATGGGAAATTAAAAATGGGAGCTGTGGCTTGAGAAAAACAACAAAATTAACATAACCATGAAAAAAATAAATATTTAAGATGATAGTGTGGGATAACAGACAAAGAGAAGGACATTTTCATTTGAGTCCAGATGCCCTGCAAAGTTTTCAGGTGTTTCAAAATAACAAAGAAATGCGCAGAAACAGAGTCATATCACCTGAATGTCAATTTTCAAATCACCTGGGTTTTTTTGGAATGGACCATGTTCTCAGAGTTAAATTAAGGCTAGCACAAACTCTGCCAAACAAGTTTCAGAAATGACGCAAAAAAGCCTAACCAACCAAAAAGCTTCTCCTGCATACTAGATGTGGGTGTTTTAAGAAGTGCAGTATGGCATTCAGAGCTTCAAAATACCGTCAGGGTTGATAACACTGACAAATTTTATGGACTAAGTACCTGGGAGCAACAATAGCACGAGAGTCAGGCAGAAAAAGGTGAATGCTGTTGCACCTTCTAAGAACACAAACAGATTTATTATAGCACTAATTTCAGAAGAGGATTAAGTTATAATACAGGAATACTGTAAATTTACTGTATTATACAGGCTAAAAAGATTTTTTTTTCATGAAGTGTCTTCATTAGAGGTAAAAGGACATATAATGTGGCTCACCAACTACTGTGGGTGAAGTGTCCTTGTAACTTGTACTTGTCCTCTGCAAACACTGCTTCATTAGTTAACACTGGAACAGAGGTGATCGCTGCCATGTATTTGAACTGATGCTAAGGGTGTCTGTGCAAGAACTACTTGATGAAAGGTATATTGACAAGTGTACCTTTGAGTATTCCACCACATATAGTAACTATTGGAGAAGTATTCTTTGATCTTAGAGGCCAGCAATAACTGAAGCTGCACTCTCCCAAACATGTCTAAATTCTTGTATTTTGTCAGGAAGAGAACAACCACGAACAGGACAAAGACATATGAAGTATTCACCAAATAGAATCTAGCTGCAAAGACAAATCAGTAGAGACATTCCTGTGAATATCCAAGCAGAACATCCAGGAACAGAACAAGTATCTAGTCATCAACAACATTCATCCATAACAACGTATCTGTTCGGTTGTTTTGATTCCTGTCCCTACCAGTTAATGCTATCATCCACACGGATACAGCAAGTGCTGTATTAGTGTAGACATCTTGCTTACTGCCTACTCAGTTTCATAGAGCATCTGAAGTTTATTACAGAAATTTTGACTAATTGACCCATTATTCTTTAGTAGGAAAGTATCAAAAGCATAAAATGAAAGCATCAAATCACTTGAGATACTGTAAAACATTTACAGCTCTCAAGTCATAATTATTTTAACTTTTTTATACATACAATTTTTTTAAAAAGCCCATAAATACTTACATATTCCATACTAATTATTTCTTGGGAAAAAAAAAACACTGACCAAATTGGGTTCTTAGATGGTACTGCAATACTCTCTACATGCAAACATACTCTTTTCTACATTAAACTACGCATCACTTTACTGAAAGAAAAACTATTTGTTACATTCATTGCAAAAATTTGCAAGTCACAAAGACCCTGATAGTAAGCTAAGCGATAAAGTTTTCTATTAGCAACACAAATAAAATTATGTTTTAACATGGAGCTATCAGAGCTCCTGTTTATTTCATTATACAGGAAGGATGAACTAAATGAATGCTTTTATTTTGACAGAGAACCTCCTCATCCTCTCGCAGCTTTCTTCTCACTTGTAAAGATGTCTTAGCCCCCTCTGTCAACTTGGAAGCTCTTACTGTCACCAGCCAGAAAGAAAACACCTCACTGTGTATAAGGACTGTCGCATGCCAATAGATTTGACTGTCAAGCCCTGAAAAGTACTGTCACTCAGTGTCGGAGGACTAACAAAGTAATTATCAAAAAACCATATTCACGAAGCTCAAGACATGCAGATTAAAATGAGACTCAGAAAAATCTAGCTAGTTAGAAAGAGACTCTCTGGTCTCTCTAGACTAAAAATGTGTGTCTTTTCCTCAAAAATGCCACAGTCTTCCCTCCCTCCACCCTCTGAAAAAAGAACTCCAAGACCCTTGATCATTATTTAGGACTGTGTTATTACTGTATTTATGCTAGTTACGCTTTTATTGTATTTATGCTATTTATGAATTTATGCTATTTCAAGAAAAATACTATTAAAGCAGCCATTATGAAAACACTATATTCCTATTGCCAGTTAACTTGTAGAGAAGTAATCACTTTGGTAGCTGGTCAGCATGAAAATTCATCTCAAGATGCCAAATACATGTAGGAAGGTGAATTTTTAAGAGACAGAATTTGGTATGAGAAGAAGTCCAGAAAGCTAAGCAGTTGTGTCACACTCACAAATCAAGTTACAGGACTTCAGTGAAAGATAGTTTTAACCTGTTGCAAATGATTGTAAAGTCAGAAAGATGCTGCATTATGTAGCATGCTAAGCAGAGTAAGAATGCCGAAGAGCATCATGATTTATCCCAAGCATCCCTGGGCCCATGGTCTTAACAACTCAAGTTTCTTTCAACTCCTCTAATTCATATAATCATATTACAAAAATTCTTCATTACATAGATTCTGTCATCTTCCACTTCAGATAATATGGCTGTGTAGCAGAATGCTTATCCATGTTTTAGTAGTCACTGGAATCACTGAAACCTAAATTACTCCCTAAATAAGGATTTCTGAGGACCATTCTCCATCATTGGGCCAAGCATTCCATTCCATTTCTCTACCCTCACAGTTCCACTGCATTAAGCAACCATTTCATTTCTGAAAAAAAGACTTAATTTCAAAGACTGTTGAATGACAGCCTACTTAATCTATTAATTACCTAGTCAGCTCACTTGCCTTATTTCTAGAAGAAAAATATGTACAGTAATCAAGTATATATTACATGGGATTGTTGATTTCATATGGCACATCCTGAGAGCTAACATCTCACACAAAATATTATTGGAAGGCAAACTTTTTTTTATGCACACTTCCAGGGTACTGCCTTCCATATATATTATCGTGTTATACTTTTCCACAAAACAGATATAATAATCTTACCAAGGAAAACCACCATCCCATCATAAACACTGAAGTGGGAAACAGACATTCCAATAATTTTTGCCTGTAGTTGAACCAAATATCTCAAAGCATGACTTTCCAAAAGAACTACAGTCTGACATTTAGAGATGGTGAGGCCATTACACTAAGTAAACCCTATTCACAAAAACAAATCAATCAAATAAAAACCCCAAACTAAACAAAAAACATCTTGCATGTTAGCATAAAGTTATACCAAAATTTAGACATAATGGCCCTCAGATGGGAAACAGCTAACAGGTATGTGTGTATGTTTGGAGTTTTTTAGGGTGGAGTAAAATATCAGTTCCAGTAAACTAGATGGGCTTCACCTGATGATTTCTCCTGTTTACAGACCAAACACTAACATGAAAACATAAATTTTATCTCTGTCTCTGCTGACCTTGTTCCATGTTTCACAACCTACAGGCAAATCTAAGATGAAGATACATTGAAGGACAAAGATGCAGAAAACCTTTTTTTTTTTCTTAGGCAAAGTAATATCCATGACATTAGTGGGTCAGATCTGCAGAGCAGAGCTTTCACCTCACTTCATTCAAAATACTACATGCAATTACAATTCTGGAGTAAAATAAAATTACGCTGATTCTCTGTCATCCACCGAGGTATCTCCACAGAAGATAATCAATTACAACTTCGGTGCTAACATCAGGTGGCCAAAGGGATCAAAAGTCCTGATGCTAAATGCTATTTCCAGCTGACTTAGGGGAATAACTTTAGATACAAGTCTTAACTCAGATATAGCTGTGTTTTTATGCACAGAACCCAAGTACCTTCAAAATTTTCATGGGCTATAAGCAAATTAAAACTACACATTTATACAGTATTTAATCAGCACTTTTGAGATTAACCTCAAGGAGACCACTGAGGGAGACACATTTAGCAAAGCTTCAATATGCATGTCTACCATGGTCCTTGCACTAAATGGAGGTTGTATTAATCTGCTGCTCAGAACAAAACCACTAGCACACAGACCATAAAGTGCTGTGACTAACTGGAAAGAAAGCATTCCAAGTCTGAGGCCAATTCTTTCCAACATTTTGTTTCTTTCAGCTATAGAAAATACATAATTACGAGATAGCAGTAAGCAAATTTACTTCTCCCTTCTATATTATTTCAGAGAGCAATAAAGTAGCTGCAGTATTCTGAACAAAACATTATCTTTGCTGTAGAGTGGAGTCCAGAGCACTACTGCAAATTATATGCCAAGTTCAGAGAAAAGCTTGTTCCTGAGATGTTTAAGTAAAAACAGTTTCCCCTTTTTTTTTTTTTTTTTTGATAAATGAAGCATTCTTGTAACCCTCAACCCAGGGATTCAGCTGTCTGCAAATCAAGACCCAGTTTGGTATAGCACAGGTACGTGACCTTGGCTCACTTTTGCTAAGAAAGCTGTTGTTAAGATTTGAGAGGATATGTGATCTAAAGGAATGCAAGATAAAAGCACTAAAACCAAACAGAAAAGTATAGCTACTGAGAACATAATATTTTGTCACTCAAGGAAGAGTATAAAACTCCTAAGGAAAAAAAGGAGAGAACTGGAAAAGAGAAACTCAACAACATTGGCAATTCATCTGTTCTGAGGGGTGGAGGCCGATCCTTTCATACACATGATCACATAAACGCTCACCCTATTATCCTTGGCAATACTAGCTTCTTCTGCATCTCAGGCTAAATACTCATCTGGTACTTCAGTGTACCATTCTTACTTGGTCTTGGCACAGTTTAAAACCTACCTGGATAAATCAGCTCACAGAGAAGGTGTTACTGACAGGTAAATCAGATTAAAAGACACTAAAAACTTGGCAATTTTTACCACTTTTTTAGTCTTGATGTTACCCTAAAAAACATACAAGTATCTGCACAACTATGAATAGTTTTCCTTCTAAAATCTACGTTTATTTGATTGCAAGGTGGAAAGAGCAGAAGTGACAGTTTTCTAGATGGTGGATTTGAAACAACTGAGGACTGTGAGGATAACTGTTCTGCTGAGTTCATGAAGATAACTCATGAACTATAGTCATCTTTTTTGAAAGTACTTTTTTTTTCCTTGCCTGTATTGTATCCTAGATATAGTAAGATTCCAGAGATCTTTGAAAAGCATTCAGGATTTTCTGCTCCCACTTGCTTACCACTATTTCATTGAAAACTCTTGTTATCATTTTTGAATTGTTTGAAAGTCATCAGATACATATCCAATACATTTGAAAGAGATATATAAAGCTTAAGTTGCTGCCAGGTGCTCAGTATGGAATAAAGTTTTAAAATTTCAAATTCCATCGTGACATGTTAGGCTTTTACATTAACCTTTAAAGCTGTAATGCACCATGACTGGAAAAGCAGGTATCAGTGTCGTAAAACAATCCAGTCTCAGTTATGCCAAACCTTTGATTTTATTAGCACTAAAATTCTTGAAATTTGTACATTAAAAATCTGATTTAAAGTGCATTGTGAGTTACATTTTTGATAACTGACATATTGTCCTATCTTTGGAAGAACTACAAATAATAGGTCTGCAACGATACGCAGGTGAGTGTCTGTAGGGCTTACGAAAATGTGTGAAAATTCTGAAGATGCTCTTTTTCAGCAAGACGTTTTGCTAAAAAATGTTCAATCCAATACCTCTGTTTAAAACCATATCTCTCTTAATACACTGTTGTGATGCAAAAATTACCATGTGTTAACAAGGGAGCTATTTAGTATAACAGCTGATAACTTCATTCTTTTGAGCTTATACAAACTAGAGATATCCCTTCTGTATTTTCCATTGTACCATCTGATCAGAAGCACAAGTGGATTATTAAAAAAATAAGTCACTGCTACCCTAAACTGCGCAAAAAAAAATCATTATTTTTAATTTTATTGTACTGACTGAAAAAAAAATCACTAACAGTTGAAAATGAGCCATCTTAAGATATTCCTAATTACATTATTAGACTCAGAATTGTATATAAAAATCAAATCTCTGTATTCTAGCACTTGAAAGCTAGGCTTTGCTTGTGACATTTAGTAGCTGAAGGGTTGCAGAAGTAGCATTGGTAGATCTGAATACATTATGATTAAGCAGATATCTTCCAATGTATTCTATTCTTTACTGTTCACCTCTCTCTTGAGACTCACCTTTCATTTATTGGTTTCTAAGCTATAGTGGTTCAGCTTCAAGAAAAAAGCATATAGGACACTTCTCTCCAGCATCTCAAATACTGGCACACACATTAAGAACAGACATTTCTCTGGTCAGAGAAAACTAAGAGGGAAATTCAATTTGGGCAAAACTTAATTTCAAGTGGAATAAAGGCTTTTAGTGGAACTCAGTCACAAGCAAACAGTCCAGAACTGCATGTTTACAATGTTTTTTTCTGAGCTTTGCTGAAATCCTGGCCAAGTTGGGTTTTTCCCAGCTTGGATAATTTCCCAGCAGGCTGCATTTAAAAGTTACGTCACCATCCAAGCTTACTTTGTTGACAAATGTTTCCATAAATGCTAACAGGCTTCACTGTTACTTCTTGTGCAAAAAGAAAACATTAAAGTGCACGCAAGTGATTGTTATCAAGGTCTTATGGTAGATGGAGGGACATCAGTGGTAAGCAAGACAGTGCAATTGTTCTACCAAGGGACTTCTAAAGTCGAACTTCCTCCTCCATCCTTTAAGCCTTCATCAGATAGTTGGTAATACAAAATTTATCAGAAGAAAAAATACTACAGCCACATACATTCCGATTTGCCTTTTCCTGGAGTATATTGTTAATGCAGTTCTTCATGCCATCTATACACCAGGGAATTATTATGCTCAAAAGAATCTTTTCATCCTTTGAGTAGAATATTTCAGGAATTGTAATTTTGTTAGAAACAAAAAAAGACTGCATTTGCGTTTTTGTAGCTATATTTGGCAAAAGAGTCCATAGGAAAGGTGTGTGCCCTTTTAATAAAAACAATTGTTCTGCTTCAGGTTAAATCATTTCACCTGCTGTGAAACAATTAAAATCCATTTTGCTACTGAGCACAGCTAGTCTCTTAATAAAAGGGTCATGGAGACATTCACAAAAACACTAATTTTGCAAAACAGTCAAAGTCTGCCCACAGTAGGTCCATTAATTTTTTTTTAATTTTTTTTTCAAATGTCAATAGACTTGCAAATCTTTTGTACTCATAAAGGTTGAGGGATACTTAGAATTGCTCCAATGTTCCAGAAAAACAATTTGGCTTGCAGGTTTTTAAACAGATCATTCATGATATCATGCATTAGTGAAAGCTGCCACTAAGCTCTGAGCCGACAACTCTAACACATGTAAATATCTCTCCTATATGATTAGCGATGCCATTAGGATGGAATGCAAGTTTTTTTTTTTCCCTCTGCCTCTACAAAAATATCTGTGATTATTAAGCATTCACACGTTATCATGCAGGACTTCACTTTCAGGGAAATTGGGAGTTACACAAGCCTCCGATCAAACAGAGCTTTCTCTACCAGGATGGACCACCTATAAGATACTGCACAGACAGAAGAAACTTTTGCTCTGATCTTCCTGCAGACAAACTCATCTCAGGAGCAGATCTAAAACCTAGGACCATATCTTTATAACTTGCAAGAAGAAAGGTCCCCAAGCAGGTACATTTCAGACTGTAATACTTGAAACAGATGAGAAATACTAGCCTGGCTTGATGGCTGAGGCCTTGAGAAGTGAAGAGACATGATGCAGTGTAGAGGACTACAGGCACAGAGTCACAGGAGGTGGGGCACCGACTTGGCACTGGACAATCTACGACTATGGACACCTCGCCAATAGTCAGTTAAAGAAATGCAGACCTGGAGATTGACAAAAGTGGCTTAGGAGCAACAAAAAGCAAAATGAAACAGTATCTAGCATTTGTAAAAGTAACTGAGACAACACACAGCAATGAACAATAATAGGTGCTATTCGTACCCAATCCAGACAATTTCTGCAATGTGTAGAGGACAATTTCCTGCTGCAGATGGTGCAGGAACCTACAAGGAGAGGGAGGGTGCTGGACCTTGTTTTAACCAACAAGGATGGTCTCCTTAGGGAAGTGAAGGTCGGGGGCAGCTTGGGACAAATTGACCATGAAATGGTAGAGTTCAAGATCCTGAATGGAAGAAGAAAGCCAAAAAGCAGGATAGCTACCCTGAATTTTGGGAGAGCTAACTGATCTCTTCCGCAAACTAATAGGAGCTGGGCTACGCTGTTAGAAGGCAAGGGAGCCTGTGAGAGCTGGCTAGCATTTAAACAGCACTTCTTCCAAGCACAGGATAGGTGCATCCCTTTGAGTAAGAAATCGGGAAAGAGAGGCAGAAGACCTGCATGGATGAGCAGGGAGCTAATGTGTAAACTCAAAGGGAAGCAGAAGATCTATGAATTGTGGAAAAAGGGTTTGAGCACCTGGGAGGAATATAGGGATGTTGTCAGGGCCTGTAGGGATGCGACTAGGAAGACTAAAGAGCACTAGAATAGGCTGCCCAGGGAGGTGGTGGAGTCTCCTTCTCTGGAGATATTCAAGACTCGTCTGGACGCCTATCTGTGCAATATGAGCTGGGGAGCTGCTTTGGCAGTGGGGTTGGACCCAATGATCTCTCGAGGTCCCTTCCAACCCCTATGATTCTATGATTCTATTCAAACAGCTTGTTAGGCACTGTTTCAATCTGTCACTAGTTGTGCCTCCTATGCTTTAAGCCTTAGGTTTGACACCTATTCCATCAGCTGTGGTATGCAGGAGCAAAGTGTGGCAAAGAGTCAATGACTTGGAGCACTTTTTATAACGCGTCTACACTGAAGATCTGGACTTGTTCACAGTTCCTTCAATACTGTTTAAGAGACAATGGTGTAGCAGCTGCACAAATTTCAAGTACAGACAGTGGCAGTTTTCACTAATGCAGCACAAGTTACCCATTTGGAAGTGTTCTTATTTATTACAATATGCACAAAATCTTTCTAGTGACATAATACCAACTTGGCACAGCTGTACTCCACTGCCAAGCAATTATGCTGATCAAGTTTTCAGATTCAGTAGTAACAGTATGTTAGTGTCACCCGATGAACAAACAGCAAACAGTACAAGTTACATTTCCCCACTAGCTGGCTCATCCCCAAATAAAGAGCTGCTACTCAGAGTCCCCAGTTTGTTTCTGAAGTAGCCACTCTTTAACCTTACTCCAAGCATATTTCAATATACTTAGTACTACTATAAGAACAGTTTTAGGCTGCAAGCATGATACTGTCTAAAAAGGTTACTTCTAACTTCTGGAAGTTCTACATGATGCGTAGAACGATCTGAGACAAATCAGAGGGGAAAACACCCAGAAACACAGCCCAATTCCAGGGCCTTGCTCACACCTCTTTCCGTGAGCCGTATATACGTTCTACCAATTTACAAGCTAATTTCAACGTGAATACATGTCAAAATTATACCTGTAGAACAGTTAATAGAACTTATAATATTTATCACCTAGTCATAAACATCATTGCTTGATTATATAATTATATCAAAATTAGGAAGTGCTTAAGAAAGCAGCATAAAAACACCAACACTTTTTTTGGATGACAGAGACCACGGGTTCTCTTAATTCACTCTTAGCCTCAATTAAAATGAATGGATATAAGTAATTTCAATTCTTCTGGAGTGTTATTAATGATCTAGTTTGCATAACAACGTTTTAAAGTCAGCATTACATTAGCTCAGATAACTTTTTCTTAAAAGTAATTTAAGCTATGTTGGAAGTCTAAAAAGGTATTTTCAAGCACCAGCTGCACCATCCCTTACTTCAGTCAGATGTTTCCTTTGTAAGTATTTTATCCCAAATGAATGCAGAGTTGACTAGAAGAACATGTATTTTACCATCCTGAAGTGTGCAGGTACAGGAATAAATGATTAATACTTCATAACATGTTATTCATAGGTAAGAAACATACACATTTCCCCAACAAAAAGGATCCAATCACCTTATTTCACATTTACAAGGATGTTCGTAGTTGCAGTTTAAGTAGCATCCCTCATACAAACAGTAAATTATTACAAAGATCACAGAATCACAGAATCGTAGGGGTTGGAAGGGACCTCAAGAGATCATCGGGGCCAACCCCCCTGCCAAAGCAGCTCCCCAGCTCATACTGCACAGATAGGCGTCCAGACGAGTCTTGAATATCTCCAGAGAAGGAGACTCCACCACCTCCCTGGGCAGCCTGTCCCAGGGCTCTGTCACCCTCACTGGGGAAAAGTTCTTCCCCATGTTGGTGCGGAACTTCCTGTGCTCCAGTTTACAGCCATTGCCCCTTGTCCTGTCTCCACAGATGACTGAAAAGGGGTTGGCCAATTCCCCCTGCATCCCATACTTAAGATATTTATAAACATTAATTAGGTCCCCCCTCAGTCTTCTTTTCTCCAGGCTGAACAGCCCCAGCTCACTCAGCCTTTCCTCATAGGGGAGATGTTCCAGGCCCTTAATCATCTTCGTAGCCCTTCTCTGGACTCTCTCAAGGAGATCCCTGTCCTTTTTTTACCAGGGAGCCCAGAACTAGACACAATACTCCAGGTGGGGCCTGACCAGGGCAGAGTAGAGGGGGAGGATCACCTCCTTCGACCTGCTGGCCACACTCTTCCTGATGCATCCCAGGATCCCACTGGCCCTCTTAGCCACCAGGGCACACTGCGGGCTCATAGCCAACCTGCCATCAACCAGGGCACCCAGGTCCTTCTCCACAGAGCTCTTCTCCAGCAGGTCATCCCCCAGCCTGTACTGATACTGACAGTTATTCCTCCCCAGGTGCAAGACTTTACACTTGCTTTTATTAAACCTCATCTGGTTTCTCCCTGCCCAGCTCTCCAGACTGTCCAGGTCCTGCTGGATGGCAGCGCAGTGTCCTGCGTGTCAGCCACCCCTCCCAGCTTTGTATCATCGGCACTTGCTGAGGGTGGATGCTATTCCCTCATCAAGGTCGTCGATGAAGATATTAAACAGGACTGGACCCAACACCGAGCCCTGGGGAACACCACTAGTCACAGGCCTCCAGTCAGATTTTGTTCCCCTGATCATGACCCTCTGAGCCCGGTCCGACAGCCAGTTCTCAACCCACCTCACTGTCCACTCATCTATCCCATGATCTCTCAGCTTTTCTATCAGGATGTCATGGGAGACAGTATCGAAAGCCTTGCTGAAGTCAAGGTAGAGGACATCCACTGCTCTCCCTCCATCCACCCAGCCGGTGATGAGATCATAGAAGGCCATGAGATTGGTCCAGCACGATCTCCCCTTGGTGAATCCATGCTGACTACTCCTCATGACCTTCTTCTCTTCCAGTTGGTTGGAGATGGCATCCAGAACAAGCTGTTCCATCACCTTTCCAGGGACAGAAGTGAGGCTGACTGGCCTATAATTGTTAGGTTCCTCCTTCTTGCCCTTTTTGAAGACTGGCTATCCTCCAATCCTCAGGTACTGATGGTATCAGCAGTGAATAAAACAGTATTTACGTTACTTAACACTCGTTACAGAAAAGTACTGTTAACAGCAAAGGAAGTTGTAGCATTTAGCAGGTTATCACCTTAATAAAAGCAACAAAGAGGACAAATCAACACCTTTCTCAAAAGAGTGAGCACCTGGCAGGATGAATGCATCAAAGATACATGCAGTGCTTTAATAAAATAATCCATATACTGTTACTGATTTAATTAGGTATCAAAAAAGCTTTTCTTCCTTCAGAAACTTTCCAAAATTACAATCTTCAGGCTCTTATTTCAGAAAGCTCCTATGTGTACTGTTTCCTTTGGAAGGAAGTGAAAAATAAAGATGACCATTTAGGGATATTAATACTGAAAGAATTTTTAAAAACCCAAAGCACAAGACAAACCTAATTTCCAGAGAGTCTGCAAAGGGGCAATCTACAAGGCAGACCAACAGAGCACAGACCTGGGTTTCACTCTCATTAAACTGACAGATATGCAAAACAATGTTGAATTGGTTTGCTCCCATTTAAAGACTGTCTCTATCCCCAGTTTAAGAGACGTGCAGCAGCATCTACTACAAGAGGCCACATAATATTACTGTAACCGAAAAGCCTACAGTTTGAAGTGTTTACATGGAGCGGAACAGACATGTACAAAGTTTGTCAAAAAAATTATCATGCAACTAAATCCTTATTCACAACTAACAAAATTAAATAACTACATATCCTGCAAAAGTGAAGCAGAATAAATCTAGGTTTTATTTCCTGAAAGTGCATGTACATCTTTCTCTCCTTTGTTCCTACTGCACAAAGGGGACTAAAATATCAACACATATAATTTTCATATTATTATGCAAGAACATATTCTTCTCCAGGTCATATCTCTCTAGATATTAGAGGAGTTTTGCAAGTGTTGAAATTGCAGACATTTTCCATTATAACCAGTAATTGCCATTCCAAATTCATATGTAATCTGTCCTGAAGGGGTAATCAATTTCCACTTGTAGAATTTATATGAATGAATCAACAAACAAACAAAAGCAAGAGCTATCCAGTAAATGAAAACAGTGAGACCTTCTGTATCCATTAGGACATTCTAATGGATCTATGCGTTAAATTCATTCAGTGAAATTAATGATTTCAGGAGGCTTTTATGAAAATCTACCTGGAATGAAGGAAAATGCAAAGTATTCCATAGAGAGCTTCCCTTTTTTGATCATATTAGAACTAAAAAGTGTTATTAGACTAACTGCATTTCAATCTAGATGTATGAATCTGTAGATACAGAGATGCCATGCATCCAGATCACCCCTCAAACTGATCACCAAATGTATCAGTTCCCAACAGTATGGCCAAACATCCTTGACATACGGGGAAAACAGGAAAAATTGCAACAGGATGTGCTTCAGCTCTTCCAAAAGCCATGCTTTTCGCACCTATCTGCAGAACGTTCAGATTAAAGCAGTTGACAGGCTAACCTACTTCAACTATAAACGAAGCAGCAACAAACAAAACCCAACAGCAGAGAATGAAGCAAACAGTCTAAACGTTGTGTTTTTAGCTGCAGTCAGGAGAAACAAGGCACAGCTTTGAAGGCGATTATGACGGCGATTACCTTTGTCTCCCATCTCTGCCCCAAAATAAAAAAAAAAAAAGAACAGACAGCGCTGAAGAAACAATATAAAGCATCAAGACAGTAGCAGATACTGCCACTGGACAAGTAACACGCTTCAGGACAGATTTTTTTAGTATCAGTTTCTCAACTGTCGTCAGCTACTATGCTTTCACTTCAAAACTTTCAGTCCTTGTGTAGTAGCCACAATTAAACACTATCCTACTCCCTTTTCTCCAGCATCATATCTGAGAAAATAAACACCCTAGGAGTGGAAATGTGCATTACAGCATCTCAGTGACACCGATTTGGCAAAAATTCAATTAAAGTGAAAAGCTGTTAGTAGAAGATGGCTTTCGCTCACCAATTAAGATCATTTTTGACAGTGTTACAGGATGATAATCAGTCTAATGGCTTTTATGGATTTCAATCTTCCACAGACTGGCTTAAAATAATAATTCTGCTTTTAAATACAAGGGCCAGCAAGGGCCTTGTTACATAGACATACAGAAGAACACTCGAATCCTCATTCAGAATTGTAGTATGGGTAATATGTATAAATAATACATATGTAACACAGAAAATCTACAGACGACTTATCTGCGTGTTAGTCTGAGTTACAAGAGCCACTCAGTGTAACTACATTAATTAGGGGTCTCTTCCATCAGCGTTATCCAACCAGAAAGTTTTCTGACTCATCTCAAACATTCCTGCTACTCAACATTCTAGTTTCTGAATCTGTCACTCAGTTGGCTCCAAGCGTTTCATTTGGCATTCAACTCCCTTGAGAGTGGCAGAATCCCTGTCTATTGGTTTTCTTCTCAGCTGCCTGGCAGTTTGAGGTACTTAGCTGAAACAAGCTTAGTGTCTTTGAGCCCTCTCTTCCAAAACATTCGGAAACTGAAGACAGATATGCCCCCATTAGATTTTATAGATGCCATCTGCTAATGCTTTAACTTCTCAAGGATATAACGCACAGTAGTTTTGAAAAGAAAATGCTTTTGATCCACTCCATCTCTATCAACACTCATCAAATTGCCCCAGACATTTTTTGGAGTCCTTTCTGCTTGGGAACCATGGTTTTGCAGTAACCAACACTGTTTCCCACTGCATGGTCTTGGATCCACTGTTTGGCATATGCATAGCTCAGAGGACAAGCCTAACTAAAATCACCAATTCAATTTGCATTCTTCTCTCCTGATCACTCCACAATCTTAGCTCTTTGGCATTTTCTATTGACTAAGCACACAAAGCCTAACAGAAAGCCTAACAGCCTGAGTTGCATTCAGCCAAAATCCTCCAAATTATGAAGATCAGCACCCCATCCTCTTGCACAATATCCTGAAACACAGGCTAGCCACGCAGGCTTTTATCAGTACCTTCCTGCTCTGTGACAGTACACTGACAATCAGTCTGATGTGCTCTAATTCCCTGGGCACTTCCTTGACCCCTCAAACACAGTCAGGAAACGAAGGATAGTAAGCCAGATTTCATAATGATTTCCCCAGCTGCTGTTTGTTTCAGTCAGACTGGAATATACGATAATGTTCAATATTTTTAGTTTATTAAGAAATGCAAAGTGTTGCAACTTTTCTTTCCCAGTATCTGGAAATCTTAATGCAAGCATTCTTATTTGCTTTACTTAGCCCATAAATAAATTAAACAAATTTACTTCTGTCTTGATGAGCAGTAAAACCTGAAAATTGTTTACAAGTAAAAAGCTAAAAATAGCAATTTTAACCACCCACTTCTACTCTGACATTTCTGCCAGAAGCATCAGTCTCTTCAGGGAAGAGACGTGTCAGTAAAACAGGAGAACAGCTAATGTTATCCATGCTTTTACTCGTCAGTGACCAGCTGACTGGAAACACCAAGGTCACTCAGACAAACTGATCCCCTTTTTAGGAGGGAGAAACATAAACTTAATGAATATGTGCATTTTCTCTAAGTGCAACAGCATTTGAGCAGAAAACAACTAACATGATCCCAAGCACACTTAGTGAAGCCCTACCTTTAAAGCAGTAGAACAAAAAAAGGAGTAATAGTATAATTTAGGCTTTCTGCTCAGAATTCAAGAAGCAAAACCTAAACTGAACCCTCCTGTGCAGCAAATTAGCACATCAACAATCTAGTCCTCTTATCAGGCTTTTTTTTCTTTTAAATTGAAGTCTAAACTTCACACCTGATGGAAAAACAAACCACAAAACAACAGTTTCATTCAATTCATTCACAAAACACAGTGTGATTAGAGGAGGGGAACTAAAATTTTCAAAGAAACATTTCTTGTTCGAGGAGTATGAGAACAACAGATTTTAACAAATTTGCAAGCAAATTCTTCTTGAGTTTTTCTCTCTGCCTTCACCTTTCAAAAAAGCCTCTCACACACTTCAGAAAAGAAAGCCTTAAGTAGTGCTACATTTTATTCACAGATTCGATACTTGCTGAACAAGAATAAGGTACTGTCAAGTTCTCCAATTCAAGTAATAGTCCCCATTTTGCTCCACCTTCCAGAGGTGACAGAAGAGCCAAAACCACTTTACCATAGAGATGAAGCAAAGCAGAGAAATAAAAACTAACACCTGCAAACCTTTAACCATTTTTTAATCTAAACAAAAGTTTGGGAGTTTTGTTTAATTATATTTCACTGGCCTTGTAGCCCTCCCCCCCCCAAAAAAAAAAGAAAAGAGAAATTGATACTAGGAGAAAAGATGCAGTAATAGGAAGGCAAAGAGAAAGCTTTTGTAAATTGACAAATTGCGATAACTTCAGACCAAAAGAATGGAGCCTTTTATGTTTTGTCTTTCCACCTAGCCTAACATGAATCAGGGGAAAAGGCCACACCAAGTATTCTGCCCAAACTACCTGTCTCTCAGGAGGCAGATGAGAAAATTCACTTTCTTAGTGACAAAGGGAATAGTTTTCTGAAAGAAGAGATCATCAGGAGGGAAACTACATGCAAACCTGGGTATATTACAGTACAATCAGTAAATTAATGCTGTAGAATGATGAGAGAAGTCAATGAGAAATTTGAGTGTCATTAAAGTGTACGTGCCATCAGAAAATGCCCATAGGGGATTTTAAAAAAATACAACAACTAATCAAAGGCAAACTAAACAACTGTCAAGCAACCAGGTGTCTTAACCAGGCATTTGATAAACTAGGAATATTAGGGCCTTACACCTTTTCCTGTCTCCCCAGCACTAGCTAAGTCATCTTTTGGCAAATGATTTTAACATTCACTTTTCACCTGATAGATCTTCTTGCTCGTACAATCCATTTTAGAGGCATAACTTGTTTTCTTTGCTAAGATTTCATTTCCTCCCATCTCACAACTTGATGAAATCTATTTCTTAGTTCCTCATCTCCCAGTGAAAGCTGACAACAAGTATCAGACAAAATGTAGCTGTCCCATATGAAGTAATTCATTTCTGTCAAAGATTAGACATTTTTTTCCTTAACATAAGATGACTGATATTGTTCTGCAAGATCCAAAAGGGACAATTTAACCACTTAAGTACCAAGAGAGCTGGAGGAACAGTTTTTCTCCTTAAAGCACATGGCCCAATGGGGGAAAGTAGGTAATAGAGATGGAGGTGACTGGAAGGCCTGTTCATCTCCCTTCTGGTTTGAAGCTGTGATTCGCTATTTTTTGTCCTAAGCAAGTGTAGGGACACGACTAGAAAGGCTAAAGCCCGCTTGGAGATGAAACTGGCAAGGGACATAAAGGATAATAAAAAGAGTTTTTTCAGATACGTGAATACTAAGAGGATGACCAGGGATAATGTGGGTCCCTTGATGAATGAGGCGGGTGTCCTGGTAACGGGTGATGATGAGAAGGTGGAGATACTGAATGCCTTCTTTGCCTCAGTCTTCACTCCAAAGGCCCCTCGGGACCCGCAGATCCTGGATGAAAGTAGGAGTGTTTGGGGAATGAAGAGCTTCCCTCTAGTTGAGGTAGGGGTGGTCCAGGAGTGGCTCAAAGGGATCAATGCACACAAATCCATGGGCCCGGATGGGATACATCCACGTGTGCTGAGGGAGCTGGCGGAAGTGATTGCGGAGCCGCTTGCTATCATCTTCGACAGCTCTTGGAGAACAGGAGAAGTACCTGAGGATTGGAGCATAGCCAATATCACTCCGGTCTTCAAAAAGGGCAAGAAGGAGAACCCTAACAATTATAGGCCAGTCAGCCTCACTTCTGTCCCTGGAAAGGTGATGGAACAGCTTGTTCTGGATGCCATCTCCAACCAACTGGAAGAGAAGAAGGTCATGAGGAGTAGTCAGCATGGATTCACCAAGGGGAGATCGTGCTCGACCAATCTCATAGCCTTCTATGATCTCATCACCGGCTGGGTGGATGGAGGGAGAGCAGTGGATGTCATCTACCTTGACTTCAGCAAGGCTTTCGATACTGTCTCCCATGACATCCTGATAGAAAAGCTGAGAGATCATGGGATAGATGAGTGGACAGTGAGGTGGGTTGAGAACTGGCTGTCGGACCAGGCTCAGAGGGTCATGATCAGTGGAACAAGAACTGACTGGAGGCCTGTGACTAGTGGTGTTCCCCAGGGCTCGGTGTTGGGTCCAGTCCTGTTTAATATCTTCATTGACGACCTTGATGAGGGAATAGCATCCACCCTCAGCAAGTGCCGATGATACAAAGCTGGGAGGGGTGGCTGACACGCAGGACACTGCGCTGCCATCCAGCAGGACCTGGACAGGCTGGAAAGCTGGGCAGGGAGAAACCAGATGAGGTTTAATAAAAGCAAGTGTAAAGTCTTGCACCTGGGGAGGAATCACTGTCTGTATCAGTACAGGCTGGGGGATGACCTGCTGGAGAAGAGCTCTGTGGAGAAGGACCTGGGGGCCCTGGTTGATGACAGGTTGGCCATGAGCCAGCAGTGTGCCCTGGTGGCTAAGAGGGCCAATGGGATCCTGGGATGCATCAGGAAGAGTGTGGCCAGCAGGTTGAAGGAGGTGATCCTCCCCCTCTACTCTGCCCTGGTCAGGCCCCACCTGGAGTATTGTGTCCAGTTCTGGGCTCCCTGGTATAAAAAGGACAGGGATCTCCTGGAGAGAGTCCAGAGAAGGGCTACAAAGATGATTAAAGGCCTGGAACATCTCCCCTGTGAGGAAAGGCTGAATGAGCTAGGGCTATTCAGCCTGGAGAAAAGAAGACTGAGGGGGGACCTAATTAATGTTTATAAATATCTTAAGTATGGGATGCAGGGGGAATTGGACAACCCCTTTTCAGTCATCTGTGGAGACAGGACAAGGGGCAATGGCTGTAAATTGGAGCACAGGAAGTTCCGCACCAACATGGGGAAGAACTTTTCCCCAGTGAGGGTGACAGAGCCCTGGGACAGGCTGCCCAGGGAGGTGGTGGAGTCTTCTTCTCTGGAGATATTCAAGACTCGTCTGGACGCCTATCTGTGCAATATGAGCTGGGGAGCTGCTTTGGCAGGGGGGTTGGCCCCGATGATCTCTTGAGGTCCCTTCCAACCCGTACGATTCTGTGATTCTGTGTTTTTTACTATACAACATGCTGCAAAATAGCAGTATTATAAAATTACATACTTGAGCAATTCTCACCACCTGAAGCTTATTTTCTACCCTACGCAGCATAGAAGTGCCAAGGCACAAATCTCCAATAATCCCTCTTGTTAAGCTCTGTGTTTGTGGCTATTTGTGACCTGAATTGTAGTGATTTTTTTTTTGTTTTAATTGAAATACAGGTCTCATGCAACCTTCTATTTGTGATAACAAGGGCACAGCTTGCCCACCTAGACTCGCCATGCAAGCTCAGCATCAGGCCTTACAGAGAACAACGGAACGGCCGCTGGGCCCACCGGGGGCAGGACAGGGTAGCTCCGGCTCTGGAAGTGCTTATTGCTCGGGCTGCCCCGTCCCCGCTCGCCCCTACACCTCACACTCCAGAGAAGGCCTGAAGCCTGCCGGTGTACCTCCCTGCCCCGCGGGCTGCGCGCAACCCCGGCCACCCTTTCCTTCTTCCAGAAGGCTGCCACCCCCCCGGCCTCACTGAAATGGAGGGGCAGCCCCGCCGCTCACCTCCGCGCTGGCGGACGGGGTTCGGTGATTCTCCACTCACGCTTACGGCTGCAAACACGCAGTAAACTTGCGGATACCGTGAGGTGACTGGCTCCGGAGTGCCGGCTGGACCTGGGGGCTGCGGTCACATCTCTTCTCAGAGCCGGGGTCGCCTGAGGGAGGGCAAGCGGCGGGGCAGGAGGAAAGAAGCCGTGTGAAGGAGCAGGGTGTGCCCCGGCGGGGGCCGAGCCCAGGTGCCTCTCATCAGCCCTGAAGAGCTCTTACCTCTTGAAGGTAAAAAATCTTCACAACCTAACAGTGTTTTTGAGGAGAGAGCAATGAGTATGTTCTCCAGAACCTGAGCTCATTGGGAATTTACTGAGTTTACTGGGCCTCCAAGGATTAGGAAGCTATCGGGTAACTTGCAGAGAAAGACCAAATCCGAAATGTCATTAAAAGGGTAAACTCCCTCAGGACTCGTTGGCAAAAGAAAGGTCTGGTGATGTAATTTGCTGAACAGGCCACAAGAGCAAGCATAGCAAATTATTTAATTAATAATGCTTAACTAAACTGTATATTACAAATGGACACCAACAAAAAAATAGATGTGAGGCAAAGCTGAGCTTAAAGTTTTCCCAAAGAGATAGATGAAATAGAGAACAAAACGTTTTGGTGCTGTGCTGGCATCTGATGTTTTCCTCAAGAAGTAGAGCTTGATGCCAAAAATACTCATTTGAAAGGTTAATTAGATTCTCCATAAGCGTTTCAATTACAGGAATGAGACATTATCCCATTTAATATGTATCCCAACACATCCTATTTGTTTCAGATTTTCCCTGCCACAAGATTTTTCTTTTGTAGATAAGCATTATTAATCGTAACATCCTCTGACAACTTCATGTTTACAATTTAGATCACCTCTGGAGGCAAAGGGCTACTCTAATCAAGATGTTTAGTTAAAGTTGTTTACCTCTTTCCTCAGCAACAGGAAACCTGCTCCATTCAAGACGATCCTGTAGCCCAGAAGGAACTGTATGCTTCATAGTGTGCTATGTGCTTCTCACACCAAACCTTGAATCTGAATTCTGTGAGATGAAGCTGTACTTGAAGACCCAGGATACCCTCTGAGTAGCCATGAATTATACACAGAGCTGCCCAACCTTGTTAACTGCACAGGATTAGTCATGCAGAAATTCTGGTACATAGTGCACCCTCTGGATTTTATTCTAGTTTCAAATTACATGGAATTAGATGTAGTTAAATAAGCATTTGTGGGATCAGAACTGTTACACATTTTTAAATAACATTTTCTTTCTAAAAATGTAGTTTATCAAGATCAGAATATTTAGCAGTAATATTCCTGTTTTCCTTACTCCAAATTAGTAAATGTGACAATACTACAGCATGGTAAAAATATTTAGTTTGAAATTCATTACTTCAATTCCAGTTAAGTTTATATAAAAGAAAATTAATAGAGTGATTTGAGTAAGTTCCATTTCAACTCAAACACTTCTGAAACACTGAAAATCAGTGACAGATGAATAAAAGGCAATGGAAGTAATTTGGGGTTATAATTTTGAGAACAAATAGTGCAACCACTTTTTCTGCAGATACCATGTAATTGAACAGCCTGCACTAGGATGTGGGATTTTTTTTTCCAAAGATCCATGTATAATTTTACTGCTGAATTTAGCAAGGGCAGAATTCCACCCAACATCTACCATTCCTGTGGGATAAAATTTGTGAGAGAAGATAAACCGATACATAAAAATGCAACAGGCTTTACAAGATATGTGTTTTCTTGCTTTATGTCTTTCGTGCTTTGGTGTTTTTTTTCCTATGTGTCATTCTGAAAACATCTGATTAGCATACAGGATGAGCTTCCTCAGTCTATTCAAATTAAATCCAAACAAAATTTGCCAATACTGAGCAGACTGACATGATGTCTCTCTGTTTCACAGATCTATAGCGACAAGCCTAAATTAGTACTCATTCATATAAATGGTGATAGTTCTGTTGTTTTCAACAGAAGTAGTAGGACTAGATCTCTGTTAACAGAATCTAAGGAATCATGTTTTGGAAAAAAATCCAAAGAACAATTCCACCCCCCCCACCAAGAAAATAAACCAATTTTTTTTTTTGTGAAGTTTGCAGCATTTTTCCAAAATGGCTGGAAGATGAGACAAGCTTGGTGTGGAAAAAAAAACCCCAAAACTAATAAAAATCTCTGTCTCTGCTTCCTTATCTCTAGAAATTTAGTCCACTTATATGTACTCTTAATGGATGAATGAACAATAGAGTCAGTAAGTATATCAGGAAGCAGACAAGGTGCTTAAACAAGAACCTAAAAGATCTGCAAGAACTATGACACCCAAGGTTTTACTAGCTGGCCATTGGTAAATGATCAAAGTATTTCTAAGAAATTGCAGTCTTTGAAATGGAAATAACAGTTCTCCTTTATCTTAAATTTTACCTTTGCACAGGATTGGAAACTTTTGTTTTCTTTCTTAAAATAGGTTATGTCATTATTTTAATCCAGTCTAAAACTCCCTCTGTTCTCTTCATTCACCTCGACTCCTAGTGTTAATCCTAATCAAAGACAGAAGACCTATTCCTGTGGGCATTAAAAGGAATTGTTTCCCAGTTTTCAGGATTTGAAACTTCAATTATTTTTGCAATTATTTGCTAAAATTAATTTCTGATCTTGTTTTATAATCCCAGTTACAGTTTCTGATCAATTATTTGATGCAACTTAAAAACAACAAATCTTAATTTGTGCCTCATGCAACATGATGTTTTGAGTGCTCTAAGTGGTGGCTATTGGTATCTAAGAAAAAAAAACCCCAGCAAGTCTTCCTTTGGGATTTAAATCCCTTGGCAATTTTTGGATAACAATTTAATTAGCAAAATTATCAAGGGAACACTGTGGACAATTGCAGTATTTAGCTAGTTTTCAGTTTCCTATAGACAATGCTTCCCCCCACCAGACCTGAAAGGTAGATCTGATTAAGTTATTGAAAAGAACAACGAATCATCTCTTAAGGGACCTAGATAAAGTTGCAGTCATTTTAAAATTTGCAGAGTAGAGAAAGCACCTAGGGTGCATACAGGTCATTCAAATTAATCAAATATTAACAACCTAATGAATAAAGACTGGATGTGGCAGAAGGGGGTTGCATGTGCATGTGTGTGTAGTCATTCCATCTGAAGTTGCTATTGACTTGCTTTTTAGTATTATGTTCTTACCTGTTCTTTCTGCAAGCCAAGTATTCAAAAAGAATATTTTTTGCTTTTGTACCACATTTCAGAAATCACATAGGCACCCGGTAGGGTAGTGGCTCACATCCAAACTGGTTGGAGAATAACAAAAACTTGTTGCACAGTGAGGTGCCTTTGTTTCTTGACTTACTACCCTTGTTCCAAGGGAGACCTTTAAAGCAAATTCTGGATGAGTAGCAGCAACTAATAGAAACAACAATCAGGAGTCAATGATACCAGGTACAAGCTGAGATAGAGGCATAGGGCTTTCATCACCAAATCTGTGTTAGAACCTCACGTGCACAAAGAGCTTGACTGCAATTGGCACCTGCAAAAAAAAGCAATTTGGAAAAGACATTGCAAAGATAAGGTTAATGGAATTTTCCTAAAAGCAAATCCTCAGGGATTCTCTGTTAAAGGAACCACTTTCCACTTTGGATCTCAGTTTATTTCAGTTATCAGTCTTAGGAATTTAAGCAGGCTTCTAACAATATAAAGTGTGCAAATAATATGCAGCCTTCCTTGAACTCTTACAAATTATCCAGTTGTGAGATTCAAGTGAAAGATCTCAAAATAGCATCATCCAAACAGCAGAACTATTTCTCCCTACAAAGAAACTTCAAAGTGAATAGCAATGGACTGTTTATGATTAAGTCACAACAGAAGCTCTGTTGACTTTTCCATTTCATTCAACTCCAGAGCTCTGTCTGAGAAGGAAGATACTAGCTGAAGAGCCATAGACTATGTAGAGCTAAAAATAAGTGCATAACAGATACTATGGAAACCGAAAAGATTATAGTGGAATTGGTAGAAATTAATAAGGTAGAGGGCAAACTGAGGAGACAACAAATGAATGACCCAGGTCACCCAGATGCTTGTAGGTAAGAAATTTGCTAACTTTTGGTTCTTTTCTGTATTTTAATACAGTGCTTATAGAATACTTTTACAGATGGGAAAAATGAAAAGACTTTGAACAAATAGTTTATCCAAAAAAAATCCCTCCGCAGAGAAGTGTGATGAAAATATTTTATTCACTTTAATAGAATGCTCAAGGGAGATGGCATTTTCTAATTTTAAGACCTAAAATAGAAAATATGATATAGTGGAACATGATGGAAGTTAGGGACAGCTATGTTGAAACTGTACAGAAGGAAATGCAATCACATTATGAAAAGGATAAATTCAGACTTGTAGACTGAGGGTAAAAGGCTTTTTGTACCAAGCAGTGCTTTTTGTTTCTGATCCACGTAACAAAACGCAAGCCATTGATTATGGAGTGCTCTCATCACCTCACAGTGCAATGAGTGTTTCTGCTGTCACTAACAGTCTGCAGACCTTAGGTAAAACCCTTGTTTATATCTGTAAGTTAAATGGGTTCATCTTGCACAAAACCAAGACACACATAATTCATATGCAAGTCAGATAGAAAATCATGAAGCTACTTTTGAGTTATGTCAGAGACAGGCTATTGTACATCCTGTTCCTAACAGTTAGTATTACCTTCAAGACAGTTCTTGGAGCTAGTGTCATATATTACATGGGCATTCCTTTCTTGTCTGGGTTGTTGGGGAACTATTAAAGTAATGCTGCTTAGTTATTTGTTACTTTACCTGAGATAGGTCAGTGCCTGGCTGGCATCCTATATATAGAGAAGATGATGAATTCGTTAGGACCGATAGTCATTTGAGTCTTAGTAAGGTCTCCCTATTGGGAGCAAAGAAAGTGCATTTATGAAAAGCAAAATAATCTCAGAGTTTTTGGTCATGGTGGCTGATGATGACATTGGACTTTTATTTTACACAGCATATATTCTATGTGATTGGATCCTGTTTAAATGCTATTATGTAGAGAGATATGTGTAAACATAGCTATAAATGCCTTGTCTTTATTTCATTTGTCTGTAGCCACACATGGACAGTGTTACAGAACAGACTGCACTGTGAAAAACAATGCTTCTGTTTCTATTTTTTGGAGAAGGACTCTGATCTATTCATTTAGCAGTATAAGATACAATCAATAATCCTGAGCTTTCTGCCGTTCCCTCTGTGAGTTACACAGCTTGCCTTTCCTCCAAGTTATTGAGCAAGAAGAAAAAAATTATTATTTCATCCATAATTCTATCTGTATTGGTATGTGAATTCTATAAAGATGTCCCAGTTCTGATTACATTTTGAATTTAAAGTTGCATGTGCCATTTTGCAACAAGGGAAACAGGATTTTTTTTCTGGCCTGTCTGTGGTAGTTTTTTAGAACTTGAAGGAAAGCTCCACATGAACGGAAGTGTAATGTTAGCCAACCTGCCAATCAAGACACTAATCCTCTACACATCTCTACCGTCAGGAGACAGATACCTGGAAGCTGGTATGCAGGAGATAAAGAGAAAAGTTGGCCACGAACCAGAAAATGTTCAGAATAAAAACTAGATGCATATGTCCAGATATATTTTCCTTAAATTTAAAAAAAAAAAAAAGGAGTGATACAAAATAATTTTGACCTATACAGATTAAACAAAGCAAGCTGCATGCACATACTCATTGCTGGCCATTGCTAATAAGCAACCCTTGGGTTCAAAGCACAGTATATTTGTCTTCACTGCATTTCCAGTCAAGGCACAATATTAAAGAAAGTGGTAAAACCTGTATTGGTTAATTTTGAGTCATGTCAGTGACTATGGCAAGGAAATATAACTATTTAAAGATATATGTAATTTTTTTATGTAGAGGTGTTCACATTCGGATACAATGAAAACACTGATTCAGAGAAGCAACAAAAACTGTATTATAGTATCCAAAACTCACAGGTCACTGAATGCTAGGCATTGTTTTCTTTTAACCACTGAAAAAGAGAGAAATGTAAGGATCACTACAAATACTCTGTCTAGATCAATTATTTTCTGACAGATCAGGTTCAAGCAGATAAATTGAAATAATTTATTCAGTAATTTTTTTCTTGTCAGTACTTATCTGCACACAGATACTGTCTTTATTCACATAATTTCTGTCAGTAAGTCTTGATTTAGAGCACACACAAAGGTTGTTCACTAAAATATTTGTCATTCAAAGTGTAATTGTTGTGACCAAAACCGTACGTTATAAGAAATCTTTGTGCTCGGTGACTCTCTGATTATATTTCTAATACTAAGTTTATCTTAAAACTGTATGTGAATACTTGTAGTTCTGAATGAGAATATTCGCTTTTTTGTGAATATTCTTTCAATGCTTACTTAAAATTGGCTGGTTCACTAAATGTTCCTGCCAGTAAAGTAATATTGCTGGAATACTGTTGGAAAGCAAATACAGAAGGGGTGTGAATACAGTTGAAGAGAATTCATTTGCAAATGAAATGGATGGTGGAGGAGGAGTTGCATTCAATGAATTCAACAAAGACACTGTCACAATAAATATGAGAATATTTGGCAAGAATAACCTTTACAAGACTTGCAACCTCTGTTTGGTAAAGGCATCCATATATGTAAAGTTCCTACCTCCATGCAGATTTTTATCTATAACAGCAGATGTAGAATTGGTCTACTGAACAGCTTGCAGAGCCAGATCACTGGTCTAACATTATTTGAAGCTAGAAGTGAAATGGCTTTTCTGAGGAGAAAACATTGTATAAAAAAATTAGCTGTTATGTACAGAATGAGGTAAAGTTACACAACATTTTATTCTTATTTTATGTTTTGTTAAAAAATTCGTATTCCTGTTATTAAGGTGTGGGAAAGAAACACCAAAAAGTTATGAATTCTACATTGCTTACAACTTCCTGTGGGATATCTATTTTCCCACTCATAGGAGAGCATAGGAAAACAGTGAAAAGAAAAAAACCCAGGAAACCATTTTCTCCTAAAAATCATGTAGAAATTGAGAAACTGACAGTAGGATAGTCCACCTCTATGTCCCCCACCCTACCATTACAGTTACTTGCTTCACAAAAAATTCGTTCTCCACGAACACTGCATGAGACTTCTGTCACTGGTTGCTCATAAAAGAGCCTTCCTAAACCCTATACCAGTGCTATGCTAAAAAAGCAGGTACACTCAGGTGTATGCACATTTCAGGGCTGCCAAACTATTACTCCTGCAACATGGTAGAGTGATTGGGAAAAGGACTGTTCTCTTTTGTTCTGGGTTATATGTCCATGGTATCCAAACCCTGACAGGAGATACTAGAATTTATCAGAACTGTAAGAAATTAATTTGTGTCTTCTGACCTCTTATAAGTCAGTCCAGCAATGAAATAATATAGTCACATTTCTCTATTCTCTCTGCACTCTTCCTGATTATAATGTAACTGTTAAGAGACAACTGTACTTGTGACTTGACCTCCTGAGATGCAGTACTTTGCAGGGGGCTCTCTTAGCAAGTCACCTAGCCACTTGTCAGACCAATGAGTTAGTCTCATAATTAATGGTAGACCTGTCAATAGTAAAAGTAATTCTACATCAAAAATAACAGTAAATATGAAGTCAAAATGCTTTCAATTGATATGCTTGGGCCTCCCTCAACAATCATTCTGGAGCACATACGCTTACCCCGAGAGAACACAGATCTGTATTCCTGTGCATTCATTTTATATTCCATAAAGCTTTTGTTAAGTTCACAGCATTAACAATATTAAGGCCTGTTTAGGTGTTTCTTTGCTAACAAGATCTTCAGAGAAGAGATTTTTTTCACCATAATATATAAAAATCCATGAAAACATTGAATTATTTTTGGATATACTCGGAACGCTTCACTTGCCCCCCAGAACCCTATCAGCCTCACCTGTTTACAATCCACATGAAGCCAAAAATAAAACTATGAAACTATTTCATTAGAGAGATAATTAATAAAGAGAGGTAACTCATGCAAAGCAATAATGAAGAGCGAATTACAGCAAAACATACCAGGAGTACAATCCAGCATGCACATTTACATCACCAATAGAAACCTCTTCCTTGCCATAATGATTTCAGATTTAATTTAAAAAGGGTGAATCTGCCTCAGAATAATTAGATCTTCAAAAATGTAATGAACATAGTCAGATACATAGTCTGACAAGGAAAGAGTCAGCTTTTTGAAGGGAATTAATATAAGAGTATGTGAATTTATATGTATACATATTCATATATATTATTACACATACAAATAAAATTTCTGTTAGGTGTGCACAATTAATAAAAATAGTGAGTTTTATTATTATATGAGTGCATCCTTTTTTGAGCCACTTAATACTGTAAAAAAGAGAAAGAAAAATAAGAAAAAATAGTAGAGCTGGATCTCTGTTATAATGTCAATTTATCAAGGCACTGTCTACAGAAACAACTATGCTGCTATTTTAATTGAAACTTAATTGTGAAGTACTATAAGTATGATTTATTTGATAAATATGATTCCTCTACTTAGTTACAGCATTTAATAAATATTGTTAGATCAAAGTACCTCCCGATAAGGTGGAAAGAAAGAGTGGATGAAGTGACATTAAAACAGGAAAGGGTACATTTACAGTGTTACTGTTTAAGCATACCAGGAAGCGAGCCCTTTTTCTTATGGCTACTGGGGTTATGTATTGCTTTTTGTGCATGGATTTTGGCAATCTACTCTGTATTAGATTTCCCAACCAAGGCCACTATTTGCTTCATTACAGATCAGAGCAAAAGTGTGCTTATCATTTAGGCAGTATAAATGAAAAAAATTAAATTCAGATGAGAGAAAAAAAAAAAACAACTTTACATTACAGATGTATTCATAGTATCTTCTGATTATATAAAATATACAAGAGAAAAATATATCTTCCACACAGCTCCCAAAATATCACCAAGAGATCTAGCTTAATTATATGCTAGATGTAATATCATTAACAACAGACATTAACTTTTTAGAAACTTATTCTGTATGCAATTGAGAATTTTAGCTTAGCTAGTTATATATTAGCTTAAATGTATAACACTACATAATTAGTGTAGTAGCTAATACTATTTAGATCTGTAGTAGTTGTTAACAAATTACTCTATGAACAGTGGAATTTAGAACACCTGGATCCTTAGTCCTTGGTGTCTAAAACAACCACCACCTGCCCATTCCCTATGCCTGCCTCCCAGGTGCCGGTGCTGCCCCCAGTGCCCTTCCATGCTGCGTACCTGCAGAAAGCTGCAGGGGCAGTTCTAAGCTTACCTGCAGGCCAATGTGGCTGGTGCATGCAGCATGACTTCTCACCTGGACACAGATGCAGCTTATAAAACTGTGAGGGAGAAAAGCTAGTTTCCTAACTCTGTTTTTTATCTAGTGGTGCCGGTGTATCTCCAGCTTGACTTTATCTTTCTCTCCTGCCAATTACCAATTTTTATCAGTGTCCCTTTATTCCTTTTCTTGGATGACCAGATCATTGTATGGGGAGTTAAAAAAACTATGTAGGCTGCAATCTATCAAGTGCCTGCATTTACAGAAAGAGTCTTTGAAGTGAAGCAACTCATGCATCATGGTAGACAAGCACATAAATGTATTTTAGTCTGAAGCTTTAGAAAACTAGTTTCTTGTAGATGGTGAAGAGAAAAATAATTGTGAAAGCAGACTGATTTGACAATTTCAGCATGTAAACATTTTAAAAATTTTATATTAATTTTCAAATAGAAATAATACACTGTAAAATAGAAAAAATATCAAATTAATGTCAAGCTAAACCATTATTGTTGAAAAGTTTGTTCTACTATTCTAATATTTTGATCTAATTATAATTCAAAATGAAAAAGGTTTGGAACGGTAAATTTTTTTTTTTTGCAACTCTGTTGACATCTGATATAATTGGTATCTGAGAGGAATAGGAAAAATAAATGCATTGCAAAGCTGTCCTTATATCTTTTACTAAAAAATTTTAAATGTTGAACAACTGAGAAGGCAATGAAACTCATGTGGAAGCCACCTTCCAGTTGCGTTACAGAAGATAGTACAGTCTACACTCTCCTTTTCCATGGGAATGCCCAAAGAAGGATTACGTTACATTTGGTCAGTACTGAATCTGAACTAGGTTCCAGAGAGTAAAGTCTATGAACTAATCTGTCGAGCTACAATGTCCGCTGCTCTACGGGTTTATAAAAATCCTATTAGCAGTGTAACCGAGGGGTCAACAGATAAGATAGCAGACAGCTGGAAATGCTGGATCAGACAAGTATTTTTAGACAAGAGAGCCATTTTGTGCTTAACCATGTATTAAACCTCTAGGAAGTATTGGTGACTAAAGGGTAACAAATTCTTCCTGTACTGCTATTCCTGAATTTTTTTGTAATTTTTAAGGATTTGAAGAGCATCTGTGCTACCTCCTGGGCTATCATATCTCATAATGACGTAGTGTTCATTTTTTCTTCACCAAGACATTAAGTAACAAATGCATTGTAGCATATATAATCAGCAAATTATATAAGGACAAATAAGATTTCATATATTTTATACCTTTTACTTCTCATAACCTCCATGTTTTCTACTGAGGGCTTCTTGTTGTCTTGAAATCCACTCAGTAGGTGCACTACCCAGCTGTTGTAAATGGCCTGGGCCAAAGTCCACTGAAACACCTAAAAAGATTCCCAATTATACCACTAAGTTTTAAATTAATTTCCTTTCAGAAATCCACATTGTTACTGTAATTCAAGGTTTAAAAGAGTAATGTAAGCAAATCTTGAAATTTCAGACATCAAAAAAGTGTCGTGCTTCCTATGTCATTCTACTGACTGTTAGTGCTCCCTTCACACAAGGCAGATGTTGGGGACGTACTCAGCTGGCAATTACAGTCAGTACAGATTTGGGTCTGACCTACAGTTCAACTTTGAAAGAATATATCCATCATAGGAAAAATTCTTAGAACTCAAATTCTGAAAAAAAAGTTAATATTGCTTGTTCAAAAAAATCTTGTTTTACAAAAATGCATTTTTCATAGTCTTTCAATATATTTCATTTATTATTACTAATTTTCAACAAATTTGAAGTTATAAATACGAGATAACTCAGTTCATGCTGAATTTCAAAACAGACATGGATCGATATCTGAAGTTTCCAATGTAAGAAAGTCAAACTACAGAAATTATTAACTGAAGCTGGCTAGATAAGGAGCAAAATGACTTGATTATGAAAAACTAATCTTACTCGATTTGAATGTGAACAGATGCTGAATTCCTGTAAGACCAAAGATCGTATGCTATCTGGGGCTTGCATTCCAAAGAACTGGAAACACTGGAAGTCCACAGTATGCTTTTCAAACATAATGTTAAGAACAAGCAGTGAATCTACAAAGCACTGAAGAAGAAATAATTAAAAAGAATTAAAAAGCGTTGCAGAAAAATGAACAAAATCCAAATGAACTCGATTTTTCAATGGAAATTAAACTATAAATGAAAGGATTTTTTTTTTTTGTTTATAAAGTGAAAGAGAACAAGGAACTGAGTACTCTGAAAACACAGCAGAGGTAATGATAATCTTGGTTTGACTTAAACGCAGAGTAATTAAGAACATATAAAGACAGAACCAGAGGGAGCCACCTAAGTTACTGAAATCAGTTCCTTTCGATCACAGTAAAGACAAGCAGTAAGTACTTGGTTCAAGATGTTCCACAGAACATATACCTTGCATTCAGTAATGCTTTGCAGCTACACATCTTTGTCTGTACCTTCTAACAAAGTTCAGACGAATTTAAAAACTAACAGCAGAAAAAAATAATCAAGAGCATTCCTGCAGCATGATAGGATTGGGCAAAATCTCAGACAATCATAGAAAATGTAATCCCCACCTAGATAGGAAGACAACATTCCTCCCATGTTCCCTTTCAATCTCTGTCTGCTCTTTATCAGTCTGACCTGGAGAACTGTTTCTACCTGATTTCAAATGCCTAAATCAGTGTAATTCAAGAACTGAGTTTTAGACACACCAACCAGAGACTAGATAATGCATCCAGATGTAAGAGCACTGATATACTGCCACATAGTACTACTGGATATAGGGAGATTGATACAAGAATTGTAAATTTGATAAGATGTTGAAAAGGGAGATATCTACATTGTATATTGAGGATGGATGGACAGAAGGAGCCTCAAAGGTGAAGGTTCTGAAAGATTGATCTTGGGGGACCTATGCAGAAGAGTAAAAACTGAGCATGTTCATGAAATTCATAGATTATTCAGACTCAGAAATATTACCAGTACTAATACATCTTAAGGTCTGTGCTGTCAATTTGCTGTACTCCCTGTGTCACTTCATGGTCTTGATCCCCTGCCTGCCTGCAAGAACACGTGTATTAGTTTGTTACTGGGCTTCTTTCCCAGAACAAGGTGACTAATCTAGTTTGTGGTAGGTTCTGCTCCAGACACGCAGCTTGGATGCGACTGCACCACATTCAGCCACAGTAGGATCTTAGGAGATCTGTGCTAGCAAATGCTCAGGGTTTCCGACACAAACCCTTTGAAATCAGTCAGTGGGCTGTGATACAGCCCTCTCATTATGCCAGGCACTTTGCATGGGAAAAACCCCACTTTTTTTTTTTTTTTTTTTTTTTCTCAAGGGTGCAGGCTTATGAAGCAGCCCCATGCTAAGTGTGCTGCAACCAGCCTGCTTCAAGGGGGATTCGTTTTCGGAAGGGTGGACACAAGGCAGTTTGCAGCAACTTTCCTGAGACCAATCTTTCACTCTGTAAAAGGCAAAAATAGTATAAAGAAATATAACTTTAAAAAAAAAAAAATCAAAGTGACAAACTGAAAGAATGTATAATTTTATATTTTCTGTTAATTATAAGAAATTTTGCTGGAGTTTGGGATTAATGAATTGAAAGTTAATGGAAATTAAATACTGAAGACTAGTTCATTTGCAAGATGAATAAAATCTGCCTGGGAGTGCCATGTTTGCAAGAAGGGACTATCATGACTTTAGGATAAATTGACTAGGGGACAATACACTAGTAATATGTTATTTGGAATTCAAGGTTTTGTCCTGCAGAATTCAATTGCTGGAGTACTTCTAATTAGTGAGAATCACATAGTTGTATTATTTCTATAAAAATCTGTAAAAAAACATCCAGTATTTTGACCAAGTCTAGAGGCAGTTTCCATACAAATTTCCATTAGTCCTAATAGCACATCAGTAGCTTAGAATCACAGACTGGTTTGGTTTGGAATGTAACTTTAAAGATCATCTCGTCCAATCCCCTGCCATGCACAGGGACATCTTTCACTTGATCAGCTTGCCCAAAGCTCCATCCAACCTGACCTTCAATGCATCCAATGGTGGGGCAGTCACAGCTTCCATGGGCAACCTGTTCCAGTGTCGCATCACCCTCATATTAAAAAACGTCTTCCTCATACCTAATATGAATCTACAGTGTCCTTTTTAATATTAATTAGAGAATGTTCAATAAATTAATGTAATATTCTTTTTTTTTTATTTGATCTGCAAAGGATTTTCACATAACACATAGTAATAAAAACCCATGATTTTTAGTATCAGATGATACCTCTTTCCATTTTTTCCCTTCTCTAGCTATAGTATCACGGAAAACATGACTTCTTTTGCTCACCATAGTGATTTAAAAGATCAGATAAACTCTGCATTCTCTAAATACAATTTCATTATTTTTACTTGCAGTAAGTGACAAACCTTGTTATTGACGTTGGAATCACTGAAGGATTTCCCTTAGGAAATGAGACTTTTTTCCCCCCCCCATACAAATACACTTTATTTTCTTGACCCGTTAATTTAATATCCCCCCTTAAAGTGCTTTAAAGTATTGTAGTCTTACACTGCACATTGAGTCACTTGCCTGGAAAATGCTTTCAGAACTGAGACTGTAATATAATTTCTTATCTTTAAATGTATATTTTGCTGTTATTGGTGGAGTAAGACTTAGTCCTTGCTTTAAAAGACTATAGCTATCACTTTGTGCGATACACTCTGTGTGTGTTCTACCCCTCTAGGCAGGTGAGAAGTACAACAGACATATAGTACAAGCAGCAAGGCTAACTTAGTAGCATAAAATAACTGTCCAGTCTAGATCATAACATTTTCAGGCACTCACTAAAAGAAGGACATCAAGATGTCTGAGCATGTCTAGAGAAGGGCTACAAAGTTGGTGAAGGGTTCACAGAAGGCAAGTCTTATGAGGAGCAGCTGAGGAAGCTGGGATTGTTTAGTCTGGAGACTGAGGGGAGACGTCATGGCACTCTACTGTGCCATCTGAAAGGTGGTTGTAGTGAGGGGAGTGTTGGTCTCTTCTCCCTGGTAGGTAGTGACAGGCCACGGGAAAACAGTCTGAAGTTGCATCAGGGGAAGTTTAGGTTGAATATTAAGACAAATTTCTTTAGTGAAAAGGGTTATCAGATATTGGAACGGGCTTCCCAGGGAGGTGGTTGAGTCACCATCCTTGGAGCTGTTTAAAAGAAGAGTAGATATACTTGGTGACATAGTTTACTGTTGGACCTAGTAGGGCTGGATAGATGTTTGGACTTGATAATCTTGAAGGTCTTTTCGAAATGAAACCATTCTATGATTCTACTAGCACACCTATTTTCTTACACTATGCTATGCAGAAACTGCAGAAACATTTTATATTGTTCATTAAATATTTTGCAGTATGAAGATGTCCTTGGCATTTTTATTTTGTTCTCAGAAACTGTTCTAGATTCCATCTTCGCTTTCAACTCTGCGGCTTCAAAACACAATACAAAACTGAGTCCTTAGTTAAGAAACATAATAGGCCAGTAGTACACTTCAAGTTGACAATTCAGCTGGGACAATTTGAAGCTATTTCTTTAAAAAAAAAAAAAGAAAAAAGCAGACTTCACAAATTAGTATTAAAAAAACCGTGTTATGTGTACCTCAGCTATAATTTTCCCATAGCCTGTGACTGCAGGGTGCCTACTTTAGAAAATTCTCTATGGAACAGTGGATACTGATGCTGTTTAGAAGGGGCACAACAAAGTAATCTGTCACCTGAAACACTCATTTGGTAAACCTTCTGCACTAGTAAAATTCTGAAATGTAGTGATATGAAACTGGAATGGTTTTTTTTTCTTTAAATTACAAGTTTCAGTGAGTTTAATGGTCTGAATAACATGGCAAGCTTGTCTGATGGATAGTACAACCAGTCGCTTTTTTATGTAGTGTGGTAGCTTTGATTCTATATTGATGAATTCAGCTTATACTGCACTTAAAATAGTAGTGGTAGAAAACTTTTCGTGTTACCTCACAGTAACTTGCTGTAAATCAGTGTAAACTCTATTACTTACAATGCATCGTCACGCTGTGGTAACTGGCAACTAGACTTTATGCCTGCACAGACAGAAGAGCTATTAAAAAAAGCTCCTTTCCCCAAAACAGTCACCAGTTAGCAGTTGTGAGCCTGAGAGAGACATCTGCAAGACCACAGGATAAATAAATTTGCTGGTCAGGAAAATAATCAGATATTAGGAATCTGAATTTATATAACACAAAATGTAAACAGCTGCAACTACTGCAGGTTACTAATTTGTTAAAATACAGACACCTTCTAAGTATAGAAGACTGAAATAAAATTATTAGTTTAGCCTAACATGTCCTATATGATGTGTTGTCCCCATGATGTACACTACTGTTTCATGTAGGCTATGAATCTATGAACAGTCTTTAAAATATATGTACATAAATATATACACATTCTGACACATGTGCATACATAGATCTTCTTGCTCGCCACTTTCATCTCCTTTCATCCATCTCTCTCATCACAGATGCACACATACAGACCAAATGAAATAATTCTCACTGCTTGAGTTGGCTACAGTCTCAAGTTCAAACTAGTGATTCCTTTTTTCTTCTGTGTTCACATCTATATTTTTTCTCTACAGGATTTAAAGCTTGAGAAGCATGAAAGATAGAATGAAAATAAATTTGAATTCTATATTACAATAAATGTGAATATCAAAAGATTCTTTCACAGCTGTGTGACTGCTGGCATTTGTAAAGAGTCAAAGAATCCTGGAATATAAAAAGGCAGAAACACTGTTGGTTTTTCAATCAAGTCTAAGGAGAAAAAGAAAAAGAAAAAATCTATAGGAACAGCAAGAAGGTCTAGGGGTGGGTGACAGGTAAAACCTATTTCCTTAATTCAAACAGTCATTTCTAGAATCACTTGAGCAGGGGGTTGATATGAAAGATTGACATATTCAGTTCTACTCTTTAAACTGTGGTTTGCATTTTACCAGCAATATAAGGAAGAAGATGAAAGATGTCCTTCCTTATTCCTTACTTAATTGAAGTGTCTATTTAGGATGACATTTAATAAAAAGTGATACAATTTTTGTGTAGTTATTATTTGTATTGCCAGAGCATGTAGGATTTCTAGTCATAAACCAGAGCCTTGCTGTGATAGCGACTCAGGTGCTGAGAAATGACTTTGTGTGACTGTAAACATGTGCCATATCTGCAATACTAATAGGCAGAATGGGACCAGACTTCTTTAATCCCCACAGTAAATTCCTCTCTGCTGTTCAAAAAGTGTAGAAATAAAATTTTTAAAAATCATCCATTACTAGAAAGTTTCTAGCTTAAGAGGAACAACAAGAGCACACAATGATTTAGTGAGATGATACTGTTTAGTTTGCCTTATCAGCAACCAGATAAGTACTCACATCTAGTTCTCTCCTGGGAACAAATGTTGAATAATAGTATCAAATATCATTTTGGATGCAAAAGGAAATAACTTTTCACTATGTTCTCCTGAAATATTTTAAAAGTGACAAAGTTCTTAGTGAAGTGTAAGGGAACCTACTCACAAAAGGGCAATGCCTGTGCTCTATTTGATATTCTTCCATTGTTTGATCTTTTCCATTTCCCTACCTCTTATAATCCTCTAGTCATCCTCCCTTTTCATGCATTCACCAGCTTCCAGGCTGATACCAATTACAATACCTTGTCTTGAATGTGTTCCTGAGCAAATCTGTACTAAACGTAGGCTGTCCTGCCTCTGTCACTAAATAATTTCTACTGTCAAGTTTTCAACAGAACTTGTAGTTACTTATATACTTACCATAAATTGAATTGGATATCTCAATTTTTTAGATCCTGATCATACCCATTATAAAAAGTGTTCCATTTCGATTTAGTCTATTAACTGTACAAGAATAAAGGACATACAAGACCGTTTGGATCTCCTGTATCAGAGAGGAACAAGATGCTTGTTGGTTTTAGTAATTCATCCTGAATGTAACTAAAGTATTAGGTTAGTTTCTGTACTTGTGCACAAATATGCATACAAAACCCTGTAGAAACTAACAGCAACCTCAGTGAGCTGGTTTTCATATTACAGCTCCTGTTAGACAAACTATAAGCTAAAAATCATAAACCTCATAAATATGGCATACTGATAACCAAGGAGCTCAATCTGAAAGCAAGATACATCCAGTGTTCTTTTATATGGCAGCTGGTGACTTTAAATATACAAAACCCCATAAATAAACAGAAGCCTTTCTAGATACTTTTTTATATGTTTCAGGCTGGCACAGCTGGAGGAAATACTATTCCTTTGAAGCCTGCCAGGTATTTGTTAGAACTGTTTATGTTTACTTGTTAGTTTATTTCTATCTTAAAATAGGTTGGCTATGAAAATTTTAAAATAATTTTTTCATGTTTCTTATTTGTGGACTCTTAGGCAGCTACCCAATGACAGAGACAAGGACACAAGCGACTGTATTTTGTGGGGAAAAACTGGATAAAAGTTAGTTATGGATGCAGGCGGTGTAGCTTTAGTTTCTCAGAATTCACCTGATTTGGTGTGGTCTCCCCTCTGTTAAAGTTCTTCTAAACCAGCAGAATGTCGGCTGCTTACAAAAAATATTTTTATTGTGGTGCAGAAATGGTATTTTCTTGTGTGTATGTCATATGAAAATGTATCATATGGAAATAGCATAGTTACTAAAATATAAAGGTAAATGTCAATTGGAAGAGAGAGTATTTGATCTGAATCTTTTGTGGACAGTTTGCCCTTTGGATAAGCAGCTACTGTAATTATGAAAAACTGGAGAATGCTTTGCATAAACTTCACTTTTTCTGCACAGACCGGTATAATGTTTTCCAGCAGAGTAAGCTGACTGTGTTTGTCCCAAAAACTAAATAGGATAAATGCAGTTGAGCTATGGAGTGATAGCGTCGTTCTAGCTTAAGTTTACCTATGGTGAATGTGTCATTTAAGCAGTTTCCTCAGTTTAAATAACCCATCACAACTATTTGATAATATTTATATTAATACTACACACTATTGATATATTAGATAATAATTAGAACATTGTTTTAAGAAGATTTTAAGCAATTTCCTATCGTAACTATAACAATTGTACAAGTGAAGAAATTAAGATATATGTGTGTAGATATGTATCAGTATAAAGAAAATATCCTGTCTGCTATCACACAGGAATTCAGCAGTGCCCTCTTATATTGGAATGGCCAAGAACAGAAGTACTGTTGTGTACCACAGTTTTTGTTTGCCTTCCACTGAGTTCTATGTAGCACAGCTTGACAAGATGCAAAAACCAAAGTTAATCTAGGCAATCTGCAATAAATAAATAGATATGAATAATGAGTTGAGAAAGTAAAAGGTCAGAGGCTGAGCTTTTGACAGCCTAAGAAACATATCTAGTTATTGGAATCCCAACCTTTGACATCACACAGTAAGCTGGTTTTGTATACTTGAAATAACACTTTCCAAAAAATTGCAGGTGCTTTTCATATGAGAAATAAAATAGGACCACTTCCAAAAAATTCTTTGTAGTAAACTCTCAGAATCGTTTTTTATTTTTTATTTGGTATTCAATTTGTGAAGACTTACTTAAAGTCCAAACCCTGAATCAGTTTTTAGGAAACTGGCTAGATCAAACTAAGCTGCTCTCAGTGGGCACCTCATTTGAAGCTAGCAATGCCAGAAGAAAAGCTGCCTTTTTAGAAATGCTTTCATTTTTGCTAACTGCCTTTTTTTCCCTCGACCAACTCTAAGTGGTAAACTCTTTAAACTTGCATTCAGCTCTAGAGAAAATAATTTCTTCTTTTCTTTGCAAAAATCTTACAAATCATAGAAAACAACACTGACACTTCTATCACAATCTGTTGTCCTCAGTAATGCAGTAATGAAGAACATGAAAATATCATGAAAATTCACCTGGAATTAATTTCTATTCCTTATCAAGTTGGAGGCTCAGGGTAGGAAATGTAAAGCCAATTTATTCTCCCCCTCCCATAGGAATTGCCCTCATCAGTGTGTGGCTAGATGCCTTGTCATTTAAATACCCAAACTTTGTTCTGCTGCAACAGAGAGGGATACTGAGCTCGAGATACCTTTGTGGGGTTTTTATAAAGACAATAAATTTTAAACAGATTAGAAATAAAAAATATATGTTTGAATAAATGAAGCAGTCATACGCTCCCATAACTATATACAGCACAAATCAGCTCTGAAGGTTTTGTCCACAGAATTAAAAAAAAAGTTTAAAAAAATCTCAAATACTGGTCATTAGCAATTCAGTGCTCAGCAAGCAAGTCTGTAAGGCAGTAAGTCTGCCTTCAGTAGCTCTGATGTAAGTCTTTATGGCTGTTGTCAGCACTATTAACTGCTCCTGCAGTCCATGTATGCCCTACTAACACTGAAGTCACTGTGAGCAAGAGAGGCACAAATACCTGTAGATCAGACTCCTGAATTCCTCATGGGGAATGCGCAGAATCATATCCAGGAATGTTTCTAATTATTATATTCTACATAAATCGGTGTATTTACTCCCATTCATGAGGACTTGAAAACAGGACAAAGACTGCTTTAACACAGTGTTTTTAAAAGAAAATAAGTAGTCCAGGGAGAATATTTAGCTGTGCACTTCAGTGTTAGCTGTGCTTTATGACACAGTGTATTTGTAGTGAATATACAGTGATCTTCCTAATGCTTTTTTATGCTGATTTAATCCACACTATATTACATTTGTGACAAGAAGCAGCAGTATTTTTTGCCCCTGCAGGGTTGGTAGAACTGCCTAATAATTGTGCTATTCTAATACTGAATAACTGATCTTGAGTGTTATCCCTTTAACTAAGGGATACATTTCATAATATAATTTGAAGATAGCAATGGACTTTTAGTAGTAGGTAAATTAGTCCTCTGTATTTTTTCCTATTGTCATTTTCCTTCTGTTGGTTAGAAACAACCTAACAAAAATATATTAGGAGGCATAAAGCATGAGCAGACAGCCCATGTAGCCACTGTTTACATAACTTGTGAAATGTTTATACTGAAGTCTTCTCTTCCTTCACTTTCACATAGTTTAATTTTGTGATTTCTCATTCCCCCCAAAAACTTAAAAATAATGAAAATGTCATCCTCTAAAGTCAGATTTCTTTTTCTTTCTTTAAACTTACTTTAGAGCTTTTAAGTAATCAAACTTTTGTGACATTTTCAGGAAACTAGGCTGACAGTTACACATAATCATTAATTCATTTAAAATAACAATTGTCTTCAAAATTATCCTAGGTTTCTATTATGTCTTTCAGTTCAACATGAGTTGTAAATAATATTGATATGATGTTTCAAACTAAGATTTAAACTAACTGGTTTGCAAACTCTTTTAACTACTGCTCTGCTGCATCAAAGGATCATTAAACCTGCGATCAAAATGCAACCACCTCTTGGTGAAACAGAGGATCAATAAACAACAGACACAATACAAAAAAGGAAGAACATTGTGTAGACAAAACTACAGGAAAGATATCTGTAGGCAACGTAGCCTTAAAGACAGAATTGTAACTACATTAGCCTGACTGTGTGAAGCACCTTGCAAAACAGGTAACAGGGAGTATGGCTGTTACAAGGACTACCTGCCAAGATGCCCTGAGGCAGGATTTCTGTGAGTAACTGACATGCAAGGCTGGAATAGATGGCTGTGTTTTGCTGGTTTGTTTATAACGTATTAATGGATCCAAGGGAAAGAGCCTTGTTGCAGCTGCAGCTTTGTTCACACAAAGAACTGCTAAATTTTGGTATTTTAAGTTTCTGAAAAAGCTAGTAAGAAAGAAACTTCAGTGTGGTAGCTAATTCTCTCTTGAAGTCTGGGAAGAGCACTTTCAGAGTGATGGTGGTCAGAAGTCTAAGTACAAACGGATGGAGAGAACCACAGAAAGTGTCGTAATGCTTGAAATTTCAGTTTTCTTACCAAATGAATACTTGCCAAACTTCTTGAATTTAGAGGACACAGCATATTTATAATCCTTGCGGTTATATGCAGCAAAGTTGGGACTTGTATTTCCTTTAGCAAGAATAGGGGTGAACATGGAACAAAACTGAACTGTACAACATTGATGGTTACTTCTCCAGTGACTGACATGTCATTTGATCGTTTTTATAACAGAAATATTCCTCTGTATTCAGTAATGTTTCTTAATACATGAAGTTTAGAGTTGTGTGACTAATACTGCCATTAGCTAGATTCAGGATTCCTGATTATTTGGGACTATACACAAATTGCTTTGTAGCAGTTCAGTTGCAATATTAATGCAGCAAATGATCATTGAAATGCACAACAGCAGCAAAAAGCAAATGCAGCCATTTGTTTTCCAGCCAATCTGATATAAGTGTAATTCATATTACTGTAATGAGGTCTGCTTACTTCCTGTCTTTTTTGAAGGCTCTACACTTTCTCAAGGGCAAAATTGTTTTCTAAATAGAGTCTACCTGCACTCAGTCTTTTCTGTTGAAGTACTCCAATGAATGAATTAAAACAGCTCTTATTTACACCTAGATCCCATCCTCATAATATTGCCAAGTTATCTAAAAGATTGTAGCCTTCTAAATCCAAAGGCATCTCATATAGTCATGTACTAATTTCTTAAGGGTTGGGAAGTTTCTTAAAGTCAGAAAAATGGAAAATGCAATTGCAAACAAAGAATAAATAATTAAGGTACTGTATGTGAATATATATGCAATGCAATAACAGGTTATGCTACTATTTTAACGGCATCGATGAATTAATCAAAGCTAGCACTGAGCTACTGGAGGGCTTGCTGCTAAAAAAAAAGCAGTAAACAAATGGACAAACTGTAGATATCCCCTATCCCTTCCCCCACCAAACCCAAGGAACAAGCATCCAAACTTATCAAACCACCATCCTGAATGACTGCTAAACTCATTTTATGAAAAAAAAGTGATGAAAGAAAAAAAAAAGAAGCCACTTCTGATAGCCTAGGTCTCTCATTTGTAATGTTTTCCATTCTAATACTTTTGCTGATAACAAGTGTTACTCTGTTCTTTTGGTGACACCAAAAGATGTTAAGAAAAGTGCTTGAGAAACTTGGTATACAGCATCCAGATGAAAACCTGAATATCCTCTATAAAATGCTGTAGCTATATCTACTGTTGTCAAATCTATCTGATGGCACTTTTTGTGTCAGGAAATGGGTAACAGGCAAGGATGGCTCATGAGGACACCACAGACACACACATGCTTACTGAAAGTGCAGTGATTTCAGCCTGGCTTAGGCATGTGATGTATGTCCATCTGATTCGTGTTAATGTGGAACAATGTTGGGGGTGTGTAATGACAGACCCTTGTATGGCCACGGGCCTGGGAGGGACAGTTTAAGGTTTTTGCATGTAGTGAATGAAGTATGTTGAAGCAGCAACAAACTCTATAAAGATGTGCAAAGCTTTGCCTAAAGGACCACAATGTTGGCATTGTGATACCTCAGAAGAAACATCCCGTCTCTGAGGAGGTGATGAAGAAGGAAAGAAGAATAGGAAGGTGCCTCAAGTCTGCAGAACCAGCTTCCTGAGTTCCTTAGCAAGACAAAAGCTAAAGCTCACCTACAGGATGGCTTGTGGGTGGGGGTTGCCTGACGGGCACTCCAGCATATCAGTTTAAGATGTATATGGTTGTTATGGCTTGTGGGGGTCGCCTGGTGAGGCACTCCAGCATGTCATATTGTTCAGTTTAAACTGGCAGGTGGTGCTATCCATGGAAGGTAGATAAGCCAGCGACTGGAACTGTACAGCGTGCGTCTTGGTGGAGCGGAGACTCCCGGCGCTGCCTGTGCACATCAGCGCTGTTTGCTTGCCTTTATTCCTTTAATAAATTGTTCATTTGGTTAAAAATCCTGTTTGGGACCAAGTCATTTATAACAGGCAAAACCGATTCTTTTTTCCCTTACTTATCTAACGTCTTGCCGATTCATGACTGACCAGTGGCCTTTGATTTTCATAGTTCTATTTTGAGATACAGTGAGTCTCAAAGCTTTTGTACAGTGTTGGAATTGTTCATTCCAACAGTGAATCCAGTGATGGTCCTTGGAAGAAATCAAAAAAGACTCTCGAGGCCAGAATGAAATTATTGTTAGTAGTAAATCTTCAGTTAAAATGCAGAACTTCCATCCAATTTCTGGCACCCGAGTGATCATATATTTTTAACAGCCAAAAGTCTTCCTCTTCTTTTCATAGTATCTTAAAGATCTCATGTAGTATGATTTTTAAATATATCAACAGGTTTGTCACAAAAATCTGCAAATGTATTCACATATTCCAATCATCTGTTTACATACCTATGCAAACAAAAGGAAACCAAAGTTTCTCTACTTCTGCAAAATGCTTTTCTTTAGTGTGTATCATATTCAATATGGGTTAGCTATTATTAAATACAACTAGCATTATATAGCATAGAACTGTGGCTGGTATGTTACACATATATAACCACATACTGTCTCAGCTATTTTTTCTTTTGACTCAAGCTATGATTAGGAAAAAAAAAAATCAGAAATCAACATTAGCCAGTAATCATGCAGCTTCAAACAAATGCTCTAATTTCCCAGATCATTCATACATTTACCCTCACAACACCCACCTCTTTCTACGGCAAGGAAAGTTTTTCATCAAAGCCTAGAAAAGAAACTCGCCAACTGGCTCTGTTTCTACACTCAGTTTCCCTTTCAGAAAGCATTCTATTTTCTCTGTCTGATTTTTCTCCCCCTTTTATATTTAGTAACATTATTTTACTTTTTACAAAAGCGTTATATAAGCTTATACAATAAAAACAACTATAAATAATGAGCATTTGGAAAAATAGGTACAATTTTGAATTGTAGCAGTAAAAAGGACAAATTCTCTTTCACCCACATATATGTATGGGAACACACACACATGCATATAGGCCGTTATGATGACTCAGAAAATTTTGACTCTTGAATGAGACAGTTCCTTAGAAATCCTCCATTTCCATATGTCTGTTTTCACTCCATATTTACCAGATGTCACAACTTTACTTTCATTCATGCATCACAAAACAGATTCAGTGCTGTTCTTTTCTATAATCCTAAAACAGATTTAAGGATGACAGGTGCAAAAAGTAATTTTAGTAATCCCTTCATTACCTACATTCTTGTCACCTTAGAAAGTGGTAGAGGAATGTTTAAAGTTTTGTCCCAGCTAAAAATCCTTTGGAAAACTTTCATCCCTGCTACTAGTATATTGCCTTAATCAGTTTTATTTCGATCAAGCTAAATTAAGCCTCCTGCTCTTGAAGTGGAGTAACACTGGAACAGTTGCTTTAATTTCATTTTTGCTGTCTGAGAGGAACAGAAATGCCCATGCAATCCATCTAGAAGCCACTGACTAACATCTAATAGCAGATGTAGCTGAAAGCAGGAAAAGCCTTTCCACAGCATAGAATTTTCTCTCTGAATCGAGCATGTGCTGGATGGGCCAGGAATAGATAAGAAAAAAATGTGTTCCTTATCAATATTTTTTTCTTTTCTTTAAACACAGATATATATTATATTAAATGTGAACATGGCATTTCATGTTTAACCTACATTTCACATTAAAGGTGAAATCTAAACATAATACACCTGTTGTCAAGTAACCAGCCTCATTAGTGGCAAGAGATCCTCTGATGAAATATCCTCCAGATGCCAGATATACCCATTTCTCCATGAATCATCAAAAGTAGTGTACAGGGTTTTTTTTTTTTATTCAGAAGTGGTTTGCTTTGCCTAGCATTTTATTCTCTTTCCATATCAAAAAGTTCATTCTATCATGATCAATATTAATGGCAAGACTGGTACAGCAAAATAGACCTCCTTATCTTCTCACCAGCAATTTCCTTAATAGAATCAGCAGGCAATTAGATCAATTGTTGCCATCTCCAGCAGAAGGTATCCATTTCCTGACCTTCCCTTTTTCTTGTCTTTAAGAATTTGAAGAGTATTTCATTCTCTTCTTTCTCTCCTTGCTGTCTGCATCCCAAACAGCCTTTTCTGATATTAACAAAGCAGAGTGCTCCTCCACCCAGGTCTTTCCTTTTGTCCCAAGAAGCAAAAACTCCTTCTTGCTACTCTGTGCTTTGTGGATTTCTTTAATATGATGTACAGTTTGGAATACTTTCGATCCTACTTCACAGTACTATAAATAATTTCACAGCACAGAGGCAAATCTGAGCTTTGCCCTGAAAACACAGCCCCTCTCAAAGCCTTCTGCGGGTCCCTATCCACTTGCTGTAAGAAAGTGGCTGTGTAGTTATAAGTATATGAAGCTTGCTTTTAACTGAAATTGCCTTGTCAAGGAAAGGAATTGCATAGGATGAATTTTAAAGTATGAAGCCTAGATTTTTTTTTTCAATGGAAGATTATTTGTTTAATCCCTATTAAATCCTACAGTGCATTCTTCTAAGACAACTAACCAGGCTAATAATAGCTAAAGCAAGCATAAATGAACAGAAAAATAATAAGGTATTCTATTCTATTCATATGCTTTCAGATGGACTACTTTTTGAGTAGGAGGAAGAACATTTACAGGAGCATGGGCTCAGTATGACAGTATATAAATAGCCATAGCTAAGGCTGTAACAATTGCTTTGCCTCTTCCAACACAGAGCAGAGGCAGTAACTAGAATTGAGCTGACTACAGAACTGGAATATTTTGCAGCTTAGATCTCTTCAATAAGGCTAAGCCAGCTCAAAAGATTTCACTGCTGCTCTAACACACAAGCCTTTGATGTTCCCTCATCTTTACATCATAGAAGGAGCTCAAAGGGTTAATTAAAATTTAATGATATCGGCAGTACTTTGAAAAAGTTATGAACTTGGGTGAGATCAATCACTTTCTTGGACTGCCTGACTTCAAAGCAGACATTATGCAAAGGAAAAAAAAAAAAAATCTCTCATTCTGCATTGAATTCATAAGCAAGGATTTCCTCATTAGCGGTCTGTGCACGGAAGAGATTCCAAGTTCAAACTGGAAAGAGGTGAGGTGCCCAAAAAATGGTTAATCAGAATTTCTCGCCTTTGGTGCTGATCACATGTTGAATGAATGCATCACTACAAGCAGGGGACACTTGAGCAGTCCCAAAATATGAAGTCAGGGATAAAGGGCTGAGAATTTTTTTTCGAACTCACAGCTAGTTTGCAGAGATTTAGCTGAAACCTCATTAGCTTGTTTATTCACTCTCAGTGACATTCAGTAAAATGTCAACTGAAATAACAAAAGTAAACTTTTAAAAAGTGTACACATTTCTGTTTTGCATCTGTATTTTTATTTCTTTACCATCCACATTTTAGTTGCGCTGACAGCTTTCACTTTCTGCAGTTTGTCTTGTTCTGAGCCAAAGGTCCTACTGTATTTTCAAAGACAAATACAAGTCAGATGACAAAATTTTGAAAATCTGCTATAAGAGATCAAAGTTTACCAGTGAAGATTAAGAAAAATCTATTTTAATGTGCTCAATATTGTCGGTGAATTACCATCTCCACGCAGAAGAGGTTATGTTGGGAGCCTGATTCAGCATGAACCTCATGCTTTCCTCTAATTCCAGAACAAACCTATATGTGTGTAAATATGCTCTGAGGTATGATTACTCCTTCAGACGGGTTTGAAGCCATCCCAAGGAATCTTAACTTGCAATGCAGATTAAGGGTTCCAGAAGTGCTCCACAGAAATGAGATCGAGAAGGTCATCAAATTGGTTAAAATGTGGGGTTTGACATTTCGAGTTCATCCAAAGTCATGCAAACACAAGGCAGACCATGTTGAGTTCCTTCCAACATACATGCTTTCAGAAAACCTACTACAATACCATTTTCCTTTTTCATATATCCACAGTATTTTTCTAAATAAAATGGAAGATAATTCCTCAATACCTCTTTATCACACCAAAAAGCTTTGTAGTGTCCTAATCAAAGACTTTCCAGATCCCCATTACTTCATGCATCCTAAAAGTACCTGTGTTGATTGCTCTTAAACTCCTACTACCTAATATTATAAAATCTTAATTTCTAAGAGAACTGTGTTAGCCACAAGGGTTTGAAAGACAACAGTCCAGTTCTGGTGATTCAAGTACAGGACTTGCCCATCCCACAGGCTGTTGTCATAATAAATCCATTAATGATAGTGGAGAACTGGTGTGCTGCAGTGACAGGTGCCATATGACTGCTTTCACTTCAGTCATGTTTATGCAACACCCTACAGAAATATTGTTTAAGGAAGCAAAGTTTAAAAAACAATTAGGAAAAAACCCAGCTGGCTGGTACTGTCTGTTTCTTGGTCAAGACCTTATGTTCTGTGCTTTCTGGTATCTGTTGTTTGTGGGGGTTTTTTTTGTTTGTTTGGGTTTTTTTTAAACCCTGGGAGCACAGGAATAACATTAAAGATTTCATGACAAGGAACACCATTAGGAAGTATCTAATGTTTAGTTAAAAACCAACCAAACAACTACAACTTCTAGCACTCCACAGAGAGTATCCGATTCTATAAGATTACTTCTTGTCAAATGAGGTTGTAAGCAGCACAGAACGCATTTCATCAGCGGCTGCACAAAATGTCCCGTATTTCATGTATTCCAAAAGTATTTGTGATAGATTCTAAATAATCCACAATTGTGTCTAATACTTGTAATGACAACGTGGATGTTTACATGAAAATAACCATGAAATAATCTCTCTAAACTTTATTTTCTGCCTACATCTTCTTTTAATATATTTTTTAGTGGCTGAAAGGCTGGTGCCAGCATAGGAACTTCGGGTTTTTTGACCAAGGGAAGGTGTACTCTGCTCCTGGCATGATGACTGCTGATGGGGCTCACCTGTCCTAAAGGGGAAAGCGAATCCTTGCCCAGGAGATGGCAGGGCTCATTGAGCGTGCCTTAAACTAGTTAGGAAGGGGGAAGGGGATATCATGAAGGCTCCTGGGGTTAGGCAAGTGCTTCGGGAGACACGATGTGAATTGATGGTGGAAGAAGGTAAATGCCACCAGCACAGTGATGGACTTGGGGATGTTGTTCCATGTGACAGTGGGGAAAATTCTGTGGATTACCCTGAGGACTCCTCAGTGGAGCCACTATTGCCCATCCCCTGTCGGAAATCTTGCTGTGATCTGCTGAGGATACCTGCACCTGCTGCCCCACTAAAATGCCTTTATACAAATGCATGCAGCATGGGAAACAAGCAGGAAGAATTCGAGATCTTTGTGCGGTCACAGGGCCACGATCTCATTGCGATCACAGAGACGTGGTGGGACAGCCTGGATGACTGGCACGCTGTCATGGATGGCTATGTGCTTTTCAGGAAGGACAGGCTAGGGAGGCGAGGTGGAGGAGTTGCTTTTTATGTTAGAGAGCAGCTACAATGTATTGAGTTCCACCTGGGGAAAGATGACCCATCAGTCGAGTGCTTGTGGGTAAGAATCAAGGGTCACGCTAGTGTGAGTGACACTGTTGTGGGTGTGTGCTATAGGCCCCCTGATCAAGGGGAGGGTTGATAGTGTTTCTATGAGCAGCTAGAAGTAGCCTTGAGATCCCAGGCCCTGGTCCTTATGGGGGACTTCAACTACCCAGATATTTGCTGGGCAAGCAATACGGCCAGTCGTACCCAGTCCAGACAATTTCTGCAGTGTGTTGAGGACAATTTCCTGCTACAGATGGTGCAGGAACCTACAAGGGGAGGGCGGGTGCTGGACCTTGTTCTTACTAACAAGGACGGGCTCATCAGGGAGGTGAAGGTCGGGGGCAGCTTAGGACAAAGCGACCACGAAATGATCCAGTTCAAGATCCTGAGTGGAAGAAGGAAGCCAAAAAGCAGGATAGCTACCCTGAATTTTGGAAGAGCTAACTTTGATCTCTTCCGCAGCCTTTTAGGAGCTATCCCATGGGCTACGCTGTTAGAAGGCAAGGGAGCCTGCGAGAGCTGGCTAGCATTTAAACAGCACTTCTTCCAAGCACAGGATAGGTGCATCCCTTTGAGTAAGAAATCGGGAAAGAGAGGCAGAAGACCTGCATGGATGAGCAGGGAGCTAATGTGTAAACTCAAAGGGAAGCAGAAGGTTTATGAACTGTCGAAACAGGGTCTGTGCACCTGGGAGGAATATAGGGATGTTGTCAGGGCCCATAGGGACGTGACTAGGAAGGATAAAGCCTGCTTGGAAATGAAGCTATCAAGGGACATAAAGGATAATAAAGAGTTTCTTCAGATACCTGAATACTAAGAGGATGACCAGGGATAATGTGGGTCCCTTGCTGAATGAGGCGGGTGTCCTGGTAACGGGTGATGATGAGAAGGTGGAGATACTGAATGCCTTCTTTGCCTTGGTCTTCACTCCAAAGGCCCCTCGGGACCCGCAGATCCTGGATGAAAGTAGGAGTGTTTGGGGAATGAAGAGCTTCCCTCTAGTTGAGGTAGGGGTGGTCCAGGAGCGGCTCAAAGGGATCAATGCACACAAATCCATGGGCCCGGATGGGATACATCCACGTGTGCTGAGGGAGCTGGCGGAAGTGATTGCGGAGCCGCTTGCTATCATCTTCGACAGCTCTTGGAGAACAGGAGAAGTACCTGAGAATTGGAGGATAGCCAATATCACTCCGGTCTTCAAAAAGGGCAAGAAGGAGGAACCTAGCAACTATAGGCCAGTCAGCCTCACTTCTGTCCCTGGAAAGGTGATGGAACAGCTTGTTCTGGATGCCATTACCAAGCAACTGGAAGAGAAGAAGGTCATGAGGAGTGGTCAGCATGGATTCACCAAGGGGAGATCGTGCTGGATCAATCTCATAGCCTTCTATGATCTCCATGGGTGGATGGAGGGAGAGCAGTGGATGTCATCTACCTTGACTTCAGCAAGGCTTTCGATACTGTCTCCCATGACATCCTGATAGAAAAGCTGAGAGATCATGGGATAGATGAGTGGACAGTGAGGTGGGTTGAGAACTGGCTGTCGGACCGGGCTCAGAGGGTCGTGATCAGTGGAACAAAATCTGACTGGAGGCCTGTGACCAGCGGTGTTCCCCAGGGCTCGGTGTTGGGTCCAGTCCTGTTTAATATCTTCATCGACGACCTTGATGAGGGAATAACATCCACCCTCAGCAAGTGCCGATGATACAAAGCTGGGAGGGGTGGCTGACACGCAGGACACTGCGCTGCCATCCAGAGAGACCTGGACAGGATGGAAAGCTGGGCGGCGAGAAACCTAATGAAATTCAACAAAAGCAAGTGTAGAGTCTTGCACCTGGGGAGGAATAACTGTCTGTATCGGTACAGGCTGGGGGATAACCAGCTGGAGATGAGCTCTGTGGAGAAGGACCTGGGGGTCCTGGTTGATGACAGGTTGGCTATGAGCCAGCAGTGTGCCCTGGTGGCTAAGAGGGCCAATGGGATCCTGGGATGCATCAGGAAGAGTGTGGCCAGCAGGTCGAAGGAGGTGATCCTCCCCCTCTACTCTGCCCTGGTCAGGCCCCACCTGGAGTATTGTGTCCAGTTCTGGGCTCCCTGGTATAAAAAAGACAGGGATCTCCTGGAGAGAGTCCAGAGGAGGCTACGGAGATGATGAAGGGCCTGGAACATCTCCCCTATGAGGAAAGGCTGAGTGAGCTGGGGCTGTTCAGCCTGGAGAAAAGAAGACTGAGGGGGGACCTAATTAATGTTTATAAATATCTTAAGTATGGGATGCAGGGGGAATTGGCCATCCCCTTCTCAGTGGTCTGTGGGGACAGGACAAGGGGCAATGGCTGTAAACTGGAGCACAGGAAGTTCCGCACCAACATGGGGAAGAACTTTTCCCCAGTGAGGGTGACAGAGCCCTGGGACAGGCTGCCCAGGGGGGTGGTGGAGTCTCCTTCTCTGGAGATATTCAAGACTCGTCTGGACGCCTATCTGAGCAATATGAGCTGGGGAGCTGCTTTGGCAGGGGGGTTGGACGCGATGATCTCTCGAGGTCCCTTCCAACCCCTACGATTCTGTGATTCTGTGATTTTTCCTCTGAGATAGTTCTTTCTCATGGAAGAAGAATATGTATCTCGGTCAGAACCTTCTCTGGTTTCTGAAGTACTTTTCCACATAGTATTCAGTGTGCTAAACCTCACACAAAATCCCAGGCTTAAATATCTCTTGGATTTATTTAATTGGCCTTCCATACTAACCTATTTTAAGCAAGACAAACAATGTATCAATTTTCCTGTTGTTTTCCACTCGCTTAGGAGATGACGGAATTAGAATTAATGGGTAAAATCCTGGATCCTTCTCAGGCTGAATATGAAGTTGGAATCTTTTCCACCCAAGAGTTTGCTATAGTTTTCATATCACCAAGATTCATGATTTTGAAAATCATCTCTTATAGCATTCCAATGGACAATTCATCTGCTAGACGGTAATCCATAAAATTCTCACAGTTCCTTCGTAGAAACCACATGTGAAAGGATCTTTATAACACCAGTCAAATCCTGCTGCCACTCTTTGAAGAGCATACTCCTCATGTCCTACTTACATTTTAGACACCATCAAAATAAATTAGTTGTTTTCTTTTGAAGCTTTGGTCTTTTGAAGGCTTAGTGCTGGTTCTGTCTTGCAGTTCTTAGCAAAACCCTCACATGATATTATGATGCCCAGTTATCATGTTCCTGTTTTATACCATTATCCCTGTCAGACTTCATTTGTTGTACTTAAGGAAAAGAGCTTGGATTCATCTGTTGCAGTTAAACCTCTCATATTATTAAAGGTTTCATGATACATGAAACATATCACATCAAATTATTGATTCTAAGCAGCAATGCATTGCATTTATGAGAGTCATAAAATGGAGGGGGAGAGGGGGGAATCATCAGCTAAACACATTTAACTCTTATAACTAATGACATTATGGTAATGTATCTGCTAAAAATATATATGTTAGTATTTTTTTAGCCTTCCTTATTTCAAGTCTGCTCCACCCTTGTTTTAAATATGCACCTAGAAATGAAAAAATTATATCCAAACAACTTTAAAGTCTGATAATCCCACTAATCATAAACTGACACTAACTTCTGTTGGTGTCATTCAAATGATAAGTTTTGTAATAAGCATAATAATAATGATGAATATCTAAGTCTTCATGTAAAAGGGGCACATAGAAACATCTAATAATGGTTTCAGTGAAATCTTGTTAACATATGTCTGGTCTGACTACACAGTTCATATAGACAACAGATTTTAAGCAGTATATGTTTTAATGTATATTTACTCTTCTTGTCCATAAGCAATTGCTGTGATGCTATTCAAGACATTAATTTAATCCCATATTATGAAGATCTACTGCCCTCAGCGTAATTACAAACTTTCCATGAAACCTCTATTGCCTCATCCAATGCCTAAAATATATCTCTGTTTTTAAAGATGCCCTTTCATTGAATAGTTTCTGTTTGAAAATTCCATTTTTTTTTCAGTGAACTACTATAGATATAACTTTTTATTAACCCTTCTCAGAAACACCAGCTGTGATGTTGGACAGACACTGCAGGAAACAAGTAAAATTGTTTCACACAGAAAAAGCCTTACTGACCCCTGAAAGATTTAGCAAGAGCAATACTTCCTGAAACGTACAGCCTGCTTCCTTTGAGATCTTCCCCAGACTGCTGTGGTTTGGGGGCTTTTGCCACTCACAGGGCACCAAGCCAGAGGAACAGTGTTCCCCACTAAAGTTACAAGGCTACATACATGTCTGCTCATGGCAATGACTGGCTTCCTTCAAGCTGCTCAATACATTTCTTTATCAGCTAATCAAGATCAAGCCCCAGTTTCTTCACTCCCCCACATGCCCCCTTTTTTTTATGATGGAAGCATTTTAATTTAATTGTTATTTCCCAAGTCACCCTGCAAATCACAGAATCACAGAATCATAGGGGTTGGAAGGGACCTCGAGAGATCCTGACTACTGAAAAGGGGTTGGCCATTTCCCCCTGCATCCCATACTTAAGATATTTATAAACATTAAGAAGATTCCCCCTTAGTCTTCTTTTCCCCAGGCTGAACAGCCCCAGCTCACTCAGCCTTTCCTCATAGGGGAGATGCTCCAGGCCCTTCATCATCTTCGTAGCCCTTCTCTGGACTCTCTCCAGGAGATCCCTGTCCTTTTTATACCAGGGAGCCCAGAACTGGGCACAATACTCCAGGTGGGGCCTGACCAGGGCAGAGTAGAGGGGGAGGATCACCTCCTTCGACCTGCTGGCCACACTCTTCCTGATGCATCCCAGGATCCCATTATAGGCCCTCTTAGCCACCAGGGCACACTGCTGGCTCATAGCCAACCTGTCATCAGCCAGGACCCCCAGGTCCTTCTCCACAGAGCTCTTCTCCAGCAGGTCATCCCCCAGCCTGTACTGATACAGACAGTTATTCCTCCCCAGGTGCAAGACTTTACACTTGCTTTTGTTGAACGTCGTTTAGTTTCTTAAATCCAGATCTTCTGATTGTGAACTGAAAAACAACTTTTTTGACAGACAAGTAAATATTCACGGTTTTAGCACTGCAGTTGGCTCATGTAGGCTCACTGCTGATGTTGGTGGAATAGAGTATCAATGTGATCCTGCTCATAATTTGATAGCGAATATTTTAATCAAGTTTGGGATTTTGAGTTTATACACCTCAGCTGAAGTAGTTCTGTGGCAAATAGTGTATTCAACCTTTTTTAAGAATACAGATTAAAAGGCAGTAGCAGCAATATTTAATGAAATGAAGCTACAACAAATGGAACAGATTTTATTTTTGGCAATAGCTCTTTTCTCAGTCCCTTTAATAGAGAGAAGTTCTGTAAAATCTCTTTCTACTTTTTAGGTAGGAGATAATAGCTGTTATTTTTCAGGGGAAAACAAATTACGTAGAAGTGGGGGAGAGCTATCTTTCACTATTGTCAAAAGCAGAAAAAACATTGCAGTAGGGATGAGAAAAGGAATGATGAGACAGCAGCTCATATTTTCAGACCTGTCTCATTTCCTGACAAACTGTTGGGGAAAGTCAGGCAGACCACTGAGTCCTGTCAGCTCCTTGAGATGCAAATGCACACTCACCCAAGACTTTACACAGTCCTGTCTGGTCAAAACAGACTATGAAAACAAACAGTTTTGACCAGTTAAATCACATTTTTTCAAAATAGGGCATTCAGAAAGATATTGCTAGTAAAGCAGATGTATGAGATAGGACAGGAAAAGGAAGTGATGACTGAGGCTTATCTCTAGTTGGTGAAGGAGGGCTATTCCCTTCTGAAAAATGTCTGGGCTTCTTTTGGGATCAAAGTAATGGTAATCCAAGGGTGTCACAAAACTTTTTTCTATTCCTTGGAGATAACTATTTCTGGCCCCTATTTAAACTGAAATTAATGGGTGGGTGGGACAGACATTTTTGTGGCACAAATTTGGCCTTATTACCATCAACTTTATGAATAACAAACTCAACACAACCCATCGATGATACTTTTATGAGAACATTTATAACATGTATTCAGGTCTTTATTATCACAATCCTTTTAGCAGGACTTTTTTAACACATGTATGCAACTATTTCGAAGTCTGTGTTGCACTTCTGATGCCAACAAGGTAAGATAAGAACTCTATTTTCAAAATTTGATGCCTATGTAGCATAATTATAACTTAGCCTAAAGACAAATAATTATCACAGAATCACAAGGTTGGAAAAGACCTTTAAGATCATCAAGTCCAACCATTCTCATCCTAAACTAAACCATATGCCTAAGTACCTCATCTACCCTTTTTTTGAACACATCCAGGGAAGGTGACTTGACCACCTCCCTGGGCAGCCTGTTCCAGGCCCTGACAACTCTTTCAGTAAAAAATTTTTTCCTAACATCCAATCTAAACCTGCCCTGGCACAGCTTCATGCCATTCCCCCTTGTCCTATCACCTGTCACCTGGCTGAAGAGACCATCACCTACCTCTCTATAACCTCCCTTCAGGTAGTTGTAGGCAGTGATAAGGTCTCCCTTCAGCCTCCTCTTCTCCAAGCTAAACAGCCCCAGCTCCCTCAGCCACTCCTCATAGGATTTGCCCTCCAGCCCCTTCCCCAGCCTGGTTGCCCTTCTCTGGACTCGCTCCAGGACCTCCATGTCCTTCTTGTGGTGAGGAGCCCAGAACTGGACACAGTACTCGAGGTGTGGCCTCACCAATGCCCAGTCCATGATTCATAAACATAACAGTGCATTTAACAAGATGCATAATATTTTAGTATGCCTAAACATTCTAACTTTTGGAAGTGTCCATATTTCAGATTCTATTTGGAGCACCTGTCCTATGGCTTTTCCACCAGATACCAAAGAGATTTAATTTTCTCAAGCCTTAAAATGTTTATACATAAGAATTTCCATGACTGATTCTTTTCATGGTAATAGAGTAAGAACAGCAATGCAGAGAGATGAAGGACAAAAATACCAGAGAAATTTCAGAATAAAATCTTCCATTAGTTCAAAATTTCGTATGCAATTTCATTTGTCAGAAAAACCTAGGTTTCATTTCAGAGACATGAAATCGAGAGTTTCCTTTTAAACCAAGCATCAGTGAAAACGGTATGTGGTTTGTGGGGCTTGTATTTTTGAGCATAAAATAAATAAATAATGTAAATACATGCCGTAGCTGAGTAAGTGTCCAGAGGTGTAAGTAGCAGTAATGTTTTTCTTTTAACTTTTTATAGGTTTCTCTTTTTTACCTAGTGTTTTTCTTTATAGTGATTGCTAAGACAGGGACTAGTCATATTAAAAGAGAAATCCAGTTTTTCCAAATTAAAATTAGTACAATTTTTTTATTTCTTGATACTGACTCTCCTCTTTCAATTTCCATATTTCCAGAAATATGTCATGTGCTTATCTTGCTTTTTTAAAAATGAACACGATCATTAATGTTTAGAAAAATAATATGTTTCAATAATCAGTTTAGGAAAGTTGCAGTATTCCCTAAGAGACTTTAAAATATTTGAAAAAGCTGAAATTATTTTGTCAATCACTTTGTTATATACTTTTATTGAATTTTTAATTAATCAGCTCTGCTATTAATTACTACTCCCAGAGATATTAGATTAGATTCTGACTGATGTAACCTCTTGCTATACTCTCCAAGAAATTCTCTCTGCCTTTTTTGCATCCTAGAGGGTATGCATATAAAAATCATTCTAGCAACAGTCACTGACATAATGCTATCAACCAGATCTTCTCTAACATACTTGCTCTGACAATTGCGCTTACATTTATCTGAAATTAGAGAAAAAAATGTTTCCCTTTTGGGTTCTCATGTTCTATTTAACAAAATTGTTGCATTTAACAGAATCAGTTGTTCTGTTTCACCTGTGTAGTCGGTTATGTCCTGATGCTGAGAGCAATTAAGCATATAGACAATTCTCTTACTGTAGATAACCTTAAACATATTAGGAGAAGAAACCCCAACAACCTAACAAATATATACATGTTTGAAGGAATCCTCTGTTTGAAGTGATCACACACACACATATATATATGCAATACATATCTAAATATCTGGAATTTTTAAAACTACTAACGTAGGCTAATCAAGGACAGATGAATACTATTAGCGTTTAAGTCACTGGGTTTCAAGTTAGTGATGTCTCTTCAAACTTTTGTGCCATACCTCAGGCTCTTCTGTACCTCAGTATCATACTTACTCATCTGAATTCCTTCTGAATTCTTGACTTCTAAATATCTAGCTTAGCATAAAAGTCTCAGGTAACACTGCTGATGCTATCAAGTTCTGAAAAGATGGGTACTATGATTTCATTTTAGAAATTACAATTTTAGCCTGTTTTAGTTTTGCTCATAATAAAACTTTTAAAACCCTGAATTATCTATTGTGACACGGAATTCTACTATCAATCTCTAGCAATGAACTATTTGCATGATTATGTATCAGTAAATGAGGAGTCCAAAGAGTTCAAAATGAATACCATGACAATCAAATTATTTCCACAAGAGCTGCTCCCTACTATCTTTTTTATTACTGGTAATTATACTTGACTAATATATCAGAGACAGAAAAAAATCCATATGTGTTTCCCTGACAAAAGAAGACAGAGTGTGTTGAAAAGAGTGAATATGCAGATTAGGATGGCTGAATATGTACACTTGAAGGGCTGAGTATACTGACAAGGGGCATGAGGATTCATTGTTTCTGAACAGTTTGGGACAAGAGTGAGAGGATGGTAACAGTGACTGTGAGATCCTTCAGACTGAATCCAATATCAGAAATTTCTACTATACAAGGAAAAGCCTTAACAAGTTAATGAAAATTAGCTACAGCATTTGGAAATGAAAAAGAAAGTTATGAGAGGGACAGAGAATTCAGTTGGAGCTCTCAGACTACGGGTCTTCTCAAAGACCCTGTGGAGCTGTGACAAACTATTTCTTTTACTATTATAAAAGGCTCACATGTGTGAGAAGACCCCAAGGAAGGAGTCAGGCAGAGAAATAAAATCTTTTTTCATAACAGAACGATCACCTGCTTTAATGAAAGCTTTAACTATTCAGTCCACAATGATTTTCATGTTGTGGGGTTTTTTAGAATCTTATTTTATTTAAATATACCTCATTGCTACATGCAGTACAAACCGCCTTTGGCCGGTGTCACTTTGTCTCTTTTGGTGTTTCATTTAAAAAAAAAAAAAAAGTTACTTTTTCTCCTTCACAAAGAGGCATTGCTGTAGGAAGACAAACGGTAGAGTGAGCAAGGGGGAAGCATACACTGTACCCTTTCCAAAGGGTATTTATTCTGCCAGAGCACGTGTTTCATTACCTCTCAAGGGTGCAGTTTATCTGCTTTTCTACTTCCAGATAGATGCAGTGTCTTTATACTCCCTGAACTACTCCTATTACATCAGTGTCAGCCTTAATACAAAAGGGTGACATGGATTCAAAATGTTCAAATGCTGTTGTTATATTAAATACTTAAGCTACTATGTTCTAATATGCTGTTTAAAAAATTCCAGGTTGGACCTCTATATTCCTTTAGTTTGGCTTACTCCTGATAAGTCTGTTTCATCTGTATAGGACAGGAATTAGTATTTATTGTGTAGAGGTTTATTAACAGTGAGAGAAAAAAAGAACCTGCCTTTAGAAAAAGCACAATTACATTTTAGTGAGCTTCATTTATATTGGTAATATTGATCATACAAAGCTTTAATGTTGGGACTACTTTTGTGGTTGTTTGTGATAGTAGATTCAAGCAATTCTTCCATTTAATATCAGATTATGAGATAACAGTGCAAGCACCAAGTGACTTTCGCTATGACTTTGGTAATTATGGGAAATACAGCTACACTGTGCATCCCATTGGAATGGCAGTCGTCATGCAAAATAATTTAATCTATTTAGACTTCACATGAGTTTAATACATGGCTGCTGAACTGCTATTTTCTGGTTATTATGACATTTCTAACAGAGAATCTAGCTTTGTTTTTGTAAAAAAGAGACACAATACATTAGTAAGTAACTTTTTTAGCTTGAACTTCAAAATGCAGGAAAGCAAAAAATGTTTAAAGGACTGTGATAGATTGTCCATTAGTACAAAACCAATGTGTAGTTAAATTCGGTGCCTTTGCAACAGCATGGCTTTCTGCACCCTTAACTGTTAAACCCAATCATTTTGTAAATAATATGAATATAAATATTTCTGAGTTGGTCTGAAACAGAAAAAGATTAAGGAGCTTATGCTTCCTAAGTTAAAGGCAGATTTTCAATAAAGAATTGTGACTACATCCTTACACTAAAGTAATCATAGTTGCTGTCATTGTAGCCACAATGGTGGCTACAAATGCAAAAAGAGTTATAAAAAGAAGTAACATCTTTCGTTAGACAAACTGATTTCCCTGGAAAAACAGAAACATTTTTATGCACAACATCCATTCTCCAGATCCCAAAGAGAAGCAAAATAGGTGTTAGAGGAACTTAATATTGACTGAGAACAAGCAATATAATTAATAACCTAGACATGTGAAAGAGTAATGTACACCTTTGGAGCCAGGAGAGATGATAATGACAATACACATTCCAAAATGAATAAAACTCAGTCTTCTTTTTTTCCAGCAAATTATTTCTAAGATGAAAGTTACAATCACCGTGATTAGCTGCAACCATTGTGCTCAAGTGTTATTGCATGGAGCTAACCACAAGGTTTTTTTGTTCCAAAGATGGCATCGTATCGTGCAATTCCAGTTTTCAGCTGCTGGGAGCTTAGGAGAAAATGTACTTTGGGCTGAAGCTAGAGCTTCAGTGCGTGATCTTAGGAGGAGAAAATTCATCAATAGTACAGTGATTGTACATCAGCCCCTGTAACGTGTTGAGAACAAGCAGTGCATGGGGTTTTGAAAAGATCATTGCACAGGCAGATAAAATTCCTTCTTTACACATCACCAGAAGGAGACCTAAGCATCAGTGGATCCAATTTTTGAAGCCTGCAGTGGATCTACAACAGTAGAGAGACTACAGTTGAAGTATTTGGTAGAGAGCAAAAAGAATATGCCATCCTGGAGTTACTATTCTTCAAAAAGCACACTCAATATCAGAAAATGAAAACATCTTCTGGATAAAATAAGGCCCTAGGTAAAGCTCAGTTTTGCTGGTGTTACCATGTACTCAGTAGTGCTTCTGCCAGCACAGCTAGTATAAACCTTTTCATTATACTGACTGGCCAATTTAAATTAGGAGAAATTTTTAGTTTAGACCTGGCTGAGGATTCTGCTTTCACACACTATTAAATACACATTCATTTGTGAAATCAGGATTTAAATGAAGAGAACACATGTACAATGCCTACTGCCTTTAAAAGGACTTGAGTATATACTCGAGTGCCCTACTGATTTTTTTTTTTTAAATAACAGCTATAAATGTTCTTATCTGAAAGCAATATCAAAATCTCATTCCATTGTCTAGTTCTGTACTTCCTTCAATAGGTAAAATGTTTACATTTCCTCATCCTGTATTGCCAGAGCATTTTGACAGTCAAAAAAAACCCCCAGTAAATGAATAAATGTTTCTAGTTTTTGTGTTCTCAAATAGTAAAACATACAGTCACATATCCACCAAGATCCCAATGATGAATGAGTGGCACAGCTCTGTAATAAATCAGTTTCTGGTCAACTGGCCTAGTCTAATCTTGTCCATCAGCAGGTATAGGCTTTCAATATTTCCGTGGGTTCAGACCCATGAAATGTGAGCTATATAAATTTGGTTTTAGAAACATCTAAACTAATTTTTAATGCTCTGCTGAACAATGTGTGGTCCCAACATTCTAATGACTTCTCTGGATGCATGTTAAAGTCTGAAACACCTCAATATGTCACTAGTTTTCTGGACTAAATAATAAAATAAATTGGGAGAGAAATACCTGTTAGTTTCCCATGAATTATTTAAGGAGAACTCATACTAGCGTAGGAGGTCAGCAGGGAAATATGAGGGTAGGGCATTCTCGCAGCCATGTTCTGTGCCATCTGCCAAGAGCAGTTCTGTGTTGGTGCTGGGAGCAGACTGACAGGATGAGGTTAGCTAGGGCAGTCAGTAAGACATATCCAAAGCCTGGAATTCATACACATCCAAGTAACACGATAACCCGTTGGAACAGCAGTGCATTCATGTTATTCTTCTGAACAGAATGGTTTAACAGCCATGAGAAAAGAACAATGAACCCTGGTTTCCCAACTGCAGTCACACAGCCACATGAAATTCAAAGATCACATACACTGCATGTGAGGAGAAATGTTCTGTAAAGCAGAGATTAAAGAATTATATTTCCTAGTAGGTTTCTCCTTATAACTAGACCAAGAGAAGACTACACTGATCTACACTGATTACTGGGAGTTGAGTGGAATGTCTTGTCAACTACTGCACTGCTAAGGTGCAGCCAGCTCTGTGATAAATCCAGTAGAACAAGGAAAACAGACTCAGTAACACCTGTAACAGAAAGCAAATCCAGTTTCTGTGATGTGTGCAACAGTGCTGTTTTGTAAATGTCAAGAGAAGAACATGTAAACCAGTCTCTTTGAAATCCCACAACCTGAAGGATTTGCCAATGATGTCTCTAGATCAACACCCAAGATTATTCCCTGAAACACGCCTGGCCACAACACAACTGTGTTGTCCTGTGCTACTGCCAGAAGCTTCTGTAGCTGACTTTCCTAGTCACTCGAACACTGTAACCTTTCTATTCTCATTACAAAGCTGTGAAGGTTAGTGGGATTGCTGGCTTATATCAGACATGCGACCTGGTAATCAGTGACTGACAGGCTCTCTGAAGGGTTATACATAACACAAGGAAGAACCTGCCCCTCAGATTGAAACTTGATGGCTGGTAAAAGACTTGTTACGATTCACATCAGAATCACGAATATCACTGCAACTGCTTCCATGACAACAAAATATAATGTCATAATGCATATTATGATTTCATGACAGGATGAAGTCTGTTTATCCAGGCTGCCTCTTCAGCAATGAACAGGACTGGAGTAGTTCACTTTGGGAACTGGTATACTACAGCAGTTTAAAAATTAAGATTTTTCTTTGGTACAGAAATGGAAAACTTGGCCTATTTAGTCCTGCTTATTCCTATCTCAAGCAAGATCGATACCTACAGAAAGAGTTACTGTGTACAACCTGCTTTTACAAGTTATACATAAGCAATAAAATGTCACTTTTTTTCTTGGAAAAATTGAAAAAAATCCAGAGTTTATTGGTACACATACGGAAACACAGAATTGAATCACCAAGAGAAACTTTAACATATAATTCTGTTCATAAACATAGCAGGTTCAAAAACAGGTCCTTTGCTTCCATCAACTTTTTTTATTCCTTCAACAAAGTATATTAATCTTAAAAATAGCTTGGCTCTCTTTTCACGGATGTTATGTCAGTGTGTAAGGTTGATATATCTTTGATGCTTCCATTTCACCTTTCCTTTCTATTTTCTCTTAAAATCCTATCCTGTTAACTGTATTCCAGTACTATTATTGCACTGGTTTTGTGTCATACAACCAGTATTAAATTTTATACCATGCATCTGCATGGCATACTACTATCCTATCCTGGATACATTCCAAGTACTAATATACAAATATCTCAGTTATTTTGTATTGCCTAGTTTTCTAGCCTGGATGGTTACACTTTCTGTACTAAAGATACTGCTCATATATATATATATAGCCCATGTAGATCCCGTCAGTATTACACATAAGCATTAAACACCCACGTTAAATACTTATCCTTGAGAATGGTTTCTCCAGTAACCCACATCCTCAAATAGCCTGTACAGATGGAAAGATATCTCATCTCACATGTGTTGATGCAGAGAATGAGGAAAGGACCAATAATCTGCAGCAGGACTCCACTGAGGTGTTTTAGTAATAAGCCATAGGTCCTATGCAAATGCATACAGCACAATTTTACCATACATTCTACTGGAAAGGCAATGAGTCTGGCAGGTCATGACTTGGAAAGTTCCATCTACCTTTCACATGCCACTGACTAGTACCAGTGACTTAGTGGTCTATTTAAGTGTCATCTTCCTGACCAGCTTCTAGCACCAGTCACAGATGCCTGAGTGGGTCATTATTATAAGCTTGTAGCGACTGCTAATGCAGGCTAATCCAGGCATGGCAACAATGACAACTACGAAAATTTTTGGTACATCAATTCAGTTTAGCAGTCCTCTCCATCCTCCAGTTATTAACTTACAATAATAAAAGCAAAATAAATAATGGGTAAAAGATACTTGAAGACTGATTTCCTCATTCCTACCCAGAATCATTGCTTGTGGTTTCGTGGTTTGGGTTTGGTTTTTTAGGTTTGGTGGGTTGTTTTTTTTTGGGGGGGGTGGTGTGTGTGGGGTGTGTTAGGGTTTTCTTGTTTTTTGTTTGTTTGATTTTTTTTTTTAAATGTACCCCATCCTGGAAATGAGTAAAGGTACTCAAAGGAATAAACATCGAAGTGATCATACATTAAAGTAATCATGACAGGACAATGATAAAGTCACGACAGTTTTATTTTAAATGGATTTCTAGTGTCAGGATCGTTATGGATTCTTGGTGAAAGAAACATATAAAGCCTTAAGTCGTCTATTTTTCATATTTAGTTTAAAGATTTCACTTCAATCAGCTTTCTCCACTTCCTATCTTTGGCTGAGTGGCTAAGACTGCCAGTGAATACATAACAGTAGTTAAGCAATAATTTCCCCCTAGGAGAAAATTACTTTTTGCATAGAATAAAAAGGAATTAAATTATTTGAGGCTCAAGAAATAAATTTTTCTTGACACAATGAATCTATTTCTTTATTATTTTTAGTGCAGAGAAATGCTTTTTTCCAAATTATGTGTGTAATACAATAAAGACTGCATGCATAATTTTTAACCTTTCTGAAATAACTATGTAAAAATTATAAAAGCAGTCACAAGAACAATGTTCATGATATGCATGGCCTAATTACATGCTGAGAACATCTGTTCTGATTTTTTTTAGAGTCTGAAATTCACCTTTTTTGTTTTCAGAAGCCATAGAAATAGCACAGCATACTTTTCAGAATAATGCAGCTGTCATAATAGGAACATGCAAATCATTATTATTTAAGATGAACTTTATCTTTTTCTCAAAGAGAGTTTTATCTAATGTGACTCATATAGAAAGAGGTCCTGTTCGAGTATGGGAAATATTATTCCCTCCTTTGATAGGTAACTCTCAAAATAATGCTACTGGATCAGACAACAATTACCTTACTTCTCTCCAGAAGCAGTTTATTTCTTCTGAGTCCTATCCTTAGCTACAACTGCTTCCATATTTGCCAAAGGAAAATGTTAAAATATTAATAAGTCAGTAACCTATTCCATGACAGTGAGTCACTGGCTTGAACTTTCATTTCAGTCATACATACACAAAGAGCTAAACTTTAATACAAGCACAGAGATGGAAGTAGATATATTATAAAAGTTGTCTTACTATTTCCTACTACCATGAAATAACTAGTAGGCCCAGTCACAACAGACTTTAACAGCACTGAAAAAAGGCACGTGTGTTTATATATGCTTTGTTGCACTCCAAATTTTGTGAAAGAAATGGTTATACCCAAGCAAATCCTGACTTGAATGCAAAGAACACATCAATCCTAATTTAGTTTCTTGGCATTTTTACATATTAGTTCCTTTTTCTTTCAAAGATCTGAAGAAATATTTGGAAGTGTCATTACTGAAAATACCTGTGTAATTCATTACATGAAAGTGACTCACGTCAACTCTTAGGGCAGACATCCCAGAGCTGAAACTGCCCGTATGACAGAAGATCTAGATAAACAGCTTTAATTCTAGTGCATGGGGGTTTAAAAGAATTGTGTTTTATCATTCCTGACCGCAGATGGAAAAAAAAATAAATAAAAAAAAAAATCACACTGCACAGGGGCCCAACATGTAAGCAAGAGCTGAGCTTTCAAGAGAGCTTAATGGAAAGAAAAGCAGCCCTTTTTTGTATTTCTGATCCAGAGGACCTGAACTTCACAGTCTGTCCATACTTTTTGTTTTTACAGATATGCTATTGTATTACAAGGGGAGTAAATCTCATTCACTATTAATCCTGCCCAAAAGAAAGAAAATATTACAATAAAGTTAGCTGTTTTAAATGCCTGTTACTCATCAGTCTTGAAGAGATAACTCTTAAATTTGTAAAAAATATTACATTTCACTATTACATGAATTAAAAAATTGTATGTTACTATTTAGTTCCTGGGTAATTAAAACGTAGTTTAAGAATTAAGTGAAACACAGGAATTTAAATGCCTTAAGATTCAGCACGAGACATTCATTTGCACACATCTAATAGAAATCACCAGTTACAATACTAAGTATTAAGTACTACTAATGTTGCTATCTTAGGACTTGCTGAGAAAGTTACAGGAATTTACATATCAAAAATATTTTTAAATTAAAAGGATGCTTGTTTTAGAAAATATTTAAAGAATATTAACAAAAATACTGCAGAAAAGCTGTCATTCATATAAAATAGTAACATACTTTGTATTACTAGAGGCTTTACTGCATTCTTTCACACCAGAGGGTGCTATCATTTTGAACAGAGTCCTGTAATTAGCCAGGTTTACAAATAGGGTGAATTACAGTGAAGGCAACCAACCTCCCTAAGTGGCAAAAAGGTATTTGACAATGAACCCTCCATGAAAACTCTTTGTCAGTTTAAGTACATTAAAACATACCAGCCTGATTCTTTGACTGATTAAATGAAATATAACATGCTTTAAGCTAAGATTTGATTTTACTTTCCTTAATGTGTTTCTCATTATTTCCATAATGATGAGCATGGCCATCTTAGGTAATTAAACCTGGCTGCACCATGGTCACAGGTTTCAAAATACTAAATGTCTGATTATTATGAGCTGACTGGCCCCAAATTGATAACTGTGTATACATCTCTTTGCATATTTGTATGCATGAACCCATTAGAACTTGATAATGAAAACACATGGAATTGACAACAATTTACTATCATGCCTTTAAATCTAAGCTCTGGGTAAACTCCCCTTTGTTGGTTTTTGAAGTGAACTATTTAACACCACCACAACCCAGTAAAATATCCCAAACAAGTATCCGGAAATATTTACTCAAATACAAACTACAAATTTGCTTTGATGTTTTTCAAAACTACTTCTGTCTTCTCACATACAATGAGTGGGTTGTTGGGGTTTTTTTGAAATATAAGAATCTTAACAGTAAAGAAAACAGTCATGAAAATTACTGAAAATATATTTTGATTTAAAGGTTTGGCTAGGAATTCATAAAGAGCCATCTTGATATTAACAGTCAGCCTTGCTGATGTATTTAAACCTTGTTCCTGTTTATAATCACCCGTTCAGAGTGCAAAATGTAGTAGACATCGGGAGACAGCAAGTGACAAGTATGGAATATTGAAAGGAGTCATTTGATTGAATTTAAAATTGAAATGGATAGAAATTCATTTGCATGTGAAATATGTTTTGCAATTTATGTGGTTCAGATTCTTTGCAGATTTCAGTTTTCCTCTTGTGCAGCTGAGGCTGGTGATTGATTATGGGACAAGGTAGGAGTTGGGGCAAGGCCCCTGCCAGGAGGTACTGCAGCATACTCCAACACTCCCATTTCCTCATGAAGACAACTGTTCTGCTAGTGAGCTCCTCCTCCTCCAGTTGTAACAGTTGAAATTGCCTCAAAGCTGAGAAATGCTCAACTGAGAAAACCCAGATTTCCTGTCAGGCAAGACTCTTGTGTAGTTGCCAGATCCTTTCATAGCTTAAATTGAGGAAGGATTACCTTAAATGAGAAGAAACAATGAAGTACAATATTCACAAGTTTTTCTGTCCTGTTCATTCACCACACTATTATTTTCTCCAAGGTCAGTGAGAATCTAACCAGAAGAGGACAGAACACAAAGCTGGGGGTAGAAAGGCCAGGCGCATTCAGCCTGTGCTTTTGTACAGGGCTATGTTCCCCGTGTATTAATCAGATTGACATCAGCGCTATGAACAGGTCACATTATGGCATGACCTGAAAAGAAGTTTTATTACCATTTCTAAAGAAAGTATAACCTAGGCTAACCAGCTAATGCCTGTCTTTAAAATTCTACTATTCCATTCACTCATTCTCAAATTACTTATTAATTTAGCTGATGATTTCCTGTGGCTAATCTTACAGACCTAAATCTGCTTCTGTCGTCATCCTTCAAAGAAAAATTTAAACCTCTCTAATATAATTCAGAAGTTCAGACTTGCTTTCACATATCATCCCTCTATCGTTTCTGCTTCAAGTCCATGTCCTGCATTTAAATGAACAATGATACAAAGAACCAATATTTTCTTGTATAATTTAAATTATAAGACTGAAGATTTAGAAAAGAAAGAGAAAAGCTACTGTTATTTAACTGTTTTCTCAGGCAATAGCAGCTATTGTAAGTAGAAGATTCTTTGCATTAAATCTCTTGCCATTTTACTGGGGGTTCCATGTCCACAATATTTCTTTTGTGCCTCTCTGGCATGGAAAAAATATACAAATGACAAGCTGTACATATTCTGACATTGAGCAATCTTATTTCAAGATTTCTTAAATTGAGAATTGCCTTCCTCTCAGCACGAGAAATCTTAAACGCTATAAAGAGCTGTACTATACCACCAGACATGAACTTCTTTGAATTGATTTAAACCCACTTCACCAGGATTCATTTAAAGTCTCAATTTTATAACTTGCACGATTTCAATATCAATGAATTGGGATATCTCTCACAGTAAAGAGAGCCAAAGGAAGAATATGGAATAAATTCACAGATCTTTGCAGGAATTATGATAATAAATTCATCTTGGCAGATAAGATGACTTTTTCCAGAGGATAACTGTCCTTTCCTTGTTGCCAAGATACAGAATTTTCACCTACAGCGTATTTCAAAAATTGAGAGAATTAGAATTTTTACAGAAATTTTAAGGTGGGCAAAGGGAAGTGATGAATAGCTAATAAGAAATACTTTGGTTGAACATGTAACAGAATCAGCCAGGAAATATCACGCAATCTCCTGTGAATTCAGCTTCTTGAATTCATAGGATTCATACAACCTATACTGGGAAGGGAATACATGTTTTTGTGCTTTGTTTTAGTTCCTGTTCAGTCCTTGTTAACTTACTGTGGTAGCCTCCAAACCAAAAGAGTGTTTAAGCACTCAGTTTTTATGCAACCACCTAAATGCCACTGATTCCATAATCCTTTCACCAGATACTTCAATGAGATTTTCTAGTTTTGCAATGAAGTCAGAGTGAAAGATGTCTACCTCCAAAATTCTGGCCACTTTTTAATAAGGGAACATAAGTCTAACTGTTGCCAACAAACAGTCTTCTCAACAAAGAAACCAACTAAACAAAATCCTCAAATTCAAAACCTTTGCAATAGAGAAGACTGGTGAAGAAATCCTTGAAATACAGTATTTCAGTTAAAAACCCCAACAGAATATGGATCATACACAGCAAGAGTTTTAAGAATTTAAACAGATCCCAACTGTGATAACTGTATTAATTCACCACATCTTTCTGGAAACTCTCCAGCAATAACTAAGCCTTTTCTTTATTAAAAGCTCTGAGCCGAGATTTTAGTGTGCAGTATTGATACTTTGAATTTTCCAATAAGTTACAGTAGCACTGGGAGTCCATTTTGAGTGAGGAACACAGAGGGTATCACAAAAAGAAGGTGGAATGCCTTCTTCCCTCCCAACCATACACTAGGGCTATCTTCTATTAACTTGTATTCATATTTCATTTTATCAAGCAAACAATTTCCAGACTAAATAGCTACTCTGACATCTCCAAAATGCAACGTGTGAACACACTTAAAAAGTAATTCCTGACCACCTGATCCACTTTCCCCTAATCCAGTTGGAGTTCCAGTAGGACAAGAATTTGATTCAATTTGCTGTAACTTGAAGAGATACATGATTCTATGTGCTATGTTTGTGCACTTTCAGATGAAAAAAAAAAAAATTATTAGATGGCACTGAGAATGAGATAACCTTGAAAATAAGTGTAACTAAAATCTTCCAATGGAATAGTTTTCCACAAAACTGCCATATTGGAACAATGTATTTTTTAGGAATATAGTGCTGATGACCCAAACTGGGAAAAAAAATATCTTTTTGTTATGTCACCTTACATCAATATTTTAAAATACAGAATAGTTTTTATACATAGCAATAGTAGAATACGCTGCATTGCCCGTTTTATTATAGGAGTCTAACTGAAGTGTTACCAAAATTCAAATAGCTTGGTATCTTCCAGACAGTCTGAAAAGCCTGCCATTTTATCCTAATGTTGGAACAATTGACTTGTCAAACTGCTGTGGGCAAAATCACAACTACTAATTTTTGAAATCAGATTACGGGCAATAATTTAAAAATACAAAGTGAAAAGAACTTAACTAGTTGTCCCATGACCTATGACCTTTATGCCAAATGATCATTTTCAGAAAGCTGGATTAAGCACACAGGAAATTTCCATGACTAATAGAGAACACAGATGTATGGAACATATCTCAGTCCTAACTCACACAGAAATGACACCAACGTCACTATTTCGCTTGGGTGTACGTCTTCCATCTCAGTTTAAACGCCATAGAGCTGAAGAATCATGCAGTGCGTGGCTGAGCTATGTCACTGCAGCACACAGCACTAAAACCTTTGGCACAATATGAACATCAATTTGTGGATTGTTTCTTATTCTGTGGTGATGTTCTGTCAATTAGAGGACACTGAAATGGCAGGATGCTTTGAAACACTTTTCCATTATATATTTAACATATTTAAGATTTAAAATTTAAACCCGTGGCTATTGATAGTGCTGTAACTAATTTATAATCTTATTTTTTACCCCACTCCCATTTCTATATTTCCCTCCACCCCCACCCCCCACCAGCAGCAATGTTGTTGAAAACTATTTCCTTATTATAACAGCAGTGGAGATTAGTATGATGGCCAAATAAGGTTTGAATTGACTTTCTTTAGGTCTGTATTTGACTACATTCACTAAAAGGAATAGTTAGTAATAGCTGTAAGTAGACACTCCTGTTTCAAACAACTGCACATAAACCAGTTGGTTTCTCACAAAAATGAAAGTCTCCTGAGTTTATTATAAAAATAACCCGTTAGCTGTATCCTTACAGACAAAATAGATTTGGACACAGATTAAAAGTTCTGAGTAAAAAATACATTTACCTATTGACTGCAGTTTGTTTTTAACCACAGCATACCACAAATTAATGAATAATCCGGAAAAATTATAGACACATTACTTGGTGACCTTCCACAAGAACAGAGGCTGTAATCCAGTACAAATACAGTTGTGTGTAAGATATTTCACGTGGCATATACTCAAACTCATGAATGGCTGAGGCACATCCAATTAATGCTGAAATGTCTTTGAACTCCAAACTGTCAGGAGAGCAGGAGTGTCATATTCCAATTACTGCAGTGGATCGGTCTGAATGACTTCCCCCCTCATACTATTCTACTGAAGACAGAAGCTTTATACTTCCACAGGAATTAGTCTCACAGTGCTTGAAGATTGGGAGTGCTCTTCCCAATCAGCAATTCAGCCCCTAGCTACTGTGGAGAAATATGCCTTATAAACATTTTCATTAACACATTATGCTCCATCTTCGTGTTATTTACTGTGCCAGTTGAGAGGTTGCTACACAGCTTAGTACCATTTAGACTTAGAACTGCTGACTTCCACTAGAAATGCTGATGGTGTACTTTTAACATTGTTGTTAAAACACTATCATTTAACATAACCAGTTCATCACATCTACTAATAATGACTTTTTAAAAAATAAATTGTTTTTATTTAGTTCATACAGAAGTACAGTCTTACAAGGCTGGACTCCCTACATAGGGTTTATAAGCATTTTCTTGCAATTATATATTCCTCTTATGCAGACAGTCCACTTCAGAGATTTATTTTGGTAGCAAATGAAGCAATGATGGAATAGGTCTATCTGGTTCAAGGTATATATCCAGCTCACAAGATACTGATTTTGCTTTCACTGAAAACCAGTGTGTTATAGTGATTGTGTCTGCTGACATTTTGTACTTTGGTGACTCTCCAGCCCTACTGGTGATCAAAGAAGAGCCATTGGCTACATCTTATTGTCTTATTTAGCAACCTAAGAATGCATGGTGCTTTACAAAGGGCCAGAAAATCTTTTCCTCCCACTCTGACATTAAAATCTTGGCATGAATGTGTGAATACATTCAAGGACAGACAACAACAGATAAAGAAATGTGAAAGTGTGTGTTTTGTCACATTGCCTCAATTTTTATCCTCTTCAGATTTTGGTAACACAATGTCCCTGAGAATGCATTGCTGCTGGAGCTGAACCTAAAAAACGAAACAAAATCCAATGATGCTTCTGGTATCTAAATCACTATTGGTTTTGGGGGCTACTGCAAGCTCTTTAATAGAGCTAGGTGACTTCTGATGAATGGGAAATGTTCAAGAAAACATGGCTTTGGACATCTTGAAACTCTTCAGTTTTTCCTGAAATAAAATAGAGCTATTATTTTCTAAATACCCTCCCAAAGCAGGCTCCCCCAGCCTTTCAGCAGGTGTCACTCTCCTGTAGTTTCCTGTAGTCCACACAGAAGAAATTATTTTGCTGCAGATGATGTAGGCTATTGCTGGAAGGTCTTTACCTGACTTGGCACATGTATTTGAATGACAAAGTTCCCCTTTCTTGAGATTTGGGCTCACTGTGTCAAGCAGCACTGGAAGATAGAAGAATTCTCCATCTGGCACTATCTTCACATATGCAAAGAGGATGATACGTATGAAAATAACAATGCAGGCCAAAGTTAGATAAGCAGGATATTCCTAGCAAGCACCCAGTTCTTTAACCCCAGTGCTATTTTCTAAGAAACCATATCTGAAAGTAGTCACCAATTGACAGGGAAGAAACTGCTGGGAGTAGTGAACAGAAAAATAGGAAACCAGACAGAGAAGCAGAGAAAGACAGATGAGTTGGAAAATGGACAGGTGATACAAATAAAAAGTGGTCACAACTGCCTGCAAATCCACAGCAGTTAATAATCAGCAGTTCCCAGATCCCTGCTCCACATTGGGTAGGTCAGGGAAGGGAGAAAACCAGCTAAGTGTATGTTATACAGACGTTGTACTTAAAGAATTAGCATTTCATTTTTACATAATACTGGGTTTGTGTGTTTTTTCAAATGGATAGATTTCTAGGAGATTTCTTTGTGCTATTTCTAATTCATAATTTATCACATTTCTTCCACAACAACAAACATGAGCAAAAAGCCATGAACACGGGTTTTTGGTTAATTTGGTGTTTGGGGTTTTTTTAAACATCAACAAGGTCTTTTCTGAGCTTAAGATTGAAATAAAACATAATCTAAGTTCTCAATTGTGAAATAACACAGCAATACTGGAATTATAAATAGGTTTTAATGGACACAACTGTGCTAATACTGCTGTTTGTGTCATACATCTTACAGGCTCCCAAATATGATATAGAAGTCCCTGGTATTCATCTCAAATTAATCAATTGCTTTTTGACCAGCAATGTGGCATATTAACCAACCATTGTGAAGCGTAGATCCTTTACCCTTTCCATCAGTAGGACAACTGAGAAAGCTAAATAATTGAAATCCCAATTTTTCCAGTTTTTTTTTTTTTTCCTTCTGGAGAGGTATAATACATAATTCTTTGCACTATGCACTATGTTTTAGAGAGAATTTTATGGTGTATGGTATCTTCTTACCTTAGATGTTCCGTCTTTTGTAGGGCCTAATCTGTGGATAAGCTTTTACAAGCCCCCTACTATGAAAGTCAAATCAAGTGTCCTTATGAATATGCATGAGCAAAACAACTAATACATTCATTTTCTATGGTTACTTACTGTGCTGGGTGGCCCTGGAAGCCATTCCAAATGGTTTTGATTTTGTGATTGAGATTCTTAATGGTAGTAATTATCTGTTGCAGCCATGCAGTACCAAACATGATGGGTGATAGAGATACTTTAAAAAAAAAAAAACAAGCCTAAAAAAACCCCAACACCAGCAACCCTGAAGATGCTAATGCTCACATTTTAGTTCCTACAGGGCAATTAGCCACTACTAATGTTGTTTATATTTATATGCAAATGTATAAAAAAAGATTCTTAACAGATACTTCATACTTATGCTCCTGGGATAGCTGACTATCCCATCTGTCTGTAGAAAATATTTTCCATTAGCTGTGTGTGTTGCTGATTTGGCAATAAAAACTATTTAATCTCTAGTAATTTCTTTTTGATTTTATGTTTTCCCATTTCCTTCAGCTCTGCCATAAAAACCTCTACTTAAGAATGTGGGAGTTGTGTAGTGCATCAGCAGAGGTTTTACATACACTTTCAACAAAAAACAAGTCATGGTTATGGTATGAGATTTAGTAATGTATTTTTTCCTCATTTACCACTACTCTTTAACTTAAAAATAATACTCTGGAAGCCTAAGCAAACCCCTTAGAGACAGACCTTTTAGAAGCACTCACTAGAGTCAATGCTCCTTCTTCCTAGTAAGCAAGCAAGTGTGACAAAACAGTGAGCAATGCATGATAGTGCATCTTTCAAAATGTGACAACAGTTATTCTTTTTACACTGAGAAATGGTCTTCTGAGACCACCCTTCTGAGCACGATGTAAGGGAAACCCATTATACCACAGGAAGTACTTTATTTAGCTTTGCACTAACCAGTCACCTCAGTCTCCTAGAAACCAAATACATCCTTATTAAATAATAATGTTATTGTTTTAAATTAGAATGATTGAAGGCATTGGAAGCCTTAGGGTTGGATAAACACTAATTACTGAGAAAAGCCCATCATGAATTAAAAATTTGGATTAAGTGCCATAGCCCAACATAAAAAGTTGGCTGATCAATGCTTAGAAAACTTTCGATGAGAGTTATTCAAGCCAGTGATCACAGGAACATAACTAACCTAAAGAGCATTTCAGATAAAATTATTTTATTTTTTCTGGAATACAAATATGTAAAATAATTTTGGAGAGTTGTCCACCATCTTCAGTACATCTCCTGCATACCACATGTTCCACAGGGTTTTTTTTGCTATTAAATCTACTTATGTATCTTTCATAACATTCCTTACGTTGTGTGTGTGCCAACCTAGAGGACACCTCTGAAGCATGCAAAGCTAATTCTGAGCCTTCCCCCATGTCCCAGGCTAACTTCCACCAACTGTGCTTTCTTATCCACAACACAGTGTAACCTGTACACTTTTTGCTGATCTATTTTTATTCTTCCATATTTCAGGAAAGCATTAACGATTAGCTCCCAGTATTCCTAAATAGTAACAACAGCAGCAGTAATAATGTTGAAGAGGGAAGAGGGTGCCTCAACTGTGGCTTTCTTACACTGCAATGTAAGTATTAGTAGCTAAAGATTGTCTTGTTTTTCTGTTATGAATTCTCCATATACATATCTCCTAATCACTAGAAGATGATTTGTTTCTATTTATTATCAGACTTTAGGAGCTTAGAAAAAGTACTTGCCTTGCAGGTCCCTCATCCAATATCTGAACAATCAGAATGCATGACTAATTCTCATTAAGCTCAATGGCTTTAGCTGCAATTCCCCCACCTGTTCCCAAGTTTAAGACTGATTTTTATTAACTCTTCCAGCACAAGAAAGAAGAGTTGTTTATTTTTTTCTGTATTTTAATTACTCTATTTTAACAAGTCTGACTGTCCAAATGCCAACCAGTTTGTGTCTTCCCCCCCACCTCCCATTGCCCATTGTTCTCACATATTAGAAAAAAACAAAACCAAAAAAGATTAAAGCAGAAAGATCTTGCATATGAACGTGGCTTCTTATAATGTTTTTATTCAGAGAAGCCACAGTCTAATTTTCATGATCAGACTTCTCAAAGATTTCACCTTCATCCTGAATATAGCTGTGACAAGTAAGTCAAGGTCCAATGATTCCAATTAGAGAGGTTTTCTCATGAAGGCAAAGTATATTGCATTTCCTGACAATACAGTATTACAGCAAAATTATTGTGAAAGGATTTATCTTTAAAGAGGGCAGTAGTAGCTACAATCGTTTTATTCAATGACTAAAAAGTGTGACATAAAGCAATGGATAGCACAAAATATCTGTCAAGCACTATCTTTCTCTCCTATCAGCATTCCACAAAGCAGAAGAGTCACTTTTACGTGTGACATTTTCAACAACAATTAGAATAATAGTTTCCAATATTTGCAATTCTATACCTACGTTTTACCTGTTTTAATATAAGACCAAATCTCGTTTAATAGTGATAAAATATTGATACAATGCAGACTGTACATGGAAATATGTCTAAAACTGGAATGAAAATTGCCTGTTGAACCGTAGGAAGGCTTTCCTTGCACATTAACTAGTGGCATGATGCACTGAAGAACTGAACAAAACCCCTGAAAAATGGAAACTAGGGTAAATGGAAGCACGATGGTGAAATAACAACTGACATTACATTCAGCAACAGTAAGAGGACATGAATAGCTAGAAATAATTCAGTGATTACAAACAACAGTATTTGACAAACCAACTTCATCTGCCATGTGAACAACATTATGGACATCCAAGGACTAGGACCCTGGACTGTTTGGCAGCTAACTGGTTTGCTGTCAGCATACCCTGAGCTTCCTATGAGTTACTGGAGATTGCTTATGAAGATATACTAACTGGTTTGCTGCTTGGAAAGCGCTTACATTGCAAAGTATATAGTAGCATCTAAGGTAAGAGATTAAAAATACAGTCAATGAAGGACACGCAGCATCAGGACTGTGAATCACTGTCAATAACTAAGAAGCAATATTTTTTTCCCCTATTTCATTAGAAATACAAGACCAGCAAATAAAGCACAATGGCTATAAGCTGCCTACAAATGGCTCTGTTAGAATACAAGATTCAGATATCATGCATGGACTTTTCAATGACTTTCAATACACACTAAGCCATGCTACCTGGAAACATAACCTTAACACTTCCCAAACAGCTGTGCAAAATATAGTAGGATTTCTTTATCTAAGATGCTTTTTAGCCATGTATGCATACAGAGGTACCCACAGAAATTTTACATGGGAGTTTTCTGTAATGTTTGCTTGGCCAATACTTGTCTTTGAGAGAAGAAACATGGAAATCAATCCTTTTTGTAAAGTTGCCTACATCTTTTTTCTCTATTCTATATGAACTACAAGTAATACTTCCTCAGAATTTATTCTGAGTGTCATATGTTACTTAGATCTTAGCACAGCTTTAAAATGTTATGGTGCTCCATTCTGGTTACACAAATTTTACTGAATTCACTGGTATGATTACTCTTTGCTGATATTTAATTTACAGGCAGATCAAGATTTTCAATTAGATCAGCATACGAGTGTCTGCATAAGCAGATATGCATATTACAAACTCTCTTCTCTACTGCAAAGTAGGCAAAAAGGATTATTCTCTTGGGCTTCTAGTTGCTGAAATTTCCACATAAGCCCTTTCTTTATGCAAGCCCAAGTTAGAAATGAGGCAAAAAAATCTATGTCTAGCTTTAACCAATTGGAACTAAACCCTCCCCAGAAAATACCTGTTTTGTGTTATTACATATAGTAGAGGTGACACATCATAACAAATTCTTCAAAGCATGCCAACATTATATCCTTATTTCCAGTGGTCCTTACACATTTGTTTAAAAAAAAAAGCATGATGTCAATTATTTGTATCTTGTCAACCTACTACCCTTCACTGCTTTAAGCAAAACACTGAGAGCTTAAGGTGGTATTCTACTGCACATGGGTAAGGTGTGCTTATAATGTGTATGATGGAATCGTAATAGCTGGTATTTAATAGGAATAATTCATTGTGTGCCTAGTGTACAATTTCTGTCGATGCTAATTATTCATTTCCTTTTTTTAAGTGCTCAGATGTTGTGCATGATGTGACAGGTGAGGAAATGTCTTCACTGGTAGGCAGCGATGTTAATTTGTTTTTAAACAATGCTTTCTGAGAAAGTGAAGCTTTACAGTTTTAAAAGTTGGCTTCATTTCAATTTCTTTTCTGTACAAAATGCAGGGAAAACTTTGGAAAACTCTAACAGAGTGTATTAAATTCCAGAAGGAATGAGTAATGCTGACTAAACTCATAATCTTAGCTGTAGTGGTGCTAGTCCGTTCACTCATAACTAAAAAACCACACAGCTTCATCTCTTAAAATATCTACATATGCAGTCAGTACAGCTCTCTTCCCAGCACAAAACACTCCAAAGCATCAGACTCAAGATGAAAACCCACACCTTCCAACTTCATAGTCAATAGCTACTCCCTGGGTCACAGCATTTCCCAAATAAATCACTTAGATCTTCCTTCCTACTTATCCCTCAAGGGAAGAAAAAAAACCTGTCTGTCTTTGCTTTGCATTCACATAGTGCTTTTTCATATGTAGACCTCAAAGCACTTTACAAGGGTGGTTAAGCTTTATTAGCTGGATTTTACAGTTGGTCTAGCTGAGTAAAGAGATTTTAAGCAATTTGCATGAGGCAATGTGGTCTACTGGATTAAGCATGTGTCATGTACCTCAGTCTTCAAAGACCTGTTCCCAGCTCTGTATCAGACTTCCTACATAACCTTTTGTAACTTCATTTTGCTTCCTTTCTCTTTCCTTGAAAATGGACTAATCCATGTTTCTTCTAGGGAAACAGATGATACCACGAACAGGGAAGCTTCAGTTTGATTCAAGGGTTTCATCTCATTTGGGACAAAACAGGCTGACACAGGATAGAAGTAGCACTCTTTTCTCACTTTCTGTTCTTCAGATTTATTGAGAAAATTGGTTAGGACTTCGTTAAAAATTATTGTAATCTCTTCCACAAATCCATGTTAAAAACTGGATGTACCTCAAGTCTTGTAATCTGTGATGTTGATCTGATCCAACAATTCAGAAGAAGCATAGATATATAATCTTCCTGGCAGATCCTACCCCACTTTCTCCTATAAACCTCCACAACCCAAAACCAAAAATCCCCTAAAATATATCACTAATTGATTACTTCGCATATTAGGTAACTATTATAAGAGCATTGAAACTTGAGTCAGGTACTTTAGAGTATTAAACATGCAAATATACTAAAATTGAGTAAAATTCAACCTCAAAACAAATCTCTGATTTTAAAAGCATTTGTTGGGAAACACCTCTGTAAGACATCACATAATATTACTTACCATTCATTTACAAACACTGAGACTAGATCTCATTTTCTTATTAAAAACACTATAGAGTTATCAAGTGACTACCCATCAGTTAAGAGAGGAATAGTATATTTCAGTTACCACACAGAGAAAGATACAGGATCCCCCAAAAGATACTCGTACCAAAATAACATTTTTATGGATTGCATGACGCACAGATCTTGTGCTCTTGTGCAGAACAACGAATTTCAAGCTGAAAACTTGCAGAGGGATATAAATATAGGAGATGACAACTCGTTTAAAACTCCAGAAAATCATTCAAAGAAAAATTGCATTATTTGCCCAGCTTTTTAAAATCGCTGGCAGATACTTGCTACACTGTAATTCAATTTTTCAAATCTAGTAGGAACATTGTTTCATAAACCAAATACATTCCATGCTTTGTATACTGAAATTACACTAATAGGACTGAGTCACAAGATACCTTTAAGCCTGTTACTTGATTGTAACTATTGGGAAAGACATAGTAATATAAGTTCAAACATCATTTAATCAAAGTGAAAGACAAGTTATCAAGATTAACAATTTCCATAAACCTCTCTAACAAAAATAACAAAGAATCCTTATTCAGAAATTGAATGGCTTTAAATAGTCTTCTAGGAACTTCTCAGTTTGAAAAACTTCAAAGCCTGGTGCTTAAAACGGCAGCTTTTGAGAGCAAGGATTATTAAAGACTCCCATTAGTGCTGCGTTCCATTCATTTTCTGTGGAAGCCATGGGGATCCTGTGCTGATAGTTGTGTGCCAACTCTGACTTAAGGTGGTCAGTTGCTGTACTACAGCTGCTCCGAGTGGAGTTGCTGAAAGAACTTGTCACACTCACAGCACTCAAACCTTCTTGTGACTTCTCATAGCTTGTGCTTATAACAAAAAAATAAAGAAAGCTTCCAAGATTGGCTTCTAATTTATTTGCAGAATAGGTTATACATCATAATGCCACATGAATGTGTGGGTTATTCTTATCAATAGTAAGCACATTTGTCTTTCAAACTAGGATACAGTTTGCTTCTTGACACAGGTTGCTCAAATGGTTTCTGAACATGTTTTAACATAAAACTGAACAGTGTTAATCAAGATAGGCAGAAAGATGATCCAATATTGTAATAGTTATTGTAAAATAAAAGCATTTCAGGCACATCTGAAAATGCAGGATATTTGTTTAATTAATTAAAAAACACCAAGCCTTAGGAAAAACTTGGGATATAAATTCTGAGGGCTTTGAGCTGAAAAGCATTGGGATACTTGTCATGATTTCTGAGATCAAATTTAGACTCTATGTAAGACTTCTGCCATCTGTTTTCCACGTTCACATTTCACCCTGTATAATTCCATAGCACTTTGTTATTCTTTTCTTGTGCTTTCTCAAAATATAAACATGATTAGGAACATGAGACTCACCATACCACATTACCACTGGCAAACCTGCTGTTTGCTGCTCACACAAAATAGACTTAGTGCTTTTCCTGCTGTTCTCAAACCACTGCTGCTCCCCCCTCCCTGCCTGCACTTACTGTAAAGCAGCCCCAGGTATGCTAGAACAACAAACTGAAAGGCTCTGACTGTGAGCTGCAGAAGCCTCAAAAAAGCAGCGTGGTGCTGGGAGACAGTTATAGAAATCAAGTAGACTACCAGCTTCTTAATTGCGCAGAGTGGCAAAATTATCCCAGGTAAAAGCTTCCCTAAGACTTCCCAATCGCAGTTCCTATCAACCTAATACAGAAAATGCACTACCGACTGGTAACCCGTTTACCCTTTGGCGTTTGAACACAACGTCCCCACCAAACACATCAGAAACTCCTTAATGTGGTAAAAAGCACTGTTCGACTCTGCCCACAATTTAGCTCAAATTAGTCTGGAAACATCAGAAAGAGATCAAAACCTTCCAACAAACAAAATTTTGACTCCTTCAGGTAAAAAAAGAAGAAATTATTTCTAAAATACGTACTGACGGTTCAAATCACTGCACCACAAACTTACATTTTGAAGGCTGGGTTTGTGCCCAACCCCTCATGCAAGTCTCTCGCAAAATGATCCAGTTCTGCTCTGAAACAATTGGGGTTTCTTGATCCAATTTTTGCTTGGAAGGCTGTTCCAGAATTCTTTACTTCTAGTGATTAAAACCCCTTTCTAATTTCTCTTCCAGCCATATATTTTACCAAATGAAATTCATCCATTTTTAAGGAATACTCATATTCCTCTTTCAGGTTACAATTCACTAGTCTTTTCTCTGAAGAAGTGTTCGGACTTTCATTGGTGTGATCACAGCTGGCAGCCCTTATTCATTCTGTTGGGTTTTAATATTTTTTTTTTAATTATTATGCAAGTGATCAACAATGAGCACAATAACCTACATGGAGTTTATATCAATGTTAGTGCAAACTGCTTTTGTTGCTGAAAGCATTTTTAGGTGTATGTCATACTTCAAATTACAGTTACCTTTTATAGCCATTGATAACCAGAAAGTTTTTTGGAAAAGGATGTCTTAGAGATTCCTTAAAACATGCCCAAAATCCATTATTTTATTTCATTTGACTTCTATTACACCTTTCTCTTAGGCAGCAATTTATATCAACACAATACTTGATTCTACTCGTTGCTGTAATACTTTCTGACCTCTGAACACTGCATTTCCTTAGCCTTATGGCTAAAGTTGGTCAAATGATCATACAGGACTGAAACACTAAGATATAAAGATTGGTGGGAATAGGATTCTTTTGAAAGGACAGTAACGTGAGAGTTAATGACAACTGAAGTTTATGGTTCATGCCAGAAGATAAACAAATTAAATAGCATAACGTGATGCAGTAATTATGATGCATTAACTGATGGCAAATGCCTAGAGAATGAAAGAAGAGGCTATTTACAGTGATAATAATGAGTTTCAGCCTGGATTAACAGTATCAGTAGAAAAATTGGTAAATGTCAGGAAACCTATGTCACTGGCAAATCTTGCTGTATTTATGACTCCAGTGAAGAAAGACTGCTGCATTAATTCACTAAGTTCACTCACTTTTCATGTTGTAAATTTTATACTGCCCATATCTTAGAAATGCAAAGCTCCCATTCTACAGTTGTGACAGGCAACTTCAGTTATCTTGACCTAAACTGTTCATCTTGAAGATGAAATTTTGAGTGATTTTAAGACACTTTTACCAAACCAGAAGAGTAATGAATCATCAAGGTGATACAGGACCTCACCATAACAACAGGCAAGGAATAACTCCAGAATAGGAATTGAGGTTGAAGAGCTACTGTTTGAAATCTATTAGACCAGAAGCCACTGCAAGTCCATCAGAATATTGAAGGGAAAAGAAAAAGTATGGTGAAAAAGAAAAAAAGCTAAGAACTTGATTATTGCACTGCTTTGATTTTGTTTCCTCTTCCTGTAAAGATCTCAGAGTCTTACTATTCTCTTAAATTATCACTGGCTTTATTTTTCTTCATTTAAAAAATAATTTATTTCTGTCCCTTTTCACTTCACTTTCCTTATATTCAGTCCCATGCAGAAAATCCCATGTATTTTCTGAAATAAGAGATTCTAAAAAGATACTTTGTCTTAGCTATGGGTAGGTGACATTAAAAGGGTAATTAAAGTAAATGAGGCATATAGAAAAAGCCTAGAGACATGTCCATTGGGGAAAGTCTATCAGCATACAGATGTCTAGAATATGATCATCATCTAGGCCTCTAGCACATGCTTGGGCTGCCAAACACATCACATGTTTGATGACAAGATAAACACAGCCTCACTAATTAATTGCCTTGATAGTTTCCACAAGAGGAATCTTAGGTCTCTCCTTCATTGCCCTTCTTACACTTGCTCCTTCAATGTGTATAATCCAGCTCAAGTCATGTAAAAACACATCTGGTTACTCTTCTTCCTTCTATAGTAAAATAGCCACAGTAGCAGCGAGTTTGTAGTACCCCCAGTAATTGCTATATACACTGTATGACACTTTGGGGAACAGATTGCTGACCCATGGTAACCACATCCCTACCACAGTCCTATATCCAGTCATTTTCCTCTACCTGGACTATTTGTAATCTTCACATTTACCAGTCACAAGGTATTATTTCATTTAATTTCAGAACATAGATCTGCCAAAAGACAAGTAATTTCATTACAATTTTGAGTTCCAACAATTCTGAGTTCCAGCAATTTATCCATTTTTTATTAAACTTATAACTATCGCATCACAAATAAATATTAATAAGCAAACAGTAACTTGCAGTAATTGCAAGATGCTATACTAACTTCTTGTACGTAGAAGAGACTATGAGGAAAGAGCTGAGTAAACCCACTTGGCACTAACCAATATTTCATAATTATCTCCCTCCCTGCTTCACATCTGCATTTCTAAATTTCTGCAGTATGAAAACTGATTGTAAGTATCAGATACTAAAATGAATGAATCTTTTGGGTTTGCATGACAAGTGCTGAATAAAGTTGAGACTGGGAAGAAGTGAGGGGTTCTAGGATATGGTTTTATTTCTCTTTATCCTACCCTGTTTTCATTGGGCAATAATTTAGATGCATTTTATTCCACATTGAGTCTGCTTTGCCCATGACGTCAATTGCTGAATGATCTTCTCCCTGTCCTTATCTCAACCTGTAAGCCTTTCATTATATATTTTCTCCTGTCTAACTCAGAAGGGGAGTCATAGAATGGCTTTGGTGGGCATCTGGCCTCCATCCAGAGTCAACCCACCACAATGTATTATGCTTTACATTTTAAGCACCATGTGGTGTTTTCTGTCACATTAAATTTTATTACATTTTATGACATGTGACCTGAAACATAAAATTTAAATGAGTATAAACAACTTAGCTGAACTGTCTGAAACATTAAAGGAAAGAAGGGTGGAAACTTGAATATTTTCCAATAGAATAATATAGATGTCTGAGAAACTAAACCTAACTTAGCTGGAACTATCCAGCTCACTGTGTGTATGAAATGAATTCCCACCAGATTTGTTGATGCTCAGATATTTCTTTGCTTACACAACTATTTTACTTTGCTAGGATTATTCCAAAGTTCTTTTATATATATATATATATGTGTATATATATATATATACACCCTGCTCTTGCACTATAGATCTTCAAATCTTCTTCAAAGGAGTAAAAACCAGCAATCTCATATGAAAATTTATCTTGGTAGAACCCTATATGACTAAGAAGGAGCCAATCCCATACTAAGTTACACACCTATACTAAATTACATGATGAATACTTCTATGGTTCCAGATATTTCATACTACATAATGGGGTTATCAAAGTCATTTACAAAGAGTGAATGTTTTAATAAGCACAATCACAACCTTCTCATCTACATGAGAAATATTTGAAACTTAAGAATTAATTTTCTTATTTACATCGAAGTCACGTAATGAAAGATTCTGAATAAACACTACAAGGTACTGGGTACTGGGAGAAGCACAGATAGAAGTTCTATTGTCACTTAAACAAGACCTATACAAGCAGTTAAGTGAATGTTGCTTCTGCTGAATTTCCTTTTTCATGACACCAGCAGCTCTATATGCATTAGCTCAGAGCTACGTATTATGTGGAGCTAAATTATAAGTTTATCACTTTTTTAAAAATGCTTCTAGCTGGTACAATTAGTCAGAGAAGTCCAAATGCTCTTCTTGAATTGTGTATCTGTTAAAGTAGTTACAGTGTTCAGAGACGAAATCCGTTAATATTCAGTATTCTTGTGTCACTGTTACCGCTTCTACCTCACCCCTTCTCAATTTTCCAGTGCAAAAATCACTTACAACGGTGTGTCTCTCTCAGGAAGAGAGATGGAATAATTTGACTGCCACTAGGTTAATTTCATCACTGTTTGCATCGTACAAACAATCTAGTAATAGCCCAAATTCAAAATAAAGATTACTTTGAGGTACTAAGGTATTTAATAAAAAAAAAAAAAAAAGTTGTCTTCATGTGGATGCCTACAACCTGAAAATATAGTATTTTAATAAATTCCCTTAACCTCTTGTCAATTTAGGCTTTCCACAAAGCACTGACATGGCAATTTGCTCTTTCATTCTTGGAATTTTGTAAATATACCTAGACATGTACTTCGCATGTCTCATCAAAAATACCTCTCTCACTTCTCACACATAGGTTTTTTTTAATGTGTGTGTTAAACTGAAATGAAACTTTAATAAAATGATTGACTTTGTCGGGATTTAACATCTTTAACACAGAGACACAGCTTTCCCTCATTCACTTCAAGATAAGAAGTCCTTCTGCTTACTTTCCTTTAAGTTGACTTTGAAGGAGAACGATCTTTTGGCTCACCATGATTCTTTCTGTTCGATTTAAGTTTTCCATTACCTTAGAGCAAAAGGTACTTCATAGCTTGGATAGGAGGAAAACCTTCAGCACCTAAATCTGTATTTAGTTCATGTGTTTCTAGTGTAATTGTGATCACATTTGGATGGCATGTGAATGGTAATTATCACGTCATTTATGCAGTGACCTTACACATCTCAGAAATTTTCAAGTGTCTGTATTCCACTGCAATACTAGCAGCACTGAAAGCACCAGCATAGGACATCCTCTAGTTACATATCAATTGCACCTCCAGAAAGGATTTTTTCTGTAGCAGCTAACAGTGCTAAAACAAAAGTGGGTTTCAGGAAATCTCTCTGCAAGGGCAGCCAAAGTCACAGAGATATATGAATGCTATCGGTCAGTGGCTATAGCAGCAGGCTGCTGAATTAACTTGTCTTCGTCTCAAATTTGCTATGGAGCTGCTGACTGCAGAATTAGACTATTTACGTGACCTCACTGCCTTTCCCCTCCTCCCTATAAAGGGTGACCAGTATTATGACATCTGTAAAATATTTTGAGATGGCTGGATGGAAAAATGCTTTATACCTACAAGACAAGACAAACTAAATACTGTTCTCACCTTGGGAAGATGGAAGAGAGAGCAGAAGCCACATGTGGCATGTATCACTCAGGTATTACTGGAAGGCACTCAGCACTGAGAGTGATCTAATAATCAATAGTGAAATATAACAGAATTGCCCTCTGCCAACACCTGACTAACTATGTGAGTGCTTAGCTTCGTGCACTGGGCATAAAAGTACCGCAGCCGTATCGAAAAACACTTTTCTTGATCAGCTTGTTTTAGAGGAAGAGAAGACAGAATTAAATCACAATCCATAGACATCAGCCAGGTGTCACCTACTAGGCAAGATGAAGAAAATCTTCCCCATGAGGAGCTGAAGTACTCTTCCCTTCACTGAAAACCATTCCACCACCATTCTCACATTAAGTTCCCTATGTTTAAGGAGGTTTCCCCACAGAGTCTGATGGGGGTTCTATAGTGTACAGTGTTTCATTTCTAATTAATTGACATTAATTGCAAATACAAAGGAAGCCTCTTCCTTTCTCATAAACTCAACAGAAAAGCCAATTAAAAAAAATGAAGACATGCAAACTAACATTGTCACCAAGGAAAGGCTGTAAGATAAAGCATCATTTCCAGAAAAAAAATAACAGTACAACACATTGGTGGCAATGAAGCTGAGAAAAATATATCTGAGAAGTTTGACTGTGTTACAATCCAAGCTTACTTCCAATTATCAGAGCTATCTTCATGGATTTTCTAGCCCTCTACTCCTAAAAAAGAGTTTGAGAAAGTCAGTAAGAGTACTATATTCTAAGTGGTATTCTGATACCTGGGTGCCAGATGGTAGCTGCCTTTAAATACTTTTTTTTTTTTAAGCTTAGTCATCGATTCTTTTTCTCCTGCAACTGCACCCAGTAATCATGTTGTAGAAGACAGAGCACTCGCCTGGCTATACCGAGTCGTAAATGCTAGAGACAGCGCAGTTATTTACTGCTCTCTGCTGCAGTAGGAGATATCGACAAAGCAGCCTTTTATAATATACCTTACACCTGCAAGTCAACACATAAACTTATGTTCCTCTTATTTGCTTTGAAAATGTTCTAAATGAAGCTGTGAAGCAGGCAAACACAAGAACTGCCCTTCCTGTGAAACTTCTTTTGTTCATGCAACACAGCCACATCTCTTTCAAAGAGATTTCACTTTGGATGCATGTTGAGGACTGTGTTTTGCCAGTCCTTTGTGTTACTTTGAGACATTTTTCAGTGCTACTTTTCCAGGATTTTGTGGCACAGGCTGGCTTAACCCTCTCTCTTTTAATATCCAATACAGTGGCAAGAGGAAACAGGGAGAGGAGAAGAAATAGGAAGCTAGTCTTCACATCTCCTATTTCTAATGGAAATAAGTCCAAGAAGATGCTTGCAGAGGATTTCTAGGTCTATATGCATGAAGTCACTGGTGACATTCTTCAGCACTCTGTGGGGCTCCATTTCAATCTCTCTTTGCACACTGTGTAATCATTGTCTTTCACAAAGGACATCTGCTGGCACCTCCACATCAAAAGCTTCTTATCCTCTTGTAGTTCTCTCATTTGAGAGTACCACATATGATGTTGACACTATATTTTTTAACGTCCTCTCTGATCTCCTTCCTCAAGGTCCCACGTAACTCATTGTATTTGACCCACTCCCCTCTTCTACTGTAATCTTCCTTTATCTGCCCTCTTCAATCATGTTTTGTTTCATTAGGCTACAGAGTAAAGCCATGTTCTATCTGCTTGCTTACAGTTTCCTCTCTTGTTTTAAACACTGTTTTCTTTGATTTGTCATTCAAAGTTGTGTTCCTTCAGCCACAGCTTAAAATCTCATCTGGAACTGGAGATGGAATCCTCTCATCATTGTGGAGACATGTTTTGTTGTGGTTCAGTTTGCAAGGTTTGACACCTTTACTGCTGTGCAAGTCATGAAAACATACAAGCTCCTGTACTTGTATCATATTCAAAATCTTAAAGGCAGTAAGGGCTCAATTATTTTCTATTCTTTCTTTCACAAAAACATGTCACTATATGAAATGCAAAACAGGTAATCTGCTCGTATGTTTGACATCAGTGACAGAAATAACTAATCCATTAACTGATTTATTTAGATTCTTGCTGATATTTTCATTATAAAAAGCATTAATAATCTGTTGACACTTTCACTTAATGTAAGATTCTGTTGTCAGAATCCTGTTTCTTCAGCAATTCATCTAGTAATTGTAATTTGCTTCAGGCTAGTTATTTGCAATTTTCTTGATTTTCATCAGACAGGCAGACATTTCTTTTTCCATTTACAACAAAACTTAACTAGGAGATCTTGCTATGTGTAAGGTGTTGCTCTGACCCTTCAGCATTTAACTATACTTAAGTGTTCACTCAAAGACAGGTCTACATGAGCATCACAAGCCAGACAAGTTGGTTCCACATTTAAATAAAGAAAAACAGTTAGAGCTTGGTCTCTGCATCTATCTTATGGAGAAATGCACCCTGGAGGACTTGGCTGAGGTTATATCAGTCACTGACAAATGTTTCTTCAGAACTAAGGTACTGCTCTGTCTCAGGACAAATAATAATATTATTTCAAGCAGATATTTCTCACCTGGCAGCAAAGCTAAGATTACTTGCATCAGTATTATTTTATAATCCTGAGAAAGGATGCACTCATATTTCTTTCCTCATTTCCATTTACTAATGAGTGCCATGCCTAGATTGTATGAGAAATTTTGTGGGCTCTTTTAAAGCTGAGGTCTTATTAATCATGATTTTAAAATCTTTGATAAATTCTCAGCATCTTTAAACAATTCTAATAGGAGTTTATTCTCAACAAATCTGTTTGGAAAATTGCTGTACGGGAAGTTTGCCTGCTGTTATCAAATCACTTATGCTTATAGCTATCTGTGAATCACCTGCCAGATATCTGAATTTTCATAAGAGCTGTCCTGCAGTGCAATTTCTCATCACACACATCTAATGATAACTATGTAAGAGAAAGAGAGTCACAAATTTTATTCCATTTGACACGCTGTCCTGTGGTTGCCTGCTATCCTACAGAGCTACACTATCGACAGGTGTTTTCTCATAGAACCAAAAAACCCCAGCCCCCAAAAATCCGCAACTTATGCGGCACTCACCTGCTATATAAACCACGAAACAGGTAGGAGAGAAGTAATTTTCACGGAAGTCTTAATGCTTCCTTACTTAAATGCAAGCTACTCCAACAGCATCTTCAAATGCTTCAGCGCTGCCAACCACTACACAGTATGTACCATGCCTGTACTTGGACTATAGGTCTATGTCCACATAAACAGGTATACAGATACTGTAAGTACTACTGGGGGTCATTAATTGTAAAATGTGAATGAGAAAGCTATTAAACACAGTTATCACCCATGAAACATCCTTTCCACTCAGGATACAAGCTAAGCACTAATGAAGTACAAGTCCATGAATTCAACAGGAATAATATCTACATAGCTCGGATTCGTAACAAGCCATGCCTAATGCCTTAAGAAATCTCTCTGTGGTGTGCCCAGGGCCTTAAGTCAAGCTGCTATTTCATCCATCATGGAAGGATCAGGGTTAGGTTTGTTGCTGTTACTCAGCAAACCAGCACACTAACCCATGCCAATGTAAGAGGAGAAACAAGAGACACTTTCATTGACTTTGTGAAGAAAATGTTGAGAGATCCTCCATGAAATTTTTCCTTTATTACCCTGTGTCACAAGGAAAACAGACAGTGCCAGTGATGACTCATGAATCCTAAATGCGGGACGGGAGACACAGAACAGGACTCATCTCATCTCACTGTTACACACTCAGATCCACACCAGAAGAGGGTGACAAAGGAAATTTTGAAGTTTTGCTCTTTTTCTGGTCTACTCAGCTCTTTAGAAAACCCAAAACCACTCTTGCATGTAGACAGTTTTGTTCCCAAGCATACACCATTGTTGATTTCACAGAGACAGAGTTCCTAAACTAATTTACTGCCTGTTATGCTAATGACATAAATGAGCATGCTCTTAATACAGCTTGAAAAGAAATTGAGTTGGCAAAATGAAGCATTTGAGTTTTATGCAGATCAAATTCTCCATCATGTGCATTTAGATAAATATGGGTCTTTGAAACAATCAAGGAATAAAAAAGAAACAAGGTGGGGGAGAAGACAACAGTGAAATCAACCCATAAACTATGTCAGTGAATATCACAAGGGAGAAAAAAGCAATAAGCAGAAATAGACTCGAAATGCAGAAAGGTAGCTGGAAATAAATTTTCTCTTGCCAACAGTGAACATTCAACCCAGCAAAGCAACAACAAAAGTTAGCTGGAATCTTTATGCCTTTAACAGAAGAGAAGCTCATATTGAAGGAAACATTTAATGTGTATTTTGAAACAATCTTAAGTGACAGAAATACTGTAGCACTGAAGAAGTGACTTTAGCGGGTCTTTTATTTATATCTGATTTGTCTCAAAAATTGAATCAAGACGGGAAATCCTGTTGAAGTTAGAAGGACATACAAAACAAAGTTTATAAACAAGTCTGTAAAACTGTGCTTTATCTTCCTGTAAATCACAAAACAGTATATTCTTGTATAATTTTGTTGCTTAAGCTCACATAAAATGAAAAACTTCAAAAATTATCTACTTTTCAAAGTCAGACATTTGCATTGCAAAGTCACATTGGTACACCTGAAACATTTAAGAATATTTCACACTTACATTTAATGACAAGGGATTGATTTCTGATGTGAATTGAGTCTACATTAATTTTGACCTACTCTTTGTCTTTGCAAGTTAAAAAGAGCAGAGCTTCTTTCTCCTGTGTCAATGAAAAGTGTTAAGTAAGACAATGAAGTTGGTAGTTGCTATTTCCATTTTTATTAGCTGTTTTGAAGCACTATGTGCAAAGACATCTATTTGTATCACTGCAATTTCCATCTTCTGACATAGTTCTACCTTAGTTGTATACCTAATTATTATGGCATATATTGCATTCAGGGCAAATAATATAGTACTTGAGGAAAAACTAAAGAAAAGCACTATCTCCAACCCCTTTTCCTCATTCTCCGAAGACCCACACTTGTAACAAAGCAAAAAGTCATCAACAGCTGGTATTTCACACTGCTGGGTGGATTCAGGAACCCTGCCGGCCATGAATGACTGTCAAATATCAATTAGGTCTACACAGGGGTTGAGGACCACATGCTACAAGGTTTGGATTTGACAAATTCAAAACCATCACCTATGTATGAAATTAAATCTGCCTTTCAAAGAAGGAGGACCCTAACAATTATAGGCCAGTCAGCCTCACTTCTGTCCCTGGAAAGGTGATGGAACAGCTTGTTCTGGATGCCATCTCCAACCAACTGGAAGAGAAGAAGGTCATGAGGAGTAGTCAGCATGGATTCACCAAGGGGAGATCGTGCTCGACCAATCTCATAGCCTTCTATGATCTCATCACCGGCTGGGTGGATGGAGGGAGAGCAGTGGATGTCATCTACCTTGACTTCAGCAAGGCTTTCGATACTGTCTCCCATGACATCCTGATAGAAAAGCTGAGAGATCATGGGATAGATGAGTGGACAGTGAGGTGGGTTGAGAACTGGCTGTCGGACCGGGCTCAGAGGGTTGTGATCAGTGGAGCAGAATCTGAATGGAGGCCTGTGACCAGCGGTGTTCCCCAGGGCTCAGTGTTGGGTCCAGTCCTGTTTAATATCTTCATCGACGACCTTGATGAGGGAATAGCATCCACCCTCAGCAAGTGCCGATGATACAAAGCTGGGAGGGGTGGCTGACACGCAGGACACTGCACTGCCATCCAGCGAGACCTGGACAGGCTGGAAAGCTGGGCAGGGAGAAACCAGATGAGGTTTAATAAAAGCAAGTGTAAAGTCTTGCACTTGGGGAGGAATAACCGTCTGTATCAGTACAGGCTGGGGGATGACCTGCTGGAGAAGAGCTCTGTGGAGAAGGACCTGGGGGTCCTGGTTGATGACAGGTTGGCCATGAGCCAGCAGTGTGCCCTGGTGGCTAAGAGGGCCAATGGGATCCTGGGATGCATCAGAAAGAGCGTGGCCAGCAGGTCGAAGGAGGTGGTCCTCCCCCTCTACTCTGCCCTGGTCAGGCCCCACCTGGAGTATTGTGTCCAGTTCTGGGCTCCCTGGTATAAAAAAGACAGGGATCTCCTGGAGAGAGTCCAGAGAAGGGCTACAGAGATGATGAAGGGCCTGGAGCATCTCCCCTATGAGGAAAGGCTGAGTGAGCTGGGGCTGTTCAGCCTGGAGAAAAGAAGACTGAGGGGGGACCTAATTAATGTTTATAAATATCTTAAGTATGGGATGCAGGGGGAATTGGCCAACCCCTTTTCAGTAGTCTGTGGGGACAGGACAAGGGGCAATGGCTGTAAACTGGAGCACAGGAAGTTCCGCACCAACATGCGGAAGAACTTTTCCCCAGTGAGGGTGACAGAGCCCTGGGACAGGCTGCCCAGGGAGGTGGTGGAGTCTTCTTCTCTGGAGATATTCAAGACTCGTCTGGACGCCTATCTGTGCAATATGAGCTGGGGAGCTGCTTTGGCAGGGGGGTTGGACCCGATGATCTCTCGAGGTCCCTTCCAACCCCTACAATTCTGTGATTCTGTGATTTCCTTCTTAACACTTAATCAAAGGCTTGGCCCAGAAACAGCAGTATAAAGCCCAAATAAACCAAACTGACAAAGGATTCAATGAATCTCTTCCCACAGTCTACTTCTGGTTTCAATTTTGCAGAAGGAATTGGAAAATAAAGAAAAGTCAGGCTTATAATTTTCTTAGAAAGGAAAGCAGAATAACAGAGAAGAAGGAGCTCAAATCCCTTGACCACACTTCTAATCTAGCTACTTCTTAATACTGTCAACACAAGTAACTAAAATTTTGCTCTATAGTATGACACCCACAAGGGATTCAGATTTGTAATTAAATATCAACAGTATGAAAGAAATACATTACCAATAAAGGTCACTATCTAGGGGAGAAAAAGCAAGCACTGTGCATTCCTGAAAAAATGTCCTTCAAAATATATTTTCATAGACAGCAAAAATATGGAACAGCTTGTACAGATAGAGCTTGAGAGATGAACTGCAGCCCTCTGAGTTCTTGGTAGTGATACCCTGCACTTTAAGGGTAACAACATGTGCAAGTGTATCTATGATCATGAGAAGTCAGTGCTCCCGTATGGAACTTCCCCTTTGCCTCCAAAGCAGCAAGTGTTTGTGTGTTTGACATTAATAGGGGGGAAAAAAAAGTTATGCCCACTGATCTGAAAGTGGGCAGAGAGGTGGGGGAACAGCACAGCTGGGATGCCAGATGCTGGGAAGGGAAAGAAAAGGTTAAAAAAAAATACCCCAAAACCAAAAATTTTGCATTTATTATATTTTTTGTCTCAGCCCTACAGGCTTTTCGTTTTACACTGGCCTGATGGGTCACTGTGATTTTGGTTTCACTAACTGCATAAACTTGGAGGTTACATTTAAAGGCTGGTTTCTCCTTTAGCCACCTTTGCCTATGCTGCTCTACATATCACCTGCAATGCCCATGTGTACCTCCAGTCTATTCAGACCCAGTTCTATTGCAACTACTATGTTTTCTGGTCCATATTTATTTTTACCCTCTAGTAAGGTGTAATACTATTTGAATTTGACCTTTGATTTATAGCCTGGACAACCCTATCACAAGAAACAGAGCAAAAATAATTACTCTGAACATTTAAATGTGAGAGCTTAGCAAAATATCTTTCACTTTCTCAGGAAAATTCTTGCTGCTTGAGGGAGGTGGGAGATACTAAGCACTATAGATCTTTTTAGCTACATCTCTGTCTATGTGCCTTCAGTTTTGCTTTAAGAGATAAGTCTGTTTTCAACTAGGCTCTTATGTTTTATCTTCTAAGCTTAGTCTTCTCTAATTAAGAGGTTTTCTGATTAGAACTGAGGAAGTGTTTCTTCCACATCAGTCAGGTGGTTAAGCTATACAAGTATGTTGAAACTATTGCTTTTATAAGAAACACAGTGGCAGTTGCTGTAAACCTCAATGTCCTGTTAAGAATATATTTTTGTTTGTAAACCTAAGTTAGCAATCATTACCTCTGAACAGAAATTACTGGTAATGCCCATGTCCCAAAGCTTTCAAATTTGGGAATGGGAACTCAAAGTCATAGGTCCAGTAGTCCCAGAAATCTGCATCTATACATGGCTATCATTACTGAAACACTCGATTCCAAAGTCATACCTTTTATTTGCAGACATTTTTGACGTATACCTGCTTGCTGTACTTTTGACAATGACTGAAATTCCTGGGATGATGATGACGTGCTAGAAGAGTTGTGGGTTAATGTTCTAAAGGATCATGTAATTGAGGTGAGCTAGGTCTTCTCATGGACATAAAAACTACAGTGTTGTGCACATCAAAAAATGAAGACTGCTTTTGGGCTTCAGGAAAACCCATGAGAACAGTGATGAGCTATAGCTCTTCATAGTGACTACTTAGTATAAAAATACTAAACACAAACGCAGTAATCCAATATGATACCTTTCAGAATCTCTTCATTTCAGCCTAGAGTAGAACATAGCAAGGCATACTGCAGCAGAGTTAAGTGTCATTCATTAAGATCATTAGCTGCACAGGTGAATCCTCCTTCAATTGAACATATAAAGCTTTGAGAGCCTGTAAACCTTTAAGGGTATGTAATGACCTACATATGCAGGTCTTATTGAATAATTGGACATGTCTTATTGATGAAATCAGGACAAATGGATACACAGAATGGATGCTATAGAGAGGAAGAAAGAATTCATACAGTGTGTATAATAGTGCATGTACACATATTGGCAGTTTACTTCCAGGAGTGCCTTCTTTGCAAGGATGTGAAAAGGAAAGCATCACGTGCTTGATGAAAAGTGCTGTTTCCTATCACATCAAACACATGAAATTCTGTGAGTCCACTAGCACAAACACTTGTCATACATGTGCTTGCTATCAATATGGGCATGACTGTCTCTTAGAAACGGACTAAAGTAATGCAAACACCAGGGAAGGGCGTTGCTTGGGAACAGACACACTCATTCAGCATATCTTAATAGAAATGTGGTTTGTTGCCCCCCCACCTCCAGTGGTGTAGATATTTAACATTTCAGAAAATAAACGAGCACATTTATGGTCAAAGTGTTCTTCACTCTTAAAATGTTAATACGTTTTAATAAAATAAAAATATTAATGTCCTAAATCAAGACAAAGATTTATCATAATAAAAATTTACTTTTTAGACAGAGGAAGAACTACCACCAGGTAATCATGAGGTACCTGTCTTCCTGTGGGCTGTTGAAACATACAGAGACACCAACAGGCATTTGAGGCCTCTACAGAACAGCAGCACCTTCTGAAAACCACAGTTGTAATGCCTTAAATAAAACACAACAGCCTTCCATTTTTATTGCTGCATGAATTTAAAGTAATTAGTTCACAGTGTCACTTTTTCTGACTCTACAAATTTTCATTTATCATTCAGGGAAGTTACCCTCACTAGCAGATAAACAGGGTTTATGACGTGCTAACATTCATGTTCACAAACACAGCAAGGGGCCATTCAGGTGCTCAGCTATTGTTAGAAAGTCCTCCCTGAGTGCTGGAAGTTATTCACCAACGAAACGACTGATTTCCTTCATCTTTCCTCACATTAAAGAAGGTAGTCTTACTTCTGCTCCCAATTTACTATGTATATCAGTAATTGCTCCAGTAAACATAGAGTAATATCAACATTATATATTATATACACATCAACCTTGACTTCGGCTTTTTTCCAGCTTAAGAAAACCCAAACAAAGCATCCCAAAACCAAACAGCTTGGAAACAGCAGCAGTGAGCCAGCGACTCCCATTTGATGAGAACTGAGACTAAAAGAAACACTACATCCCTGGGTCACTCCGATGATGAACAACAAAATCTTTTTTATTTTTTTTCCCCTCCAAACCCTCATATTGTCAAGAGCAAAACTGCCAACAGGGAAAGAACAGATTTCAGAGTAACTGATACTGCAAGGGGAAAAAAAACCCACCCCAAATTATAAAAAATGAAGGAGGGATAAAAATGGGTCCAAGAACGAGTTGATGATCCTAAGTTGGTTAGAGCCTTTCCATGCTGTTTCAGCACTTTATTCCTGGTCCTGCTCTGAGTCACTTATGTGACAAGGCTTACAACATTAATAATTTCTCCATTTGCATAATGTAAATAAAATATACTGTGAATGAACTTTGCTTCTGATTACATTATTTAACTCAACATGGTGATTACAAACGATGGTATTTTACATTAAACAGAATATTTTTGAACTATCTTCCAAATCCCTGTTGAGACCTCAAAACGAGAGGAAATCTGCCATTTTAAGTGTATAACTTTCTCTGTGATGATAGCATCTCTCACTGCAAAATGAGCAAATTAAATCACTTGAGAATGCTACAAAAGACAGAAAACTTTAAACTTAATGTCATTCATAATGCTGCAAGCGAAGCAAATGATGTGTTCCCTTTGATATAGGAAAACATATTTACAGCATTATCTATCATTAAATAGAGGAAACTGTCAGACACATTTTTGTCAGGATGATGGCTCTTTCCTGGTGTTAGAATGTGCTGTTCAAATAGTAGTATACATTTATTTTGGAAATTTAAGTTTATTATATGTTTGTGTGTTCTGTATTAGCCAGCTAAATGAAGTTCTAGCTCGCTGTTTTTCAGTGACCACCACACACAGAGCCTATCAATCACAAGACACTCAAGCAGTTTTGTGGTTACTTTCAGACGAGCTGAGTGTTGGTCTACTTTTTGGAAGAGATTGAAGATTCAGTTACTAACAATGTAAGGTAACGAAATGTGCCAAAGGGCTCAGTTTTATGTGCCTGGTCTCCAGCTGCTACTCCAGAAGGTGCTAATCCTGGTTTATATCTGACAGCCCTATGCAGATATCTCGGATAACCTGTGGTATCTCAAGTCACACAAGGTGTTCAGACATAAAAATTCCTCCCTTTTCTCTTTCACATCGAAAACTTCCTTCCAGCGGGGGTCTCTAATAGCAGCAATAAACACAGATGACTGAAGGTGACCCCAGCCTAAGACTGCAGAGTGGCCACTTGTGTGGCATGGACCATCGCTGCTTTGCTAAACAATTCACACAAAGGTCTAAGGCAAGAAACTGCTTTTTTTTCCTCGTTTCTCAAATAGAAAACAATAACATATCTAAAAGCTGTGCCACTCACTTGTTAAAATACTGCATATGGTCAAACAGCTTGTATGGCCCGAATTACCTTTTCTGAGTCCTGCCTGGAATCTCAGTATCCCACCTTTAAAACTCCTATGATATCTATCCATAACACAATCCACCCTATGCCACAAGTTATGAGACTCCTACCCAGTGCGAGTTTCTTGTGGGTTTTCTGTTGCTGTTGTATGGGAGGTGGTTTTCTGGTGGGGTTTTTTTATTGTTGCGTTTTTGGTTTTATAAGCAAGTGGCTTTGTAGCTTTTTCACTGTATGCCTGCTAGAGAAAGTGTGGCTAATTAGATTCAGGACTTCTATTGCTCTTTGCACTGATGTGTAAAGCAGTCAGAGCTGGATTCTGTTTTTGCACCCTACCCTTGGCTATTAATTCTAGCAAGTCACTTCACCTTTTTGTAACAAACCTCTGTGAACTAGTATAAAGACACATTCAGGGTTTCCCCCCCTCCCCCCCCCCCCTTTTAAAGTTTCAGGTCAAAAGCATGAGGCAAATAATCAAAACTGGTTAAAAATATTTTTGTTAAGAAGAAATTTCAAGATGACCAAAATTATTTTACTGGATAAATTCTGATATTCAGTTCTTCCAGCTGAAAAAAATTTAAAAATTAGGTAACATTTCATAGAATCATAGAATGGCATGGGTTGGAAGGGACCCCAAGGATCATAGAGCTCCAACCCCCCTGCCACAGGCAGGGCCACCAACCTCAGGCCTGGATCTACGCTAGGTTGCCCAGAGCCCCGTCCAACCTGGCCTTGAACACTTCCAGGGATGGGGCATCCACTACCTCTCTGGGCAGCCTGTTCCAGCCCCTCACCACTCTTTCTGTAAAAAACTTCCCCCTAATATCTAATCTAAACCTTCCTTCCTTTAGTTTTAATCCATTCCCCCTTGTCCTGTCATTGTCTATCCTTTTAAAAAGTTAAATCCCCTTCTGCTTATAAGCTCCCTTCAGGTACTGGAAGGCTGCAATGAGGTCCCCCCGCAGCCTTCTCTTCTCCAGACTGAACAAGCCCAGCTCCCTCAGCCTCTCTTCATAGGGCAGGTGCTCCAGCCCTCTAATCATCTTCGTGGCCCTCTGAACCCTCTCCAACGGTTCCACATCCTTCTTGTATTGGGGGCCCCAGATCTGGACACAGTACTCCAGATGAGGCCTCACATTTGTAACATACGAGCAATATTTTCTGAATCTGATTTAGTAATCTGCTTTCCATTTCACTCAAACTATTTTATCTCCTCTCATATGTTTACAAGGGGTACACTATGTTTCTTTTTAAAAGAGTACAACAGTTATTACAAGCTATTTAATTGCTTGGAATATTTGGGGCAACTGATGAGTGACTTCAGGTGATACCACACCTATCAAAACAATGACAATATTGAACAGATGTGTTGCATTCTAAGAAAGCTACATTCCTCAACCAAAAGTCAGATGTTCCCAACATCCAATGTTTGGAACATGATATATTCCAGAAATAAGAAATCAAAGAAAGTTTGCTAAAATTTGAAGACTCCCTGAGCTGCTTCTCACTCTACGGTCACCAAAAATAGTCGGCATAGATATCTATCTATATAAGCATATTACTAAACTCAGGTGCAAATTGACTTGTTTAGGAATTTATGTTTATGCAAACATTCTTTACACTGGTCTTTGCACTGTATTTTTTTTTACATGAATAAAACACTTTGTGCAATATAGATGTAAGTATCAGTGTGTGAGACTGTTTTAGTGGTTGATCTAGTGAGAATCTTTTTCCTGGTCCTTTATATTATTTTCAGATTTTGCTGGGAGTTACTATAGATGCAAATCATTATTTGCAAGTCAAGTAATTAATATAATAATGAATTATTATCTTGACCAAAATGAGCTCTTTTGACTGGGCTGCAGTCAAACAGTATCACCGCTGAATCTAACTTAATTAACTGTGGTAAACAGAAATGTGAATCATTACTGCCTTCAATCTGTGATTTTAGCTCCTTGCAACAGCATGCTCCAAAGACTGCAAATTTTAGCTGGCTATTATTGCCCACTCATTGGCATAAACAATTAACACATAGACTTTGCTCCGTTACTACATGAATTTTTTGTTCCCCCAGACTACATTAGGATCCGTATATAGCATTTCCTAGCAGTGTGCGAATGCCCAGAACCTGCAAGATCACCAGAATATCTTTACCTGATAAGTGTAGGCTATGTGCAGAGCACCTTCTCTATGCCTTTTTGTGAAGGTCACTGCTGAGTGAGCTCAGGTCCTCTGATTCAACCAGCCATGCAAATATATGTTTGGTTTTGTCAACCAGGGAGCAGAAAGCTGCTTAGAGGGTCTTCACATTTTAAAGTAGTTTCATTAGTACTTCTACCATCTACTTGTTCCCAACATCCAATATTTGGAAACCGTTTCTTGGAGAAAAGCACACCTAGGTCAGATTCAAATGGCTACGGGGTAAAGTTATGCCTTTGGATATTCATATACCCTACAACAACATGTAGTTTGTATGTACTATAGGAGTTATGAGTTACTTTTAAGCAGGGGAACATTTTCACTGACAAAGTTCTTACAGCAATACAGTTCTTGAAACAAATTCACAGTATTCCTTCATAGTGACTTGCCAAATTATGCATTTCATAAATAATGATACAGATGTTTATTTTCTTAATACATAAAATGGGAACAGAAATTGGGGGACAGAAATTTCACTCAGGACCCATGGTCTTGCACCAAGGAGTTCAATTAAATATTTAAATTGGTACTATGCAAATGTAATTTCCTTTTATTTTTCCATATGTTATTTTCCTTTCAAAACTTAAAAAAGAATAAGTATATACATGCTCACATGTACTAGAAAAGATTGAATAAGACAGAAGCACTATTTAGGAATAGATGACAGATTAGTTAACAGAACCATTTATCAAATTGGTGAAAACCAATTAAGAAAAACTCATTTACAGAATGTTTGCTGTTCATACATAAATATGAATGTGATGCCGACTGTGTTATATTCAGAACATAGTTGCAGACTACATTTTGCCACAATTTTTCAAGTTTCAATTTTGAACCTGAAAGGACAGTTACTGGAAATTAATATAAAATGGGCAGACACAATAAAACATTAGAAGAACATAGTCAGAATTCAAACGCATTCTTCATTGAGTAGGCAGCCTTCAGATCCATTATCATTTATAAACCTTCCAGATTTTTGATGGCCAACACTTCGGGAGCAAAAGGAACCCAATGAGGAAAGATTATAAACTCAAGACATTAAGTGATGTACTAATCATGTCTTTTTCTAACAATAACACTTTGGATTTTCTCGGCTCCATGATTCAGTTTTTCCTCCCATAAATAATTTACAATAGCCACAGTGAGCCAACTTCAAGTCTATGTGGGCCAGAGGTAAAATTAGCTCCAAAATGAGGGACATCTCTCACAATGAATGACAGTTAAGAAGTTTGCCCTAAAGTGATTTGGATTTCTAAGCTACCTCCCAGGGGTTAGAGCTTATTGTCTCTAGTTATATGTATGTGTGTTGAGATTTGGCATGGACTATATGTCTTATTCCGTGGGATCCTGGCTATGAAACTCTTGGCCTATAACATCCAATAGTGTTTGTGTTACTTCTTGCTCAGCCTACGCATGTAAATATCAGCAACAGCGAGACATGGAATTGCCAATCTTTCTCCAGAACTGATGGAAGTTCAGGTATATCACTAACCAAATCAGACTATATGGAGAAAATTAATAATGCTACACTATCTTATACAGTTATTTTTTTTCCTCCAATTTTTAAAAAAACCCAGCGATCCATAAAAAGCGCCAGAAACCAAAGAACAGCCAAGAACCAAAATACCCCCTCCACTATGAAATATTCAATCGTCATATATATTGTATTTGATGGATATTGCAGTCTGAATATATCCATGTCTACATTTCAAATTACTAACCTTCTAGGCAGTAATGCCTTTTACATACCAATACCTACACCCTAAAATAACGGAATAACACTTGCATGTTTGGGGAGAGGTGTTATCTATGCTGTTGTCTATGAATGCCTTTCAGAATTCTCTTCTGATGCTCTAAACTGATACCAACCTTGCCAAAAACGCCTCCCTAGGGTGTGAGGAGAGGTCATACTGTAAGTGGTCTTTCATATATATAAATTATTTTTTTAAACTATTGAACAGAGAAAGGGGGTAGAAGAACCTTATCCAGTTTTCTGCATTGCTATAAAGCATTTTTGGAGGTCCTAAGTTTCCCACAAAATAGCATATCACTGTCAGTAAGAAGGAGAAATGAGTAGCCCTGTAGTGTCATCTTTACATCAAAAATGTCACTAAGGTCATAAAGTAAACAAAAATAAAAATTCTTGCTTACCATTAATTAACAGTTTCCTGTTTCTAAAAATGTGCCTACTTAAGGTCAGGGTATTTCTTCGCAATTAAGAGGCCTTCCTGTAATTCTTTTATCTCATTAGTGTATATATTTAAGCTTATCTGAAAATAACTTCTCCTTTCACCATTCAAAATCAACAAGATTCTGAGCCTGCTTTCCTTACCCTAGAAAATCCTGAGCCATAAAGTTACACACTGTCTTTTAAAGGGCAGATCCTACAAGGTATAAACGGTCCTTCAAAGGCAAACACTAGACACTGAACCTAACGAAACCCCTATAAACCCATGTGCTTTTAGTGTCAGCTCAATGTTAATGAACCGTCAATTTGATATTCAGGATATTGCTCATTTACATAATGTTTTGTTCAACTAGGGCTAAACATGTAATCGCTAAGATGGTATCTAGCTGATGAGTATGAAGGTTATAAATTGTTCAAGCATGCAGAGTGTACGAAGGTATTTTCTAATTATTAATTAATGTGAATTGGTTGATCAAGATAGTCTGTAATTCAAATCCAAGTTTCAGGGCATGGATAGGCTGACAGGTTGTCTCTCACAAAATCCAAGATTCTTTTTGAAATGGCTTTGAATGGTTGACATGAATCTTATCCCAAAAGAATCAAAGGAGTTTGTACATCAAAGTGCAACAGACACCTTCAAATACTAAGATGGAATGAAATACAAATCTTCCATTTCTAATTGAAGAACTCATTCCTTTAGGAGAATTAATAATTTATGGAAAGCAAATGTAAACACAAACAACGTGCTAGCTGAACTCTACATACAAAGTTACCACAAGCTGATAAATTGTGGTTTGTGGTTGGGTTTTTTCCTACCATCTGTAAAAGAAGAGTGATTTTACCTGTTACTAGTCTTAATTGAGAAGTACTTATACATCATAGCAGAGCTGGCTTTGTAGCCCCAAGACAGTCCAAAGTTTATTCAAAGTGTGAATTGTTAACTGCAACCTTCTTCTTTATAAAGGACTTTAAGCTATGGTTCTGTGACTCAAATGCCCCTTTTCCCCCCCTCCATATTTGAAGTAGCCTGGCAATTAAGTTAATAGTCAAACTACCTGGGAATGAATATCAGGAAATACCTATGTTCCTGTTCTATATTATTACTGTGTTTGTGATATGTTTGGTAATAAGAAAAATAAATACCAGAGGCATATCATTATTTCTGTAATTTAACTTGCATTTTTCTAATCCCACTAATAAGTAGGATAATTCAGATCTTATAAAAGAGATAGAGATGTGCTACTGAGTCTAAAAATCAAAGCCCATGAAAGCCTTTTAATACAAGATTTAATCAGACATGTTCAATGTAAGCATCTGCCAACTGAATCTTATTATTCTTATTCATATTTTCTTTTTTTGTCCACTTAGCATCATTGGATGCAATAACACAGAGAATGAATCAGCACAAACTGACTCTATTTTGCCAGATGTGTTCTGTGGCACTTGCACTAAAATATAAAAACAGCACAAAAAAAATGCCAAACCCCAAATCACAAACAAGCCCCCTCAAAAGAAAGAGAAAAATTAAAAATTAATGACATCACCACCCCAAATTAGCAATACCACTTTATGAAACACTGTAACAGTTCAACCTGAACTGAGCAACTGTAAATTCCACATCTGAAGTTGTCATCTGGATTGTCATTTTAACCCCCATGCATGTGTATGTCACCAAGCCACGTGGAAAGTTTATTGACTCAGAGAGTGAGGCAAGCCCAGGAAATAGTAAAACAAAGTCTAAGTAGCAGGTGCCTTCGCTCCCAGTTCATGAAAGTCTTTTTATAGAAAAAATACACTTCTTAAATACACTCCATTATGAAAGCAGTAGCAGTTGTAGTCCAACAACCCCCTGGTTAGAGTGGCTCAGAACACCAACTAAGTTTTGAGATGCTTACTTTCCAGTCGAATGTAGTGTTTTGTACTTTAAGGTCCTATGACATCTGCTCTGCACAATGCTCTGATATCAAACCTTCACATACCCTGGCAGGGGACCCCATAACACCACTATGTAATACAAACCACATGCTCAAACTCCAGCTCTATGGAAAAAACCCACTTATATCTTTTGCTTCAGCAGGCTGATCATTAGTGGGTGTTCTTAAAACAAATTATTTAACAGTATAAATAACAGTATCAACAAAAGCAATTCAACAGTTGCAAATGTTTCTCAATTCTAACTCTATTGCAAGGACTGCATCATAAGAAACACCCATTTACTCCTACTCTGCCTTCTCCATCTTTTCATATTCATTTAGCACACTATGATTTTCCCTCTACTGCCATGGCTGCTCAGTTTCCTTATGAAATTTCTTAGAAAAATTTTTTTAAAACCTTTAGGAAATCCAAGCAGAACGTGAACTCAGAGTGCATTGCTTGGTACCGCTTGAGCCAGAGCTACAAACAGTGCATCATACACACCATCTCTCAGAGTGATGCCACAGCTAAGCTATCCTCCAACACCCAACACTTGTTCTAATTTAGATGACTTCTTCAGAGAGGAATAAGCACAGTCCTTTTAAAGGAAGACTGCACCAAATTTATAAGTTATCTAAACTTTCTCAATAAAGTTCTTGTGGTTAAATGAGAGGAAAAGTAGTAACAAGAGACATGAAGTCTGGCTGCAAGATATACATGTAAGGACACAATTTCTCTTCCTGCTTCTAGAAGTGGGACAATCCAAATTTAGAAAGGTTCCCCAACTGTTTCACAATAACTCTGTTCTCTAGAAATAGATAGAACTGGCAACTAGTGGTACTTTGTGTATATTTGTATAACGATTGGTAACTTACTGTATGCATTATCCTTTCACCACTGAAACCAAGAACATAATTTGTAGGTAACAAAATCTTGCTTTGACACCTCAATATGAGCACCAAGTGGCACGGGTTCAGCTATTGGTTTCAAATTCATTTTAGGTCTGGGAAATGCAGTTAATTCATTAAAATGCAATTATGCGATGCAAATTCAGAGAGCGTAAAATGTTCTCCTTTTAATTTATTTCCATGTTAAAGATCTTAACCTGTGTATTATGAATATCTTTATACATAAAAAATAAGAATCCTTATTTAAAAAAAAATCTAAAAAAATTATAGACATAGAATAATTTTTTCCTGCTGATTTAAACACAACTTATTACCTCTTACTTTAATTTATAACAACTTTGGAAATTGCTCATCTAAGTCACCCTGTGTTCCTAAAAATGCTACTATTAGGTGGGTTGGGAGTCTTTAAATGTGTTTGTGGGTGGGAGAGAAAGCATTACAAACTTTGGTAAATTTCTCCAATGATGACTTGTATTTGCCATATATAATGTCAGTACATACGTGCAAGTTCAACACATCTAACTACTCAGCACATTCAAATATTACACCTCAGAAAATACTCCTCCCCTAACTAGCAGCATTTGTATAAAGACCATTAACTGTCCTTAGGTATTTGAGTATAACCAGTATAAATATATGGCTCAAGGAGCACATAATTAACTCCCAGGCCATGGCCTTACAGACCTGTGGCCCACAAACAACTCTTCACAGCCTGATAGCTAAGGACCACAGAATGACACTAAAACCAGACACTCACTACCAGGCTCCAGTCATGTGTTTGCACCAGATACTGCAGCGGCTTCAGACTGCTAAGAAGAACAACAAACCCTGCAGGAAAAGTAGCTGTTGGAATGCAGAAGTTGAGGTTTGCATGTGCACAGGTGGAGAAGCTTGTGCTTCAACTAGAAGCAGGCTCAGCCCCACCAATATGCTAAGCAAATACCCTCATGTAATGCAGCTGGAAAAGGCACTAAAGCCTTGAGCATCAGCTGACTACTTTGAGGATGTCCACAATTAACAAGTCCTTTACAGCTGTATTCAATAACTTTTTGGCATGGAGACAGGACTCTTTCTTTATTGATGCCAACCGTATGTTCCAGTTACCTGTTTCTTACCTAGCAACGTGTATTAGTATTATTATCAGGAACACAAATTTTCTTTCCCATGCAAGTATAGCATCCTGAACATTTAGTTCAATTTAATTAGCAAAGATTGAATATGATTATCATTCTGGAAGTATGATGCTAATAGCATGATTCAGCATCTTCCTACTGCATAGTTTACTCGAAACAGTCAATTGCATGCAATAATCTCAGAAATATTGTTTCAAAATTTAGTTCAACACAAATACTAGTTAAAAAACCACACCAACTTTTAAATTATTTCCATTTAATTTTTTGCTACATTTTCTACTTTTAGCTACACACATAACCTGTCACTACCACTAGAATCTGAAAGGACTAATTATTCTGAAAAGGTTATTCAAAATCAAACTCACTGGGAAAAACCCAAACCAAATACAGAAAGAAATATTTCCATGACAATTTCAGCCAAATTTTATTGGTTTGGCTCATTTACAGACATATGCACATACTTATTTGGGCCTTCATTTAAGTGGGTAAGAAGTGCAGAGGTCTACGGATTTACTTCCGCTTAATCAGATATCAGTGTGGCCTTGTGTCTCTGGTTTTGCCTGCGTTTCAGAACTAGGTGGTGGCACCTATTTGAACAGGATACTAACCCTAAACAGTCACATTAAAGTTAACAACACAGTTTTGCCAGCAATCCTGAAGAGGACGTAGTCAGCATGGGGCTGTAATTTTGCAAGTTTAGAAGCCTGCAGTGTTTTATAATCCCAGTAGAGGTTCAAGGAATATGCAGTGCAGTAATGGTTTTCAGATTCGCATATCCTTTATGAACCCCACATTCCCCTTCAAAAACAAAGGAAACCACATATTCTAGAACAAAAGAACAGTGATGAGAAAGTAAATTTTAATTAGAAATCCCCAAACAGGAACAATTCTAACATAACTCTAATTCTGCTTCTGCCTGGCAGTTAAAATCCTATGACTTTTAAATTTAATTTTAGTCATAAGCTTTCATCTCTTGAAGCAACATGGCACAAGCTATGGGTACCAGCTTATTAAAGTTCAAGTCATTGTTAAAACCAAATACCTAATGAGCGCAAGCTGATGCAAATAAGAACTCTTTAAATTATTTACAAAAAGTACCTGTACTAGGAAAAAGAAAAAAAAAAAGGACTGGAAATAAAACTGACCCCTAACTTATTTTCAAATGTTTCAACTTTTTTCTAGGAAGCACTTAATTTCCAAAATCGTTTAAGAACAGAGGTGCCACATTCTCTCACATCAGTGGAGTTCCATGGTTCCAGGTATGTGGAGCTGGCAGGAGAAATTGCTTTCCAGTATCTGCAGTTATACCTAACAAGTCACAGGGAGATTTGTCCTTTGTCAATTGTCAACATATCTGTCCTTCATTTGGGAATAAAAACCCATTAGGTTATGTCTCCTGTGGATTCCATTTATAGGAATGTTTAAGAGGCAGTCACATGCCTCAATGATTTAGTACTTCTTTGGCTTACAGCATCCATTCTGGATGTCTGTTCTCTTGAAGGCATTTCCCTTTTGTGCCAATGACATTTCTGCCAAATTTTAACTCAGAAATTCCTTGTTAAAAAGGAGGAGGGTCTTCTGCTTTCAGCACAGGACAGACCCGGGAGTTCAGAGCTCATTTTGAACTGTCCCAGGATCCTTGTATGTGATCAGCTGGAAGCAATTTAATTTGTGTCTTTTATTTGGTGAGTGTTGATGTCAGCAGTATAGTTTGAGTCACTTGCTCTTGAGGCCAGTCTCCAAACTGTCCCTAGTTTCATGCTCCGGTTTGCACTGCGAAGTTGCAGAGCGTGTGGAATCTAAAGCAGACAATGTGCGCTGGGGAGGCACCTGCAGTGGTGCTGGCAGGCGTTCAGTTCACAGCACCAAACTGCTCTGAAGTAATCCCTCCAACACAATTTCTGGCTGAACATTGAGTCCTCAGCATCAAATATTCTTACCCTCATAATGAGGCAACTGCTAACAACACAAAACTTCTATCATTGGTTAAACTGAACTTAGTAATAATTGTTGACCTGCCTCAAACCCACCAAGGAATACAGTGGAAATACTCAGAGAAAAATCCATAAGCCTTGGCTGTTAACCTGCAGCTCTGGCAAACTCACAAATAAGAACATAAATTTATCTTTTTAAAAAGTGATTATTATTAAATATTTGATGAGTGATTTAAGAGCAGTATTTCTGTAGCACTTCCAAATGCTTAATTTTCAAATACAAAGTGCAGTTCTGTTATACGAGTGCCTGCTGCCTTTAATCTTACAGTCTGTAGTGTCACAATGCGTAAACGAGTGGATTTAATACTGAGTAATCCAGGTAGTATTAAATTCAAGAACAGGTAGGGATGATTATAAAAGTGGGAAGATTTTTTAAATTCAATAGGAATAGTGATGGGCAAGGATTCTGACACAAATATTCTGTCAGAATATTTCTATGCCTTTTATACAGAAGTATCAAACATTTGAATACTGTTGGAAGGTCACTTCTGAAAGCAACCTAAATCATTGACAAAGGACATTCCTCCACATGGTTGCTCTGCATATCCTGCTTTAAAGTCAAAGTACAAGTCCCCAAAAAAATTGTTAGTTTGTTGGGTTTTTTTAATTCCATGGGCTCCAAATATAAGAATTATTTAGGAAATGATTATCTGCAAATTAGGGACTAATGTGTATTTTAATATTTATATTGTCTTATAACAAATACTTTCAACATATCAAATGTTTCATGATATCAAATGTAGTCTGAGTAACAGCGCTAACAATCATAATTACTCCGATTTCCATTCAGACCAGGATATTTATATCGAAATACTCAGGCATACATATAACCTATGTTGAGATTGTCCTCGTACATATGTGTGATGCACTGGTCTCACTAAGACCAGTGATCTGATTTTCATCATTTAAGTGTGCATTTGGATAAATAGATCTTAGGGAGCCCTAACCTCAAAATTATACACATATATTTCCATATGAGCAGAGAGGAGACCTATAAAGTATACACCCATAAGAATATAGGTTATTTTAATGGGGAATGTATTTTAAAGTGGGATATCACTAAAATAGCATGAATTATCTCATATCATTCTCTTTAGCTGACAAAGAAGGCTTTAATGTGAAGTCAAACATCCCTGTGAAAAATGTTTTTAAGCAAATTGTCCCACCTGCTGGATAGTAGTCTATAGTGTTGAACACAACTGGTATTTTTATGTGGTTTTCAATGGTAGCCACTCTGTTTCTCCTGGCCTATTTACAAGATTCTCTTATCATCATGAGCAGTGATAGGGTGCCTCAATTCCTCTTGCTTCTGCAGCATCTTTATAATTTATTTCTGAATGAGCAGAGAGCAATTTGCTTTCATACTTTCTAGAATTTCTTGGCCAGCCAGTTCCTCGTGCCCCTCTGCAGCACTCCCAATGTCTTTCTAAGATAATGAACACATCACTTCCACAATGCCTTTTCTCAAATAGTGTGGTGCCTCAGAATCCAAATCCTTACAGAAAAAGCTCAAGTCTCTGTACTAGCATGATGTTGCACTGCATAAACCATGCCACAAAATAGAAATTAACAGGTCATTTCAGGGTTGCAGTGGATAGTAATGTTGAACTGCTGCTCCTGGGGCAGCTCCAAACAAGAACTGAGCCAACACCTCCATGGAATGTAGGATTTTAATGTCAAATTTGAGTGTCAATCAACCATTCAGCATTAAAGTTTAAATACAAATAGAAAGATGAATGATAAGAAAAAGCAGTTGAAATATATTACAATCTTCTCACATATTTTGCGAATTTTAAAAATTCAAACTTCATAGGAGCAAACCCTGTAATTTTTGAAACAAGATAGAGCACAGAACATAGAAGCCTAGTCATGCAATCTCTGCTGTCAGTTGTTTATCTCAACATAATTTCAGTATAGGTTTTACGTATTTATTTTTTCCTGACAGAACACACAAAAGTGTTTGTCAAGAAAGAAACATCTTTAAATGTTTAAAAAAGCCTAATTAAGGAAATTCTACTTCCCTGATAATCATATGAAATATTTTGGCATAAACCCCCTCAATTTATGTAGATCTCATAATTTATTTATTACCACTGTGCTTTAAACATTTGAGCTTTAGTTTATAACATTTGAAAGACTAAAATACGATTATCAAGTATGATTGTAAGGTGAAAAACAACAGCAGCTTAGCTAATGCTAGTCTCGGGTGACAGATCACTTGAATATGATATAAAAATAATCCTTTTTGGGGATTTGGGACTTATTCTTTTCTCATGTTGGACTCTGCAATTTGTCTGTGACCCACAGTCAGGTCAGCATAGTGAAGTTTTACCAGACAGTTACAAGAAAAATAATTTCTTTTTAAAAGCAAATATGAGATCTCACTCTTCTTAGAACAGGGTCTAAACACGGTGCATTAGTTTCTTCTAAAACACACCTCAGGTTTACATTAAATAGGTAAGTAATATTGTCCCACTAACTCCTGTTAGGATCAGTTCAATACCATGTATTATGGCTTTATACAACCATAGTTATTAGATAATATCAGTGATTTTAGTTTGCCCTAAGTATGAGGCAATGGTTAGTAAGATTCTTGTTCTTAGGTGATGTCCTGGTTTCAGCTAGGATAAAGCTAATTTCTTTTCTAGCAGTGGATGGAATTCCATGTTTGGGAGTTAGGATGAGAGCAGTGCTGATAACACACTGATGTTTCTAGTTGTTGCCAAGCAATCAAGGACTTTTCAGTTCATATTTCCCCGGTAACGAGAAAGAAGGGGACACAGCAAGGACAGGTGACCTGAACTGGCCAAAGGGAGTATTCCATGCCAATTACACCATGCTCAGCATAAAAGGGAGGCTGGTGGGGGGATGAGCAGCTCCAGGATGTGCACTTTTGGGAATGGTTCAGTTTCAGGATGGCTCTGAGCTGTAAGGCCTGAGTTTGTGTGATTTGGTGAGAAACTGCATTGTGTATCACCAGTATCATAAATATTGCTATAAAGTCCTGTTATTATTATTGTATCTGTCTTTCTGCTATTCCAGTAAACTATTTGTATCCCAATCCATTAGGTTTTGGTTCCTCAGGTTTTCTTCTCCTTCCCTTTCCCCCTCCCTCAACTTCCCCTCCCCCCCTTTTAAAGAGCAAGCAGCTGTGTTGTGCTGAGCTCTCAGCTGGGGCAAAACCCTGGCAGATGACTAACAACTAATAACAACTTTATTTTATTTTCAACAATCCATTTAAAAATAAAAAGAAATACCATAATATTTAGGTGAATAATGGTGTCACAACTAATGAAAATCTTACTGCAAAATCTGCAAACAAAACACGTGTAATTAACCTGCATAAATCCTTCTGCTAATAATTTATACACCTAACCAAACAGCCAAGATTACTTACAAAAGAATTGTGAAAATTAATTAAATTAGTAAGATTTGGCATTGATCTTCTTGATTTGCCCAGTCTCCTATAGTTTTCTAAACCAGGTCAAACAGTTTCTACAAAATCTATGTTGATAGTAAAATTCTGTAAAGTAATATTTTAAAAGATAAAATTCTAAATCTGTATTTTGTAACTCATTTATAGTCATTTAACATTTAATTAGCTTTAGTCTTGTTATGATATCATATATATACATCAATATCCTTTCTGTACAATCTCACAACATGATCAACTGATTGAACATCAGAAAGAGCTGGAAACCATGGAAGACAGCCAAAGAAGAGAAGCAAAGAGTTCACCAGAGATCTATGAAACAGGCACAACAATAATAAAAGATAAAAATGACAACAGAAGTGAACTCAAAGACCATTAGGAAAAGCTTGAAAGGGCTGTATTGCTCTTGGAATTTTTCTACTGCCTTCAGTTATGCCATGGGTCAAATCTTAGAAAAGTATGGCTTATGAAAATGGAAAAGGAATTAAAAGAGTTTAAATTTAATGAAGAAACAAAATAATTTAGATAGCTATCTTTGAAGCTCTCTAGTTAAACAAACTATTAAAATGTATTTTAAGCAGCTGTGGTAATTGCAGAACCATAGCACTATGTTCTAAAGAAGCCATACAAAAAGATCTCAAAAGCTCCAGTAAGATGGAAATTAGTGAAAGACACTCTTTTGTCTAGCTCGTATCCCCATATCAGTAAAGTGGACTGTGGCATGCATAAATGCTGTGCAGGTGACTGAGAACTGGAGAGAGAATGCCTCTTCTGCAATGGATGGATGTTGAGCGATTGTGTAATTAGACCGTAAGTGCTCTAAAAGCAAAAAGGAACAAGTTTTCTAGAACACAGAAAAAGAGTGAAATTTATTAAAACTCTTATTTTGAGCTTCTCTATTAACTTTTAAAAGCGCCCTATGTAAGAAAAGTACCTACGTTCTGGTACTTTATATTTAACACATAAACCATAAATTGCTCCATGAAATCAACTTGTCCAAAAAATAACACTGGTGATAGCTATTTGCTTATGACAGCTACAGTTCCAATTGCTCTGTGAGTCCACAGTGTATTCCAGAGGATCCGTGATTTATTCAGAGCTAATTTCTTAAATGTCACAACAGCTTTATGAAAGTCTGCAGCATCACTGGAATACCAATATTTTTGTGAAAGCCTCTAAATTCCAGAATATTAACCATCAATATCAGTATGAAACAGGGATTTAAAAATTGCATATTCCAGCAATAAACTACCATATATATGTATCATCTCTGCAAGATATTACAACTGTGTGTGTAAAATCTTGTGAGGTACCACTTATCAAGTGACTAAAACTGCAGTGTAAAGTGGTTATAGGGGATGGAGCTTACAGGTCTCAGCTTACAGGTCTAAGAACCTTGGGTAATGATCTCTCACTGATAAAGTATTATTAAGGTGATAAGGTTCCAGCCAATTTTAGATTATTGCAGTACAGATCTCATGGGACCGTGAATCCCAACAAGAAGGGCAGTCTGGCTGGCTGACACTTGTAATTGTTACTAATGAAAACAACAAATCCGTCTGCCTAACAATTTCCTATGCTTCTCTCTGCGCAGCCTCTTCTGCTGCCCTTTTGTAAGCAGCTCTGTCTTGAATACTGGCAATATGTTAACATGTGAGTTGGTTGGCTCAGCAACTCCCAGGTGATGAGGGGAGAACAGGCAGCTTCATAAACAAGGTTATTTTGTCCATATAGGGATTTTGAACATGAGCAGTTCTATCTGTAAGCCAAAACTGAAGTGTCAAATCCTAGATGAGGAAAATAGCTCCTAAAACACAGGTTAATTTTTTTCCATTAGAATTTTTATTTTCCCTTCTAAAGGACATTTCATGATACATAACTAACGAGAAAGGATATATTCCTTGAGTCATCTGGGACCTGCCACAGAACATCTGACCAAGGGTGTAGCTACTGAACTATGACATTCCAGACAGATGAGGAGCTGCAACTGCAGCTCATATCAAAGCTTGTGTGGCAGTTCATATTTGCCAATATATCTTTCAGGCTAAAAAGATGTGATTTCCTCCCTGGAGATTTGCTCAAGTAACTTTCATCAATAGCTGCTTGTAAATTTGGCATGGCAAGGGTTTGCAAGAACATACGAAGACGCAGAGGTTTCCTTTACAAGACTATATATGTTTTAGTCTTCTCTGGATGATAATATGAACCCTAAGTAAGTATTTCTGAGTTTATCCCTCCAATACTCCAGAAAGAATAAAAAGAAAAGGACAGCATGTATCTCTGACTTGCTTGCTAACATGCACATTTATGATACTGTGCTCCCTTCAGTCATTTTTGAGTACTTTGCCACTTAAAAATACATGCATTTAAACTGAAACAAACCCCAGAAAAGCTAGAATTTACTGTTCTGCTGTGTCATACAAATATTCCATTAAATGCTGCATCTGAGACATGGCACAATCATCTTCAGCATTCCCAACATTTGCAACTTGACACTTAGCTGTTATTTAAAGCCTATTCTATAGCAGCAGTAGTTTAAAATTCTTTCTCAAAGTTAATTTTTTGCTTCCCTACTTTAAAAAAAAGACACATTTTCTTAATCTCTCTGTTCAGTGTAACTCTCACTACCCATTTTCTTCTCCTATTTTTCTGCAAAATTGTCTTCTCTGTTTTAAGAAAACAAAGTTGTTTAGGATATTGGAGCTGTAATGGCTTCTTTTAATTCTACTTAGGATTTTTTCTGTGTTATCCTGTTTGAAAGCTCTTCAAAGAAATATGCACTACACTACCTGCAGAAGCTTACCACATTCGGGTACTGATGAAAAGGAGGGAAGAATGCTGGATTAAAAATCACCCTGTGCTCTCAGGCCTTGAGATTTCCAATTTAGCAAATGTCAGCAGAAGAGTCCTCGCTGGTTCTAGCAGCCGCAGTGGGCTGTGCTGAGGGCTGGGGGAGATGCTGTTTACTTGGTTGAACGTTGTTCATTCAAACCCTGTTTTCTCGCCAATTCGGCACATTTCCCCTTGTCATCTGACACTAAAATCTAAGAAAAACAAAAAAGTCTGCTTATGCTTTCCAGGCAGGTTTCATCCAAATTTTACAGTTATAATTAAAAGCTACATTTTGATTAAGGAAATTATGAATTACAACAAAGTGCAAGGAACATGCAAAATGAATAATTAACATTGCATAGACTTCAGCATCATAATTAAGATTAAATACTACATATATTCAAACTGGATTAGCACATCTACTGAAAGCTGTTATGTGCTCAGTAGGAGAGTCTATGTATTCACAAAATAATGTTTTATGAGGAGTATTCTAGCAACATTAAGCATAAGGTTGTCATATATAAAATGATTAATGTTTTATATAAAAGAAGATGTAATTCCAGTAAATGAAGTCATTTCATCTCCCTGCTGCTTCTACCTTTAGGAATATACTGTAAATGAAAAGTGGCTCAATGTGAAGTCTAGTTAAATAGAATATGAATCCTCTTGTTTGAAGTTAATGAGACTTAGAAACCTGCATTTAAAAAAAATGTTGTGATTTTGAATCACTGGTTTCATTAAGATTTGCATGCAGCACGTACATTCTTGTTCTATTAACGCTTTCATATTCTTAGCTACGTAGGACAGGATGTCACCTTGGTGTTCCCGATGGTTGTTTGCAATGTGTCCACCACTTACTGCTGCTTCTCAATACATCTCAACTGATCTCAGCCCTCCAAAAGCACACGTGGCTTCCATGAGCTACAAAGAGAACACTGCTTGAATTTAAACCCATGCTTAAACAGGCATCGTTGAAAGCTAGGAAGTATCTCTATAGCTTCTAAGACTATTCCTGTTCACCTTCAAGGACTTGTTTCTTTATAATGGGGAGGACTGCTTAAGAGAACCAGCAATAGTGGGAAGCAGGTGAAGTATGAATCTGCAACAGTGCTCCAATGCAACAGCAGTGAGAAAAGGGACTCCTTGGCTACTGATTACGCAGTCATTTTGTCAAGGCTGAGCATGTACAGATTGCTGGGGTATTAGCCTCAGCAGTAAAATGTCCGTCAGCAGAAGGGGTGCTGACAACTTGCCAGCTGCTCCAAGCTGACAGATCAAAGGAGAAATGGACTCTAATTTTCTCCTCAAGAGAACAGAAGATGGCAAGGTTAAATCACATCTAGGGAGGAGTGACAGGAATGTCAGATGTAGATAAGGCAATGCATATATTGGTATTTATTGTTTTTAATCTGCAGCTGCTCTTCAGGATAGTCCGATTTCAAACTGGGAAACCCAGGTCAAACATGGTGGGAAGAAGATTATCCATTATGCTCAATGCCATTACCTTTTGACTGGTGATTTTGGTGGTAAAGCCACAGAAACAGGAGTGAGTCACTTTACATCACAAGTTAATAAATGCTTTGGCAGACTTTGCCCACTTGCCATTGTTAGAGGAATAGGTTATATGTCTGGGTGGAGGCTCTTCGGTGAAGGGGACTGATCAGCACTAGACTGCAGCCCACAAGAGATCCTTCAGACAGAACCTGCAGTCACTCCTCCACTGTCGGTGTTCTCTTACACATGAGAAGAGCTGGCCAGGTCATTGCTGGGCCCCTGCCCAAAACAGAGATCATCAGCATTGCTGTCAGGGGTGACAGACGCTGCCTTTACTTCACCTTAGTGTGCCTGACTGAACCACGGCTTTCCTGTGCTGCTCCTGGCACGGTAATGAACTCTTTGCACCTTGAACCCACTTACACTTCCTCCAATGTGCAGCAAGTACACCTAGATTTTTGATAATATTAAGCATATTCAAAGACAACTTTTTTCCCCCCCTGTGAAAGGGAAATAGAAATTATTTTCCATTTCTAGTCTGAATTTACAGCAGTACCTCAAAAACATTTTTGGAAAATTTCCACACCTGCTTAGCCAAATGAGAGGAGGCAGTTCCTGAGGAGCTGTTTTCTCATGTACTTGCAGCTGGATTTCACAGAAACACTGTGTTATGTCCTCCTGTAGAGTAAACCTTTTTCCACATAGTAGTGAAAAGTCTATGCAAACATAAATGAATAGATTAGAAAGCTGAAATGTATGGTCCCAATTTTTAAAATATCTTCCTAATGTGGTAAAAAAATATTGGCAAGATACATATTGCTATTGTCTACAGGAAAAAAGATTTGCAGCTCCCACGCTTGCTGCATCCCATGTGTTACCGAATGTGGGCAAAGAAGCCTTAGACCCCCGAAGCAGCTGGTTTGCAGGTTTTAGTTGCACTCAAAAATAAGTAAATTGCTGTTTATGATATGGATAACTATTGTTTCACTGTTTCCCGTTGTATCTGTCTACATTTGCCTGCTGTCCCCTGCCTTCTAGCTCGAGTGTGAACTTGTTGGAGTACAGACTTTGTCTTTGATGCTTGTGCAATGACTGATAAGGCTTGAATATTGCCTGGGATGGAGGCCCCTCATATAATACAAATGATAAGCATATTTTCATGGAAGGTACGCCAGGCTCAGGATGGCCTTTTTGATGAAGGAAGTACATGTGCACAGGTAATAGGGTATTGCGTGAATTCTTTTGCTACAGCTCTGTGAAGGAGTTGCTGTCAGCTTGCAGGAAGGAAACAGATCCATGGAAACCTGTTGGCATGCAAGGCAGTGGCTCCCAGCCCAGTCCCTGAGCAGCCGCACGCTGGCCTGGGTACGTGGTGAGAGCCAGCATCGGGGCTTTGGCTGCCTGGGAGCAAGGCGAGGGTGGGAGGCTGCTTTGGGATGCTGAGAGCTCTGTTCTTCCTCCTTTCCCCAGAGCTCATGGGCACCAAATCTGACACTGGGAAACTCTGACTTCGTGTCGTTTTATGCTATTTGTGTCGTACCTGCTTTTAATTTTAAAGACCAAGTTAAAGTGTTTAAAATAGCCTGGCAATTTTGGATTTTAAGGACATCACAGGTGCAGCCACTGCTTTATAATGTGAGATATTCATACAGTTACAACTAGACCAATCTTACAGATTGCATGATTTTGAGAAATCTTCCTCCACAACCAATGTGCAAGTCTGGAAAGAAAGAAAATGATGAAGTGGAGCTCATGTCTCAGGGGCCAACTACTAGGAAATCTTGGTATGGCTTGTATTACAAGGTACAAAGCCTTCTTGGAGCTAAGCAGTAGCTCAGCAGACAGGATAAAAAGCACAGAGTATGCCAAAGAGCTGGGGAAAATTTTATTTTATTTTTTTCTACTGGGAATCCCCCTATCAGCCCAAAGGTACACAGAAAGGATCCAGACAAGTGCTCAGAGCCCTTTCTATGTAAAACTGCAGCCCAGAGTTTTCAGGGAGGCCTGTAACTATGCAGAGCATGGGAACTATTCTGCTAGGGCTGTCTTACCTCTTAGGAAAAGCATCAGCTTTCAAAGGGCAAAAATGAAGTGACAGATTATCTTTCCACTTTAAAATGATAAAATTCACTGTCCACTCATACATTGCAAATTCTCATTCATTATGTCATTGCAGAATGAAGTCCGTTATTAACTTGTTAACTTTGCCAGGCAAAAGCACGTTTCTCTATATACAATTGCATACATGCAGGGTAATCCATCTCTTAGAAGAGGGAACGGTCTGGTCCAGGATGCTGAAAAATCCTGTTCAAATCACAATATTCCTAAAATTTAAACCATATTTACTGTCAAATCATTCTAGGTATCAGAGTGTAGCAGACCACGAGGAAGACGGTGTTCACTGACACACAATATAACCAAGACTGCATGTGTGAACAGAATGGAAACTGTTAAAAACAGGATTTAGGATTTATAAGAGCGGGGGGGTGGAAAGATTGTTCACCCATGCAATAACCATACAAATGGCTCTTGTTTTTCTATTTGCATCATAATTTTAAATAACTATTTCAAAAATGTTGAAGAAAATTTCCAAGAGACTTTTAAAAGCTCAAAGATTTTGATTTGCAGCAGAACTGAAAAGAGAATTAGGAACCATGATGATTCTTGACCATGCAAATTTACTTACCATTTCCTGAGAGAGAAAGTAATCAGAAATAATTGGTTCACCCAGAAGCATCAATGGGTGTTAGCCTTATAACAGTGATAAATCTCAGCTTGCTATGAAAAAGGTATGAAACATCTCTAAAATAAGAATAAATAACAAGTATGGTCCCTTTTTGGAAGTTATTACTGCGTGTCTCAGGCTGGTGCATACTTCAACCATGTATCTACCCCAAGCTATAGCAACAACGAGGGATAAAGAGAAGTCTATGAAAAATCTAATTCCTGCTGGTTCTGGCAGGTGTTCTTGAGTGTTTTTATGTTTCTCGGCAGTTGTTTTACAAAGCATGGAGAAAGTAACTCCATGAGGATACTGGAAAATAAAGAGAAAATTGAGAAAAAGCAGATTCAGAAAATCTTCAACTTCGAGAGCAAATTAGGTTTGGTTTTTTTTTTTAAATGCAGAATTTGCAGGCAAAAATGCATTATGGCTTTATAAAATGCATTTAGATCTCAAACTGAATGTCAGGGATGACTACCCTAACTATAAATTAGTTTTATAGTGATGAAATTGCAAGTGCTAATACTACATAGCATTAATAGCCTTATCAATTACAATGCCATAAACATATTTTATACCATTATAAATTTTGATATTAAAACAATCCTGCATCAATAGTAGTAATCCAAAGTTTCCTATTACATGCTTAACTTTATGTGAATGTTTAATTTTATGTGAATGTGGATTGCCACACAGAGTAATTTTCACATGCCAATTTTACATACTGAGGCAAATAAACTCTCTTAAATGGGAATACTTCAGGTGGAATCTGCTGTCATTAAATTAAGCTATTCCAGGCTGGAAATGGTACCAAGGTAAAAATGTTGGGTTTTTCATTAAGGCTATTGGTATTGATCTATAAATCACAAAGAAGCACAAAATCTTAAACAATACAAGAAAACTGTTAATTTTTCAGTTCAAGGGCAAGAAATTGTTCAGTGAAAGGCAAAGAAATGAATGTGACACATTTACATTTACTTAACCAAATTAGACTCCAATTGGCCCTGCTGATTGAATCATTCAGAAAGCCTTTTAAGGCTCCCTCTGGTCTTGAATTCACAGACATCAGTAGACAAAATGAGTTGGATCCCTATTTCTCGTAGAGTCGATCCCCGCTATGGTGTTTCAATGGGCTCTGACCTAACCTGGTCCAACATAATGTACATTTTTTTCAAGATAATTTTAACTTTTTAATGGAAAGAACATTTTCCGCTAACTGTGGAAACTGTGGTCTTCCCATTGCACAATGCCTGTATTTCAGCATGCCACCACAATATTTCCACTGCACTTTACATTTAAAATTTATAAAATGGCTTAAGTTAAAAAATGCTACTGTCCTATTGCTGAAAGCTTATCAGATAAAAAAAAATTCTTTTAACTTGAAGCTACCTAGGCTGGCACAGGCCAGACCTGTGCAGACTGAGCAAACATCTTTTGTCTGAGCTACTTTCATCCTGGCCTCTGGTATCGTACCGCTCACTTAGGACTAATGCTTTTGGTAAATTTACTGAAATGGACTGGTATGTTTATGCTTACGGTCTCCTCAGCTTATCTTTACAAAAAGGACATACTGGTCTGACAAAAATGAAATGTTCTTACAGTAGACAGACAAGGTCAGACCCTATGCTGGGTCTACTGTTTAATTAGGACCTCAACCTCATTAGGATGAATACTGTCACTGTAGCAGTAGTACATTGGAGCTGTAAAGCCCAATTGTGTACTTGGGTACATTCCCAGGCAAACAACATGATTTTCACTGACCTCTATGACTAGTGAAGTGTTGATTACTTTTTCTGGTTGATTGGCTACTCATATCCAGTCAGATCAGCGGTACATCATGGATGAAATCTGTTAGTTTATACTAGCCAAGATTTGGCCCCATTTGCTTTTCTCTTTCACATATTCTCACCAAATGAGAAGCATTCTTTTGAAAGTGGTCTTTAGGTCTTACATATGTTCCTACATCCCTGCCCATGGCAGGGGGGTTGGAACTAGATGATCTTTAAGGTGCTTTCCAAACCAAACCACTCTATAATTCTGGGATTCTATGCTGTATTGTTTCAATCTACTTCAGCATGGAAAGGATGTATATGTATTATTTTAACAAAGTAGTTCGGAATTTTATAAAGGAGAAATTCAGAAAAGTAGAGCAAGTCATTTCAGGTAGTTTGACAGGAATGCTTAAAAAGAGTAGAATCAGCAGATGCATGGATATATAGCATAAGAGGAATAAGTAAGTACCCTTCTGGGGGTACTGATTGTCTACAGAACTAATACGAATTTTCAAATACATTACTAACAGGGAAAGTTTATGATTGGATATACAAAGAGTTTTCATTACCATCTTTTATAAAGTACTCCTGAAATTGCTGCTGTAGTGTAGCAAATACAGACATTGCATGGATTTGTAAACAAGTGAAAGACCTGAAATGACTTATAGGTAATCAATGGCCAAATTTTAAAGTCAAAGCCCTGCTGGGGACTCTGTTGCTAGACGTGTTCACAGGTAACCTAGGCAAGGGATGAAGAATTCTAATGATTTAAATTTATTAATTGTAGTAAAAATGAAAAGTGAAGCGACAGAATATGTAATATTATTAATTTCTCAATGATGAAAAGGCAGAGGAAAATTAGTGTTGGTAAATGCAAAATAATGCTTATGGGGAGAAACAACTAAAACATGTAACATAATGGGATCTGCTCTATCTAGTACCATTGAAGGAACCCTCAAAGTTGTCATAGAAATTTCAGTGAAAATATTTGCTTAATATTCAGTAGGAATTAACACATTACATAGAAAACTACTTTTTTCCCCCCTGGAAGTAAATAACTGCCAATACAGAAGAGAAGTACGACACAATCAGGGTATCTGCATAAAGGAATATTAGACCATCGCTAATAATATTTATCCTAAATTATAAAAGGATCTCCGAAACTTGCACCTGGGGTTTCGTTACAGACACATATCTTGGAGCACAGAAACACATGGATGGATGGGGTCCACAGTCAGAAGGTTCAGCCAGCCATGAAAAGATGATTTGTTTTTAATGAGCCACAGACCCTCCTCCCATGTACCACATGGCATGGCACGTGACCTTATGGAAGAAATTTAAGAATCTAAAGACGATACACGTGCTAAAGGAAAATGTGATATTAAAGGCATTAGAAGCACTCCTTGTCCCTGCAACAGTAGAGAATATCCTAAGGGAAGAACACACAGATTACCCCACTGCTCCCCAGCTACAGAGAAAGGCAGACTTCTTTTTTTCCTATCAATCACAAATCCAATTTTACATGGGGAAAATTTTCTTCTGGGAGATAAGTCTAGTGACCATTTTAATCCTACACAACAGAGGGTATATGAATTAATCACAAGATTTCTTAATGTCTCTAGACACATTAGTGCATCCCTTCAGCATCTCTTTCTAGCCATGTTAAGTCTCCAGGCTGAACCTTTCAAGCACGGATTTAATTATTGTCAACATAAATTCAGTACCTGCAACAATCAACAAAGGACAAATGAGTCTTAGCAGCCCCTCTTGAGGTTATCAACAAATCAAACACCCAAAGAAAAATGTCACAAATTTTAATTTTTAATTCATTAATTTCTTAGTTCTATCATATTACACTGTCTCCTGCATATTCCATCTTTTGGCTAGACCTTAGAAGTATTTTTCTGTTTTCCAATCTATGTTTATTGACAAGTCTGAATATATCATCTTGTACCATTATCCTAATAACAAAATTCATTTTATCTTATATCATCAGCAGCAAGCATAGATTTGATGAAGATCCATTCTCAGGGTATTACAATTTTTAAATGTACTCCAGTGATTTCCCTTAAAAAACCAACAATATAACGTTGGCTATAAAGAAAGCTTAGAAACTCTGAATGTGTTATCAAAACTAAGTACAGCTTGGTAGTACTGTGCACTTCATTAAGATGACGTAAGTTTGCTCTGATGCTTTAATCAACTTTCAAAGCTACTTGTCGATACCCTCATGTCCAGAGTCTGCAGAACCTCGTTCCCAAATAACTGGGTCCATCAAGAATTGTAATCAGAAGAAATTTGTGTAAGGTGGCATTTTTTCTGTCTATCAGACATGTAGGTCAATCTGCCTTATGATTAAGATTTTTGCCTAATCATGTTAAAGAGCATTAAATTTTAATTACTTGCAAATTGGATGAGAGTTCAGAGAAGCAAAATCTCTATTGACAAGAGAGAGCTGTTTCCAATCTGCTACTGCCATTCCTGCCCATGTGCCTGGCTGTAACAATATTATATATGCTCATTTGTGGCCTTGTCATTTGACAGATCTAAACACTGACAGTGAAGCCAGACCCTTTCTTTAGCCGGGGTGAGTATAAGGTGACATGGAACAATTACATGCCTAAATCAAAGGACTGTCTTTTGACACATCCAGAAACCAATACTTTTATTTACACGTAGTAGGCCCATAATCAACAAACATATAGATTAATATGAAACCATCCTGCAGAGTCTGACTATACAAAAAGCTCAGCTATATATTTCAAGGATGAGTAGTACTTACAGCTTATGCAGAGGCATCTGAGGTAGTTATAAATGAGCTTAACAAGGGTTGTTGCAGATGCATAACTACAGAAAACTGGGGGAAGACTTGCTGCCTGATATTTAAGTAGGGTTCAGGATAGCTATTAAAATCAGCGCTAAGCTGTTCACCACTGAAGCTACACTTGTTTGTATCTGAGGTACTTATTTGGTGTAATTCAGGAATATCAATGTATGTGTAGTCAGTGTGATACTCCCTAGAACTTCATCATATTTTGATGTGCAGAGTTCCAGTAACATTTCAGTGACTGCTTGCAGTTTTTCTACTAAGGACAATTGTTTATGGAGAATATACAACCTGCAAGCAAAAATACAGGATGCACTTGACTTCCTCCCAAAAAAGATAATGGTGAATTCATGTGTACAGAGAAATACTGATATAACTGATTTCATGTCTAGATTTGTCTATGCATAAGAAATTTAAACAAACTAACTTTGTTAAAAAAAAAATCTGATAGCATATTTTGAGACAGCTGGAGATGGAAAGAGCTTGGAGATGCAAACCCCATTGAGTTATGAAAAAAAAAAAAAGAATAGAGAGTTCTTGTAATTCATTCTAGGATTGGATGCAGCAGCTGTACATAATGAAATCCAGGAGGACTGTGATATAACAGAAAGTTGGACAGTTTTGGCTGAAGTTTAGTGATCTAATTGAGGGTGATTATTGTCATGACTTTTCTAATTTCTGGCTTCTCATCCCTACATGAGCAATCAGAGTTCTTCACAACATAAAAGTATTAGGGCATGATGCTTGCAATCTGTTTGTACGCTCCCTTCTGAAGCTCACTAACCATTTACTCTTGCTAAAAGTAGAACCAGACTATTATAGCATGCACTCTGCTTCCCACGGTGTGAACGACTGCAGTCAGTTTTCTATCTCTTCACCACATTTTGTGTGATTACAGTGCAGTTTTTCAGTACACCAACCAGATGACCAAAACTCCAAATAAAACAAAAGAAAAAAGCATATTACAGAAAAGTCTCTTTAAGACACACAGAACAGAAGATTTCTTAGATTTCTTCTTATCCAGTTGCATGCACTTAACTGTTCAAATATATATACTCTGCCAATGCATCTTTTGAAAATAAACATTCTTCAGCTTTTGTAGCACTGGAAAGATAACTTTATGTCAAGTAATTAATGTCACTTTCACAGTTAAGGTTAAGTCAGCTTAGTTAGGAAGCTAATGTACTTCTTCACCTTGAAGATTATGATTCAATTCTAGCATTATCCTCAAATTAAAAGTTCATATATGTTAGCATCAGCTCTGCTCATTCTCCTTGTAGTTCACATCGTCCTAAAGTGTTCCCTTGGGTCCCTTTCCTTGGGAAACCATTGACATTATTCTTACTTTTATTTCTTAATAAAACAGCATGGCTGGAAATAGGTTAAAATAATAAAAAAATCATTATGAAAGCAGGCAATTGAAGATTTTGAGATTACATTACCAAATGAAGACTTGAAAAGCAAAAAAATCAAGCTGGCACTGAAAACATAGAGTGCTACAATAAACATTTGTGAACATTTTGCGTCTGCATTCAACCAAGGACAGATATGTGTAACAGGTGCTTGCTTGCTATGAACAAGAGAGTCCCATTTGAAAAATCTGCACTCCATAATTTACTGGCAAGTTTTAGTTTATGGCTTAAAACTCTACACCCATGGGCATTTATAAAGTCAAAAAAAAGTTGGAAAAAAACCCCTCTGTTAAGACTCCTTCCAGAAGGACTATATACACTAGGTGTCTGATTCCATCCAAAGATTTAACGATTAAAACTGTTCAATAACAAATTTCTAAGTGCTGTCCTTAGTCCAGCCCTCAAGTCTACTGGTGCCAGTTTCAAAACACCAACCTGTTTCCAACGCCAGTAAAGAATCCTAGGAAAAAGCCATTCCACATTTTCAAAAGACGTAACGATTTTATGTCTGTCTGCTGTGAAAGTCATACACATGGGCCTCTGAACATAATCACTGAACATGAGTAATCCCTGATAATGGAAAGACTAGAAATAGCAGTGGGACTGTATTAGCTGAAGGTTTATGCTAAAGAACTGTAATCACCAGAAGTCTTCGTATAGGTAATGATAGGCTTTTGAACCTAGTCTAACTTTATCATAATCAGGGGCTGAAACAGGTTACATTTTACTCATCATGTAATTATATTTTGTACAAGACACAACTGAGTGAGAATCAGCCACTTGTTAACTGCATCATCTCATATAGCAGGGAGCGTGAACCTCACCCTTCTGCGGTTCGGAAAGGCTGTGCTGAGGGAGCTGGTACTGCTGGCACGTTGCAGAAAGGCGCATCTTGGGGCAGCGCAGAAATCAAAGTGACTGAGAGGTGGGTTACAACTTCTGGGATGAAGGCACAGCATTAGACATTTTCTTGAGCTGTGGCAGTCTTTGAAGATTTTAATAAGGACATGGCCAATGGTTCCTGGAGCGTGAATCAGCCTCTCAGCTACTCTGTAAAAGGTAATTGCCATTAGGTAGAACAGAGGTAATTGGTGGACAGCATAAAGCCACCAGCATTATGACGCTGGCTACCCGCACTGCAGTGGCTGTGAGAGGTGGACAAAGCTGATTCTGGTTGGGAGAATCCAAAACCTGTCACAGGTACAGTAATTATGTACAGGAGACACCGAGAGAGTAAGTTAGCTCAGCAGGCTACTGTCACAACTTCTAGCAAGTAAGAGGGCTTGTTACTGAAGAGTATCTAATTTCAAATGTTTACAGTCAGTGATAGAAGTGCTGTTTGCATTTCAGCTCATCAATGAAACGAAATCTTATTTATATCATTTAATAATTAGATGCATTTAATTATTAATGTAAATATAATACCAGGAAAATCTAAATAATTAATGATATACTTATAAATAATTTGTTAGCAAAATAGATTGAGAAAATGATTTGTTCTTAACAGTAGACTTATAAATATTTAAAACCAAGTCCCAACAATGTAGTTTACAGATACTAAGAACCCTAATGCTTCTAAGCCATTTATACAGTGTAGAATATGGCTATTACATTTGAAGATAAAAACAACTAATGATTTGCCTAGCCATAAGTTTTGATTTACAGCCAGGAAGGTTGAAATTATTTTAAATCTGACTTTCCACATTGCTGAGTGTTTTATAAATAAGATGTAATTGATTTCTAAAGAATCCTTTCCTTGAACCTGAGTATTTGAACACAGATGAACTAGGTGATGCTTGAAGTCATAGCAACTGATTTTGAGCTTTTGTTTTGTAGCTGATATTACATGCAGCTGAACCTGAAGCTGGATCTTTATGTTTAGCCACACTATGATTAATGTAACGTAAATTGGGGGAAAACATGACTTTCTGGTATATTATAATCCCTGACCACCTGGGGTGAATGTCACCAGCATAAATTATTACAGCCTTGGGACTTCTCTGATTTACTCTTACTTGTAATGGCTATAGAGCCCATTCTGACAGCCACCATCATTCATACCCAGCGATGCATTTGGGTTTCTGACTTCATATTGACTTAAATGGAAAAATAAATTGGAACCATGTAGGAGTAAAGAGCACAAATAGCTGTTGGAGCCTGTTGGGTTTGGATCCACTGATTACAAAGCAATGTGAAGAGCAATTGAAGCCAACCTGCAGTTGTCTTTCTGCATCTTTAGGGTTACATAACCCAAATACATAAGAGAAGAAATTTATACTTTATCAGAGAAAAGAAAACCTTTCATGAGAATACTCCAACAACCTGTTTATTATAACTCTTTAATTTTGCAGGTTACTTGAAAGCTATATAGGAGACTAGTATTTTATGTTCAGTTCTGTAATCTTGGAATGATTTTTATGTGATGGGGTTAAAATTATATGAAATGCTATTGGTTTAATCTCTTTGATTTCTAAAGGTCACTTCCATAATAGATGGGATTGTTTTAAAACGATCAGATGGTAAATCAAGCTGGATGATTATTTAAATAATAAATGGATGATCATGAAAATGGATGATCATAAAAATGGATGATCATGAATGACCATGAAAAAACGATCATCACATTGGTCTAATTGGTTAACTAATCAATTAGAAAAATATTTTTATTACAATTCCCATAATTGCATCCACATAGGTATCCTTGAAGGTGCCCGGAAGAACCTTCACTCTGAGGAAATTTTCTGAGATTCTGTATGAGTCCATGCACTGAACAGTCAAAACCTTTACAGGCTATTTTCATATGTACAGAGTTGTTCAAAGAGATTTTAATCAGTTTGGTTCACAAAGAAAAAAAGGCATCCAAATGATATTTCTTCAGGATTAAATGGCAGTATTTTCTATTTACTCAGGTATTATTTTGCTAGAGGAAGGGTGTTAGAAATTTTAAGGCCTCCATTTCTCTGCTCCTTTGCCATGGTATCATGTACTGTACAACAGTACCTACTTGATGCTGGCAGCAGCAGAGAGCCATGCTGCTGCACCACTTTTGGGGACTGTGTGCCGTGCCTGTATTGTTACATTCGCTCTTTGGGTGACCCTGTAAAGGCCTCTGGCATTGGAGATGCATGGACAAACAGCATGTGTACCGTGGTCAACAGTCTTGTCCTGTGGCTTCATAGAAGGGAAGAGGTCTGGCTCAGTATATTTCTGCATCGTTGTTCTTTCTATGCAGTAATGATTCAGCCACTGCTCAACGGATTAACACTGTGCTACGCAGAGCAAGGAGAGGCCCAAAATTAAGTATTAGATGAGACCTCAGGTATTCACATCGTCGTAGAAAACTTGGATAGTACCAAGTTAGGCAGAACTGCAATCATTTGCAAGTGCATTTAAAACAGAAAATAGTCTTAATGCTTCTTTTTAGCACATTATTTACTCAGTACATTGTCATAGTTTAAGACCATTGGGCAAAGGCTTACTAAAGGACTTTTTGATCTTTATAAAATTTAATAGCTCTTACAAAACACTGACAGTGGTTTTTTCCCTGCTTTTTTTTCCCCGCTCCTCTTTGTTTCTTTTTTCCTTCCTTGGTCAGTGTCCCAGTACAAAGACTAACTTCACTGAAGCCAAGATAATCTATCATATTAACGCAAGTGCAATGAAATAAAGCTGTAGTACAAGACTGTCAACGTATGTGAAAAGAAATATACACATACCAAACATGATCTTTACACAACATTCACTGTTCCACTTTTCCCTGTCCTAAACCCACACATTAATCTACTCCAATATATACGTAGAAAAATGATCATTAATTTCTCATTTTCTTCTTCCTTCTCAACTATTTTCAGTACTACTTTGTTATTAAGAAGTGGAATATTCAGAATTATGCCTTATAACCTGCTACATTTTCTACATAAAAGAGAAGTGCTTTCTGTGCAATTTAGAGGCAACGGTTTATGAGGCACTGTGCTGCTGAGAATCACTTTATAACAAAAAGAACCTTTTATTCAGAGATGTGCATCAGTGCAGTAGAAGCACTTGATTTAGTTTCTATTTTCTTACAAATCCTATCTCCCTGGCTGATTGTCATCATCTACAGGCCTCCATCATCCCCAGATCTTCCTCCCACCCTACCTTGACTCCCTTTCTACTTTCTTAATTCAACAACTCTGCCAAAGACTTGAGGAGAACATTCAATAGTCAAGTTGCTTAAAGTTGGAGATAAACTGAGATCTTTGCTTGTTTAAGAAACACTCAAATCCATAGATATTTCAGAGACATGAAAACACTTGAGGATATATCCAGAAAACTTGCACAATAATGGTAGACAATACAAACCCTGTCGTGTGAGTAAGCATTATTTAATCCTTACCAAAGTGAATTTTCCTCACCATTGTACAAGTACCGCACAGATGAGTTCTCATGAAATCTCTTTCAGAATGAGAAACCAAGTAGCAGTGGAAAACAGTGACCATTTAGTTCACATATAGTCCACGTAGCTCTCATTTCAGCCTCCCAATGACTAAAAGGCAGCTGACAAAGCACAGGAGATGATAGTTCTAGCTGCTACTTGAAAATGTTAGCTGAAATGTTAAATCCTGGTTTTTGATCTTCATAGGTTTACTGGAGGCAAAAATCAGTCTGAGTATCTAACTCTCTCTCAAGAGTGTCAGTACTCTGGGACCACTATGTTCTGTGATATATCAGTCCATACTCTGACATGTTCCAAATTCAATGTGAGTTCCTATTTTACAGCAGAAAATTCTATTTGACCTGACATGTAGGTTTAAATCAATATATTTGATGCAAACAAGGTTCTGCATTTGCTTTGTGGATTTTTTTTTTTTGAGTTCTAGGAAAAGCTTTGAGCTAAGCTAAAGAAAAATGCTATTATACCAGACTGTAAGTGTTTAAAAGGGGGTTATTCTAGTAGCTACACATGGGTATAGATAGTAAATTCTCTCAGGTAAACCAAATATCTGAAAAATGTCAAAACCTTCTTAGGAACGCTCTTTATGACTTCAATAAAAGTATCTGGCCATGTACCATTTTCTTTGTGTATAAAATGCTCTCTTTAAGCCTAAAATAGGAATATGAACTCCTGAATCTAGAAAATCTCTGTCCGGTTTTCAAATTGACCAAAATGGCTGAGAATTGACCTCTTCCGATTCATCCCCATTCCAGCTGCACTGTCTGTGGTCTAGGAATTTAGGTTTTCTTCTCCCAGATGTTAACATCTTGGGATATAATTATGTTTTGTGAATTTCTGAAATTCTTGAAAGCTGGAAGATTATATTTTGAGCCACAGTGAATAAACAGTTATTTTGTATTAATTTTACCAACTGCTGATCAACTCTGATTACTGTATTTTAAGAGACCCAAACAGTTCAGAAAGGCCTTTTTTTAAAAAAAATCTTCTACAGATGAAATTATGTAAAAATAAAAAAGCTTTGAAGTTAAAAGACAGTTAATAAATATATTCCATGCTGTGCGTGCTTCTTTTACATAAATATTTAGGAATGTATTTTAGAAAAGTCTTCTAATTGCTGGGAAAAACACCAAACTATTTTATTAGCATTGAGCCAAACAGCATGAGCAATATGATTCTCTTTACTAACTTTGTTTTGATTTTTCAAGACAAAATTGAGTAATTTTTTCCTTTTTTTTTTTCCTTCTAAATCCCCTAAGTTAAGGAGTTATTTTCTATGCATAGCTTTACATTAGAAATAAAAAGGTAAGTATACACAAAAATGGTATGCCCTCTAATTCTTGTTCCTATGGTAAGCATGACTAGTCTTTAGAGTTACATATTACTTGATCTACAAGTACAAGTCTAAGTGATAATATCAGAAGATTTTTTTCACATTACAAAACAACTGAAAATGTTTATATTTATTCTGACTTTGGGATGAAAGTGATGGCATTGTAATATTTGAAAGGATCTCCAATGCTGGTATCTGCAAAGCTGTACAGGTAGGTTAAGGTTTTTGCAAGACTGCTGTTAATTGGTCAGTGGTGATCAAAAGCATACAATACAGAAGCCATTTGGTAAGTAAGAGTTGAATTCCCTTAATTAAAGAATAAGGATTAAGGAATTAAAACAATCTATAAAAATGTGGCAGTGATATAAAAAGTGTGAGAACAAATCTGTTGATAAGACATAGATAGTAAAAGTCATAAGACCATGTAAACATAAATTCCAGCATATGGCAAAATGCTTTGTGAAAGTCTCAGTTAATAAGGAACCTTGAAGTGCTACATCTCCGCTGCTGACAGTTCTATGAGCTGGGATTCCATGAATCTCAGCCTTCTTTTCTTTCCTCAGCTTCTAGTTGAAAAACAATGGAGAAGACACAAAATTTAAAGGCAGAACATGAATGCCATGTGTCATATGGTTGCTAAAACCACACATGCTTTTATTTTGGTGGTTTAGGAATAAAACTCATCTGATATTGGAACTCCTATGTCAAGATGCCAAACTCTTAAAAATCAGATACCTACTGAAAACTATAATGGAGTAGGTATTTATGGTATATTTATGAAATTACAATCTAGATGTGCCTATAACATTTATTTTTAAGAAATCATACATGTAAAGAGGAAGGTTGTAGATGATGTAGATGTGATGGAAGATGCCTGATTTTCTGATTCTTAGACTTCAGTCACTACTGACAGCAAGCAAGAGTCTTCAATATTTTAAAAACTGGATGAAAATCCCCCATAAATATTTGTTGAAAAAACCTACACATTAGCTAATTAGCTGGAATAGATATTTGCTTCTAACTCTATCACAGAAACATAGAATACCAGTTTGGAAGGGACCTCAAGGACCATCTGGCCCATACTTTCTTGGAAAAAGCGTGTCTGGACAAGACAGCCCAGCACCCCGTCCAGCTGAATCTTAAAAATGGGGAGATTATGCCAATGGCTGATTGTTCTCATTGTGAAACATTTGTGTCCAATCAGAATCTCCCCAGGACTACCCATCACCCTTTGTCTTTCTATGTGACTCCTCTTAAAAAGAGAGTCTCTATCTTCCTTGTAGGCACCCTTTAAGTACTGGAACATGATGAAGTCTCTCCTAAGCCTGTTTTTCAAGGTTGAACAAACCCAATTCTCTCAGCCTTTCTGCATATGGCAAGCTTCCCAGTTCATTGATCATCCTTGTAGCCCTTCTCACAGCCCATCCACATCCTTTTTGTACAGAAGGGACCAAATATGAACACAGTATTCCAGATAGGGCCTGACCAGTGCTGAGTAGAGTGGGACAACAACTGCTTTATCTCTACTGGTGATGCCCTTGTTGTGACCCTCTTGGCTTGCTTTGCCAATGCAGCACACCACTCACTTCTTTTGAGCTTGTTGTCCACCAGGACCCCCAAGTCCCTTTCCACAGAGCTGTTCCACCAATTATGCTTTCCCAGGTGCAAGACCTTACACTTCTCCTTATTGACCTTAACATTCTTGTTAGCCTACTCTTCCAGCCTAGCCAGGTTTTCCTGCAGGGTGACTCTCCCTTCTAAAGTGTCTACTATCCTCACTCAGTTTGGTATCATCAGCATACTTCATCCGGGTGTACCTGAGCCCATCATTCAGATCACCTATGAACATATTAAAAACAGTTGGGCCCAATATTGATCTCTTGGAGACCCCCCCTTGTGACAGGTTGCCAGTTTGAAAAGAAGCTGTTTACCAGCACCCTCTGGGATCCAGCCTGTTGCCCACCCACCACACAGACCACTTGTCTACACCATAATGCATCAGTTTCTCTGCAAGGTGGCTATGGGAAACTGTATATTGAATTCTAGTCAAATTGCAGCTTAGTTGAAAATGTTATTTAGCTCCAAAAGGTATGAATTTAGATTATAGATAATATATTTCCTTAGAAGTTTGTCCTGCACTAAAAGCTGAATACAACTACTTTTTAATTCAACAGTACATTTAAAATTGTTTAATGCTCAGTGTATAAACGGAATAAAAAATAGCACACATCAGTTTGAGAATGACATAAATGTCATTATGACCTTCATGGATTTTCATATAGCCTAAGTAATCCCTGTAAACCAAACTGATTCAAATGCACATCTTCAATCATTTCACTGCTGTTTTGCCCTCTGCTGCAGTTTTATAAATCTCTTTCTAATACATCTGTTCAAAAAAACCAAAACAACAAACCACCCACAAAAACCCAGTTGATGCTGTTAAAGCTGTAAAGCTAAAATCAGAGAACTTGTCAAGGAGACCTGCTTAGATACTGACATTCTGGACTTCTGTTGTTTTAATTATATTGTATCCTTGCCTTTTGTGCTACTTTAGTTGGGGTTGTGTCAGCATTTCCATTATAACACCCTGTTCCTTGGGGTTTTATAACTTGCTGTTAAAAATTCCCTAAAGCCTAGATGCTGGCATACAAAATTTCAACCTGGAAATGGAAATGTATGTATATACCTATAGATACAAAAATAAGGCTTTGAAGATACATAGAGTTTTCACATGAGGGGTAAATTACACTATTTCAAAAACCAAAGGAAGATTAGAAGTTTTATATCTTTATATATTTTTCTCTTTTACGGATAGAAAGCCAAAACACCTTCCTCTTAATTAAAGTTTTGCATCTGCCAATTGCTTTTGTTTGTCCAAAGGAAAAAATAGAAGTAAACAGGTAAGTTGGCTCACAATGCAATTTTCTACACACATGGTCTGTGTTTTGCTATGAAAATGTCAAACACATGTTCTGTATATATTTAGTGCACCATCCTAATAAAAATAGGTTTTGATTAAATTTACAGTGCCAAAGTTTGGAGCTGGGAGAAGATACGTGTCAGAGCAAAATTAGGATTTTCAAGGTCTTAAGAAATCTTCTGTGTACAGTATCAGGGTCAAATCTGAAAGATGATGATGAGGAGCTTTCTAGCACATCTGAAAGTCAATGTGACAGATAAAAAAAAAGATGAAAAGCCTACAAATCTAGATTTAGTCTGAGTAACAATACAGCAGGAAGTGCAGTGGGACTAGATTCTGCAAGTACTATCCATCACAATCTACACTGAGCGTTTATGGAGTTTATTGTGCATCACAGACCCCTTCACAATGGACTTTCAGCTGCAAATACTCTCTCTGTCTAATTTGAAAAATTACGTCAGAAGAGGGATTTGAAAAATAACCAGCATTCACCCAAAGCCTGAACTTATGCTGCTGTTTAGACCTACAAATTTATGTTAAAAAATATACAAACATACAGTAATAAAGGATTTAATGAATACTGACAGCCCAAATTAAATGTAAAAAGGTCAAAGTGTGTTTTGTTATTTTTTCAGCATTTTCCCAGTTTGTGAACAGACACGTAAGAGCTCCAAGATATACAGGGAAGGGAAACTGGCTCAAATAACTTCATACCCATCTTTAAGTGTCTCCTTGCATTATGCAGTATATAGAATATTCATGCTTTACAAATAAAATTAGGAGGAACTGCTGGAAAAGAGATGAGATTAGGTTTCACTCCTGTCTGGGACAAAACACTCATTCCAGAGAGATCTTGGAAATCTCTTCACCATATTTACACTGCACAGAACATACCCTGTTGATAAAATGTTTGCTCCTATCCTTAATATATGCCAAAAGGCTAATGTAAAAAAAAGTTATTTTAAAAAGCATATCTGTTTGATTTGAGGGAGAGGTGGCAAGCTGGCTTTCTTGGTTCTTTTAAGTGATTCAGTTTGACCTAAATGAATTTCAAAGCTATACTTAGTCATGGCACTCCAACTCTATGTTCAGCACTCCATGTGCAGACTAAGGAAGGATTAAATAAAAGCCTTGCTCCCCTGTTCACAGCTCATGTTCTCCAGCTGTTACCTTACTCTATTCTACTGATCATGTCACAAGTTTACTGCTAGCTATGCAGAATCCACCTTTGCATTTAAGAACACAACAACAACAATATTAATATACTGATCTTGTGTATTTCTTTGTCTGTGTGTTCTGAAGTCAGACAAGAACTAGTAAAAAATATTTTATCGGGGTAAAAAACTAATTAAAAGAAAATCTAATGATAAGAATTATAATTACTATTCACTACAGATGCAATTAGAAGAAGATAACTTCCAATTACAGCAGCAGTGGTGAAGTAGAAGAAGAACGACAATTAGTTGTTCTCTCTGCTGCCTGAAGACTGTTATTATTTAATATCCTGTAGGGCAAGACAGCATGGGTAGCCATAAAATCTGAATCAAGTATGAAAAAGGACAGATACACTAATTTTCTAGGAGTTTGAAAGAAGTTTTGTTTTTTTAAATTTTCCTGGTGGCTGTCAATCAGCCAGCATCACTCCAAGTAACATTTGCAATTACTTCCCCATTACACCTTTCAAATATTTTTTTCAGTTACTATTGACCTTATCTAAGTCTTGATGTGCCAAGTACAAAGCTCTATCCCACTCGCCTTGTTTACAGTCTTTAAAATACAAAAGCCAGCCTGTACCTGTAAGAAAAACAAGGAAAAGGTATGTCATCTTCAACAGAGAAGTAAGGATGTGAAATGCTACTATTTTGCTTCTGCAAAGGCCTTCATGAAGTCCTTCTTTAGCTTCAGAAATAAAAAGGAAGATAAGCTTGCTATTGTTATAGGTAACCAAGGGTATTTTAACATTAGGTAAAAATTTTCTAAGAGTAATATATTCCTAGGACAGATATCATATATGGACTGCAAATTTTGACAAATGCTAAATTTACACTTTAAATGTCAACTTTTGAGTGGCATATTTCAGACAACTTCCAGGCTTTGAGAATCAATGACATGGCCAAGCAATAGACAGCCCTCTTTCCTTAGCTACAGAGATGCTATGTGTAGATGGTGACCACTGAATTTTTAGCACATTTCAATTTCCCCAGTTGTGGTGAAATTGCCCTGTTCTGGATATGGATGCCACCATCTTTCCCTGAAGGGTGCATATACCTACTTTGTAGTGATTTTGTTAGTGAAGGCAACAGATGGTAGGCTCCGGAGGATTATAGCTCTCAGATCAAAACTGTATGGGTGGGTGGACATAACTGACTGAAATGGTTTTAGTGCCATCTGCCAATGAAGATGAGACACTGACTGGTCAACCACCACTGACCTTTTGCAGTTCTTTCTACTGCCCCTTTTCAACTTGTAGAGCGTATGTCCTTGTTCTCTGTTGTTTTCTTACAGCTCTTGTGCCCTAGCCCCACTGGATGTACTCCTAATCCCGCCTCTGGGAGTTCATGTTCAGAACTGATGTTTTCAAAGCACATTCATCAACATTTTCATGCCATTGCATTTCTGCATATGTGAAATATGAAAGAAGTGTTATGGTGTTCATAGTTCATACACAGATTCAGCAGGGAAGCTTAGGATAGAGTTAGCATGAGAGACTGTATGCAAACAAATATATTTTGCTGCTCAACATTGACATATGTTAAAGTATCACAAAAAGATATCTATACTTTAATTTCTGAGGGTGTCTAGTTTCTATGTCACTGGTTGCATTTTCCTACTGAATGTGTGTTCCATGAACATGGATCTATAAAGACAATACATAGAGAAGAGTTACATTTCTAATATTTTCTAACAGAAAACCAAGAAAGAATCTGGATATTTCTGAATACAAATACACAAATACATTTTCAGGACACACAGTGGGTGATTTTGCAGGGAAATGTGAGTATTTTAACTATTCATATAAATAAAAAATTGCTCCAGTAAAGTAGACCTGAAAACGTACTTAGATTTTTTTTTTTTTTACAGCACACTGCCACTATCACCTTTCAAAGCTGTCTGTGTTAGAGAAGATTCCACTTACATGTTCAGGACCATATATGCTAAAGGAGGTAGAGGAAAAGTGTATGCGCTCCCTGGGCCCAAAGGCACAATGCAGGCAGAAGGAATACTAAATATCAACATTTGTCTACAGTATACCAAAGAATCACCAAAATTACTATATTTATTTTGTGGAGAACCCTGGAGATATTGCTATTACTTTTTTAGCACAACCCACACAATGGGCAGATGATATGCAGAATTACTATTCCACTGTCTTCCTTTGACAGTGATGTAAACCAACAGGAATATATCACCTTCACGAGGCTGTTTTATCTGCTGCCATGCACTTGGGACACTAGCATGGATCAGGCTCCTTTGAACTTCAATGTCACCAATTCACCTATCAGAGCAGTGTGGTTTTGCACTAGTCCTGATACAGCATTATGCTAACACAATCAAGCCATAAATTAAATGAACTACATTATGTACATACAACAGCTGTGCCTGTCTAGACATGACTTTACCTGATTGAAAGTGAGCTCTGGGATCAAATTCCACAAATGGCTGAATCTTTACATCTCACCATGTGTTAAGTGTGTCCAGATGGCAGGTGATACACTAGCATTAGCAGTCTACTTTCCCTTCCCTGAAGTGTCTTTATAGCACACTGTTGATGTTATTATAAAGTTAGAGGAGATTGAATATGCAAAATATTTTAAAATCATCCTCATGAGAAAAATGATATGGAGTGCATTCATGTGCTTGACATACATACATACACACAGAGTGTATTTTGTCATGCTGCCAAGATAGTCATTGTCCATTTACAGAAAAAAACCCAGAGATAAACAGATGTATAATAGGAACATACTGATCTGACCGCTTTCTGTTGGCATTTACGCTAACTCAAAGCCACTCTTACCAGCCTACAGAAGCAGAACCCCCTCTTTTCAGCTAGATTTTGAGACACTCTCCTCAGAAAAGTGGTGTACAATATTTGTCACAAAGATCGTCCATCTTTCAGCATAAATATCTATCCAATATAAAGACAAGTAAAAATTATTTTGCCCACTGCATTTCCACTGAGTAGCTCAGGTATCACAGGTCAGTCACTAAGGGCCCTGTAATGGCTACTGAATCAGCCCAAGTATATTTAGAACAGGTGTTTTTGTAACTGTGAAGGACTGGGAAAATCTGTAGAGTTCATTGGCCTTTAAACCCACACTTTTGCACAATGTGATGTAATGGTATAATGTTAACATGCTGGGCTGCAATATCAAAGATTACAGGGTCAAGATATCCCTGGGGTTCCTTTCTTAGTCTGTCTCTTTATCCACACGAACTTGCTCATTTCAGCTTTGGGAAAAGAAGTGTGTTTAGCAGGACAAGATTGAGCTAATCGAGATGCTCAGTGTTACTTTTACTAAAACAAACCAACAAAATAAATCAGTGGAGATTTGGCACATGAGTAGTTGGAGACTGCTTCACTTTTTCTAGCTTGTATAATTTTTGACAAATAGCCTCATATGGTGAACATGTAAAAGTAGTCTATACCCAGTTGTTTGATTATTCAGGGTGTGTGGTGTGTGTGTAATCCTTGCTTTTCTAATTTTTTATCCTGCCAGTTTCTCCCAGAAATTCCAGCAGGGTGAGTAAATATATTTAATATACATACAGTGGCACCCACAATCCTTCCTCCAGGCATGACAACATGCAGCAGAGATGGTTATGGAAGACCCACTGATTCCTGAGCATCCTAGCATTTGTTTTCTTATGCCTCTTTGGGAAAAATGCTAAAGTCTATGCATTGAGGGTCTCTCTGATCAGTCAAGAAGGGTATAGCTAGGAGTCCAAGCAGCCAATGATATCTAGGAAGAGACTCCTCTAACAACATCAGGTAGAAGGGTACTGACAATATGAACTGAGATTACAGGTATGATCCCATTACATGACCAGAGCAAAAAGGGGGAGTATTAGTGACCTGCACCAGTATCATACAGAATAACCACAGTCACACAGCCAAGAAGCCATATGCCATCCCTCCACCAGGAACTAAATTTGCACTGTTACTGATGTGTTACTGTAAGTCCATCATATGCTCTGTTACTATTTTCACAACAATATGCTCAACAACTTTTATTTGTTCAAGCCTTCAAGCCTTTCCGGTTGTTCCTGATAAGAAGCAAGCTACTTACCCCACTTTCTGTTCTTGTGGGTTCACCATTTCCAGGTGTGGCCCTTCCTCTTAGGATAACTCCCTGACAGCACTTCCAGGTGGTGGTTAGAACGCTTCTTGCCTCAGTGCCATGTAATAGAGAAGAGCACTGCAGCCTTAATCTATAGCTGTCATCAGGGAGCCTTTTGTAGAATTCTGTTTGGAAAAAGTGTGTAGAACTTAACCTTAGATATCAACAAGTAGGCATTGCTCTCAAGTTTTATTGACTGAAAAAATAATATCAAGCCACATGAAAATGCATGTTGTAGAGCAAAGGAAAAGTTTTGTAAAAATCAGGCACTTGACAGGTTGAGTTTCCTAATCTGACTCAGGTAGTGACACTTCTGGTTTTATAAAACCCTCAGTAAATGACATACAGCAAAAGGTGCTTCCCTCCACCCTTACTCAAATAGTGGTTGACAATGTGGGTCACCATCTATCTATCGGTTCTACTTTAGTTGCTTAACACAAGCAATGAGAGATAACGTACTGTTTCCATCTGAATTTTCCTGGCCATGATTAATGAGAAAAAATTGTTGAGGATGGTTATTTTATTGGGGTGGGCTATTGAATAAAGGTAGTATATCACTGCTATACACATGATAAAATATTTAATTGATTTTTTTTGGATTGAGTTTGTCTTTCAGGAAGTGATAAATCCAGTGAGGTGCAGTGGACTCTTTCCCATGAAGAAATTTGAAACAATACTGGTTTTACTGGGTGGCTCTTAAACAGAAATTATAAATTTTATTGCAGGATGTTGGGATTTTGCAATATACAAAAATTGCTGACTGATAGAAACCAGAATATTTATATGCATCTGTGAACTACTCACTAAATAACTTCCCAGCTATGAACTACCCAGGAACTAAATACTTTACAGGTTTAGGACATAAGTATGTGAACACACCGAATGTGCGAATTTCTGTGTAAGTGCTGTAAAAAATGCTGTCTTTCCGGTCTCACACATACACTGTGGTCATCCTGATTTTATATAATATTAACAACAACTAAGAATTTTGTACTTTGCATTTCCCGTGTCTTCCTTTCCTGACCTTCTATGCACCCAAGAAATATTAACCCATTATGCCTCACAACTTGTTTTGTGTACTACTATAACTGCCATATTATAATCATCATCATAAAGTTAAATCTGGACTATAATATATAATTATATTTTGGTGGGTAAGTCTTCAAAGAAATGATTAAATCACATGACTTGACAAACGAGCAGCAGAACTCAAACATCTTAGTTCCAGCTCAACTGACCAGGAGTACATAAATGTATATTTTGGAAGTTAAAGAAATAAATAGAGAAGTAGGTTCTTATTTCACATCTCACTGCTGTCACCTCCTAATCTAAATTTGCACTGACACTCTCCAGGGTAGGATTAGAAGTTATGGAATATCTTCTGTAAAAGCAGGAGCTCTGTGAGCCAGGGCTGTCCTGTCTGTCTAAGAGAGGCACATAACAAAGGTCTGTAAAACCATGCCTGCCACTGGAACTATGGATAGGGATAAACTACTCATTATCTCTTCTAGTACCAGCTCTAGGAGGTATCAAATGAAACTTGTCTGTGCCGAGTATAAAACAAGCAGTGGTGCCCTTCATTCAGCATAGTTAAAACTAAGAACCTTCTTAGCCAAAGATGCTGTGAAGCCTAAAAGTTTGCATTGGCTCAAGGGAAGATTGCACTAATATATTAATTATATTAGCAATTTCCACAATGCTGCTTATATGACATGTAAATTTTATTAAGCATCAGAGAAATGGAAGGTGAAAATTATGATACTAACCCTTAAAAGAGCTCTGGGAAGTATGCAGTTAATTACAGACTATTAACCAAGTGAAGTGCTGATGCAGGAGGTGTAAACTAAACCAAGGAAGCTCCATGTCACACTGCCTAACTGAACTACGGAACACACTGTCACAGGAGTTTGTGAAGACATTGAGCTCCAGAGCAGGGAAGGTAAATAATTAATGAGTATGCCCATCAAGGGCAGCTTCAAATCTCAGAAATGATCTAAACTAATGACGGATAGAGAATGAGAAAATATACCTATGAAAAAATCACTCTACATTCACCCTATTTTCAGCAGCCTTTCCCTAGTCACCTACTATTATCATCTCCTAAGCAGTTAAAATGCTGCTAAAAAAACTAATCGGAAAATTCTTCCCTTTTGTTTATCAAAGAAAAAAATCACAACCATCCAATCATTATCCCAAGTTCTATTTATCCCAAGTTCATTCTATGTCCTTTACATTCTTTCTTAAGAGCATCCCACTCTTAAGCAAAAGCACTGAGAAAGCGCAGGCTGCAGGACTCCCAGAGAGGCCACAGCCACCCTCCATTTTCTGATAACTCCAGCACTCTCCCCTGTCCCAACATGGGCACCACCTGTGTTCCCAACTCAGCCATGCAGCTTATTTTAGCACTTTAAATTGCACTCACAGATCTTACAGTTGCCACCAAAAATTAATGTGATATCTATATAGCATCTTTTGTACCGGCAAAACTGTTCAAGCCTTGTAAGCAGTCATTGATTTAACAGAGAAACAACGAACCTACAAAATTAATGCAATTTCCTAGTGATCTAGCCATTTAAAAATTGTATATATCTATTCCTTTGAACAAGACTTAAAAGTAGGTTAGATGTTTTTATTTGGAAACGAACAAGGGATTTTTTTTTTTAATAAAGTCCCTAATCCAGAACTGTAGCTGTACATTCAAATAACATTTCCAGAGGTTCTCTATCTCTCACTAGTACTAACAGAGAATCATATTTTTCTTGGAGTGCAATTTCCTCCGTCTGTCAGAAGCCATGGAGTTTATCAAGGAAAGAAGCAGGAAAAAGCTTGAACTAAATATACTCTACAAGGCAGTGTCCCAGACCTACGGCTCTTCAAAAGTTATTTTCATGCCCAGTTACTGGAAATCAAATCATGCTGCAAAGAATAAACCACACCACACTAGCTCAGGACACACAACTGAGTTACAAAGTATTTAAGTGGGCACTTTTCTAGACTTGCTTTTCCATATGCTGCAAATCAGTCACTGGAATCATGTAGAGCCAAACAGCAATTGCACATGGCTCTTAATGACAACTGAGACAATTTGGACTAATCTTGTTGGAAGAAAACTATATTCTAGCTCTTATTAATTAAAGAACAGCTAACAACATCTAAAAAAAGACCCTGACCATAAACTTTTAAATTCAATTACATAAGCACAAGGAAAAAATAGAGTAGTCCTGATATAAGACAACCCATTTCTTATTCTACAATGTATTTAGTTTACTTGAAACTCTATATTGTATTTACATTATTATCATTCAAATGCAAAAAAAGTTAAGCATCCATTATCATCAGCAATATATCTTTTTCTTATGGAAAGTTTGAAGGTACAAAGCTCCTTCCAGTGTTCTCAATATCTTGCAATAAAAATACACTGTATATTAATCTAATATGGTAAATACTCAGCTGGTAGACAAGTAGAAGTAAATGTGGCAATACCAGTTTTCCTTAGTGACGATTTGACTTAGCTTGGAGAATAAATTATTTATTGCTCTACTTCCCTCTCACCTATCAAAAGCCAAGGCAGGGAACTGGGAGACAGCATCCGGAAAGCTGTACGTTTACTTGTCAGTGGCTTACTCAAAATATTTGTAATGCAGCAATTTCTCCTCACTGCTGAACTGTAACTTCCCTTTATTTCTTCTTGCTAAGGAGAATCAACAAATGATCTTTCAGCCTCCATAGGTAAGAAAAAACCCATGAAGTTAGTTTCCACATGTGTATCACTTCTTGTCTTTCTAAGCTCTAACATCTTCATTTTCAGGAGTCAAAAGAAAATGACCAGGTGCTAGTAGCTGGCAAAACTGAATACAAATGTGTTCCTTAAAAGGAAAGAGTTTCCTTAAAAAAAAACCCCACTTTGATGGTTAATTTTGTGTATCTGTATGCAATGGAAAACTTACAAAAAATGTGTATCATACAGTAACAACTAGGCAGAACCTATGATATCATTTGATACATGATTGAAAGAATTCTTATTATCACACTCCCAAGTATTCTGCTCATTTGGCATGAAGAGATATCTACATATTTAACTAAAAGCAAGTGCCAACATGATAGGCAAGCAGACCTTAATACCCACAACTGAGCAGCTCTTGTCCAGCCTTTCAGATGCATCCTAAACAATGGGATTTCACAAATTCACGGCCTGGTTGGTCTGAAGCCACAAGACTCACAAGATTCATAATGCCACATGTTTTTTTCTAGATGACACTCCTGGTTTTGCAAAATGCTTCTCCTTAAGAAGCATCAAGGTTTACAGAAAAAGTGCAGAGGTTTCTTGTGAACATAGATCAGAAGTATTAAACCAGTATTAACAATAACTTCATCAAGGAGAATGCATAGTAGTATCTATATAACATGCACATCATTGTACCGCAAATCAGTGTTTCAATCATTAATTTAATTATTCCTGTAACATGTCTGTAAAGAATAATTAATCCTTCCACTAAGGAGGAAAGAAAAGTGAAAAAAGAAGAAATAGGGGTATGCATCTTTTAAATGAAAACTTCATGTGTAAATATGAAACAAGTAAAAACAAGGAAAAAAGACATTGTTTTATGTTTATGTGATGTAGAACTGTATAATTTTCAAACCTAAATATGCATTAGAGATTGAAAGATGGATCTGAAAGCTAAAATAACAAAGCTAATTAAGAAAATGAACAATTTGGTGTTTTACTAAAATGCATTTAATTAGAATTACAGCAGCATGAAATATGCTTGGAGAAAATGGAAATCCTAAGCCAGGATGAGTGTTCTGCACTGAATATGAGAATTGGCTGTGTTGAAAAGAGAGCAAGTTTGCTGTAGAGTATTTCCTGTGAAGGGAGGGATGACAAGTGTGCTTCCTTGGCTTTGCTACTTGTTTTCTTCTACTCTGTGGCATGCTGTCAAATCTGAAACGGCCTTAGAATTCACCCAGTTCATCATTCGTGATGAGCAAATGAAATATGTGAAAGAGGATTAATGAGATTACAGTCATCACCAGAATGATTTTTCAACAATAAATGCTATATAAAGGCACTTCTTCTATACTTTTAAATTAATCTCCTTTTGCAAACATACAGATACTATCAAGTAGATACTTGTAAGTCTGTATAAATGAGGTATGTAAATGAATTTACTTTCTTACCAAAGACGTACATTTTAGTGCATGCTTTCTTTGGTTTATTCCCTTCAGCTGCAAAAGGAAAGGAATTTGTTTCTGTAGCATGCAGGAGAAACAGGGCCGGAATGTGCTGTCTTGCGTTTTCAGCTTCACAACTGACAAGGGTCCTCCAACCCTTGACAGGGAAATGCTGCTAAAGATGGACACTGAACAGTACTAAGTTAATTCCCAGCAGATCCTGGTGGAGCCCAAAGGATACTGAACCCACAGCTGCATCTGACATGAACCTGCTTCAGGTTCTGTGTGCTGACTTCCTAGAATGTTCACATGGCTTTTTCAACTTGCATATTCTATGGATATTTTTCTGCTCTATTGAGAAATAATAGTCCTACTTTTAAAAGGTTGGTCCTTGGCACGGAAAGAGGAATGGTATATCACTATGATTATGGGCTCCTTTTTCCGCAGAGGTGGGTTGTTTGTTTGTTTGTTTGTTTTTCATGCCATGATGTGGAGGGCCAACGTGACAAACAGCATTTTTTATTGCAAAATTAAGATGGTTTCCCTGTAGCAAAGTCAATTTTAAAAAGATTTTTGTCATTGAACTGGAAAAGAAAAAGATAGGCTTGTCATTTTTCCTCATTTTTGTAGAGGAGGATTATGTTAAAGATTTCAACAGTGATATTCTTAGACAACTTCAATTTCACATGAAAACATGTTTCTGCTTCCTCTGCCTCTCCCGTACTATATTGATAGGTCTTTGGTTGTGCCTACTATTGTGAAGAAAATTAGCTCTTTCTCATTTCCACTTCAAAATATCTGCCTGGCAGGGCCATCCTCTCCCTCACCTAAATTCATTTGGTTTAGAAAATGCCTTAGAGGAAGAGTTTGGTAGAAGTCTGAATACAACATGGGATTTCAGGAAGAAATAAAACTATCCTTGCATACACATGTTTATATTAATTTACATTCATATGTGTGTATATATATTTTGCATATATACATATATAAGTGTAAATTTTTATATGTGGCTTGCTTATATACATATATTTCTCTATAGAGACACATGCACACACTTATCAAAATATCTAACTAAACATGTAAGTGTCAATGCGTTGTACAGGTACCTACCCTAAATTTCAGTTGACTTGGGTCCCAGAAGCTTGAGTACCACACATACACACATACATGCTTGTTCACACACACATCCTTTTCAGCCAAAACCACAATGATTTTAGAAGTTCATAGAAAAGTCTGTGAGAGTAAGAAAATTAAAGATGAAATAATTAATAGTATCATCATAAAATTTAAGGATGGAAGAATAAGTATGCTGCACGTGCACTGCAAACTCACTTTTCTTTGCCACTGAGGATTTTTCTGCTCAGCATGTAAAAAAACTAGCATTTAAAAAAAAAAAAGGGGGAAAAGGTACTTCTGTGTCTTGCAGTGAGTATTTCCTATGCAGCAAGACCCAGTGGTCAGAAAACAAAGTGATTCCATGATTTATTATCATTCAAACAAACTCTGTACGCATTCTCACATTCCTTGCATTGTCCTTAATATTCTATACAGAATATGGCATCGTTTTCTGTCTGCATACAGATAGATTCATGTGCAAATCTTGCAAACTGTACAGTTTTAAAAAACACAAAATCTGGTCTTTACATGCCCAACTCTTATTAAGTGCAAATGATAAAAGTGTTACCAAATAAATACAGAAAAATGAGAGGAAAAAAAAAGTCCAATGGAAATCTATTTCTAAAAATTACATTTTACATGTCATTTGAGAATGTAAATGTAAAACACAGATTACTTAAATTATTAATAACTTTCAAATTTTATGTTTGTATAGAAGCAATATTCGAGAGCATGAAGGTGTCATTTCAGATTCTAGGAATGCATTAAAAGCAAAGGGTTTTTTTTAACAATCAATAACAATTAACCCATCACGTTACTGCTTTTAGATGGTAAAATTGGTCTTGAATTCTAGTCAGAACTTCATGCTTTTCAATGCCGTGTTCTCCTTTTAAAGGAAATTCATAATTTTTACAACTTAGCTCTCTGACTTTATTTTCAGATAGGTGTCGCAACTCCAAATGAAATCAAAACGCTTGATTATTGTGACAGTGATAGACCTACAATGTATTTGCTTCTGAACAGTCCCTTTTCAAGCAATGAAACTACATAATTTTTATGTATTTTGTCTACTAATCTTCAAAATTTTCAACTCTTTTTCTGGTAATGTCTTCATGGAAAAAAATCCCACTACAGAGTGGACTTCATCACTGGCTTTCCAGTGATTAACTGGCTAATCGCTGTTTGAATAACACAAGTACTTTAATTTGTAACAAATTACTATTTAGTCTTGTAAAGAATGTGAATAAAGAAGTAAGGCAGACTAGACCACTTTCTGAAAGCATTCTGAATTGTCTTGAGATATACTTTTCATTACTGTATCTTACCTGTTTGACTAACAGTATCTGGCAGTGCTGCATAAAGTTAGCTCATTTTTGGAAGGTTGTGTGTTTTGGAGAGGAATAATTTGGATAACCACACTGCAAAAACACTGTTGGATTCATGGGTATGGGGGTGGGTAAACTCATGTTTAAAAGGAGAGGAAAAAATTATTTGAGAAAAGAAAATAAAATTCTGATAATTTCTTCCATCACTCCTACAGGAAACCGGTCCCAGCATATATTAATTTGACTCCAAGGGTTATAAGGGTCTCTGTAAGTTCTCTGATCCTCCATAGGAAAATGAAATATTCTGCAGAACCTTGCCTGAATTAATGTTTTCCTTCCCCTATGACAGTCCTTTTTTTCCTTTTGAGTAAAATTTGCTATGGTACAGTTTTCACCACTTCATTTTTTATTTATTTTTTTATTTATTATTATTTGTTACTGACATTAGGAACATTAGTAGTATCTGGGCAATTTACTGGGTGTATTAAAGTCTAACCTCTTCATGTAGCACTGCTGGATGCTGTTAGCAAGCCTAGGATAAGAGTGGGACTGTATTTGCTGTAGCCATTGTGAAAACTGCCTACCAGAGAATAGGTAGGAATTTATACTACATTATCAATGCTGGATCCTGGTTTCTTCCACTTTCCTGTATATAACTGTTGTAATAAATCATTATATTTCTACAGTAACTCTTGTCCCAGGACAATCTCCAAACTCTAATAACTGAAGAACAACTTGGGTCCAACATGTGTCTGGACCAACTAGTAGACACTGAAAGTTTTACAAGACAGTGAGAAAAAACAAGGTACAGCCAGCCAACCACCCAATGTTATGAAAATATGTTAGGAGGAGATGGGTCAGCATGTTCTGTTCTTTACTTTACCTGTATGCTTACTACATCTTCCAGGCACATAATTCACTTATATCTCAGCAAGTTAAGTTACACTAAACTTGGTCTTTTACACTATTTTGCTATTATTTAATTATAAAAAGCTCCATAAACCTCCTTAAATCAATATTGGAGAGAAAGATTTTGTAGGTAGCGTGGATTCAGCCTGAGAATCTAGCTAGGTATACCCTTCAATCAGAGAGCTTTGTGACTATTTTAGCAGGCACAGTGCAGATCTATTCCAGAAAAGACAAATAGGTTAATTGTCATAGGCCCAGTGCAGAATTGTCCTGGTTTCAGCTATGATGGAGTTAAATTTTTTTTAGCAGTGAATGGAATGCCATGTTTGGGTGTTAGCATGAGAACAGTGCTGATAGCACCCTGATGTTTCTGATTGTTGCCGGGCAATCAAGTACCTTTCTCAGCTCTGCATACTTCCTTACTAATGAGAAAGGAGGGGACGCAGACAGGACAGGTGACCGGAATTGGCCAAAGAGGACATTCCATGCCAGTTACGTCATGCTCAGTATAAAGGGGGACTGGGGGGAAGAGGAGGAGACAACGCCAGGACGGGCAGTTTCTGGGGCGGTCGGGTTCCGGGACGTCTCTAAGCTGTGCGGCCTGGGTTCTGTGGTTTGGTGAGAAATTGCATTGTGTATCACCAGTTTCATCTATTTTGTGCTTTAAACTTCTGTTATTGTTGTATCTAGTTTTCTGTTATTGTTTAGTAAACTATCCTTATCCCAACCTGTGTGGTTCTGGTTTCTAGGTTGTGGTTTCTTTTCCTCCTTTCTTCCTTCCCTTTTCCCCCTCCCCCAACTTCCCTTCCCCCTTCCTTTTAAAAGTACAAGCGACTGTGTGGGGTGCGGCCCTCGGCCGGGGCAAAACCACGACAAGAATGTAAGGTTTAATTTCATCACTGTATACAGTCTAAAAGAGATTTTCATGGTAAAACTATATTACTGCATGCAGATTGGGAAAAAACCTTACATTTAGCAAATATAGGTAAATGCAAATACCAAAGCTGGTATATGTAAAATGTTATCAATGTGCCTCAAAGTCTGATAATGCAGATAAATATATATTGTTTATTACCACTCACCATTTTCATGCCAGTCACCAAGCAAAGTTGAAATGACATATATAAACATGTTTTTCAGGATGATTAAAAGACCCTTCCTTTTAGATAATCTCATTTCTATTTTTTGGCTCTCATAAACACCACTCATCTGTTAATTGAGTGAATGGTTTCTACAGGTATTTACAGATTTAGATGGAGATGTAGTTATCAGAAAACTCCAGGCCGAAGACAGGAAAAGCACCTGCTGGTAAAATACTATGTAAATGTTTCCCAAGACAAATTTAACTCTGCAGACCAGTAGCCCTGTCACACCTCCAAGAATGGACAAACACAACACACTAAGAACATGTTGAATCTGTCCGAGGACACTAGTGCACACAGGTATCACCGACAGGTTGTGACTCAGACCAGATCCAATAGGGCAGTAGCTGCTACATGCAGATGAATACACCTGGAATTTATATTTATACCTCAGAAAGCAAGGAGCACTCAGAGGGACTTTCCAAATATCTAACTAGATGCCATTTTGACACCAGTAAAACCTCTGCCTCTATGTCGTTGGGGTTGCCCCATCAGAATGACTCTAAGTGAATTATGTAAGTGAATGCAGTGTCAGTAGTTGTCTACTATTAATTACAACAGCTTGATTCCATTAGTAATAACAGATGCATCTCCTCCCAGCTTGATCCCCTATTAAGGAATGATCATTTACCAATTGATCTCCTGACCAATTAATGAACTGACTTTGGAATTTTAGAAGTCTGTTCATAAATGAGGACAAATAATTAATTAGAATAAAAATAATGAAAGAAAGTAAAAAATATCTTGTCTTTCATCCATCTAGGCCTTTACATATGGTCAGAGAAAGGCGAAGTGGCTTTTGCTTTCTCAGATACATGGACTTCCTGAAATTTAAAATAATTCATAGTGAAAATTATTTAATTTAGATTTGGACAAAATGGAAGCTACCTATTTAAGACCTTCTTGGGCTAGTAATGGAAGTTTGTGTGCTGGAAACCTTCTTTGAAATAAACCTGAAACAAGTAAGCTGGCAGGTAGGTTTGTGCTGCAAGGGATTCTGACAGCCTGTCAAAGTTCCACTTTTCTCACATTCAATCAACCTCTCTCTTCTAAAGAAAGCATAAAATATGTCAAAATGACAGCTGCCGAAGCATAGCGGGAGCAGCAGCCAGCTAGCTGCTAGGCCTATTACCTTAGGAAAGAAATCATGGAAAAGTTGTGTAAATGGCACACACTGAGTAGGGATATAATTTGCCTGGTCAAGTAGTGACTCAATTAAAGTCTTATTAACCCTTCAGGTACTCCACAATTATTATTTTTTAATTTTAATTTTGAGGTGTTGGCCAATATAGTAGGAACAAACTGATGTAAAATTTGAGTACCTTGATGCTTGTAATGACTTTCCAAAATTAATTTGTGACAATATTCAGTAGAATTAATTTGAAAGCAAATCCAGCAGAGGCAATACTATAATTACAAGGGATTTTAAACTGCTTAGTTGGGTCAATATAATCTTGATGATCTTAAAAATTGTAAGAAGAAGTAGCAGTGTTAATTTGTCTGAGGTCTCAGTTACTGCTGCTGCTTCTGCTCTGCAGATTTTGGGTACGTGGAGAGTGTGTTGCTCTCACCTAACTTGCTAAGTTTACAGTGGGAGATGCAGATCAGGCCACTGCCCCTGAGGTGCAGATCAGTCCTAGTTGTGCCAGCAGGATATTTCTTTGGCAGTGATAGCAACCTGGTCTTAAACTTGAAAGGCTTAAGTGCATTTTCTGCAAACATTTCTCTGATGATGCTGTCTTTATACCTCAGCTAAACCAGGATGGAATCTCAGGACAAAGACAGGCAATGCTCTGACTCTATGGCTCAATTTCAAAAGTCTTCTGCAAACAACAGAGCTCCTGGTGCTTCTCACAAAAAGGTCATAAAATCCTTTGTCTAGGAAAGTCTTAAGCAACATAAACATACAAGTGGCTACTGACTGTAAAAGGAGTGTGTGTGCACAGAAAGTGTGAGGCAGAGATCTAAGGTATGAACTGATCACTCTCAAAGATATAGTTGCAGGGAAGATCTTTCATAATATCTTTTAATTCTAGATTTTATCCTCAACATCTTGTACTTGTAAGTCTAAAAATGAAATGGCATTTGGCTCTTGTTATGGATGCTGGAAGCTTCTGATGAACTAGATAGAAATGTTGAATAATAATACATCTGAAAAGCAGCAAAATGGTAATAAGCATTAGTTTTCAGAACTAGAAACTACATATCCCACCTTGCCATTGTGTGAAGAAATTAATGTTATAACCAAAGAGATGCTGCTATAAGTAGGGAGCTTTGAAAAATTGTGTCTCAGACCAGTGTAATTTTCTTTACTAGCTCTTAGTACTTCTAATTGCATATGTTCCAGTGCAACGTAAAGTGGGCTAAGTCAACCTACAGAAATCATCTCACATGAAATCCAACCACTTCAATTTATATGGCTTAATCTTTACTCAGCAGATCTTGCATTAAGTTTCCAGTTTAAAGCGAAGCGAGTCTCATTTTAAAGGCTGTAGGAATTCACTTGCTTACTGTGGCTGGGAAACAGTAACAGCCTCCGATGTGGAATGAGGAATCTCTCCTCTGTTGCACTGAGCTGTTCAGTAAGGCTCTGGATAGCAAATTCCCTCCAAGTAATTTCTAAAGGAGAGGATTCCAGCTGTGAGGCAAGTTTGCTTGTGCTATATGAGCACCCTAATTACTCCACAAAGAACATTATGTTCTCATATCCCATCTTTGAGAAAAATTACAATAATACTGTGGTGATAAAAATGGGAGTGAGCAACGAAACCAAGAAAATCAACTACAACAAGCTATTCTTGCCATAGCTAACTATGCTGTCTTTGCCATACTCTTGATTTTCACATCTCATTTAGAGAGAACAAAAAGCTCGTCTCCCTGTATATTCTTGTAAACAGTCCCCACACAACCCTTAAACCTGCTTTTTTTACAACTTCCATCTGCCTTCTCATTTGCCTTCACTTGAGGAAGCAGTAAAAACTTTAAACACATGGTGAAGGTATGACACATCCTTCATTCTGTCTCATTTGTTTCATTAAGGATGCTTGACAAGCTTAGATTCTAACATCAAAATAATAGCTAGCAAAGAAATGGCAAGCTAAATCACATCACTTTTGCTGTTTGATTTCAGGAAGCTTCTTTTTTAAAGAACTAGAAGTTCTTTGGTAGCATTATGGAAAAAAACCCAGCCCCCCAAAACACCAAATTAAAAAGCTTGGGCCACTGCAAAATAGCCATAGCAGACCCGGAGGATTTGGCTGGAAGAGTGCAGCACTGCTCATTAATTCCAATTCTCAGGCTATTAAATACAGCTAAACTCACCATAGGATTACAATTTTAGGCAGGAAGAGAAAATCAGGTCCCTGTTCTTTACAAGTACTCCTAATTTTATTTATTTTTAACTCACTTCCGTGTATAGACAATAACTCCTGAGCTATTTCCATTTCTATGACTCAATCACTGTGTCAATTACTAGCCAAGCATTTCACACACATAAGCCTTCACTTGACATTAATTCCTGATGTGTTGAAAACACAGTGAGGCATTTTTGTAAATGCTTATTTACCAAGTCTGCAATTAATACAACTCTTATTACAACATCATAATTCACAATTTTTCAAAATTAATATTCTATATAGAAATTTGCTGACCTGCCCAGAGAATGAAGATACAGAGAAAATATAGCAGAACAGTGACAAAACAGTGTTTACACCTGCATGAAGCCTCCATCCTGCATGATATACTTGAATATATATCACTAACCTGCCCAAAAGCCATATACTGGGGATTCAGAGGATGGGGGGAAAAGGAGAGCATTTTTAGGGGCAGATGAGCCAGGTGAGTGCACCAGAAACAGGATCTGAACTTGTATACGACAAGATAAATCTCTAATTATGTTATATGAAATGATTTTGTTTATCCTAAGAACATATCAATATATTGTTCTTAAACTCCTAAAACATACCTGTGCTCTGTCACCCACATTTTAATTAAGAGTCTAAGGTTGTAGAGCTCTAGCTAGATTCACACAGGTTGATTATAAAGCAGCCTGTCTCACTAGATGTTGGAAGTGACATGATCTAAGGGATTAAACAGAAAGGAAAATTGTTCTGAATATCATGGGGTACCGGAGTTCTAGTGACTGTGAATCTCAGAATTGCTCATGCAGTGGAACAGGAATTTTATCCAGCAGGACAATGAGATCATAGAATCATATCATAGAATCACAGGTCCTGCTGAATGGTAGTGCAGTGTCCTGCGTGTCAGCCACCCCTCCCAGCTTTGTATCATCGGCACTTGCTGAGGGTGGATGCTATTCCCTCATCAAGGTCGTCAATGAAGATATTAAACAGGACTGGACCCAACACCGAGCCCTGGGGAACACCGCTAGTCACAGGCCTCCAGTCAGATTTTGTTCCCCTGATCACAACCCTCTGAGCCCGGTCCGACAGCCAGTTCTCAACCCACCTCACTGTCCACTCATCTATCCCATGATCTCTCAGCTTTTCTATCAGGATGTCATGGGAGACAGTATCGAAAGCCTTGCTGAAGTCAAGGTAGAGGACATCCACTGCTCTCCCTCCATCCACCCAGCCGGTGATGAGATCATAGAAGGCTATGAGATTGGTCGAGCACGATCTCCCCTTGGTGAATCCATGCTGACTACTCCTCATGACCTTCTTCTCTTCCAGTTGGATGGAGATGGCATCCAGAACCAGCTGTTCCATCACCTTTCCAGGGACAGAGTTCAGGATCTCTCAAAGGACCACGGAAACTCCTACCTTTCATTTAGTATAAATAACATGACAAACAACACAGCCTCCTATAACTGCCTGTACCACGATTCAATCAGAAAACGTAACAAATATGTAATTGTAAATACTTAATTCTCAGCTTACAATAGATGGGCATTAATCATTACCTTATTTCTAATACTTTCAGACAAGATCCTTTGATCCAGAACTAAATTTCTGGTTTGGTCGCCAATCTTAAAATAGTGACCAAAACGTTCCCATTTTTTCTTCCAATGTTCTGTTTCAGGATTTACCAGGAAAAAAAAAAAAAGATTCTTAAGCAAGAAAAAGAGACATTATAAAAAAAAAAAACCCAAAACAAACACTGGAATATTTTTAGTAGAATTTTTTTCAAACCAAAATGTTTGATTCAAAAATAATGAAACAAAACATAAACTTAAAGATGTTATTTTTCTCTACAAAATTGTGATTCTAAGTAAGCCATTCTTTTAGCCCTATATGTGACTTAAATATTTCTCCAAATCTAAAATATTTTTTCAGTTCAATCTGTTTACAAACAGATCCAGGGAGTTACAAATAAATATACTTGATTATTTCAATATATTTAACTTGAAATAGGATTTAATTTAGTGGTTTTCTAACAATGCCTATTTCTAAAAAGAAATATCTTTCAGAAAGGGTGACGCAAAGACAAGGTAGGGAATTGTTACTTTAGCTGATCCACTTTTTTCTTTACGCCAAAAAACATATACTTCTGTGTTTCCTGATGGAAAGGAAATCTTTCATAACTAAAATAAAAGTAACTGATTTATTTCCATGTTCTGTTTTCAACAATGATTACAACAGCACAATAGTCTGTGTTCTATATTGTGTATTGTAACTTAACTACAGACCTGCTGTCAGTGTGAAACTTGGAAACCTCATACCAAGAAACTGTCAAAGTGTTCACCCACCATAGAATTTAATTTACACCTCAACTAAGGGAGCAAAATATATTCATATATATATTTGCTTTTATATATATAATCTACTCTGTCCTGTTAGAAGCAGCAGATGAAATGACCCTTAGGATTTGTTAAGGAAAAGAATGTCTTGTCTTGCCTCTCCCTCTGATACACATCAGGGATTTGACGGGATGGTGCCAAGATTTCCTCCTGTATGTGATTGCCAGTTTACTAGCTACTGCTTAAGATAATGTGTTTTGGTTCATAAGATGATTTGATCTAGGCTTTAATTTGAAAACCCCTCATCTTCATATGCTGCTATATTTCCTTACCTTTCTGTGAATTAGTTAGGCTTTCATTTTATCAGTATGATAGCTGGTGATTCATGAGGAAACTCTTCTTACACCAACAGAAAACCAATCCCATTTGAGAGAGAGAAAAAGAAAATCTATTAACAGACATCTAGTGCTTTCACAGGATTGATTCTTTTATAGAGAGCTGGCACTTTTGGATGACCTGGCAGCAATAAAATCAAGGTGGTCTGTGGTATTTGACAGTTAGACAATCATTTATTCACACCAGCCTGGTAAGGTCTTTTTGAACTCCTGCAGAAAGGGGAACTTCAATTAAGAGTGAAGTTCGGTTGTCCCTGATGTTATTAAAGTCAGAATAAAAGCAGCCTGCCCATCTCTCTTGTAATCTCCTCATGTTTTAAAACTGCAACTCACAGCCCTCTTTCTACTCTTCTATCAAGAGCCACCCATCATGTATTCCCCCCAAACTATTGCCTTTCTCCACACTTCAGAACAACTGGGTTCAAACCTTCCAACTGAGTGCTTCAACAGTCACTGCAAGCATGTGTTGTTGCAATAAAAAGAGGGAGATAAAAAGGGCCTTTGTTTTTCCACGGTGAAATGTGTTCAGTGAAGCGAGGGGTAAACCTTCAGACTACTTTGTTTAAAGAGATAGGGACTGTAGAGGTTCTATATCTTACATCTCTTTGCTCCGCCCCTTCCTTCTGTCTCTGTGTAAAGAACCAGTCACCTCGATAGGAAGGACATAAATAGTGAATCCGCACCAGTACAGATGGGTGACTTTTGAAAGCCTCATTCTTGTTACCTAGATTTCATATATTTTTATCATTATAATGATTGTGAAGAGAATATTTAGCATGCACGCTCTGCCATGTCTTCTGCTATGTGCTAAACACTTGCTATTTAAGTAGGTCATGTGACACTGCTGCAATATTAGCATGTGAAAATGGCTTTTTGTCAAACAGGTAAATCAGAGACCAAGCATGCTATGCACAGACTGCAATTACGGCTGCATACTTCATCATGGGGTGAAAAAAATTAGAACAGTATTTACTATCATAATTAAACTGATTCCCCCAAGAACTACAATGAACTTTGGGAGGTTGTAAATAAAAGCAGCAGCAAGCTGTTCTTTTGAGATTTACACTCTGATGATAAGATCTCCTGGGTTCCTGGAGGGAGACGAAGGAGGTAGGTTCATAATTTATCTTTTCCAGGCCTGGTCCAAAACATATTAGAGTCATTAGAAGCCTTTAAATTGATTTTGTCCAAAGTTCATTCTAAAGCCACTTTATTCTTTAAGTATAAGTTTTAATTTTCTAATGCTAAAATTAAACCAGAAATTACTTATCATTTTCCTTTGAAGGAAAGGTTTTAACATTTATTTTGGATAAAAATAATTGTTATATCATTCACCCACATTTTCAACAGAGAAGCAAAAAGCTTTTCTGACAGACAGCAAAGATGTTTTTTACAGATCTGTACAACTAGCTTCACAGAGTATTTAAGAGAATTTGAGGTGTATAGAACTAGACACAAATAACAACATTTGGCTTGATAAACTTCACATTTAAGCAGGAGAGGAACATGCTTATTTAAGAGTCTATCTCTTCACACACATAGAAGTTTTAGTTTTGTCTCAGTAACAGAAGAACAAAACATGCACCAGTGCCTTATCAGCCTGCCTGTCCTATATATGGTTCTTGAAAAGGAGAGGGCAGAAGTGCTGGGCTGGCACAGGGGTGTGAGCTCAGCCTATGCCTGTAGGAACAGTGTTTACTCCACCTTCTGCCCATTTGGGGAATCCTTCTAGAAGACGAAAAATAATCTGCCAGCTATATGATTGAAGTGAATCCAAATATCCAAAATCCCCCTGCCTACAGGGGGATGGGAAATAATTTATATCATATTGTTAATTGAATTTGATTGCTGGGGTTGGATTTCCTCCTTCATGCAACTTCTGTATTCAGTGTGGTGTGGGTTGTTTTTTTTTTTTAATTAATTTTCCTTACAGCTTTCTCCAGCATAATGAAAAAAACAGGGTCATATTTCCAATTAATTGGAGCAGGAAGTAGCTATCTGGCAACTATGACTAGTTGGAAAAGTCAGTAGTTAATAAGGGAGTAGTAACACAGTAGATTTTTAGGACACGATGTGAACAGACAATCTTAAGGACTTCATTTTTCAGATGAAAAGACAGGCTCCTGTGATCAAAGTTTGAATCTCTAATGAACAGGCTTGCAGTTTTGGCAATAACAATACTAACAGAGAGGATTAATTAATCAGCTTTTTCAGTCCTACCTAAATCACTTCTTTCTTTCTAATCACAATGCAGCAATTTTAATATAGCCTAAATAAGAATTTGCACGATTTGGTCTTAAGTATATTAATTTTGTTCACTCTGAAGCAACTCACACTTCCCCTAGGGACACATGCTGCCATCTTATTTAGTTATCCTACCTATTTTTACTTTAAAAGAAAAAGAGCATCATTGACAAAGAACTCTGGCAACAAACCCAAGGCATCTCACTGTTTGATGCATTCTGATCACAATGTTTCCTTCTATCTTGGTGGTGACTAAAATAAGTAAGATATCCCCCTTGTTGTGTAAATTACAGCTACTGGAACAAAACCAGAAAACTGAGATGACAAAAACCATGCTGAAAGCTGCTGTCTGCTGTACATGACATAAAATCTTAAAATGAAGAAAAAAAAAAAATCAAAACCAGAGTGGACACTGCTTGCTGTGTCTTGTAAAGATTCTTGCTATTGATTCAAGTTGCTTTTACGTAAAAAACGATTTATTTTTGTGCAAACTCAAGAACTTAGGAGCAGTGTAATGGAAAATATTCAATGATTTGCACTTCTCTTTTACCTAGCTCTTCATCTTTTGATCAGAGTATTTGGCTCTAATTCTGAGAGGTCTGAATAAATAACTTAGGATCTCTTCTAAACAGTAGAGACATTCTAAAGATAATCATTTGGTTACCTCCAGAGAAGAATTGGGATTCCAGCTAAAGTTAAACATGGAATAAAATTACACTCCTCTCTCAGGATCATTTTACGTGTTTTTGTAAGCCATGATAATCAAAAAGATGGTTTACATCAGAGTGGCTGCTGCCAAAAGAACCTGAAGAGCCTGCAAGTCACATGCAACTCAGTTGCAAGGACAACTTGACAGTTTGAGGTAATCTTCTATTAAAGCTGGAGGAAAGAGAGAAATCTGGGAGAAACAAAACCCGAGGGTTGGAATATACAGAAGTATCTGGCAGCAGCGGTTGGAAAAGTGTCTATATATTCTGTGAGTGTTCAGCGTATAGTTTTGGCTCTCATTAGTTTCTGTGTAACACCAACAGAATAATTTATCCTTCCATTTAGAAGGGTATAACATATCCTGCTAGTTGTTTTATATTCAATGACTACTAAAGATAAAAAACCCTCTAAGATAAATAATCAATGTTTAAAAAAACACAGAATGCTTTGGAGCTTTAGGAAGGTGCATAAATCTGTTGGACTGGCTTTAAAATGGATCATGGAGAGATAATTAATAGAGATGCTGAACTTGTAATAGTTAAGAATAGAAAATAGGTCTCCTGACCACCTAAGAAGTATTACTACTGTCCAATAAAGATATGCTGTTAAAGTTGTCCTCATTTTTTTTGTTTACTCCGAATGTTTCTTAAAACAGAGCATCATTTTCAAGACACATTTCTGCAATCACTTTCAGCATACTCATTTTCTGTACACAGGAGGCAACACCTCTGTCTCTTTTTGTCCTGTACAATGAATAAAGGATCTTCAACCTTTCTCAACACAGTCCCTTTGGCTCAAGGTGGTTATGTGCTGTGTAACAGAAAAAAGAGAAAGCTTGTAAAAGGGTATGTCTGATAGATGAGGTTTATTTTCTTTCTGTTTGCATCCTGTCAGTCTTATATTCTTGTCATCGTTCCTTACTGATAATGCAGTTCATCTTATATTCATCAATATACCATATACACTATTGCAAAGCACTTATGCTGTCATTAATAATGTACATACTTATAATGTTTTCCATTCCAAAGTGCCCCAAAACACTTCACTAAGTACAGTTCCAATCTGTAAGTGAACCTATCTCCTATATAAAGCCCTCTCCAAGCAAAGGGTGACAACACAGAGATTTGCAAGGTCAGTTAACATACAAAGTATATAAAGAATGCAAATACCTGTGGGATGCACCACAGAATCTAAACAGCATGTAGGAGTGCTAATTTCTGTGGCTGAAGGCTGCAAGCTGACATGATAGTCCAACTTGAATGGCCTGCTGGGAGAAAGATTTGCCCATCACAGGAGGACAGCATGCATTCTGCCTCAGGAGAGCACTGATTTAAAGAGTAACTGGAACAGAAGTTGAAGACATAACATAAGCAGATATACAAATATCACTGATTTGTTAAAATTCCTATTTTTTTGGCCAATTGCTTTATAACTCTACAGAACTAGTCTGCCTGTACTGAGCAGAAACCCTATCAAGATGATAAATACAATTAGGTCTACATTCAAACAAGGCACCAGAGTTGTTAAGACTGTACATCACAGGACTACAACTGGACACGTGCCTGAGTTCCCAATCACGTACATATTCAATACATCATCCAACTGTGGCAACAACTGCTTTACCTTAACATCTGACAGCCTACTACACTCAAATGACAATAAGCACATTGCAGGGCATCAAAGCATCTGTTTCTTTTTTGGGATGCTTTATATTCCAATTAAGGCTTGGAATTTTATGACTATAATTTCTATGAAAACCTTTGCAGGAATACATTGATTGTCTTTTTTTATCTGCATTTGTACATATGCCATGGTAGGAATTAGGTTAAGTTGATCAGAACAAAGGAAAAAAGATTGAAAACTCCAGAAACTTGGGGGTTTTTGGTTTGGTTTGGTTTGATATTGCATTCTTTTTCCATTTCAATACACGTTTTTTTCATTTCCATAAACTTTTTCACTCATATACTACAGCCAGAAATAACACCATCAGAAAAAGAGCTAGAACGTGTATCCAAACCAAAGAACATCTCATGGATTTTACAAATAAGTCACTTCTCTTGCGAGATTTCCCTCTTAATATCTAAGACATAATTTCACACAAAACAGAACTTTCAGTGTAGATGGCAGTTTATAAAGAATGGCTATCCTTACAGGGAGGTCCAATAAAATAGCTACCTTTGAAACAGTGTGGTCAATTGTTATTTAGTCATTTCATAGAATCATAGAATCATAGACTCATAGAATCATAGGGGTTGGAAAGGACCTTGAGAGATCATCGGGGCCAACCCCCCTGCCAAAGCAGCTCCCCAGCTCATATTGCACAGATAGGCGTCCAGACGAGTCTTGAATATCTCCAGAGAAGGAGACTCCACCACCTCCCTGGGCAGCCTGTCCCAGGGCTCTGTCACCCTCACTGGGGAAAAGTTCTTCCCCATGTTGGTGCGGAACTTCCTGTGCTCCAATTTACAGCCATTGCCCCTTGTCCTGTCCCCACAGACACTGAAAAGGGGTTGGCCAATTCCCCCTGCATCCCATACTTCAGATATTTATAAACATTAATTAGGTCCCCCCTCAGTCTTCTTTTCTCCAGGCTGAACAGCCCCAGCTCACTCAGCCTTTCCTCATACGGGAGATGCTCCAGGCCCTTCATCATCTTTGTAGCCCTTCTCTGGACTCTCTCCAGGAGATCCCTGTCCTTTTTATACCAGGGAGCCCAGAACTGGACACAATACTCCAGGTGGGGCCTGACCAGGGCAGAGTAGAGGGGGAGGATCACCTCCTTCGACCTGCTGGCCACACTCTTCCTGATGCATCCCAGGATCCCATTATAGGCCCTCTTAGCCACTGAGGCACACTGCTGGCTCATAGCCAACCTGTCATCAACCAGGACCCCCAGGTCCTTCTCCACAGAGCTCTTCTCCAGCAGGTCTTCCCCCAGCCTGTACTGATTCAAGCAGTTATTCCTTCTCAGATACAAGACTCTACACTAGCTTTTATTAAACCTCATCTGGTTTCTCCCTGCCCAAATTAATTGACTTAATTTAAAAGTACGAAGAGATGCCTGAGATAAATCCCCATTGTGTGAGTGGGAAAATGAGTCAATAGAAGCGGCAAAACTGACAGGTTGTATACAAAGGTTAATGACAATGCAGAAGTTTCTGTCACATTAAAATTTGGGACACAAGCTTTGCAGGCTAGTGTAATGAGGGAAGTCTGATTCAGGCTGTTCTTTATTCCAAAGCAAGAAGTGCCCTACGGATGTAACTTCACATTTCCATAGGCTGGTCATTCAAGTGGACAGAATAGGCACAAATCAGTTATCTATGGTAGAAGCCTCATCCTCCAAAGGGAGGATTGTATCACTGTATCTTTGTTTTGTTTACATAGGACAGTATAAAGGTTTCACCATAATTTTTTGAGAGCTTTTGGAAGAAAGAAAAATGAAAAAACTGCAAAAAAGGCATATTTTTTCATTAATAATGAAGCTGGAGTGCATAATCCAGAGTTTTGAGCTTTTAATTTACAATTTAACTGGCAGCTCAAACATCCGGATAAGACAGCAACTGAAATAGCATTTTATCTAAAGGCTTATCTCCTCCATCAGAAAGGGTATGAGGAATTAATTCTCTGTTTATCCTGTGATATCACAGAGGGCAAAGCTAGGGAGATATGCTGGATTAATCCTCCAAAATCTTAAAAGCAAAACTCTTTGGAGAGGCCAATAGAAAAGGGAAAAAATACAACAAATAATAGTAAATTTGATGAAGGTTGCTTGCATTTTCAATATATTTTGAACTTACTTTTATTCTACTAAACCATTTTAGTACTTGATTGCAAGTAGATGCATAAAGTAATAAATGGCCAAAGGTTTTTTTTTTCTGATTTACAATTAAAAAATTAGCATGTGTTCTTACAGTCTCTCAACACATATGTGAGAATGAAAGATGAAAACAAGCTCCCCTATCACAGAAACACCCAATCAAGGCCCTATGCAACTTGCTCTAGGTGACTTAGGCCTCCTTTGAGGAAAGGTTCGACAAGATGAACTCCTGAGGTCATTTCCAACCTAAATTATTCTATCAGTCTAATTGCTTACTACATTTATATTTCCCAGCTTAAGAAATAATGTATTTATTGCTGTTTCAGTTCTTATTAAAATTCAATGAACTCTACATTTCATTTGCTCTGAAATGGACTAAGGCTTCTACAGAAGGACTAAGGACTTTCTAGGCCTTGTTATGAATACAGGCTTGGGAGGATGTGATTCGGAGCAGTCTTTCAGAAAAAGACTTGGGGGTATGGATGGATGAAGAGCTGGACATGAGCCAACAATGTGCACTTGCTGCACAGAAAGCCAATCCTGGGTTGCATCAAAAGAAGTGTGGCCAGCAGACAGAGGTGATTCTTTCCCTCTACTCTGGTGAGATCCCACCTGGAGTACTGCATCCAACTCTGGAGCCCTTAACAGAAGAAGGACATGGACCCTTTGGAGTGGGTCCAGAGGAAGGGCACAAGGATGATCAGAGGGCTGGAGCACCTCTCCTCTGAAGACAGGCTGAGAGAGTTGAGCTTGTTCAGCCTGGAGAAGATAAGGCTGCAGGGGGACCTTATAGTGGCCTTCAGTACCTGAATGGGACCTATAGGAAAGCTGGGAAGGGACTATTTGTAAGGGTATGTAGTGATAGGATGAGGGGCAGTGCTTTTAAACTTGAGCAGTTTAGACATTAGGAAGAAGTTCTTCACTATGAGGGTGTTGAAACACTGGAACAGGTTGTCCAGAGATGTGGTGGAGGCCCCATCCCTGGACAAATTCCAGGTCAGGCTTGATGAAGCTATGAGCAACCTGATCTAGTTAAAGGTGTCCCTGCTTACCGTCGGGGGTTGGACTCAATGACCTTTAAAGGTCCCATTAGTGCATTCTGTGATTCTGTGCACTGCTCTATCCATAGTCAACAGAACAAATCAAAACTGAGGTGCCATTTAAAACTCAGAACAAATGTCTAATTAGTCTAAGATGGATTTTATTATGGAGTCAATATTAGTATGTTTGTTCAGACAACACTTTCCCTATATATGCCTCATCTGAAGATTAATTCAGTATGGATTTATCCATATTTATTTCATCAATAATTATTATTGTGAAATTTTACTCTTCTGTCCCTCCTTGAAAAATAAACTATTAGTATCTACTCCCATTCTACCCATGAATGGTGAATAAAAGCTTGTCACAAGGTGTACCACCAGTCCTTCTCTGCTGAATCCCAGCAGTCCTCAAAGCTATGTGTCCCAGAGCAGTGGTCTCATGCTATTTTGACAGATTTATTTAAAAGTTGCTAAAAGCAAACAAAACCTATTTTGTAAACAGAGCAGCTAATGTTTGCTGGAAAAAGAAATATCGTCAAACTCTCACATTTCTGTTTGTAGAAATTCTTTGATCACTGACATAAAGATAACTCTGAATGAGCTATTTCAGGCTCCAGAAGCAGCTGAACCATGCTAACACTGAATGCATGAAAAATCCACAAAGATTAATTCAGCTGGTTCCTCAATCGAGTAAATTAGCCCAAACTTAAGTCATTGGTAATCCAGCAAAGCGAGTGTTTGCACACAAGCTACCTTATTTACTTTGCAGTTCACAAAATAGACAGCACTATAAACATATCTGTTTAAGAGTCAGCATCTTGAGATTTTTTGAGAAATCAGGTAAAGTTGGTCACACGCTTTTGAGACATTTGATTTTTTTTTAGCTCATGTATTAAAGGCTTAACATCAAAAAGTCTTACACCAAAAAAGATGTTGGTTAAAAAAAGATGTTGTAGTTACTCAAATAGGTAAACCTGCTTTTTTTTTGAATCTGTCAATACTTTGACTTTTTGCAGTTAATGATAATTTAATCAACAGACTAGACCTTCAAAGACATTTTTGGTTCTTCCTCCCCAACAGTTTTCTGTATTATATCATAGAAAATTGGAAGACTGAGCACTTCAGCCATTTTCACACTAGATGAATGCAGGTGTTTTGGAAACTGATACTCTGAGAAGATTCACAGCCTTCACTGGCTCTGACACTTCTCCTTTTATCCCTGGAAGTGTCTGTGAGCTAATACCTGGTTTGTGAAATACAAGAAAATTGGCTACTAAACTCAAGCCAATAGGTTAATTCCTCATGGGAATGTTTCTCTACTAATTAAAAAAATAAATAAAAGAAATACTTTCATACCAATTCATAACTTTTGTGCAAATTATTTTAAACCCCACACGCATGTTTATAACACCTCACAGTTACTCAGGCTTAAAACGAGTATTCAGGCACCCTGGAATATGTTCATTTTTCTGTACTACACTTCATCCCAGCCAGTGGTCCCTGTTGCTTAAAGGCAAAAAACAAGAAAAACCTTTCTTGGGTAGACTAAATATGGGGATTTGGGATATATTTGCTGTCCTGGGATGCAGGCAATTACAAGGACTTATTTTAAATTTATGACAACTTTTTGCCTATGTAATGCCTTGATTTTCTGACAAAGCAGTGTGATCTTTAAGTGCTCAGGGTCTGTAAAGCAGGCCAGAAGTACATATAGTGCATTTACTTACTCCAAATTATGCAACAAGTTAGAATGTAAAAGGATTATAGGATTATTTTAAAAACATGCAAAGATTGAAACACTGCTCTGTGGCACATTTAATGCTTACATACAAATAGCAGAGCTATATAGGCCCCCCAGAAGAGAGGCACAATCAACATACTGTGAGGGACTGAGAACTCCAGCTAAGCTTGACAATAGATGCGCCCCCACAACAGCCTGCAACATCCACTCCCTCTGCTGCCAGTCCTACTGCAGTAGCCGGTATGGAAAAGAGAATCTATGTCGTAGCATTGACCTTATGTGTTTTAAGAAGTCTGCTGACAACACACACATATCTGTATAGTGAGCAACTACGGTCAGGTGTATGTTGTCAGGTGGCTGCAGTCAGTATAGTTATTTTTACATTTCTTGGTTTGTTTTCCTTATTCTGATGGTAACAGGTTTGTCTGTGGCTTTTTCTGTAAATAGAAATCTGTGCTTCCTAGCAAGGGAACAGAGAACATTTTTTTTTTTCTTCATTAACAGAGCAAATAAAAAATCCTCCCATTGCCATTTGGAAATGCAGCTTCTCTTGTTAGGCCTACTACTCTTGATCTGCAGCAAGACCAAAGTGAAAGGATGCTTCAAGAGTGTCCCTCTGTTCTCAAAAGGTACTAACCCCTTGTCCTGGAAGTCCTACAGTATCACAGTACTTGGTAGGTAACAGCTTTTTTTTTCAGTATCAGACTGTGGAGTTAAACGATGCTGCTCATTACTGATGATGGAGAAGGGCAAATCCTAAGAGAAAGAAAAAGGGCTGAATGAAAAGAAAACTCAGGTGGGGTGATGTTTGTGTGGGGAATTCCATTAATTGTGCTGGCCAAGGGACAATTTCTTTCCTTTTTAAAACCAAATGTTGGAATATTTGTGTAAACGCTGAAGATGTCTGTGCTGCACTGTTACTACCATCAACAAATGAGGACGACCTTGCCTCTGGGGAGGTTGACAGCAAGATTCTTGCTTGTCTTCAGTGAACCAAATTCATTAGTGATATCAGTTCATTAATATGCTGACTATACCTGGCTAAATAAAAGAATGGTCATGTGGATTGAAAGGACATATTAAGATGGATCATATAGCTGGATCAAAACAGAGCTCTATAATACTGTAACTTTAGTGTCAAATTAGGAGTATACCTACCCTCATAGGATCGTACCCTCATTGCTGGAAACAATATTTTAATCCATATAAGAGTAGAAAAGGGAGGATTACTCTGTGTGACGTGGAATTAATACTATCTTTTTGAGCTTTTCCCTTTAAAAAAATTAGGTTGACAGCTTCAATGTCCTTTTTGCCAAAATTTATGATACAATTTGCTGAATTATATAAAGCCCTAGCAAGAAATGACACATATGGGATGACTTTTTATTTGAAATTGTGTTTCTTATACCAAGGTTCATCAAGCTGTTTCATATTTATCCCTCTGATTAATGATATGTCAGAATTCTAATTCTAGCACCAATTTATTGCTTGTTGGCAATTGGAGAATGAAATAGCTATGTAGGCAACATGCAATATTGATTTTTATCCATCTTCTTTGAGCTCCAGTAAATGATTCCCAAATGTGCTTTGTTGTTGCAACCTAACTAAATATTACAGTCTTATTCCTATCATCCAATAATGATGTTACTGATGGAGCATATTTCTTAAAGAGCAACAGTCCACTATGATTTGATGTCAGACTGAATTATAGGTTTCATATTTAAAAATTCTTACTATTCAGTAAGCGATCTCACTCACAGAGACAGATCACATCTTCTGTTATTGGATGTTAGTACATTTTTTGAAGTGTGCACATTAAAATAACAATAATTATAAAGAATAAGGTTGATTTCAACAGTTGTAATAGGAAATTCAGTGTATTTGTGAGTACTCCACACAGAAAAGCACAGGTTGGAGATAATGCAAAATTTGCAGACCCACTCCATATATTTTGGAGTTGGATCCACCATAACACCCATCTGACAAGTGATATCTAATCAAGGCAGTGCTATAGAAATAAAACCACCTCTTGAAAGACAACCTCAGCACCAGATTCAAGTTCTTCTGTCATCAGTATTCTTTCAAATAGATTCAGAGCAGGAGCTTTTCCATGAGACAAGAAGAATCGACTATTTGCATTTGAGATAAAATTATTTGAAAGAAGGCTTTAACATAATTTTTTATGTTAGGAAAGAAAGTTGATTATAATCTTAATGGGGGAAGTGATGAAAATTTTAATTGGGAAGATACAGACATCCTTAGAAGGAAAGTAAGACCAGCTCTTGGTAAAAGGTATGGTGCACACATGCTGAATAACAGAAAGGCACTGCTTTGGCAGGACTTGCTAGACAATGTGTGCATGTACAAAGAAGACAACGACTGTAGTAGCCACATACTTTGTGTAATTCTAGAGCTACTACTAAGACATGCAAAAAGTAATTGGAAAGGAGAAAAGAAAGATAAAGAATATATATCCACAGCCCATATGTTCCAAAGCCTGACTTTCAGTGCTCTTTAAGCAGGTGAATAATGCCTAGGGGGATTTTTTTAAAGCCTCTGTTACTGAATTTATGTGTCTGTAAGATGTTCAAAATCCCACTGTCTACCTATCTGTCTTTGAAAATCTGGTTCTTAGCTTGAAGAGAATGCCAGATGTACCAGCATTCCATTTTTTTTCTCATCTGAATGCTTAGCTGCTTATGTAATGCAACTTTTGTACTTTTTACTTTCAAAAAGACTATTTCACTTTCAATTAAAATACAAATTTAAGAATGTAAAGAAATAATTCTGACTACAGAAGGCTAGGTACACAGTGTGGAATCGTACATATAACACAGATTCAACTTGTGAGGAAAACAAATATGGCTGGCTTCCTCCTGGTTGAGGACATGATAATTAACTTTGAATTTCAATATGAAGGAAAAATCTGAAAATCAGTAATCAAATGTAAATGCATTTCAAGTCTGTGATGGACAATGAGAATTGTTTGATATACAAGATATGGTAACCTCTTTGGTCTCCAGGTGCCTTTCAGCCTTATTCTTCATGAAAATTAAATAGTAGGAAAGGAGATATCTAACTGTCCACCTAAAAAAAAGCACCACTACATGCCTTATTTGTCTTTAAAGTAGGTTTCTTAGCCCAACGTGTAAGGGCTGCATCCAAGGCCCACTGAACTGAATGAAAAATGACATACCAATTTCAAACCCATATGTTTGATTGTGATTTATTTCAAGAACAACTGATCTGGTGTTAATTAAAGGAAACGTCTCATCTGAATATAAATTTTGAAATATTAGTGTGATGATATGTTCACATAAGGAATGTGTAATTCTGCTGTGTTCATTCTCTGAGCAAGCAATGTTGATATTCTTACATTTTATTAACTGACACCTTTGTAGTGTTTTAAAAATTGCTTACGTAATCCATTGGAGGAACTTTAAACTTGAGCATTTTCAACAGCCCACTCCTTACTACAAGAAAAAAAAGCTACATGATGAAGTATCTTCAAGTATTAGAAAATACTTTTTTTAATGTTTAAACAGCTTTTTCTTCCATTTTTTCATAGCATTGTTTTGTTTTCTCCTTCACCTCCCTCTGGTCACCTCTGCATACTCTCATCCCCCTTTCCCTCTCCTCCAGTTGAATCTCTCTTTGGTCCTGTGTCTTCTGGAAAAACAGTGGTGTGCCATATAAAAAGCAAAATAAATCCAGCAGTTTTCCTTTCTATCTTATTGTTATGTTGCACCATGTCATGCCATGAAAGAATGAAAATGAGACAGACAAGAAAATGACAATACAGGTGGCAGAATTATTTTTCTCTTTTGAGAAGAAAACACAGCAGAAAGTCTTATTATTATAGGAAGGATGAGTGATTTATTAAAAAGCTTGTTATCAACACAAGACAGCCTGTTACCGGTGTGCTACATATTCTGCACAGTTGAAGTGTGAACAAAATTGGTAAGGCCAATTATAGCAAAAGTCTGATACATACAGACAGTAGAAACATCTCTTGATCAAAGCTGAGTTGGTGGAAAGTTTTCCTGCCTTAGACCTTCACTCATCAGAAGTGGCACCAGAGATCAGAAATGAAAGGTTGTAACACTGTATTAATATTTTTCATGTTGCTAATGCAACATATTGGGTAGTGCTCTGTTCTTCTACCGAGACAGGCAATTACCCTGGCTTCAGCCTAAGTAAATGCCCTTCCTGACTGTATTACAGCTGTAGCAAATCTTGCCTCTTTTGAGTTAGTAGCGATTGTACTTTTCCTGGCTGAGAGATATGTACTGAGATAAAACCTAACATAACATTGGATTTTTTTTCTGTGTGTGAATTTTTTAGTTCTGTATGTTGTTTATTTCAGGGTTGTTTTTTTCCTAGCATAAGAAGTCAAATCTCGTTTGGCTTATCAGTCTATCAACAAACACGATGTTCCCTACAGCTTACTGAAAGCTCAACAGACCTTGAATTTAGCATCTATCCTCCAAGTGTAAGAAGCTGGCCTAATGCCCTTCCTCAGTTCCTTGTAGGAAGGCCATCCTCTTGATCATCCCACTCTATTAATAAAGTTGGTCCTCATAGGCTGCTCAAGTATAATGCATCCTAGGCACAACACCTTATCATTTTTTACTTATAGTAAGATCTCTTTTATTCTACGGTACCTTTTGACAACTTTTTCCTCAGATGATGTTAGTAATAAATATTAAATTTACAGCATTTGTTCTCATCTGTGGCTAGCTTCAAGCTTACATCCTGTTTTACAATGGAAAAGGAAAATTTGCATACTTTAATATTTTGTCTATTTCTTCCAGTTTTACTAATTGGTCTGATAGAAGATTATCTCCAAGCACTAATTCAAAGTCACCATCTCCATTTTTTCCATAAACACAGGCTACAAATCTTTCTCAGTCTTTGTTATGTTTTCTACACTCTCTTTAAAAAAGGCATTTGATGAAAGTGCAAAATCTTCCAGAGATACTTACTGACATACAGAAAATCCAAACCAGTGGTTTAATCTGTATTGCTAAACAAGCAAAATAAATGCTAGTAGTTTAAAATGATCAAATTAATAGAATTTTGCTCCTGATTGCATTCAACTTTTATAAGTAAGCATTTTCAGAAAGTAATTATCTACACTTTGGGGAAATAGGAGGTTTACTTTCACGTGAAGTACTGAGAACTATGGATTTATGAAAGAAAAAACTTCAAACACTTCATTCTTTTTTTCAAATATTCCATAATATTACATTGGTAAAAATAAATTTCTTACATTTTGGTTTCATTTGACAACAGTGTCATTTTGCCTATGTATAGACAAGGTATGCACTACTGCTAAGGCTTGTCTGAGCAACTGAACCTCCTGATCCTGTACTGTGGTCTCTGACTCTGCCCTCAAGATATATAATCTTGATTTTGCCTCCTGTCCACTCACAGAATCACAAGGTTGGAAAAGACCTTTGAAGATCATCAAGTCCAACTGTTCCCATCCTATGCTAAACCATATCCCTAAGTACTTCATCTACCCTTTTTTTGAACATATCCAGGGAAGGTGACTCGACCACCTCCCTGGGCAGCCTGTTCCAGCCCTGACAACTCTTTCAGTAACTTTTTTTCTTCCTAATTTGACCCTGCCCTGGCACAGCTTGAGGCCATTTCCCCTTGCCTGTCACCTGGCTGAAGAGACCATCACCTATCTCTCTATAACCACCCTTCAGGTAGTTGTAGGCGGTGATAAGGTCTCCCCTCAGCCTCCTCTTCTCTAGGCTAAACAGCCCCAGCTCCCTCAGCCGCTCCTCATAGGATTTGCCCTCCAGCCCCTTCACCAGCCTGGTTGCCCTTCTCTGGACTCGCTCCAGGACCTCCATGTCCTTCTTATGGTGAGGAGCCCAGAACTCAGAACACTCAATACTGTCCAAATGTTCATCCCCTGACTGCAACTCCCTGGGGTCTATAAAACACAGAACCGTAGCCTCTATAGGAACAAAACCTCTAAAAATCCACAGGTCTAAATGCATTCAAAGAGATCAAGCAATTACGGACATCAGAAAGAGCCATGCAGATTATATGGCTCAAAAGGAACTAAATCCAGTGAATGAGGCATTTAAAAATAAGAAAAATAACAGTGTTCTCCAACAGCTAGCACCTGATGGGACATATAAAGGCAGGAATGGTGGAATATCCCAAGAGAAATGCATTTGCAGGAGAACAAGTATTTTGCTTATGCTTAAGTCCCCGTTGTTCTCAGTGAATCCACAGTATGGTCACCTGGTGGTTGATTTACTCTTTATTTCATTTATCTCATAATATGGAGCCAGGAGGAAAAACAAAACCACAATATAAAAAAAAAAAAAAAGAAAGTATGTGGAAAAGAAAAAGAGAGCCAGAGGCCTTTTGGGAATAAAAGCAATTCAATACTGAAGACAGAAAACTATTTCCAATACTTCCCAAAATGAAGTAGGAACAAGGAATCACTGCCATAACCTTGTCTTTATTCATCTCCCACTATGACACTTCTTGGTGCTCCAGAAATATCACCTAGGTACTACAGCTTATTGCAAAGCATGATTCTTCTGATATGTGTGGTGGTACTATCAGATAATGTGTCCAAAGAAATCTTTACAATGCACTGGGAGATAGAATTTGAAATGAAAAAATACACTATTTTTTTTTCTTCTCCCCAAAGGTCTATCAAGAGGTATGGTATAATGTCCTTATTTAATCATTAAGGATACAATTAATTTTAAAAAGAGGCTCAAAAATGGTTCAAAAATAGCTTTGAAAGTCACTTTTAAAGATGAGCCCAAAAGTGGATATAATTGTGAAGCTAGAAGATCTCAGAAACTACAAAAAATAAGGATACCATAAAGCATTAAAAAAAACAACCGTCACTTTAAAATATTTCTCTCTTCTTCACTGATGTACAACAAAAAAACCAACCCAAAACAAAAGCATCAGAATAAGGATGGACCTAATTTAAAGCTAGAGTAAGTATCTTTAATTAAGCTCTCTTTAGAATCTCTTTAGACTTAAAGCTTAAAGGGTTTAATTCTTTATTGAAAAACAGTAAGAGTGCTTACTCACCATGCGGGATTTTTTCAAGTTCACACAGCTTTAAAAGAAATCTATTATAGATAAAAAGGAGCTTAAATAGCATATATTACATCTTGCTTTTGTTTATATATGGCGAAGAGTATTCAGAGTGGACCACATCTTAGACTTGCACTAATCCTTAAATAATTACTATTCATCTACTCAATGCTGGAAAAACCTCATGGAATGTGACTTTGTTCTGCTGGCTTGTCTAATCCGATTCAATTACTTCAGTTCCTTTTCCCAGAGGTCTCACATTTAGAAACTGAGCTCTTCATGTCCCCTTACTCCCCTACAGTCTCCCCAAAAAAGGAAAAGAAATATTGGAAGGTAAAATCAAGACAGACAGAAATAAAGAAAAAATCAATTCCAATGGAAATTAACTGTACTTTTTTTACTGTTATTATTTTGGTCCTTTCCCAAATATCAGTCTATCAATAAACATGAGAAACAGCTTGTAATTCACAAAGCCTTCGGCAACTCTGTTGTGATAAGGGCAAATTGGTCTGGCTCTACAAATGCTGGAGATGGGAATAGTTCAGTGGTTTGGACCAATTTGAATGAACGGAAATCACTGAAGTCCCCGACACTGCAGCAAACGATGCTGTACAGCTGGCAGCAGCTTGTCATCTGCATGCAGAAAGCAACAGAAATATTACGAATTTCCTGCACCAAGTGAACTGTTTCAATCACCTGTAAAGACTTCCCTTGGCAAATAGAACAGTGGCAGAAAACCTAACTAGTAAAGATTTCTCTTTCTCCCTTCCCTCCTCCTCTTTTCAAGTAACAGCCACCTGCCCAGAATTAAAACTTTGATTTCAAAAGAGAATAAAATATCATAGTGAAGTGATTGCTGAACAGAAATTTCATAAAAGGAATGGTCATGCAATGGAGCAGGACGAGGTACGCCACATATATTTTAATAGATACCACAGCAGATGAGATTGTTTGATCTTAGGGTAAGAATGTAGCCTTAATTAAGAAACCAGATTTTCCTGGGGTCTAACTGGTATTCAAAACAATTTACACTGTCATTTTGCATGAGGTCCTATTCCTGACCCTTGTGTTATGTATGGCACATCGGAACTTTCATTGAGAAAGTCTTGATCATTTGTGTAAAATGCATGAAGTTTGCCCATGAGGAATGAAACACTGAAATGAAGGAGGGAAGGAAGTTATGGTCTCTTCCTATTTTACAAGGAAGTGTAACTACCATATAGCTTAAGAAGCATTTATTTTAAAAAGCTTCCTGTAATTTCTGTAAATATGTAGTTAATAAAAAATGGATTCTATTGATTAAGTTGAGGTACATGTAAACATGTTCTGGCTACATTTTTTTCCCTTCTACTGCAAGAGGGACCACTTTATTACTTGAAAGTTACACTTATGCACACACTTATTAATTCTATAAAGCAGACTAACATCTCCTAACATAAAGCTCACAGTCCCACTAAAGGTGCAATCATTTTCATCAAAGTTCAGGTTGCTGCTGAAGACTTCTAGAGCAACATACACAACACATCTCTGCTGTCCTTTTCCCCTATGGTAACAACCCTGTGAAGCTTTTCTGATAGCTTTTCTTTCAAAATAAGTAAGAGCAAATCACCAAATCAGTTAAAATTAGAAACACCCTGACATGTACCTACAGCATCATTCAAAGTAGGGGGAGGATAATGCGGGGGGCAGGGGAGGGCAGTGGACACACAATTACCCACTCAGTTCTCACTTTGATTGCTGAAGTAGGTCAAAATCCTCATTATCAACGCAGAAAATTGATTTTTGATCAAATGACTTTTTTATCAGAAACTATATGCTTTATATTATATCTTCCATTACAGGTAACAAATCATTTCTGCTCTGGAGCAGAAAAGAGAATTTTGGCTTTTTGTGGTGGAATTCTTTTTCCTCCAACAAAATGCTGAAATCTTCAATGCATTTCTTTGTAAAATAAATAATTAAACAAACATATATACATAGAATCATAGAATGTTTAGGGCTGGAAGAGACCCTAAAGATCATCAAGTTCCAACCCCCTGTCATGGGCAGAGACACCTCTCACTAAACCAGGCTGCTCAACGCCCCATCCAACCCAGCCCTGAACACCTCCAGGGAGGGGGCAGCCACCACTTCTCTGGGCACCCTGTGCCAGGGCGTCACCACCCTTGTGGTGAAGAATTTCTTCCCAATACCCAATCTAAATCTAGCCCCTTCCAATTTAAACCCATTCCCCCTAGTACTTATTTACTTTATATAACATATTTGTTCTTATTTTGGGTATCAGCACTATATTTCAACATCTTGATGTCCCAAAAATATTCCAGAGTTTCATCCACAGATAGTAGGGGATGTTATGAACATGTAGAGGGGGCTGCTACCCTTTACTTAACAGAAATACAGTCAAATTCTGAGTTACTGTGAACAAGGAGCATAAGAATGCATTGCATCTTATAGACTGATCCTTGGGAGAACATAATTTTTTTTTCACGTCGTAACATTATACTTTTTGGGAAGATCAGGAATGACATTTCCCCAACATTTATTTTGGTAGGTAATAGAAATATTTCATTTTATTCAGAAACAAGCTTTGACTACTCAGGAAAAAAACAAGATCTCAGGTGATTAGTGAATTTATTACCCAGAGACTAACAGCAGAGATTCCAGAGTGTTTCCATGTGCTCATACTTGGCCTCCTTACACACAAGCACTAGTCCTAAGAGATGAAGTAGAGGTAATGTGTAAGATATTCTTACATAAGCTTTTTGCCTGCTGCACTAGACAATAATGTTGCACCCCAGGACGAATACTATTTAGTTTCGTGCTATCTAAGGAGCCATTTCCTGTGGTAACTGTGTGCCATAGGACAATTACTGATTATAGTCCAAACATGACTGCTATTGCAAGTCCATTTGCTTTTGTTGATTGTATTTAGATAGAAGTAACCTTCATATTTTTCATTCAAGGGTGGTTTAGTGGTGGTTTGGCAGGGAGGTGTTAGGAGGGGGGTTGTGAGTTTATTTCTTGGGGGGTTTTTTTCAGTGGCTATTTGCATTTTCCTAACATCAGATGATCTACAAAACCCCCAAGTGTTTAGAACACTTAGAGTATAACTCAATGGGGAAGCTCTGCCAAGGGAATCTTTGCCTCTCTACAAGTATTTGAATACTCAGGAAGGAAAATTACTCTAAGACAAGCTGCAATTTTTATGCACAGTAGGAACTGATGGCAAACCTTTGACTTCATTAATTCTGCAGTAAATCTACTTGTCTATTAACTGTTCTTTGTATGTTTTTGCACTCATTGCCCCTTCGTATCTCTGGTTTTATCCCATTTTCTCCTTTCCCTCTCTTTTCTACTCCACTTTCCTTTTTCTTCTTCTCTTTTCCCTCATACTTCCTTTTCCTCCTTATCCTCCTTTTCCTCCTTATCCTCCTTTTCCTCCTTATCCTCCTTTTAAATGTTGGCATTGGACTTCCCTAGAGATAAATCAACACTTTCCACTCATTCCAGGTTTTCTTGACTGCTGAGTGTAACACTAGGAAAGAGGAGGATTACAGTAAGCGCCAATTTGGCACTCTGAGGTAGGGATGTCTGGCACTAGCATTATTATACTTTCAAAGACCGTGCAGCAGTGTGGTCTTCTGTCTGGATTTTCTTTTCCTTTTCTTTGTACAATTCTATACAGTTGAAAGCCTTTTTTTGGCAATCCAACTGAAGATTGTTTCATTTATAAGGCTTTGGAAGCTTATTCCTCCTAACAAAGCATTTGTAATTCACAATTAGAGAAGAATGACAGCATTAAGCCCCCAAACTTTCTACCATATCTTAATCTGATTTACACTTTTTGTGTGTAATGCTCGCAAGGGCTTGTTAAAAAGAATAAGCTCACAGCTTTGCACTCTCTTGGCATGCCAGCTGAGGCTCTGTTATTATTATCTGCACCTGAATCATGCCTAGATAGTACAATGGCCTCTCCACGCTAGGCATTGTACAGACATATAGCAACAGGCAGTTCTGGCGTTGAAGAGCTCGCAATCTATGATGGGAGGAGAGGGGATTGATTAGTGGTGGGAGAGAGAAAAACACTTCAAAGCAATTAGGTAAATAGTATTATGTCAATAAGATATCAGAAAAGATACGAATAATGCCTTCATCTCAAAAGCAGTGCAGCTCAGTTGATCAAACTACCCAACAAATTTTGCATCTGTCTCATGACACTGAAAAAGTGAGATGAAACCAAACACAGTCTGACCAGCTTTAACTGGTCAACACTGTTACTAAGTTCCTGTGCTCTGTTGAGAAATATTTTATATATACTATTACATGATAGCTAAACCTGTAAGAAAGGAAATCATGGTTGGTTTAGATCATGAATGCCAAGTGAGAGGATGCACGAGGAAGCTCAGATAAAACAGCAAAAATGCTGAAAACTTCTATGACTACTAATTCAATTGAAAAACAACGCTGTACATTGTCCTAATATTGCCTGCTCCAGAGGAATAAACCCCACAAAACAGTCTAGCTGTTTATACAGGCAGCTGGATCAAACAGGTATTTCTGATACAAGATAGTCAAGATAAGTAAAAACATCCACCGTCATACACTAACCTTTTTTCACCTATTTGATATAATATGCTAATTCTTTGCTTTGAATAATCAATAACATTGGTTGCAGTAGGTTCATGTTATAAAACACACTTAATTCATTTTCCTGGCTATCTCTACAAAAGCTTTGATTTGTAAACCTGCATTTTCTTGCATAGATAAGAGACAAAGTCCTGAAGATGAGTGTGCCATGAAAGCAGAAGGATGATTCGTTCATATTTCTAAAAGTTCTCAGTGTTTGTGGAGGAAAACAAATGCCATTGGCAGACATTGGTGACTTTCCTGTCTACCTTCCAGGTTATGAAAATTTATCAGAACTTCATAACCTTCATACTATATAGTCACACTCAATCTCTCCAAATATTGTTGGTCTTAATAATCAAACAGTCCAGTATTATCACAAATGGAACATGTCAAGATCTTGTTGCCTCCAAGAATTTTATGGTGTGGTTTTGCTTATTTCAGGCATAACATTGAGCCTGGGTGAAAACTTCAGTTACTGACTGTCTGCGAGGCTCAACTTGTAACAATTGGTTCTGGTTCTTCTAAGAATGCAGAAAAAAATGTGGTTTAAAGCACCAGGGGAGATGGGATAATCAAGTAAGAGGTAATGAATTCTCTGTCCTGGTGTACTTAAACAGCAGCTAGTAAAACCTTCAAAATGTAAGAATAACTCAGCACCTTTTCAAATGTAACTTCTGCATACTTACACAGGTAAGAGTTTGAGAGTACTGCCAGAGCCAAAGACGGGTTCAGCGCGTATTTCACGTAATGTCACTTGTGTCCCTCTCTAATGAGTGCATTGCACTAACAAACTCCCAACTGAATGGAGTTGTCTACAATAGGAGAAATATAAAGTAAAAGGAAACAATCAGACTTGGCTATTTTGGCAATAAATTCCAGTGTTTGAAACTGTACCTGTTATCTTTCTAGAGCTGATGACAGAGAATACAAATATCACAGAATCACAGAATCGTAGGGGTTGGAAGGGACCTCGAGAGATCATCGGGTCCAACCCCCCTGCCAAAGCAGCTCCCCAGCTCATATTGCTCAGATAGGCGTCCAGACGAGTCTTGAATATCTCCAGAGAAGGAGACTCCACCACCTCCCTGGGCAGCCTGTCCCAGGGCTCTGTCACCCTCACTGGGGAAAAGTTCTTCCCCATGTTGGTGCGGAACTTCCTGTGCTCCAGTTTACAACGATTGCCCCTTGTCCTGTCCCCACAGACACTGAAAAGGGGTTGGCCAATTTCCCCTGCATCCCATACTTCAGATATTTATAAACATTAATTAGGTGTCCCCTTAGTCTTCTTTTCTCCAGGCTGAACAGCCCCAGCTCACTCAGCCTTTCCTCATACGGGAGATGCTCCAGGCCCTTCATCATCTTTGTAGCCCTTCTCTGGACTCTCTCCAGGAGATCCCTGTCCTTTTTATCCCAGGGAGCCCAGAACTGGACACAATACGCCAGGTGGGGCCTGACCAGGGCAGAGTAGAGGGGGAGGACCACCTCCTTCGACCTGCTGGCCACGCTCTTCCTGATGAATCCCAGGATCCCATTGGCCCTCTTAGCCACCAGGGCACACTGCTGGCTCATAGCCAACCTATCATCAACCAGGACCCCCAGGTCCTTCTCCACAGAGCTCTTCTCCAGCAGGTCGTCCCCCAGCCTGTACTGATACTGACGGTTATTCCTTCCCAAGTGCAAGACTTTACACTTGCTTTTATTAAACCTCATCTGGTTTCTCCCTGCCCAGCTTTCCAGCCTGTCCAGGTCCTGCTGGATGGCAGCGCAGTGTCCTGCGTGTCAGCCACCCCTCCCAGCTTTGTATCATCGGCACTTGCTGAGGGTGGATGCTATTCCCTCATCAAGGTCGTCGATGAAGATATTAAACAGGACTGGACCCAACACCGAGCCCTGGGGAACACCGCTAGTCACAGGCCTCCATTCAGATTCTGTTCCACTGATCACGACCCTCTGAGCCTGGTCCGACAGCCAGTTCTCAACCCACCTCACTGTCCACTCATCTATCCCATGATCTCTCAGCTTTTCTATCAGGATGTCATGGGAGACAGTATCGAAAGCCTTGCTGAAGTCAAGGTAGATGACATCCACTGCTCTCCCTCCATCCACCCAGCCGGTGATGAGATCATAGAAGGCTATGAGATTGGTCGAGCACGATCTCCCCTTGGTGAATCCATGCTGACTACTCCTCATGACCTTCTTCTCTTCCAGTTGCTTGGTAATGGCATCCAGAACAAGCTGTTCCATCACCTTTCCAGGGACAGAAGTGAGGCTGACTGGCCTATAATTGTTAGGGTCCTCCTTCTTGCCCTTTTTGAAGACCGGAGTGATATTGGCTATCCTCCAATCCTCAGGTACTTCTCCTGTTCTCCAAGAGCTGTCGAAGATGATAGCAAGCGGCTCCGCAATCACTTCCGCCAGCTCCCTCAGCACATGTGGATGTATCCCATCCGGGCCCATGGATTTGTGTGCATTAATCCCTTTGAGCCGCTCCTGGACCACCCCTACCTCAACTAGAGGGAAGCTCTTCATTCCCCAAACACTCCTACTTTCATCCAGGATCTGCGGGTCCCGAGGGGCCTTTGGAGTGAAGACTGAGGCAAAGAAGGCATTCAGTATCTCCACCTTCTCATCATCACCCGTTACCAGGACACCCGCCTCTTTCAGCAAGGGACCCACATTATCCCTGGTCATCCTCTTAGTATTCTGGTATCTGAAAAAACTCTTTTTATTATCCTTTATGTCCATTGCCAGTTTCATCTCCAAGCAGGCTTTAGCCTTTCTAGTTGCTTCCCTACAGGCCCTGACAACATCCCTATATTCCTCCCAGGTGCACAGACCCAGTTTCCATAGTTCATAAACCCTCTGCTTCCCTTTGAGTTTACACATTAGCTCCCTGCTCATCCATGCAGGTCTTCTGCCTCTCTTTCCCGATTTCTTACTCAAAGGGATGCACCTATCCTGTGCTTGGAAGAAGTGCTGTTTAAATGCTAGCCAGCTCTCACAGGCTCCCATTCCTTCAAACAGCGTAGCCCATGGGATAGCTCCTAAAAGGCTGCGGAAGAGATCAAAGTTAGCTCTTCCAAAATTCAGGGTAGCTATCCTGCTTTTTGGCTTCCTTCTTCCACTCAGGATCTTGAACTGGATCATTTCGTGGTCGCTTTGTCCTAAGCTGCCCCCGACCTTCACCTCCCTGATGAGCCCATCCTTGTTAGTAAGAACAAGGTCCAGCACCCGCCCTCCCCTTGTAGGTTCCTGCACCATCTGTAGCAGGAAATTGTCCTCAACATACTGCAGAAATTGTCTGGACTGGGTACGACTGGCCATATTGCTTGCCCAGCAAATATCTGGGTAGTTGAAGTCCCCCATAAGGACCAGGGCCTGGGATCTCGAGGCTACTTCTAGCTGCTCATAGAAACACTATCAACCCGCTCCCCTTGATCAGGGGGCCTATAGCACACACCCACAACAGTGTCACTCACACTAGCGTGACCCTTGATTCTTACCCACAAGCACTCGACTGATGGGTCATCTTTCCCCAGGTGGAACTCAATACATTCAAGCTGCTCTCTAACATAAAAAGCAACTCCTCCACCTCGCCTCCCTAGCCTGTCCTTCCTGAAAAGCACATAGCCATCCATGACAGCGTGCCAGTCATCCAGGCTGTCCCACCACGTCTCTGTGATCGCAATGAGATTGTGGCCCTGCGACCGCACAAAGATCTCGAATTCTTCCTGCTTGTTTCCCATGCTGCATGCATTTGTATAAAGGCCTTTTAGTGGGGCAGCAGGTGCAGGTATCCTCAGCAGATCACAGCGAGATTTCCGACAGGGGATGGGCAATAGTGGCTCCACTGAGGAGTCCTCAGGGCAATCCCCAGAATTTTCCCCACTGTCACATGGAACAACATCCCCAAGTCCGTCACTGTGCTGCTGGCATTTACCTTCTTCCACTGCCAACTCACGCTGTGTCTCCCAAAGCCCATGCCTAACCCCAAGAGCCATCATAATATCCCCTCCCCCCTTCCTAACTAGTTTAAGGCACGCTCAATGAGCCCTGCCATCTCCTGGGCAAGGATTCGCTTACCCCTATGGGACAGGTGAGCCCCATCACCAGTCATCATGCCAGGAGCAGAATACACCTTCCCTTGGTCAAAAAACCCAAAGTTCCTATGCCAGCACCAGCCTTTCAGCCACTCATTCCATAGATGGGTTCTCCTGACCTGCTCCGAACCTCTCCTCCCACTAGTAGGAATAGATGAGAATATTATTTGAGCTCCGCCCCCCTCAACAAATCACCCTAGATCATGAAACTCCTTCTTTATAGCACGCAGGCTACACTTCATGATCGCATCCCTGCCTGCTTGAACAATCAGTAGAGGATAATAGTCAGAGGGTCTTACCAGCCCTGGGAGCCTTCTGGTAATATCACGGACCCTGGCTCCAGGGAGGCAGCACACCTCCCTTCGTGTAGGGTCTGGTCTACAAATGGGGCCCTCCGTCCCCCTGAGAAGGGAATCCCCGACCACAACTATCCTTCTCTCTTGCCTAACAGAGGCAGTCTCAAGGCGTGCAGACTTCTGCCTCACTCTAGGCTTTTGCTTCCTCTGAGGCAGAGGGGCTGCCCTCATCCCTTCACATACCTCCTCCTCAACTTCCAGGGCCCCAAACCTGTTGCTTAGGGAAACCTGGGGGAGCGGGGTACGTAGGCAGGGGGAATGCCTACGACAGCAAGACCGGACTGTCTTCTAGCCCTCCTCAGGGTTCGGGTCACTCCCATTTACCTCATTAGGTGGCTGGGAGGACAGAACCTGGCTCATCCGATCTGTCTCCACCTCAGCCTCCGTGGTGCTCATGAGCCTGTCTAGTTTACCCTTGAGCACATCTACCTCTTCTTGCAGGCATGCTGCACGGCTGAGGAGATCCCTTATGATCTCACACAGTACACAGCCATGTTCAGAGCTGTCTGCTGCCCAAGCATGTTGTGACACTCCCTATACCCCAAGACCTGCACCGCAGCATATTTCTGCAGTTGGTTAAGCTGAGTGGCTACCTCCACAGTGGAAGGGGTTGGGGTTATGGCCCTGCGCCGGGTAGACACCATTATGCAATACGTACCCAAGCGTTAGTGACCCTCTCCTGTCCGTAGGCTGGGCTCCTTTATTTCCTCTGCCCGGCGAGCAGGAAGGTTGGCTGCCTCCTCTGAGCTCTACTACTGGCTCGCCTGCGTTGTGTGGCTCCTTAGGCCCTTTTAAGGTTAGAGGGTGGGGTCACGTGACCTTGGGGGGGGTGAGCTTAGCCGGGCTTCCGGGTACTCGCTGTGGATCGAAGGAGCTGGTGCCCAGATGCAGGGAACCTCTCTAGACCACCCGATCTGACACAGCCCCTGAGCTTACGAGAACGATCGCTGTCGCCGATGATCGTCACTCGCTGACTGGACAGTGATTTGTGTTCTAGAACTGATCAGCCTTGTCAAATTCAGTTAAGAGAAGTGGTCTAGTTTTACTTCCATATATAAAAATACCCCTATGATGTTGAAAATGCACTTTACTAAAATAAAGAAGTTTCACATCTAATAATACATTAGCATTTTAAAATAATCTTTTCCTTCAGAAGAATAGCTACTCTTACATGACAGAAGTGGTTTTCTTCCAAAGAAAACTAAGGAAGTGTTACTTTGACTGAGAGGAATCTCCTTTGAAAACAAAGCAATGCAAGGGCATGCTTCTGAGACAGAAAGAAAGCTTTAACAAAGCAGATTAACAGAGCTATAACCAGCAAGTGATGCTTCACAAACCATCACTGCCAATCCTTATAAATCATTAATTTTTGGCTTGCACCTTCATTTTGCAGCACTCTCAGCCAGTCTTTTAGAGTGACATGCAAAGAAAACAGCACTAATGATCACTCGATTAGTTCACAACACTCAAACTCCTAAACACAGACTAGAAGAAAAGCAAACCCAGCCACCTGGTGTTTTCTGACCTGCTCTTTGATGCCTTCTGCAGCAAAAGTATAATCACTTATCTTAAAGGGAAAATTAAAGAAAGATTAGAAAAAATGGTTCCTCAAATTTTAAGGGTTTCTTTTTTCCTAATAAGGTGTTATAAAATCAGTCTAACTGCTAAATTAAATCCAGTTGTTTACTTTAGGCTGTACCACACTTAGCTTTTGGACTTGTCTTTGATTTTCATAACAGTTTGCTTGTTTACATTCAACACGTTACCCCTCAAAGGAGAAATACAGAAGGCTAAGCCCAGAAGGAAGAAAGCCAAAGGTAAAAAATGTTCTCATATCCTATATGGGTTTTCAATTAGGATGTTCTGAGAGCTGACTTTACTCCCAACATGAAGAAGAGAGGCTTTAGAAGTAATCTTGTTTGGGCTTCTTACGGATTTTGCAGTTCAATAACTCCATTGCACTATATGTGATGACAACTTCTCCATCCTGATGCTACAGACCTGTACAGGCAAATAAGCTACCAGTCAATCTTAACCCTACTCCAGTTTTAAATATTGGAGAAATTAGTCCACTCAAACTCTTGACAAGTTTCTTGAAGTCAAAGGAGAAGATAGGAAAGATCTGAACTGCTCCACAGCTAGGAAATAACCCTTCAGTAATATGAGAAAGCATTGATAGAAATCAATGGTTTTCTAGACCCTTGACTTAATATTTTGGGTACAACTCACAAAATATGTCCCTGTGAAGGACAGGTACTTCAGCATCACTGCATGACAACAAACAAAGACTGCAAAGCTTTTTTAGAAAAGACTAAATTACAGTCAGAAGCTGTGTGATGATCTACTTCCTAAACAAGTGCAGGCTGTTCATCCTGTTAACACACAAGTATATCTTAAGGCTCAGGACAGTTATCGGCTACTCTGTGAAGATCGTCTTTCCAGCGCCAAAAGTAAACACATCCAGTATCAGGTAACCATTTTATTCTGACTTTCAAATTCTATTTCATTCAGGTCCTTCTCACTTACTTTTTAAAACTGCCTAATAAATGGTTTGGGCCCAAACTGGAAATTTTTACTGAAGTAGCTATCACATATTTTTATCATAAGTTTTTGCTAAAACTATACATAGCAAGAACTTTCATTTCTTCTTAGACACTTATGGTAAATTTTGCCGGGGTACTTCCATAAAGACAAATCATATATAAAAACTTATTCCAACAGCTGTTGAACCTGAAAATTGCTGCTGTTCATTGATGTATCCTCATATGCCTCCACCTTTAGAAAGTAAATTTGAAGTCTGCTAATTTTATGGAAGAGATAGAAATTACATTAACTATGATGTAGTTCTTGGGCAGTGCTAGCTGAGAGCATCCAAAGATGTGGAACAGGATTTGCATGTTCCAGCTTATGAATCTTCATGTGGCAGAGATTATTAGGGAGTTTCCTCCCTTTGCTTCATATCATATCATATCATATCATATCATATCATATCATATCATATCATATCATATCATGACGGGGACTTACAGCAGATTTTGTTTCTTCAGCTGCTGCTGCAGCAATGTGCTAACCTTAAACTGATCCACAGTAAGCATAGATTGCTGTAAAAGTATGATTAGTTTTGCGGTATAATGATGTGGTTTATCAGTTGAAAATATTTTTTCTGGGAAGAAAATAAAAAGTTTTACTTAATTTTTGCCATGTAAAATAATAATATCACTAACCTAGGTAAAAAACAAAATTCTTATTTCTCAGATCTATACAGAAAACAGTTACCATTAAAAAGAGCTTATCAGTCCCTTAAGGAAGCAAACTCTATTTCCTTCCAAGAAATTAATAATGGGGAGATATTCCTGTTCTCAAAAGTGAATGAACTTGTTCTACACAGTAATATTTTGCTAAATGGCAAGGGAAAAATGAGTGCATTGCGTCTTCTAGTTATACTTTGAGCTTTTTAAATGCAACAATGCAATAAAATTACTACATCCAAATAGATGCTTAGGCAAAGCTTAGGCATGTATTGTCCCTCAAGGCCAAAGCAGAGGTCTTCCGGCCATTCAAGTGTTCCATTGAATCACTAAAGCAATCAGCCTACATACTATCTTTGACATGGCAAGAATACTCTGTTCATTATCTTTGTGTTTTCCTCGGAAACCTATTAGTTTGAAAAAGAAGTGCAATTACTGAAGAAGAGCTTCATATTGGTTGCAATCTAGTAGTGAGAATCCTAAAGCATCTTACAAAGGAAAGACTGAAAAATAATGCTGCTAGGTGGTGAAAGATTCTTCTTTGTATGTCTATTTGGCATTTTGAAGGTGCTTTTTGCCTAAGTGAATAATCGTATGATTTTAGTAGAACTACTTGCAAGGAAAGACATTCATCAATGTGAGCACAGATAAAATGATCAGGCCTGTCATATCACAAGAAAACCAAGAAAATTTAGCATTTTAGGAAAATGTTTTATTTCCCCCTCTCCAAGGTTCCAGTGAGAATGACTGTTCCTTCCTAATCCACTGCTGAGAAGATACACTATTTGCATGGCATAGTGTTTCTTCTATGAAATGTATGTAATTTTGGAACATTTTCTCTTGAACAAACCACTTTTTTTCATTATATCGCAACATACGCCTCTGTTGGGACTATCCCACATCTATTACTGTTGTGAATTCTGTTGAAGAGGACAGCATACAGAATGAGATGAGAGCACTTTGTTTTATCAGGTCTAAGACATAGATTGCACAGATGACCTTTACTCTATTAGACCTTTGGCCCTTAGCAGACAAAATAATTTCCAAAGAATAACCTTGATGCCAAAGGCAGAGAAGACTGCTCATGAACAATCCAAAGAGAATAATAATAAAATAATAACAAAATATTATTAATAACAGAAATGATAAGTAATGCAGAAATACAATTGCTCAACATAAGTGAAAAAGAAAAATAATCCGATTGCCCTGTTTCCGAGCAGCGAATCTGCCTCTCGCTTCCCCTGTTATATCCCAAGCACGATGACTTTGTATGGTAGGGAATATCCCTTTGGCCAGACAGGGTCAGCTGTCCTGGCTCTGCTCTCCCAGCTTCTTGTGCAGTTGGCAGGGTGTCAGAATTTAAAAAGTCCTCACCTTAGTGTAGGCACTACAACTGTATAGAAACAATTAAAACCATCAGTGTGTTATCAACATTATTCTCATACTAAATCCAAAACACATTACTATACTGGGTACTAGAGAGAGAACTAACTCTATCTCAGACAAAACCAGGACACTAAGTAAACTATATTTTCAATAAAGGTAACATACATGCATTAATACCAGATTTGGTGTGGCTGAAATATGTCTTACAGCGCACAGGGAAGTACAAATGTCATGATTCTATTTTATTAAAATTCTTTTGTTTCTCTCAATTCTAATAAGGTATCTTCTCAGGATCAAACAATAATAGGAAAAATCCACCATTTGATAAAGATATTAACATATTTTGCAGAGACAAACTAACCTACCCAAGTCCTCATTCCATCAAGTTGTTGTTAGCACTATCACTAACACTGCAGTAGAAAGGTTTTTATCATATATAGTGAGGTTAATTTTATATAGTCAGTTAATTTTCCTAGGGTGTGCATACAGTACATGAAATACAAATGAGAAGAGGTAGTAGGTCTTTAGATATGTATAGAAAGAAAAAGGGAAGCCACGGTTAGACTGACTACTATTTTTTCCTTCACTAAGTTGCATTCTGCTGTGATCTAAGTCTGGACCATCTCTCTTTTCTGTGTGAATCTGTATGAAATTGCAATTTGGGTAACATACTGCATGTATTCTCTTTCTTCTTTATGCCTCAAGTAATCAAAAAATCCACTAACACAAAGATATGGTCACCTGGTTGTTGATAGGATACTGTAAGGAATTTGATGGAACAAAAGAAAGAATGTATATGTGATTATATATGTGATGCTTCAAAGAAGAAACAAGGTATCTCAGAGGTAGAATTCGACAAGGTAAGAGGTTTATAAGTATACAAAAATTAAGTTCAGCAGCATTTGTATGTAAGAAAGCTATTTAAATGCAGTCAGTTGCATAATGAGACTATAATTTGAAAGGAAAAAACACAACAAGCAAGGTGGATAATGAGGACTCAATAACTACTGTCATAGGATTCCCCATTGTCTTTTACCTGGAAGCTGACCAAGGCTGGAAACAAGAAGCTATTTAGCCCATGCATAAAGCATATTGCTTTGCTACCTGTTTTATTTAATCAGGAAACAAATCAATGTAACCCATGCAACTGGAATGGTCTGAGGTCTTACTACTACTGCCTGTACACCCGCAACATGTTGTGTCATAAAAGACTTTGATCCAAACCACTTCTTTCCTAACACCCTATGCCTAGATGTTTAATCTGCAGCTATATAATAAATCAGTCTGTACCATAAACACCTATGAACATAAACACATTGCACTGTCAAATATATGCTTGCAGAGATATTATGGTAGAAATGTTTTGAAAATGTAGCATTTCTTGTATTTTCTCTAATAAACCACCCACCAAAAGGGAGTAGCACAGCTTAAAGGACGTAGTCTCTAGAATGATGAATAACTCAGCACTCAGGAGAACAGTGGTTTGTTTCTTCTGTGCATCTTAACCTTTGCTCTGCAGGGAATATTCTCTAGGACGGCATCTAAAGAAGGCATATTAGGCTCTATGCTAATCAGTTCTGAGCCTTTCAAGTAACTGCTGCTGATTGTATCAAAAATGTGCCAAGAGAAACAAACTGAGAATGCAAAATCTATTCGAATTTTCTTTTGAAGCTACAAGTAAAAACTGCAGGCTGCACCAGCGCTTTCAGCGGCATAAGATTTTCATACTTCATGCACTTCAAAGTGCAAATGAGGATTATGACCTTATATATTGTATATGCACCTATATTTTATTTATACTGCATCTGTGCAATCAGGAGAAAAGGTATTTCCATGACCTTCTACCAGCAAGAAGCCTAACAAGACTATTCAGACCTATTGAAAATTCACAGTTAATTAAAGGTTAACAGGAACTTGCCAATTAGTATGAAAGATAATTGTCCTCCTTTGGCTACCTGATTATGTTTTCCTTTGAATACACTGAAGTGTATGTTGTCATGCTGTTGGTAAATGTAATCATAAAGCACTCACAGTACCTTCTGGCTCTCAAAATACTTGGCCTTAGAAACCAAAATTCTATGTCAATTTTGTAATTATCCTTTCGTTATGCATGTGAACAGCTTTGTATAGCTGTAGGGAAAAAATACCAGTGACACAGTAAAGGTAAGCAAGGCTTAGAACCCACAGAAGTGGGAGTTGTAGTTACTATCACTGCATTTTATTCTTAAAATCACATGGGGAAAAAAAAATCACTAAAGCTGCAGCTGCAAAATCCAAAAAAGATAAGAAACAGAAAATATCCAGTAGACCCTTTCTAGCAATAACTGTGATCTTTTTTTTTTTTCCTGAACTGCTATTTGTGTTATTAAAAACAATGCACAGTGCTTTATTCAGATTCAGAATGCAAATAGCATGGAGCTGTTTTGTGTCCTGCTCATTTGATTTACCAGGTCACGGACAACAAAGACAAGATGTGCTCATTCTTTCTGTCTCTCGCTCAAAACCAAAATAAACCAGAAAAACCCAAAACACACACCCAAATTCCAAGTAGAGAATGAAATAATATGTTTTGCTGAGACAAGAACTCAAGCAATAATCCGGTAAATAGAAAAATTAATGTATTTCACCTCTAGTTGTCATCATAAGCTACCCAGAAATTACTTGAATATTCAGAATTGTGTCATGCTCAAAATTAATTAAATAATTTCTTAAGGAAATGAATTTTAATTTAATGAGAATAAAAATCTTAATGACTGCATGCTGTTGACATACTGTGGCCAGTTACTTGTCATATTCTTCCTATTCAATGATTAAAGGTCTATAATTTATAAGTCTGGCTGCAAAGAGAAATTTCTCTGGTTCTGAAGGAACCTTCTCTTGCAAAGACGATGTGATCGTTCTCTTTCTTCTCTCTCAATGGACTTCCTTAACTTTATTTTATTTATTCCTTATTTTCCAGCAGTGTTCCCTTTAATTTTTTTTCTTTGAGGTTTCTCTCTCAATTTTTTTTTCCTGCACTGTATTCCCTCTCTTTATTGCACAGAAAAACACACAAAAACCCCCAGAAAACCCTTCTGGAACTAGAATTATATTTATCCTAGTTATAGCATTTATTTTTACCTTTGCCTCCTACTTGTCTTCTCTCTTTTCCATTGTAAATTATTTGAGACAGAGACTGTTATCATAATACTGGTAATGCACTGTCAAGCCAATTAGTCAATCACTATTAATTTACTGACATAGATTCCAATTCTACCCAGCTTCTCTATCATGACAGTTAAGTTTAAATCCAAGTTTGCAATGCTTAAACATAAAAATAAATTTACTTCTGGCAAAGCTTCTCTCTCTTCATAGTTGTATCTTAGAAGTTTGTCAAATTCTTGTGATTAATTCTGAAAATGAGGAGGACACCCTTTGATCTCTAGGCATGAAGGCAAATTGGAGACAACTGAGGTTTTTTCCCGACATTTATGAGCCTCTAGGTACTTGTGGTGGTTTTGCCCCAGCCAAGGGCCGCACCCCACACAGTCGCTTGTACTTTTAAAAGGAAGGGGGAGGGAAAGTTGGGGGAAGGGGAAAAGGGAAGGAAGAAAGGAGGAAAAGAAACCACAACCTAGAAACCAGAACCACGCAGGTTGGGATAAGGATAGTTTACTAAACAATAACAGAAAACTAGATATAACAATAACATAAGTTTAAAGCACAAAATAGATGAAACTGGTGATACACAATGCAGTTTCTCACCAAACCACACAACTCAGGCCGCACAGCTTAGAGCCCGTCCCGGACAACCCGACCGCCCCAGAAACTGCACGTCCTGGCGTTGTCTCCCCCTCTTCCCCCCAGTCCCCCCTTATACCGAACATGACGTAACTGGTATGGAATATCCTCTTTGGCCAATTCGGATCACCTGTCCTGGCTGCGTCCCCTCCTTTCTCACTAGTAAGGAAGTATGCAGAGCTGAGAAAGGTCCTTGATTGCCCGGCAACAAATCGGAAAACATCAGGGTGCTATCAGCACTATTCTCATGCTAACACCCAAACATGGCATTCCATCCACTGCTAAAAAAAAAAAAAGTTTAACTCCATCATAGCTGAAACCAGGACATTATCCACCCCTTATTCCATACCATTTACGTCATGACCAGATCCAACAATTTTCTTTGGGTACAACCAGTTTCGTGTTTCACACACCCATATATGTATGTACACATGTATGCACACATATGTGCATACAGATCTTATTCCCTCAGTCTGTGAATCATCCCTCTGAAGTTGTTGAGTTCATTTAGTCCATGATTTCCAGGCTCCATTTGTCGTAACAGTTTCTCAGGATAGTTGTATGTTCCATTGGCTCGTTGCACGCTGCATCTCAGGCTCTTGACTGATACACCTGGCATGGTCCATGCTCATAGTCTGCGGGTCAGAGTTTATTTTCAACGGGAGCAAAAAGTTCTTGAGAGGCCAGGCTTTACTTCCATCATCATGGCACTCATTCTTCAATAACTTGTATGACTCCGGCTATAATGCTATGGTACAACATACAGCAATCATAACAATAATGAATATACAATAATGGATTATTTGGCAATTATTATAATTTGTACTTTATTAATTATATTGGCTATTCTCACCCAAAATCAAATCCCCTTGAGGTACACATCGAACTTCTCCATCCCTCTGCATTACCCACCAAGTACAGCCAGGTCCTTGAGCAAAAACAATTCCAGACATGGGTTTACCTTTGCCTGAAGCAGGAATGACCCAAACTCTCTTTCCCAATACACTCTTCATATGCACTACTGGCACTCTGTCTCCCTCTACAGTACGTGGAAATTTTGACTGGGCAGGGCCAGCCCGATTGGTAGATCCCCTAGAGTTAACTAACCACGTGGCTTGGGCCAAATGTGTATCCCAATGCTTGAATGTCCCACCACACATTGCTTTCAGTGTAGTTTTTAAAAGTCCATTATATCGTTCAATTTTCCCAGAGGCCGGTGCATGGTAAGGAATGTGGTACACCCACTCAATGCCATGCTCTTTGGCCCAGGTGTCTATAAGAGTGTTTCGGAAATGAGTCCCATTGTCTGACTCGATTCTTTCTGGAGTACCATGTCGCCAGAGGACTTGCCTTTCAAGGCCCAGAATTGTATTTCGAGCAGTGGCATGGGGTACGGGATATGTTTCTAGCCAGCCGGTAGTTGCCTCCACCATTGTAAGCACATAACGTTTGCCATGGCGGGTTTGTGGGAGGGTGATGTAATCAATCTGCCAAGCCTCCCCATATTTATATTTCATCCACCGTCCTCCATACCAAAGGGGCTTTAACCGCTTAGCTTGCTTGATTGCAGCACATGTCTCACATTCGTGGACAACTTGTGCGATGGTGTCCATGGTCAAGTCCACCCCTCGATCCCGAGCCCATCTATATGTTGCATCTCTCCCTTGATGACCCGAGGTATCATGAGCCCATCGAGCTAGGAATAATTCACCCTTACGTTGCCAGTCTAGATCTACCTGAGCCACTTTAATCCTAGCAGCCTTATCTACCTGATGGTTGTTTTCATGTTCCTCCATGGCCCGACTCTTAGGTACATGGGCGTCGACATGACGTACCTTTACAACAAGTTTCTCTAACCGAGCAGAGATATCTTGCCATAAGTCATCAGCCCATATAGGTTTGCCTCTACGCTGCCAGTTGTTCTTTTTCCACTGCTGCAACCACCCCCACAGGGCATTCGCCACCATCCATGAATCAGTATAAAGGTAGAGCCTTGGCCACTTTTCTCTCTCAGCAATGTCCAGGGCTAACTGGATGGCCTTCACCTCAGCGAACTGGCTTGATTCACCTTTTCCTTCAGTGGCTTCTGCTACTCTTCTTATAGGATTCCATACAGCGGCTTTCCATCTCCGATGCTTACCCACAATGCGACAAGACCCATCAGTGAACAGGGCATATCGCTTCTCATTCTCTGGCAGTTCGTTGTAGGGTGGGGCTTCTTCAGCGCGTGTTACCTCCTCATCCTCTGGTGACATCCCAAAATCTTTGCCTTCTGGCCAGTCTGTGATCACCTCCACGATTCCTGGGCGATTGGGGTTTCCTATTCGAGCCCGCTGTGTAATTAGTGCAACCCACTTGCTCCACGTAGCATCAGTGGCATGGTGTGTAGAAGGAACCTTCCCTTTGAACATCCAGCCCAGCACCGGCAGTCGGGGTGCCAGGAGGAGCTGGGCTTCAGTTCCAATCACTTCTGAGGTGGCTCGAACCCCTTCGTAGGCGGCCAGTACTTCCTTTTCTGTTGGAGTATAATTGGCCTCAGATCCTTTGTAGGCCCGACTCCAAAACCCCAGCGGTCGACCTCGAGTCTCCCCTTGTGCTTTCTGCCAGAGACTCCAGGTCGGGCCGTTCTCCCCAGCTGCAGTGTAGAGCACATTTTTAATATCTGTCCCTGTCCAGACAGGCCCAAGGGCCACTGCATGGACTATCTCGCGTTTGATCTGCTCAAAGGCTTGCTGTTGCTCAGGGCCCCATTGGAAATCATTCTTCTTTCGAGTTACATGGTAGAGTGGGCTCACAATGAGACTGTAGTTTGGGACATGCATTCGCCAAAAACCTATAACACCTAAGAAAGCTTGTGTTTCCTTTTTGTTGCTTGGTGGAGACATAGCTGCTATTTTATTAATAATGTCCATTGGGATGTGACGACGCCCATCCTGCCATTTTATTCCTAAAAACTGGATTTCTCGCGTAGGCCCCTTGACTTTACTTCGTTTTATAGCAAAACCGGCTTCTAAAAGGATTTTAATTACCCTGTTTCCTTTTTCAAAAACTTCCTCTGCTGTGTTGCCCCATACAATGATGTCATCAATATACTGCAGGTGCTCTGGTGCTTCACCCTTTTCCAGTGTATTCTGGATTAGTCCATGGCAGATGGTGGGGCTATGTTTCCACCCCTGGGGCAGACGATTCCACGTTTATTGGATGCCTCTCCAAGTGAAAGCAAACTGTGGCCTGCACTCTGGCGCCAGTGGGATCGAGAAGAAAGCATTCGCAATGTCGATTGTGGCGTACCACTTGGCTGCCTTCGATTCCAATTCATACTGGAGCTCTAACATGTCTGGCACAGCAGCACTCATACCTGGAGTGACTTCATTTAGGCCACGATAATCTACTGTCAGCCTCCACTCTCCATTGGACTTCCTCACTGGCCATATGGGACTATTAAAGGGTGAGTGGGTTCGGCTGATCACTCCCTGATCCTCCAGTTGACGAATCAGCTTATGGATGGGAATCAGGGAATCTCGGTTAGTACGGTATTGTCGTCTGTGCACCGTCGTCGTAGCAACTGGCACTTGCTGTTCTTCACCCTTCAACAACCCCACAACAGCAGAATCCTCCGAGAGTCCAGGCAAGGCACACAATTGTTCAATTTCTTCTGTTTCCAAAGCAGCTATTCCAAAAGCCCATCGGTACCCTTTTGGGTCTTTAAAATACCCTCTACGTAGATAATCTATACCTAAAATGCACGGAGCTTCTGGACCAGTCACAATGGGGTGTTTTTCCCAGTCCTTCCCAGTTAGGCTCACCTCAGCCTCTAGCACAGTTAGTTGTTGGGATCCCCCTGTCACTCCAGAAATACAAACAGGTTCTACCCCTTCATGATTCGATGGCATTAGAGTACACTGGGCACCAGTATCCACCAGAGCTTTGTACTCTTGTGGGTCTGACGTGCCAGGCCATCGGATCCACACAGTCCAATAAACCCGATTGTCCCTCTCCTCCACCTGGCTGGAGGCAGGGCCCCTCTATTGCTGCTGATCATATTTGTTTTCCACTGGTTGCATAAAGGACTTAGAGGTCCCTTCAAAAGGATCAGGCACATCAGACATATAGGTAGGCCTTCCAGTTGGTCTAGGGAACTGCCCAGTAGAAACTGGTGCAGCCTTCTTCCTGGCAGAATCTCGTTGTGCGAATGTTTTACCCCGCAGCTCATTTACTCGTGCTCGAAGGGCTGAGGTGGGCTGCATATCCCATTTCCTCATGTCCTCTCCATGATCAAGCAGGTAAAACCACAATGTACGTCGTGGTGTGTATTCTCCCTCTTGGAACGATGGACGCTTTCTCCCAGTAGCTGCAACATTGCTCCATACGGGTTGGGAGTTGGACACATTGTTGTCAAGTCGTTGAACCAGTTTCTCTACTGCTGCAATGACGGAGAGGGAAACATTGTCTTGGTATTTCCGGAGTCGGCAGGCCACCTCATTTACGGTTGGCGGATTCGTATCATTCCAGTCAATTGCTGCCAGTGAATTGGTATACCCTGCTGGTGCACTTCGTACAACCTTATGCCACATATCTGGAGTGCATAGGACTTCATCAGGATCAGAGGGAAGCCGTGAATTGTCCAGATCATAATAAATTATCTCCCGTACAGCTAATTCTCTCAGGTGCTGGACAGATGTCTCTATGCTGTTACACTTAGGTGTCTGGCATGTAATATATTCCTTTATGGAATATCTTTCCTTCACACTTGACAGTAGTCGCCTCCAGAGGCTGAGGATTTCCGGCCTCCTCCCAATTGCTTTGTCAATTCCTCCTTCTCTAGCTAGGGATCCCAACTGCTTGGCCTCTCTGCCTTCTAATTCCAAACTACTGGCCCCGTGATCCCAACATCGGAGCAACCAAGTGATAATGTGCTCACTTGGGTGGCGAGTGAAATCTTTTCGAACCTCACGCAGCTCACTCAGAGTCAGGGATCGGGTAACAATCTCTGGTTCTGCCTCATCCTGATATCCTCGAGATGATCCCGGTTGATCATCATCCTTATCCGTCACTATACGAACTGATTTCTTTGTGCCTTTCCTCTTTTGTACGGGAGCAACAGACACTGGTGTGGATTGGTTTTTCAGATCATCTGCAGTGTCTGCTGTAGAGATTACAGTAGCTGCAGTGTCGGTCACAGGGGTTGCAGTAGCTGCAGTGTCAGCCCCAGTGGTTGCAGCAGCTATAGTATCTGCCAGTCTGTTTCCTTTCCCTTCCCCCTGACAGCGCTGACAGTGCTGACAGTGCTGCCTGCTATCAAGCAGTGTTTGATAAATAGTGGCCAGAGCCCAGCACAGTGCAGTAAGGTGTCCATCTCTGGGAAACCTACAGCAATTTTTCCTTAGGTATGCAGTCACTTGATCGGGGTCTTGTAGCTGTTCAGGAGTGAAATTCCAAACCATCGGGCGTGAGAAAGTACCTAGGTACTCGCCCATACTTTGCCACATGCCCTGCCACTCGTGATTATTCTGTCTCGGAGAAATCTCTTCAGTGGTATTCATAAACCTATGCTTGATATATAACAAAAACTGAACCATCTGCACCAAACCTACCAATAGCAAAATGCTAGTTTGAATATCCCAGAGATATTGAAGATTTTCAAAAACTGCCCTAAGAGCTGTTGTATTTAGCCCAAAGGAAAAGAAAGCAGTGCCCCCACCATACCGGCTGCTGTTATTAACTCCTCCCTGTCCAAAGAATGGACAGGACAGCAAAACCTCATACAAGTACCAGCTTAAGCTCATGATCATCGATATTATTGTATCATAGACCGATATCATAAAATACACTATAATGAAGTATGGGAACAAATACGGGAGCCACAGACCTGAGAGAGTAAAGAATCCTGCCAGGATTGTATACAGCATGCGGTGGTTTTGCTGCCACAGCCTTGTAAATAAATACCACAACATCGTGACCAGAGATTGCTTAAACAACAGTGCTTATCTTAATTGCGATAGTTAGGGTCAGATCTACCCTTATCCCAACCGTTCGTGCCCCACGTTGGGCGCCAAAATGACTGTCGTGGTTTTGCCCCAGCCAAGGGCCGCACCCCACACAGTCGCTTGTACTTTTAAAAGGAAGGGGGAGGGAAAGTTGGGGGAAGGGGAAAAGGGAAGGAAGAAAGGAGGAAAAGAAACCACAACCTAGAAACCAGAACCACGCAGGTTGGGATAAGGATAGTTTACTAAACAATAACAGAAAACTAGATATAACAATAACATAAGTTTAAAGCACAAAATAGATGAAACTGGTGATACACAATGCAATTTCTCACCAAACCACACAACTCAGGCCGCACAGGTTAGAGCCCGTCCCGGACAACCCGACCGCCCCAGAAACTGCACGTCCTGGCGTTGTCTCCCCCTCTTCCCCCCAGTCCCCCCTTATACCGAACATGACGTAACTGGTATGGAATATCCTCTTTGGCCAATTCGGATCACCTGTCCTGGCTGCGTCCCCTCCTTTCTCACTAGTAAGGAAGTATGCAGAGCTGAGAAAGGTCCTTGATTGCCCGGCAACAAATCGGAAAACATCAGGGTGCTATCAGCACTATTCTCATGCTAACACCCAAACATGGCATTCCATCCACTGCTAAAAAAAAAAAAAGTTTAACTCCATCATAGCTGAAACCAGGACAGTACTAAAGACAATTCTTCAATTTTTGCAACTACACTTCCTGTTTCAATACATATGTATATATTCCAATCATCTGACAAAGACATTATGAACTATTTCTCTTCATATTCAAGAAGAACTGGCACATAGTTTATGTTATAAGAATTGTGAATACTGGCATAAATAACCTCTGTTACATTCATCAGGAGAACTGGCTTGGCACAGAATGAGAATGCAAACTGGACATAAGCAACACCAAACAACTTTCACATGGGGTTTCAATCACTATTGTATTTCCCCTTGCTTAAATTACCCTCAGAGCTCATGCAGTTCTGCACAACACACTTTTATTCAAGATATTAGATTTTTTTTTTGGTATTCCCAGAAGTTTGAAGTTGGTAAGAATTACGTTAAAAGATTTGGAGATAGATTTATTTTTCTTCTTTAGTTGATTTGCTTTATTACCACAGAGAAAGGGTTATTTGACTTCTTGTTCTTCACATGTGTTGCAAGGACAAAATAAGTATTTCTCTCAGAGCAGGAAAAATTAATTTTCACAGGCATTTTGGAAAGGTATATATACAATCTACTGCCTAATTTACAGCTACAGATAATTAAAATTTCCAGCTACTGTATTTCTCACATTTTATGTTTCATGAAGCTCATGCCTTCCAAAAACTAAATGCTACACTATATTATATAAATATGACCTGTTTTCATTATAACTTTATGCCAAATACCAAATTCCAGGACAGATTATTCTTGTCACTAATGAGTGATTTTTCTAAAATTAGTCTCCTGCTTACTAATAACATAGAGTTGAAACACTGAAAATTCAAACTAATAATTTATTCATTTAAACAAAACACACATTGCCTCATTGGTAAATGCTGGAGTGGGCTAACATTACCTTTGAAATAACTGTATGAACTATTTATAAATGGATGGAACAAATATTTAATAACAATAATAATTCAGGGCTAATTTATATTCTGTTGTTATTGTTTGCGGAATCACTTTTTTTTTCTCAAGTTATCCTATTTTCTAAAAATGTCTCTGCCATTATCCAGCCTTCCAGTATGTATCCATTGCAGTAAGCAGCATTTCATTGAGTATCACCTGAGTTGATCCATACTACCATCTTTTCAGTCTTACCACTCCAAAACAAGCACTATGATGATGTTCATCATTCTAGATGTAATACAGGCTGAATAAAATGGAAGATACATCAATAAACTCATTAATTAATTCCCTTTTCATCCTAAATGTAAGCAACAACTTTAAAATAAATGCAAACAAACATTCCAAAATTTCATAAAAAAGAATGGAAACTAAATGAAGAACTCGCATCAGGAGGACCTCTTGTCAATGCCTTTTTCCTTTCCTTCACTGAACTTTTATGCCACTTCATATTAAATTCTGTTTGATAAACAGGTAAAGACATAAACTGTTCTCTTTAAATGGAAGACCTTACTAACTAAAACCGAGCTGCATTTACAATTTACACTGTACTTATGGCTAAAGCATTCACAATAGATGGATGAACACTGAAAGGGCACTATACAAATCTCAAAAATATGTTTTATTTCCAACCAGTGAAGAAAAAAGAAAGGCTCACATTTATATCATTATCACATTGAAAAAGAGCAAGTGATATTTTGAAAAAATTCAGTTCCTAAGCATCAACTGAAAAATCCTACAGTGATCTGACTGACACAGGGCTACTGAATCATTTACACTTAGCGAACGACTTGGAGAAAATAGATCACACATACATCCACAAATACCTTCTATTACCATAACATATATAATCATAGTCTGTAATTTGCAGATCATGCACAACACATCTAGCTATGATCATGATATGTCCCCTTCTCTGGAGACATTCAAAACCTACCTGGATGCATTCCTATTTGACCTAATCTAGGTGATTGTGCTCTAGCAGGGGGTTTTACAAGATGATCTTTTGAGGTCCCTTCCAACACCTACTCTTCTGTGATTATATCCTGCATATTTAAAACTAAACTACAGGTAGTACTCTTTTTTCCCACAATTTATTAATTGAATGGACTTAAAAGATGATAAACAAATCTAATAGCACTTGCAAGGTACAAATATGCTAAACCTATAAACATCCAGGCATAAACATATGCATATTTTCTTTAATTCAACAAGAAAAGTTTTCAGAATTAGGAAAAACTTTGTAAAGAGAAGTTCTTATTTCAGCTGGGTTTAGACTATCATTCAGCATTTTAATTCAAAATTAGGTCAGGATCTGGACATTGCTCTGACTGCACCAATTTCCTGTGAATGACTGCAGGATATTTTCTAAATCCAGACAGTATGGATTCCTGTTTAGGATTTAATTTCTTCTGATTATTATATCATATTACTCAACCTTGTAAGAAGAATACAAAACCAAAAATTTGTAAAAAATTAAAATAATATAAGACTACGGCTATCAATACTTCTAGTATTCTTTCCCAAGAAGTCTTCCTTCATTTAGATAATTCCATATATAAATTATCAAAATGGGTTCTTATCATCGTCTTGAGTAACTTCTAATGAGCAGCCAAAAGTTCTTGTGACAGCAAGGGATGATCCTACAAGTATTCTGCTCCACTTTGATTTTGATCTGCTTTTTTATAATAGGTGCTGCTGCCAATTGGTTTCACTTTTTCCCATATGCCAAAGCATGCGTATTCCCAGACATCCTCCTGCAACTCTGCCTGAAGTACTTAGAAGCATTCTAGCCACCAAGGACAGAGTTTATGTCCCTATCACATTCCCACATCTCCACAAGCTGCAAGTAAGGACATATTTCTAGTCAGAATAGTGATAAGAAAACTGATGACTTTACTAGAAATGTTCCAAGAGGAAGAGCTCTCATATCTTTCTTTACTGCTGCTGAAAAATATGCCTGTATAAGGTATATTACTGTCTACTCCTACAGTGTTTCCTTTTCAAGATACAGAATTGTGAAATTACACCTATCTGAAATGAAAAGCTTGAAACTTGTTTATCCTTGCCCAAGCATCCAATGCATATGTAATTTTTTGTTCTCTCATGAGGGGAGAAATAAAACCACATCCCTTTTTAAACTTATTTTACGTAATTAAATGATACTGGCAAGAAGAACCATTTATCATCAAAATTATGTTTTAAGTATTTAGTTTAGCCAAAAGTAGACTAAATATAAATTTAGTAGCCTAAAGTAAATCTGATATCTCTAAAAAGCTACATGAAATTTCTACAGAACATGGCAATGGATATAATTAAATCAAGCTGTGACATTTTCTTTTGCAATTTACATTCTTAAAAGTTATTCAAGTGAAATAGAGCCTTGAATGGAATTTGCAGATAACCAACAATCACACCACTCTCACAATATCCAGTGATAATTATAAACCAAGTTTCCTTGGTCCTCAATTTATTTTTAGAGGAAGAAGTCATACTGCCACATTTTAGTTGGAAACATTTAAAACCACACACCACATTTTAGTTGAGTGAAGCAAATGTCTATGAAAAACACTGCAAGTAACTTAGCAATGTGTCACTAGCAGTTTCACGGTTACTAATGCTCTAATGTGTAGGCTTTATTAGTAGTGTCCAGAAAGGTAGATGAGTCCCAGTGGTTTTTTTTTTCTTTATATACTGACTTTAACAATATCATCATTTTGTATACTTTTAAAAGTGTCTAAGTTTGTGTGCATCATGTGTTTGGACATCACGGTTTCATACCTCATTAAAACAGTGATAATGTTTAAATATCGCATAGGTTGTCAGCTAACAAATTTAGTGAAAATGTATAGCTGTAATTAACAGCTTAAATTGAAATTAGCTCAAATTGTCACTACTGAGTAATGCAAACCAGGCATTTTACCAGTCTTGCTTATATTATGTCAGAAAGGGATTCCAGAGATAAACTGCTTATGAATTAATCTTCTCAGTCATCAAATGGAAAATTAATTCATCACCGTATTAATCCCAAATGCAAAGCAGTGGAAAATGTATAGCACTTCTGTTAGTAATAATTCTTATAATCCCTAGTCTCATCTGCCTAGGCACAATCCAGCTACCACCTAAGGATGGACTCTTCTGTCTGAAGTGCTTACAGTTGTGAGACTGGCATAAAAAACTATAAAAGATGGTAAAGGGTGTGAAGCCAGATGACTTACTGCTTTCACTTTTAAAAACAGCTACTATACACTTTGTCTTTAGTCTAGAGAAACTTAAACAGCCTGAACTCCTTACATTTGACTTATGCAGAACATTTTCAGAAAACGAACACAGAGTCTTCAATTTTATGTCTGCAGACAGAAGGGATTTTGCCTTCCTCTTGCTTCTGTGCCCTTCTAAAAGTGCCCACAGCTTTTCCATGCTTGTTGCAGTATAGAGGAAATTGTTAGTTGAGAAATAAGGCAAATCCATCAGCAGAGAACGTATGAACCCGCTTAAGTAAATGTTGAGAGGTAGCTACCCTTCACAATAAAACTGTAGATGTATAGTAAATATCATGTGTCCTTGCCTTCTTAAGTCTTGGAACACTCACATATTATTCTCAAAAGTAAGCTGCAGGTAGAGGAAGATCTGAAAAGTTGAGTGTAGAACTCATTGAAAAAACAAACTTAGAGCAGAGTTATAAAGAGATATATGCACAGAGTAGAATTCAGCAGACCGGTACAAATATTTTTTGTTACCTGATTGATGGAGGAGAAAGAATGTCTCTTTAAAGATTTCAGCAAACTGAAGGGAACCACAAATGTATTGGAAGACTAGCTTATCATATTGAGACTCACAAAATGCATAAATTATGTCAAATATAGTATCTAGCTAAGTCTGGAGAACCTAGAGAGATGGGACAGTTTAAAAAAGACAGAACACAAGCTGAACACCTGTGACTTATCCACGCTGTTATGCTCTTGCAATACGTCAACCTCCAAATGTAAGACTTAATACACAGGCAAAACCTTGTTACTGCACTGCTTGTGCTATTTTGAAAGAGAAGTTGAAGTGTGTCCAGTGGAGAGCAAGGATCATGGCTCTAGAGAACATCACATAAACCAGAGCGAAATAATCTGCTTTCTTTAAAGTAACAATGAGACAAATAAGGAGAGGGAACATTCCCACCTTCAAATGTGAAACCTTAGACAGGGCATGTGACTTATGTGTCTTCAACTACTGTAGTAGTTACGGCAAGAAGAAATGAGCTTAAAATACCATAAGGGAAAGTCAGGTTCATATTAACAGGAAGTGGTCCTATGATAAAGAAATGGAACAGATTAATTTTGGCTGCTGTGGAATACATAATACTGGAGACTTTAAAGTCCGAAATTAAACCAATATTTGTCCAGATTATCAGATATATAATTAATTTTAACACAGGTAGATGCAGTAGACAACTCTTGACGTCCTGTGCAGTCCTGTTTTCTACATTTCTATGATATGTAAAATGGGACTATTGTGGTTTCATTAATTGTGAAGGTGGTTGTAAGGATAAGTGTATGAAAGATTTTATGGAAGTGAGGACCAGATAACAAATGGTCTTTGAAATGCAAAGGCTAAAAGAAATGAAAGGCTAAATATATGGAGAACTATATTTTCAATATTGTGGAAGATCTTACATGACATGCAATTAAGAGAAAACACCAGATACGATCCAGAAAGTTGGTGATACTGTAAAACGTCTATCCTACAATTCATTATAAGAACTTAAAGTAAGTTTCTTGCTAAATTAAACATCCTACTTTTATCTCAAATAGTGTCAAATCACATTCGTGCAGAAACTCTTTTGAGTTTTGAAACTGGGTATAAAAGCAAAAAATCAGTGTGAGCTACCAGAAAGAATCCAAAATGTAACACTCATTCCCAACAGAAACAAACTAACTCGCTCCAAACAAAAAGGCATAGAAAATTTCCTAATTTTCTGTTTTGAAGGATAAAGGCTGAATGTACTGTGATGGGAATAATACCATTAGAATGAAAAAAAATTGTTCTGTTGTGCAACTTGATAGGTTGTGGCACATGAACTGCCCATATACAGTCCCTGTTGAGAAGATAAGAACAATTTCTTCCAATGAGAAAAGAATGTTAGTACTGCCATCTCTGACCACTAATAAAAGCCATTGAGGAATCTGCAGGGGGCAAATATTTGTTTACTACAACTGAATATTGAGTTTATCTGTATTCACTATTGTGGGAGCATACAGCCACGCATAGCAAACGTATTCCGAAGAGCACAGGCTTTCTCTTTCCATTGTTCCCAATGAAAAACATATTTATGAATTTCTCTGCTGCTTAACTGGCTTATAAGTAAATCCATGATCACCAGAACTAATGAAGTATGGTTTCCAAAATGTGCATTTACTCAGGACAATCAAGGTATGACAAAGCAGTCTTTTTCACCATCAGGGCACTAACAGGGCAAATCTTGTTTAAACTTACTGTCTTTGATTTATCTTCTAATCTTTCATGATTGTTCAGCAATTCAAAAGTTATAGGCACAGGGTGACATCCAGAATGTAGATCAATCACACGTACCTTTTTTTTTTAAATAAATATGAAATTAGAATCAGTTCTTATGTGAAAATTATTTTTTGTGGCAATAAAAAGAGACTTCTGATTTTTTAACCACTCTTTCCACAATAAAAACACATTTGAATTTTACTGAAGATAACAAACAATTTCAAAGCACATTAAAAAATCAAACACATAAGTGTTAAAATAAAACTACAAAGATTAAAATAAATTCCAATCCAAGGATAGGACTGCTGGTATTCAGTATCTCAAATAAAATTACAAAATTAGGTTAAAAATAGAAGACAGTTTTGACAGGATATACAAAGATTTGTGAGCCAAAATTTAAATGGAGAAGAGAAGAAAATAATAGAGAGCTGAACAGTCCATCATTGGATGACTGAAACAGCAAAAGTAAGAAAAGATTGAGTGTTAAAATGGAATTTCATTACAAATATGGATTGAAACTGTATATGATTCCACAGGGAAATGTTAGGTTGATATCCGTGAATGTGAGATTAAACACACAAATATTTTGGTTGTATTTTTTTATTTAAAATAAGTTTCTAGCTAAATAAGAATGCGGAAAACACCATTCATTGTTTCTTCATTATGTGCCCCAGGTCTCCTCATTTTGAAGCCAATATTAAGTTTTGGCAATGGGATGTTTCTAAGCACTTGGGGCTGGCAATACTAGAATTTCTGACTGAGGAAATCTGTTAGTCCTTAAAAATCACACATACATTCTATCTCCTCAATCAGAAATACAAATGATTATAGTGTCTCAAAAAAAAAAAAAAGTTAAAACAGGGATTATTGTTCAAACATCTCAACCTTAAGAACTGATCAATGAATAAAATCAAGTCAGGGCTACAAAGATGATTAAGGGCCTGGAACATCTCCCCTATGAGGAAAGGCTGAGTGAGCTGGGGCTGTTCAGCCTGGAGAAAAGACTGAGGGGGGACCTAATTAATGTTTATAAATATCTTAAGTATGGGATGCAGGGGGGAATGGCCAACCCCTTTTCAGTAGTCTGTGGAGACAGGACAAGGGGCAATGGCTGCAAATTGGAGCACAGGAAGTTCCGCACCAACATGCAGAGGAACTTTTACACAGGGGACAGGCTGCCCAGGAAGGTGGTGGAGTCTCCTTCTCTGGAGATATTCAAGACTCGTCTGGACGCCTATCTGAGCAATATGAGCTGGGGAGCTGCTTTGGCAGGGGGGTTGGACGCGGTGATCTCTCGAGGTCCCTTCCAACCCCTGTGATTCTATCATTCTACGATTTTTGCAGTCCTCTAAAATAAACTCACCGAATCATTAAAAAGAAAATATCTGAAGTTGCTTTAATTTCATACATGTAAATTGATCTGATGCAGATGTGTAGAAAAAAAAAAAAGAGAACGAAATCTCTAATGTTGAAGACGCAAACAAAGTCATCTTGTGAACTAATTCTTTGTGTACTGAAGGAAATGGTGCTTGAGAACAGAGGCTGTAAGGAGGGGGTATAAGAATGGGATTGAGGGTCCAGCCCATTTTCTACTCTCTATTAGACAAGAAGCCTACCTCCTCTTGGGGCAAATTAGCGTAACACATCTAATATTCCTAGACAGCTTGTACAGTAGATGAGAAAGATATAATACTTCAGGGGAAGCCAGAAGTGGTTAAATAAGATACCTACTTGAAAATAAATCCTCTAGTGGGGAACCTTTAGTTTTCATTTGACTACCAAGAAAGCTTACTAAGATGCACATGTTAGGCAAAAGCCAGCTTTTATGAATATCCTCTTCTGAGCTTCTCTTCTAGCATTGTAAAACAGAAATGATGTCACCTACTTCCCTCTACAAACCCACAGAGATTCATACTGGTCTGTTGATACTATAAGCAAACTGTTGTTTTACTGTGATACTATTTAGAAAAGCCTTAAGTTTTCAAGCTTTAACAATACTCCTGAAAAGCGCTTCTATAGCTGCTCTCAGGGTCAGTATTTTTGTTAGGATAAAGAAAGCTTTCATTTCAGAAGATAAGAGACTCAATTTACTAGTATTCATGTTATGTGCTTTGACTCAATCAAATTTGAGCCTAGTATATCAAGTTTTTGCTAATAGAAAGGGTTATCTGCACACGCGCTAGAATAGCGTGTGATATAAAAGGTGACTGCTAAGAACTATTTGTCACACAGCATGAAATGGAAGGAACTGAACACAATGGATTAAACAGGAGAGTAAAGAAAATTGGGCCAAACAGTTCAGGGAAAAGGATTGAAGGGAAGATGATGGCACAATAAATACTACAGGATCAACTGAAAGAAGCAACCGAAAGGCAAAGAAAGTCAGATGAGAAAATTAATGTATCAAAAATTAGGAGATCAAAATCAACAAAGTCAACTGCTTAAATATAAAGATTACTAATTTAGGAACTGGCAGGAAAGTTCTAAGGATCATTATGTGATAGGTACATACATAGACTACTGCATCAAAACAAGGTTAAAACTCGAAGAACCAGGAGAGTGATCAAAAGTCACAAGTTTGTTCCAAACCATTCACCTCATGGAACTGTGTACAGATAAGCCACTGAAATAACCACTTTCCATTCACACCAATAGATGAGTGATAGTCTGGTGGTATTCCTATTGTTGTCAGGAACTCACAAGCAAAAATCTAGAACTCAAATTTGTTCCTTCAAGGATACAACCTGTTTTGAGTTCTAGCTATTCCATCACATCACTGCCTTGCTATATTTAACTAATATGCAAATGTTCTGTGCAATGCTTTATTAAAACAATTGAGGCTCCTTCAAATACTAGACTGTGCTGATCAATATCATGGACAATTTCTGGAATAAGTTAAATAATATTAGGCAGTCCTAATAATGTAATAGACCTCAGCCCATATTTAGGAAAGTATAAAAGAACATATCATAGAATCATAGAATCATAGAATGGTCTGAGTTGGAAGGGACCCCAAGGGTCACAGAGCTCCAACCCCCCTGCCACAGGCAGGGCCACCAACCTCAGGCCTGGATCTACACAAGGTTGCCCAGGGCCCCATCCAAGCTGGCCTTGAACACTTCCAGGGACGGGGATATGCTTTCCCCTAAACACTTCAGCTACCATATAATTAAGAACTAATAGCTAAAATCTGAAATTAGGTAGAGAACAGCCAGAAAGAACCCAAGCAAATAAAATCTATAAGGTGAAGATACTGATAATATGGTTATAGTGAGATGCAGCAATAGGTATTGCTAGGCTTTAGAATAGATTGCTGAAGTGAACAAATTAGCAGCTTTAGCAGACAGGGGATGCCGATGTAGAGCTTATTTGCTTACCTAGATACTAAAGGGAGAAATATCTACTCACAATCCCCTCTTTTATCTGAGCCTAAGCAGTTGCAGTCAACGGAATTCTTTTCATTGACTTCTAAGATGAAATAAAATCTTTTGAAACAAGGGAATAAACTAGCTCCTAGTATTTTTACTATCTGGAATGTTAAAGGAGGGTAATATTAAACAAAATAAAAATGATTTGACACTTCTTTGCTGTAGAGAGCAATTTTTGGTCCCTTTAGGATATCCCTATTGTCAGTAAGCTTTTAACTCATTTGTCCAAATTGCTTGAGTAGTTTAATTCTACTGAAACTGTGTTAAAACCACTAGGGTTTTTCCAGTTCGACTTCACTGAATTTAGTTGAGTAACACTGGTAAGAAAGTGTTTCAATAAAGTGGTGAATCATGCCACCTGAAACTCTCAATTTTTGCATCCTTGTTTTCCCTGTTTGTATCTTTTATTTTCTCTGTAGGTTCTCTTTTTTCCCTTCCAGGCAATTCTGTTCCATTCTCCCACTTGGTTCTTCCTGATAGCATTTTCTCAAGTCTGAGTTCCAAATGGTACTGGAATTTGTTTATTCGCTTTCTTGATTTGCAGCCCAATACTTTGGCATCAGTTCTGTTCCAACCAAGGAGGCAGGAAGAAGAGTCATATGGTATTTTTACAGCCATTTGTTATTGCTATGATGATGACTTCACAGCTCTTTGCACAAATTGTCACCTGATGGATGGGGTTTTCTTGTGGGTTTTTTTTTCCATTCTCATCTTTAATGGCAAGAGAGGTATGTATGTGCCTATGCACAGGAGGGTGTGTTATGTCAAAGCCATGTTGCTCTGTACATTCAAGTACAATGTTCTGTCAAAACATTTTAGAAATTCTTTTTCAGAAACTAAAAGAAAACTCCCCAGATTATTTGTGAGGACAAAAATTCAGCATGACTATATGCAGATTAAATTCACAAAAGCACTTTCATTCCAACCTTCTTCCACACAGGAAAATTGTTACAATGACATTCTGTATCTCTGCAATAGTAAGGTATATTAGAAAGATTATACAAGCATGAATGTGCTTGGAGCACAGCTTGTGTTCACTGAGTGCCAAGAGATCCATCAACGACTCTCCCGTTAGTCTGCTTATTCTACAGCCTCCATGGAAAGCCTATTCTCATAAACTGTTAAACATATTTATGAGCATGAGAAGTAAGATAAATACTCTTCTGTAAAACCTCATCCCCTTTTACCAAGAGTACAATGAAGGTAACAATGGGATAAAAGAATATAGAGTATTTTATAGTTTTAGAATAATACTTCAATCTGAGATGGAATATTGAGTTTAGGGAGAAGCTACGTAATTCTTGTATATTTATGAGAAAATCATAAAATGCTAAACATATAGTTGCTGGTTTTGTTTAATGGTTTGTTTTTTCATGAATAGGCCAGAAAGTTCATCAATAGACTGAACCAAAGACACTTCATTGCAACTAATGACCTTATGGGGATTATCTGAACAAAAGGCCTTCCTTACTGCATCCTGCTCTAAGTAAAAGCACATCTATGGCGAATAGAGGAAGAAGTTTAAATTAACTCAATCTCTTGATCATTATCTTAGTACAGAAATAAACTTAAAATGCCTATGAAGCTTCACAGACATGGTCACTTAAGAAGAAAATAGAAGCTGTGGATTCAAGTATAAGTAACAGCTTTACAAATTGTAATGTTTCTTATTTTGTTTTTTAATAGGGATACAAATGAAAGAGGTACAGTCTCTCATAGCAGAGGTTCATTAAATATTTCTACTTCTGTCATATTCTCACATATTTGATAGAAAATTTAAAACCTCAAAAGTGAAAAATTGAAAATACGCAGCCCACAACTCCATAAAGAGAGAAGCAGCCTTTTCTGACTAACAGCACATTTACTGGAAAATGCAGTTTGAATTCCAAGGCTGAAAAAATTAAGTCAAATACTTTAAACTGTTTCTATAGGGAAAGATATAAAGTTTTTTAGAAAGTAGTCTTTTATTCTGAAAATGCCTATACTTGACTTTTCAAAATTAAATTTTAATCTTTTTAGTTTGAAATAAATGTAAGTATATTTTTAAAAGATACTACAAGAAGGTTATACATGCCTACACGTGAAACATATTAATTATAGGTGAGAAAAAATTTTGGGATAACGAAAAATAATTTTATTAAAAATGTTTCTGTCACTAAAAATCAGAATAATAAAACCAAAAATTTCCGTGTCAGTTCAGTCATCTCCACAATTTTCTATGAAAAAAAAAAAAACCAAAAATAAAACACTGCTCCCCCCTCCCCAAAACTAAAAAAAGCTTTGCACTTGAGAAATGACTGCTGGCTTCCAATTTAAATGGATTTTAACATTTTTTAATAGCCTTATTTCCTGTATATTTTCCAGAACAAATAATCGCAACATGGGACAAAGAAAATGCTTATAGGGCACATAGGTATAATCTGAGAAGAATGAATGCATAGCTCTGGGACAGAGATTAAGAGAAGAAAAAACCCGTAAAGAACATTAAGTGGCATGAAACTGAACAAGTCCTGAAATAAATTATCCCAGGGTGAAGAACAGCAGCTCATCAGGGAGCTCAGTGGACAAAGACACTGGAAGAAAGCAAGGGATTCTTACTGCACTTAGTGAGTTTACAGTATTTTACCTGCCTGAAATATATTTCTTAGGTATTTTCTTTATTTTTTTCCCATTATCTAAAAATGTCCAAATATATATTAGAAGAGAAATCATCTGTTTGACTAAATTACATAGAAAACACCTTAACTAACCAGTACCAATGGCTGCGCCAAGATTTCTTTTCTGCTGGCATCCGTTCTTATATCTAAAAATACAAAAAGTTTTTCTCATATATTTTCTCCTTAAAAATTCTAAGAGTATATATAATTCTTGTATTATTGATTTTTGATCATGTCAAACATTATATCTATTAAAGAAGAATCAAGAAAAAAGCATCCCATTTTATCGTCAGAGAAAAATGAGAAAAAAATAGCTTACTGGGTAGCAACAGTCCAAACTAATTTGTTTGGATTTTGACCCTTTTTAAAGAGTATTTATAAAAACAATCTGTTCTGTAAAACAAGCTACTAGGTTAGACATCTGTGAACCTAGTAATAACACTGTGTTACATATTCAAAGTTCATTTTCCAAATGATCTCTCACTTTTGCACCGTAGTTAAAACTGAAGCTGTATTGTGCAGATAAATGTTCTACCAATGAAAAAATAGAAAATTCTAAAATACCAACATGGACAATCTCCTCTTCCTTCCATGAAAACTTATTAATTAGAGAGGGGTCTTTAAAGTACATATACAAACAATCTAAGTAAATTATTATTATTAATATACTGAACACACTTGGTAGTATATTAGGTTTCTATGCTGGCTAACTCATCTATGTCTGGAAACTTTTCTGATTTGGAAATAAAGATTTAAGCACATTTATGAAATTAACTGTGGTTACTTGTCCTGCTGAATAAGAGATGGTCTTTTTTTTTTTTTTTTGATGGTAAATACGTACTTAAATGTTCTTCTGAAGTTGGAGAGCTCAGGAATTCAGAAGTCATATAAAGAAGAGTAATAGAGACCATGAACAAAATAAAACAGAGTAGACTAGAATGCAGGAAAAGATAAAAAAGGCTTTCAAAAGGCTCCAGCAAATCTCTTTTCAGCAGCAAGTGTGGTTACCCCAACCTTAGGAAAGGTATTTATCTGTAATTTTTTCTATTTCAAACTGTGTTCGGTGAAATCAAGAGAAAGGTGAGAAAATGTCAGCCTTGTCAACCATCAATGTCGCGTGTAAGCACCCAGCAATTAAAAACCCGCAGTATCTTTCATAAAGATCAAGTAGATCATGCTTTTCCTTAAAGAGAAATAATTACACTGCTCATTCATTAACTTCTTAAATCCTATTAATTTTGAACTACTATATATCTTGGTAATGCAGTTGAGGCTAAATGAACCTCATTACACAGTGTCCATGAAAATCATAATAGGACTAAGGAAAGGAAGTGCAGATGGTAATAATTAATTGCTCATCTTCCACCATCACAAACTTTAAATCAACATTTCTATTTTAAAATTATTTTGTTTTCTAGAGGCATTTTACTACAGGCTACATGCATTGGTGGTATGGTCTTTTAAATGCAATTTTTAATGGTGAAGAGATAAACGTGCAGTGATTTTTATCTGTGCTTTTGATAAATGAATGTCTTAGCAAAATTTTACAGCTAAAAAAGGTTATTTACTTAAGAGAGATTTTCTGTATGTGGAAAGGTCAGATTTTTTTTAGATTGCTGTGAAATTGCTTCTGCCTTTTAGCAAATCTTCTAAGACGGCTTTTCTCCTTGTAGTGTTGACAAGGACACAGGAAGGATGAGGCCTGAAGAAATCAAATGAACAGCATAAAATCCTAGCTGGAATCTTCTGCTGCCACAGTTTGTGGTTTTTGAAATTCTGTCAAAATGTTCAACAATACGGGAAGAGAGAGAGGACTTCTGAGCAAAAATCAATAGCCAGGTCTTTTGAACTGTCCATGTACAAAGTTCTAATGAAAATGTCCTTGAGGGAAGTTTTAATAGTGGACTTTGAGATCAGCTCCTCCATTGCCCTGATAGCATTGTACAGCATTTGAAGTTTTCAAAGGTACCAATCCACAAAAGTTGGGATTGTACAACTGAGTATGGAGATGCCTCTGAGGGATCTCAAAAACAGCAGTCTGCCACTGAAGACTATACAGAACAGTGTATGTATTATTTGCACTGTGTCAGGTTTTAGCTGGAGGGTACAATTTACTTCAAGGGAGTTTGTAAGTCTTTAAATAGCATCCTCTCCATGTGCAAACTAATAACTGATCAGATGCTCAGTGCAATACAAAAAAGTTCCCTGTTCCAACTAAAGGGATTTTACTTAATATACTGTAAATAGATGGAAGTTTTCAATAAATACAATTTATAAAATGTCAAATAAGGTTTGGATATAATATCCCATTAACTGGGATTACATTTCTTTGTATCTGTTTGAGCCTGTTAAAAAATGCAAAACATTTCAGTACTGCATCAAGGTCATTCTGGGAGAACTGCCACACACATTAAATTGAGGTTAAAATGGTTGGTAAGTGAGGGTTATACAGTAATTGCACTGCTGTTCCCCTAAAACACAAAATGCATACATTTGCTGTGCCTTTGGAGCATTTCCCCCCCCCAGTGCCATTGAGAATGCATATGCATTCATTCTCAATTATAGTTAGTGTTATTAGAGTAAAATCTTTGGGTATTAACATATAAGGTATCTGGCACAAGCACAGAAAATGTTTCAATTATCTGAAAATGTTAATTAAAAACACCCCAAAATGATAATGCCTTTTTCATTAAATTATATTTTTTATATATAGCCCATATATCATAATAAAGACATATCCCAAAGCATAGAGATTTCCACAGAGGCAGAAAAGCAGCATTTTAAAATTTCTTTTGCTTAATAAAAGGGAACATTCTTTTTGCTTTAACATTACACAAGGCTATTGTGTTCTAAAAAGCTGGCTCTTACAACTTTCTTATCTTGCAAGCATCCAGTTTAATTCAACAGAATTCACCCTGCAGTTCAGCTAACATTAATACCTTCACAATGCCACCAGTATTTAGTATTCAGTGGCTTATTTTCAAAGCATTTTTTGAATATTAAAATGAACTTTACAAAAAATACAAAAAGCAGATACTATATTACATATATAGTTTCAAAGGAAAGGTCTCACTATGAAAAAAATGAGCATATTTAATAACCAGAACCTTTAATCTGTGAAATAGAGGTAGAATCAGATCTCAGCTAACCTTTGGGGTCCCAGTAGAAAAACTGCTATTGCTGTGAAGGCACTATGATAACTAATGGGGAAAAAAATCAAGCGGTCTGGTATAAAATAATCATATATATATATGTGAGTGTGTACATACATACATAAAAAATATATATAATAACCCCCATTGTGCTCTTATATGCTTTGTTAATTAAAAATCCACAGAAAAGAAAAATCAGGATTTTTTTTCAGGATCACTTTTTTAACAATGAATAGTAAAACAATTTAATGGATTTCTAGGGGTCTGTCCAGCAGGTAGAGGAGGTGATTCTTCCCCACTGATCTTGCAAGACCCCACCTGGAGTACTGCATCCACCCCTGCAGTCCCCAACATAAGAAGGACATGGACCTGTTGGACCAGTTCCAGAGTAGACCACAAAGATGATCAGAGGTCTGGAGCACCTCTCCTGTGAGGACAGGCTCCGTTAGGCTTGTTCAGCCTGGAGAAGAGAAGTCTCCAGGGACCCCTAAACATTACCTAAAGGGGCTCTGGGCACCCTGGGCTAGTGGAGGGTGTCCCTGCCCATGGCAGGAAATGGGACTAGATGGTTTTTAAAAATGTCCCTTCCAATCCAAACCATTATATGATTCTAATTTCCTAATTAACTTCAGTTTGACTTAGAGTTATCCTCAAACTATTAACATAAAGAAAAAAGATACACTCTTTGAGAGCAAAGCAAACACATTTTGCAGAAACAAACTGACTCAACTTTGAGGAACCTTTATGGGTTTATTTTGACAAGTTTAGTCTGAACATGCAGTGTGCCCATTGCCTGGGAAAGGTGGAAGCCCAAATCTGCCAGAATTCTGAGGTGGATCTACTATCTCCCTAATGTACACATGAAGGAAGGCTAAAAGACTTTTCAACCTAAATGAGAGAGTAGAAATTGGACATTTCTTAAATAGAAAAAAAAAAAGTTATAGCAGATTAAATAGAAATTAATAGGAGTACATGCAGCTTTTTCCATTGTCTTCAGTGTTCTTACAGGCAGATGCTTATTCCATACTTGAGTCAATTAAGACGGTGACTTTACACAGCAAATCCCCCTCAGTCCCATTAAGTTCATCCTTCCCTCTTAGGCCCAGCCAGACTTTCCCCTCCCCTCTCTGTAACCTCCTAGGCTCTCTACCAGAGCTCCTGGTTGCCTGACTCACCCCATGATTTCCCCACCTGTGGCATGTGCTGGCAATGCTTTGCCTTGAGCGTGTCATTCACCCCACTGCTCTTCCTGCTCTCCTGCAGACCGTACCTATGGCTGAAAACCCTGTCATGCCCAGCCACAGCAAGCATGGATACTGGACTGGGCACAAGCTAGAGTTTTCTGGACAAGATGCTGGGAAAAGTCCCTCATTTCTGCAGCCCTCTTCTGAATATGCAGCCTGTGCTGCTGGCCAGGAACCAAAACCACAATCCAAGGACCAACCGCTGATCAAGGTGAGGAGTGCATCTCTCCTGCCGTGGTCAGCTGGAAACTCAAAGAAAGCAGTCTCACCTTCATTCCACTGTCTTCAGATCACCTGGTCATCTTAAATAGAGGCAATACCATCATGAGCTACTCAGAGTCCCCTTAAATCTGTTTACAGTAAAGGAGTTCACCTTTTCAACACAAAGATTCAGTTATGTAGTACAATATACTTTGTTTTTTCTTCTTGTGTACAGCCACTGATTTGATATCTATAAAACAATTGCAATTTTGCAGTCACTGCTCTACAAAGACATCCCACCTACAGACTGTTCCATACTTTCAGGTATTAATTTTGGCAACACAAAGACTGATAATACCATACACATTCTCAGCGTTCATAACACAATACTACAGCACTAAGTTCCCACTATTTCTTCATTGAACACAGCCTAAACATGATGGCATAGGTATAGAATAGGGGTTCCTAAGGCCAATCCAGTAATTAAAATCAGGACCAAGGAAGTACGTTATTAAGGACAAAGTCTAGGGTCTCCCCAGCTGCCCCAAAGGAGGTTGTAGTGAGGTGGGGGGTTGGTCTGTTCTCCCAAGTAACAAGCAATGGCATCAAGTTGCACCAGGAAAGGCTTAGATTGGGTATTAGGAAAAATTTCTTCACCAAAATGGTGGCAAGCACTGGAACAGGCTGCGCAGACAGGTGATACAGTCACCATCCCTGGAGGTGTTAAAAAACAAAAGTGTAGTCGTGGCACTTTGGAACATGTTTTAGTAGATATGTTGGTGTTGGGCTGATGGTTGTACTTGATTACCTTAAAGGTCTTTTCCAACCTTAAAGATTCTATAGTTTTATGAAAGTGGCATTTACAGAGTTAGCAAAATAAATTTTTGTATGTAATTATGAATGGTTTCATTTATGGGAAGCATGTCTCTAAACGCTACAATGGTGAATAAATATGAAAGTTCATATCTATGCCATTATATGTAAATGAAAAATATCATCATAAAATCACACACTGCTTTAGAAGTTTCAAGACCACAATTTAATGGACATGTTGATCCCTAGCCTGTGAATAATTCCTGAATGAACATGAACTGAGTGCTTAGAGAACTCTCAAATACTGCGACTTTCACTCTAGAGTTTTGTTAATGCCATTTCTTTCAATCCATAATGGAGAGGAAGTATAATGCACTGAGCTATTTCGTCTTCTATAATGCACTTGAGTCACTTCTATATCAAGCTGCACAGAAAGATGCCAAAGAATTTATCATCACCTGCCTCCCAGTTAAAACTATAAAGGCCAGTCTCCCTTGTTGTGAGTATTCACTTAGCCCTAATTGAAGCAGCACTTAAATATCAATTCACTCTGAGAATTCTTCCCCCATTCCCATCCTCCTTCCGTCACCCTTTCTCCCCATTAAACTGCTTTCTGCTTCAAATTCAAAGAAGAGTCAGGGATTTTTATTGTTATTAGAATACATATGGGTGGAATGTAAGTGGTGGAGGAGGGTTGGTAACAAAACAAGATTTTTGCCATTTTTTCATTCTGCCAATCTGTTTTGGAAACAAATTGCATATGTATTAATTATTACTGTGCAACAATGACAAAATGTATTTGTTTGATAATGTTTTTGAAACCAGAATTATACACAGAACAACTGACTTTCAGACAATACCGCTTAGAACCACTAAAAATTTACAGTATCACATAAACCCAGCGTAGGTTCAGAAAATGTTAAAATAGACAACAAAGTATAAAGTATGAATGAGATTTCATCTGAAATGCATTCATTTGAGCTAAAAAGATAACCTATTTACCGAGGAAGAAAAGAAGAAAAGATTGGTTATGGTTCAGTTTAACATAGACATGTGTATGAATGTGTGCCTACTAATAAAATATCTACACAGCTGAATGGATGTAACACTCATCAGTTTTACAGAATGAGGTGTACATATTCAAACTTACTAAGAATTCAGAGTACAACAGTCAAACTACTGAGATTACTTAAACTTAATCCTGTTGCCAAAAATATTATGAACCATCATGATTTTAGAGTTCTTTAAGAGAAAAACTACCTCCTAGAAGTTGTTCTGCCATTATTAGATTCTTAGTTTCTCCATAAACTAGACATATACCTAGACGCACAAACAGAAAATGAGGTTTTGATAGCCATTAATGAAATCTGTGCTTACTGACAACTGCTGGAGTGCAAGATCCCTGTGGGGTGGTACAGTCACCCAGGGCACTCTCACATCTCTGAGATCTCAGTGCTGCTATCATGGAAACAAGTGCAGTGATGAGAGTCAGGCACTCTGGCCACACCTGGGGCCTCAATGGTAGAGCAGGATAAGCTGTGCATGCTTTGGAAAAGACTCCAAACTTGCTGTTAGTGCGGCAGCCTGGAGGCATGGCAGCCAGGCATCCCTCTGGACACACCTGGGCCACCCGAATTATCTACCAGACTGACTCAGCACAAACTGTGCCCAGAAAGGAGAGTACTGAGCAAATCCAAGCATCCTGAGATCCTACAAGCAGCAATTCAAAAGTGAAACCTCTTGAGATCTACAGGACCAGAGCAGGCTGTGTGAACCAGCATCTCCCCCGAGCCGGAATACCTCTTGGAGACAATTTCACTGGGATAAAAGATCATCTGTTGACAATTTCACGAGGACTCAAAGGCCTGCTTTCTCGAGGTTCAGTGCCTGCCCATTGCTGAATGCTGCCACATAAAAGCGAGTAATTCATGAAACTGATGAAAAGGGAAATTTTAATCATAGATTAACCTCTGTGTGTGCGTGCACACACAATCTTCAGAATTATTTGCCTGTCTCTGTGTGTGTGTGCATAATTTCATTCAGAATTGTTTGTCTGACTGTCTGTACATGTGATTTGACTGATAAACTCCATCTGTGTGTGCAACTGCTGTAAATTTCAGGCAACCCTTGCTGTTCTCAGACCTTTAACTAAGTCACTATTTTGGTTCTAACAAATTCCATTGAATCTCTGTTAAATTGGCTGATTTTTAAGTGCTGTTATTAATTACATAACCTAATTTTGTGGTTTACCTCAAAAATATTAATCAATCCTAAATTGCTGAAAAATCAAAGCCATGTAATAAAATCTTATTTGCAACATCCTATTATAAATAAATGTTAAAATTCAGACTTAATTCCTATTAATTTGCACTGCATTTAAAAAATTGCTTCAATATTCATCTGAGGTAAAATAAATTCTTTTTTTTCAGTGCATACTAGACTGACTTCACTGATCGTAGCAGACTGAATTGTATTTTTGTAAGGCTCTTCAACAGGCAGCCAAATAAATAGCTTTTTCCCTGCTGCATGGTTTGCTGTTTGCTTAAGCAAAAATCCAATTTCTGGAGAAGACTCCACAAGGGCTAAATTTCCTGCCATTTACAAGTGTCCCATTAGAGTAGCTTTCTATATGGAAATAACATTCCAAGAGAAGGAGAGAAAGAGTAGGTCTGAGGTCCACTGTTCCTGATGTGTTTTATTATTTCTTTTTCATTTGAAGAGTAGAGCTCTGCTCCCATGAGAAAAAGAGAGTAATATCTGAATACAAATGTCTCAAGAAACTGGAGCTTCTTTAAAAGTAAAATCCTCTCTCTTGGTTTTTAATTTTTTTCCCCCAGTATGCATCAAGGACAAGGGGAGACCTGACAGCTTCAGACTCAAGCTGGCTTTCGTTAAAAGGTTTTTAATTAGAAATTCAAAGAAAAAACTCCTACTGGGGTAGCATCTATTAGAAATGTTGGGATTTGGGCTTGATTACTTTTTTTTTAGTAGAAGTTTTTTTTTTTATTTTAACACGACTGCAATTATAAGGATGGGGTGAACGAGACCTTGTGCATACAGTGGCGGTATGAAGAATTACATGTTACTAGTATTACAGCATTTCAAAGGGGGGAAAAAAGTAAGATGAATACTTTTACTACAAGATCACAAAGGTGCACTTATTTTAGATCTGACAGACATAGTAAATCTGCAGGATTAGAACTGATTATTGAAAGAATGTTTACTGATATTTCAAAGCCATATAATGAACTCTGACTTTCACCTACATTGTAAGTAATATTTAAGAAGCATCCTCTAATAGTTAGCAGTTATGTATTTAACAGTATTTTAACTACACAAGCTGAATTTAAATTGATTTCCTTTAATTCAGCAATGTAATTATTATAATAATAAAAGTTAAGACACTCTCCATTTCACTGGAACACTTCCAGGCAGTCTTACACAGCTGAATCACTGCCATCTGTCCCACACCATTCACTCATGCTTCCCCCATATGTCCATAGGAAGGAGGACTTCTAGGGTTCACCAGACCAAACACACGCAGAGGCCCTGCGACGATGGCTGCCCCACAGCTGCTCTTTCCCTAAAGGATACAGCAGCCATCTCTGGCTTCAGTTCACAGGTGTTTCTCTGGTCCAGACAGAACATTTCTCATTCAGCAAATTATTCTTGTTAATGGCAAGCAATACTTAGAGAGATATCCTAAGAGGAGTGATGGCAACCTAGCACACAGTGCTGGTCACACAGACTGAGATCTGTTTTATGCAGGACAAAGCTCCCAGGAAGCCAATCAAACCTACTTGCTTAAAAGAAATGAACTGAAATACACTACTTGAAGAGAATTTACTTTTCCCCCTAAAGCTACTTCAGAACAGGCCCTCTCCAGATTGCTGCTACTATTTTGACTAAAGCCAGCATGTGTGGAGCTCTGTGTATGTTATTCCACACATTTGTGCACGTGTTCCTTGCGGGTATTAACAGTGAGAACACCATTTTGTACACGATAACTAGATTTTTCTAAATCTAATCTACTCCTGAGGTTAAAAAGTTCAGTTCAAATTTCCTTCTGGAAGTTCAGTTTGAGATATTTTCTCTCATTAAGCTATTTCCTACATACTTTCACTTAGCTTATCTTATTAATGGGTTATTTATACTTCATAATGTAATTTGTTGCATTCTACAGCAGTTCAAAGGTGGCTGCCTTCATGTATTTATGCACCATTTACAAAATACATTTATAAACATGATAAACCACTTCTGGACCTTTGAGTCTGAAAAAAATCAGTAAAATATTAAGATAAAAAAATTATCATATCTTATACAAGAAATGATTGCCCTGGCAGTGTAGAGACTAGTTTCCTTACTTTAATTAATACCAGTAAACAAGCATCCTTCTCCGGAAGATTTGAGAGTCTTGCTTTGCAAGAACAGGGTCCCACTTCTGTAGAAGCCACATGCATGCTTGCATTTCACTTTTGAGTGATTTCCTTTAATATTTTGAAGAATTCAGAACAAAAGTATTTTTTATTAAAAAATAACATCTAAACATTTTAGTTTTAATTGTTATATTTCCTAATCAAATTCAGGCTCTAATGATTTTAATTTAAAAATTTTGTAAAAACTTTTTAAGTGAATGTATTAATAAATCAATCAGTACTTGGAGAAAGTATATATCACTACTTAAGCTCAAGGCCATAGTTCAGAGGGATCTGAACAGACTGGACCGATGGGCTGAGTCCAATGGGATGAAGTTTAACAAGGCCAAGTGTAGAGTGCTGCACATGGGACATAATAACCCCATGCAGCGCTACAGGCTTGGGGGAGACTGGCTGGAGAGCTGTCAGGCAGAGAAGGACCTGGGGGTGTTGGTTGACTGCAGACTGAATATGAGTCAGCAGTGTGCCCAGGCGGCCAAGAAGGCCAATGGCATCTTGGCTTGTATCAAAAACAGTGTGGCCAGTAGGTCTAGGGAGGTGATTGTGCCCCTGTACTGGGCATTGGTGAGGCTGCACCTCGAGTACTGTGTCCAGTTCTGGGCTCCTCACCACAAGAAGGACATGGAGGTCCTGGAGCGAGTCCAGAGAAGGGCAACCAGGCTGGGGAAGGGGCTGGAGGGCAAATCCTATGAGGAGCGGCTGAGGGAGCTGGGGCTGTTTAGCTTGGAGAAGAGGAGGCTGAGGGGAGACCTTATCACTGCCTAGAACTACCTGAAGGGAGGTTATAGAGAGGTAGGTGATGGTCTCTTCAGCCAGGTGACAGGTGATAGGACAAGGGGGAATGGCATGAAGCTGTGCCAGGGCAGGTTTAGATTGGATGTTAGGAAAAAATTTTTTACTGAAAGAGTTGTCAGGGCCTGGAACAGGCTGCCCAGGGAGGTGGTCAAGTCACCTTCCCTGGATGTGTTTAAAAAAAGGGTAGATGAGGTACTTAGGAATATGGTTTAGTTTAGGATGTGAATGGTTGGACTTGATGATCTTAAAGGTCTTTTCCAACCTTATTATTCTGTGATTCTGTGCGATTCTGTGAATTGTATGAAGTTTATTCAAATAACCTATTACACTGTCTCCTTCAATGTAATTATACATTTTTACATTCTATAAATTTTTATACATTTCCTAGTTTTTTCTGGGAATACTATTTTTTTTTATTTGTACAAGCTTTACTATATTAGAATCTCTTTAAAATTTGTCCATTATTAGTTTGGGGAAAAAAAAATCACATTCAATTTGAAAGCATTACAAATCCTAAAAAGGCATAAATCTTAATATAAATTATCATTAATAAAAATTATCTAAATGACCTCTAAAGAAAGATTTCCAACCATGAGGTACTTGCTGCTATAATTTTTTGACATAACTAATGAATTGATGTAAAGTCGCTGCATATTTTATACACCTCAGTGATACAGCTGTTCAGTGAAGTTCAAATTGCCTTTGGATATCACTAGGTGTTTTATCAGTTTACTGTAGTTTAAATAACAAGTGAGCTGAGTTTGGAAAAATACCAATAACTTCTGGCAAGAGTGACTTGCTAGGATTAGATACCTGCTGCTTTGCCTTCATTCTCAGCTACATTAATTCCCAGTACCTGAAACAATCTTGTTACATTTCAAAGTTTTTTTTCTAGGATAAGGGGAGGGTGTTCTGACTTCACAAAGTAATCCTGTGTTGAATTGTTAAAAAGACAGTTGAGTCTTCTGTGTACTGAATATTTAATTTGTGCATATGTCTCCATGTCAATGCTAAATATCAACATGATCAATGGCTAGAATAAGTTCAAAACACTTTGTACCTACACAATCATAATTGGCAAAATTACCTATGTCTGGCAAAGGTTTTTGTTTGTGGTTGGTTTTGGGTGTTTTTTAATTTCATGAATCAAAATAGGACTAGGAATAACCATGTTACAGGAGAAATAACTATATGTCTAAGGTCACATCCCTCTATGGTCCCTGAAGAATACTTAGTGCTTAGTAAGGATGAGACAGATCAAACCATTCACTGCAATTCTTTAAACTACAAAAGAATTAAAAAAAAAAATTAAAAAAGTAAGTCTGTTCTGATCAAGTGACCAGAATGAAGGTCCAGCTAGCCCAGTGTCTTGTTGATGAGGTCACTGATCAGGAAGGAAGACTATAAGAATCCAAGGATATATGCCATAATCATCAATGCAATGTGTCAGATAACTGACACAAGCACAGGTATTTACAAACCTGTCCAATGATATGGTTAGGCATCTGAAAATAATGTTCCCTCTCTTGCAGGTTTTATAAAAAGAAGCTAGAGCTAACACAGCTATTTGATAGTGCAAAGCTATCAATGTATACTCATTACTTTTCAGTAATAAGCGCATTTTTTATAATAGTATAAATAAAAAATACTCTTAAAGATTGTTTCAGGTATTTTAAGATACTTTAGGATTCCAAGTCACATCATTTTAAGAAAATGCTGAATTTCTTATCAAAACCAAATCATATCCTAAGCACAAAACTCTTCATATAAAAAAATATAGATATTATTTTCACTTTCACCAGTGATTTTGCTGTGGAAAATCCCCTGCAATTTTCTGCCTACAAACAGTCTATGAAGATATTAAGATCAAATCATGATATCATCAAATTGTCTCATTTATTATTTCTGAAGAGAAAAGAAAATAACCTATTATACCTTTTAACTTTATTTTCACTCCAAGAATTGTTTTCAAGAATCTGCCCTTTCTTGATCCTGGTCTTCCCAGGTAATCCCACTTACTCTTGATAAAACTCTGAGGCAAGTGCTCGCTGGGGCAATTACATAAAACTTGGGATGGCAAACGCCGGTGCCTAGTGCAGGTAACCAGCTAGCTTTCCACAGGAAGAAAAAAAAAAATTATAAAAACAAACCACAAAACCATGGATATTAGCTATTTCTAAACAGATTCAAATTCTCTCACTTCAACTTGACATTAATTTTAAATACATTTAAAAATAGCTTATTAACTACATACGTGTAAGAAGAGCTGCACTACATGGTGAAACTGGCTAATATTATTAGAAGGTGAATTCAGCATATCTAAAAAGAATGTGCTGGCTTTTTTTTTAAACACATTTTCCTTGGCTGATTAATGAAGAACTTTTGAAACAGTTTAATCTGTCCAGGGATGCGAATGTTAGTTTATATTTTTCAAGGCTGATTACTGAAGAAGTTCTAAAGCAGTTTAATCTGTTCAGGGATGTTAAACAAATATGTCAACATTCATTTTACATTTGTGTCTACCACAGCTAAACCAAAAGAATGCTGGAAATACATTGCAGTGCTCTGTTTGCTCAAGGAAAAAAAAAAGTCAATATGCTTCATATTTTATAGAAGACACAAACTCCTCAGATGAATGCTTTTCAGACTGAAGTTTTCAGTAGTGTTAATGTGCAGATTACGGTCTGGAATTCTGCCATATAATGATATATAACCTTATAGCTCACTGTTATGCAAATAAATTGACAAGGAGATCCAAGTACTTAGATAGTCTCTGAGGACTATCATAGATTTCAACCTTCTTATATCAAATTATATTTGACATTTAATTTGAACTCAAGTTATTTCAAAAAATAATTTTTAAAAACCCTCTTGCGTACATTTTTAATAAGAAAATTGTTATGTTTCAATTTTCCTTTTTTTTTTTTTTCCTTTTTTAATGAAGATATATATGTGCTCGGTAGCTTTAATTTGGATAGACAGAGAATACACCATTATAGAATCCACTGTGTATGGAAGGGTATTCTAACCAAGAATTGCTTAGTACAAAGTAAAATAAAGATGGGAAACAATAGCAAAAAATGTTAAAATTCATCCATGCATCTCCTATTAATTAATTCTTACAAAATAAGACTGACAAGTACATATGCATTCAACCATGTTGTACAGGGAATTAATACTGAAGAATGGCATATGAAACATAATCAGGTTCAGAAGTTGGTAATTAATCTGGGAAAGGTCAGCTCTAAACTGCACTCTTCCTTTCAGACCTCTTAAATTTACTTAGTGGGGTCAGTACTGCATTTATGGTAGAGATCATTTAATCTTCATCCAGGCCTTTCCAAGGACACCAAGACATAATTTGGCACACTTTCTGATTTTTTTTAGCCAACAGCTAAAGCTCTCATTTTATAAGCTGGTCTAACTGTACAAGTGAATATTTATAACCGACACTGAATCCATCACATCCTTTTTTCTATATCTATGTATTCAGATAATGTGAAGGATTAGATTACTTAGAAGTATTCAGTCTTCTGTAGCTTTGCCTCCTCTTTATTATACTATCTGAGACTGAAGTATTTCTGTGAGGTTTTTTTACCTTACAGTATAGTCAAGCATATATCATGCTACAATCTTGTCTCACTGATGTTATATACTAGGCATAAAATCTTAGTATCACTGAAAAGTGCATGGTTTCTCAATAGTGGAATATGTGTTAAGTCTTCATGAACTTCATAGAAGATCTGAGACCTAAAATAACATTCACAGACTGTGTAATTGGAAAGATCCTTGTAGCTCCATGCATCGACACCAAAACTGTTCACATATTGTTAATGTATGTTTGGTGCTGCTGGGTGTATCTTTAACTAGTATTAAAGAAGTATTTGCAAGCTGTTTGGGAGCATAGCTCAAACATGGTCTAGATCTTGCAGGTGAGGATCTGCCTATATATTAACAGCTTACAATTTGGGTATGGGTTTTCAAAAGTTGTAATTCTAGGGATAACCCTGAAATACAGTACATACATGCAGTTCTTTAAAAAGTCCTGGTTTCAAAGCAAGGCGATTCTGTTGGTCCAATGCCATGTAAACAAATTAATGTTTGAGATGGAGGATAATGCAGCAACTAGAAAAAGGTGGTAGAAACTAACACTCAGTAAGTTTAGGCAGAGAATTAGAAAGTTTCTAACTACTCGAGCAGAAATGTTTATATTAATACCACTAGGATCAGAACAAGTATATCTTTGAGAAAGATTTTTTTAAGATTTTCAAAGTCTGCGTCTTGGAGTTTACAGCTCCAGAATGCTGCACTGTGTATCTTTTGGAGTTAAAAATCTCAAGTTTAATTAATGCATAATAAGAGTTAAAAATGATGAGCAAAGAACACCAAAGAATAGAGTCTTGAATTTGGAAGGAAATTGTAGGAATTGCTAATGAAAAAGAAAGCTAAGACAAAAGAAGAAAGGACACAGCTAAGTGTTTGGCAGCTATGAAGTGCTTCACTTCCATCTCAGAAGCGCCCAGGCTTTTGCAAACTTCTATGCTACCTTGGAGGTTCAATGTACAAAGAGAACAGGTACCCACAGTCCTTAAAATTGCCTCATGACATAACTAATTTGACTGTTTAAAAGTCTTCTCTGCACAAAACACAAGAAAAATCCAGTTTAAATAATCCCTGTCTTCATTTATCCCTTAGCCTTTGATGTTAATATTTTTCTTCTATGCAGTAAAGATCCGCAAACATCAGTAACAGCACTGTAACCTGTGGCATGGCGTGGGGAAGGAGGAACAGTATTTCCAAACACTCCAGCAGCTTTCTATAGGCATTGGTTCTGCTTGGTCATGATAATGTTTTCAATCTTTCACTATTCACTTTCATTTCAGACATGTCAATCACAATGTTTCTCTTCCAAATGTTTCTTAAGTTCCCCTAGCATGCATACTTTCATCCATTCTATCTTGAGTGACATTTTTCTGTCAAGCCACGCAAAGGGATCACTACATTTTGAAAAGACCTCCAGGTTTGATGAACACCAGTGAACACTTGGAAAGATTAACAGAAAAAGGTATCTCAACATTTCCCAGTGAATGTTTTAGGTAATAGGGAATGGCAGACTGAAACACTGAATTTAATATAGAATTTATTTTTAAAAATAATTAAAATTGAAACTTTCCTGTATTTTATGAAGAATTCCATGAAGTTCATCATTCAACTTGAAGTGAAGGTTAAGAACACCCTTAGATAATAACATACTTGTATTGCTGTTTGGGGCAAATGTGTTCTTGTGCTGCTACAAGAATCTATGTGGTAATACATTATTTTTAAATGCTTAGTTATTATGACAGGCCTTTCCAATGCACACATATCTAAGGATTAGCCAGCCACTCTGTTACCATATTCATTTTTCAAAGGTTTATGCTGTGGCCAAAAATTCACTCCTGGGAGAATCCTAGCATTTCAGCATTTCAACTCTTCACTTAAATGAAAACTTTCTCTTAGAAGACTTCTCTAGTCACAATCCAATTGGTGTGTTACAAGAAGCACAAAACTCTTAAAATTTCTGTTTGTGTTACTAGGTTCTAAAACACAACCATTAACTATTAACTTAATTATCCCTCCATAAATGATCTAATGACATGCTGGAGAGGTAGAACTCAAAATGGCTACAAGAATTTTCATCTACACCAGTACCCACTGTTCCAGTATAAATAGCAGTGCCCAAATATTTCACATTGAAAATGTAGAAAAATCATGCTTCTGAAAGTCTGAATCAGAGAAGAATAATTAAACTGAAGCTATGTCTTATTCTCTGAACAAGAAAAATTTGTGGGGTTTGTATTTTGAAAAATCCTTAAATAAAAATTGTGAGTTCCAAATAACTTCAGTATTCAGTCATTTAAAATTGATGTGAAAGAGAAAACATTTTTGCTATCAAGAACACAGTAGCATGCCACAAATTTAGTGGAAATTATTGTGATTACAGTCTATAAAATAGACCATGAGCCCTCATCTAGCTTTAAACACTGATTCTGGAAGTGATCAAGCATTGGCAACACACAATTGAGAGCATTAGTCCATGCAGCACTTTATTTAGCTAGATTTCTTGTCTTGCCCAAGCCAGATAATTAAAGATAGCTAAATATGTATTCATTGCATTCATATCTGCTGTGCACACATACTCAAAGGGTAGAAAAATCCACAAGTTTGTGTGTGAACTGGTTGCATACACACATAGTACCATAAAATACATGGTATAGGCAGTTTTAATTTATTGGTTTTTTATACATAAAAAACCCCTGGAATTATCACATATAGAATAGAAAACTTAATTTTTGTAATCTAGGGCAAATGACACTTTGCATGGACTGACCCACCAGTTTTCTTATATAAATGAAGAAAGATATTCTGGATCTACAAATAAAGAAACTACAGATTTATCAATGATGCTATTCTGACAATACCTCAAAATACTCTATGATAATCACATCATTATAACTGAACAAGTAATTCACAGTGAATAATTTCTTCAATAATTTTTCCTCTTATTCTACTCACACAAAGTCTTTGAGAAGACTGCAGTTTACTCAAATTGAATTGCCGTTCACTTTTATTCAGTTATTTTGGGGAAGAAATATTTTAACAGCTGTCATTTCCCTTAGTTAAGTTTAAGCTTTGTCTTTTGACACTATTTTTCTGGATATACTCAGGTACGTGATAAGCATAAGCCAAATAACAATCCTTGTGAATACAGTTACTTAAATATTCCTACCCTGGATAAGAATACTGCTTTCTTGCACCCAATACATTCTCCCTAACATGGAAAGCCTGGGTAGAGTAAGCTACAGGAAATACCAAATACATCTTCCTTACTGCCTCTTGATAATGTAGGCTATTAATTTTTCCCGACTATATATATATTAAAAAAAAGCATAATACAGTGGGTGTCATATACTCAAGAAGCAGACCTAATATATACACACACTTGGAAACAACACTTAAAACACACAAATTCGGGTGGTGAAGAAAGTAACCTGGACTAAGATGTTTACACAAAAAATGACCATTTATAAAGGAAAACAAACCTGAAGCAATGTTTGAGCAAATAAATGAGATTAGTTCATACAATGTGATGATGTTGTTGTAACCTATGGGGTGCCTGGCTGCACAGATTCCAGGCACTATGCCTTTAATTATTCAGTATTAACAGTAAATTTGGATTTAAATGATGAATTACAGCAAGCGTACAGTCAGCAAAAAATATTTCTAATTTGTATTATTTAAGCAATTAAGGATATTAGTGAAAAAGTCTGGAACATTATGCACAAAGTAGCAATGGAGTGTATCAGGTTTTCATGCAAAAATCCCCTCTACAGAATGCCTTTTGTGTACAACTTGACAGTTAAAAAAAACCCCACAACTCCCCTAAAAATACCAAGACTAGGTAAAGCAAATTTAACACATAAAAACCTAAGATCAAAATTGCAGTTAAAATAAATCATAAAACTGAAGTATACCCACTTTTATTGTCTTCCATGATGAAAGCTTGCTTATCAGAAAAAGCCATCAAATTTAATGGATCATTAATTAATAAGAACACAACTTGCAATAATCTTACTTTATGAAATAGTTGACACTGTTGGAAATATAATATGAAAGTAATCTTGAAATAGCACCACCGTCTGACTTGATTACACAACACCAAAGTAGAGACCTACCTCATACCTAGAGAGAATATTTGGGACAGAACTGTGTCTATCCCTTTCAGGACTGAACTTTAAATCATACACAACATACAAAAGATTAGGTGATAAAATCTGAATCTAATATGCAATATTTATGGAAGTTATCACAGTATTGTGATTTAGTAGAAAGAGGATCTTTTCTGATACCTGAATTACTAAGAAAGAATATAGGCAAAACCAGGCAGTTGACAAGTCTGTCCATTATTTGGCAATATAACTCTAGTGTTTGTGTTAGTTAAGCAGAGTCTCTAGATCAAAAACGTAAGAATATTCAATCACGTAGCAACTCACTTGCGATAATAAGATAGTAATGTTTTAATGTGATTACATCAGAACTAATGCTAATCCTATCTAGACAACATTTATGTAATCCTAGAATGACAACAAGATTTGACAAATGTAATTTAAACTACAAAAGATCTAACAGTATACATTAATTTTCAAAACCTTGATACCACAGTGTGCCATATATCCATATTTGTAACGGAACTAACCACAAAGACTGCAAGCTGAATGACACTGATCTGAAAATAAAATATTTATCAGTAAGGTAGTCAAAGAATGGAGGAAAGTTACTTCTACTGTTTTGTAAAGTAATACTTTTTCAGGCAAGGGTTTTGAAAACAGAAATATTGAGCTGGTCTATAATTGGGAAAAAACAGATGATTATGATTTCAGAAAAAACACATGCATTTTACGCTGTTTGTAGATTTTAGCAATTCTCATAATGAAGATGTGTAAATATTTTTATGTTAAGATAAAGATGGCAAAGAACTTGATCTCTGAATACAGTAACATTGTCAATTCAACTTTTATCACTAAAGACCTTTATTTATTCACTCCTAAACAGTAAAAGCCCTAAGTCATGCCACTTTGTGAATCTCATGAATAGAAAGGTGCTTTCAAAAAGCATGTTATGCAAATTTTTACCTGTATATAAATAAGAAAAACAAGACAGCGATTCCTAAATATTTTCCTTTCTGAGATACATCCAGAGACTTGAATATTGTTCCATTCATACTGTAGAGGAATCAATCTCAAAAAAGATTCACCTTCAAATTATGTTACATGGCCTATCAGCCACTGAAACAGAAAACTGAAAAACAAGTATTAAGTTTCCAATGCCTAGTTGGTAATACAGGTCAAACTCTCAACAAACAAACAAATAACTACATTTCTTCAGAATCAATACACTAATGTGTGTTTAAAAAAAAATACCCCAAAAAACAACCTGTTTCCTTTATGGGCATTGGGTTTATCCTAAAACACTTGAATGCTGAACAATTAAAACCATTTGCTAACCCTTCAGTATCACCAGAATGTGCTTCCCATGAAAGAAACAAGAGCTGGTCTTACAACAGAAAGTTGTCACATTCAAGTTCAGCTGTAGGAGTTATATTGCCATGTATATCTCTCTTGGCAGCTGTAAAATGTGCGATAACTGGTTTCTCCTAAATTTTCCCTCTCTTTTTCTTTCCTTTCCACCCGCCGGCTGTTCAGACCAAATCTACTTAACTCATAGAATGAAGAATATCCACAATGGCTTCAGCTACTATCGTGTTGCAACAGAATCATTTAAGTTTATCTTCTTTTGGTTTAACAATTACGCAGATATATATATGCGCCACTCATTCCTGCTGCATACATGCTTTTAAGACACCTATCAAGACAGCAATAATGTTGCCCCTTTACTAATTTCTACATGATCAAGAATACTGATTATGAGATAAGAGATCATCAGTGTCCCATTTTTGATAGATACCCGGCAGTCCAATATCAGAAAAACCCAACACCACCCCACCAGAAAAACCACAAGTGAAACCCAACCAAAAAGAAAACGCAATGCAGCTCCATTAATATTTTCATGGGGCTATAACATGGACAGGGACTTACAAGGGGTCAATAACTCCCTAAGAATTTCTGAAACTTAAATAGATTCAGTTACTATATTGACAGATTTCAGAAAGACTAACTAGCTTTTAAACTATTGTACAAGACATCTCTGTGCAAGAATGAACACTGTGGAAATACCCATCATCTATGATCCTTGGAAAGATTTCTTCAGTCTGTTAGTGAGTGTGTTCCTTGCAATGAGAACAATAGGCGCTTTAGAGGAGTTGCTCAAAATTGTAGAGCTCATAAGGAAAGAGGAACAGATGGTTTCACTAATGAGTTTTCTAGAATACACACCCTGTTCTCAGTGGACACTGTGTGGTAGCTAAAATGTTTTAATGGTTATTTTCTTAAATGATTAGATCTTTTACAAACAGATTTAGATAGTCAAGTTTTATTAATCTCTAAAAATCAATGACCAAAAGTTCTGGATTTTATGGGGACATTTTTTTGCCTGAGAGGTGGTTAACATGTTGTTATGCGATTCAAAGATACAAAAATTTTCTTCCTGTCACAGCAAGACAACTGTAAGACTCAATTGTCACATTGTTAACAGATCTTCAGTAATAATTTATGAAGACTTATCGTGTTCACTGATAATAGACATCAACAAATCGCTATGATAATTGTTAGTAAAGGCAACATCAACTTCTTGAGGGGGATGTGTCTATTATTTTATTTAAAGCATGCAGAACAGAGGTTAATTCATTCTTGTGTAAGAAATTGTCAGTTGCTGTTTATGTAGTAAATGAGTATCACGAAATGCAGTTGGTGACTTCTAGAAAAAAATTTCTATAGCATTCAACTTCATAACAACAAATTAATACCAAAGTATACTTCACTTAAATTTACTAAAGAGTGTTTTTAATTTGCCATTATTATGAAGAAATACTACATACAGCAGTAATGCAGGATTTTAAAACTATTTGAATTCTTAAAATAGTTCCTCTAGTTTTCTTTCATCTACATGCCTTTCTTGTGTTGCTTTTTCATGCTACAACATCACTGTGCATTTCTAGGAAAAAATAAATTAAAAAACCCAAAACCAAACAAAAAAAAAACCCTCACCAACTTCCCACCCCCACCTCCCCTGCCCCCAACATGGTTCTGCGTGCAACCATTACATTTTTTAGTGTCCTGTAAATAGAACTACTTAGAGGCAGGTCGGTAATTGTAGCTTTTTACTGTAAACTCTCCCTACCACAGTCTTGACCAAATTATGATACTGACAACTATTCTTTGCTTTTTCACACAAAAAAAAAAAAGCGTAAAGAAATGCAACATATTGCCATTATTTAGTACTGACTTTGGAGATTACCACAGTGCCTCTAAAATTTACACCATTTACACCATTACAAATGCATCAAATGTCATTATGGGAGTGAGTTTAGAGCTGTTTTAATTAGCTTCTAGGCAAGGTGAGAGACCACTGTCAATCACAATTCTTCTAGCATTGAAGAACTTGGGTCTTACAACTGAGAGATGTCATTCAGCAGTGTCATTACTCTGAACTCTCTTGGAGAATTCTCTGCTAGCAGTATATTTCATATTGCCCTATCAATTTAAAGGGGGTGTTTTGTGCTTAACAAATTTTAACATTGTTAAAAATGACATGTGTCTTAGGATTTCACTATAGCAACTGAGTTATAAACCATATGATTTGATACTTGAATTTTATTATTTAGATATATATTTTAATAAATGTTCACTGTCACAGGTGGAGATAAATATCTACATCCCAATGTTCAAGTGGCACATACTATACCTCCCTATTTAATTAAGCATCTGCTTTATGTGATCTATGCTTTTCCCTTTCAACATCCTCTCTAAATCTTAGCAGCAGTCTTTGCTGTTGTGCAAGAAAGTTATACCAAACCCCCCAAACATCTCAACTTACACCATGACTTTTACATAATCAACAAATTCAGTTCTAAATTCCTGGTCATTTGAATTATGAATACAGAATCTATAACTCCACAAAAGTTTCCTACCTATAATTAAGGCAATCAAGTTTTCCTTTGCTTGCTATTAGTCTAGGAGTTTAACTTAAGGAAAACAGATGCAGTCATTCTATCTCAGCAATCAACACAAGCTTTGATATTCCAATGGACAAACACTACATTTAAAAGGGCCAGAAGAAAAAACTGGGGAAATCTTGAATCTAACATAGAATAAATGAAATAATAAAATAATCACTACAGGTTATAGCAAAAAACCTTCTGTGATCATAGCAAGTTTGTAGCAGTCTTTGGAATAATAAATCCTATTTATGTCTAAAAGCTAACAGTATCTTCAAGAGTACACATGGCAAGAAAAATTCACATTTAGTACTCTGAGATTTTAAACAGTTTGGAGAATACCAACTATCAAGCATTTAGCTATCCAAAGAATTTCATTATTGGAGAGTTCAGTATCTTTGCAAATGCATGATAGCAGGGGAAAAACTTCAAGGATCCAAGTCTGTAATTTAAAACTGAAGTAGACGTTCTTCTGTTGTGAAAAAATCAGTTGTGAAGATAGATCTAGCTGAAATATGAGAGTGTGTAAAAAAAATTATATGAAACCTTCTTTAATTTCCTATCAGGTTTTAAACAAGATCTGCCATAACATGCTCAATATTAGTCAAAAGGCAGATCAGCAAAAGGTGATTTTCATGGTGGATAGACAGTTGGACAACCTTACCTCACTTTCAAGTGAAAGTGTGAGGTTAAAAGAAAAAAAACCAACCCAATATATGCTTTCTCTGCAACGTTGTTAAGGACTGACTAAAGATATTTTGTGTTAAATGAAGTTTTATTGAATGTATTTGTATCCTTATTGTGCTTGATAAGACCAAACCTTTCTGTTGTTAGTGCAACATATCACAAATAGACAAAGACAGTGAAATACAGGGCATGTTTATGATTCTATATATAAGAATTTCCAACGTTTCATAGCTTAGGAAAACCTACCCTTGCTCTGTGGAAACTGAAGGAGGAAAGAAAAAAAAAAAGAAATAATGAAGCAGCAGTAGCTGACATACCCTTGACTCTTTCCTGGCAGTCTAATACAAGACAATCACCTTTATTTTGTATTGTAATGTTGTGTCCTGGACACTGAGCAAGACTTCCACTTTCAGATCCTGGTTATTAAATAACTAACACAGCCACTGGCAGTGAAAAAGGCACAGCAGCTGTTTTGGAATTTTAAAAGATTTCATATTTTTTTCCAAAATCACAGAATCACAAGGTTGGAAAAGACCTTTAAGATCATCAAGTCCAACCATTCACATCCTAAAATAAACCATATCCCTAAGTACCTCATCTACCCTTTTTTTGAATACATCCAGGGAAGGTGACTTGACCACCTCCCTGGGCAGCCTGTTCCAGGCCCTGACAACTCTTTCAGCAAAAAATTTTTTTTCTAACATCCAATCTAAACCTGCCCTGGCACAGCTTCATGCCATTCCCCCTTGTCCTATCACCTGTCACCTGGCTGAAGAGACCATCACCTATCTCTCTATAACCACCCTTCAGGTAGTTGTAGGCGGTGATAAGGTCTCCCCTCAGCCTCCTCTTCTCTAGGCTAAACAGCCCCAGCTCCCTCAGCCGCTCCTCATAGGATTTGCCCTCCAGCCCCTTCCCCAGCCTGGTTGCCCTTCTCTGGACTCGCTCCAGGACCTCCATGTCCTTCTTGTGGTGAGGAGCCCAGAACTGGACACAGTACTCGAGGTGTGGCCTCACCAATGCCCAGTACAGGGGCACAATCACTTCTCTAGACCTACTGGCCACATTGTTTTTGATACAAGCCAAGATGCCATTGGCCTTCTTGGCCGCCTGAGCACACTGCTGACTCATACTCAGCCTGCAGTCAACCAACACCCCCAGGTCCTTCTCTGCCTGACAGCTCTCCAGCCAGTCTCCCCCAAGCCTGTAGCGCTGCATGGGGTTATTATGTCCCATGTGCAGCACTCTACACTTGGCCTTGCTAAACCTCATCCCATTGGACTCAGCCCATCGGTCCAGTCTGTTCAGATCCCTCTGAAGAGCCTCCCTACCCTCAGGCAGATCAACACTTCCTCCTAGTTTAGTGTCATCTGCAAACTTAGTGAGGGAGCATTCAATCCCTTCATCGAGATCATTGATAAAGATGTTGAACAAGACTGGACCCAGGACTGAGCCCTGGGGGACGCCACTCGTGACCAGCCTCCAGCTGGATTTTGTTCCATTCACCACCACCCTTTGGGCTCGGCCATCCAACCAGTTTTTAACCCAGCTGAGGGTCCACCTGTCCAGGCCAGTGGCAGCCAGTTTCTCAGTCAGAATTCTGTGAGAAACTGTGTCAAAGGCTTTACCAAAGTCCAGGTAGATCACATCCACAGCCTTCCCCTCATCCATTAAGCGGGTCAACCTTGTCATAGAAGGTGATCAGGTTAGTTTGACAGGATCTACCTTTTGTAAACCCATGTTGACTAGGCCTGATCCCCTGGCCATCGTGCATGTGCTGCATGATAGCTCCCAAGATGACCCTCTCCATGATCTTCCCTGGGACTGAGGTCAGACTGACAGGCCTGTAGTTCCCTGGATCCTCCTTCCGACCCTTCTTGTATATGGGTGTAACATCTGCCAGGCTCCAGGCGACTGGAACTTCCCCAGTCTGCCAGGACTGCTGATAGATGATGGAAAGGGGTTTGACAAGCACATCTGACAGCTCCCTCAGCACCCTTGGGTGAATCCCATCTGGCCCCATTGACTTGTGGGTATCTAACTGGCCAAGTAGGTGGCTAATCATTTCCTCCTGAACCATGGGAACTTTGTTATTCTTCCCCTCCCTGTCAGCCAGTTCCTGAGGATGAGCACTCAGGGAATACCCTTCTTTACTGTTAAAGACTGAGGCAAAGAAGGAATTAAGGACCTCAGCCTTGTCCTCATCCCTTGTCACTAATGTGCCATCAGCACCCAATAAGGCCTGGAGATTCTCCTTGACCCTCCTTTTACTATTAATATACCTATAGAAGGACTTTTTATTATCTTTTACAGAACTGGCCAGCCTGAGTTCCAGATCAGCTTTAGCCCTTCTGACTTGCTCCCTACATGATCTCACTAATTTCCTATAATCATCCCAAGACACCTGCCCCTTCTTCCAAAGCTCATATTTTTCCTTCTGTTCCCGTATATCAGCCTGAATCTCTCTACTCAGCCAGGTTGGCTTCCTAGCTCGCCGACCCCTCTTCTGTCCGACTGGGACAGCCTGTTCTTGTGCCACCAAGATTACCTTCTTGAGGAACAACAAACCCTCTTGGGCTCCTTTGCCCTCAAGGGCTGCCTCCCATGGAATCTTATCGAGCAGCTTTCTGAACAGTCCAAAGTCAGCCCTACGGAAGTCTAAGGTGCTGGTTCTGCTGTCTCCCTTCCTTACTTCTCCCAGTACTAAGAATTCTATAAGCTCATGATCACTATGCTCCAGGCGTCCTCCAACCTTCACATCCCCCACCAGGTCTTCTCTATTGACAAACAACAAGTCCAGCAGGGCACCTTCCCTGGTGGGTTCATTCACCAGCTGGGTCAGGAAGTTGTCTTCCAACCCCTCCAGGAACCTGCTAGACTGTTTCCTCCCTGCTGTATTGTACCTCCAGGAGACATCCGGTAAGTTGAAGTCCCCAATAAGGACGAGGGCTGGTGATCACCAGACTTCTCCCAGTTGTTTAAAAAACAACTCATCAGCTTCCTCCTCTTGGTCAGGTGGTCTGTAGCAGACTCCCATCACTATATCTCGCTGATTTTGTTCTCCTCTGATTTTCACCCAGAGACACTCGACCCTGTCTACATCATACTCCAGCTCTAGGCTGTCAATGCATTCTCTGACAGACAGGGCTACCCCACCTCCTCTCCTACCCAGCCTGTCACGCCTGTATAGTTTGTAACCAGCAATTGCAGCACTCCAGTTATGTGAATTATCCCACCACGTTTCTGTGATGGCAATCACATCATAATTCATAATTTCATGCCAAACATTTAAGGTGTTACATTTGGGCATTTTTCATTTCTATTAAGATAATGACAATATTTTGGGAAATACTTTCATTTAAATTATAAAACTATTGTGAGTTTTAAAAAGGACACAATAAAAAAATCATTAAACCCATCAATAAAAATACCAATACTTTCTGGAGTATTATACTGTATATTTGGTCATGTGCTGATTAGCTTTATTTTCTCATCCATTATTTCCTGTTAAACTGTCCTTGTTCTATATTCTGTAGGATCTGTGCCCATGGAAAAAATACTATTGGAATCTAAGTTTCTTTTGAAAACATGGACTGCTTAATTTTGGGGAAATAATTATTTGTCACTGGTGAATTTAACTCTTTAAGTTAAGAGTTTACCAGAGCATTAACGATTACTTAAAATTATAAATTGAATATAATACATCTCTGAAGCAAAGGTTATTTTGACAGCATTAATCACCCATCAGTGCATCATTCCAGTTTTTTCAGCTATAACATTGCAGGAATAGAGTGATTATTTGGGACTGACACTCTTATTCTAAAGGAAACGTGAATGTTTTAAGTACTTTTTCTGCCTTCTTTGAAAATTGATTAATTTTTAACTGGTAGAATCAATTTAATCAATTTGTGCTAGTTCTTAGTTTAAAGAATATAACAGTTCTGATGATAGCCAACTGATTTCTATGAATTTCTTTTTTTTTCCCCTTTACTCTTAGTTATGGTGAATAGTTGGCACCTTTTCTTTGATACAAATTTTTTTTCTAAAATGAAATTCTACTATGAGCTTTATAGAAAAAGCTCATTAATTCAAGAGAGAAATACACAGGAACATTTCATTTCTATTTAGAATATACTTGACAGCTGTCAAATGAACCTGCATACTGAAATGATACTCTCTCTTTACAATACCTTTCAGATGTGACATTTAGGAACATCTCAATCTCTTAATACAAACTGTGGATTACGTTTAATACTTCATAAGATATTCACTATGCTTTTTGCAAGGCTTCGAAAGATATGGCTTGGTTAAAGTAATCTAGCTTTCAAATTCATAACAATTATTCTACATTAATTACTTTCTCATCCATTATTTTCTGTTAAACTGTCTTGTTCTATAGAACAGATAAATGAAAAGTCTAGAAAAATATTTAGAACTTGAATTGCTGAAACTTTCAAGCAACAACCTGGAAGTACTGACCCGAACTACAAGTTTTTAAAAGCCACAGCTGTGTGTAATTTATCTGTGTAAATTATGTGCAACTTATCACTCAGATGTTATGGAAACTGCATGAATAAGTAAAATTGCATGACTAGAATCAATGAATACTAAGTGACAGACACTCCATTTCTGAGCAAGGTTTTACTGCATGCCTAAGTTACGGTGAGGAAGAAGTCACCAAACGTTGTGTGAGTCGAAACATTTAAGTACAACCACTTCCAAAGAACATTGCTTAGCATCAAATTGTTATTATTAAAAGGAAATATTGTTTAAAGGAAAAGATACTATCTATGTATTCAACAGGCTTTACTGCACTAGGAGTGTCCTCTCTGGTAGAGGATCTGGCAAACCTTGCATCAGAAGTTCAAATCTATTTCAGAATTGCCCTTGAATCTAGTGCCAGCTCCTTTTGCTAACCAACAAATCCTAAAATAGAGACTAAAACTAAGAGTGCGCTGAGGTTTTTGATATAATGAACTGGTGTTTTCATAATATTTATCTCTAGTTGGAATAAAATAAGATCTGGTCATTAAGTAGGTAAAGTTGGCATTGACAACGTTTTATAACTAGCAGTGTGCAAGGGGTACAAAACTCAGATTTAATACTCAACAAAATCAGAGTGAGCACATTTCATAAAAACGTAGTTATTGTCCAAAAATGTGACATCCATTCATAACAAATTAGAATCTGACTCTTGTAAAGGTTCTCACTCTCTGCAGTGAGAACAAAAAACATTATTATATATGTGGAGGTTTTTTTCTTCAAGAAATTCCTTGTATACTCCAGGCACTAGACTTTACAGGCTAAGTTATTACAACAGCCACTTGGTTGAAACCAGTTCTGATGGTATCTGGTCACATACTTCAATATTTGTGGCATATCTGTATCATATATAAACCATTAAAAGAAAAAAAAAGCATGAAATGAACCTGGTTTCAATTCTTTAGACAACCTCCCTTGTCCTACGTATAATCAAACGTATGTAAGGTATTAGCAACAGAATTGTACTTATTCTCAGAGATTCATGAGACCTGAAAGTATGCTAATTCTGATCTTAAGACTACATAAAACAGCTTTATTATAACAGTACTACTCATGGATTAAGGCAGTATATATGAAGACACAGTGCAGAAATCTCAAAAAGGCCTCCAGTGGACACATCAAATGAATTTGACTAAAGGGTGAATATGAAAAGTTTCATAAATTGCTGAATCAATTTCCCTGGGTGAGGCATTGTGTGGAAGTCCTCGTATGTACGTGGGGGCTATTTATTGATCCGGGGAACTGCATGAAGAGTTGAGTTGAGCTACTTATACTAGCTATTAAAAACGTTTCCATAGGAAGTACATTACAGCATCGAACTCAATGCTTTTGAAAATATAATGAAAAATGAAACTTCTTACATATTTAATGATAAAAAATATATTCATTATAGTCACAAGTTGTACCAGACCGAAATATAATGATAGTTCAGACAAGAGTATAAAGTTACTGACGTTCATTATCAGTGTTACCCCAACAACTTAAAATTAGCAGAAGTTATGTAAGAGTCCTAGTGACTTCTGTTTCCAAAGGCAAACAAAAGTGCTCACATTATTGCAGGACAGAGTAAAAAGTGAAGATCAAATGCCACATTGCACTAACCAAGGAAACAATAAATGTAATCTCAGTGGATACTGCAGCTGAATAGATACAGAGATATATTTGGTAGAGTGTGTTTGAAAGATACTCAGAAATAAATCAGCAAACTGAAACTCTGAACAACCATAGCCAGTTCAAGCCAAGACAAGAGAGACGCTTGGTTTAACAGCTTGCCCATTCTAATACCTTCATTTGAACCTTCCTGTGGAAACAAAGAGTCATGATTATTTGCTCTCTAAAAATAAAGCGATGAAAATTCTAATAGTTAAATAATACTTGCTCTGATCATAGCCCTTCCAGTTCACAGATACTGCTAATAAAGCTTAGTTTTTTCTCTGTTAGTATCACTAGCAATATATTAATATTTATAGCATAGTAAGCAGCATAAAGCTAACAATTGTTTACGGTGCAGGGGACACAGAAAGTGCAGTAAAAGAAAGCTAGGTTTCCTGAACAATAGTTCATATATAAAAATGCATTTTCAACCAAGACTGTTCAGGCTGGGTGGAAACATATTCATTATGACATTCTGCTTATCATTCCGAGGATTTATTAATTCATTTCCCTTCAGCTTTGAAGGTGGTATTTCCTTTCAGTATTTCCTGTAGAGTGAAGCAGAGGAAAACAAATTTTGTTTGCTGTTCAGAAAAGGATCTGAGAGTCTTGGTAGAAAAAAAAAAATTGAACATGACCCAGGGATGTGTCCTTGTAACAAAGGCAGCCAATGGTACCCTGGGCTGGAGCAAAGTGGAGTCAGCAGGGTACAGGGGAGAGATCCTTCCTTTCGATTCAGTGTTAGTTAGATTGCATCAGAGTTTTGTGACCAGGTGTGGGCTTCCAAATAAAAGATAGATATTGACACACTGGAATGAGTCCAATGGAGACCACGAAGATGGGTGAGGGGAATGGAATATGGCATACATGAAGAGGTCTCAAGAGGTAGAATTGTTCAGTCTTGAGAAGAGCTGCTAAAGGGACAACTTAATGCTGTCTGAAACTCCCTGCTCAGATAACACAGAGAAGTTAGACACACATTCTTCGCAGACATCCACAGAAATAGGTTGACGGTCAATTAAAACATGCTGGAACATGGGAAATCCTGATAAATGTTAGAAGAGAATTATTGTCATTTTTCTTTTTTACCACGAGCGTGGTCAAATACAGGATCAGAATGCCTAGTGAGGTAACAGAATCTTCATCCTTGGAGGTGTTCAAGACTCAACTGGAGAAGCCATGAGCATTCTGTTCTAACTAGGCTTACTGTGAGCAGGGGTTTAGACTAGACAACCTCCAGAGATCCTTCTCAAACTAAGTTGTAAGATTCTATAAGTATCTTAACAAAACACAGAAAAGAAAAAAAAATATTTAAAGAATCCATGCCACTGATTCATCATTTGTTTTCTCTTCATTTAGTTTGTTTAGTTTTGCTTTTTTCTTCAAGTCAGTATTGTTACAGTAAAAATTAGTGTGAGCGTTTATTAAAAAATGAAATATTCCTTTATTCAAATGTAATGAAAAGCTCATTATGACTTTCCAGCTACCAGTACAAACAGTGTACTTAGCCAAACAGTAATTGCATTGGTCTTCCTTCTACTCCAATACTGCTCTGAAACTTGTGTCCCTCAAATGAATAATTACCTACAAAATAATTAAATGTTGCTGATATGGGCTACTCATCCCACTTGTACATAGAAACAGCAAAGTCTGTCTTCCCTGAAATCTATCTCCGTCATGTTGGATAAGCTTACTGCCCATCACAGGGCTGGCATCGATCCCTACTCAATTACAGATGAACATAGCACCATATTAAAAGACAAATAAGGTTTAATTTTAATCACAGGCAGCCTGTAAGTCCATGTTCCATTATAGATTAAAAGAACCAATTATTTTTAAAAGTAAAGATTTAATGAAAGGCCTTACTAATATACAGACACATTGCTCCCTCTGCATTCTAAGTCAAGACTCTGCAGTAATGGTTGAAATTGCTGCAAGCAATCTAAGCAAGGCATTGGGATGCATCTTGGAGAGGAATGTTTTTTCTTCAAATCACAAATACACTTTCTCAGCAGGGTTTCTTTTGTAAGATTTCTCTTTCAAAAGTGTAAAGTCACAGACCATTTATAGACAACAAATTAACTCAGTGGCCAGAGTTTTATTGTTTCTAAGACAGAGTAAATGCAAAATAATTGCATTGAAGCAGATAGAAATTCCACACTAATGACACTGAATGCTTCTGAAATCACTTTATCCCAGGTTCAGAAAGGTAGTTAGGAGCCTAATTCTCATTTGAATTCAATGGGAGTTAGGCACCTACACATCTCTGAATCTAGACATTATAGCCTTCCATCTGTAACAACAGGAGCTGGCTTGCATAATTAACTCAAGAATCTAGGTCATCAGAATTCTTATTTTCTTGCTATTCATTCTTTAGTACTAGTTTCCAATTTTCCTTGTTTATTGAGTTACTATAATGTTTGTGAGACTGTGAACTAATAAAAATGTAGCTATAGAATGCTGTTGATATTAGCTCTGAGAATGTGAATAGATAAATGTGTATTTTTAGAGAGACATCTATTCACTGGATAATCAGACAATGGTGTTGGCTAGTGCTATGAATGCAATTCCACTTGTACTGAGAAAGTACAAAATGTCATATATACACATAGATAACATCTCACTTTTTAAAGCTATTTTTGTATAATGCCTTGCTTTTGTTTAGGAATTTCTGTTGATCTGAACTGCTTTAATGCATGCTAGATTATCATCTTTGTTTTCCAAATGTAAATGTACTTTCTTTAGAAGGGTTAAAAATTAAAGCATTGTTTACCAGCACAGACGTTGTTATATCAATCTTACAACTACTATTCAGAGTTACGAGAGTAATTAATACCAGGACTCCCTTGTCTATGAAGTGTTGGTATTTTATCTGTTCCCCTTAGTCTTAGAGGTAAAGTGCACCAAGTAAAACACTAGTTAGGTCTGTAGAATAAGAACCTCAGGGAAAAAACCCCAACAAAACAAACAAACAAAACCAAACAGTTATTTCCTAAACATTTAGGTCACGTTGAATCCTTCTGATGATAAAGAAAAGACTTTGGAAACCTCGCCTACTTCTAGTCAGTCCTTCTTGTTTTTATCTTGCTAAATTCCTTTTGTCTTTCTCCTCACTGATCCCTGAAGGAAAAAAAAAATCTCAAGCTTCTCTACACTTGTTAGGTATTCACAAAGAGCATGCAGGAAAATAGCAGCCAGTGCTACAGCAGAAAACTGCAAACTAATGACTCAGGTGCAGATGCTAAGAAATAAGTGCACTCCTTTTTCAGTGGGATTTCTGTCCAGTTTCTTAACACACACACACACATATACACATAATTAACAGAAACTAGCAACTGAATCTACCAGGATTAAGGATAGTCAGGCTTGTACAGATACAAGTCCTTACTTTCAGGCTAGAATCCTACTGATTTTTAAATACAACAAATTCCAAGCTTTCAGTAAACCAATAAACTCTTCCAACATATCCTGTAGATTTTTTTTTTTCAACCGATATCGCTTAAAAACACACAAAATTAAGGCTTAATTAAATACCTGCACAGAGAACCTATGAAAGCAGGATAAAATATGATGCACATGGAAACTCCTGTGGTAGCATATCCTTCATTAGCAATAAGTGAATATAAAAGATATTTGTACACAAGTAACAGGTTTCACAAAAAAATTTAGAACATGCAAAGGTACAGTTAACTGATCTAGTATCAGTTAGAGACCTGGATTACATATCCAGTACTTCCAAAAATCACTAATGTGCTTGCTATGCATTGAAAAGGTTGACTTGTTTGCTAAAAACATAAGCTGATACCTCATGTTGAAAAGATTACCTGTTATAATCTTAGCCTAGAACAATTTCTTTTCCTGCTTTCCTTTACAGATTCAAAGGCCTGACTAACATGCTTTAGCAGAAACCTAACTAAGGAGTTGGCCATACTGTCTACTGAATCTTTGTATTTCATCTCTGTTGGTAAAACACTACAAAATATGCAGTTCTGGATGCTGCATTAAACTATATGCATCTTTATAGAGCCCACTGAGTAACTTTCACACTCTGTGATATATTTAGACAGACATGATCTGAGTTAAAGTATTTTGCAAAAAGTGTTAGTTCTCCCTCCCAATTTGTATTTTCAGCAGTGACAAACAAGATTTTATTATTAGCTAGCACGAAAACTGATACGGGATTTCACACAGACTAATAGACATCTTTATTCCCACTGTGCATAACAGCACCGGTACATTGACAAGAGCCTGTTGCTGATTGTAATTAGGTGCTTGATTCTGTCATGGCCTTTTCCAAGGTCTTAGATACCTCAAATTTATGTTCTAGTATATATTCATGTACAGCATTTGGGGAAAATTCTACAAGAACAGTACTGTAGTATGCAGATTTTTGTATATATGAACTTTCCTTTGAACAATACCTTAATATAAAAAACAGTGCACTATAACTCAAACACTTAATAAAAATGGCCAGTTTTTATAAGCATCATTTTGAAATTAACGGAGTAATTTTGGCTGCATAATCATACCCCTGAAGGGATACAATAAAATACAAATTTAATCAAATACATTTTTAGAACAGGCTTCAAGCTAGTGCATGTACAATTTTGACCCAAATATCTAGTCAGGAGTATAATATCAGACCTTTAATTATAATTTCTATTATAATTGTTCTATTGAAGAAAATGTAGCCAGTGCATTTACCTGCAATTATGCATACACAGTCTGTGGAAAGAGTAGATAAAGACTCTCCTGTGAACCGTCACTTGCTGAGCTAATTCACCCAACTGGTTTAATTTCATTTGCCCTTAGTCTGTAGTTACAGTGATTACATCTAAATGAAAAGACAAGAAAACAACGAAAAGAAAAAAAAAATCAATACATTTATTTAAATTTTCAATTTTACTTTTATTCTGGAACAATCAGAAAGTTAGGGTCACAGAAAACATGTTGCAAGATAAATTGTTTTGTACACTTTCTGATGATAGCATATATGAATATCTTATTACTAAAATGTGTGGCCTCTCTGAGACTCATTACAATGCAAGCCCAGTGTTCTGTGATAGGTGCCCTGTATTTTACTTCTCATGTATTGTGATTTACCAACCCATACAGAAAAGGCTTTTTTGGAATAGCTACTGTAACAGCACTGACCTTCAGAGCTAAATACTCCCTTTAGGTTGCAATTTAAGTGCAGTATTCTAATACTATTAAGTGCTAGGCTACTAAATAAATTTCAACTCAAATCAAACACACAGAAACTTCTCCCTGCCCCAAAAAACCAGCCAACCGAACCCAAACACATCCAGATGCTTATTTCTTCTCCTTACAGTGACTAAGTTACATATGTTAAAGAAACAAATTTCTGTAGAGGTACTGAACTGGTCACATTTTCTTAGCTGTCAACATTTGGAAAAAACCTGGTTGTAAGACATTATACTAGCTGTGCAAATCAGAATATTCAAACTGATCACTGATCCCACATTGACAAAAAAATACAGGATAGACTTGCATGCTTTTTTTTTTTCCCCCTACAAGTACAGAAAAGGAATGTTTTCTCTAATACCTTTCTGGATTCTTGCTGGTGTTGAAGCTTTACACAGCAAATCTGGTACAAAGGATAGCCTTAGGTACCAAATACTATATGCCATAACATTCAATTGAGGAAAATGCAGCCTCAGAAATGGATGACAAAAAGATTTTCTACCTTGAGAATTATATCCATTTTATAGTTACAGTATTAGTCAAAAATGCAGACTGTAAAATATGAGGAGAACATACAGCAGCATGTCCATAATCATCCACAAAGGAAGCACTACACATATGTTCTTCAGAGCTTTGGTAGAAAAATACCACAAAACAGCACACTAGGAAATGTTAAGCCTCCTTTTTATGAAAGCAAAAGTTGCATTTAAATAAAATCAGATATAACCAGTAGCTGCAGAGGCAGAGAAAGCTCAACAATGTTATTAGCATTGCTGAATATACCAATGTTAAAATATTCAAATATTTATGAGGAAGAATATAGGGGGGAAATATCTGCTAGTGTGCCTTCTATGACACGCAGAGCATAGATCCATAGGATACAAAAGAATATTAGAAATTCAAAGACTGCCAGTGCCTGAAAATACCATAAACAAGGATGTACAAGAAAGAAGTTGAATTCATACTATATAATAAACACATTTACCTCTTTCAGGCTTAGAGTTATTGCTACTGAAAGACTGAATTCCTGAGATAAACTAGAAGGTTTGGTCATTTGTTCGGTAAAATTTGTAAACCTGAACTATTTCACATACACTTTAACTTTTTTCCCCCTTTTGTTCTTGTTTTTGTTTGTTATTGTTGATAGAGGAAAAGGCTAGCAGTTTATCTACTAGCAAGAATTTACAGCTGTAGCAACACCCTAAGGTCACCAGCTTCAGCTAGGCAAGCTGGCACAGTAACCTTCTGAAGGCCAAAAGCACATAATCCAGAAAATTCCTTATTAAAAACAAATAAAAAGGAAGATAAAGAGAAATTAAGAGTAAAAAATTAAAAATAAAAAGGGTCATAAATCATCTTCTGTTTCAATGACAATTACTTTAGCCACTATAGTAGTAGGAGCTCCATCCTCTTCTGAAACTTTTACAAAAACTGAAGTTTATGAAAATTATTGGCAGAGAAATAGAAGCTAAGAGACCGCAACTATATCTTTTCAGTCTACAAGGCCTTCATCTGGAAAACTAGCCAGGCTATGGTTCAGATTCAAGGTTTGGATAGTCAATACAGACAGAAATCCCTTGTCTGCTAATAAAAAAGTCGTGATTCAATCTAGGAGACAATTCAGAACCCTGGGTGCAAAAGAAAAGGTGGTGCATCATTACAATCTGGAATAAGGTCACTGTGGTTCACCAAGAGGCAGAGCAGAAAAGAAATTCCAGGTCTACTGAGGGGATTAATAGCTACTACTGAGCTTTAGGCAGGTCCCCAAAAGCATGGAAGATAATCTGGGTCCTGACATTAAATATATTTAAAGATGAGTGCACATGGATGAGTTTTGCAACATCTCAGTGCTTTATTAAGGAATTTAAGTTTTAGTTTATTTATAGAAAATAACAGGTTAATAATGGAGTCTTCTTGGTCTAGCCATCGAAGATGAAACAATTTCTAGAAACATGAGAATCACAAATTCAAACAAGAAATACACACTTTTCAATCTTGAAAGTGATCAACCTCTCTAGCAGTTGAGTAGTATAGTACACTTACAAAGCCTGGACATTTCTGGACTCCAGATCAAAACGGAAGTCCCAGGGCTGTATACAGCATGACAACTCCTGAAGTATCCGCTAGTTGGTCCTTCAGGATTTTTTATTCTACAGACTCAGAATTGATCTACATTTGAGACCATTCGGAACACAGCAGAGCTCCTATATCCCTGCAAATGACTGAGTAAAGAAACCCCTAAAGACATTGAACAAATACAGCTTATACTCAGATGGCTAGTGAGCGTCAGTAGCACACTCTGAAATGAGAAGCTGCAGATGCAACAAACCAGTAGGAATGAAAATTCCAAAGAAATGGTTTATTTTTTCACAACTCAGCCCAGTAACGAGGAGGTGATTCAAATTATTCAGCAGATGGTTCAGATATAAGAACAGCTTGGTAGAAGCAGGACAAGGCTAATTAGAGCATTATGCTTGCCCCTTTTCTTCTTTGCTTAAATTCCCAGATCATTCTTTCCTCCCTCCCCCCACAGTGTATCCAGCCTCTCCATTTTCTCTCCACAGTATCATTTGATACCTCAGCAATGCTCTTTTGCAGCAGTCTACAGTATAAAACTCCTACCAAATAAGCAAAAGATTTCAGCTAAACAGGAAAACAGGAGGTCGTGTTTCCCTCTTGCCAGGTGTGCTATGCTTTTCAGTCACTCTCAGGTAAACTGCTCTTTTGCTATATTTTCAGCTGTTGACGTTAAAAGCACCTTTAAATACCCTGTGAATGTTCATGTAGATTGATGATTGTGTTTCTATGAACTGCTACCTAAGTCAAAATTATGCAACTATAGAACACTGAATGACACAGATTTCACACATCTAAGTTTAGACTAAGTACCCAAAGCCTGGAAAACCAGAAAGCTATTAGGCACAGCTGCTTACGGAGAGCCAATGTAAGCTTTGGTCCCTCATGCAGCTGTTACACTGTCACGGGCATATGAATTGCCAGCCTGAGGAGCCATAGGCTTATGCTGCACCCACGGTGAGTTGACTTGCTTAACTATCACTCTTTAAACGCAAGTTAGCTGATAATTGTTCAAATACACTCTCATTAATTGAGTATCAGACTTGTCTTCCCTGACCAGTATGGCTTCACCCATTTTGTATTCATCATGAATATTCTGTGCCCACAAACCTCAAGATATTTTCCTTGGAATGAATAAGGCTATTGACATCCACAAGGCTGCAGGTCTGTATCAGAGAACAGGAAAAGCATTTTGTCCTGTGGAATGTCAAGCTCATACAAGCACCCAATATATCTTGCTCCGAGATTTTTTAATTTATTCTTTTCTTTTTAAAGCTATCAGGGGGGTGGTGGGGGTGGGAAATCATATCTGCTTATGTGAATGAATTGCGTGTTCTCTATTTCACAACTAGATCATGTTATTAAATGCATTAGGTATCACCTACTGTCTAGTACAGAAACACAGTAAATATGAACTCTGGGACCACATAATTTCCTTCTTTGCTCATATAATTTCAAGTAAGTGTGATGGCTAGCTTTGTTTCTTGTCTAAAACTGTATCAAGGAAAGGGATAGGACTCCTTTCTAAAAATATTTTATATTTAAGATAATCTAAATGTATGTTGCTTGAAATAGCTGCCACCAACACTATATTAGCATAACATAAACAAGGACAAGAAAATATAAGGGTCATTTACCACTGACTATGTTTTGGTTTGGTTTATTTCATATCTGTGTTGAGCCATTGTGAGATATGCAGTTTCAATAACTAATTCTTTATTTTTTACTTCTGTTGGCAGACGTGCTGGTGAGATTGTGGCTCTAAATTAGAACTTGTTCATGGAAGCAGGAGGGAATTTGAGCTGAATATATTTGAGGGAATTTGTGAAGTTTATTTTTTAATTAAAACAATGTTCTATTCCAAAGACATAAGCTTGTTGTTAGTTACCTAGGTGTGAACTTAAAATAATTGCACAGGCATTGCTTTAATAACTTTACATTTACATCCAAGGAATTGAGAGTAAAATTCATAATTCTTCCTTTTTTTCTGCTGTGGTACATGAGACAGACAGAAACAAATAAGAGCTATGTCTCAATGGTCAAGAATTTCTGTTCTACCAGAATTAAGTAAGCTTTTCCGTGATGCACTACATGAACACAGAAGTCATTTAAAGAGTTGAAGAAAAATATTAGACCTAACATTAAGGGACCAAAGGTTATTTGTGGAAAGCTTCTAAATCTATTTCTGGGAATGGAAGATCGACAGAGACACAGACTTTAGGTGTCTCTCAAGTAATAACAGAATTTTAAAGACCAATAACAACCCAAAGTCTACATACTGTCACAGGAATAAAAGTTTTCCCAAACCATTGAGGCAAAATACAATTTATGAAGTGCAGATCCACAACTGCATCTTCTATACATTAATAGATTATAGATTTCAGTAGGAGACATGAATTTAATGCAGCACACTAAAACAATCACATTTAGTGAATTTTTAGAAAGCTGGGTTAAATCAGAATTACTGGTTATGAGAGCGAACACCAAGTAAACTGATTTTTGCAAACCTATGTTTATTTTCTTTAAAGTCTCTTGAAAGTAAATGCAATTAGAAAGTAAATTTCCCCAATATCACGAAGTAGTAAGCAGGAGGTCCAGAAGCCAGCCATGTATCACCTATACTGACAAATGCTTTTTCATAGAAGATATTATTAAAATACAGAAGTTAGTAGAACGATGACTAGATCTTCAGATTGCTCTATACTGCACTCCCTCACAGACATTTAGATGCTACAATGGCTGAATGTAGCCACACTGATAAAGAACAGCACATACATAGTTTTAAATCACTCTGGATCTCAAGGCAGCATAAATAGATGTCTTCCATTTTCTTACACAAGGTGTAATTTACTAAGTTTATACCCCAAGAAATCTTTTCCTTTTTCGTTTTGAAAACATACAATAGGTTGTAAATATAATAAATTGCTTAAACATAACCAAGCCCCTCCAGAAATTTAAGGGTGACAGGCAAATAAAAGCTATTTTAACTGGCCCAATGAAATACTCATTAGCTCAATCAAGGCATAAAGTAATATGAAATAGTAGTATAAAGATGATCCAACAGTTTTCTGCAAAACTTCAACCATTGTATTTAGGATATGTATTGCTATTCACATTCAATATTTAAATTGCTGTCACAGTCAAACAGGTCAACATAAAGTTTTGCATATAATCGTAAAACATATATAATAATCTGTCACCCAAAGAGATAAGTAAACTTTAGCTTATTTTACATGAAATACATAGCTTCCAGCAGTCAATGTACTAGGATGCTATTTTAGGTAAGCAAACTGTGAATATCACCATGTAAATGTAGTGAGTTTTGTACCATATTACTGTAAAAAATTCTTGTAGAGAGGGGGCAATCAGTACAATACAATAATTTGAAGCTGAGATGTTTTAATCATACCATCTGGGTTGTGAAAGTAACTAGCAAAAGGGCGTTCCTATTAGTGTCTCTAACAGTAATTGTTATTTTAATTGGCTGAAATAAACTCTGCTGCCCCCAGGCCAGTCATAAAACTATGTTGGTGTAGAGCTTCTTTCCCTTTAGAAGGTAGAAGTGAAATTAAAAACTTGCCTTTTGAATTAAAAATACCAAAACAAAAAAACCCAACAGAAACCTAAAATTTAAAAAAAAAAAGCTAAAATAGAATTGTTACTAGCTTTCATCAAGGTTGAATGTAGGGTATAAAACCCACAAAACCAACCAAAAACCAACCAAAACCAAACCCCCAAAAATCTAAAATTATGTACAATATAATACATTTTTCAGGGTACTAGAGCCTTCCGGTATTACATATTTTAATCATGCACCTGGCATGAAAATTCATGAAGAAAGCTTGGTCCTGTAACTACTCCATCTTCTAGACTTCTGAAAAGAATCCCAAGTAGGTGATAATTCTCATTAATAATATGGGTTAGTTAACGGTTTTTGGAAAAAAAGAATATATTAAAAATAGTTTTTAGAAACTAATTTTCAAAATTGCGTTTTTAATGATCATGTTACATTTGAAATTTATTGGATATATATTATTTAAAACCAAAAATGCTTCTTGACATGTCAACGTGCAGAATGTCAAAAACCTACAGAACTCACTTTGCATTTTCACTTCTAATAATTTGATATACTAATTTGACCATTTTTCTGTCGGAATGCTTACTGGAAACTATTTTGTCATCTTATGTACGTGAAAATAATCTTGGTTTCACTTCTGCAATACGTCTCATTTTACTCTTCATTTGCAACAGCAAATTTCTTAGCATGCATTTAAGACCAAACCAATATACAAATTTCAATACCCAAAACATGCAGAGATAGAACCAAGGTGACTAACTAGTTCACCTTCAAAAGATTAATTTAAGTTAATCTGTGCCTGAATCAAGCAATATTAAAATTTTCATCAGTTAATAATCAATCTTTGGTGCTTATCTTACTTCTTTGCCTAGTACATAGCCACATAACAGCTGTGCTCCTGTCTCCTTTTTGAACCTAGAAACAGCCAGGATATCCTACAGGTAAGCAGCGGGTGTGCCATTAAAAAAAATAATAATCTAATAGCTTTGGAATAATAGTTTTATTTAGAAAAACATCTGAAGATGGTGGTAGAAGCCATCCTTACAATCAGCAAGCCAATTTGCCAAGAACATGCAGCACTTCAATTCTAGCCTTCTGAAAGTACTTGAGATACCTATCTCTTACCTCCCCAAGAATATCCTAATCCCTGGGTGATAACTTTTTACAAGGGGACTTTTTACCATCCTCTTGAAACTGGATCACCAGCCAAGTTAAGGATTCCCTACTGATCAGAAGAACAAGTGAATTTAGACTTTGTAACAACAACCAATGTCCTTCTGATAGGCTTCTTAAGTCATAGACTGAATCCTATTTCCTCTGAGATGGACAGCGTCTAGACCAAGGAAACATTTAAGACTGTGTTCAGTATTTCCAATTAGATGTTATAAGAAGATCACTCGGCAAGGTTCCTGCTGTGTATTTTATCTGAGGATGAGTAACTCTCCCTAGAGTTTTCTACAGTGTCAGGTTTTGTGGAGTTCTTTCAGTTTTCCAGTCTTTAAGTTACACCTAGCTAAAGAGCAGCGATTTGGACCCTTTGTAAACAGCAGGCACCTTGGCACATGCCAATTGCTCTGATGTTGAAATCAGTTGCCAAACATTAATTCTGTGTATGAGCAAACATACCAAAAGGTTAAAAAAAACCCCAAAAACCAACAAACCACTCTTGTCTCAAAGGCAAAGCAGAAATTAATTATTCTCTTGGTCCTGTACCTAAAAGGCAATTGTTAAACTAACTCCTCTACTTAACTCTGTCCAATTTTCTCTTTCTTGGGAAAAATGAAATTAAGATAGAATACATGAAGGATTTTGGTTAACACAGAAAGAAAACTTGAGCTGACCAATTTACCTGTTGAGAGTAAAATCTTGCTGCGGGAGGTTTTAGCTGTATGAGGTCTCCTGCAGACTGAACCCTCTTGAAGGACTTCAGGACTTACTGCTGTTTCATTTGATATCTTCACCTCCCAATGCTTAATAACAGTGTTTTAAGGGATCTGTAAAGAAAAGAAAGTTGCTTTAAAAAAAAACCAAACAAAACCAAACCTTTAATAATGTCACCTTGCTCTTGCTGTATTTTAAGGTACAGGAGAGACAAACTGTGCTTAGGCAACTAATAAAATGGAAACCTGAGATTTCATCCTATTTTGAAACACAGGTCTTGTCATAAAGCAAATAAAGGTACTATTTTAAATTGTAAAGTACTGAACTTTGAGATAACTGTGGTTGAATGTCTCATACATAACAAAAGATAGTTATAGTCTGACTTTATGGAACAACAGCAGTTCATTGAGAAAACATCACGTTTTGCCAGATTTTAGTGAAAGTAGTGCCCCAAATACAGGGTCCCCAAGCGAGTAATGCCCCTGAACAGAGGGGTGAGGATATTAGCACAAATCAGAATGATCAGCAGAGGAGTACAACCTGGTTTATTCCACTAAAACCAGTTTAAGAGAAAACAAATTAAAGAAAAAGATAGTACAATGGAAAACCAACAAACACCCAAAAAAGTACATAACACATTTTATAAATAAAACCAAAAATTCAAAGAAAGAGGAGTTAAAAAGGAGAAAGTTCACTAGCATCACAGTCCTGATGCTGACAGGTTTCTGTAACCCCTTCCTTCCCAATATGGGCAATGTCAACCCTAGTGCTCAGGGGAGGGCATTAGAAGTGTGAGAACTGCACCACACACAAGCAGTAGGTACCAGAAGTTTGTGGGGGGGAGGGGGGGTGGTGGTGTCTGTATAACTGTTTTTAATTGGTTTATTGAAGTTTTCCTTTGTTATTGTGGACTATAAGTATACATTACTGTAAACAGACTAACAATTTTGAATATTAGATGTTAAAACTACAGTCAGCCCAACTAAATTCTTGCTTTCATATATAACTCGTGTTCTCCTTTCCGCTCACAGCGAGATGCTAAGTGTGATGACCCTTCAATTCCAGTGCTAATTCTCCATGACTCAGAAAGAATGCTTTTCATATCCTTTTGTAGCCTGTGCAATTTTTCATTCTAGAGCATTTATCTAATGGCATTTCAGGCACTCCTTATAATTACATTAAACAGAAGTGATGGCTAATTGTCTTACACGTGCCATTAACTGTACTGAGGTCACTGGAGAAGTTCCTGTAAGTATAGCAAACTGGTCACTAAGCTTTTGATTACAAATACTCAGCAAGGGGGTTTTTGGGCACTATTTGATAAATAATTACAGAACAAATCACATTTCGTAAGTACACTATATAAAAATTTGCATTTGTTTTCAGAACAACGGACCTGGATATCTTCAGGTCATCGAATGCCTTTGGTAAAAATTTTGTCAGAGTGGAATACAAAATAGCAATGCCTACAGGTATATCTCTTGCTGCTTTCGATTACAAAGACACCTCATTAGCTTGGTTGGCCTTAATCATGTAACTAAGGTTGTTCTTATGCTTAACCATTTTCCTAGAATCATGTCTCCAAACACTCACTGTGAATCACAGAAACTGAGGATTAAGTGATTGGCTATGATGCTCTATGGTGTACTAAAACCCACCCGTGATATTTTTCACTTAAAACAATCAAATCTCTAATATACTTCACACAGCACAGATGCTTTTTGTTGAAAAGGATGAAAAAAAATTAAAGGAGGAAGCAGGAAAACTTATGAACTAAAGGAAAAATAATGCAAATGGGATTATGAAAATAAGAGTTTCTACAGGTGAAAATTCAGTATGCTGAATGAATAATAAAGAATATTGTTTTTAATAATGATAAAATTAAAGATTTCCAGAGAATCATACCAATGAGAGCACTTGAAAAATAAACAAAGTTACAACTAGTTTAAACCTTGATGTCATCTTGTGGAAAAAACCCTACACAGACAAAAAAAGAGAAGTCACATTCCCTTGCACGTATACTTTAAAGCTATCTTTAAAATATTTTCCCTCTAAAGACTCTAAAGTCTTGAAAGACTGCTTTATATATCTTATATCTTTTAGAGATAAGAGATATCTTATATCTTTTCAGAGAAGTTAGTAGGCATATTTGTCAGTTTTCTTCAAATACTTACATCTCATATCCCATAGTATAATATACCTTTCCTGTGTGGAGTTCCACTCATTTTAGCAGAACTCGTAAAGCAAAGTGCATTGACAAATAAAACCTTAAGAAATTTACTTTCTGAAAAAGGCACCTGTCTAATTTCTTATTTACTACCAATATCCTCTCAAAAAGCCCTTGTCAAAGCTTACCCTAACATACCATTCTGAACAACTGATTTTAAGAAAATAGCTTTTCAGTTATCCTGATCCACCTCGTGGATGTTCAGCTTTTAACCAGTGCTAATGCACTCTTTTTTATCTGAAGCAGCTTTTCTAGTACATAGTCAATGGTGCCACGTGGAAACATTAGGGCCAGATGTGGCCGATTAATAACTGCTTAGAAAACCTAAATTTTTTACGATAGACTACATAAATCTCGCTACTATGAGATGTCAGCTCTCCAGCATGTAGTCTTCGTATAATTTTTCTTAGTGTTTTCTGCCTTTTTCTATTTCTTAATGTATGTAAAATGTTTGAAGTTACAGGTAAAAAAGGCAACTTTTTACCTTGAGAGTATTTTCATACATCCATAAACAAACTGCTTGAGAATATTAAAGCTGAAATAAAAGTCTACTAATTGTAAAACAACTTACTCTTAACCTTATGCTTATCTTCAGTTTGTCTCTACCTGGAGAAATACTTAAGCTGAAATCATACTGAAGTTACACTGTGGCTGAATATACGCTTGCACACTTGCTGAATGAACTTGTAAATCCCTACAGACCAATACCAATTGGGCAGATTTAGAAAAATAAATGGAGCTTTCTGCAGCCAGCACACCCCCATCACATACTCTATTAACCTGAAGTTATGAAATGCTAATATGAACTAAATTCTACCAGAATTACCCTACAAAGTCTACTCCTTTTCTTTTTGTAAACAAAATCTACCTTTTTTTTTCCCCCATTTAACCAAGAACTATAGTAATATCTGCATGAAAAATGTTGGTTTCCCAGAATCTATATTAAATTGAATATTGACTTACCAAGCACTGTGTCATTCATTATTTACTGTACTCAATCTGTGGGATTTATTAAAAAATTGATAAGAACGGCTACTGGTAAAATCCCTACAGGTGAGCTCACTAGCCAAGCCAATTATGAAAGAAGCAAACCTACAGTTAGTGCAATAAAATTCCATTTTAGCAGTTGGTGATATTTTAAAAGGATGCTTTGAGACACTTACTTGAAATGAATAAGCTGCACAGTTTCATAAAAAAAATTTAAGATTGCTTTTATTCTGTTATTTGCCAGACCTTTCTGTTCTCCTCTGCCCTTTTCCAAAAGCTGATTTCTCATTTTATTAGAACGGTGGTTTTTTTAAATGTATTTCAGTAGTTCTCTTTCTACCCCATACACTCTATTTTAAAACAACTTAAATGTATCTGAGAAGTGCTTGTCAGAGTGCTACAGACCTACCTGTGCATAACTGTAAGAATACTTTTAAAAGGAAAGGCAAGTTTTAGAAGAAAAGGAGATTTCCAGCCACCTATTTAATTGCTTGAAAAATTCTGACTGGCCCAACGGTTAGGATGTTATACTCAGTACAGCAATGAGCTTTGCATACAATTTATTATGTATGTAATTCTACGGACACTGAGTTCAGGTCTGCATAAGTTTCAAGACAGTATTTTACTGGCTTAGATGTTTTCAGATAGAGATTCTAATTTATTAAGTGCATTACACTCCATATACACAATGTCCTTGATTCAGGTTCCCCATTAAACCCTGAGTAGTGTACATTAATGGAATGATCAAAAGCATTCTCAGTACTGTGAATTTAAAAAAAAATAAAAAATAATAATGCCCTCTCAGCAGGGGAATTACATGTACAGTGTGATTCCAGCAAGCATACTTATCATACCTTTGGGTTTCTTTCCGTTAATAGAAACTTTTACAAGTTACAGGGGAAAATGATACCGTGTTGCATAGCACACCTCCCCTTTCCCCCAACTTTCATTTCTTTAATGTTGTGTAAACCTGCAGTTGCCTTCAAACAGTGAAGCACTTCATTTTGATCCTTGGAATAGGCCAATAAATTTCAAATATAAGAACTTGTAAGTCACACAGAAAAAACAAGTTATGACCACAGGGGTTAATTAGTCACATCCTTGCTTTCAAAGACTGCAGCTAGTTTAAAAAAAAAAAAAAAGAAAATTAAAGCTCATGAAACTTAACTACTAAGAAGGTTCTGAGCAGACAGAGCTTATAAGACCTTTTACCCAAACGGACCCACTGTTTGTAATTTACACATGCATGCACTGAAATATCCTAGGGGAAAATCACCTTAATTCACTGCATTATTAGAACAGTCCTCAAATGTCAGCCTTCAGTTCTACCACTGATAGGTTTTGCTGGGAAGAAAGGGGCTTTCATTCTCAAACAGGTTCTTGTTAGACCAAAGATCCATAGTGAAATCACCAGGCAAGATGTGCTAGTATTTGATTAGGAAAAAAGCACGTGTCAAAGAGCTTGGAGGCGGGGGCAAGGGAGTGTGGACACACAACACAGAGTTCATCCTTAAGAGAAAAGGTCCCTTCCTGAGGTGCCGCTTCAGTCTTGGAACAAGTCTGACCTGAAAAACTCTGCTCAGGCAGAAAAACTTTGCTTAAGCTTTGCAGAGATGTAGATGAAAGCAAACAGCATGAGAAGCTAAGTTCATGATTTTTCATTATGTTTGGATACACTATTAATAAAGATTTCTCTGCAGAAAATCCTCAGCAACATCATATCTATCAATACTAGCACTCAAACATTAATGCTATCAACAATAAAACAGTGATCATAATCTTACACCTGCATATAAAGAGCTTATGGGCTTTTATTTGATAATGAGTTACAGAGGTGGTGTGGAACTGTAAAAACCATATCTCCAGGAGACAGGGTAAGAATTAACATACCTATAATCATAAACGGGGGGAGGTGGTGGGTTTTTTTCTTTTAATCAGGTTGCATAGGAAGGAAAGAAAATGGAGCCTCACATACAAGTACAAACCCTACTTAATATTAATTCTGAGTCTTGATATGAAGTGGGCAAGATCAAAGATATGAATTTTAGTAACTGCTCAGTAATTTTGGAATATTTTGTGAAGTTCAGTATTATTTACCATGCTAACATCTTACAACAGGGAAATGAGGACTAGAGCTCAGCCTTATTCTTGTACTAACACAAAATCTAATTTTTTTTTAAGCATGAAAAAAGGAAGAGGAGAACTCAAAACAAGCTTCTCAAAATTTGAACATTTCAGTTTAACCCTTGAGCTTTTTTAAAAACATCCACAGGATTTAAGTTCTTTAGAAGGAATGCAGAGATTTTATAAGATATAATTATATATTTGTTAAGCCTGCAAAAATTCTTTAACATAGCACTGAAGTGTAATCAAAGATAGAAATAAAGTTAATCTTGTTAACAAGAACAGGGAAAGTTTGGCTACATTCTAGATTCAATGCACTAGAGAACAACCAAGGTTGAATCCTCTTCCTGCTTTATTACTTTTTGCTTGTGAACCAGCATTCTTTCCTAAGAAATTTTTCTTCCAAACATTTCAGAATCCCCAAGAAGGTATCCAATGTCTCTCTGTTCTTTTGGAGAGATCTGCAGGCAGGGGAATGTTGGAGACATTTCTTCTTTATACTAATCTGTTTGAAATGCCATTTGAAGAGATTGGGAAGCTTCTGAATTACATGTAAGAAAGTTTCATATTAAGAATTATTAAGGTATGAAAGTAACGCTTTGGAAATAGAATGCTACATGGCAGTTTGCAAAATAAGTTGATTCTATAAGGATGGTGGAAAACTGATTAGCTTTTAAATTATCTAAAATATTTGCAGAAATACACAGCAGATGTCTCTTATGAAACAAGCATTGTATACATACATTTTAAAAGATATGTCTGATATAGCATGCTGCATTTAAAGCTCAGTCTTGAATTTAATTCTTTTAAAGGTTTTGTAAAGATCTGAAACTTTTGGAATAAAATTTCTTTAAATAAAAAAAAAACTAATAAAAGACAGCAAATGAAAACACAGTCATTTAGCTGATGATAAGTTACTATAATAGTACTTTTTTTTGAATGCTGTCCCATGCATTTGCTATAGATCAGTGCTCAGAGAAAAAATCACAGCAAATTCTTGTGTGAATTGGAATTATCGCAGTAATTATCCCAAAATCTCACACCCCAAGTAATAAAATCCATTACTAGTATATTTTACTTTTAAATGAAGTCTAAAAGAAAACCGGGGGGGTGGGGGGGAGGGAGGAGAAAATAAATAGTTCTGTTCTTAACAACGAGGGTTTGATATAGAATGTATCAAAATTTCTTGTAAAAAAAATATTTACTATCAATGGGAGACGTTTACCTGAGATGTACACAAATCAAGGAGGAGTGATTAGAATGATGAGACTGGAAGCAATTAACTTTTTCTTATTTTCATTCACTAAGCACCACCTTATTAAAGGCCAATATACTGTACCTAGAAATAGTATGACTGGAATCCATGAGTACCTGAATGACCTGCCTTGGCACCAGACAATCCAGCACAAGCTTGTGCTTGCAAAATAAAGTTCTTGCCCCTCTGATGTAGCATTGCGCTATGCTACAGACATGGATACATTGATCAGTCCAAATTCAGAGATCCTCAAACCACAGTCACGCACTATTAACATTAATAGTCAAGAATAAAGACATACTGTATTGCTCAAGACATGCTGTATTGCTATTAGCATCACATTTACTAGTAAGACATGTCTGTGAAGTAATAACTTCAGTTGGGTAATCATTTAGTTACTCCAGAAATTAATGTTTTCACAACCAACAATGTAAACAGAGCAAATATATTTTCTTGATTTTCTCAGATTTCATTCAGCTTGTGTAAAAATGCCTTAAAACAGCTACAACGTGACATTAAAAAAATCCTCACTGTGTTATGAGGAATCAAAATCTGTATCTCTATTACCACATGACAGGGAGAGGATGAGAGGGAATCACTCGTGCCATAAACAATGTAACTCTGTTATTTGCAGTACTTTTACCCAATGTATACTGGTTTAAATACTGTAATAATACATATGTGCAAGAAAACAGTAATTCATCAGACAAAAATACAATGAGAAAAGAACAGTAGAAAGCAATAGCAGATGAAATTTATCAGGTCTGCTAACTTAAAGATATTTGAATGCATTTGCAGCTATCCATACAAGTATGTGAAATGTTCCCCACTAGAAAAGATAGAAGACAATGTCTCCTTGTCTTCAGTAAAAAAAGAAAACAAAACAAATTCCCAAAATAACAAGTAAAAACAGCTGCAAGAATACTACAACACAAAACTCCAGAAAATAATCCTTACATTAACTACTGAAGAACGTGCCATTGCAATTCGAACTATTTTGCTTCATAAACCAAGGACAAAGGAAATGTAAAGGTCTGTTTCTGTCACCTGGCCATGAAAAAGGGAATTACTGGCAACATAAGGACTGTAATATTTTTAGCTGAGTACATAACAGGCTTGTTTCACCTATTCTCTTGAATTTTTAAGGTTTGTTGTTTTGTGCTTTCCCTGCTTAAATATACGTATATTACTTTTCTAGGTGACACCCTGTAAGTTTTCAGAACTGGTACACTGACAAAAATGAAAATAATAATTTCTATCTTGAAGTTATATAATTACAGAATGACAGGTATTTTTCAACACCAATTTAATCCAAAGTCAAACTGTAATTTTTTTCATATTGCAAAAGCCATCGAATACATTTTGAAACCATCTGAAGAGGTATCTCAAATTGATCACTAAAGCCAGTTCAGTTTAGTATTTTTCAGTTTGGTAAACTAAACCAAAACACATACTTTTCTCCAAATTATATTTCAGACTGAAACATGTTTTATTTTTAGGCATCTACCTTCTCAGTTCCTTTCAGTTATTTTTAATTTCTGAATACAAAAATACTTTCTCAAAGCAAGAACTCTTCACGTTGAAAATACAAGAGCAAAAATGCTTTCATATTTTCTATAGAAAGTGGTTTTAGATAATGATAAAGCAGATTCCAGAAAGATCTGCACATTAAGTTCCTTCTTGCACTTCACAGACCAGTTACCAAATCTAGCTGCAACTTTTCTGAGCTCCATAGACCACCATAATTCCTGTACCCTTAAACTGCCATGCCAATACATCAACTAACATGTTGACAGGTTATTCTGTGCTCTGGTTTTTGCTTTGACTGTCTTAAAACCAAGTAATACCCTGTAATTATGACCTAGTTCCTTCTCTGATTTAGCTACATCTTTCAGATCATCTGTTAAAAACAATTGTCTTTGATTTTATATACCACACACAATTTACTTTTGGCCCACATTGTAGTATGACACTGTTGGGGAAAAGGCTGGAGCTCATTTTCACTGGTCCATTCATCTGAGTACATACTCTTGGTGTCTGTGCTGTGCAAAATACTTTCCAAACATAAAGAGTGTCCCAAAGGACTTCTATTACAAGCACAAAAAAGCAATTAGTAGATATGGAGGGAAAGGAAATAATGAATAAAGCAATAACATTTTTTTTAAATCTTCAACCTAGCCTAATCAGACTACTATTTAAAAAAGTAATAGCTGACAAATTTAAACCTCATCTTGTTCATCTAGGGTTTGGGTATTTTTTTTTCTAGGACACCTTATTTGAAGGTTGGAGCAATTGACACCCTCTGGATGCAACCAAACAACCAGACAATGCTTCAAAGAGAACCATTACAGGCACTAATTTTACCTAATGCTGAAATAAAAACAACAGCCCAAAACACATTAACTCATTTCCCTGTATTTTCTGTGAGAATAGCTTGCAGCTGGTTCAAGCATCAGTCAGAGAAAGATCAATTTTTTAGTACCTTTTAAAAAACATTTCCTCTAGCTCAGTGCTTATCCTTCTTTTTCTTCCATTTACACATTTCAAGAAACTCTAATGACACAGAGGAAATATTTGTTCTTTTCGTTTGATTTCATCTCAGTTTAGAGAAAGGAGAATTAGAGAGACCCACAGGTATTTAGAGTAGATTGAGACTGGTACTCCCATTGTGAAAATTTTCATTACGTGTATAATACAGTGAGAGAAGGGAAGGAGAAATTATATCCTTAACAGCATGGACTTTGTAACTTCCTAGCTTGAGCTCAGTGCGCACGTCTGAGCTGCAGAGTAAAGCTGCTGTGGCCGCTGGACACGGGGTTTAGGCTCTGCCTGACTGGCAGATCACAGTAAGGCAGCATATCCCATGAGCCTCTGGGGGAGGTCGTTACTAACTGATTGAGTATTCACGTTCATGCCTTAAATCTCAGAAACCCAGGTGTGTTGTAGATTAGCACAACTTACAAGCAGTGTGTGGAAATTTATTATGATAATTGTTGCTTTTATTTTTTATTTCCCTGAACTCAAAGATAATTAATGCCAGTATGTGTCCTGGTGTCTGACTCCCTTAATTGGCCCTATGGTGCCTTGGGTGTTTGAAAACCCACTCACTTAAAGGCTTTTTTTTTTTTTTTCTGCTTTTTTTTTTTTTTCCTTTTGACTTGTTTTCCTGGAGCTGTTCATTAGTGCCTAAAATATTTGATTACATTTAATTGTAATGTCTTCAATTCTGTGCACCTGCTGCAATTTATGTAGTGGGGGAAAATACGACCTAGAGAAGCTAAAAAGTGAGATGAGGAACTGAATGTTAAAAAGAATTCCCCTGCAAAGGGTAATTGGGGTTAAATATGGAAGAAAACTAAACATATTTTCAGTTAGGTTTTCCTAGCTACTATAATAGCACCAAAAGGATTTATGGCATAATGGTTTCATTTTTTATGTTTCTAAAATACTTCCACTTTAACATTCCCAGTTATTTGAAACTGTGTCTCTGGCACGAGAAAGCCCACACAGAGTTGGTCCTGCCGAGCTGGCAGGACGAAGTCCCACTCCTATTTGAAGATGTGCTGCTCTACTATAAATCTTTCCTGCTCTTGCCAGCTTTCATATAGTAAAATATGTACATTTTTTACCTTTTTTTTTTTTTCTTTTGACTCCTGAAATTTTTCAGAGATTCCTGGCTGACATTTTAGTTTTTAAAACACAGCTCACAGCATTTGTAAAGCAGTTAATAATACCAATACAAATTAGCATCACTGAATATTCAAATTCCCTTGACATCAAAAGAGAAGGCATAAGGGATAGAGTAAAAAAAAAAAATCTTGTGCATTTTTAAGAGAGAAATTACGTCAGAGCTAAGTTTTGTTAAGCTGTACTTCTCATTTATTTCTATGGGGTAGCGTAAACCTATAGAACAGCTTCTAAAAGGGTTTTTTTTTTCCTAGAAGAAAATATGATTAGTTTTTACATGATCACTGTTAGCATTACACAACACATTCTTGCTTCAGCACTGCAGAACAGTAAAGGAGAACAAAAGTCTCTTCTGCTGAAGGCTATGATAGTTTACAGAATACAGCTTAATGTTGCGACCCATTAACTGCTCTGTGCCAAGGAAATTCAGCAATTCATATGCTGTAGCATCCTGATACTTTTCTCTATTTCTCTGTATTGTAAATATCACCTGGGGCATTTTACAGCAACAGTAACTGATCCATAGAAATCCAGGATCAGAAATCAATTTATCCCTAACATCTCTGGCCAAGTGTGGCATATACTGAAAAATACAAACACCAAAAGCTCTGCTTTTAAAACAAATATTATTAGTAATAGCCATAAGCTGCAATAAACTGTTAGATCTCCTAAGAACGTTACTGCACAATGAACATTTTATGTTAATATTTACATTTCACTCTGTTGCAGAGACCACAGAGCTGTCAGCAAATGCTAGAAATTAATCTTACATAGAATCAGAGACAGCATATAGCAGTGTATGCAATACGTCCTCTCTACACTCCTCTCTACTCATTCCCAGTTAGCCTTTAAACAAATGTTACAGCAAATGTATGGCATATTTTTGCCTCAATTCAGGAATTGTCCCTGACAGCAACAACGGAAGACTGCTCTACAACTAAAGGCACAGGACCAAGAGTAAGCAGGATGGTATTTTATTCTCTAGTTCCACAACAGATTTCCTGTCAAGATACTTCCTTTATGCTTTTCTGTCCTAATGGGGAAAATGGAAATAAACAGTGCTCATTGCCAGTTTTTAATCATAGCATATTTGGTACCCCCAGAAGACACTGCTTTTGAGCCTCATTATAACCAGACTCTCAACCAGTTGCACTCTAAATTACATGGCTTCTGAGATTTCATGGGAATATCAATTCAATGTTTTAACTCTGTTTTTACAAATACATCTGGATCAATTACCCCCAAAAAGATGATAGGATGTATTTATTGAATTGAGATCACTCTCCTTATTTCTATTTTGGAATCTTGCAGTTCTTTTACATTTACAGGTCAAACGTGGCCAGTGCTTTAATCCATTATGCTACGGCATGGCATGCAACAGTGAGAACACTGGTACATAAACTGAACCTTAACACAAAGTGGCTGAAGTACATGCATAAGCAACATGCAACTCTTAATACTGCAAGTAATAATTTGTAATTTTAGACTTTAATATAAATGGAGAACTAAACCCCAATGTCTTTTAGTATTCCTGATTGAGATGTAATACTTAAATAATTCAATGGATGCCAAAACTGCCCACAAATTTTATTTTTTTTTTAAAGCAAGTAAACCCAAGACATTCCTTGCAGTTGACAGGGAGGGAAGAAAAAAGAAAACAGAAACAAACTCAAACAACAAAACCAAGCAACAAAAAATTCCAAAACATGCACTTTCTCCTTGTGGTAAAGTCAAACAAATGAGAGCCAAACACGTCCACTTCATCACCATTTTATACAAGAACAGCAGCTGCCAACTTAATACTTATGCAGGGTAAACACCAGGCTGTCAAATAGCTCTTTTAGGCGCTTCTTTCTGTATTGACTCTTTAGATCTAACAGGCCCTTAGATCTTTTATTTTAGGGATGAGTTTACATTCTATCTGATGACTACATTCAATGTAAGTACAGAATATAATCTCTACCTAAGATACTGCACTTCAGCCTTCTCTCTTAGCTACTGTGAGAGTCAGGTTTATCATGTTTCGTAGCCTTGTGCTGTTCAGCTTGGAACCATTCCAATCCTCCTTTTTTCTCTCCTACCTGCAGAGACACCCATGTATCAGGATAACAGAGCGCATAGAAAGCACTCTGTACCACTGCTCCAAGGTTGCATTTTCTGCACATCTGTCATGACTACACAAATATAAAACAAAGCAAAAATGCGTAAATGCATGTTGGTCAAAACAAGAGTTTTAAGCTGAAACAAAAAAACTTAAGGCTTCTCAGAGCCCTGAGTTGAAAATATGCACAGCGTGTGGCTGTGTGTGAAGGATACCGCGTGGCATGGCTGAATCTTCTATATGCAGTTGTCATATACTGAGTAAATTTACACACACAAGATTTCTTAGACACCACATGAAATGTAATAACACAGGAAAATACAAGTTTGCTCAATATGTGTTTTAGTAACAAAGGCTTAACGATATGCACTGCTACAGCAAGCTAACATTTTGGAATTTTGTTTTTCAAATTCTTTTAAGCTCATCATGATGGCACCTCCTCCACTTCTTTTTCTACAGAACCACTGAAATATTCTACCCTGTTAATTAATAGGCACATAAAGAAATCTCTATAAAATAAAGACTTGAAAAAAACATTCTTCTATATAACCAAGAAAAGAAGTATAAATTCCATCCTCTGACTTTGCCTTCAGGTTTTTTCAACTCCAAGTTCCAGCAACAGTTCTCATCTCTCATTTTTAAGCTACTCATGAAAGATATCACTTTGGTGGAATCTATCACCTCTTTGCAACAATCAAGGATTTATTGATTTTCAGACCAACGCATATTTTAAATATGCCAGTGCAATTTTATGATAATCAAACTTTAAAAGTAAAATGATTACAAAGATGCTGTGATCTTGAATATTGGAATGAAAAAGCAGGTGTGCTATTTTAACTCTAAGATCCCTCTAGCATGTAAACCAATGTTCAAGGATTAACAAGGTTTTTGTTGCAACTTCTGACTTTTGAAAAATATTCTTAATAACATTTCAAAGTGTATAAAAAAACCAGTAATCTTCCTAATGCATGCATTATGAACAGAGATGGAGAACAAAAGTCTTGCTTACATGCAAAAACCTCAAGACTTAAAAATCAGGTTCAAGTACAAAAGTTGAGGGAGAAAGGAATAAACATAGTCCAAAAATAATCCATGAGTGATCAAATAATGAAATAAATATCTCTATGCATTCTGTTCTTTCTAGGTAAATCAGCCATGTCTTTCTGTTGTTTTATTTATCCCAAGTATTAAAATAATTAAAGAGAAAGATGCAGGAGGCAGAGAGCAGTGAATGTCAAGGACACTTGATGCAGTACCCTAATGATGAATGTTCCAGCATACTCAAATAAACAGGTTTCTCTAGAGATTGTTTGAATGAAAATAATGTAATTGCACAAATAGCATAAGCTGAGTGTGTGTGTGCAGAAGAAAGAAAAAGAGGGAGACAGGCAGCAGTCATGCTTCTTGTAGTTGATGGCGTGTGGTGAATAATTGATCATTCCTTCCTTCCTTCTGATGAGTTCACTAATTCTCTCAGTGCCGTACTTCTACAAGTGTCACGATCACTATTAAACCAGCAGAGGAACCCAACAAGCCCTTGAGAATACCTACTGTCTGAGATGCCTTTTAAAGCACCAAGTGAAAAATTAAATGAGAAAAGCAAGAAAGTGATTACGAAGTCTTCTTCACCTTTGCTGTGTGCTGTAATGCTATACTCGATAGGCACTGTTTCACAGCCAAATGCTGAATTTACAGTGCCTGCTATTTATAACAAAGGAAGTAGCGGAGCCATTCATTTTGTTGAGAAAAGACAACATTAACTCCTTTTTTTTTTTTTATTAAGTCAATTAACAGCACAATTTACAGACTTTAAAACGATTTCTGAGTTAATTTGTGCTTTTGCAAATGATGGGCAAATAACACAGCCAAAAGTGTTCAGTATGATTTCATATGGAATAAATTTCATTATGAGATAATGAATTAAGAACATCGTTTATTTCTAATCCTAAAGGCAAAACTGCTTGTGCTTTCAGTCCATGGATAAAGAGATTAGAAAAAAAAATGTTTTTGTTTGGTTTTAGTGACCCACAGAGGTAATCCAAAAGTAAACGCTTTGTCCTAAATTCAAGAAGATACTCACTGCCTTATTTTTGAGGCTGTTAAGGAGTCCAAGAGTTCAGATGGAGAAAGCTGTGAGTATGCACCTGAGTGCATAATAGTAACTCCTGTATGAGTTAGGGCAGATTTCCCTCAAAACATTTTGGTAAATAAAATGCTATGAGTAATAATAGCATACACTTTTTTTCCAGTATTGACACTTACACAACTGTAGGCAAGAAAGCTATGTTACAAACACAGTGGCACCTAAAAGCTCTAGCTCTGCTTGATAGGTGCACCATTCTAGAAGGCTAGATAGGTGCCATACATACACACAAAACTACTATTTAGAATAAAGGGTTTCCACTAATTGAACAGACAAATACAAACCATAAGGGGGAAAAGTTCCAAAATTCTCTTCATATTGCAGACTACAAGGACACCAATGTACAGCTCTGCTTTTCTCGTGAAGCTAAGGCAGAGGCAACAACTAAACAGAAAGCTCGTTTCTGAAGTTAGGGATGCTAGAGTCAACAGGAGTTCATTCTCAAATTCTACCTGCGAGAATATCAGTAAGAACTTCCTTTTCCCCAGTTGAAACTATTTCATCAAACTCATTTGAAATTTACGGTTCTTTAAAATAGCCATTTTTTCAAGTTCATCATAATTGGAAAATCTCTCTCATAGTGATCATTTCACCACTGCTTTTTCTTATACTTCCACAAAAAAGGCCTATAAAAAAGGACTGCTCCAATTACATCAAGAGACAAATGAAATCAGATAAAACAGGAAAAGCAAAAACAAATATAGAGTATTAAACAGTATGAGAAACAACCTGTACAGAAATGAGCAAAGGTGTGCAAAATGCTTACAGAACCCTGAAACAACCCCAAACCACTCAGCATGGGCAAAGTCAAAGCACACAAAGAAAACCATGCCAGGTTTTGAGTCTAAGGCATTCACCTAACGATCTATCAAAAAAGAGATGCACTGATCTCCAATATAAACCACGGCAAGTTTACTTCATCGGAACACAAACAGAACATAGTACTCGAGTTTATTACTCTTAAACTATATCCCCTTCTTATTTACCTGAATTATGTCTTTTTGCCCATGGAAGGCTTGTGACACCTAACAAGGGAAGCTCAGTGGGACAAAGCAATCTTTGTATACACAGAAGTGATAGAAAAAAATGTATTTTGGACATGCATTTTGGACTCCATTAAAGGATGTTCACATGGCTCAAAGCAGAATTTGAAAGGCTTGAATTTATGCTGCAGAAAATATGTATGAATATTTTCTGCTGTACAGCTTCAGTGGGCTAGGAACACATGCATGGTCAGTACTCAGGAAGCAAGCCATGGGGATCTGACTGCCTGCCATTATCTGTACCCTCTGTTACAGCAGGAACACACAATGCTCATGGACACACACAGGTCATTAGAATGTAATATCATATAGAGGATTGTAGATTTCTGACACTTTCAGACAAATAAGCAGCAGCACATAATATAAATGTGTCACACTGTCCCATTCAAACCATCACCTCCAACACTATGGCATAATCCTTGAAAGAGAAATTTACGTGGAGACCCAACCCTGGCCTGCCAGCTAGAGTCACACCTGGGCCATTATAGCAAAATGCAATCACTCAGGTCATGGATAAGTACACCTCAAAAAGAGCCTATCCTTTTTGTAGGACTCGGATATCTTTGCATAAAGACGTTTTGGCAAGTGTATTCCTACATTCTCAGTTCTGTGTTAAAGGCCAGGTGGCATCTCATAGGGCTCTGTTGGCTATATATGGCCAAGATATTTCTATCCGACTAACTGTAGGAATTGTTCAATGGACATTCAATGGAGGGAGTTTTCCTACTGTCGTTTGTATCTTACTAAAAAATTCCAGGTGAGTCTAGAGAAACTATTTGCACACTGAAACTCTGCATACCAGAGTATTAATGGAAAAGAAGATACACACAGATCATTTTAACTGGAAGTAATTACTATGATACCAAGCATTCTTTGATGATGCCCTCCACAGTAATCTCAGCTACATTATAATTTAGGTTTAGCATTGGAAATTATGATGACTATTAATAATGTTGCAAAATAAATGTTAACAGAAATGGCTTTTCTGTCTCTGGAAATTTTTGACATATCAAACATTTTTTCACCTTTAATTCAGAGACAAAAATCATAAAGAGCATCTCAGAAGGCTTTCTTTTTGTTTCAAACTCAATTCTAAAGCTGCAGATTACCATAATTTCAGATAAAGCCGTTTCGACATGAACAGAGAAATGTTTTAATTACAAATATTCAAATGGGATATACCCCATATTTCAAATGTTATTTCTGAAATAGAAACCTAATGAAAGCTTATCCTTTCCTACAAATACTTTTGATTTTCCTACCTGCTCTACTGCTGGCAAATAGATAGCGCCAAAATACAGACTTAAGAGTCAGAAGTTCACAGAGAAGCAAATGCTGTACATGAAAACTGTTGCTGCTTTGAGATATTGTTCCTCTTTTCTAGAGGAGAACATCAAATAAATCCATTATAGATTTGCCCATGCTTTTAACTAATGCTATTAGCTGACATTGCCACAAGAATTTAAGATGAAATAGGAACATTAAGCTCAAGGATACACAGGGAAGTTGAAGCAGCACATGGTCTCTACTAAACTGAGGGGAAAAAAACCCACAAAAAAACCCCAAAAGAACCCAAAAATCTTATCATGGAAGTAAAAGCACAAGACAGACTTTGAAATTTTTTGCACAAGTTAAGAATGACATAGTCTAAGGGTGTAACAAATCAGAATTCTTTTCTTGATGATAATGCACTATGGATAGAAGGGTACTTAGAGAACAGTGTGATTTTCTTTAAACTTATTTCTCTAATCTTAGTAAATTAAAAGTGAAAATGTATAAAGATTCCAAACTAGCTATTGTAGTTTATATACAATAAACGAAAGTTTTTGACTGAGTTCAAGAAACATCTGGATGATGCACTCAGTCATATGTTCTGGTTGGCCTGTGTGGAGCCAGGAGTTGGACTCTATGATCATCATGGGTCCCTTCCAACTCAGGAGATTCTGTGATTTTATGAAATAACTTGCATGGACAACTAGGGATCAGATGTGCTCCCCAAGCTGCCAGCCAGCTTTCTTGCTTAAAATACCAACCCTGGGGCACTGCCTTCCCACACAGATACATACATCACTGACTCAACCTGGGAAGCTCTACTTTGACAGAATTTTGTTACTTGAATAACTTCAAAGATGTTAGTGGAGGCTGTACACAGTAATATATTTCCCTATACCATTTAACAAATCTATCACTCAATTGGGTTTTCTTTGTTTCTTTTTTTGTTTCCTCTTTCAAATCATTAGAATTGACATTAAGAAACCTAAACAGGAATGGAAGTAAGCTTCTATATTTTGTTTACAATAAAGAAATAATACAGTAAAATGTAAAAAAATGCATAAGCAAGCAAACTAAAGAAAACCTGCAAATCATCTGCTCATATCTGTATTCTGTCCCACAGGATATTCTTTCCCTGTTTCCAGCTGAATTGTTATTTCTTCAATACACATATTATCCAGGATTTTTGGCCCAAGTTTCAGTTCTGTCTTATATCCCTTTTCACATCCTTGAAGAAGCAACTGATGATTTGTCAAACTAGGTGTGATTTCTTGCTCTTGTCTGATTAATCTACAGTTTCTTGATTCAGTAAAGGGTAAAGCCCACACTTAACACCCTCAGTTGCAATACATATGCTTACTCAGCATATAACATCCAACAAAGCATCTCTATTCAGAAACTACTTTTATATCAATTGATACTTTAATAAATAAATTAACATCAACGTGTAAATTCTATCGAGGAGATGTAACTTGTCAGTGTTTTTTGATCAAAGTATATACAATTATAATCAATGACTACAGGTGTAACTGAAGATTTGGATTACTACAAAATTCCATTATAGTAATTCTAAACGACACATTGTTTCCTACATATTGTGAACTATTAAGATCTCTGTTATATATTAATTATTAAACATTATAGACTGCTTAGGCTTCACATACCATATCTGTAAAAAGTTATCAGTAGTTATCAGTTAAGTTGTCACACCTGCTTCTTTGCAAATTAGCACTCTATAATCTTTCTACTCTAGAGCTTATAATTAAAAAGGTCAATTACTTCACTAAAGAGTTTTCATCATTTGTTTTGTGTTTTCAGAGAACTTCTAAGTCTTACTGCTTGTTTTTCTATACACTTATCAGCAGCATTTAAGTTCTTCACTAATCAGACCTACACACATCCTTCAACTATAGAAGCCAATATAAAATATAATTTCCATAAGCTTCATGTACAGGTTCACTGCTTCATCATCCTTCGTTTCAAGTCAATGTGATTCATGGTACTATTTCACTTAGGTTCTGTAGATAATTCAGCACATGCTATACAGGAGCCTTTGCTATTTCCTCTTTAAAACAGCATTTCTGTTTTCCTTCCCCCCCTCCCCCTCCCCCTGTTCTGCTCCACAAAAATCCACTCCAAACAGATCAATGCTATGTGACCACATGGAGATAGATCTATCAGCAGGATTTCCAGGACAACACGGAAGCTTAGGTTATCAAGCAACAAATGAACAGATGGTCCTGTCATTCCTTATTTCAGAAAAGGTGATTCCAGTGATAACCTCTGCTAATAAGCCTTTCTTGAGTATCCTTTAGAAAGTCAGCAAGCTATGGTGTTAGAAATGAAAGATCAAATTGGGTCAGGCATGCTCTTCTCAAGGTGCACTGTAGCTTTCATAAAGGTAATAGCAAAATGGATTGAATGTTCACTCCACATCAGCTTCTTTTAAAGGACTTGAAATATGTCAAGGATATGGCACATAAACTGTATGGATTGGAAGGGGGAGGGGAAGAAAATAAAAAGTACTTAGGCTGTGCATATTGCTAATCATTATGGAAAAATCCCAGAGTTGATTTTTTGTTGTTGTTGTCTCAGCTGTTTTTTTTTGTCAAGTTTAAAATATTTTTTCCACTGCTGGGATAACTGAAAGCCCTTAAAACCTCCTGTATTACACTGTCAGGAATGGGATGCATTTTTCTGTTTATGCTATTTTATGTGTACAAAACGTTATAAACTGAAATGAAAAAAAAATATTTGAAAGCTTTCATTTAAAATTTAGTCTGTTGATGAATAATAGTCTTTTATTTTTTGAACATTATTGTAGGATGAGAATTTTAAGGTATTAGGCAACGATCAGGTGATCATCAAGTAAGATTTTTAAAACTCTCACCTATTAATTGCCATAAGAGTAGGCAATTACATAGTTCAAAAGCAATAGAAATTATTTTTTGGTATTTTTATATATCTAGATATGCCTAAATATATGACCCAGAATACTTGACTGTATTATCTCTAGTGAAATAACATGAATTCACAAAATCAGTGGTTTGTTTGTTTTGGTTTTTTATTTCTTTTTTCCCATATTCAAAGGATCAAAAAGACTAGGTATAATATTCTTGATTTATTCTCTCATACAGGAGACAAGCTTTAATTTTATACTGTCTCTTCAGGAGAACTCAAATTTCAGGACAGCTAAGTCTCTTTAGTCAGGTTAGCCTCTCTGCTGCTTAGGAAAAGAATTGGTGAAAGAATTGGAATATAGCGTTCATTTAAAATTCTGAAAATCTTCCACATAAAGATCAGTAAAAGAGCCTCTGCTCAGAATTTTCATACGGATCTTCCATGGTGTACGTATTTTACAACAGTTTTTTGTAAACCCCGGACTAGCATTTGAGGTCATTTGCCAGTCGAATCTCTAAAAACATATGAGGTTGAGGAAGTCTGATGGTCCCGATAGTCTGTCATGTTTTTCAATTCCAGAACAGAGCTAACTATTTCCCATGCAAGCCTATCTGTCCCTGGAGGATTCAGTGTGGCAAGTTTGGATGGAATCCATCTATTTTAAACACTGTCTTGTTTCAACAAACTGAGTGATTCTGCTGTTATCCTGAGACGGAAGCATATGAGGGAGAACAAGCAGCTCCCCAAATGACTTTGAATATCAAATTAGATTCAGTCTTTCTTCCATTTGCATTTCCTTCCCAGCCACAGACTATAACAGGAATCTTCTAAAAACAAAGCTCCACACTAACTTTTTTCTCTTAGCATCAATAGCAGTTCAGTATCTGCAGAGAACTGAAGTCATAGCAAGAGAGATCAATACTCAGTGAAGCACCAGAGATAAAAGGATGCTCAGGTGGACTCCTCAAACATCTAGAAGAGAGTTCATTGGTGTGTACAAAGCTCAAACAATGCAGTAGCTTGATACTGGATATTCTGAAGGCTATTCTTTAAAAGCCAAGTTTTAAATTAGATGAGATAAATCATAGGTTTAGATGTTAGGCAGAAGAAGAGAAATAGTAAACCTGTACGACAGAAATAGGATTCACCCAGTCTGGGACCATCCACCAAAACAAGTTTCTAGTGAACTGTTAATGTTAGCAGCTCAGCTTTTGTCAAATACCAAATATGAAGATTAATTACTTTAGAAAGATTTACAGAAAAATTACTAGCAATAATCATCAAGCATGTCTGCCCACTAACACCAGGCAGAGTAAGATGGCACAGGCTGTAATTCACAAATGCCAATACTAACTGCACCTTATTTCCAAACTGTGGTTTTGATCTCTCTAAAGAGGGTTGTATTCTTGCTGACAGAAAGGAGATACTAGGGAACAATCATCAGTGGGTGTCTATGCTTAGCTTCATTTTTACAGTAAAAGCCATCTGGTGACTTTACAGAAGTTGTACTCTGTACAAACTGAAGCTCTACAACCTCTTGTCAGATTAAAATGAGTACAACTGTCTCATTTTAACTGAAACAGAGCATGAATACCATTATTGCTCTGTGTCAATACACATTTACTCAGTTATATTTGAAAAAAGTTTCTCATTTAGTGTCTACCATAACCGATTGTTTTTATTGCCTAATTATTCTCAGCATGTCAGCATTCAGTTTTAGTTGGTTATTGTAGGGGCGAAGAACCACTGCTGAATTCCAGTTTTCTGTGTTTGTTCCTTAATGATTAGAGCGCAGTTTACAGACCACCCCACCTTCTGTTCTGCTTGTGTAGTATGGCAGAGAGAAGGCTAATACAGATTTCTTTTATTGCTGAAACATTTTAAATACAAGAGTATGAATTACAAGCTTAGTTTTATTTAAGTTACCACGGCTTGTGGAGGATGAGAAAGAATGCTGCTGAGCTTGTTTGTAAGATTGTAAAAAATGAAACAGTAATAAGTAAGATCATAATCTGTCATTCTCTTTACATAAAATAGCAAAGTCCAGGATGTTCAGTCCAATGTGAAATATGAACACCAGCAGATACAATGTCAAAAAAGGCTTTTTTAAAGAACACAGTTTCACTTTTCAACAAGTGTTTATATTGCAGTCATGGATTCTGGAAGACAAATAAAAGTATAAAACTGTGTTATTGTTACAGATCTTTAAAGAAAAAAAAGGAAAAAGACTTCTTTAGAATTCTGTTGTAATACTTTTCCTGAATGTTAATACATTCATGAATATATATGTAAACAGTCAGATATCATGAACTATTTATAAAATGATAATACTTTACTAGGGAAATATCATCTTGATTATATTACCATGAAATGCAATCTGATTAATTTATTTACTTAATAACCTCATTTGGAATTATGTGCTTCAATTACAGTCATTACAATCCAAAACAACAGGTAAATAAAAGACTAAATAAAACACATGGGTCCTAAATCAAGCTTCAGTGATCGTAAAACCAAGCTCCCATTCCATGAAATACCAGGAAAGATGGTGGTTAGAGATGGGCCTTTCAGACTGGAAAGCCATTCAAACACAGAAACCGAGAGCAAAACATCACAAGGCAATGTACCAAGAAGCACATCTCCAAATACCAAACCAAGCAATTAAAGCTCAAGGTATAGCATTCATACAAACGCTCCTAAAGGGGCTCTGAAGTGTCACTGTAATCACTCAACACAGTCACTATTTGTCACTTAATATCCAGTCACTGTTTGTATACTTCTGATTAAAGCCCATCAGATATCCCACAGACTAAACCTCTTATGTTTCACTACTGCTCTTTATGGTTTTCAAACATCTAAGCAGACAAGAGGAGTGACTACAGTACCATATCATGCACGCATCACAGGTGCAAAGAAACTCCTTGAACAACTGCTGCTCACATTTACCTTATGCCTCTGTTTGGTATTAAAAAAAAAAGTTTAAAAAAAGTTCAACAGCATTTTTGAAATGGAGCTACAATGTGTATCACTATAATTGCCTAATTAGCTTGTTTTTGATAGACACAATGTAAATGAATGGACAACAGACACAAACTGAAATATAAGAAATTCCACTTAAATTCAATAAATAATTGAGGGAGTTTGTGTGGGGGATTTACTTCGGGTTTTTTGTAATGAAAACAAGGAAGGAGTATCTTCTTAAAAACTTAAACTATAACAATTCAAATATGCTCCAGGACACCTCTATACACAGGTTCCCTAGAGATTACTCCACAATTCCATATCACAAAGGAAAATGAATCCACAAGTCATGCTCCAAGCTTGTAAAGTGCATAGGGATTTTGTATCTTTCTGACAGAGGGCCTCAGAGTCAGACAAATGTACTGAAAATCCTTAGAGAAATATGTTTCAAAATACTTCTGGGAAAACGATCTGTTACTGAAAGGATTAGACACTTTTTAAATCTGTGCTTTGTGCTGCATTCTGCTACCATATTGCTGATAACAGGTACTATACCATAACAATTGAAGACAATAAAGAAAAAGCAACAAAGCTCAAAATTAATGAGATATCCATGACTGAACCTCAGAATGTCCACTTTTTCCAGTTTTGAAGAAAAATTCATGCATATCATACTGTCTTGTTCAAATGTCTCATTGTATGTGCTCAGCACAGTTCAACTTCTAGGATGGAAGTAGGGCTTGGGTTTGTTTGGCTTGGGTTCTGTCACAGGATTAGAGACTTTACTACATGGTCTCTGGGTTTTGACTTCAAAACAGAGGAAGGATATTCCTGATGCTAAGACTTAAATTCAGAAGCTTAATTTTCAGGTGAGCTGGGAACTTATGTTCAACTTCTCCTGTGCCAAACACTGCAATAGAAATGTTCTCTACAGAATTTATAGCATTATGGATCTGAAGTACTATTCTACAGAAATGAGATCACTCATGGACACCACAAATCTTTAGAATATACTATATATTATTTTGAAAGTTAAAAGATAATAATTATGTCCCTGATAAGTATACCACCTTTTCCTCCAGTATTGGTTCGAAATGGCTTGCCAAACTAGGATTATTAGTTTCATAGTCTGTGTTTAATCAAGTACAAGAAGAAAATATTCATGAGTTTGGCAATGAATATTAAGCAAAATTCTGGGAAATACTGGATGTGGAAGACGAATGTCTGCTTATTAGTGAGAAAGAGCAACTTAAAACAATGAAACAAAACATTGTAATGTGTTGGTTGATGAGAACCTCTGGCAATGTGCACTTGCAGCCCAGAAAGCCAACTGTGTCCTGGGCTGGATCAAAAGCAGCATGACCTGAAGGTGTAGAGAAGTGATACTGCCCCTCTGCCCTGCTGTGGTGAGACTCCACCAGAGTACTGTGTTCAGGTCTAGGGTCCCCACTACAAGACAGACAGGGACTTGTTGGATTAAGTCCAGAGGAGACATGAAGATGATCAGAGGACCGCAACACCTTTCCTATGAAGACAGGCTGAGAGAGTTGATCTTGTTCAGCCTGTAGAAGAGATGGCTCTAGGGAGATCTTACAGCAGCCTGCCAGTACCTAAAAGGGCCTAGAGAAAAGCTGTTTTATCAGGGGACTGTTTATCAGGAAGTATAGTGATAGAAAAAGGGGTAATGTATTTAAACTAGAGGGTAGAATTAGGTTAGATATTAGGAAGAAATCCTTCCCTGTGAGGGTGGGGAAGCCCTGGCACAGGATGTCCAGAGAAGCTGTGGCTGCCCCTGAAGCCCTGGCAGTGTTCAAGGCCAGGTTGGATGGGGCTTTGGGCACCCTGGGCTAGTGGGGATAGTCCCTGCCCATGGCAGGCGGTTTGGAACTCGATAACCTTCAAAGTCCATTCCAACCCAAAGCATTCTATCACACTATAACATAAAATAAATACTGTAACAAGTACTAAGAATATTACAACCAAACCAGTGTTAAAGCTAATACAACATTTTCTTGGATGGATTGCTGTAGTCTGCTCCAACTTTTCACTTTAACCAAGAAAATGCAACCAAGCTTTTATACATAACATCATATGTAAATGCAGCGGGTGTATGTAACACAGAGTAATCTAGAGAGATCCCAAATTAATGGGACTCACACAGTTTTACTTCTACTTTCCACTCTTTAATTTATTAAAAAAATGCAGTTCAGTATGATTCTTAGACTGTATCTCAATCTGATTGTGTCAGTACTCTAATGATACTTAATATACTTTTCCACTAATGTCAGAAATGTGCTGAAGCACTTAGCTGAACCGAGGCCAATATACAATAATCAATAACAGATCTTCTCATCAGTTTAGTCCATTAACAAAAAACTACCAAAGTAGAATAGTAGGTGTATTACCCTGTTCCTAAGCATTATTAGCAGGCCTGAGTCACAGGAAAGATTCTTGGAAAATGAAACAGAATAATCAAGGCTATAGCCTAGATACAGATCTGAGGAGAAAATACCACACGGCCAGAAGGTTCTGGCTAAAATTCCAAAGCACTGACATTCCATTAACTATTTCTTCCATATGTTCTTGTCGTGACCACATCATTAAGTAACAAGGTATATGTAAGACGTATTTTTAAGAGCAAAGTAGATATTCATGAGGCTTTATTCCAAGGTAGTGAAAAAGATTTAGCTGATATCTCAAATATTCTTAGAGGAATGTAGAAAGCTCCAACAATACTGTTGGCTCCTGTGTTAAGAATTTAAATTGGGGTTTTTAAAAGACTCTGAAAGCTAGTTATCCAATTCAAAAGAAACACTGGAATACCTTAGTAACAGTCTTTTGCATAAAAAAACCCCTACTTTTCAAAAAGGTTAGGACCGCAGTTAAAGATTTTAATGCTACCTAACACTCCTGAAAGAAAACATTTAGAAGGGTCATTCACATAAGCAAAATTGGTGAACGCTTTAAGTGTAGCTTTCAGAGAAAACAAACAGATTTCCACTGTTAAAAAGAAATAATATTACTTATAATGAAATTTAACATATGAAAGACTCCAGTAAATTTTGTTTAAAGTGTTGTCCTAGAGTTAATAGTAAATTCTCACAAGAGCCATTTTTAGAAAAGCAGAAATATGACAGGACAACAGGGCAATAGAGTGTGCCTAATTCATTCCAATTCACAGAGTAATGCATTTCTATTCACAGTGATGCATTCTAGTTTCCAACATGAGAATCCAATCTACTTGATGCTTAGTAGAGTTGAAACAAAATCACAGCACCAGAAAACTGACATTGTCTATTTTGCTAAATAGAGAAGTACTTATAAAATGGCTTTTCTCTGTTCTTAAACAGTGTTGGGCTTATTTATCAAAACACATATTATGACAGTAGATCTAAAACATTCACAAGAAATGCCAATATTCAGCTGTACCTCTCTTTTGTATGACAACTACGGTTTAGTTTGTATACACAGTTGTACCTTGGAAAGCTACTACTCTGTGATCTGTGGACTTTTCCCTGAGATTTTGGTTTGGTTTTTTGGGGAGATTTCAATACATGCCTGTTTGTCGTGGTATGCACAGGCTAATCAATATTCATATAAAATCTAACAAAAAATAGTGAGTTACTTCAAATTGTAACAATCTCAGAGAAACCAAATCTAGATTACAATTCTGTCTTTGAAATACTGTGAAGCCTTCATTAGTAATAGCAGAAATGTGAAGTACAAGTAGCACATTTTTGGAACTGAACTCTTAACCTGATCACTTGAATACTTTGTTATCTTTAAAATTGATTTTCTGGGAGAAGAATACAAAGGAAACAAATTCAAATCTGTTTTTATTTTTGATGCATTATGCAAGAGTATATCATAGCCTTGTTTGATACAGCAAATAAAGCCAGTAAAGTTGTTTTGAAGAATGTTGGAAACATGGATTTTCCACCAGACTTTGGCTCTCACTGATTGTGTGCTTTTGCACGTTCTGTCTCTAATTGTTCGCCACACAGAAAATATTGTGGTTTTTAATAACCATCTACTAAAACTTTGCATGCCCATATAACTAAATTGCCTTTATATTGACCCATCTACTCTGAGGTTTGGTATAATATAGCTCCAAACAGCCTGTTACAATGCTCTTCAAAGTTATCTGATGAGTGATTTCCCATCTGTCCTTTTTTTGTACGCTGAAGATAATATATTCTAAGTACTTAATCTACTTTATTAACAGGTGTAAGCAGTCTTTGACTGTGCCCAGACACAGGATAGTATTACTTGGAGCATGAATACAATAAATACAAAAATCGGTATTTTACAATCTCACTCTTCAAGTCGATGTGTGGCGTTAGCACTGAACAATTTACGACTTCCTGTACCGTTATCAGTATATAATAATATACATTTAAAACCTTGGAAGACAACATCATTTCGACAAATGATCTAAAGATGAACAGAGATGGAATCACATGTCCATTGTGGAATGAACACATTCCCACAAAAACAAAGATATCTGTTTCACTGAATTCAACTCAGGATTTACATGTCATATGTCTCTATATGCCTATTGTAAAAACAGGCAGGGGAGATGAACTGGGGAAGTGAGTCTTCTTTATAAAGGCTGTTTCTAGATCTCCATTTTTTACAGCAAGATTAGATTAAATATGCGGCCTAAAGCAAAACAATTCTAAAGAAATATGTCCCCTTATTTACTGATTTCTCAAATATTATAGCTTTCTCCCATGCTGAAAAACAGAAGTAAATTTCTTCATAAGTGTTTGTCATTTACCTACACTATGATAATTTGCTCATTAGATAAATGTTCATTTAAACCAATTTCATTCTTAAGCAACCCAGCTCAGCCCCAGTAACATACCACTTACACAGCAATCCACCCAGAATATCTTGCAATTAGAACACTGAGCTTGCTTGATCTTAAACTATCCTAGCCTGGGTCACAGAAGTGACTGAAACACTGAAATTCACCTTGAATATTACTACATTACTAGCCCTTTTTATGACCTGACATTTTAGCAGTACAATCTAAATGCTATCAGTAAGTATTAGTGAAAGTGTATCCTTGATCTGCACTTATTTTAGTTCACTAAAGGTCCCATTTGTTTTTATTGAGGTTAATGGATCTGTGAATACAGATCCATTAACCTCAGAATTTTTAAATGTTAAATCAGCAGCTTTAAATAAATGTTAACATGAGGCAGCAATTACTGATACCGTAATACCAACTGGAGGGCAAAGTTTGGAGCATGGACTCCTGAGAATATGTTAAACAACCCCAAACGCCTTTATTAATAAGATTTAAAGAAAAAAAATCCAACAAAACCAAAACAACAAACCCAAAATACAATATAAAGCTGAATATCCTCTGGAGCTAAAAGCTATAAAAACGTATTTCCCTGAACATAAAATAGAACCACGCAGCACTTCACTGAAGGCTTAGATATCTGTTAATTCATCTGTTATTTTTGCTTTGACAAATTGTTTTACCTTAAAAACTAATATGAAAAGTTATAATTTAAACACATATACTGTGGGTATTTTTACTTTCAAAAATAATGTGCCACAATCAGCACTTATGAAAGAAAGTTTGTTATCACAGAAATGGTGACTATACAGTGTTTGAATAGCTTGACATTCAGAATCAGAGTTTATTGTAGACCAGCTATTTAATATCCATGGCAATTGCTATAGGGAAGAAGTACTCTCAGAGAAGTCAGTGAGAGCTTTATCATTAGTGAGAACAGTGTTGTCCAGCTAAGCTAGCTTTAAGAGATTCTTGAATCTGAGAGCATCCCATCACAGATTCCCCCTGCCCTCAGCAACAAGAGAGAGGAAAGTTGCCACAAAATACACACTTATAATTAGATGAGGGTATTTTAAATTTAATGACAAGGAAATCATTAAAAGAATATGCCAGCATTTTAGTTAATAGAAATCTCATCCTTTTTTCTGCTACCAGGTTGTGACAACTTGATGATAAACCCAAAGATACTAATAGATTTTCCAAGAGACACATATCGAGTCAATAGTTTTTGGTTTTGTCAGATTAGATTTGTGCAACCTACTGAATTGTAGTTACAATTATCATGGTCAACAGGCCACAGCCACAGTAGTAGACCCACAGACTATCTTCAGTTCTCACAAAAGAGGGCAAGGACATACACAGACTGTAGAAGAACTGACCAAGGGTATTAGCTGTGAGAAGTGCCATACAATGCCATTAGACAGGCACTTGGAGACCACATATATATCTGCCCTTTATTTCCATAGATTGAATTTGTATTTACAGTTACTGTAACTGCTTAAAATGAGCCCTGGTTTTTGAAATTGTGGTTCCATTCAAACTGTCTTGCCTTAGAGAAAGGAAGCACAATGAGCTCTGATGTTTGCTTATCCTAATTTTATGGGATTGCTGTTTGTCAATCTGCTGCCAAAATTGACAGCAGATTAGAAAAAGGTTTTTCAGATTCTCGTCTGCCTGAAATTCCAATTACACTAAGTTAAGGCTATTACAATTCCACCCTATTTATTCCATTGCTAACAACTTGTCACCTCTGCAGAGCTTAGGACAGGTTTTTTTTCCTACTCCATTTCAAATAAGACGACGTCAATTTCAAGATTAAATTTAATGTACAACATCAAAAAATAGGATATACATTAAAAAGTCCCTCAGACCTTGCTGGCAATGAGATGTTAAACTCATAATTTAATTCAATAACAAAGACATTAGAATGCAGTAGATAACAGAAAGAGCAGAATTTCTAACCTACTTTAAGAGAAACACACTAACAGGCCAAAACAAATATTTACTGTTAACATACTTCTATGAACCACAAATAGTCCTGAACATAAAAAGGAGGAAAGAGAAACTAATCATAAACAAAGAGCATCTCCACATGTTCTATTATACTTAGCACAATCATTGAACTGCCTTCTAACATAATCTATGAACATGAAGGGCTATCACTTTAAGCTGAGTTTGTCCCATTCCTGAAGTGGGGGAGAGAAGTACCTGTGCACATTCAACTGAGAAGAATGTTTCCAGGCAAATTCCTGTGATGGAAATCTTTATCTATTCTCTTAGGTTTGTGCTGGACCCCTCTACCATAGATTTCTTTCACTCTATAATAGTAAGCATTTTGTCTCATGCCAGTTCATCATCATCATGTATCAGTTAATCAGGCCAATAGTACTTCGCATTACTGGTTCTTAAGATTTGCTTCTTTTAGTGAGTTACCCTTTCAAACCTGACTGTGGTCTCCCACAGTGAAAACTTTGGATTTTATTATTATATGGTGTCAGGCATTGGAATGGTCTAATAAAAATGGTACTCAACCCATTTGAGAGCACAACCCTGTACAGTAGGTCATAGCAGGGAAAGTAAATTAATTACTATTACATACCGATCTACAGCACATATCCAGATGAACCAACAGTACAAACACAGAACACACTTGTTAGCTTGATACGTATTTTCTGAGGCAAATATTGGTCGGTCCCTATAATGAACATAAGGAAGTAAAAAAAAAATACAGCCTCCTTTCCACTTTAATCTTACAAAGATCAGGCCCAGCATCAGTACTTTACTTTTTTTTTTTTACTTTCTGCAAGAAGCTCAGGGGCCAGATTCAGTACTGAATAATAATCAGGGAAGGAAGAGGTATTTTGTGGTTTTCAATATTTTCCATTAGCTGACCATAGAGGGGGGAACTTCTCAATTTTCCCTATTTATGAATCAATGTCTGCTTAGCAATCTGATAATTTTGTATTGGAGGAAAACAACCATTTAAGAAGTGTTTTCTTCCTCAGGTAAAGTAAAAATAGTAAAGCACTGCACAACTCAGTTGTCTGCCGGCTAACAGTCTGGACAGACACTGCATGTCTCCATACAAGTGCACACCTATAAGCTCATGTATACTGCCTTACGTATTTACCAGCCTCTCAAGCCTCAGTAAAATCCATACAATCTATTTAAAACCACAACTAATAATTATAATAATAATAAAATTAAAATATATTAATCTTATTAAGGTCTCATTATTCCAAGACAGTATTTATCAGATAGGACCCTTCTCTAACATCTTCAAAATCTACAATGCAACTCAATAGTCATTATTTAATTAGCAACTTGACTAAGTGCAGGTGGTTGGCTGACACTTTTCTTGCTCTGTTCCCTCTGAGGCGCACGCTGTGTTGTCATGATTCCTTACCATTAATCCCTAACCCCGAAAGAACATTTGTTTACTTTACTGGAGAATGCAACAGCTACAAAAGAAATATGCAGATTGTAGAGGAATACTTCAAGATTTAAATTTTCTCATATTAAAATAGACAGCCAAAAAGATACATTACATCAGACTCTAAACTACAAGCTTCAGACCCACATGCCCATTTTATTACAGAGCTAGTTAACAACTAATTAAAATCATAAACATCATATAAGAAAGAAACTAGGACATAAACAAATGACCCACAAGCACTTCATAAGAACACATCCTCAACCAGTTTTGTGCCTATATCCTTAAAGGGATAACACAATTAGTCCATAGTCGTCAGAGAGCAGAGAACAGCTTCACAGAAATTTCAGAACATATTTAATTTAGGTAACTTTTCTAAAATAAACACTGAAAATTACCATTCACTTCAACATAGATTTGTGACCAGTGCTGGCATAAAATTATGGCCAATATAAAATCTTCCCAGTATGGTCTTTGAATGTATATCCACATACCCACTTGGCATAGACTGAAACTGGAGCCACTCGGTTGAAAGCATTCATAACCAAACTATGCACAGATAGGCATATCGCAGTAGTCTATATATTGAAACCATTTGTAATAGCAAGCTGACTATATGCAATGTCAAACCAGTGCCGGCTGCACGTAATGGAGAAAGCAGTTAAAGGAAAAGAACTAAAAAAGAAGTTTGTATGCAGGAAATTACTTCAATCCCCCTTGCAACCCCTTCCCAGCCCCAGAACAGAGAGTAGCACTTCTGCGATAATGAACAAACCAAGGAAATCAAACCTAATACAAAACCACTTGCTGTTCAACATTATCTGTAATTAAAGTTAAACTGGAATGGGAGCATGTTCCATCACACAACTCCCCCTTATTTCTCTCCACCGTAATCAAGTAAAGCACAGTGCTGAAGTCGTTCTGCAACTGGGGATATTCACACTGATAAATATAAGTCCTAATTATGTAAGACGCTATAAAATAGATGCACTTGCTACCTAGTCCTTTTACATGATATGGAAGAAATTCATCTTGCACATAAAAATAAGAGGTACTCTGAAGTTACCTTTCACACCATATTAAGAGAACAGTAACTATAACTTGTTTGCTATGCAGCATGTATTGACCTTCATATGATTAGTGACAGAATAAAGGGAAATAATGTTCTATGATACTGCTGCAGACTTCCCTTCATACTCACAAAGGCCATGGAATAAAACACTGTCCCAAACAAATACATCCTGATCTAGCACAATTTCAGAGTCATCCAGCTTACCGTGTCTGTTTTACTCTATTGATAAAGTAAGTGGATGTCTGAGAAAGCTAACATCTACTCATTCAGTGACATGATCTTCTACACTAGCTTTCAGGAGGTATTTATGTTTGTTGAAGCCCACTGAGTACCTGCTGCAGTAAAAGAGGTCTTGAGAAATACACTTGATGGAAAGCAAGAGAAAATGGAGATAGCACTCTCATAACAAGGATAATAAAGGCTGGAGAGAGTATGCACACTGAGCTTTCTAAGTAATCCCCTTGAACTATCTGCATCTTCAGAAGACAACAGTTGGGAAAAGAACTTTTTAGGTGAACTCATATTTGGACATGATGTTTTTCTAGAAAAGATTACAGTATAGTTTTTACCACATTGAGGATACTACTGTGAAGATGTCCATAACGAAAAATGACTGCAAACAACAGAAATCAAAGAATATGTATCTATCAGAAAGGAAGAACATGCTGGTTGTGGTTCCCAAACAACTTCAATGACAGAACACGCAGTTTATTAAATTTACAGAAGCACTAAAACTGAAAGAGATTTCAAATCCTCTGACAAAAATCCCAGCAAGACACATAAAGAACTCACTAGACATTGCAGGCGTATTGATTTGCAATTCCTACATGTAAAGCACAAATGTTTTGCCTGTGTTGGTGGCAATTGTAACCCAGCAATAGCAATAGATTCAGCAGGTAGCTGTTTGGCCACTGGCACAAACATAGCCGGTGCAGTGCATGTGCCTAATTTCACGTAGAAGTAATCACGGTTCTGATTATTTTTCTATAGAGTTACTACCACAACTGGCTCTGATTCTTCATATATATATTGGGACCAGCAACTTGTAATAAATCCAGCATTCATTTTTGACAGGCCAGGAAGGGAATAAACAGAATTCCTACTGCTCAAAGGCTGCAGGCAAGTGACATGTATCACTTCACTACAGGTGGACTCTTAGTTCAATAAGCCATGGGCTGTTAATTTTAGGTTTGCTATTTTAGGTTGTGGGTACACCAGGAAAGTCAGAGCAGTGCCATCCACCACTATCATCTTCTCAACATCTTTCATCACAACAGAGCTTGAGAGTGGCCTATTTTACCATGCCTGAGAAACACAGCTACAAACAGCTTTTCAAGAGCTCTGGTGCTACAGTTCACAGGGCTTGAAGCGGAGGGGCTGAAGGAGCATCCCCATCTCCAGCAGGACATTTTCAGGAACTGCCCTGAACTATCAAATGCAGACTCTTGTGCTATGCCTGATGTGAGGAATAGGCCTACATGGAACAGGGAGGCCCGTGGGACTAGGTTAAAGAAACTAGTAGCTTTTTGTAATATATATACACACATACAGATCTTCTGATTGTCAACACTACCCAGATTGTGCAGACATCTGCATATAACACACACAATATACATAATATTTACTGGCTTATATTAATTATACATGAGTTTTTTTCATAAGAAAATGAGAATTTTGATATTTATGGTCAAGCTTTATTACACAACTCAGGCATACAAGTATATTTAAATAGATGTATTTAAAATGTTTCTGGTAACATTGAGGATTAGGAAATAAAAGTGTATGAGTCTAGGCTGAATGGAAAAGAAAGTACAGACACTGATTCTCTTTGAGAAAGCAAAGGAAAGAGACTAAAGCCTTATTGGGATTTTTTTGCTGCATAAATTTTTCTAGTCCATGTGTAAAGCACGTAAATCTTTTCAACTCTAGACATACATCTAAGTAAAACCATTTTGCTGTGAAGCTTTAATTCACAGACCTAGACAGATTTGGTAGATGTGGTGCTCCTTTGCAACTTAATAGGTATTTGGTAAAAAGGATGTTCTTAACTTACTTTCTCTGATAGTGTTAAACATGTATTGACAGGATGCCCCTCTGTGCTGCTCAACATTTGGCACTTAGGAGAAGTTCAATTAACCAACCTTTCATCTGTCTGTCCACATAAGAAACAGCTTTACTTTCCTGTGGCTAATTGCTAAGCCAGTATACTTACTCATTCTGCAATTCTAAAGCCTATCCATTCATTTGGGAGCATTAAGTACGTATTCTGCTGCAAAGAGCTGGCAGAGATAACCTGCATAACATTTCACACCAGCTTCCTGTCCTCTCCCACTGGAAGTTTTTGTCCACACAGACTATAACAAAGAATGTGCCTGATTTACAGGGCTCCCTGCACATCTGCACTCAGTCAAGTTAACGCAATGTACTTAATCCTGAAAGCATGTGGGTACTGTATTTCCTAGCATGAATTAGATTTAGAAACATTTGTGTTTTATATAAGGATAAAAGCCGATTCATACTTGTAAGCCAATTAAAATGTTGTTTCAGTGCTCAGAGGTTAACATGGTTGGGAGCTTAGAAGTGGATACTTCTAGTAGAAATAATGAAAGGATGGCAGACAAAGAATTAATAAATTATCTTAATCTGTCTTTGTTTACAAACATACGATCCCTGCAGATGGTTTTAAACAGAAAGGGGTTTTAGTAGCATAATTCAAGCATACACAAAGTGATTATCAGCCAAAACTTTAATCAGCAGATTCTTCTTGGACAATTCCCTACATGTCTCTGTTCCTGCAGAGAGCAGATTATTCTTTGAACAGCTCTCCGTATACTTTTGCTCAGAGCTCCAAAATCTAGCTTGAAAATGATTCTTCATGCACATTCAAGAGAAGTTTTAAATTTTCTCCAGTGCAATGCTTTGCTTGACAAAGGAGGAGCAGTAGAACCCTTCCAGATTCAAATTCAGTTTAGCTGATTCACATGGTAGGAGGCAGCATTCCCCTGAAATTACAGCATCTGAAAACTCAATAATAAAATATGGACCTTCATTTCTAATTAAGAAATGGACTCAGTAAGTGTGTCTAGCAATGTAGTTCTGGACAAAAAGCAATACTGAAATCTTGAGTAAAATTATCTTACAAAGTTCAGAAATCAGGGGAGAAATAGAAGAAATCCAATATTTTATTACTAATGAAAACAGTATTGTGCTATGTTTGAATTACAGGGTTTGTGATATTTCAAACTGCATTGGCTTCAATTATTGAAGCCACCACAGTTTTTAAGGCCAAGAGTTTGTTCACCCTTGGTCAAATTAGAAATGTGATTTCAGGAATTATGGTAAGTACAAGTTATAAGACTGTCTAGAATTGTCCTGAAAAATCCCTAGATGGATCCTTTCACTGCTCCTTTTAAAAGCATGCAGTTTAAATAAATCAAGATACTTTAACCCAGATGCTGCAAAGAGGACAATGCTACTGAACATTTTACCAAATACAGAAAAAAAAAAAAGGTTTAATAAAAGCATCTATTCATTTACCTTGAAAGCATGGTAAAAAAAAGATGACCTATGACTACAAAAGTCACATTTTTATTTTTCTTCTCCTCAAAGGAAAATCCAGCCAAAGCACAGAATCTTGCTATATGCATAATTCTGGTTTTATTGAGAACTTTTCCTGTTACTGGCGCCAACACATATTTTGCAGTAATGACAAGTTCAGGACATTCCTGAACTAGGAAGATTTAGTAATCTTCCCTTTAGGAAGATATAGTAAAATACAGTCTACATTCCTGAGAGTGTAAACTCCAAAGAAACAAGCCAGTAAGTTAAGGACAGAAAACTCCATATTTTGAAATTTAAGTTGGTAGGTAAACATTACAAAGTTCACACCAAAGAAAGGGTAGGAGGGGCCAAAATGTACCTCAATCTTCACCATACCTTAAAAAGTAATATTTCAAGGGGAAAAGCACGAATAAAGTACAGCTTTATAGTTGCACTTTGGTTATAAGTACATATCACTTCCCTTCAAGTAGCTTGCATCAAGACTATACCACTGTTGCTGGTTATGATTAGAGAAACTAAATAGAAGCAAGCGAAATCTTTGGAACCTAACACATTTATCATCTCTTTGGTGAGAAAGAAAGAAAATGGTATCATTTAATCTTGACTGCAGACTTCTCTACTCCAAAATTTTTCTCATTTCACTGAAGTACCTGTTGTGCTTGAAGCAATCTTGTCATTATACCTTAACAACTTCTATCCATTTAGCAACGGGAGATAATTTAAACATATCTGTATCTTAGCTATCAAGAAGAGTACTATACAGCACGAACATTAATTTAGCATGAAAAATATTTTATGAAACAAGTGACATACTTTCCTTGAAAAAGAAAAGTTCTATCATTTCCTCTTGTCATAAAAACTATTCCATCCACGCTACAGAAATAGTAGGAGTGAGTTACATGTGGGGGTTTTTCATTGCCTCTAGCCATTAAAATGAATCAATTCTTTGACAATTCGGTATCATTGAAGTATTATTTCATGTTCCCAGTACTTTTATCACCAGGTTGAAAGATACAACCTTCAACTTTTCAGACATAATTGTACAGGCTACAATTACTTTCATTTACATGTCATTTACATTTAATGCACTGAAAAAAATAATTGCTGTACAAGTTGAAATCATTGTTAAATACCCAGTGTATTTGCTTAAATTCCAGGAGCCTAAAGCGCAGGTGGTAACTGGAGGAGAACATACCAAACACTGTAGTCGTAGGTCCCATCTCCATACATCTCTGTTCTTGTACAGTTAACCTCTACTGTAACAGAGGAGGAGAAGATTACACCTCCTGTAAAAGACTTTTTCTTTTCGTTAAGTACGTAGAAATAATTCTACTGGAGTTCTATTAGGACATCAGGAATATGCTACCAGGTGCTACAGGAAAAATAACTTTGCCAAAAAGATTTCACAGCACCACTTGCTTAGTGCCAAATGGTAATTCTTACAGCCATGTATCATGCTTCCTTTGGGTGTCTGTTATTTAAGTAATATAGTTTCCACATCATATATGGTACAAATAACATTTCTTGTAGAGACTATTAAACAGTAGACAGGATGAGGAAAACAAAATGGCATACTAGATTATAGATTTAAAGGCTACTTTTCTATTCAGAAAGAAATTGCTTAGGAAGAAATGAAACCAACTTTATAACACTGGTGCTGTTGGGAGTGGAGAGCATCTTAAAGTAATGATAGAGTCTGCTCAACGTATATAATCATTCTTACTTGTCAATTCCCTGGATACAGCAGAAACTTAAAGATCACGGTCTAATTTTTTTGTTTTCCTGAAACAAGAGGTCTTCTATATCCTAATTGATCCTGCTTAAGGCCTTACAGAAAGTGCAGTGAAAATAAAGGCTTGCAATAACAAAGAAATCCCAAATTGCTCATACTTATTTGTTTTCAAATTCCCATTTACTCTCCAAAGTTTATAGCACTTGCACAAACAATAATGAAATTGATATCAAGTTAACTCTACAAAATTACAGTAACTATTAATTGCATAACTGCACTATTTCCCTTCAAACTATATTTTAGCAATAACATGTGAATTAAGTTGTACATGTTTAATTATTTGCTTTGTTTTAAAACAAGACTATATTAGTTTAATTGATTATCCACGCATGTATGCTTGGCAGATTAATTTGTTCTGAGCTCTTTTGGGGAGATGCACTTGAGGCTCTGTTTTGTGATTCACACAACTACAAACTGCTTAGAATAACAGCAACCAAAAGAGATTTTTCAGTTTAGGAAAAATATATCAGAATAAGTACAAAAAGTAGACTAATAAACCCAAAATACCAGTATCTAGTTTGTCCACCTTGGTTACTAGGAATATTTAATTTGCAAAAATTGCCACGTCCCATTTAAAATACTCCAGTATAGTCTCCACCTGGGTAGGATAACAATGAATAGGAGAAACACCAATTAAACAAATTCTGCTACTCAATGATAATCCTGCCATTGCACAGCAATAAAAAACCCCACATCCTTGAGATCATATATGTCCTAACATTTACTAAGAATAACTGTGTTATTGGAAAATGTCTTTTACTTGTTCAACTTTATTAATACACCTAAGCATATTTCAATTTTAAAAGTCACTATCCAAAACCAGTATCGAGGCATCTCAGTTGCAGAATCAAACTCCAGCACAGAAATGTATTAGTTTGATCATCATAGGAAAAATGTATCATTAGATTAATTAGGCAATTATCAGAATTCACAGCTGCTCTCTTTGACAACTGATTCAGTGGTTCTGAATTAATGAGGGATACTTTCTATACACTTTCTACAAATAGTTTATAGAAACACTCATTTCTTTGATGTTTGTCATGAAAGCTAGTTAAAAAAAAGACTGTACACTCAAATTAAGCTGCTATTCAAGAAGTATGATCAAAAGGTAGTTCTTATATCCATGCTTCTCTAACGAATATACTGCATTCAATAATGAATTGAGAATGCTTATAATGTCCATTTACTTCAACAGTACTTTTTTTAAAGCTTTACTGAAGACAGGATCAGGCCCAATTTAATTTTTACAGACAATCTATTTTTAAAGCAACTGAATTCAAAACAACAGGAGTTTTTACAGTAGCTTCTTAACAAAATAGACAAATCATAGTAAGGAAATATGAGAACCACACAGAACAAGTCAGATACAAGCTATGTCTGGTCATCACCTGTTCGGTGATTCTACTCAATCATATGAGTCGAGTTGTAGTAAAAGAATCTTCTAACCAGTACAATGCAGGTGTTTATCCAAATCATACTTATTGAAGCCTAAAAGAATCTTGCAAAGCAAAGAAATAGGTCATCATGTCTGCTATTTATGCACCTTTAGAATACTGCAATTTATCCTCTCTGGGAAGAGAAATTAATAACTGGCTGAAGGTATAGTCCACTCACCCACACAGGAACAGCATTGCTTTTTTTCCTGGGGCAGCATGCAGTTTCCCAAGCACACACTGCCCAAATACGGCTTACATCACCCCTCCTGTCCACTGTTGCACCCCTGGAGATCACCTGGGGTATGCAAGGCAGCTTCTTCCTAAAGTGTTGTCTTCTTTCCCTCCACCCTAGTACTGTTGTAAAGCATTAAACTGGTTGTGCACTAGTACATTACTTTCATCCATTATTACACAGGTAAAGTTTTAATGGAAATATAAATGGTCCAATGTAAATTCATACTAGAAAGTATGAACTATGCAACACATAGAACATGCCGACGGTTAAAACAGATCAGTAAACACATAAAACATTTCTCTATAGAAAACTGCCAATTTACTTCTGAAACAAATGCACAACAAAAAATGCAAACAATGTAAGTTCTGAACGTTTTAGCTCTGCTTCTTTTGCATACTCCTATGTAAAAGCTTCAAAAACTTTTTCTGAAATACTTGTGATGTCCCAAAGCATTTCTGTAAAGTTTTATTCAAGGTTCAATTTGAGCTTTTTACTCCAACTTGAGGCAACTTCCTTTTTGATATCTCTTTGTATTTAATTAAAAAATACAATCAGTTTTTCAATCAGTGAAGGCATCCCAGACACCCTCAAAGAACAAACCTAACTCATCACTAGAGCTTCCTTCCATATGATATTTCAAATTAACATCTACAAGCAACTTCAAATACTAATCTTTTATTTTTCATTAAGTGGGATTAATACAAGGCTAAGGACTGTCCTCTCTAGAGCTTACAGAATAAGCCCCCTGAAAAATATATCCTAGCCAGAAAAAAATCTCCATATTAACATATTAAGGAAAAACAAACACAAGATTGACACAAATGTTTCAAGGAAAGTTGGGTTGACGAATGGCCAAAGAAACCAAAATATGCTATAGTGAGAAGGTCTTGCCCTGGAAGAACTCAAATTACATTTGTTAATTTCTTTTACACAGCTCTGCTGCTAGGCAGAGCCTTTGCAAACTCTCAGATTTAGTCAGCACTTTACATAATCTCCTTACTTAAAGCTACACAAGCTTCTCTAGCAAATTCTAAAAGCTGCTTTTAGAGCTTGTACAAACAGCACCACCTTCCCAGAGTTATAAATTTCTTCTCAGGGAGGAATGATCCAACTTTCTTGGCCAAATCCCTGCTGAATTTTGTGGATATTCATGAAGGATAAATACAGCACAGAAAGGACAAAGCAAATTTGCTTTTCCATTCTGCAGGCAGGATTGCTCAAATACCAGTAACAGAAGGAGGCGGGTTAGGAGATGGGGGTGGAGAAAGGAGGTATACCTTTTTTCAAATGTGCCAAGCCTCTAAAGCCAAGGGTTCACAGGACAGTTTGCATATCATTTGGCAATACCAAAGGAAAACAAAGTGAAGTCCCTTTTCCCCTTCTTTTCCTCACTCCTAGAAGTGAAAAGGCAATTTTAGATAACTATTTTCTAATGCACATCTAGACCAAAACCCCACTTGGAATGAAAAAATTAAACCATTTCTACATATATTTGAGATGACTGCTAAAGAAACCAGATCTTCTAGCTTGGAACACTTTTTGGGCTTCCATGACATGGCTAGTATAAATCTCAGAGCCAGTAAATTTGGTATAAACAATTGAGAAACTTTTTTTTTTTTAAGAATCACTTTAATTGCTTAAGCTTCTATCTAGTGAAGTAAATTGTACATCTTTAATGATGAGGGATTAATTCTTCCATCTATCTTATTTTTCACCATCTTGGAAAATGGCCAAGTGTCTCCACAGTTTTGCTACCTTAGATTACATCCTTCATCACACTGGACATCAGTTCTTTATGTTAGGCAGAAATCATTAGCTTCATATTCTTGCCCTCACCATGAATTACTTTGATATTTTTCCTTGATCATCATCATCAGCCTAATAAGCATTTCTGCCAGTTACAGAAAGTATAACTCCCTTGAGAACATGGCAACTAGAATATGGCCCTCAATTGCACCTCTCCTTGGTGATCAATTCTCTCAGTGTTCTCTTGTATAGGCCGGTTGTGTTTTGTGGTTGAGGTTTATTTGGTTTTGGCTTTTTTTTAATGTCTATCATTTTAACAGCATAGTCATACCTTTCAAAAATCAATATTCAATTTAATCCCTTTCACTGCACATCAGGCCACATGATATAAAGAGTATTTTTCTTTTGCCCCTGAAACCCTTCTTTTTAAATCATGTTCATTCTGTAAAGTCACTTTTCTCTAATTCCTTTCTTAGCCCTCAACTTTTACATTAATATTCCTCATCATTTGGATGGGTTTGGGGTTTTTTTTGGGGGGGAGGGTTATTGGGTTTGGGTTTTCTTTTTTAAAATTTTTCTAGAAGATGTGCATTGCATTCTGTCCACTTCAAGAAAAAATTGTATTTATTTTAAGATATTAGCCTTGCAGCTACATGTTTAGGAAAAAAATATCAGCCCAGATTCAAAAGTTCTTTTCCATAAAATTGACATTATTCATGTTGAGGAGTTGAAATTAATATTTTCAGGGAGGAATAATTTGCATATACCAAGCTATTTCTTGGTACATGGTAGAAGTCACCACTTTACTATAATGGAAGTCCCCTGGTGAAGAATTTTTATTTCTCAAAGAATAGTTACAGATGCATATAGAATTTCACAGCTCAGTGACCACTATCTATTCCAGTCTTATGAGAAAAAATCATCCAGATTTAAAATATCAGCCCCTGAATCTATGACAGTTGAAGCTGCTGTGATCTTGGACACATCACACAACCATTCAGCCTTGGTAAGAAGGAAATGGGGAAATTAGAGAAGTCTGAAGCAGTAAAACTATGAGTCTCTTAGCTAATGCAGCTGTAAAGAGCATGGAACAAATCTGGTTTTGTAGATAAGAACTGACCTTATAAAGTAACATCATATGGGGTCATCACTCCATGTCTCTGAAATGAAGTCGTTAGTTGCTGGATGGTTTTTGATCTCATTTTTGGGTTTCACTTTTTGATTTTGGTTTTGTTTTCTTTGCTTCATATCTTTCTTTCTTTAAAAAAAAAAAAAAAAAACAAAAACACCCCCCCAAACCCCTATGATCTTATTTATCAACAAAAAATAAAACTGTAGAGGTAGACAGAACCTAAGAGGATTTTTCTTCTATGCAAAACTTTCAGTCCAACCCGTCCATGAGATGCATATACACTTGATGTGGTACCTAAAGAAGCTGCACACAACTCCTACAGAGATGCAAAATGTTTATTCTGTAAGTTTTGGAAAAGCAATAATGAAAATATGGATAAATATTGTATCCTATTAAACATACAATGCAAAAGCATTAATATAATTAATAATAGATCCCAACAGCTGTGAAGCTCTGGCTACGAACCACTGGCTCTTTCTGCTGTTACTCAGAGAAGTCCGTGGCAAGTTCACAAACCCTAAGCAAACACAAAAAAAGCTGTATCCTACTGGAAAGAAAGTGAATAAGGAAAAATACTCTACATGAAAGCATGCAACTGTTAAGAACTCTGTGAAAGGTGAAACTCTCAAGAAACAAAGGGCAGCAGGAAAGGTTTAAACAAAGTATTTTTGTGCATCACTCAAGTTTCAGCCATACCTGGACTTACAGAAACTGGTAAGGAGCTCAAACTGCTGAACGACACAGGAAAGTTGCTAATTTAGATTGAATCAGCCACTTGAGAGCTAATAAGCAGGTGGAGGTGGGATGTTTAACACTGGTCACCAGTGAATCAATTAGCAAACCACCAAAGACTGACATGACTTCCTAAACTGAGAATTACAAGGGTCACTTATTCTATTGCTTGCTCAGAGGAGGAATGATGTAGCCTGATGCACTGACAACACACTGAGGAAGCAAAACAACAATACCATTTGCAGATGAAAGAAACTTAAGGGCAGACACAACAATGCTAAATCTACTGATACAATATATATTAAACAAGTAAAATAAATTAACACATTTCTATTTAGACAAAACTGTCTGAGAAAAGTCACTGCTTCAGACTACACCTCCTGCCCCTGTTTGTTGAACTACAGGAGTTTTGTGGAACCATGCTATAAAAGGGAGAAATAAATCAGAATAAAACCAGCAAGCAAACAAAGCCCAGGAAAAAAAACAGAACAATAAAGTACTAACAAGAACAAAGTAAGATACTTCTATTTGTATTTTTCCCATATAATTTTACATAATTTACATAAAACTTCTAGAAAATGTCTATTTCCTTCAATTTAGGGTTATTATTAACCTCCGCTATTCACTGTTTGAAAGACAGTCCAATACATAATTGTATATGCAACAGGTGTTAAAGGAATACCTTAAAATAGTTATACCAAAACCACACAGAAATCCCACTAACCCCATAAAAGGTGTAAAAAGTCCTTAAGGTGAGTGTTAGTAGACACTACTTCAAATAATTTCACTGGCAAGACAGACCTGTAGTACCTTCAACAACCTGAAAAAAAACCTTGTTACAAATCCACAATTTCTTGAATTTATAGAAATAGAGATATTTTGTGCTAAAAATAAATATATTTTAAAAAATCCAGTGCTTAGACTCTCAATTCATTTAACAAAATGATATACTGTGTCAGGATAGATATATTTTAGCAAGATAACACATTAAATATCTGGGTACTGTGAAACTGTCAGTAGTAGACATATTTCTCTTTAAAACATTGTCATACTGAATCTTAACATTTCTCAATCATATGTTCAAAAAAAGGACAGACTTCTCAGTACTTAAATTGCCTAAACAAAGGGACAGATACTTTGAATGCAAAAAACCCAAAAGCTGTTACAGCTTTTCCACACTGAAAGAAGCAGAAAATGAAGTAATCTATTATGGTGCAAGATTTTAAAAAAAACACAACCAACCACATTCAAATCATTGGTAAGTTTCTATTATTAAATAGGAAAAAAACCCCACACTTCGGCTAGTTTAAGAGTCTCCTTAATTCTGAAATAGCTTCACTAGAAGAATCAGCAGCTAATCAGTCAAGTTTCCTTGCCAAATCTAGTCACATAGATGGGTTGTGTCTTACAAAAACCCGTAGTCGGTATGAGTTTGGCAGACTTCTGACGTGAAAAATCTGTAACGATTTCTAAACCAATAAGGTTGTGGGGAAAAAAAGTTAAAATTATGAGCTCCCTGGTGAAAAAGATGAATCAAATATCCTCCTATTTGCACTGTGAAGATAGAAAACAGCAACACTATGAAGGAATCATGTAAAAGATTAAACACTTCAGATTTGATTCATACTTCAAACAGGTTGAAGAAATAATCCTAAGTATGAATAAAATAAAATGTTATTATTTTAAATATTTTCTAAACATGTGCAATGCTTCAGATGTTATGAAGCTTAATTAATTCCTTCAGCTTCAGGGTTTTCCTCATTATAGCTATGGTTTCCAGTTGTAAACTAACTGTGATATTTAACATAAACAAATCAACTTCATTCTCCATGAAACCAATCATGAACATAACACACCCCCTTATCAAGTTAAAATACCCTCATTTGCTTTCCCAATTTGCCCTGAACTGGGTCTACACTGAGTCACATAATCACTTACTACTTTCTCTTTTCCAAGTTTTAGGTATTCTGTATGCTATTAGCACAAGTGAAAGGACAAACAGACTGCTTCTGATTTTACTAGCTCCTAAAGAGTCCATTTTAGATTGTTGTCCACTGTATTCTCCATTGTCATGATGCAGAGAAAGTATTGTACAATTTCTTCAGGCTTTATTTTAAGTTTTTATCAAATTAATTAAAAACCCTTATGGCTTGGAATTATTTTGCCACAAAACCAGTTGTATTTAAAGATTCATAAGTTCGATGAACATCACTGTTTCTCTCTCTCTCTTTTTTTAATCTAAGTTCTACATCAGTCAACAAATAATTCCCTTATGTACTAACTTTAAATGGATAAGCACGCCATATGATTGTTACTTAGACTACTTACTCAGTTCACTGTAAAGCACATGAGTGTTGTTGAATAGGTAAAAGCATGCAGTAATACCAAGCTTCCAGAATGGTCATGATACTGTACAAACATAAATAAGATCATAGTAACACAAAAATATAGTTGTAATTAACAGAAGTTGCCACACCATTTATTTGGAATAAATTTAAGTTATCCTGCTAAAGGAAATTTCCCTTGTTAAGTCATAGGTAATATAGCATAAATTAATTTTGTTCTCTTGGTGGCATTTTAAAATCACTGAAAGAATGATCTTCAGAGCCAATGTTTCTTTAGGTATGTTTTATCCCCATGACATTCTCATAATTGCAGGAAGAGTCCATAAAAACGACAGGTAGACTAAATACTATGGAATTTGTTGGTTTTTCTCATTGTGATTATAGACATAGCTTCTACAGTTTTAAGTCACCTAGACAGCCTGCCAACTAAATAAAAGCAGACACTGTGCATATTTATTTATGAAGACTTGTGAACCTTAAACTTTTGCAAGGCATTTATAGACAACAGCAACAAGAAATCTTATGAAGTCATGAACTTCATAAGCTAAACCAATGAGATTCTTTCTTAGTTACAAATTATAAACGAGTCTACAATGTCACTAGGTATCATCAGTCAACTGTATTCCAAAGAAGCCTTACAACATTCTGCATTCCGTAGTAATTCAAGAAGGAATGGACATGAAGTTTAGAAAAAAATAAAATAAAAAGCCGCTGCTGGAGAGAAGAGCATGAAGCAGCAGTACATCACGTTGAAAGAACAAGACTCCCTGCAAAGAACAATTATCCATGAGAAGCACAGTCTCAAATTATAAAAAGCTTCCTAATTATAGCAGCGTGCAGTCTCCAGCACCACCAAAAGAGACAGAAAGCAACGAAAGGATCTTAGTTGAATTATAGGGAACTTTCAGAAAATAATCCTTCACACAACAATATGACAAACAAAAATAACCTCTCTCCTAGTGTTTATTATTTTCTCCATACTTTGGAATATGATGGTACCTTTTCTGTTACCTGCAACAATTCTTGTACTTTAGGCTAGAAGTTTATTCATGGCCATTCTTGCTATACCAACAAATTAACTGCTCCTATGAGACATTACAGTTTTTCTGACATATGACCACATTCTGAAAGATACATTTCCCTGAGACTTATTGGAAAGTAACAGAAAACAGGGACAATAGTCATACTTATATAATAAACTCAATAACAATTACACCTGTTACCTAAAATTTCAGGAGTGAGCTACCTATCATGTCACCTTAATTTCTCACAGTTTGACAGGATCCCTCTTGCCATACATTATTTTTATTTATTTATTTTTAGTGAGAGAAAAATGATGCAAAGATAAAAACCACACAGAAAAAAATCAAGGTGTTCATAGCAGGAAAAGCTACATGGTCAACAATAACTTGTAAACAAGCACTGAATAGCAGGCATCCAGTATTTTCTTAGGGTTTCTAACAAATACATATGCATCCATACTCTATAGTGTGCACACACATACATGTATGGACATCCATATAAGGTCTGTAACAAGCATGTTACACCAGCGTATTTAAAATATGACTGCCCTTTTGGCAGCTGTAAACTTTCTATATCATGCACCAGTTTACACATTTCAACACAGACAGTACTGCTGTATTTGTTCAGAAATTAAGCAGCTTGCAGCACAGGGTTAACTTTAAATTAGCTGTCCTTACACAAGCACATGTGTGATAGACTGCAAAAAGCCTTTTTGGAAGTACAAATGCAGAAGTATTTTTCATGCAGTGTTTGTGAATTCTCTGTTATATAGTATATTGTCCTCTTAAAAATATAGTCCCTTCAAAATAAGGGACACTAAATGTATGTAAAACATGTCAAGTGATATGTTGCTTTTCATAGACTATGTGCCACTGACAGAATTTGTTCTCAATAGTTTTACAAATTTGATGTAAAAAAGTTAAAAGTAAGGACTACTACACTCCCCTAAATATATTTCTTAACACTATTACAATTGCATCTAATGCTGCACATTTTTATGAGACTGTGCATACATTGCTGTGGTGTTCTATAAGCAGGCAGATCAGACTTGTACATAGAAAGTATCTTTAATTGGACCAACAGTTATATATCAAAAGTTGGAGAAGCACTGGGGAAACTAAGCTCTTTGGGTGTTAAAATAAAGTCTATCTAGCACAATAGAGGTTTTAAAATTTGTGCTTATATCTGAAGGTCAGGAAAATTCTACAGGAAGGTAACAAAACTAAGGGGAGGGTGCTATAACCAACAAGAACATAACCACAAGTAATATTAGCCATGAATTCAGCAATGTTTCCTCTTGACTAGAGACTGAGCTGGAGTCAAGCTCATCTCTACACTTACAGGTCAAAGTCAATGTAGATAACAAGCAGAACAGAGAAAATATAGCCCTGACAAACTCAGCTGCATTTTCTAGAGAACTAAATTGGAAGTAACTGGAGATCAAACAGCACACAAAAATAACAGCAAACCTGGATGCAATGTGTTATAAAAAACCCAGCTAAAACATCATGCTGGCAAATATAAAGTATCAGACATGAAGGACAGGAGATTTGATTGAAGAATACAAAATCACTAATAGAGCATTAACCTGTGACACACAACATGGATAATTGGTCGAAGTACAAAAAAGGAATTAAAGCAGCAAAAAAATTCCAAAGCTGAAACTCTCACCGCTCCCAAAACTGCCCGTGCATGCAATGGCCTCACAGGGGTGCTTGTGACCCCGTGGAGGACCAGGCTGGAGCAGTCTGGGCTTGAGAGACTGAGAGACATTCTACGATTTATGACTGTACCCCACAGAAATAACCCATGCCGGGGCAGCTGGGGAAGAGCTGAAGCCTCATGGGAAAGGACTCACGTTGGAGAAGTTTGTGAAGCACTGTCTCCTGCGGGTGGGACCCCACACTGGAGCAGGGGAAGGGTGTGAGGAATGGCCCCCCCCTACCCCAGCTAAGAAGGAAAACAACTTGTGAGGAACAGACCAAAACCCCTATTCCTTGCTCCTCTCTGTGCCACAGGGATGAAATCATGACTAAAGTGAAGTCTGCTAAGAAGGGGGTGGCGGGGAGGTGCTTTAAGATCTGGCCACACTTCTCATTATCCGACTCTGGTTTCACTGGGTGTGTAGTGTAATACAGAGTTTTCTTTCCTTTATTCTGTGATGAGTCTGTTTTGCCCGTGACGCTAATTGTGGAATGATCTCTCCCTGTCTTTATCTCGACTCCTAAGCCTCTCAATATATATTTTTTTCTCCTGTCCAGGTGAAAAGGGGAGTGATAGAGTAGCTTTGGTGGGTGTGTGGCCTCCAGCCAGGGTCAAAACACCAGAATGGAATATAATACTGAACCTTTTGTAGATTTAATTTTCCCCTATGACAAGAGAAATGACATTTTCAGCTTCTCTTTGCATCTGATGAATACACCAGGACGTTCCAAGAACAAGAGAGACTAGCATTTTTCATAGCCTTATTTATTCAACTTTTGTTTACTGAATTGAATATAGCTGGAGAGTTTGCATTCAGCATGACATTTTTACTGACATTGTAACACAGGATACTCTGGAAGATACTAAGTGTTGAAATAAAGTAACTTTTCACAGCTTAAACATCCCTGGTTCAGTCACCATGTATAACACGTTTCAAAGGCACACACAGCACACAAGCAGAAGTTTAGAGAATAAAATCTTCAACTAGAATGTTTTCACACACAGAGGAGAAACTGATTCAATTCTCTGTCAGAGCAAATCAATATTTATACCATCTAAGGAATCTGACTAATACTAGTATTTACTGAATAGACAACTGAATTTTAGAAACAAATTTAATAAAAGTAACACAAGACAGGCAATAAACACAGGGTATACAAAAGCTATTTCTATTTCCTTTAGGCTTCTGCAACCGACAGATAGATTTCTAAGTGGTTGTAGATGCTCCATGTTCTCTAGGATGTTACTGTTCAAAATTTAATCACCATCTATTATTTTTCCCTTCAGAACGTTTACAAGCATAAGGCAAATACAACTAGCTAGAAAATGACTTACATAAAAAGACCAGAAGCCAGTAAGAAAAGTCATAGAGGGTTCAGAGATTTGGATTCACTATTCTAAACGCACTGCAGTTTTCATCATTCACATTATTCCAGTCCTTTGTATTTAAAGATGACAGTGTCATAGCACATATGGGAAAGCCAACCTCCATGGCTGTACAGATAGCCAATGAAGATACAGACAGAAAACACTTTTTGATGCTATCACAGAATCTAAGAAATTTTCCTAATTGTTACTGGTGCTTTACACATCCTTTATCTGGCATGCCTTTCTCTCTCCTCCCCAATTCCCACCTCTCCCCAGCAGACACCAAGGTTCTGTGCAATGCTATTTTTACTCAATGTTCTTCGACTTTTTAGCTAAATAAGAACATTCTTGAAGGATGTTCCTGAGTAGCCATGCTTCCTCCTGTACTGTTGTTGGCATGTGTACTAAGTCAGTGTAAAATACTTGACAATCTGATGCAACAGACCCTTTCCCACTGAGGAAGTAAAAAAAAAAAATACTTTAGGATATGCCATCTCTCCCTGAGAAGGCACATTATGTCTCTATACGACTTCTCCAGCTTAAGAAAGCATCCTCTATACAGCATGCAAATCTCAATGGATCACAGCCACATAATAAGCATCACAACTTTTAATACTTCTGAAATGGCAGGGAATGTGATCCAACATCAACTCAGCCTGCAATTCTGAATGCCTTGAGTATGCCAGCTTACAGGCCTCAAAGTCCAGGCCTGCTTACAGGCTGTGTAAATCCGAGGCAGCTGAAGACTCCTCTGAAAGAAGCCATATATGCAGAGTCTTATCAATAAGATATGCTATAGAGGAAGATTAAGCCCCAAAATAATCCTCTTGGTGTTCCAACTGAATTCCAATGTCTACTCTAAGGTCACAGGTCTAGTACTCTGTATAGATAATGATTCCTAATTTGACATTCTTTGTAACCACAAGGCGTTGGACAGGACTCCCCAAGAGAGGTTCACGTTGCAGTTGATGGCAGCTTGCTTCAAATGTAACAGAAACTTCCCTAAATCGCTTCCACCCCCTGCCCCTTATTTTCTGTAATATTCCAAAATTAAGAGCATCTGATCATATAAACTTGTTTATATGCCTAAATGCTATGAAGATTTTCCATTCAAATTTTGCCTGAGAACTACTAATCAGCAGAAGCATAACTTTTTAAAAATGTTTACTTAAACATTCACTGTACTTTAGAAATTTCTTTGTGTAAGATGCAACAACATTCTGTTGTCTCTGCCACAGCCAGCAGAGCTCCTATTACCTTTATAACACTTATCATATACGTGGAGGAAAGAAAGATAACTCTGCTATTAGTCCAGTCCTATGGGATTTGAGAGAGAAATAAGTTCTTGAAATGTCTGGCAGTACATATAAGTGGAAAGGTTGGTGCAAATGCTTACTCATGACATTTCAATCAATTCAGCTTTCAACAGAAATGCCAAATGGGACAAACATTTCATCCCCTTTACATGGTTATCACTGTTTCATATTCTACTTGATGAATAAAACAAAACACATTTTGATAAGTGTCCTACATCATTGTAAAGATGCATATACCCCAAAATATTAAATCTTGAAGAAACGTTTAAATATTTATAATTGAGAGAACTACAATAAGAAAACAGAGCTCAGTATCCAAGTGGAAGAGGAACAACATTTCACCTAAAAGAAACAAACACAAATCCAGAAACTAAATCTCTTCACACCACAAGAAGGGACTACTTCAGAGTCAGGACTGCGATTATTCATAGTGTCCAAAACAGGCAAGTTAACAATCACTAAAAGTGTCACTAAAAGAAAATATAAAGACATGGAGGGATACTTTTATAATTAAAATAAACCAGATACAGTTAAAAAGAAGTACATCCAACTATCTGTTCTTTTCAGATAAATGCTAACTGAGGAACCCACTTCCAGTATCTGCTTCACCACTGCTGAGCAGAAAGCAAGAGGCAAAACTTTGTACTTCTTCCTTCAAATCTTTCATAAACATTGGCCATTGATTTGCCTGCTCACATGCTTCCCTATTTCCAAAACATAATGTGAAGAACAGGCTGAATCTGGTGACGACTTACTGTCTGGAGTTTGAGGGTGTCAATAACATATTATGCAGCAATGAATCTGATGAAGACTTACTGAAGTAAGAGAACAAGAAAACTCAAGGCTACAAGGGGCCTCAAGACCAGTCAAGTGACTGGTAAACGAGAAGAGGAAGATAGGGCTGCAGTTCATGGCCAAAAACACAGTGATGAAGATGAGTGGACGAAGTAAATGACCACCAGGTTCCTTGAAGACCACCTAATGACTGTAGTACGCATGCAGGAAAGTGTGGAAGCCTACGATAATGAATTCTGGGGAAAGTAGTAAGTTAATCATTTCTCAGAAAGGTCATGAGTATGTGTGTATAACCTGCATATAAGTTGTGCAAGTAACTCATTCGGTACGCACATCACAAGGCGTGATCCCCTTGTGCCCAGCGCTACAATAAAGAATACCTGCTTAATAGTCACCAAGGCTACTGAGTTTTGATTTTGGCTTTTCATAGCATCAAATGGAAGTGATTTTTAGTTTGGCACTTCTTTTGTAAGTCAAAGGTAGTTTCTACCTTACTTTCTAATTTGTCAGTCTTCACTCTATACATCCATCTTTTCACGGCTTCCTCCCAAGCTCTCTCTTTCCCTTTCATAGCATAGATTGCTATATAGACAATGTACTGACAGCATTCAATTTTTTATGTGTGCCTCATTACACCCTGCACTGTCTTTTACTGTATTCCTATTCCTTATATAAACAGATATCTTAGATATTTATGTAGCAAAACTACTAGTACCATATTTCTTTAATTTTCACATGACTTTTTTTAAAGCCAGTTGATTTATAAACCTTCTTGATCACCTATACTGGTCTTTTACACACTACCAAGAAGCACATATATCAGCTAATCAGACTTGATTACTGTCTGAATCTGGCACTGCAAAGTTCATTTATGATTAGCTTTTCTGATGGGTATTTCCTCATGTATTGCCATGCCCTACTTTATCATTTTTAAGCCCTTTTAACCTATCTCCCACCTACTGCTAACAGTTCTCCTCAGTAGAAATTCCTGCACCTCCTGCTGTGTTGGATGTCATTTCTTCAAGTTCTGTAGCTTTGGTAATAACCCTTCAATGCAGTTAGACTGCCAACCTATGTTATCATGGACCAGCACAATGTTAAGACAGAGCCTCAATAAATGATACAGTTGTGGGATTCATTACAAAGTCAGATGAGCTCTTTGTCATTTAAGTAGACAGGAGAGACTGACATTAAAATACAGTTCATTAAAAGTGAATTTGAGCCTCAGCAGTCACTGTACCAAAACATCTGGATACAGTCTAATTTACACTGGAGTGTCTTAGAAAATATTTGAGCTTCTAACTAAGCACAGGGGATTTGGCAAGGAAAAGGCTGCCAGTTTCGTATCACTATATACTTGAGGAAGATTTATTTTTATGGATTCCAGAGTACCTCACATCAACTGAGAAACCATGGACCACATACCATGGACCATTCATATTAAGAGCTATTATTTCAGAAAATACTTTCTGCTTTGGCAAATCGACCAGGAAAAGATGCAGTTAAGTAGGTAAACTCCTGTGTATTCTCTTATTTATTTTAGACATTCACCACTTTTGCCCAGATATGAAAATAAAAAGGCTAAGTCAGGGGCTAAAAGAAGGAGAAGACATGCAGAAGAATCCAGACTATGGAAGTACTTTCCTCTGCCTTTGCAGCACCAACATAAGGAGGGATCTTTTTAAAAAATAATTTAATGCTTTTGTCTATTCTGAAAGAAAGATGTTATTTATGCAATGTTCTTCTTTCTTGACCTTCACGTTTCATTATTATATGGTACCTTCTGGGATCATTAGGACTGCAGACAGATCAGATAAAGCAAAGCAAAAAACTGTAAACACTTCAGTAAACAGATTAAAATCTAGCTCAGAGAACCCTTATAGATTGACAAACACATTATCAGAATGCCTTGGAAACAGCTCACATCTGTTTCCTTGATGCTTTAAGAGAAAATTTGTTACTATGTTATAAAAAATTACAAAGAAAAAAACAGGACCAAGATATATGCAGAAGATATGACAATGAAAACCAGTACATCAAGGCAGGTGGAAATACCAGTGAAATTCCATGCTGCTCTTTAGATGCACATTCATTGCAATTTGTTAATACATCGGAACTGTTTACTCAAGGTGAGCATGTATAGCTTCACACACTCTTTCTTTTGATCAGGAAAGGCACCATGAAAGGCAAAGGCATGAACATTCATGTGGAAGAGTTACTTGACAGTGCATATTGTCCTAATTTCAGAAGCCAAAGGAAAACACTCCACACTTACTTGTTTAAATCTTGAGATGTTTCCCTGAAAAATCCTATTTTAAAATATTTTCATTTCAAGAGGAATCATCTAGTTTTAAATATATCCTTATTTACATAACTGTATAATCCTGAAAAAGTGTAATGTGGGTTGACTTGATGATCAGGAATAAAGTGTCTTGGGGTGAGATTTTTGGGGGGAGGGTTGGTTTGATTTTTTAAAAGTTATCAACCCCATTAACTTTCATAACTCTGTCTTCTCATAGCTATTTATCTAGAAAGTTATTTCTAAATATGTTAACAGAATATTTCAATTGTGTGGATAATATTAATTGAACATTATAAAAATTAGCGTATTAACTTTCTAGACAGCACCGCATTAGGAAAGTCTTAGCACCCTAAACCAGTAATTCCTGCTGTGATAGTCTCAGTAATTATTTATGGATAGGAAAGAAAGATCATCATAAAAATAGCTTTAACATCTGTTTACATCTAGAAAATAAACTAACAGTGTGGTGACAAAAGTCTGCCATTTTCACTTCATAATCAAATGAAGATTGGAAATGAGAATGAGCCTGTTAGTTCATGCAGAGATGCCATTCAAGCAGAACTTCAAAAAACTTCAAGTCAAAGAAGCTGCATTTGATGTGAGAGAAGAAGAATATGAACCTAAGGAAACATAATACGCTATATGGTAAGTTTTTGTATTTAGCAAATGATAGAGCACCAAACACATAAATTCCTGAGCTAATCACTTCACAGTTCAAAGGTAAACCTTACACTTTTTACAAGTATCAGCTGTTGTCAAGATGCAAAACATATGTGAAAGCAAACAACATAATGCAATTAGTTAATTTTGGTAGATTTGCACAAGTGTTACCAAAGCAGAGTTTGTTCCAAGTACATAACAAAATTATAATGAAAAAAAATTTCAGTCAGTTCCTTAATATGCAAATACATTACCTTTTATTTTTGAAAGCAGCTATTTCTATATCATTGAACAAAAGAAGATTGCTCAATATTGCTTCTTCAAGTACTGGGCAGAATGCCTCCCTATTGATTTTCCTGCTGCTGTTCTACTGAGGGTAGAATTGAAAGACAAGTACTTTACACTTTTCTGAGGTAAGTAAGCATTTAGACACCAAAACACAGAGCAAGGCCTTAGAGGTAAAGCAGCTCAACCAAAGAACAAAGTAAATCAGTAGCATTAATACTGTCTACCTGGCAATAAAGTATTTTAATGAATTTGAACAACCATATGTGCAATTGGTACAGATGTGATCGATTATCAGCAGCGTTAACAATTTTGCACTACTGAAGTGAATTCCCTACTGTTTGAAAAATAACCAATTTCTGATCCACTGATGTTAATTTTTAAATTGTAATTCTATCAAGATACCCTCAAACAAATCATCATCAAAAAGTGGGATCAGCTATGTAAACAACTATTTTCCTCTAGTACAGAAAGAGAATTAAGGAAAACAGGAAAAATTACAACTGATTTAGTGCAGAATAGTATAAAAGCTTCTCAGCTAGCTCTTTCCCAGCTTCAATACTGACAGAAGTATAATCACAGCAGTACAATTTGCAGTTCAGGTAAACTACTCTGGTATATATTCAATGTCCTGGACAGCTCCATAGCCAGCACTGAGTTCAGGGCTATTCAGTGATTGAGTTTTATCTATCTTCGATAGCAGTGGAGACCTGTCCCAGCACTCCCTAGTGGTATTAATGAATTGTAATTAATAACAGAAATTGAAGTGCTTTTACATAATCACGGAATTGTCTGGGTTGGAAAGGACCCCAAGTACCACAGAGTTCTAACCCTCTGCCACAGGCAGGGCCACCAACCTCCAAGCATGATTTAGACAAGGTTGCCCAAGGCCCCATCCAACCTGGCCTTGAACACCTCCAGGGATGGGGCTTTCACCACTTCTCTGGGCAGCCTGTTCCAGCATCTAACCACTCTCTCTGTAAAGAAATTATAACTGACAATTTCCTGTCCCATGCCTCAATCCTTTATGAAAGTACTGTTGTAAGCACTATTTCTTCTAAACATCAATGACAGCAATAAAGCATATACCAAATTGTTTAAATCTCCAAAGCATCAAAATCTGTATTTTGGTTAAAATACCTTTTTCGATGATACTTACTGAACAAGCCTTAATGCAGAATTTACTTTTTTGAATTTACAAGTGTGACTTCACAGCTGTTGCTCTCAAATACAGTCAATGTTTGTATATTACTTTAATGAGTTGCTAGTAACCCAGACTCCTAAAGCACAGCTGTGCTTTTGGAAGCAAACATGAAATTACCATAGATTTCAGTTACCAGAACTGCATTCCTTCTTCTCCACCTCTTTTACTTTACATTTCTGGCACGTCAAGTTAGGACTTAGGGGTTTTTTCCCTTCCCTCCACACTTTTCAAAGGAGTCCTGTATGAAGAGATGCTGTTTGGTGGCTCTACCGAGCAGCTGGGATATCAAAATATCTACTGGAGTCCAGCTGTGAATGTAGATTGAAAGGATAAATCAAAACCCAGCAGACTATATTTTAAGATTTATGCTTGTTTTGAGTTGTTGGGGTTTTTTCAGGCTTCTTGGAAAATCTGAGGCAAGTGTGCTTATCAATACACAGCTCCAGAGAAACAAGCCTAAGCAACTCATTGATAAGTCTTGACTAATACTTCATTTTCACAAGTTTGGGATCCTGTTTACACACATTGCCCTTAACTTCCATTTGATTGTGTGTCAAAAGTTTTCTGCTTAAGCAAAGAGAACTAGTCGTATAATGTATAGCCATTTTAAAATAGTTTTTATGTTTACAAGAAGTTCTGCTTCTTTTTAGTTTTTATGAGAAAAAAAAAAATCCCCTTCCTTATTATAGTGAGAGGCCAATCATGAACTCAATCATTAATAAAGCTCAGTGGTACACAGCAAAAGTTCAAATAGAGAATCACTTTCAGGCAGGCAAATGGTTAATTCTGACAAGGAAACAGGAATTCTCTCACAGTCTTTCCCAAATATATCACAGAATCACAGAATCACAGAATCACAGGGGTTGGAAGGGACCTCAAGAGATCATCGGGTCCAACCCCCCTGCCAAAGCAGCTCCCCAGCTCATATTGCTCAGATAGGCGTCCAGACGAGTCTTGAATATCTCCAGAGAAGGAGACTCCACCACCTCCCTGGGCAGCCTGTCCCAGGGCTCTGTCACCCTCACTGGGGAAAAGTTCTTCCCCATGTTGGTGCGGAACTTCCTGTGCTCCAATTTGCAGCCATTGCCCCTTGTCCTATCTCCACAGACACTGAAAAGGGGTTGTCCAATTCCCCCTGCATCCCATACTTAAGATATTTATAAACATTAATTAGGTCCCCCCTCAGTCTTCTTTTCTCCAGGCTGAACAGCCCCAGCTCACTCAGCCTTTCCTCATAGGGGAGATGCTCCAGGCCCTTCATCATCTTTGTAGCCCTTCTCTGGACTCTCTCCAGGAGATCCCTGTCTTTTTTATACCAGGGAGCCCAGAACTGGACACAATACTCCAGGTGGGGCCTGACCAGGGCAGAGTAGAGGGGGAGGATCACCTCCTTAGACCTGCTGGCCACACTCTTCCTGATGCATCCCAGGATCCCATTATAGGCCCTCTTAGCCACCAGTGCACACTTGCTTTATATTTAGCATATAATAGAAATAGTCTTTTTAGTATATAACATAAATTGTCTAGGGACTTTTTCTAAAAGATTGAATTTCTGGTTTGAGCAACAGAGGAAATTTCAAAAGCCTCACAGTGCAGTGTTAAGGCATCAACACTTGTCCCAGGATAAAGGATACAAATTCACATATATTCCTCAGGTCTTTCCTTGCTCTACCCACCATCACAGCAAAACCATAAACCCTCAGAAGGACAGCTACATTTGTCTGTCTCCAACTAGTTTTGCTTGCCTGAATCCCTCAAAGAAGCCAGAGCTGTATAAGAAGGAGCAAAAGATTAAGCACAATGAACAGAAATGAAGGCAAGAAAGCAGAACTTCTTGGAAACTAAAAAAATTAGTTACTCACAAAGTAAATTTTCAGTGAAATTTCTCTTTTGTATCTATATGTCAACTTCCACCTTCCCTATATATTTTTCGAACTTAAAATGCAGGCTTTTTGAAAATTGAATTTTATTTTTTATTTCCCAGTTACGTTTTTGTCATATGTAGAGTTCAGTGTCCTGCCTTTCACTAACACTGTTCCACCAAATATCAGTACTTCAGTGCCTAAATACACAGAAAAGTAATCTTAACAAAAAGTATCAGTGACCTGTAAAACAACTAGGCAGTTTGGAGAGTTGCATAAGTGCTCTTGGATAACAATAAAACTGCTTACAAGGAATATTACCTCTTCATCTACATTCATTTAATGTAGAAAAACCAATGATTGGGAAAAGCAAACCCAATCAATAGTCATTAATATGGGGAAAGGGATACAAGAACATACTTAATTTTCTGTAAAAGCATTTTGGGTTTTTTGTAGCAACAGAGGAGGAGTTATTTGTAATGTGGATTTCTACTTCTTTAATCTGTGTAGAGAAACATGCCTCAGGTTTCAGCATGCCAAAAAAAAAAAAAATCAAAAGGTGGGGAAGTGGGGAAGGGCCAAGATGGTTTTTCAAAAGATTAAATAAAAGATCATACAGAAAGCTGGCTGCATCATTTGAAATAAACTGTTGACCTGGCTTAGACAAAAACTATTGAATGTGTGGCACTTTGAATGTTTGATCCCGATCAGATTTCCACCAGCCAAAACTCAAATCAACAGGAAGTCACCCTGATAGCTAAAACCTGATCCTCACATCACATTTTTCACAAAAACTACATATCATGGCCATGACCTAAGGCCTTCAATTGACTGGGATTAGATTATTCCAGTCATCCCTAAATAATTATTTATTCTTTTTTTAATGCAATGAATTTAAAAAACAAGCTTGAGTGAAGCATCAGAGCATCTTGGTGGCTGTGAGGAGGGAAAAGAGGGCAATTAGTATTTTGGTATAGTTTCATTTAATTCCATTTGCCCATACAAGAGGTACCATATATGTACACACCGAGCACTGTTGCTCTTTCAAAAAGAGCATGTATTTTACCTCAATTCACTAGCAATGCTACTACTATTTTATGTTTAAGTGGAAAAAAAAAAAAAGATATTATCGGCAAAAATACATGCATGATTTTTAAGTAACATACATCATACAAGTGCTCTCTTACAAAGGACTTACTAGACACATCTGCTGTAAACGAATGCACAGATCTAAGACCAGTACTATTTCCTATGATAGGAGAGTTAATTGATTAACTTTCACACACCACTTCGTTGTCACGGTGCTGGACGGCTGGCGGGGGCTCCCCGCTCAGGCAGCAGAGACACCGCTAGATGTCACTGTGACCAGAACTTTGGGAGCTGCGCGGCCTCGCACGGAACTCGCGGCTCCCGCATTTATTACTTTTTCTTTTTTTCTTTTTTTTAAAATCAAAATTTAAAGAAAAGGTATTTTCAAGCCATATTGACTCGGTCGTTAAATTGAAAACGAGTAATTACTGAATTTAAAATACATATTGAATCTCTAGCATTTGGATTTAAAGGTAGGGCGAGTAAAAATATCAATGATGTAAGAATTGAAGTGTGGGCACGGTGCAAAAAGCTACCACTGTCTTATGTACCAGCCGATAACGTCATGCATAGCTAGTCAGTTTATTATGATTATTCCTTAAGAGAGCAGTGTAAGTATCTGTCTCCAAGAGAAGAAGTAGCAGACAGATTAACACACATATGCTACAACATTAATTAGAGAATCAGATTTTGCAGAAGATTGATAATTTGATAGTGACAATTGTAGCTGCAATTAATTGAGTCTTTTCTGGAAACATTCTGATGAGACAAATTGAAATCACAAGGATGCCAAAGATCCAGTTTGAGGTGAAAAGAAGGCAGGAATTATCTTCAGTACAAGACAAAATGCCTCTCAACACAGTGGAATTTGCTGTATGATTTTGCAATTATATTCTATTGTCTGCATTGGCTTCTAATGGAGGAAAAGAAAAATTAGGCCACATAAAAAAAGCTTGTTTTTAACATAGACAAACAAAGGTTCCAATCAGTAATATAAGCAATCAACAGTTAAAATGTCCTTAATAATAGGATAGTGGCAACAGAATAATGGTAGGAGAAAATAACTATTCAAATTACCCTGCTCAACTGACATTTAATAAATTCATATTTAAAAAATGACATTTAGAGAACTAGATGATAATGCAAATGAGGGCTATATTTATGAAGGGGTGAAAACACAGCTTCTAATCTCAAGTATAAGAATATCCTAGGTTTTGGTACCTGGCAAAAAAATACTGAAACTTGCTGATGGATAGTGATACTGTGCTGTGGTGCAATTATATACTCTTCTGAGCTAAATGCCATGGATTCTCCATCTGGCCTTACTTCTACTACAGAAATAACTTTCTAGCATTGGCTCATTCCTGTTTATCTGTGTCATGCTCTTGACATGAGCTATCATTTTCCAAATATAAAATGGTCCAATAGGCCAAAATGAGCTGCTGTAGCCTACACACTGGGACACTGCACTGTGCCAAACAGGAATCTGGCTGCTAACTTTCGTATGATAAATTACATGGATATCTCGGTCCATTTATGAATGCATATTATACATTTCTATCCTGCCTAGAAGTTTCCACTATAACACAGATACTACAGGACTGTAAGAGCATTTTCACTTCTGGAACAGTCCTCAGATTTAGCAAAGGCTTTTTGTACTCCCCTTTTGCTCATCTGCAAAAATGTATAAGGCGTGTTCCAGCAGCAAAGTAAAACATTTTGGTTAGCATTCAAAAACCAGCACAATGGTGGTACTGCCCTTGATTCAAAGGAACTCCCTAGAGCCTGATCACGGCTTTGTCTCCTACCACATTTTTCCAATGAATATTTATTTTGTTATAGAGTATGATGTTCATTTGCATTTCATTATAACTAACAGCAATTTTGTACTCCTAGCATTTTTTTGCTACATGGGGCTACACAGTTTATGGGACTTGGCAATAGAGTTGAATATTTGAAAAACTAAATACTTGAATCTCAGGTCTCGTCTCTCAAAATATTAATTATTTGCACCATGGCTTGTAGAAGTAGGTGCCTTTGTAGAAATAAACTGTTTGATCGTTTATTCATTGTATATCTTTGATGCAGTAAAAGATGGAGAGACATCCATGATATGCTACAGAAGGTTTAAACTCTTCTGCTGATATATGACATAAAGCCTGGGAAAAAAAATGATTGAAGTTCTATTAGTGACAATGTCAGAGATGTGCAAAGTGGTGAGGAAGGAGTTGGGTTAGATATTTCTCAGAAGCCTTAATTCCGTTCTCTTGTTGATGTATTTTATTATGTGTTTTTAATTACATCATTACTCAATATTGCCCCACTGGGTATTAACCTCACTCAGTGATGGGATCAGAGACTGCAGTTATAGGGTTAGAATGATGGGCAAGCAAGAGAGGTTTGGGAAGGGTACTAGGTTTCTATGCGTGGCAACAGGAAAAAGATTTTGTAGAAAGTATTAGTAGGGCACACAATGAAAAAGTTCTCATTCTTAAAAATAATTAGATATCTGATATAGTTTAATTTCCCCAATTTGTTTCAGAGACAGCTAAAGATAAATGCAAATACACTGGTTATTTGCATACAGGGTGCATATTGATTCTGACATTTATGCAGGACTGGAATGCAGATCCATACCAGGTACAGGACATTGTATCACTCACTGAGTCTAACACCAGTAGATCTGGCTTATCCTTCAATTCCTTCTTCATAGAAATTCCTCTAAACAAAGCTTCACAAATACATAGCTGACATTCTGCAACTACTGCCTATTGACTGGAAGTTAATCCAGTTTCTATGTCCTAGTTGAAGCCTCTTCCTCACTTGCTCCTGTAGGTTGAAGGCTTATTTGCAACTGTTCTCTTTGCCCTGTATATAGATCTATCACAAGCCTGCATAACTTACCCTACTTGCTTTGCACCTGGACATATCACAAGACTGTTTGGAATATAGTGCACCATTAAATACTTTGTCCTTTGCTTGTTCGAAACAGTTGAATAAAATAGTAAATTATGATTATGGTACCCATTCTGCAAGTATTTGGAGGAAAAAGATTATCAGCGTCTAGCCTGATAATGGGTGACATCTATGACAGGAGGTGAAAAGGAACATCACCATTTTCACTGAATCAGAACAGACTGGTTCAGATATGCAAGAACTGAAGCAACCCTTTGGCTGAGACTGGTCTTAATCCATGGAAAAAATGTTTATGAAAGCAAATGGACAATGGAGCTTGGAAAAAAAAAAAAAAGATGACCAAATTTCATTCCATCTCTCAGAAAGGGAGGCAGAGGGCAGCTGCCACCTGAAGCCTCTACCCATTTGTATCCACGCATCCCATAGCTCTGACACACTAGTGTGCGCAGGGCACAATGCAAAGGTAAAGCTGAAAAACCCCACTTTCCTCAAGACAGCCAGTGCACCTGAAACACTAGAAAGACTTCTTATAGAAGGTCCTCCACCAAAGTTCAAAATGGTACTCTGACTATTCCACACACTAGGAATTTGTAATCAACTCACTCCTTTCTAATCATAGACACCCCTTACAATACTGTAATGATGGCCTTCAGTTACTACACTTCAAGTATAGTTAGTTCCTTAGTAAGGAATAGAGAGAGAAAACTGCAAGAACTGCATCTGTACAAATTAACAGATATAAATGGATCACAGGATTCAAAGGTTATGATTATTTAGAGGTCATATGGCTAGTGTCACTCTGAAAAGTGGAGAAATAGCGACTGAATTATAGTGGTTTTGTCAAATATGTAATTAGCTTTACTGGTTAGTTTGGGTTTTTTAAAATCAGTTGGTTTAAAAAACAAAACAAAGAGACAAAAAAACATTTTAGCTAAAACTCCGCAAGATGCCTGGTAATGCATTACTATGTCTCAGACTATGATACAGCTGCTATTTTGCTATTTCCCCCTCAATTTCCCTGCAAAGGATAGTGTTGTTCTTCTTAGGGGATTTGATTGAAAACACAACATATAGCTTTGTTTTGCACTACTCAGTGCTGTGTAATAAGTGACAATGATTTCATCCAGAGTTAGGTTGAAGACATATAGTTCATTTCAGAATTTATTTTTTAGGCAGTCTTCTAATGTATAAATTTTAAAACTTAAAGTGACTTATGTTTAGTGATATACTTGAAATATGTTAAAAATACAGAGTTGTTATGCATGGAGTAAGACACTAATCTTAGGTTTTCCTGAGGGAACATTTATTGTAATTAAATCTTAGACAATATTTTTTTTAAAAAGCCTAAGCCTTGCGTCATACTCAGCTTGCAAGTCTTCTCACTGCACACTTGAAATTACATCTCCTTAATAGAAAAGCCAGTTCCAGTTTGTCAGAAGACAAATGTTAATTAGAGCTTCAAAATGCATGTTTGAGTTTCAGATTAAAAAAACATACCAATACATAAACCAAACCAAAGTAATCAATACAGCTGCTGTAATATTTGTGGCATTCATTACAATATCTAGATAAAAATCCCAGATAAAAATATCTCAAAATGAAATAGTCAACATCAATCATATAAATCAAAATGAGAAGCTTTCAGACTGTGTAAGACTCGTGACTGCAACTGATTAAGTGAGAACTTCAGGAATACCATTTAATTGCATAAATGAATCCAAATGTCTTGGTTGTTGTTTAACTTAGTAATTTGATAATTCAACATATTAACAAAGCAGTATTCAATGAGCTTAAATGTCTTGAAATACAGTCTGTAAAAGTCTGGGAATCCCCTGTAAAACTTAGCACTTGAGAGGAAAGATAGGAAGAATTCAATCTGTGCACAAAGAATCAATGTTATAGCACATTTACTAGTTAAGTAATGTAATATTTTTAACTTCATAGATATCTTCCGGCTCTGCTCACCATCTCTTTTGGACTTTTCAGAGGCAGACTTTCCAAGAGGATGATGTTTTGTTTGTTTTAGTTTGTGATGAAAGAAACGTTAAGTCTCTTTGGGATCATTTACTCTTTGATTCAGTGACATTTACTCTTTGATTCAGTCATTCAAGACACATTAATATTCACTTAAGAAAGATCCATTTTGCCAGTATCTGCAACTGGGAAAGAAGGGGCAAAGAACCTATTTCACTTGTAGAGAGTTGAAAGAAGAGGGCAAACCACACAGCTCAGAGCACAGTATTTCATCTCCAGAGCAGTGACTTGGATATAACTGTATAAAAACAAAAAGTATCTTTTACTGTGCTGAATTATAATGCTACAGAACGTGAGCAACATGTGTTTACTAAGTACACCTCTAAGTGCTTGGAGGTACTGAAGGAAGCTTTCCAACCATGCAAAGTGGTTAATAGAAACCTTAATTAACTTTTTAAAAACCTAATGATAAACACTACCACAGACCTTTTTGCTGAAGTTCCTCTTAAGAGGATGAAGCCTCATTGTTTTTCCTGTGTCATCACTTGGTCAATTTTTTTTGCCTTCAAAAATCCAGAAAAGAGATTAATAGATTAATAAAGCTTGCAGCTTTGCCATCAGACTTTTTGGGAGTAAGTTTCGCTATTGACTTTGAACACAGGTATACTAACATCTATAAAGTGACATCACTAGAACAGTATATCCAAGTATTTCTCCTCTTGCCATGCACTTTAAATTGTCTGCCACTTTTCCAAATGTAAGATTTCAGGCAAGTTTGCAAAACAACAGCAGACTAATGGAAATTGAACAACTGCCACAGTCTGCAGAATTCATTCCTTTATTTAGGGCTCCATAGTGGACAGAATTAATTCCCTTATTTAGCACTGCATCTGGGGCACATGTAAGATTCCACAGGAAGAGAATGAGCAGCTCCAAAAAGCACCTATTCAACCTCCTGTCTTAAGTCACCACATCAGACTCTTTTGAACACCCTTTTTTCCCCCCCAAACCTATACCCTAATGATCCAACTGAAATGGTATAAATTAGTCTACAGCAATGATATCTTCATTAACACTCAGACCACACTTCAGAGTTATACAAAAACTATACTTCCGATATATCAACCCTAGTCTAATAGTGTATATCAGAATGTCTATAATAGTATGCCTCTTTAAAAGATGATGCTGTTACCACTACACTTTTTTTATGCTCGCCTGTTCCTTCAGAAAAACTAATATTCTTATAATTTTATGATCTGTGACTAGTTATCATTGTGAAATTTGTATTTTTTAACAAATAAAGCAAATCAATGTACAGTTAGCTTAACCTCCATACATAAATTTCTTACATAATGTAAACAAATATCCTTAGAACCATCACCCCCCCCCCAAAAAAAAACCCCAAAATAACCCCCACACAATGTAACACTTCACTCCAGGATCAAAATACATGGAAAAGAAAGGAAACCATAATTAGGAACTGTTCTATTACTCAAATCTTCTGATGTCTACTCTATTCTTAAGTGTTGGTCACAAAAATGGGAACCTCAAAGTTACTCATTCTTAGCGTTAACATTTTATTTGTTCACCAAAGCATGACATGTTTTCTGATTGTTACACTGATTGAGGTATATATAGTTAAAACATCTAAATTACTCTTAGCAGAGTTCAGTTCTGTTTGTATGAGACATCAACTCACATGTTTAATCAAATTTTGCCCATTTAAAAGTTTTAATCTTTAAACATTTTAAATTGGATACTCCTACTGTTACACATGAAACCTAAGTGCAGTAGATATATTAAATGTATATGTAATGTTAAGCCTCTGACCAAGAAATAATTGTAACAGGAATCTCATATTCCCCTCTTCCTGACTAGTGTAAGCTTTGCACCCATAAATTATGATTTTGCTTACTCAATTCCATGAAATACATGTGCATGAATTGAAGGTTTTCTTCCAGTGCCATGAGTTACTAATGCTATTACATTATTTAATTCCTGAAGCATAAGAACAAGTCACCCACAGCTGTCAGAAGGCTCTGGCAAGTGTCCCAGAGACTTGTAAGAAAAATTATGTGCTTTGCTACTCATCTGATCATTATATTTCAGGAATAAACTCCTATGTTTGTGCATAGCCAACATTGTCACTTGTAAATATTGCCTGATCACTTTATATAATTCACAATGCAACGTTTTTCTAACTATTCAAACATCATGCAAACATACAGAGACATAAAAGCCAAGGTGTGGATATGAGTTTATGACAATAGTCCACCACCTAGAGCACCTGGGATGCAAAGGCATATAGGCACCAAGTTGATGTAAAGCATTATGTGATGGCAGCCAAAGGACATTGCAGTTGTTGCATATTTGCTATGAAACAAGCCCTTCCACTGTATGTCTCAATAAACCTATAATCAACCTGGCTTTAATAATTAATACTATGAAAAACGGTCAGTTATAGTAAAACAAACAAATTGATTGCTGATTGCAAGATCAAGCTACTTCAGCACTAAATAACTTAAGTGAACTCTTAAGAAAACTGGAGTGCAAACAAACCCCATAATGCATCCATGTTATTCATCGCTGTAGCAGTAATACTGATGAATAACTTGAGAAGCTAAATTCAAGTTAATGGCCAAGTAATAATTTACAGTTTAACTGCATATAAATTAAATATGCAAAGAAAAAATCTTGATGACAAATTCTATATTTAACACTTTTAGGCAAGCCTCTGAACTTTTAAAGGATCCATATGTGATTCACAGTAGGTCAAGTCAGCTCAAATATGCCAATATAGACACCTAATCCAGTCTACAAAGTCCATGATCACAGTGCAATAAACAAAGTGAACCAAAAATGAAAATAAGAATTTTTTTTCTGTCAACTGGTTACAATCTATGTATTATACATGGACTTTGGATTGGTTTTTATTAGTTCAGATCACTTAACAACATAAAAAGACTTTTTGAACCTTTAGTAGGAATAGAGCAACACTATTAAAACACAGAAAAAAAGATACTGTGCAAGCCTAGCAATCACTGGTAAGCAATTAGGGACTTGAAGACAAACTCTTTAGTAAGGCTCTATAAATATTAAAAAAAAAATTATGAAGACAACAACTGACCATGAACCTCACAAGTCAACAAAATCATAGGTAGCAAATTGTCATCAGCTACAAATGGCTCTTTGCTATTATTCCCTTATTCTTAAAACAAAGGACAGCTTCAAGGAAAATCACTGCATATTCATTGCTTTTAAACTGCAAGGCAACTATAAAGAAATCTCCAACGAATTCAGAACAAGTAACTTGATTTTTTTCAGTGAAGAGAAAAAAATCAGATATAAATTTTGCTTTTAGGAGGTGTAAATTTGCAATAGCTTCCAGAACTTCAATGAACATGACCACACATAAATCAAACCATGTGACTTCTGCTCAGACTTTTATCAAGTTGGCTCTGTACTACCTCACATAAACTAACACTAACCTACCAGCAACTCTGGGAACTGCCTCAGCTATGTTACCTAGACTGCAGTCAAACAGCTCAGAGGGTACCTGCCCTTCTATGAAAGGGTGAACCTATTAATAACTAAAACTGCCCCCACTAATATTTTGATGGAGTTTCTTGGAAATTCACCACTTAGGTATTTGTACATGTCTAGAGACTTATTTATTTTTTTAATTTTTTTTTAGTAGTTGGTGTCCTGGTTTTGTTTCACTAATGGATTTTAAACTGTTCCTTCCCCCTGTCTCAGCCCGCTCTCTTCCCCACAGCGGCTTCAAGCTTGGATAAAAACATTATACATAATTGTTAAACCTTAGATTACAAAAATTGTATAAGACTAATCATAGATATTTATAGTCTACACAAATTTTGTTTGCTCATCCATGGCAAGCATTTAATAAAGTTAGTTCATCTGGAAAGAAGTTAAATTAAATAATCCAAAATGAGTGTGATGCATATTCAGAAAAATATGGTGTTCAGAACTAACAATAATGAAATAGAGGCCTAAGGAAAAAAAAAAACCCACAACAAAACAAAGTCCATAATCTGTTTCATTCTTTCCCCCCGTTTATTCCTTCCTACCATCAAGGAGAAAAAAACAAAATCCCCAAAAAACAAACCCAAACAGAAAAAAAAAAGCCAACTTTTTACTAGCTTGGTATCATTTTTTAATAAGTGGAAGTTCTGATAATTGTCCCTTCCAATTTAAGTGCAAGCTAAGATTACACATCTTTCTGACCGGAGAAAAAGGGAGGTGAGATAAATGAAATAACCTTGCAAATTCAGTCAGATAAACATGAAAGAAACAGAAAGTTAAACATCTTCATCACTCGGGGTGAAAACACATAATACTTTTTATGCAGCTATATTTGTCTCCAGTCAGTCTCCTCAGGTACTTGTTATGATTTGGGGATTGGATGAACATCCAAGAGTAAATGACCACGGAAGAGATGGAAGACCTTGAAAGCTGAACAAGAGCACTGCACATAATGAAAGCCAGATACAGTTTCTAAGTTTTGTTTGGAAAAAAAATCTACAAAAGCTCCTCATTGTCTTCACCCAGCTCTACTTGGGAGAATCAGCTAAGCAGGAGGTGAACCCAGATGACATAGTCCTCACATCTACTGGATCCCATGTTGATCCATGCTCCTCCTTCCTTGTATCAAGAAGCAAATTGCAGGTCCAGCTCCACAACAAATAGGCAGAGACTATCAATACTAATTCACAGGCTAAAATCTTCCAGGTACACATCCCCTGCAAGGAAATCCCTCTGCTTGCTGTCGCCAATATCAACTAAGCCCTTATTGCTTCTTCTGTAGCCATGCAAGAATCAAATTAGTTAATAATACTTGTCCCTACCTCTTTCAACGATAGCCTTATTTTTAAATTGTCTGATGATAATGACATTCTATATCTATTTTTAATGCTTGTCAGTGCTCCTTGTGAACCAAATATTTAAAAAATCTTCCTCAACATTCCTAATTTAGCTTTCAGTTATTTGGTTCCACAAACTTCCCAACTGCACAGGGTCTTGCACAGACATTGTAGTCCTGTACCCCAGCAATATTTTATCACCATTGCTATTAACAGATACTGTGCTGAGTTTGCAAAGCCTCCGGATGCACCTTCCTTTACCTGCCTGGATTATTTTTAATCTTTACTATAAGAGTAGCACTGTTGTACTGTGGTACAACTAGCATTTGTACATAGATAATAGTAAAAAGTGGTTACTCCATGTAGAATGGGATATTTACAACAAGCACAGTGATACAGTGCACAGGAAGACAGATCTGGAGTGGTAGCAGAGGCTATCTATGAGAAGCAGAGACACAAGATACTGTGGTGTATTGACATAAAATAAAGAGAGGAGGGCCAGGCTTTGCACTGGAGACCACAAGTCTACACTTCTACCAGTGGCAGTTAAATAAATGCAAAAAATGAAGCTGGGTAAGAATGGTTTTAGGGATAACAAAGAAAAGCTTCATAGAAGTACTAAAAATCATGTGTAACAAGTAGATGCAGATGAAAGAAAAGCAAGGTGCAAAAACACATTAGCAAACTTACAGGAAAGAATGCATGTAATTCATAAAGTAAAAAGTATGATGATTTTCCTCCCAGTAAAGTGCTCAAAATGCTGACAGTTTGCCAACCCATTCCTTGCACAAGCACTCCAGACTGAACTCATCAGCCTAAAGGATCCAGATGAGAAGGAAAAGGGTGGGAACATCACCAGGAAAAGAGGTACATAACAGGACATGTGTGGGGTAGAATAATTTTAACTATAATTATGGGAACTCCTCCTATGTAGTACTACTAATTTTTTTCTGTTGTTTGTAACAAAATTGCATCAAAAGTAATATTTATTTTACTGTTATACTTTGCATATACTAACAATATGCTCTTGTCTTGACACATAAGGTATGTTTCTTTTTGCCTGTTACAACATTTGGAGCATAACACCATGTTATGGTATCTGCAGCCACAGTTGTGAATTTGTCTGGCATACAATGAACTCATTTGGAAACTCCTTAAGGTCAAAGAAAGGTAAGGATTTCATTTAATACACTGTATTAACAAAAAAAGCTCACAATTATCAAGCTGATCACGCATGGAGAGCATACAAGAGTGAAACTGATACGTATTATCAACAATCTGCATCTTAACAGAGCTCTTAAAATGCATACTCTGCCAAACACTCCTATACTATTTATCAAAGAATGCTAACTTGCCATGTACTGCCCTTCTTATTATAGTTTTAAACCATGGCATATTTCTGCAGTTCCTGTATCATGCTACACAAGGGTTGTCTTGAATTCACTATCATATCACACAGTTTTTAATTTAAGATCCTGTTACATTTTGCAAGAGTCTGCAATTCACGGTGACTTTAGTAATAACATGAAATTCAAGAGTTAAAAGCTGGATGTGGCAGTCTGTTGTTCAGACGAGCAGACATTTCCTGACATTTCCAATCGGGGCATTCTCAGCTGAGAAAGCGACACTTTACGTTCATAGAACTGGAAAGAGACGATCATCACAACCCAAGAGAAACCTCCATATTCTCGCAGCCAGGATTGGGGAATTAAAATGACAGGAATAGGGTATTCATGAGACTATCATCATACTCACACATACCAGAAGATGCTGAGATTGTTTTTCAAACTATAGCTAGTATAACTATGTCAGTTACTTACTATGGACTTTCTTAATAATTTTGTCCCCCACTTTCTCTTAACAACATGCCAACTTTGTTTTTCAACATTTCTCATTGGCTTTTGTAACAGACAGTTTATCAAGATAACAAATATCAAGAATATTTTTTAAAATAGTGCTTATGTTTATCTTCTATTCTTAAATTAATAGTGATATCTAGTCCACATTCATACATGGTGAACAAAAAAATAATACCACCTTATACTTACTGACAGATCAGAATTTTAGATCAGCTTGTCTCATTACATCTGTGGTAGATCTGGGGCACTCTACTCTTGACAGGTTTAGCTTCTGCTGAACAACATAACTCTCAACCTGCCAGTGTTCAAATATGGGGAACACACTTACTGCATGTAGCTGGAAAATTATACTGGGATCTATTCCCATTTATGGTAACAGAACACTTCCTCCATAACCTGAGCATTATGATTCCACGTACATAATCACATTATTTTTTTAATGACAAAAGTGAGGTCTTTCCACTCCAAGCAAACCTGCTCACACTTCCGTGTCTAAATGGAATGAGTTGTGACGCTCACAATAAAAGGCAATGAGAATCCACAACACATGCAGACATTCAGTACAGGTGTTGCATGCCCATCCCTGGATGTACCTTTATCAGGACTCTATTTTGGATATGGTTTTAATGCAAATTTCACAATTAATGTGGAACAGTATATGAATCAAAGTACAGGAAGGGGACAGAGTGCAAAACCAAGATGCCTTTCATCTGAAAAGAAGCTAGAAGTTGTGCTCCAGAATGACACGTGAATCCTGCCCATCCTGAACAAGTGCTCTGGTTAGATAAACAGGCCAGAATTAGCATAGAAAATAATCTCTGCAAAATATGTGTTAGTGTAAATGCCATATCCATGAAGCTTTTTCACTTTGCACAGTCACAAACTAGCCTGCACTACCTCCTAACGTGGGCTTTGTTAATGAGTGTTATCATGGCCTATAAAGATTGCTTTGTTTTTTTAAAGCGCCAAAAAGGTTTACAGATCATTATTTTCAAATCCTGGTAGAGTACCTGTTGTAGAAGCATAATCTAGTCTCTAAACATGACATGTTCCTGAGCAGACTGCATGTTTGGAAAGCCATTCCTGGTGCAGTCTTTGCACTACAAGTCATGAAACACAAAAATCTATTTTGGTTCCTTCCCTCCACTTCACTCATCCTACTTGTGACAAAAAACCCCACCCTAACAATATCAGTTAGTTAATTCCATGCATAGATCATTACTTGATATTGGAAAAAAAAGTTTTTTCAATAACGATGCTAGAAAACTACTTATTATTTTTATGAAGTAATCCTTGTATCACTAACTTCAAATGGGCCATGAAATACCATAATTCTAGGGATCTGGATATTGTTAGAGCATTTTTTCTAATGCAACTTCAGTATTCAGCTCACGCAATAAACAATTTAATGATAGCAAGAAGATAATCTTGAACTGTTCTTTATAAAGATAAAGAAAACTTCTAAAGCTACTAATAGCATTACGAGCTGCTGTGCGTGCTAACAGATCACCTCCTTTATTTTTACTGCTCAAGTATAACCCGTCAGAAGGGGCACACATCAACTACATGCATAAAGGTCTAATACACCAAACCACAAAGCAGACTGAAGATCTTTCAACAGACTTTCTATTCATAGGTGTCACTTAGGAAAGTTGTGCCTAAATCAGACCCAACACTAAAGAGTACACACATGCAGAATGGCTGGAGTGACAGCTTTTGCCCTGGCACAGGATTAGAAGCATGTGACGGATCTGAAAGTTGTTCACATATAACTGAGACTTATGTTGTACATTCAGCTCCCAGGCTCTCTCTAGTCTTTATGGTGATTTAAGTAATTTTCAATGCAAAATATGGAAATCTTGTAAATTTTTTCTCAGGCTATTGCCATGGAGAATTTCTCACTAGAACTTTTACTTTTTTTCTCTTCCCCTCCATCCGAATTCTTAGGGAAAAATCAGTGGGGAACAAGAGATTAAATGACAGCCAGCCAAGTATGAGATATGCACAAGATGGGTGAACATAACAGGAGTAAAGATACAGAGAAACAATTTCGGTTTTGTACTAAATATCAAAACCAAAGGTTTGGTTTTATATAAACAGGTTATGATCCTTATGAAGTATCTAATAGGCTTTATACTCTTCAATGACAAGAGTATGAAGAGTATTTATCTTTTTCCTGAGAAAACAATCGGCATCTTCTGGTCTACACATCAAGAAATTAAGATGCATCTACGTGGAAACATGCAAATGGATTGTAATTGCACCTAGTTAACATCCTGAGTGGGTCCCTAAAATGATTTTCCAGCATGTTAGCAAGATTAAAATTAAAAATAGCTGTCCATCTCTGCATCCTTGCAAAAATCATGCATCTAGTGGCAAAAACGTCAGTTTTGCATCTCTTAATGTTATCCACTGTCTAGATACCTGCATTATTTGACTGATGTTCAGCCTTCCCTCAAATTTACAGCTTTGTAAGTGTATCACTGCCTACCAACTGTATAAAAATGAAGTAATCACATGCATGTTTTTCTATATAACAGTATTCTTTCTCAAGCTCACAGACCTGAAAACCTGGACATCAAGACCAGGAGAGATAAACAATTGTTATGTTGTGAGAGAAGAAATACAAATAAATGGCTATACATTTCACTCTTTCTTTCTTTCTGGACATGAAAAGGAAACATCATTCTGCACATTACACTACAAACAAAACAGATGATTATTAGAAGCTTGATAGTTTTAAAGACCTGCAAGGACACAATATTTCAATACTTTACCACCTGCATGTATGCAGCATACCTGCTAACAGTCAGATATAAATCTAATATCAACAGTTTTTTTAATCAGAAAAGACAGATTTATCTTCAGTTTTGTGTCATAAATTTACACAATAACAAATATTTTAAATGCCTGAAAGACTGAACTATACGTTTTTCTAGGAAAATCTCCAATCAGAGCATGATAGATATAAAGACTTGAAGGTCTTTCAGTCTTTTAAGTGCTATCTCATAAATGGAAGAACCTACACACAACATATGCTCTACGGTATTTCTGGAAAAGCAGGGCAGGAAAGGATCCCCTTTGAGTGCACTATTTATGAAATCCTCTTTTAAACACCACCCTGCAGCAAACCAGATACTTGGTTTTCAAGGTGGGGTGTTTTCCTTTTTCCCTTCTAAACATACCTGTGATGGAATTAATATTGTTTCATAAACATGAAAATGCAAGAACACAAGCTTTACTATTTTCCTCAAGAATACAAGTATCGATAATACTGCCAAAGCTTAAGTCATGAGATCATAAAACAAGCCCACAAATACAATTGTCTCCAGAGGCATTAGCTTATATAGTGAACATATCCTAAAGCATTTCTGCACAGCCAGCAGAACTATGCTAACTTGAAAGTACAAGTGATATTCTTATTGCCAGAACTGAGGGCTACTTAGAGAAATAAAACACACACACAAAAGAGACCCACTGAGCTAGAGAACTGCCTTAACTCCCTTCTAGCACAGACCTGCAATAAGGACACAACAGCCTCCCCTTTCATTTCAAAGGATTGCCTGGCAGGATCAGGGAAGCACTAGCTTGGTTTCTAGTTTTCCCTGTTCTGTACCAAGAGGCCTACTGGCACAGTCACCAAGTAGACAAGTGAAAACAGCATTTTAAAACATTTATGCTCAGACTACTGTACCTCGCCTTTCCAGAACCTGCCAAAAACCCACTCTGGTACCACTGCACTTCCAATAGCCCCCCCACTGACAAAAGGGCTCCCAGTGCGTGTCAGCACCAACCACAGCTTCCATCCCAGGCATATCAAGCACTACTTCCTTGCTACCACCTCCCACTCCAGCATGCCACAAGCACACCTCAGGAGCAGAGCAAGCATACCCAAGAAGCCATCCACCATCCAAGTCCTCCCTCACAGCCATTTTACCTCAGGGCTGCCCCACCCTGTACACCACCACAGTAGCTCCCCTTCTCTACCAAGCCCTCACTTTAAAAACTTCCCTGTAAAAAGAAGAGACCACTTTACCTTGCTTCCACACTGCTCTCCACCTTCTCTCCTCAGCTCTTCTACCTCCCAGCTTCTTCAGCTGCCCCAAGCCCCAGGCGACCCCAGCTGTAATGGCACCCAGGCTCAGCTGAGCAGGAAAGGCCCCTCTTCCTCTCCCACAAGCATGACCGGTATTACCCCCTACTTCACCACTGGCCCCTCTGCTCTAAAACATGCCTTGCTCTGTGGCTACAGCCACCTTTAGTGGTGCAACAGTGGTGACTGCTACCAGGTAACATTAAATGCAATTTATTTAAACATTAAATGGGACTCAATGATCTTAAAGGTCGTTCCCAAACTAACGATCCTGACTGTGAGCTCCCTCAGGTGGGACTCAAGCTGCCACAGTTCCGGAAAGAGGGAGCTAACTGCTGCTGCTGCTGAGGTAAACTCTGAAACACCCTATAATAGCTACTTTATTGCCAGGCATAGCAAAAATTTAAATATAAATGCTTTTCTACTTCTCATCTCGATCACACACCACTCCAGAGTAGTGCATGTTGTCTGAAACAGATATGTAAGCATGCATGTGGGTGGGCAGACTCACTACAGTTATTTACTGAGCTGGCTGATGACAGATAAATTTTTCTAAATTTTGCTGTGGTTTATTAAAAACAAATATATATATATATATCTCATTTAGCATATTGACTGCCAGCTCCTGATTTTCTGAGTACAAAATGGAAGGATAGATAAGAGAACTCTCATTTCTGAATAGCCATAATTAAACCAGAGACTGCTGAAATAAGTGGGGTGAAACACTGTGCTGTGAATGCTGAGTTTTATCCTCCATTAGCTAACAGGATTGCCCCAGCACAAAACACCAAGGGTCTAAAGCCAACCAAACTGCTAACAAATATCACAACTCACAGGCTTCTTAAGTTTGGTAACTCTTTTGCTGCATACCTGAACCCCAAAAGTGGTAAGGAAAGCCTGGAATGGTTAATATTTTAAAGGATGCTGTGGAGGCAATGAAAGAATAAAAAGTCATAATAACCAATGATTTAACAGATTGTGGGTGGAGAGGTGTTTCTGCTCTTGGTAATTAATTGGCAGTTTTAGAAAGCATAGTTCTTAATGAAGCTGTAAATATGTGTTGATGAGCATTGTGATTTAATAATGATTAATGGCTTTATCATGTTGCCATAAAAACATACAAAATGGAGTTAGATCTTCCATAATTTAGCAGACATATTCATAATTTTTCTCACTGATTTCACTGAAACATATAGTCTGCTTCTTTAAACCTAAAGGCTGTGAAATTGAACATGGAGGTTTGGCATGGATCATTTACATTGTGAGTGGCTGAAAATAGCAAACAAACTATGGCAGGGAAAACCAAAGTATTTCTGAAGGCTTCAATGTCCATGAAGTGTCACTGAGGTGGCATGTGTGTTATTTTGATTTAATTTTTTGTCAGAATTTTATTATTTGTGGTGAAAGAAACTATACTTCTGCAAAAACAGAACACTCCACTTGGGTGGAGTTACTACCGGAGAGGAGGACTACCTGAATCTTGTGACTGGTTTTGATTGTAGAGAAAAACAAATCATGCACCATGGAAGATTGTATGAGGGTATATTCTTAAGTCTCCAGTGAAAGAGGCAGTGGAGCCTCCTTCTTTTACAGAGGCTGGTCAATATAAGCAGAGGTTCCCAGTTCCAGCAAATCTCCTATCCAGCCTACACAAAATTACTGATTTCAAGTTTGTTGGAGAGAGGAGCATTGGAATCACAACATTCCAATAAAAAGGAATTCTTTTTACACACACAACAATCAAATAGTCAGTAAGAAGGAAAAGGAATGGTTTTGTCCTTCCCAAGTGTTAGCAGGAATTGATAAGCAGCCCTTTGCCCTCTGATGTGACACTTTTGTTTCCCATGAGGAAGTTCCTCTCTTCTCCCTCAGAAAAACTGGAGAGCATGAGACTTGTGGGTTCTTTGACAAAAGATGCTAATTCTAATAAAAATCAAGAATATTGTTTCAGCTAACACTAAAATTACACTCTACGAGACATCAGGATCCTGCAAATGCCACGATTACCCAGGGTCAGGATCTGAAAAAAACAAACAAACAAACCCCAGAAAAACTGTATGGAGAACTATAACCTGCTGGTCTGGCCACAGTTCAGAATTTAATGTTTTTTAGCTAGGAACTTCCACATGTATTCTTTCTGCTGAAAATGGTACAAGTTTTCTGATGGGATCTTTGAAAAAAGTTTGTGTCAATCTCAGGGATTTAAAACCTGCTTGAAGAGTTTAACTTGAGCTTAACTATGGAGCTGCTAAGGTCTCTCTATATAAATTTTACATAAGTTTACAATGCCAGAGTAGTGCCTGGTGGTTCAGACAGCAAGTTAAAGAGCAACCCCTACCCACACCTCACAACCACAATTGCTTATGACAAGACAATATGGGGGGGGTGGGGGAAGAAAAGGCGTTATTAAAACCTCCCTGCAGTATCTCATGGTAATTTGCCCTGAGCAACATGCAGCTTTTCTTAGGAAAGCAGCATTTTAAACAATGCTGCTTTGCAGAGCACAAGGTGGGGAATAGAAAGGCAGCAGAACCTCTCGGAAGCCTGCAGTAAACAATTCTTGTTTGGCAATAGTTCTGGAAAAATATATGAAAAGAGTTAACCGAACAAATCTTTGACTTTGCTGTAATAAAAAGCTTACTTTACTCTTGGACCATTTGCAAAAGCTGTAGTGAAGATGATTAAAAAGGAGCAAAAAGGAAACAGTATTTGCATTCATTCTGGTAATAGAATATGAAATTAAAGCATGAAGGGATTAATGTTTTAAAGCTTGACTTGCAGTGATAAAGCTAAGGTATTAGAAGAGACAACATAACCGTTACAGGATAGACAAGCAAAGAAAAAGCAGCACATGCCTTAAAGATGAGCAAGGCAACCTAGAATGGAATTACAAAATGATTAATCAATACAAATGAGAAATTGTACAAGGAAAGAGAGCTTGGTGAGACTTCTTATGGGACTCAACACTGCAGCCGCTTAAAGATAATGAAAGGAGCACAGCAAAGCCAAAGAAATGCTTTCATTCAGTAGCAAAGTCATTTGTGAACAGTTTAAATTACCCTAATCACCTCCCCTCCAGCCGTCAGTATGCTCTGTCTCTTTAGTTATTTAAAAAAAAGAGTTTGGGGAAATGAGTTCTGCGAATCTAAGCTGCAAAATAATTATACACACACCGTTTTAGCATTTTAACAATGCAATCCCAAACATTTGTTCTCATTAGAATGCAAATCGACTCATTTAATAATCCCACATGAGAATTCTACCACACTCAGCTTAAAAAGCACAGTGGTATTCAAAATATTATTAATAAATGCCAAATATGGATAAGGCAGTTTATTTTCCCAGCAGCTTGGGGTAGATAAAAACATATAGAATATTTTTTTCCAGCCAAATTTGTTTAATTGAAATTTTAACAGTGGAAATGGTCTGGGATAGTCTAAAAATATGAAGGTGACAGTACCCTCTGCTTAACATAGATACCCTCACATTCACTAAAGGCTGAGTACTACAGCCTGTCATACAAATCAATGACATCAATTTGCTTCAAGTAGAGTCTAATTTCAGTAAGCTACTTCACTGTTAATAGTTTTAACCTCTGGTACAGGTTCAAAGCACTGTTCTGAATTGTGTCATTTCTGATTTATCAATCCAAGTGGTGGTGTCATATTTTCAGTACCGCTGCAGAATTTTGATAATTAGAGGCCTGAGAAAACCCAAAGGCTCAGCAATGCTATCATAATCAGACCTTTCCTATAATACTCATTATCTTATTCATATCCTGGAATGCTATATGTTTCTATTGTTCAATAAAGTGGAATATTTCATAATCATCACAAGGAGATTTAACTTGGAGCAGAAATTAGATATACTGTAATTGAGCTCTCTAAATTATGAAGTAAACTAATGACAAGGATGGAAACTTTTTTTTTTAAAAAGAAGTGACCCTAAAGCATCTGCTTCCATTAATACTTCCCACAGATATAAATCATGAGAGAGGTAGAGATAGCATACCTGTCAGAATTTCTAATTAAATATACAGAATGCCACTCTGAGTAGGCATGCAGAAGTTTAGTAGGCAAAAAACCAAACTGATCTGTCTGATCTGCTGCTTCAAGACCATGATTTAGGGCTGATTCATGGCAGTTTGGGGGAAAAATTGCTTTGGTTTTGAGAGGGACTGGTTCTGCTCCTTTATTCATTCAGAGCAGCACGATACATCTAACAATACACAGCACAATGTAAGGGAGAAGGGATCCTGGGCATAAGGTCATTACTAGATATGATTACTAGCAGCAATCAAAGCTGCTGGTTTCCTGCTATGTTCCTACTAATTTCTCTCATACTGATCCTGTTACCTCCAGAAGCTCACTGTGCTCAAGAAAGTTACTCACCTAGGGGTGAGCGGTGAGTGATCCAAACAACATGCCTGGCATATTGTGTATGCTCAGTATTGAGTGTTTTTTCTTTACTGATTGGGGCAATGCAGCAGCTGCTGAAATATTAAAAGTCTTTTAAAACTAATATAGTATGACAACAAAAACAAATTAAATATTGTAATATGTCATGGAGTATAAATTGTCCTTGACACAAAGTTATAAATATCTGGAGAATCTTTATTTGCTTTGAAAATGTCAGCTTGTCAGAAATTTTCTTCTGACTGTTTTAATTACCTCTACACTGATGCACATGTAAGCCACAATAAACATTTTAGAAGTCTCAGCTTCAGGTTATGCAACTATGTTGTTAAGCACATACTTCTGAAAATTTTAAGACAAATTAAAAGGATTTCAGGTTTCCTGCCTCAGAATGCTGATATAGCACTCACCTTTTCCTGCTACCTAAAGCAGTAGCACATGCTGTTTGCTTAACGCGGTTACAGACATGTACAAAATAATCCAAATCATTCATCTACAAGGGGGCAATGCCAACTCTCTTTCTGTTAATCACACAGTGTGTAATCAAGTCCACAGAACGGCACAGAACGGGTTTTAACTCATTCAGAGCCTCAGCTGAGGGAGACAAGACGGTGGCATGAATGAGGATGTTATGCAATGAGCTGCATCTATACCACACCTCCAAATTCACTATTCAGTCTTTTAACCACTAGATATTTATGCTTCACATGAGTAAAAATATACTGTAATGTAATTAACTGAATATCCTAGAGACACATAACCCACAGATGGACTAATTTAGTTTACTGGCAGTGTAATTGCCCAGTAGCAGTGAAGCAATGGATAATTATCCATTGTAAGCTACTGTTAAGTATGTCCTAATAGATTGGTTTCACTGATTTTTTTTCCTGGGTATTTATACAACCCCGTCCATTTAAATTTTCAGAGCACCTAAAACCTCTAGTGAATTTATCTTCACAATTCCCATTTTACTGGGGAAGAAACAAAGTCGTGAATCTATTCCAAAGTGGTGTTCTGCCAGCTGGGAACTGAAACTTCCCACACCCTCGCCCTGTCTTTTACAAGGAAGATGGAGCAGGGTACTTGGAGGCACAGTATACCCAATTCCACCTATGGTACAGAAGGGCATGTGTTCTGGCTCATGCTAAAATGGTATCAGGTTTTTCATTCTACTTTCTCCCAAAATCAGGAAATCCAAATGTAGGCCTGCCTTCATGAGGTGGGGACAGTTAGAGGTTCAGTTTAAGCATGGGTTCAGGATTACCTCAGTTGTAGACTTACACACAATTTTAACATAGAAAGTTGCTGAACCAAAAGTATACTACACAAAAGTATACCCAGGAGTTCGCACAACTCTTCTAAACCAATTTTAACTTCATCTTCTAGTGGCAATTTCCATTTATTGACAAATTCTGATGCTGACCCCCCTGAAACTCCCCGAGGGTACAAGAATTCTCAGTCAGCCAATTATCCTCTATTCAGATGGATGTAGGGAAGGGAGATGGACACCCTGCGACACTCTCACCAAGCCCTGACATGCCGGGGTGAGGCAGCAATACCATCCATCACAGTGTTTCCAGACCTAGCAAGCAGAGGTATAGGACATTACAGGACACAGCAGCTCTGATTTAGGGACAGCATAGCTATAGTCACACAAAGCACAGTCACGATATGTTGGGCAAACAGTTGTACTATGTCTGGAGGCAGGTCAAGTATCTGCACAGCACGCTATCTACTGCTTCCAGTTCCAAGGCTATCCTATTCACAACAAACTGAACCATAAAAATGCACTCCTGAAGTTCATGGAAAAAGAGGAATGTCAGCACGGTAGTGTTTTTATTTAATGAAAGATGCCTACTCGCTTATGTTTTGTATACTTTGTATCACACTTAGCCAATCACACATGACAGTATACAATTATTCTCGGAAAACTTGCTTAGATTATATTTGCCTCATGCTTTCAACCATTCCAGACATGCAATTATTACACAGTTGTGTCTACGAAATTATCAAAACAGTATGGTATTTATAAAAGCGAGAGCAAGCCCACATACACATTATCAAATTAAACTGTTGCAATGTGCTTTTTTACATGACTAAAATTTTCATTATAACATAATTCTGCAATATCTTGTTGCTTCACTCTGTGGTTAAACTTTGGGTAAGTGAAAACCTTTCATTCACATTTTTATGCCCAAAACATAGGTGTGACAAAAGACATGTTTATAGCTTCAATTGTTTGATCAACGTAGAAAGAATAATGCAAATCATCATCTTAGTAGCCTGGAGCTCTGTCCATCACAGCCTTTTGGCTGCATCCTGTGCTTCATGGTTTATCACATGGTTTCATGAGAAATTACAATCTTAAAATTGTGCCATATCTTTCCCCCCAAATCATCTACAACAGGATTTAGAAATGTAGTTACATTTTAGTAATCCAAAATTATAATAGCTCTTTGTTGTGGCTGTATCCACACACAGATTTACTTCAGCTGTATTGACATAAAACTCTTGTTTTATGCTTGGATACAGCCAGGATCCACTGACTTAACACTGTCACTGTCAATATTAAAGTCTGTAGTGCTAGAGTTACTTTTCATGCTACACGGTCATGAAAAGTAACCTCTACTTGAGTCTTGAGTAGAATAATCTCTTTATCACACTGCATTCACATGGTGGAGAGGAGGGGAAGAATCAAAGCAAAATAAATTCTGCTCCTTCATATCCTTTTTCCTCTGTCCCTTAAGTTAAATCATACAGACTCCTTGCTAGTCAAATGAAGGCATTATGCTGCAAAGCTCTAAATGCAGTTCACTGGCGTACTGAACTGGAAAAGCAAAGGTTTCACAAGGCCTGCCATTTAAACTTCATTAAATGGTCCTTGCCCCCCAGGGAGTAATTTACTCTATTTTTTTAATTTCTTTTTTTAGGATAAGCAAAAATCATACCTAACACAAATACCAGCTTCAAAGTACCCTTGGTAACCTTTTTTTATTAACTTCCTAACATTCCACAATGAACATCACATTTCAAAAAATAGAGAAAGATGCTGGGGCAGCTTACTATTTACTATTCCAGGTGACCTGCATTCCTGCAGATTAATTACATTGGAGCATTCAATTCTCATATTAAACAGGACACAAACATTTTCCACTGTTTATGTAGTCAATATATAATATTTACTATCATATTTTTGCTTATGTATCACTATAATAAAGAATAAAAGAGAAGAAAGATTTCTTATCTGAAAAAGTGTATGTTGACATTTGCCATAGTTGTTCACTACTGAATTTTCCTCTGGGAAGAAGTTCTGCAAAGGAACTTTCATTAGAGGCTTTGAGTAGGGGAGTCCTTTACTGACAGTCACTGACAGACTCCAGAACAGTAAACTGCAAAGTGGTCTGAGATTCATTACTTAGAAACATAGAATATTTAACAGACTGTGATACAAATCTATTAATCAGCATTCCCAATACGAGCAATACTATCAGATTCTCATATGAGAAACTGCTCGAGTTACTGCAGTAGAAATATAAACACGCTTTGATTAAGACAAATTTTGTCATTCTGCTTTCTAAAGTGGCCATCCCATCCCACTTAGGATTTTTTTTTTCTCATATATTTTTCCTGTGCAAAGTATTCCACAGGAAAATTGGTATCAGTCAGCTCTTCAACATGATGCTTCCTAATATCCATTGCAAAGGTCAAGGTTTTTCAAAGGTGGCAGCATAGGTGGCAATTTTAAATTGAAAAAGCTAGTATGTCCAACTCTAAGCAAACACACAGGTAGATGAGGGGGTTGATTCTGCTTTATCTGAATCCTCAAAAGAAGAAAAACAATCTTAAAAGAATCTTGCAGATCTTTTTCTTTGAGAAACAAGACAAACATCACAAAATGTGCAGGGAAATTAAAAATTATTAGACACAAATAAACTTTTTTGCCAATTCTCATATTTACTTACAAAGGATTTTCTTAAATATTATTAGAAAAAAAAATCCCCAGGGAAAAAGTGAAGTCATATTTATGTATTCTGCATGGATCAAACACAAGTAGCATACGTGTCAATATGCGGTAGTAAATTGTGAAGCAGTGCAGGAGAAAAAAATCTGATTTAGGAACTTCACAAGCTAATCACAAAAACTCCATGTGAATTATTCCAAGTATATCCCCAGTCTCTCAAAGATATTATTATATATGCATAGTTACAGGGTTGGGTTTTTTTCAGGTTTCACTCTTGATTTTTTTCTTGGTTTTGTTTCTTGATTTTTGTTCATGCTGATTTTTAAGTGCATCGGATTTGCTTGAATTACTGCATAACAACTGATTCAGAATGCATAAGAAAGTTTCATTGATAAAGAAGATATGAAAGAACACATACTCCTTCCATGAACATATTTGTAAGTTATTTCAAAACGAGATGGATAACATTGATAACCCCGAATTGAGTGCACGGCTCTATGTGGCTAATATCAGCAGGACAAAACACTGAATGTCCTCACTGAAAGATCTATACAGACAACAAAACCACACTTCAGTGACCTTAACGAATAAACAATTAAAAATCAAGTAAAGAAATATATAATAAAGTTATCTTTATGCTCTTTTCTAAGAGGATAACATTTCAAGACAAGTCCCATGCTTCAGAGTAAAATGACAGATTACTTGGTAAATTGAAAAATCTATAGGAAAAATCCCTGTTCTGTTAATTGCTGTATACCTTTTGAACAGGCTTTTTAAATTCTGCCTGATTAATCTTAAGGTTTCTTAGGCATACACCATAGAGTGGCCTGAGAGGATGGTATTCAGACTTCACCTAAAGCTCTGAATCTTCAGTCAAAAGGATCCTTCTCGCGTGATACTTTTGTGTCTGCAGATTTGAGCACAGTTCCTTGGAAACCTCAAAACATCCAAAAACTTCCTACAGACTGCACTACTGTTTAGACATGCCCTTGGAAACACAAACTGTCACCAAGCCATTGCTGTGGGAAGCAGGGAGAGGGCTGAAGGTGACAGGGAACAGAGGGGTTAGAGGGGCTGGACAGTTGACCCCAGGATTAATTGGACCCAGCCAGCCTAACTGACACTGGTCAAGGAGAGGACAGTGGATGCTGTGTAGTTTGGATGCAGTAGGGCTTTTGATAAAGTGTCCGGGAGACTCCTTGCAACTACACTGGTGAAATGTGGACTGTGTAAATGGATGTTAAGGTGGATGGAAAATTGGCTGGACCATCAGGCTGGAGGGGTCAGCTTTTGGTCAGAGGTAGAAAACTTTAACTGTTGGCTAGTGTTACGCACACACGCTAGTGCCAATACTCTTTATTGTCCTTATTTGCAACTGGACAATGGGGTAAAGTGTAGTCTCAGGAAATTGTACTTTCAAACTCTTATAGGAGCTTTTTTTATAATTGATTGTGGAAATCCGATTATTAAACCCACTGCTTCTCTCTATATATGTTTTGTAAAATAACTGATTATATTGTCTCTATCAAATACAACCACTTCTGTATTTCACTGTAGAATAATACATTGTTATGGTTATTTAAAATCTTTCTAATGAGCACTTTCTGGTCGGAAATCAGGGTCTTTCTTCAAATACTATTTATTACTACATGGAGACAGGCTGGTATTTTGAACTAGTTTTGTTAAAATATGCTCAATCATCATTTCTGAAAGACAAATGCAAAATATGTGAGGGTTTTTTTTACTAAAATCTGAAATATACTACGGAAATGAGAATGTCAGAGCAGATTAGTGGGTTTGATTAATGCAGTTTTATATACATGCAGAATAAATGCCTAATTCAAGGACCTGATATATGCTGCTCACTCATCTACATTATTCATAAAACTATAAAACGAACCAACAATAAAAATGTTCCTGGAATCTGTACTGCTGAAATGAACCAATGGGGATAAAACCTTTAAGATACTTCAAATCGCTGTAGAATCAAAAGCAACTTTTCAAAAAGCTTCCTTCATGAAAATGTTGCCAGTAGAACTCATATGCTGGCAGTCATACACACCTATCAACTCCGAAACCTAGAAATACTGCAGAGGAAAGGTATAATTTTTCACTAAAGCTTAATGTGTGATGGAAGGCAGAAAAGTCACAGATCAAAGTACAGAGCAAACTAAAGGAATAATTCCAGACATTTCCTGTAACTCAAATAATAACTAGTTAATACTTTATGGAAGTTATTTGAGTTCCCTTTGGGGAAAAACAAAGCATCTTCAAGGGAAGGACATGACTTGTGACCACTGCTGGAGCAAATATGTACAGGCACATGCTTGCCCTGGGCTTATGCTCTTCCCTAAATGCAGCTTTTGGCCACCACTAAAGACAGTTAAACACAGAATCACAGAATCACAGAATTGTAGGAGTTGGAAGGGACCTCCAGAGATCATTGAGGCCAACTCCCCCATGCCAAAGCAGCTCCCTAGGACAGGTCACGCAGGTCGGCGTCCAGACGGGTCTGGAATATTTCCAGAGAAGGAGACACCACACCTCCCTGGGCAGCCTGTCCCAGGGCTCCCTCACCCTCACTGTGAAAAGGTTCTGCCACATCTCGGTGCAGAACTTCCTATGCTCCAACTCAAAGCCATTGCCCCTTGTCCTGAGGGTGGCTATTTACCTCTTGTCTCCCACACTTCAGATATCGATAAACATTAATAAAATCCCCTCTCAATCACCTTTTCTCCATGCTGACCAGCCCCAGTTCATACAGCCTTACCTCGCAGGGGAGATGCTCCAGGCCCTTAGTCAGTGTGGCTGTGAAGTACAAGGGGCCAGCCCTTAACCAACGCAGTGTATTAACACTGAGTGATTACAGGACCTACTGGAGGACACCCTACCTGCTCAGCAGTTACAAAATGTTAATGAGCACCTCCAGGTCCAATCCCAGTCAGGCTCCATTATGACATGTACCTGCATGTCATGCTGACCATTGTGACTTACAATATTAGCTTCAGGTCCAGATACAAGAACCGGATAGATACGTGGTTACATGGATATTTGGTCTAATTCTGCATAGTCTGTTCCAGTGTTACCAGTAACTTTCTGTGCCTGCAGAAGAAAATTTTGAAGGTGCATGGAAGCAAGACACATAAAGGCACAATCTGTGCTTTGTATGGCTTTTCAAAGATAAACATGAAGACCCCTCACAACTTATCACTGGAGGAACTGGAGAATTTTAAAATAGTAAATAAACATAATGATCTCTTTTATGTAGACATTTTCAGCTGTTTACATGTTATACAAACACAAAGGACACCTACCAGCAAATTGAGTTTATCCTCCATGGAATGGAGAAAAGTGCCAAAACAGAACTATGATAAAACAATCCAAATTTTAGCAAACAAAAATAAAAAACAAAATCAAACATAGTTTTTTTTTCCTCATTATTCCAGGAGTTGAATTTTCAGTAGGCCACTAAATACAGATCCATGTGCATGTGGAATGGGGGGGAAGATGAGGAGAAATGGAGGTGGTGAGGTTACATTTGATTGGATCAAAGACAGACATTTTTTTCCTGAAATTATGGAGGAAGACACTCTGCCAAAGATAGCATGGCTGTGATTCTTTCAGAATTAAGTCTTCCTGTGGGCAGGGAATGACAAATTTTAGAAGGTAGAAAGTGTATTCTTATGGTTCATCTATTTTTTTTCTAATTAAAAACAAACAAAAAAACCCCCAGTAATGCAACTCCCACCAAAACAAACCAAAATCCAACAAGCCAAACAAACACCACTTCTGTTTGGAAAAGACTTCGGTCACCAATTCCCATTACTGTCATTGACCAGCGGAAAGAGAACATCAACGTTTCATCTAAATTCAAAATAGACTAACCAATCCAAGGTCTCTCCATTGAGAGCCTACTGATGGGTAGTGCTCTGAGACCTGACAAATGGGAGAGGGAAACCACCTGCAGCTACTGCTGATGCGCTAACACCTGGGCAGGAGATGGAAAAAAAATTAGATCAAGGCTCACCCCAAGGAGAGCTATGTCATTAAAGAGACAGTGTTACCACCAGATTTTTATAAACCAGGAAGTAATTCAATAACGTTTTGTGATTTATCTTCACAAAGAATTTATTTCAAGAATACTAGAAATAAAGCCACAGAGTCTAGAAAGGAGAAAAAAAAAAGCAACTTTTCCATATAGTCTTAATGGAAGATATTAGTTATGCTTAAACTAATACATTGTAGAAAGGGCTAGAATAATTGTTGAAATCTTTCTTCAAACTGAAAGGTTCATTAATTTTTTATGTCAGTGAATACAGAAAACTTGAATAATTATGTATTATTTACTTGTCATAACGTTAAATAGCTTTTCGTAGGCTTCCTCTGAAAGATTATGATGTACTAACCACTATTATTATCACTGCTAATATAGAGGTTAAATGTTCTTTCTTCCAAATAGGCAGAACAATAAAGGGCAGAGGAAAGGGCATTACTTCCGTTTAATATGTTTTTGACTTCCCAGTATTGTTGACTAACTTAGTTTTCCTAAGCTGAACCAATGATTCTACCAGAAATAAAATATTCAACTTCTGGATTTATATTCTTTTGTCCTTATGTCAGTAATAATTACTAAATTAATTCCAATTTCTTGCTTATTGAATAATTGTTTGATGTGTTTTTCTTCAAAATAAAAACATTCAGAATGCAACCATTCAAAACACACGTTGCACAACATGCTTTAAGACAGGCATTACAATAAATACACAATTCCAATCATGCTTTTCTAATTCTCTTTGCCACTTCTGCACTTGCAATGTCACTTCATGTAGTAGGACATGGGTACAGCACTGATTTCAATTCCCTCTTAAACTCATTTTAGTTCTCTGGCAGGGGGGAAACACCAACAATTGAAAGAAATTAAGAGATTTAAAAAATCTGAGCCAACAAATATTCAAACATTTTTGGAAGAGTGTGTTTAGGAAAGGAGATACACTGGAAGAGAATTCTAACCAGACCTGAGGCATGTCACAGAGAAGTCTCCCCCAACTGTCTCCTAAAGTGTTATTGTCTCCTAAACTGTTAGTGTCTCCTAAACTGTTTTGTCTCTGTATTAGCTTTACCACACACTTGCCTTTTCTTAATGCATTATTCCATGCCTTTTTGTTAGAAGTAAAATAGCAGCAGTCTCTGCCCCAAACAAGTCACTGCATGTGAATAGAAGCCAAGGGCATCTGATGTCTTTCTCCCCTGAAGAAGCTGGTAGAAACAGTGTCCGTTACACCTTGTAGTAAGATCATAAATTCCATAGCAAGCAGCCTTAATGTTAAATAAATAATTTAACAAGACAATCAATTCCAATATGCACAAATTCTTGGGAGGACCTGCCAGCACATCTATTGACTTTGGATTCCGCTTCCAATTCTGCCAACTCCATGGAAGTGGATAAATAAAATGGTAGATTTAAAAAGGAATTGCCGGTTCCCGAGGTCTCTGAATATACCCTCACTCAAAAGTAATTTGCAAGTGTCAGCTCTGGAATAAAATACACTGTCACTGGTATGAAAAAGTAGTAGATGACATTATCGGAGAAGAAGAAATGGAGATTACAAAAGTATTTTAGTGAAGTATCTGAAAAGACACAGAAAATGCTATTCTAGTCATATTTGAAGAAATAAAAGACATTAGACCGCACAGGGTAAAAAACACTTATGAGAATGTAGATGGTAGAGGTCACTAGAACTGACAGCCACTAAAGGCTGTTAACATTATTTGTTAAGACACTTGAATAATGGTTTCCCATGGTACAATACTGAGCAAGCATTGCATTCAAGAGGGGAGAAGATATCGTCCACCAAAGCCACAAAGATATTAATCATTTCACCGGGCTTTGATTCAGGTCTTAATTCAGCTGAAATATGGCAAGATTTCATCTACATGCTTTGCAGTATACTGAAGACACAAGAAAAGGCTTTAACGGCTTTTTACAACCAGACATTGATACAATGCTCATTCTCATGACCTTCAATTTATTATTGTGTACATGACTGACCCATAAGGAATTTCACAGACACTGATACAGCCTTCTTTAAAAAGGCTTTTTTTCTTAAAGTACTTCTAATAAACGATTCTCTGTCTCCATAAGATGGGAAAGACAGAATGAACAAACAAATGAAAGGAAGATAGATAACTGGTTTTACTTTCCCAACTTGAAAGGAGTTGTTCTGCCAGTGAGATTGTTTACTCTTTACTGAGAATCACCGTTTGCCCTGCTGGCTTTATGTGAGTGGCTTGCAATAATGGAAAATCTATTTGCTTTTATTAGAGCATAAGGTACTCAACCACCATAAAGCGTATTGTCAAACTAGTGCTGGCACTGCACAAAATGATTTCTAATGTTCTTCATTTTATTATGTTAAATGAATTCTCTAGTGCAATTATTGTGCAGTGGATCATGGGGGTAATAAGCTAATTGTTACTTGTTTTAATTGCTTAAGTATGAAATGTCGGTGATTTATAAGTCATGAAGAAGCTGAGATGAAGTCATAAAATACTAAACGCCCATAAGATCAAGTAGTGTATTTCTGTAATGAGGAAGACTTTATTTGACAATGGCAAAAATAGGGTATTTTCAGCCTCTCAGTAGCAGGCTAAAGACAGATGAAGCAAAGAATTTTGTCTCCTTCAGCCCAGTTCCTTTGCAAGCCATGGAAAATTCACCTTTGCTTTAGTAAACTGTGCTAACAGTATGCATTTCATACACTGGATACAAAAAGGATGATACAAATATCACTATGTATGAACCGAATGAAAATATTTTTTATAGCTTTATGCAGTCAACAGACCAAAACCAGCCAGTGTTCGATCAGTTGTGCCTCTTTTGAACAGGAATACAGATGTTTGAAGAAGCAATTTATATCAGCATGATCAAGTAGAGTTTAGCTTTGCATAATACAGAATTAAGTCTGATTATTCATGTTTATAATGAAGCTGTCATACAGTGTATGATTTTCCTTGATCCAAAATATATAGTTATGAAAATCAGATGAAAATGTGTCATTCCCTATTGCACTGGTCCACAGAGATGGATGAGAGAAAAGCTGTTTTGTTTCTTGACTTAATATTTTGAGCAAGCTTCTAAATTTCAAAGAATTGATATAAACAAATCTGTATGTGTGAATTTCCAAACGATATTTTTAAAATATGAGGTGATTTAGGCTCAATAACTCTTCCAAATTTTCCAAATTACATAAGGAACAACAATATTTCTCAGCATCATACCAATACATCTTTCTAACTTGCTTATAACCAATGCAAATTGTAAACATTGAGAACATATAAATTCTGATCCAAGTGGGGTGGGGTGACATGGAAAGAACCAAAACCAAACTTTCATCTTAACTAATCTCAACTCCAGCACCTTAAGGCTTGATTTCTGATTTCCAGAACTCAAATTTCTGAAATATCATCAGCTGTTGATAATCTGTTCTAAGATTTCACCAGTGTTAAAAATTGTGAGTCTTCTGCTCTCCCTAAACCAAATTTCTTAAGGGTTAATGCATCAGTATGTGCAGCTCGAAAATTTGGTATTTTTTTCTCTCTGAAAATAATGCCAGTATTTCAACATTTCTAACTCTTTGCAAGGAAAGAATTAAAAGAAAAAAACCAACTCCAACCCTAAACCAAACAAACCCCAAAACACCAAACCAAAAAGAGAAATAATGTCCTATATAATATGAGCTTTAGGAAACTTACAAGTTGCAGAGTGGGCAATATGATTTGCTCTTTTAGAATGAGTTCCACTTTAGAGAAGTAATCAAACATTTTTGAGCACAAAAAAGACCTAAAAGATGATTGCTACGTAGGAGAAGGATGGTCAGGAACATAAGGCCTTAATCTGATGACAAGTGTCAAAAATATCTGGCTCTACTTACTTTGTCTTCCTTCTCTTGTATTTGAATAAATATTTCATCCTGGATTTAAAGTTTTATCAAAAATAACAACTTGGAATTAAAAGTTTCACTTTGATTACTGTTTGTCAAAGAAACAAACAAACTCTAAGAAGTCCCCTATTTTCTTGTCTTTACGAAAATCCAAGTGGTAGTCAGGCAACAAGAAAAAAACAGGTTGCAGAATTTCAGATGGAGTTACAAAGTTCACTTCCTGTTCTTTAGTCTCTTCTACCACATGCCCAGTTCTGCATTTACACAAAGTTGAGGACATCAGTGACCAAACTCGTGCCATGATTTTCTCACAAACCTATGAAAAATTCAGTTCTCAAAGGGCTTTCATTCCAAAGTTATGTCCAAGTTGCCAGTAATACAAATCAGTAATTATCTCTATACCAAATGCATGTGAATACAGAGGAATTTCACAGTTGAGATTATTATAATTTTGCAAATGAAATATCAATTATTATAAAAGTAAGAAACACTATCATTATCATTACAAATTATTATATTCTCCAAAGGAAAGTACTGTCACATTTTCAATTACTATTCAAATCTCACTAAGAACTCACTGGCTGGTTATGAAATGATGCCACTTAATTTTGTAAACATTTATGTAATATTTTAAAATCATAGAGCCTTGGTAAGAACATGAATCATGTTCATTATGTATATTCATTTGAAACAAATTTTGAAGGCTTTGAACACATTTGTGCTGCTGTCATTAACTATATTTATTGGGGCCATACTGACAGACCAAAAATTATACCTCCCTGCGCCATGCCTGCCCTGAGCAATTTAGAGTCTTAAATATTTGCCAAGACACAAACATCATCAGAAGATAAATACAGTCAGGAAACTTACATTCTATGATTATAGAGTATACAGAAGCTAAACTTCTCCTGTTCTCTGTACAAACTCATTAGTTGTGGAACTTCCCATAGTTGTGGAACTTCATTGTTACCCCCATATCCCAGCATAGAGAAAACACCCAGCTTTAACTCCCTGCCTCACTACACACCCACCCCCACAAAAAACTCTACCCAGAAGGGATACAGAACTGCACTCAGCAGTAACAAGTAAATTAGATCTCCTTGCTTGTGCCAGTCAGATGCTTTATTCCAATGTTTCTGTTCTGCTTCTGCTGAAAACAGTGTTAGGATATGACCAAGTGTGAAGGAAAGGCCAAACTGAAGATTGCCCCCCTCTCTGGTACACAGTGAAATTTAGGATCATAGCAGGACATAAAAGCCAGCTTTTTGAGTTGAGGAAGATACTTTCCACATTGCGTGATCACTAATTCTTCCAAAGATATAACACTGCAAGCGTCCAGAGCAATGTGAGTACTACACTGTATCTGAATGGCTGTTTACCTTCTATTATAGCACTGAAGAGGAAATTGAGTTATATATGTTTTTTATTGGCTCAGGATATGTACCTACTATCTGAAATGACTTCTATTTCCATGTCTGTTATGTGAATTGGATATGGAAATTATAGTCTCAGGTTTCCTGTGGCATCTGCACACTAATGGTTATAGCATGTGGACACAACACCCCTTGGAAATAATTGTATGAGATCACTCACGCTATTACATTTGATGCATTAGGTCCATTACACACTCACAGAGATCTCTCTCCTCACTACTGCAAACTACATCCTTGATAGTGCTGATATCAAGGAGAAAAATTCACCTCTTCTTTAATCATAATAAATGTGATATTTCAGGGTAAAAGCAGTTTCTGAGGAAAACCAACTTCTTGGTCATCTCACCCTACACATGATGGGCTTCTTTCCTCTCTTCCATGATAATGAAAGGCAAGAGGAAAATGCTCTTATTAATCACCTAGTAAAGCTCTTTGTGCTTTCTTCCATCAGCAGGAAATCATGCATATACATAACGTACAGAGGGACCCTGACATGCTTGAGAGACAGGCCCTTGTGAACTTCATGAAGTTCAACAAGGCACATGAGTCTCGCCAATCGTAAATGCAACTATAGGCTGGGCAGAGAATGGATTGAGAGCAACCTGAGGAGGAGGACTTGGGTGTGTTGGTGGGTGAGAAGCTCAACATGAGCCAGCACTGCACACTAGCAGCCCAGAAAGCCAACCATATCCTGGGCTGTATCAAAAGCAACATGACCAACAGGTCAAGGGAGGGGATTCTGCCCAGAGAGGTAGTGGATGCCCCATCCCTGGAAGTGTTCAAGGCCAGGTTGGATGGGACCCTGGGCAACCTAGTGTAGATCCAGGCCTGAGGTTGGTGGCCCTGCCTGTGGCAGGGGGGTTGGAGCTCTATGATCCTTGGGGTCCCTTCCAACTCATACCATTCTATGATTCTATGATTCTATGACTCTGACCCTCTGCTCTGTTGAGACCCCACCTGGAAGTACTTCATCCAGTTCGGGGGGCCCCAGTAAGAGACCCAGAAAGCCATGGTCCTGTTGGAGTGAGACCAGAGAAGGCCACAAAGATGATCAGAAGGATGGAGCACCTCTCCTATGAGGACAGGCTGAGAGAGTTGGGTTTGTTCAGCAGCCTGTCAGTACCTAAAGGGGCCTACAGGGAAGCTGGAGAGGAACTGTTTAAAAGGGTATGGAGTGATAGGGCAAGGGGAAATGGCTGTAAGCTGAAGGAGGATAGATTTAAGTTAGGTATGAGGAAGAAATTATTCCCTGTGAGGGTGGGGAGGCACTAGCACAGGGTACCCAGAGAATCTGTGGCTGGCCCTTCCCTGGCAGGGTTCAAGGCCTGGTTGGACGGGGCTTTGAGCACCCGGGGCTAGTGGAGGGTATTCCTGCCCATGGCAGGAGGGGACTGGATGGGCTTTGTGGTCTCTTCCAATCCAAACCATTCTGTGATTCTATGAACTGACCACTACTCAATGTGAGGTGATCAACTCTGTGTAGATGAGCTACTATACTTCATAAAGACAACCTGTAATTTGAAAACCTATACATCTAAAGTCCTAAAAGATGGCATTATTGATAATTATGTGTGAGGAAGGTACTTTCCCATTGGAAGATGTACGGATGTACTGCATTTGGCTAGAGGCTTTGCATTATATAGACTGTAGTGCTAATAGTTTACAGTTTTCATGGCCCTGTTAAATAATGCAAGCAACAGAAATTCCAGAGTTTGGGATGAGGCATGGAGAGAGGGGAAGTTTGAGTTTTCATTTCTGTTCATTTCCCTCTTTGTTTTGATGAGTTCTAAGCAGATTTATGAGAACAGAGGAAAAAAACCCAGTCCCTCTAGTATTTTGATTACAAAGGATTCTGGTCTGGTAACACTTTGTAGTATGTATGCTTCCATTTTGAATTTTTAAAAGTTTACAGATATCAGATCAACCTTAACGCATATACAGTAAATAACAGAAATTCCAACATAGACATATCCCCCTTTGTTCTCAAAATTATATGCCATGAAGAGTAAACATTATCACCATTTTACATATGAAGTTTAATTACAAGGTAATGGAAAAGTTACTCAAGATCACAAGAAATCACCAAACTCACTTTTTAGCTACTAATACTGATTCACAGACAAAAAAGTCACCGTTGAACAATAAAAAATAATCTTGATCCATGTTCACTCATCATAATCTTACCATCTCAAACATCAGAAGGACTTGGCGAAGTTTTTGCTGCAACACTAAAACTCAGGTCATGAGTATCTAGCAAGCTGTGGTAGTGGTTAGCTTAACAGTGAATCTTAACTGGAAGTGTTTATGGATTACGGAGAGAAACAAGTAAAAAAAAAGAAGCTGGTGTATCTAAATCATGTTCCTTTTAAAAAGTCACATTGCATTTCAAATGAAAACACAAAAAGGACTGAAATACAGTTTGCTTCAGAGCACAGACTGAGAGGGAGCCTGCAAACTGAGACCAATGCCAAGATAGTTTGCATATCGTTTGGGATTCATTTCTTTTCCAAGCTTTATATGGAAAAAGGGAAGTAATTTTCCCTAGAGAGTATTTTATTTAGCATTATTTTTGAGTCTCGTTAAGGGGAAAACATCACAGAACCCATAAGAAATTATTGATGAAGCTGCATTATTTTGTTGCCATATGTTATTAAGTGACAAAACATCAGTGGAATACGTCTTTTCAAGAGAGAGTTTGCAAGACTCAGGAGTTTTGTCAAACTAGTGTAATCCTCTTAGATGTGCCAACACTGAAATAAACTTTATTGCTTCTGGAATTAAGAAGTATAAAGCTGAATGGGGAAAAAATCATTAAACGGTTTGATTTTGTGTGTTCTTTTCCCCTCAATCTCAAATGTTCGTATTCAGAGGAACTGTTATTTTATGTCCCAGATTTTAAGTACCAGCCATCTGTATTATCCACAGTATTTGTGGATAGATAGATAGACGTGAACAGTGTTTATAGGAACATCTTAGAAGACATCCATTTGCACTTTCAGCTGTTGGAAAATATTGGTTGAACATGTTAAGCATGATGATGCGAATTCAAAGTAGATGTCAGCTATCATCATGCCCTGTCATCTAAAGAGGAACCCAAAATTACAGTCTAATGAGAATAATGACTAGGTTAAATCTGTGCCAATGCCCACTTTTATCATCATTTCATCTGCTTGTGACATCCTCTTTCAAAAAACAGCGCTGCACTACTTATACTTGATACTAGATATTCTGAGCTAAAAGTGTACTGATATTACTTAGACCTTTCAAGAATTTGGCGATGCTGTTCCACATTTACTGTGGGCTGTTAATGTGGCCACAGACAAAAGGGAAGAAGGGATGCACAGTAAACAACAGAAAAGATTACAGGAAACATCTGTTAAATTTCATAGAAAATATTAGATAAAAATGCAACTACTTTTTAGGGAGGGACTGTAAGAAAAATGAGAAACGGCACAAATAGTCCATTGCAATGACAATGATTTTGTATATAAAAAAAGGAAGGTTGATTATAAATGAACATCCCCTATGGATATCTCAGGAGATATGTCTCAGTCTATTTCCTATTGACAGGTGGTAGTGTAAATTAAATGTGGTATTATGAATTCAAATTGGATTTCAACTGCTCAACATCCATACTGTGCCTTTAGAATAGGCTGAGATGATTGCCGTCTAAAAGCCATAATGAAAATGGCTATCTTTTTTGCCATTTTCCTCCCCCCCCCTTTATTTTTCACAAGGACAAATCTATGATATGAATATAATATTTATCTCAGAAATGTATTGTTCTGAATTATATACATGTGTTAGTTTTGATTAGGTGAAGCAATAAATGTATACTCCATGGTCCAAGTATAAATATATATCAGTGCGACGGGGGGTGGGCATTTAACATGGACAAGTGTCAAATCCAGAGTATTATTTTTTCAGTCATTAGAAACAGAAATGTTGACATAATGTTATAATAGGGGTTACCAGTCTCAAAATAGTTATAAGACTTGGAAAAAATCCCAACTCTTTCTCTCTCTATATATCATCCAAACACAGGCTAATTTAGTTAGTCTAATAAACACAAGCCAAATGCAAACAAACAACACACTAAAATACTTCATTCCCTCTTGCTCAATTTCATTTTAGCTTCTTGACCTTCCAGTTTTTAACATTGTTCAGAATTATGCAATTTATAAATACATTTTTATGGCAGTTTATATAAGCAGCAACACAGGCCCAGACATGTCCCTGCTAACAATGCAGAAAGGGCACAGAAAACAAACTCCTAACAGTGAAAAAGCGAAGCTAGTGTAAGAAAGAGGGAAATAGTAACATTGAACTTCTCTCTAATGCTCACTGTGGAACTTTGTCCCCTTATCCTCTTGCTTATCTCCTCTCTTCCTGCTACTGGCTCAAAGGAGTGGTACAAAATCTCACCATGAGAATACAGCTGGGAAAGAAGCATCTGCAGATTGTGCTGGGATCACAGTACTGGTAAAACAGCAATCATTTTAGAGATACCCAGTTACCACAGAAGCAAGGGTTCACAGAGATACAGTCTTTAAGAAGGATCTATAAAAAGCAAAATGTGAGTATTCCACGGATGTGAAGCACCTTGATGACTCTGATCTGATGGTTGCTATACATCAAGTTAAGCTTATTGTTTATACACACATGGAGCTGCTACTAGGATTTTAAAGCCAACCACGCCAATGTTAGGAAAATTCTGAAACAATTCTGCCACATAATCTCCTAGACTGTGTCTGTGCCACAATCTTTGCTCAGTGTAAAGACAGACAGACAGTGCTAATTAATACCAACAGCTGCGATGATCTTACAGCCACAGAAGCAACACTTTGTCATAATGAGCTTCCATCACACATTAAATTTAAAATACAAGAGTCACACTAACAAAATATTCACTGATACAAGCTTTAATTATTTCAGTAGGAATCTATTGTTAGTATTTCATAGATCTACACAGAATAACTTAATCTGTGATTTGAAGCCCATTTTGCAAATACCTTCATAAAACAAAGCAAGTGAAAAGTATCTGATTCAAAAAAACAATAATAATTAAAAAAGCACCTCCCCATGGAAGCTTCAGCTCAAAAGTGTGGAGTGTTTTTTTCTTTGCTGTCATTAATAATATGCAATTATTCATGACATTTGGAATGATTAAACATAAATGCAAGAATAAAAAGGAATGTTCAACCTTCCTGAAGATGGAAAGGGCTTTATAATATTCTCCTAATTTAATTAATATATTCCTCATACCATCTGCTCTGATTCACTCAAAATGTAACAAAGTAGATCACAATTAAAACATTATAAATCTAACACAACTTTAGACTGAACAGTTTAGAGTACACCATCATTGTTAAAAGCTGGGCTGTCAGTAAAGTGACGGATGATTCTGCAGAAGCTAATTCAGCAGATACTTTACAATGCTCTCTTTGTTAAAAGCATCTGTATATTGATTTCCATATTTGTATTTTAAGACAATGGCATACTTAGAAAAGAAGAGCTCAATGTACAAATGAGGCATGGAATATCTGTCACTTGTCAGATCTGGACTGAAATCTAGAGATATAAAAATGTCAGGAAATAAAATATTTTACATTTGCAGTGAATAACCAACCAGGCAATTATTACTCAATTTCTTTTGGGAAAAAAAACCAGCAGAAACTGGGGGGTGGAGAATTGTATTTCACTTGGTCTTCTCCCTTTCCTTTTAAATATCAGTAAATTTGAAAATAGCAACATCATTTTGAGATGTATATGCCTTCTTTGCCATTAAACTTTACTGTAATTCAGAAATAATTTTGTAATGCATTTTTTAACATCAATTTAGTTTCCATTGAAAACAGTTGCTTCTTTTCTAAAAATGGACCTTACATTATGAAAGTCCATGACCAGGTCAGCAGATGAAGGAGAGACATATTAATTGTATGTATCTATTTTTGGTCAAAAGTGGCTCAGGTCACACTGACAGAACTAGATTCAATTTGTAAAAACCTTTTCTTGTTTATTCAAATGCAAATAAGTAAAATCAGAATGACAATAATAATTACCATTATTTCATCTGAACATCTACATACAGATAGGCCATGAAAATATATAGAAATGGTTCAATAGAACTATTTACTTTTAGTCCATCCCAGCCTCACCCCTTTCCTTTTTTCAATGAAATACCACGTGAGTTGGGTCACAAACTAGCTCATTTTTCAACAGAGGGCAAAAAATCAGCCATGATGGTCTTGAGAAAATGAGAGGACTTTCCTACACCACTGATTCCCCAAAGGCAAAAGAATTCTCCCAAACACAGGTAGATGTGACTAGTCTCATAGTGAAAATGTATCATATGTTTCCTCAAATCCCTCCTGACAAAGAAATCTCTTTCATTTTGAAGTGGTAAATATCACAAGCTAACAAAAGGAAAATGTCACTTGGAATAACCTTAAATATCATACCTGAAAAAACCCATATATATATATATATATATATATATATATATATATATATATATATATATACACACACACACACCCCGCCATTAAAATAAAACAAGAGGTCAAGAGTGTTCCTCAATACTTAAAGTAGCGCAGGACCAAATTTTACCTTAGTATAACACAAACAGCAAACATTTGCTCTTCACTTTTCATTAAAGAAGTAAAAGATTTTAGTCCATTGGTTTTATGAAAAAAATAAAATCCTTTCACAAGAATAAATAAAAAAACAATTGATGGATTGATACCACATTCATGTTTACACAGTGCAAAGAACTGTCTCTTTCCTAGGTGTGAATGCAATCCACTGAGAATATCTATGGCATAATATGGTAATATTTGTATTAATTTTTTCCTTATCCTTCAAAGCACAGAAAAAAGGAGAAAGTGACATTACAGATTGACATCATTTATTGTCAGTGACATCCATTTTAGTGCCGCGGGTGCATTTCCCCAGTCTTTCACTGTGCTTGGGCTGTAATGGAAGAACATATCTGCATATCATCACAACCCATCAGGGAATCAGTGGTCCACTAGCCCTGACAGCATAAGGAAGAGAAAGGGTTCTCTTTTATACTAACATCAGTTAATTTATCCTATTTAAGGTGCCATAGTTTTAAATTAAATGTAATTGAAAACCTGCAAAACAGGGTGAAATGGAGTTTTAGCTGAAAAAGTAAATAATGAGAGATAAAGTGATGCATGTTACCAAATACCATCTATCTAGATTCCCACCAGTTAAACAAATGTCAAGGTATTGATCTGCTCATGCAATAGTTCAGGAGGGCCTACTCTTGAATTTCCTATGGCTCTCAAAAAATTCAGATGCAGCTCTCATGCCAGCACTACATCGTGTATCTGCAAGAGGACTGTGCTGATGTGGGGGCTGTGGATTTTATCAGAAGGCCTGGTCACTGCAAACAGGACACAAGATACCAGGGATTTCTTTGATGACCATCACGGGCTCATGTGCATGCTCATAGAGGACATACAGCAATCTGTTTCCAGAGCTATTCCCCACTTCCCATCATGCTTGCTGGCTTACACATGGATGGGAGGACTTTGTTTCTTCAGGAAGCTTTTGGCATCTGTACAGTTCAACAAGGAAATGTGGCCCCTTATGCATTGGGCACTAACTGCTTTTATGTGCTGGATCTATATCTAATGCATATTTAAGAAAATGAGCCAAACACAATACTGATGGGCTCCTGAGAAAGAGACCACGATAAAGTATGAGGAAAGCCCATGGTAATTTTATCACAAACACTCAATGTAGCAGCTCCCCAGGGAGCCTGTGTCAGGCCCAGCGTGGGCCAGCAGGTAAGGCAGCTGGGCTCTGTGGGACCTTTCTGCAGACACCACCTCATCCATGACACCTCGATCACACTGGCTTCACCCAACTTGCCTGCATTCCTACGTAGTTCAGAAACCATTCTTACCGTACTGCTGGTGATCCAGCTACTAATTATTTGGTTTGTGAAACCTGGCTATAAAGTATATATCTAATGTATCTGTGACCCAAACTAGTCTGTCCAATGCTGTTTCACTAAAAAGGAGCCAAAATCAAAATATTAGCGTAATCTCGTTTTGAATATCTGCTCAGCCTTTTCTGATCTTCACATCAGTACCTCAGGCAGGCACCACTTGACTTCTGAAAAGACTTTAGAAGCATAGGAGATATGCTGATTCCTGGCTTATTATCCTGCCTGACTTCCCCTTTATTTTTTCCTTCTCTTCCTGTCATGAACTGAGAAGGTCTCAGATGGAATTTTTAAATGAAAGCATTTCCCTACAGAAAATATGTTAAGGGAGAAAGTCTGTGGGAGTACAAAGAATGGGTGAGGAGTTAAAGGGAGAACAAAAGGCGTCAGTGGGAATGTAGATGAAAACAAGCAGGAACTGAGAAGAACAAAGGCTATGCATGAAAGAATAAATATTAACTGCCCTCCTATACTTATACACCCTCTCAACAGAATATGGATCTCCTCAAACTCCTTTTTACCTACTTCCTACCGAAAGAGCCAAATCTTGTTTCCAGTTGTTATTAAAAAGTATATCAATACTTCCTTCAAAAGTAATAATTAATCTGAAGATTTTTTGGCCATATTTACCTACAATGTGGTAATAAACACATTTCTCATTGAAAAATCTATTCAGCACACTTTTCACTTTTAAGTGCAAAGCGAAGAGTGCCCTAGGCAGCCCCAGGAGAGTCAGGCATGCTGGCAGCACAAGCTGCTCTCAGGGCCCTTCTCAGTGCTGATCCACATCCAGCACCCAGCCCAGAGCCCAGACTCAGTGCCCAGCCCAGTGCCCAGCCCCAGGCGATTCACAGGCACTTCCTTCCTTCAGCTTCACCTCGCTGTGCCCTGCCTAGAAGCATCACCATTATAATTTTATTACAAACACTCAGTGTAGCCAAGCACATTAGGATATTATTTTGCTTTTAGCTTACATGTTACTTGTAATGACCATAAAGGGCAATAAAATCTGTTAGTAATGGTTAGCTTGGTTTAATCAACACTAGACCACAGTAAAGAAACAGAATTGCTGATCCGATGATTTAGAAACAGATTCTTTGCCTCACTGTCATGTTTTTAGATCCTGCTTGCTAGTGATTTATAGCTGCATGTTCCCTGGCCTATATTAAAAGAGAGCGAGATGACTAACTACTTCAGAATCATAAAAGTAATTGGAAGACTACTTTGTAGCTTCAAGGGAAAGGTAATAAAACGGATTCTGAAAGACTCTTTCACTGGAAGGGTAGCAGTAGGGCTTTGTGTAGCAAACTTGCATGGCATGATAGAAAAATCACACCTTTCTTCTTTAGACAGTCACCCTGTCACCTTTTACCCAAACTCATGTAAATGAAGGAAACGAGCACTGTTCTGTAACTGAACAGCATATGAAGTAACAGTGTGGAAACAAATGAGATGAAACACATCATCCACAGCTCACTGCAATCACCTACAGAGCTGAAGTAGATGAATGAGGGACATCCATACAGATTTCACTGCCACTCGTATCTTACTTTTTTCCTCCTCGGCAGTTGCAGAGAACACGTAATTACATGTAGTGATTTGCATTAGAGAGTAAATGTGCGTTCCTTTCATTATTCATTCACAGGTTAGATTAACTTTGTGTATCAAGACATACATAAAAATGTAATCATTTCATTGTCAGGAGCCTAAAGCTAACGTTAATTACAGTTTGAAACTTCGATTATTAATGCATCTTTACCTATTGAAGTGTGAAATAAGCAACAGTAGTTGGAATACACCAATTAAATTAGCTTTTGAGACTAGAATTCATAAATAGGATACTATCTCTTATTTAGAGTTAAAATTGTAGCACAGCATGCAAGAGCTGGAGGGTTCTGTATTTTAAACAAGAATACACCTTAACTTTCCTAAGAAGAAGGAAAAATGTTGGCCTTTTTCCATAAACATATTACTAAATTATAAATATAGAAGAAGCTTTATGTCCTGTTCAAGCAGTTGCTGTATTTATTCTATCAGTCGACTACTACAAAAATCAAACTCATCTTCCTCATAAATCTTGCATTAATACACACACCCACACCCCCAATAAAAGCAAATGGATTTTATAGCCAGAACTAAGCAAATATTGAATACAAGTATTGAAGAACAAGAATTCAAAGAAATAATAGATTTTTTTGTTAGCTAATAATTTTTTTGTCCATATTCTGAGTTTGTTCATTTCACTTTGTTGAGGTTGAAAGTCAACAGTAAGAGAAGTATCGCCTAATAGGTTAGTATCTTAAATACCTGGAGAAGGAAATTTATATATAATTTGCAAAGAAGCAGTAAAGTTTTGAATATATTCTAGTTGTTTAAGGATAGAAAAAATAAAATTACTTTAAAAATAAAACCTTAAAGAACAATAGAATTCAACCTCTGTAGAACATAAGGTATTCCTTTCCATTGTGCCAGTTATTACACTTCTAAAATTCGCCATCTTCAGTTCAACAATAGAACAAATTGCCAGACCTTTTGCTTCTTGTAAATTTTCACTTTCTAATCTCTAATTTTACCAGGTTTGTTACTTCCCATTCTGTATTTGCTACGAATTAATGCTTTTTAACATTAGTCTTTCATCAACTTTCCTCTTCCCCATCCTCATAGCCCTATTTTCCTTCAAACCACTCCTTCCAATATAAGGCACCTAGGAAAGGCAGGGTGATTTCTGAACTGCTGCACTGGAACAGACGTACAGTTTTTGTGAATTGTTGGAGGATCTTTCTCATCCTCCAGTACAATAAGAAATCAACCACCAACTTGTAAAATTGGTGGGATTTCTGACACATCCTCACCTAGGGGAGTGTACTTGATAACTGGATCATAATTTTGTTCATGTTTTGCGTTATCTTATACATGTTTGTTACAATTGGATTTGTCACATTATTATTAATGTGAATGAAATTAAACTAAATTTCTACTGAAGAGAAAGTGAAGAGAAATTCAAGAATGAGATTTATTTTTTAACTGTATGCTGCCAAAAGCAAATTTTACTTTCTTGAATTAGTATCACTGAACTCTGTACCTCATCACACCATCAACAGCTCTTGACAAAGCATTCCTTGTTTAAAGTAACCAAGCTGTCCATACATGAGTCCATACACAATTCATCTGCAAATTGTGTGGAAGCTTTGAAATCTTCATCATACAGATTTAAAGGTTTTTTTTTTTTTAAAAAAAGAAAAATTTTATCCAATAAATTACTCATTAGTAGTTACAGACAGCTTTAATTACTGGTACTGACTTAGATTGAAAGAAAAGATCTGCACAAAGTGATCTAATAGATTAGATATGAACAAGAAGAATGAACTGACAACCTAAAATTAGTACCATAAAAGGAAATTGTTCTTCAAACTTTAAAGTAGATCATAAGCTTAAATTTAAACAAAGAGTATATATTTTTAGTGCCTATTAGAAAACTCACTCAGTTGAAAGTAACACCAGAAACCTTGTTATTTGTAAGGGACCACAAAGTGGGAATGAGTGAACATTAATTACGCAGCAATTCATAGAAGGGTTTTCAACCTCTTTCCAAGGCATGAGTACACTGGGGAAGAACATTTGAAGAGTAAAATAGTGCAGAAACAATTTAAATCCTACAGAACACAATATTTAGTTAGTGACATGGACAGATGACATCACAAAAATACCTAATAAAAAAATTAAACCATAAAAAATTTAAATAATTTTGACTTGAATTTATTGCTATTGGGGTTTTGGTTCACTCTATTGTTGACTCCCCCTTTCAGCTGATGACGAGAAAAAGACAGAAGCTCTTGCAGGGAATCCAAAACTGCTGTGGTGACAGACAGTGGTTTAGAAGGAATCAATGATACAATAGATTAGTGGACAAAATGATTAATTGGTTGTTGGTGTGCTGGGGTGTTGGAGGAAAACTGCTGTTGGAGTATCAGGGGGAAAGATAGGGCAGAGCTGGGAATTTGCAGCTCTGGCAAAGATCACTCAGCCCCTGCAGATACTGCTGCCCTGTCTCATCTCTAACTCCCAAACTCAGGATACTAAGGTTCTTAGGACAGAACAAATTCTCAAAGAATAAAAATACCTTGATGCAAGCCAGCTTCTTTTAAAAGAACATGCAACATCCTGTAATCAGACAGGGAAAATCCGTTCAGGAGACAGATTTATTGTTTACCTTCCCTCAGAGTTTTATGTCCCTGACTGCTTTCCTCAGGGCCACAATACCCATGTTCTGACATGTTCTTACTGCCTTCCACATCATTTGATGTTTCACCTCTGTCCTTCATGTAAGACTCCTCTCCTGAAATAAAAAAGCCTTGTTGCTCATATAGCTCGTGTTCCTGAGTGGCCCTGGGCTGAACTTGAATTTAGGCTAACACCTTTAGAACTTTAATAGTGCCTTGTAAGTTGCTGAGAGGGGGGACCATAACGCCTTCCCCCAGTCTTGCTCACACCCCCTCCTCTTCCCTTCTTAACTCATTTCAGTGGGGCTAATTCCAAATCTCAGTGTTATCAAGTCTCTTTGCAGTGCAAAGGTTTTGGACATTCCCCAGTTAAGCAGAATTAGAAAGTGCTGTGTGTAGACAGTTTGCCTCTTGCTGAGATGAGGCAACAGCTAGCACAGCTTTGGAGCTTGCAGGTTTTGTCTTTTTCCACCCTCTCTGCTGAAGGAATCCAGCTGGAGAGCTCATATGGCAGCCACGTGTAGGAGATGTTATTTCACTTGCTCCACTGTAGCTGCTTTTCAAGATTTGGTGTTCCTGACCAAAATCAGGGATACAACACCATGAAGAAACAAAGAGCGATCCCACTGTAGCAAATACATAAGCCAAGCCATAACCACTGGGCTTTCTTTAGAATACTGGGATGGCAGAGGTGACCACAATGCTCTACCACTGTGCTTCACAAGTGTAGACACTGGTGTAACTCTCAGTCCAACTTACTCTCCTTTGCATAGAAGGTCCATGTTTACTCCTCTTTAGCAAGTCAAACAGTTCTAGGTAAAATCTAGAATAGAAAGTCCCTTAGGGAGATCTGAGTCTTCTGTAGGTTCACTTTAACAACTACCCTGAAAATCAGGACACGAATTGATAACCTTAGATCCAAAACTACTTCTGCCAGAAGCCTGTTTAGATGCCCTAAGTCCAGCATTTCTGTAAGTTTTTCGAACATCTATCTGCCATTGTATGTGCCATTGTATGACACATAGGAAGAACTTTGGAGTCTTAAATTATTTGCCTCCTCTGCTGTTGTGTTAAGGAACTTCATGATACCATCACATAAGCAACAACAAAAAATTCTCATCAAATAATTTTTAACAAAACAGATTGAGAAATCTATTTAAGAATAAATAAGGAAGAGCACAATCCTTAAATTACAGGGGTCCACTAGCCTTGCAGTTTCCTGGTAACTAAATAACCATCTTGCCATTTAGTCTGTCATTTAAAATATCACCAAAGACTTTGGTGATAGGATCCTGTAATTCATAGCTTCTTGTATTGATTCTGTAAATCCAACAGGTTATATACTGCACAACTACACCGCACCATACAGCAGAATTCATCCAAAGAGTCTGTGACTGAAACAGGCTGTAACTCATTTCTAGGAACCTGCTGGAAAATTAATCTCACTCAACACTTGCACTGTTATTTCTGTATTTGTTCTGACATATTAACTCATCTTTGCAAGCAAAAACACATGGAAGCAATGAGATATCTCAAGCTACTAGAGTTGGACTCAATGATCCTTATGGGTCTCTTCCAACCCAGTATATTCTATGATTCTGTGATCTAAAATTACAATAATCTTCAGAGGAAAATGTCAGTAGCATTCATCTCATTACCAATCTGACATGGTATTTCACACAACACAGTAACTTTGTGCTAAGAAATTTTCTATTCTTTGTAATTTTTGATGAGACCATATTAAATTAACTTTGTGTTTTTACATGAACATAAACTTTAAAGGCTAATGAAAATATTTTCGAATATTTGAACTTGTAAACTGATCACTGTATTCAGTAGATCAGAGACTTTCTACATTCCTATTTGCTGTAAAGCAGTGGGAAACTCATTTACCATAGAGATTCTAATGTACTTAGGGTCTGATTTAGAAGGGGGTGCTACGCATAATTATTCACAGGTGTTCAGACAGTTGTTTAGCAGATGACATACCAACCCCTATGCACTCAAGGGAGTTGTGGTGGTGGTTTTTTGTTTTTCATTCACGACATGTCCATTTTCTTTGCTAGGATTCTTGTTGAACTTGTGAATCTGCTTCCTTCTTTAATACAGGAAGAAGCTTGCTCTCAAAATGTGAATGTTAAATTAGTAAAAAAAAGCACTTCCACACCTTTCAATAATATCTATTCATAGATATTTATAGAAATCTGCATGAGTAGAAAGAAAGAGGAGCTGAAGAATTCAACAGCATGAGTGAGTGCCGATAAAAGCATTGTCTACAATACCTACACGTTACACTGTTGTTCAGAGTTGTCTGGCAAAACAAAACACCAAGATTGCACAGGGTCCAGACAACCGTAGCAATAGTGTGTAGTACACAAGAAACTCTTGACTTCAAAGGGTCATAGCTTCATTATTAGGACTTATTTCTCCACAGTTGCAACTCCAAATAAAATAACATCACTTCTACTTATGCTAATATTGCCAACTACTCTTTGTTGTATTTGGTATATATTCCTTGTATTACGAGGAAAAACAAAGTACACTTGTCATCTAGCAACAGTCCAAGGAAAAGACTGATTTTTCATCTTGTGAAAGATCAATTAATTTTATTTTTTTAAAAAAAACAACAACAACAAAAAAGATTCGTACAAATGTTCCAATACACATACTTGTATTGGAACATCCCAGTAATGGAGCTGCACAAAGCAATGAGGGAGTTTGATCACAGATTGTGCTTGGACCTAAGATATCTGTCTCAATGGAAGAGGAACAAATATGTCTTTCTGAGAACTGACATATTTCAGTAACAGACAAGTCCCACCAAAAAAAATAAAAATCATATAACCCGTTAAGGAAATAGATAACTATTTTTCACTCCTCTCCTACACTGGTCCAGCTCAGTTTAAATAAATATATCTTGATCTGAATATGTTACATTTTCTTAGGCCTCAAACTAACTTTGGAAATTATTTCTTTTCTGCCTTCAGGATCACTGGTGTGATTACAACCCTGACTGAACATAGAAGCGTCTGGTCAGTGATTTCTGTGTACAGTGATTTCAAATTGTGAAATCTTGAAGACCAAGCTGCTAAGATATGTTCCTAGGTTTAAGGAACATCGTTATTTAGGTAAATCTTTAAAACTTTGCAACACCGGAGGTGCATTCTGACCACATTTCCTCCAAGTCTCTTTCTCAACCAGACCCTTCTTTTCCTCATTACTCCTAACTAATTTTCTCTTCAAGCCTCAGTCGATTTCATGATCCTTCTTACCTTTGCTGCCTGCTCAGAACAAGTCCTTTTCATACCCCAGTATCTCCTTTGTCAAGTTTCACTCCTCTCGCCAAGGACTTTGAGCTTGGCACCAGCCATGCTGACTGAGTAAAGATACAGCGGAAGTAAGAAAATATTTTCCCTGCCTTTAGGGAGATCTAGTTTCAAAGGCAGTCAATGTTCATGAGAGTAAACTCAACCTTTAAAACACTTTTTGGGAAAGTGGGTATTCAAAAGGACTATCAAATCTCATGGGGTCATGCTTAAGTAGCAGGAATGTATGTGCTGCATAGAACTCTTGATTTGGAAAACCAATTTCAGATTAAGTTAAAAAAAATTAATCAGAAGACAACTGCTTTCTATTTCTGAAGATCTTTAAAACCCTACACAGAAATGTATATGATATTCCAGCATTTATTTGATGACCTGAAAGCATAATGCAACTCTCAGAGGACTGTACAGGTTTCAGCAGATTTTCAGTAGGTTTTCAGTTTGTGAATCGTGTGCTTATGCTCTGCCTGATACAGGTCAGTGCCATTCACTCCCTTTTCTAAGTGCTGAAGTGATTCATCACAGTTTGGAAAGAGAAAGAAACACTCGAAGGCCAGCTTTTACAGCAGCAGGTAATGCTTGCTATTTCACTGCATATTTTATATCCATTCATTGCTGAATAACTTAGTCACAATCCAAAGCCATTACACTCTTAACAACCTGCTATTAAGTGTAGCAACAAGGTATCTCACGAAGACTCAGTACTGTCTGAAGCCATGACCAATTTTTTAAAATTACAATTAGGATGGAAAGAAGTTCGCAACAACAGTAATGGCTGAATAGAAAAATCAATGAATGCCTCTCCATTTTGGGTAGAATTTTAACAAATAAAGATGAACTTAATCTTATATAAACTAGCATGTCATGGGAATGAAAACACATTATTGAACTCTAATGTCTTCATCAAGCCTAGTCTGAGTCAACCCATTGATATTTTCGGGAGATGATGGATGATGGATAGATTCGTTCAGCAGCTCTGAAGTTGTCTGGATGCCAGAAATCTTGTGGCCAGCTGCTCTGTTGAACTTGCACAAGGGTCAGATTGCAGCGGCCCACAGTGGGAAGGTACAAAGAGGAATAATGTAAGAGGGGAGCTCCAGGTTAGGGTGGTTTTTTCTCTTTCCATGCCGCCGTCTGGGCACACAACATCACTTCACATCAACAGATGTCTGAGCTCATGAAAGTTCACAAAGTATGAAAAAAGAAAGTTAGAAAAGTCAAGGCTTGTTTCCTATCTGTCTTTTCAGGAAATGCAATGATGTATATCGAAGACATGAATACACACTTTATTACAGGGTAGAAGAAGAATATCTAATGAATAGGTATGCTTCTCTCAGTAGACATTAAACATGAGCACAGATCTGAACGAATTATTTTCACTACTGGACTCTGTTTAAAAAAAGCATGTTTAAAATGGGAAGGAAAGATAAAAAATGTTAGAATGAATTTATGTTCCATAACCTGATCTTCCAAAGTATTTAAATTATGAAAAAGTAAAGCAAGAAATACTTTCTTAAATTAAACCCAGCCAGATGAGAAGATGCCTAGTAGGAGAGGGAAATCTTCAATTCAGAATAGAAAGGAGAAATTCTAACTTTGGATTACAGGTAGAAGAGTAAGTGAGCAGTCATGTAGAAGTAATCAGAATAAGCAGGATACCTTTCAAAAAAACCCAACCAAAACAACAAAAACGCACCTGTAATTCAGGTACAAGCTATACAATGCTGCTACTTTACTCAGAGACATCCTTCCTTCTTTGTATGTATAAATGCAGACACTTTTGTAACAAAGGATTATTAAACATTTACATCTACCAGAGAGGGGGTATAAGACACAGTATCAATGTCTGACAGGGTATACAGTTTTGTCATAATCTTACTCAATCACCACCACCATAATGTGACAAGCTTTTAATTATTTGAGGCATTGTTCATAAATTCTGTTTACTATTTACCTAATTTTTGTGAGTGCTACTAAATCTTTGGCTTCAAAGAAAACTTCTTTACAAAACTGTTTCTTTTTTTTAACTGCTACTAGAATGCATTAGCTCAATATTGGTCCTACTAGGAAGCAATATCTTCAAGACAAAGTTAATTGCCAGGGTTCAAAACATCAGTGATGATTAAAAAAATCACATTAAACTATCAAGTATGGCCATGAGTTAGCATCAGGTGACTTTAGAATGTTTTTTAATTTCAGCATAAATTCAGAACAGTCCTTCGTTCATGATTTAGCCTTCTTTAGTTATGTACACCACCATCTTGATAACAGCAATAAATGATAAATGGGCCTAAAACATGTATTTAAAAATTGAATTCCATCCAAATTGCCCAGTTTTCTCTCTAAATGCCACTGGGAATCAGTATAAGTGATAAAATCTTAAGTGAGTACCATCAATTAGATGCAGTTATAATGAAATAAGCTGTATCATAATGTAATCTGAGCAGTACAAACCTTTGAGGGTGAAGCCTCAAATAAGAAAAGGGTGCTGGGAGAGATTTCTAGCAGAAACCAGATGAAACTCTCTCAGTTCTTTTATCTGAAATGAGGATTTACAAGGACATTTTGATATAGTGAAACTTCTAACTTTTCCATATTCTTCTCTCATGACCCCCAAATTGGTGAAACACTTGCAAAATGAGAATGCACATACAGCAAACTGAATTGGACACACCTGACTATGAAACAGAACTCTTCAAGAACAGAGATGAAGCACCAGTTTCTCTGAGCTCTGTTTTACAGTGTTTATGTAAAAGAATGACTCCAAAGAATGGATGTGGCTGTTTGAATATTAGAGGGCATAATGAATAGATTTTATTCCATTTGTAAACCGCACTGGATCACCAATAGGAAATAAAACCAAACAGTGGAAATCTTCTCAGAGCACTGATGTGGCCCCAGAAGATTTCCTTCCCCATATTTGTTGCTTTGGGTTATGTCAGTTTGTTTTATAGCTGCAGTAATTTTAAATCCATTTTCCTCTCCTGTGAGATGCACTCTTTCAACTTTTCTTGAGAGAAGCTTGAGGCATTGATTTATGGTCAGATATGTTCACACATATCTGACCATAAAACACACCGTCCTTTAGTATTTACTGCTAGAAAACAGACAATATTCCAGATTCAGTGACTGAATTATATTAGCCCTCTTGTTATACACAGGTACCACAACATTCTGTTAGTAAAAGAAAAAAAAAATAAAATGGTTTTATTCTATTGTTTCTAAGGTTTTTGTAAAAGTAGCATTTCAACCTTCATTAATGGTAAAAGGGAGATCTGTAATATTCTAATATAATTACTTATAAAAGAATTTTAAATCTGTAATTTTCAACCTACCCCTTGATAAAAGATGGAGGCTGAAAGGATGTGAAATTTCCATTTTCAGATTTTAAACATGCAGTTTTCTTCTCCTTATAGTGCAGAGAAATTGAATAATAGTGTCAGCAAGTCAGAAATGTGTAGAAGAGGGAATCATCCATGCAGTAAATTCCAAATTTATTCTTTCTATAGTTTTTAGCTGGAACAAATGCAATTAAAAGTGCAGTAGCCCAGCTGCTAGTGCTCAGAGTGTGGGCTTCTGCAGTTGTAAAAGGACTGTATGACAGCATAGAAGGGACCTGCCAGGCTTATGTGCTCCTCGGTCCTGGTAGCCTTTCCAACTAGGGAGTGAGGTGAGCCTGGCAGAGTGAGACTTCCCTGGCATCCCGGCCAAAAGACAGGCATGTACATGAATATTCAGTTGGACTGTCCCCATGACTTGTCCTCATCCCAACAAAGCACCTGTGCAACACACACCACAGTTTCAACAAGTCAGCGTTCAGAGGGAATTTCACCATAGATCTCTCTGCATCCCTCACATGGATGTCTTTACTGTTGCACAGCAAAGGTTGCCAACACATAGAGTGCAACAGCATCAGCGTGGCACTGCCTCACAGTGCACACACATAAGAAATTATTTGGGTAGAAGTTCATATAGAAACTTCTGAGCCAACGTGAACTCTGAGTAATATCTAAACCTCCACCCTCATTTAAATTCAAGGAAAAAGGAATGCAAGAGAGATTCAATTTTATCATAAACAGAGATTAGTTTCTTTCTTAAGGCAGGTTTCTTACTCCACTGCTACTCCTTCTTCTCAGAAACACAGGGACGTGGCACTAGAAATACAACAATTTTGTTCTTTCTGCAACAGTTCATAGGAAAAACAAGTGAAAGGAAATCTACCCTGGGACTGCGCTGCATTTGCCATGTGAGCACGGATCAGGTGACTGCCATTCTTAGTGCAAGTATGGAAGTGAAGTATTTTCTTAGAATTCTATTTGTTATTGTATTAAAACTTGAATTACTAAGAAATACAGGCTCATTCACACAGCATGGCTAGAAAGAATGAAAAATTGCACTGCTTGTATAATTACCCAGATTTCAAATACTGAACCCTAGTTGTGCTGCCTAATCTAGACTTGTAACTTCTATGAGGAAGATAAGCCAATAAGGAAGCATGAGATTTAAGTTTTAAAAAAACCCAAAGAGTCAACTCTACCATTTTAAGCTACTAAGTTCCCAAAAATATTTTTAATATTAACTGTATAAAGACTTATTGCAATAAAGGAGATTTTCACAGAATTAAGGAAAGAGCACCAAACTCTTGTAAGAACAATCTATAGGATCAGTCCCTGCCCTTTCTAGTATAACATTATAAACCTAATACCTCACCTCACAATACCTAAAAGAGATAATCTGTCCAGCACATCAAATTCAACATCTCTAATAATCCAAAAGTTTTCAATTCTGTCACACTCTTTCGAAAAGCATTATTGAAAGCATACCTGATAAAGTCTTCACAAAACACCACTTTCCTAACACAAAACTGCAGTTTCTCCTTTCGTTATCAATAGCTGATCTGTCAGATGACAACAGTCAGAGATGTCTGTACCTGAAAGTGCTGCTTCTAACACACAGACAGACAACTCAATGACCATAGGTAGTTAGAAAGTTGTTTGACTTCAGCAGCATGGCTGTGTCTAGGCTGATAATTAGGATTCACCTTTAGGCTTCTTGCTTGGTAACAGGCTCTTTCTGGAGGAATCAGTCTACTGAATATTTGCCCTTTCTTTTGTTCTTGCCATCATTAAGGGACATTAGAAAGACAAAAGAAAAGTGAACTACAAAAGGTCTGAAAGTTATTGGGGGATGATGTACAGACAACCAAAGATATGTCTTGTGTGTGATCTTCAGGCCACATCCTGACCATCCATACAGGTATAGGTATGTTCCCCGATTCCTCTTAAGCTTGCAGGTATTATCTGTGAGAACAACAACTACAGCCAACAGCCTAAGGTTGGAATAAGACTGTATACTTCATACAAAATAAATATTGCCTGAATTCTGACCACTTCTCAAGTACGGTCATGGTGACTGAGAGCTACTTTCGGCATCAGTGTAGCTGCTTAGTGCCAAGGGATGAGTCAACACCATTCTTTAAAAAAAATAATAAATTAAGAAACTGCAGAGGAACCACTTAAAACTACCTTCTTGATAAAGTAAATATCTTTATAAAAGAAATACCTAGACAGCTACTGAAATCACAGAGGCAGAGTAAGACAGCAATTTGAAAAGGGTCTGATGTGCTATGGTTTCCCTGCTTCCCTCAGCACACCTAAGTCCTGGCAATGCCTACATACTTGCACTGCAAATTCCTGATCCGCCCGAAGTAATCAGGCATGCAAACAAGAAAAGTGTGTACAAAGTTATTATTAGTATTTTCATTTGGACAACTAACTGACCTATGCAGGGGAGAAGAGAGACCAGGATTCCACAGCAGAGCCTAGGGAGGTTGGGAAGGGGGGGTCAAACCTGAGGTGTGACGTGAGCAGAATGCAGGTTCTGCATTCTTGTAGGGAGACATCTGTAACAGCCACAGCACGTCTGAAAGCATTAGATATAAAACTGGGTTTTATTAGCATGAGTCAGCTCTGCCAACAAGCAAAAATTAGGTTTAAACCTTCTGAAATTAAGATTTGACACAAGCAGCCACACAGACTCACTCAGGTAAAAATGTCTTGTCTGAAGAGTAGTTCCCACCCCATGCCTTCTCTATCACATGATACATACCATGCCCTTTTCTGAGGTTACAGTTTGTAAGGTGTGGGATTCACAGAATCACAGAATAGTAGGGGTTGGAAGGGACCTCAAGAGATCATCGGGTCCAACCCCCCATTCACTCTTACATGTACATCATAATATGGATGCTTTTGATATCTAAAACATATTTAGCGAAATCTAGACATCAGGCTGACATTTATGGAATCGCCTGCTTTGTTTAGCCTCTAATCCATTAATGGGAAACCTTCGTAATATTTTGATCAGTACCTTCCTCAGCCCTCCAAGGCTTAAAAATGCTACAGTGATTTCTTAACCATGAAGTTGATAGGATTTTATACAAGACTTGATTGAAGTATGTTTCTAATTTATTCCACTTCTCCATTACATTAACAAGAGCAGTGTAAGACAAGTGGAACAGTTTGTATCACTTATGCGAGAAACCATTATGGAAGCTTGCGCTCGGGCTGACACAGAAAGCTTCATTAACAGGATACCTGGGTAGCGGCATTAATAAACAGGCTTTTTTGAATTGTTCATTACCTTTTAAAGGAATATTCAAGAAAAAAGTTACCCCTTAAGTTTCAGATTGAAGAAAATACCAAGGGAGCCTTTTCAGCTCATTTGAAGTCTGAAGGCTATTGTACCCATTTTTTAAAACTGATCAAAATTCAGTCTGTTGTTTGTTACTAAATTATGTATCTCTGAAGCATAAATGTGTTAGCTTTAGAAAGTTACAAATTAGTGTATTTCCATACAGCTTGGGAGAATATAATTTTAACCGCTTTGTTTTGGGTAGGAGAAATATTGCTTGCATTGTAGCACAGGGGAGCTGTCAGTATACACGGACAGACAGTTTCTTTGGCAGTGAGGTTCTCAGAGTGGTAACAGCAGATTACCTAGAATTATCAACAGTATCTCATGCAATGTCAGATTTGATTTTTTATAAAAATATGGGGTTTTTTCATTGAATTGTCTTTATGAAGACATTTGATTTTAATGAAGTATCATTTTATTCTGTAAGAAACTACTTTGACCCAGATGATTGTTTTGCTGCATGTCTACTATTCTACAAAACTATAAAATCTGTGTCTGAAACAGTATTTTCCTACTGGTTTATCTTATAGTAACAATTTGGTTACACTGCCTAAACTATTCAAGCGGAACTGATGATTTCTGAAAGTGCCATCAATAAAAGAAATAAGGGCCAACTGTTACTGTAAGCAGGGAATGTTGCCATGGATTTCAGTGGCTTTAGGATCAGGACTTACGGCAGGAGATAAGAACCAAGCTAATTAAAACAGATGACATCTATGAAAAAAAATCATAAAAGACAGGCAGCAAAAAGGAGCTAAAGGGAAAAAGTAAGAATTAAAAGACTTAAAACAAGAAAAAGAGAATAAAAAGTCACAGGAGGAAGACAAGCAGACAATAATTGCATTTGGTTAGAAAATAATATTTGCGAAAGGAAAGAAAACTAACGGCAGAAAAAGTATGGATTAAAAGACAATTCCCCTCCTCAAGCATATATGTTATTCGGCTAAACATCAAAATCCCAGGACATATTACAGAAGTTTTAATTTCTAGCCTTCAATACTGTGAAAGGAAATAATGTCTTCAAACAGGAGTAACAAAAGGAAAATTAGAGGCTAGAGCACAGCATTTATGTTATTACTATTTATTTTCACTAACGACTACAATATTAGAATCCAGCCCAATTTTGACACCTGCAATACGGTTTTGTTCACAACCACCTCGTGTCATAGCTATTGTTCCGGAGGCTGGATATGTATTTCCTTTTTTATCTACAGGATATAAAAGAGTAATGTGATTTAAGCAATTAGTAGCTGTGTAGATAGAGGATTATTGATGATGATGATAATCAGAACTCACGGCTTTAACAATAAATCTACTGAGCTAGCAAACAAAAGACTTTCTTGAACAAGAAAAGAGTTACCCTGGAAATCTGAAGGATGAGGAAAAACTACGAATACCTTTGCATTTATCCTTTTCTTTTCCATGGAGGATAAGTAGGCTAGTAAGTATGATGGCTGATTTTTATTTCTGACATGACAATTGCAGCTCTATTCAAAATATAAGAACAACAACAACAAAATCAATGGCAAGGATATTTTTGTTCCTTTTTGTTTTAAGAACTCTTTTTGCATCACAACTTCAGCTTCTTTGAAACCATTTCCTAGTGAAAACTATTCAGAACTGCAATCAGGCTGTCTTTGCAGACTTTCATCTTGCTAGCAAGACAGGCAGAGTGACCTTGCATCTTCTTTTCTGCTAGAATATTATTTAATTTGGAAAAGGGAAACGGGTAAAGCTTTGCTTCTCACTTCCCTCGCCCATTTTTTAAGCAATTCAATGCTTTTAAGCAATTTCTAAGCTTTCACTTGGTAGTGTTGCAGGGAAATGCTTAAGTGTAGCATTTGAAATCCGGGGGTGGGGGGAAGGGGGGCCTAGGGGGGGTGTCACAAATGGCACCACTGCCATGTCACATTTTCTTGCTGGTCCAAAGTCTACAGCAGTTATGAGGAAGGCAGCAGTTCACATGGGTTCTATCTCCATGGTAACTTGTTTACAAGGACTGAAATACATGCTGAAAATTCAAGGTTAGCTTTCCCTTTGTTCCTGTTTTGATGTTTTTGGCAATATGAATAATGTGGGCATAATCCTAGATTCAAACAGCTTCATGGCAGACTGAGTCGAAACAAAACTCTACGCAAAATGTGCTTTCATCATGCCCATTAGAACAAGAGAATTCAAAGGGCTGCTTAATCAGACCCATCAGTTGCCTCTTCCTTTCATACTCCGGAACAACCGTCCTTATTCTGCATTTCAGCTTCATATCTCAAGGAATGAGACTGTCTAAAGATTTGTATTTTTCTGAGATAACTCTGGGTATGCGTGTGTATCTTGCACCTATATCACAGCCTAAAGAACTTGCTTTGTTTAAAATCATTTCAGAAGTAGAAATGAGCAGGCACCTTTTCAGAACTTAAGCTGAATCACATGATTCATATTACTTTGTGTTCTAAAAATCCAATGCAATAAAAGCAACACGCTGCAATTCTATAACTTCTTCTAATAATGCTCTTGTAAATGTTTTAGGAAGATTCTGCATCCCTCAGAGAAAACAATGATTTCAAGACTACCCCCTGGCCTGAGGTGACCCTGCTATCTCATGTGATTAAGTTTAGATATGCTTAAAATTCCTCAGTGTTCATTTAATGAAATGTTTGAAAGAAATATCTGTAAAAAAATTTTAAACCTACTGAGCTATTTTTTCTTCTTAGCAGATTAAATATAGAGAAGATAATTTCTGTATTAATAAGACTCCCTTTAGAGTTTGGGTTTGCCCGACTTGCAGGAAATACCTTTCATTTTTCCTCTTGCTTACTGTATATTTTCCCAAACAGAACTTAAAAAAAAACCCCAAAACAACCAGCTGAAAATGCATATATCCCTTTTAATGGCACTGAATGCAACATGCCTTATTATGATAAAACGTTTGGGGCACTTTTGCCAAAGTTCCTTTGCAGTGCCTTTTTTTTTTTTTGAAGTCACCTCACATCTCCTTCCTATTCATTAAAACTGGAGATTCCTATCACTCCCTTTTTGTTAGAACAGAAATGCTATAAAAATAGGCAGATAAAATTCACCTTTTGAACAAGGCAGTTATTTTATAGCTGCTCGATCTGATATACAGTGCCTAGTCTTGATGTACTCATTAGACAAACGGTTAAAAGCTGCCAAGCTGGTGGATAGATCAAATTCTGCAGGATTTGGGACTAAAGCTACTGAAACGAGGAAAGGCATTAAGAATTCAGCCACTACATTAGGATCTCTATCTGAAACAGAATATTCTGTGTGTTCACAACTACACATGCAGAGCTCAACTCTGGCTGTGGAAAGAAAAGGAAAAAAATAGATTTTTCATTTAGTTCCAGGTATAAGAAAAGCAAAACACCTTTAAAACTGCTGCTGTCCAGTTTTAGCCTCAACTAGGAAAAGTTTTGTTAGTACCACAATGTTCTTATATTAATAAAAACGTTGACATCACTTTTTGAGGCAAAAGAAACACATTTGGGAAAGAACATAACGCAATATACATAATATGTGTTTTGCTTGCACAAAATGAATACTAATTATAAAAATCCATGTAATTGTGAAGAATGATGGAACTGTTCTGGAAATTTTTTTAATAAAGCTTTCTATCCCCTATTCATTAGCTTTACCTAATGGAATACCCTGTACTTGTACTTCACTAGAAATGCTAAGCTTTTTTTTTTTGGTTAGTATCAATCAGCCGTTGAACAGATATTTAATGGATAAGTACAAACCTTCATTTCTTCCTGCTGCACATTTCTAAATGAAAAAGTGCAGTTTCTGCTCTGGAAAGGAGTTCTTATAATGCATATTTAAGGTGCAACTCTTGTTCCTGTTGCCATTTGTCTTGAGACCGCTCCATTGCGGTTCCAAACTGACAGCAAGTCTGTTCGGTGCCACTGTCACTCCCAAGCAAGCAATGTGCCCTCAGCATGCCTTGGTCCACTTGGTCCTCAGAGCACTTGGTCCACCAAGAGTGAGTTAGGTAGGTATTTTCTAGCAACAATGTCAGTATAAAACCAAACACAGCCTTCCTTTCTACAGTCTTTTATAACTTTAATTAAGCTCATCAAGAGTTGGATAACTTAGCCATTGTTTGCTAGCAACTGACTATTTAAAGTAAGCACCTTTTTCCAAATTCAGCTTTCCTTTAAGATTTACTATTCTGTATGGCACAGCTGAAATGAGAAATAAAGTGCTGTAGAATTTCTTCTTTTGCTAAAAGTTGCTATCCCTTGTTGTATATTAGTTTTTGTATTGCAAAGAAATCATAAGATTCAAAGCTTTTTAGTTGAAGTGCAAACAAAACAGTGAAAGAAAATAGCTTTTGGTCCCCTGATGCAGTGCCTGACAGCTGACTCGGCATAGCACAATGAAAAAGACATGCATCGCTTGAGAAGAGACAGAAAATGTCAGCTGGGGCTATTCATATAGTGAATAGGATGTGATAACCTTTAAATACATATAAACAATGTGTCCTCACATACTGTGCTTTGCTGTTCTCTTCAGAAAGGTATTGTCCGACAGTTCTACATACGCTATAGAAAGGAGTAAGCCTGCCCATTGAAAGCTAATGATTTTTTCAAACATAGAAATAAAGCTTTCTCAAGATCATGTTAGTTATAATGGCAAGGGGAGATAGTCAGAATTATGATTGTGTGGTCTGAGCACCAGATAAATATAATTCCAATCTAAATCAACAATGATTTTAACTTACAGAAGGAAATTATAACGTGTACACATCAACAGATGACAGAGCACAGCCTCACCCCTTAACAGAGCAAAAACAATCCCATAAACTCTAATTGATTTACAAGGTTAATGAGTGAGAAAAATTTCCAGGGAAACATTCTAGATTTGGCCCTGAAACTTTGCCTGGGGTTAGAAACCCATCAGTCATGTTATCTGTATCTGGAATATTCACGGTCACTTATAAAGAAGCTGTAACAGAACCTGTGTATGTAGTAATCCCCTACTAATGACCATGAAAATCTTTTGTGCTTATCACTTAGCTGTGACTAATTTGGGATATCTGATTATTATTTTTAGCCTTACATGCATATAGACACTAATTTTGAGAAAAACCTACATTTTTGTATCTTCAGATAACACGCTAGTGCCTTCTGTAGGATGAGTCCTTCTGACTCCCATCAATCATTTGTTATGCCTGGGGAAGATTATAGTGTGTATTCATTTCTAGCACAATCATTTGGAAGAGCTACATAAGGCTGGGGATACAAAAGTTGGAGAAAAATACAGTATTTTAAATAGTTGCAGCTAAAAAAAGTCTGCAAAGATGATGAGTTGACAGTATTTGCTCTAGGAAAATAGCTCAAAGCGATTATTTTACAGAAAATACTGATGAATGTAGGGTTTAAGAATATAGTAATATAAAAGTCTGGATATATGCACACATTCAAATAAAGCAGCAATAAGATTAAAAGTAGCTAAAATTAAACCACTGGAATGAAAAGAAATAATATTTAGAAGCTATTGAATCTGTTGATTAATATTGGCTCATTGACTATTTTACACATGAATCCGTCAAAGCTGGGGATAAGTCACAAGGTGAGCTAATAAATTTCTCATTACATTTACATTTTTGTTGCATCAATTCAAAGATCTGATACAAAAATAAAGGAGGAATCTTCATCGTCAAGTCCAATCCCAGGCTCTTACAGGCATTCACACTACATAAGATCACAAAGTTTTCAAAGTTCATCACAAAACCACTCTGCTTATCCCCACTACTCCAACTTAAAGTCTGTTCCAGAAATTACCATTCTTATGGCAGAAATCTTCTAATTTCTGCTCTGATTTTCTTCAAGTCTGACTATAACTGACTGCCATTATGTCATCATCATCATCATACTTCTGCTTAAAGAGTTCTTTCCCATTCTCTGTGTTTATTCCCTCGATATGTCTACAGATTGGAAATCACTCTCCATCTCAGCCCCCCCTTACTTTGCATTAAGCAAGCCCAGTTCCTCCATCTTGCTGAGGTACTATAAGCTTCCCGCTCCTCAGGTCACTCTAGCAACCTACCTTGCGTATTTGGCAGTCCCCCTGCAGTCTGCCTGCCAGTTGCTTGCTGCCTGTAATTGTTGCAGTATTCCAGACCTCTGAGCACCTTCAAGTAACTGCTTTCTTTCTGCCTCTCTTTCTTTGAAGAGCCAGATAGAAAATATTATGTTTCTTAGAAAACGTGACATACCTGTGCCTGTAGTGGTGATGACCGATGGGCACAAGTAGCTGCCTTTTTGGGTCGGTCGCTAAACTGAAATATAAGAAAATGCAAGCAGAAACACTTCCTCTCCAACTTCATTGCTCAGGCACAGGATAATTTGTTTCCTTCCAAAACAGTACAAAGAAGTGCTCCATGCCTTTCTGCCTGGCAAACTAAAGTTTACTGACATGATCTGGGTTTAATTCCCTTACTCACTATGACACTTATGTCCAAAACAGTGTTCTGATAACCACATTTCTGAAAGGGGTGAAAATTATCTCCATCTAAGTGATACACTCAGGAGACCTTTGTGGCTTAACAGTTATGACTTCTTTTTGGGATGCGTGATGACGTTCACTACTCAGGTGTCCTCCCTCCCATCTAAGTTAGCCTTTGTACCTTGGGCTGCCTCCCATTCATTCCTGACAGAGCTGTTCTACCTGGCAGGGAATACATTTCCAGTGCGCCAACAGAAAGGAGGGAGCCTGTCTCCTAAAATTTCACCAGGCTTAGATGAATGTTTAGATTCATTCCCTCACTGAGCCACAGACTGTGAATGTTGCCTTTGAAAGATAAATATCACAGTTTTGCTTCAGCAAATTTAGACATGAGTCTTGTCCAATCATTAAAAAACTAGCACTAATAATTAATTTGGACACAAATATATATATATATGTATCTATACATTTTTATTCTTGCCTCTGGTAGGTGATTGTCTTGAGCACACATACAGCTTGAAAGGTAAGCAATTATTTCAAATTAGTGTCAGATTCACATAGTTAGGCACTCAAACCAAGAAAACAAGAAATTTAAAACACTCCTCAAAAATCTACTTATTTCTCATTGAGGAAAACAAAAGTCTGACAGTAACTTTTTTCAGCTGAAAAGGAAGTATGACATCTTCCTCATTTAAATAAGTATTTACCAAAGTTGACAATTTTCAGTAACTTAGACAACTGAACCCTTACTTGCAGAGGAAGATATGTCATACAACACTTAAGCAGGGCTAAGACTTTCAAATCTATCTCAGACTTTCTTGTCTACTGGACTAAGCAATATATTTGACATTTAGCCTGCTGATTCAAGGGAAATGATAAAGTCCTTCCAATATTTTGGCATTATACCTTTATGTTAGAAAATCAGCAGTGTTTCCCAAATCAGTGGGTTCAGCACTTGACTTTCCTTGCCCAACTCCTTTTCCTCTCAATCTCTTCAGCTCCTCCTGTTGGCTCCCAGGCTGGATCTAGCAGTGGTATGCGAATGTCAGCATAGCTCTGCCTCAGGTTTAAGCCACACAGCCTTCAAAAGCATTGGTCCTGCTGTCCCGTGTTCCCTCCTTTCCTGTACTAGTAACTCCAACTGGCTCTGAAACCAGCTGGGTGCATGAGCCGACGGCTCAAAACTAAGGGATTTTTGGGTTGGTTAGCTTTCAGCCTTGTCAGCGTGCTGGTCCATCTGAGCAGCCACATGAGCAAGTCTAGCAACGCAGGGCAAATGACAGGAGAGACTGGCTGGGCAAGTACACTTGCAGGGGGTGTGTACAGACTGGTTCTGATGGGTTGCAAAACTGCACCCTGGACTAAGTAGGTTTGGGTTGCTCATGTCATCTTAGCCTCCCCATGCTTCCAGTGCCAACCTCCCTAACCCGAGATCTGGCTCAGCTCTGCCTGAGTTTGCTAGATATCCATGCCACCACAGAGAGGTGGCCCTCTTAACAGTCCCACCTCCACTTCACATTTAAGCCAAAAAACAAACCAAAGCCACCTCTTGATCCCTCTCCAAGGGCACAAGAAGCAGCAGAGCTCCTGTGCACAGTTGTGGAGACTATACCATTCCTAGCCCCGACTGGTCAGTCACAGCCTAATGACCAGAACAGGGATGAAATGCATGACAACCTTTCCCACAGCTCATATATATGTTTGTCTGTGTCTGTGTACACATAGGTATATAAACAAGTATATTGTATAGAAATGTATACACACACATCTAAAGATGGAAAATACACAAATTTAAGTAGTTACTAATTTTTTTTTTCAGAATTCCGGGTGCAGAAAGATAACAAATTGCCAAGATTTCTATTAAAATTGCACGTTTTCTGCTCTCTTCAGTCTGCTGTTTTCACAGATTTGAAGATTCAATGGCACCCAATATAACCTCTGATTTTCAATATTCAATGTCCTGTCTTGCTCCTGTCAGTGGGAGTTTTGCTGTTATCTCCAGAAGAACAGGGGTGAGCATGCGGTTAGTGTGGCATTTGCACAGTATTAAAATAACCTCGCAAAATTGGAACACTTTGCCATAGTTAATTAAATATATGAATGACTTGTTTAAACAATCTTCTGTTTGCATTCTGGATCATAGCCATACAATCTGCTGATGGTGCCAGGGTTATCTCTGCTTCTGCTTAGACTTTCTCTGGTTTGTTCTGCTTACTGTGGTTTGTTCAGCATATGTTCTTGAGAGTGTTTCTAACCCCAACCTCCACTTTTTTTTATACTTATATAAACTGAAAGTGACAAGCCATTTGTTTAGTGTGGTTCTAAATTAATTAGGATTCTCTAAGGCGTATTTCATACTGTTTGCTGCAGATCCAGTTTACTGAGCGCTGTAGTAGGACTTTGCACCTTACACATCTCTTTTTTTTAAAGGATCTCAGAATATTTTGTTATAGAAAGTAATGATATTTGAAAAGGTGCAGATACAGAAACACAAAGAGATGATGTATTAATGCACAGCAATGCAGTGACATAACTAAGAATAGAATCTTGAATGTCTATATTCGTATCTGATGAGTAATTACTACAGTGATGATACCTCATGCTGCAATGATGTGCCCCTAAGCACATCATCTTGCTGCAGCAAAGATTCTTCCAGGTCAGTAAGATTCAAAATAGAAGATACTGAGATTCTTACTTTCTTCAGTCCTTTATTTCAACCTCAGCTCAATAGCATTTGCAATTGAATTAATATGATTTGTACAGAGAACACAACAGAAGATCTATTTCACAATGGTTAGATCTGTACGACATAAAACTTCAATGATTAAATTTTAAAGCTTTTTGGACTCTTGGAGCCAGAACTAATGCTCATCTTCAAAAAAAAAAAAAGATGAAAGGAGCTTTAAAACACCTGTAGAATTCTTGGGGTTTTTTTGCACTCAAATATACTAAAAAAGTCAGACAGGAGTATAAACAATCGTAAATTTCTATTAGTTTTAAATAAATTAATAATATTGCTAGTTTGCTGTGATTAACAGGCCCAGGACAGCAAACCTGTCTAGTAGACACAAAAATTATGAAAGACCTTGAGAGCACTCTGATTACTCTCAGCTGATGTCTGAGCACTCATACTGAGCAATCCAGATCACTGACAATTGAAAGGCTAAGGCTAGCCACAGCTGCCACCCATTGTACAGAACAAGTTAAAGCCTAACTTGTGGGACATCTAGAATATCACTTCCAGTCAGTTCTTCAAAAACCTTTTCCAGGTCCTAAGGCTACGATGATGCCATTCTTATGGTGATTCACACAACAGAAATCCTCATACTTGTCACTACCATACTGGACCTTCTAGAGATCAGGCACAAAGAAAACACCAGTTAAAATATTTAACCAATTTCTTTCCTTACCCTTTCCCAGATGCTGCCTCTCAGTAGCGTTTGCTGTCCTTACATTGTGCACAAGACTACTTTCACAAAGTAACAGCATTGCTTTGGAAAGCCTGGTGTCCTTGACTTACCTCTTTGTGCAGCTTGTCTCAAAATTCTGACAGGATTAGAGAATGAATCAGAGACAGCTATGTAAGCTATGAGTACATACTTCTCTAAACTTTTTTCCAATTTCATCCCATGTTAATTTACAATCAATTGCAGAGTAGCAGTTCTTATTAATCTCTTTTGAAACATCATGGTTTGTTTGCTCTTCTTTTACCTCCCGCTACCAACTACTAGGTCACACTGTTACTAAGTACTAGATCATTATATGCATGCAAGCAGGAGATAAATTAAATATAATATAAATGCACATTTTAAATAGGTATTATAAATGAAAAAGTCTGATTAAGTACTAACCATCCACTTTAAAAAAATAAATAAAATTACTCTAGTTTTATGCTCGCTTTTATTTGCTTTCTTTATACAAGAATGGTCCTATCTCTAGGCTTAGGTTATTTGCTTAATACAGACACAAGGCACAGCACCTGTTAATGAAGAATGTATCTCTTTTCCTTCTCCATGGATTTGGCTGCAGTAAGAACATATTTACATTCTTCCCCAAGAGTTTGACTTTCTTGACATCAGTCAAAGGCCTGATCTGAAGACTGAAATGAGCTCATAAATCAAACTGATTCATCATAACAACTTTTCAGTTGTGTTTTATTATGATGAAGATTCTGTGACAAGGAAGATCCAAAACGGCTGAGAACGGTGGGAAGGGATTCTTCACACAGAGAATGTAGCTAGAGAATGATTTCCTAGAAAATAAGTCTGCCTTCTGCAAACAGTGCAAAACCCTCCTCTTTGTGAAATCCTTTCTGCCATGATCCCCTACAATGCAAACACTCATTACTACCAATTATCAATCCCCACCTGTGAGATTTGATTTCTAAGAGGTAAAAATGGTAGAGTTGCATACACTATAGCACAGGACATGCCATTAATATAGATTGTGGAAGACAGCTGAAATGCAGAAACATACAGAATACATTGAATTTGGCTTAAAAGATATGCAGTATCCAGTACAAACACCACAGGACTTAGTTTTCCCAAGAAAAAAATCATCCTTTAAAAACAGCTGCATGAAACTTAGTGTCACACAAGCAGCCAGCTGTCTGTGCAGGCCAATATTCTGACTTTTACAATGAGCTGTGCTAGTGGCTGAGGAAAAGAAAATGCTCAACATGGTAAGCAGAGCATAGAGAAACCCAGCCCAGCTTCCAGTGGGCACTGAACTCAAACATTTTCAAAACAAGAAAAAGCACTTAAACTGATACAGATACTGTGCAGCAACAGAAATTCTTCTCTTGGAAAATACTTATTTGTCTAAAGCAAATGCCCATGGAAAGGATGAGTCTGACAAAACTGCACAGGGAAAAACAATTCAGAAAACAAAAAGCTTTTTGTAAAGTGGAAATTTTCTGTTTATCTTTTAGGAATATGTGGATTGCTATTTCAGATCTCTTCAAGTCCTTTTTTAACAACATTGAAGGAAAAACAAGTGATAGAATTGAATGATTTCTAGGACTTCAGCTGTGAATAAAATTTTACAATTATTTTAACACTGTTTTTTTAATGGAATCTGTGTAATTAAATACCAAGGGAAAAAAACCCACCCAAATACCTCTGGGTTTTGGTCCACTTGAACTGCAGACGTTAACTTTATTATGTTAGTGTTCAAACCACTGCTACATTTCTTATGTCTATAAACATGCTTTATTTTAATGAAAAACCCACACTAGTAAAATAATGTTATATTCGTCCTAATGTCCTTAGCAGTGACCTAAGGAACAGAAGAGAAATGGCATCTAACAGAGATCCAGACGCTTTCAGAGAAAACTACATGTAGGTACTCTATCTGATTAAGATGCTATTCCATTAGCCATTTTGGAGAGGAAGCCTCTCCATAATAATTTCAAAATCAGTGTCAAAAGCCATTCATCAAGATTTCTGTTTTAGTTTAGTTACTTATCCTCAACTTTATGTACACAAATCATCACTATTTCTGTCAGAGCAGGCACGATCTACAGCAAAAGTTGGCTGCTTGACAGTGTTTGTTTGTTTTCTTTGTTCCAATCACTACTTATACCACATGTAATAATAATTCTCCTAATTTCTATATTGTCTCATTTTGTTTCTTCAGCAATAGCAAACGCCACCATCTTGCATTTTTTTTCCTCTCTTCATAAAACCCATCACTACACCTAAACCCACACTGAGTCAGAATATTGCTCGTTTGATCCTGCAGACAACTGGAAGTGATGACGACTCAGCCGGTGACAAGAGCAAACCAAATTGCTGTTTTTCTTTGGAAGAAATGTGTACCCAGCCCCTCAGCAGTGGTGGCATGCAAGCCCCAGCAGGTGAGTGATAATGACATTTTTCACTACAGTGCAAATTAAAAGTAAGCTGAGAATTGTACTCTCCTTTTACAGTCCTTCAGAGTTGAATTTTTAAGATTCTTATTTCATAATTAAGTTTTAAAAGGTCAGAATACCTTTAGAGATGCAGCAGTTATTGTTAGAACTTTGCATTCAATGCAAATCAAATGAGAAGGTGCATGACTTATACAAGCTTGTGTTTTACAGTTTTTGAAAAACTAAGAGTGAGCTAGGAAGGAATATCAGTGTCCTTTGCCTTTGCAAATGGACATCAATGTAGGGAAGACATTAGAAGATGTATCTGCAGGATAGCACGGTTTGAAAGAGTAGGGTTTGTTCCAGGCTAGATGGAAGAAAAAAAGGAGAAACCCCCTCCAATAAACTACTTAAAAGTGAATCTCAGCAAAAGAGACATTTCCAGATAAGGAAGCAATACTTTTTACTGGTTATATCAATAAAAAATGCTCTCTGTTCTGGTGAAGGGAACAGCAATGCCATGTGTAAAGAAATAGCCATTTGAATTCGGGTTGAAAATCACATCAGATTTGGCCACATTACAGATCTTCTGAAAATATTACTTCAGCTTACTACTCAGGGAGTTGACTCACAGCCATGATGCCTCTGCAAGTTCATAAAGACATCAATGCTACCTGTGCACCATCCCTACAGGCACTAAGCCAGTCTTTCTCTATGACAAGGAATGCCAGTATCCAGATCTGAGATTCTGCCTCTTATCTGTGCTCACTGCCTTCTCAATCTGGTGTTGAAACACTATGAAGCCCTGACTGAGCTTATCTAGTCTGCTTTTTCCAAGATGCCAGCATTTGCCTCATGTTTCCATTTGTACCACGTGACACACCTCCTGGATCTTCAGACCCTCTCCATTCAGAGAACCTCTCTGCTTGGCTTAAGACAGCCATTTTAACAGAATACTCAGTCTCCTGTGCACAACTTCTAATGCACGGATTTGGTCTTTCAAAACAGGATCCCCTCTGCAAATCAGATCTGAGCATTTCAAGCCAGGCAGAGGAAAAAAAACCAATGTGAAACAGAAAAGTAATGGACAGTTGGGTATAATTTGATTTTAAGTGAATTAACAATACACACAGGAACTCTGTATTTAGCCCTGAACCAGGAAACTATTTTCTTGCTCTCTACTACTCCCGACCTTACTTTCTTCACCACTCCACTGTTGCAATACGAGGCCAGTATCACATTAAGAATCATTGTCATTATACAGCAGTTTAATACCAGAAATGGGTTAGAAAAAACCCATCATCATACAGTTTCTAACTACACTGTAGTTACACACAAGGCATCTTAAATAATATTTCACATGAATATCCTAACTTTGAAGATTTACAATCTCCTAACGTTTTTTCAGCATTAGTGTGTGTGTGTGGGTGTGTATAATACTATATCTAAGCTTTTATCTAAAATAATGCATATCTAAGCTTTTCTAAACTAGTTGATATTTCATTCCCAGAGAAGCCTAGCACAATCTTTAGTAGCTTTGAAGTTTAGCTATATAATGTATACATAGAATACTAGTCTGGCATTCATCTGCTATCTGTCAGCCTCCACTTGTTTTCTAATATGGTCCATTTTCTACCACTTGATAGAAATACAGAGGAGACAGGCACAGAGCATGTCTATGTACTGAGGGAAGACAGAAAAAGAATGAAAGCCTTATTCACAATTACACCATGCTTCACTTAAGACAACGAGAACCTTGACCGGAGTCTGATGACAGAATTCTGCCCTATGACAACTTTTAAGTAAAGACAGTTCCAGGGGCCATAGGCTTCCACACTTAAAGATGCCTGGAGTCTGCCAAATATTGTCTGTGTCATGTAATGGTTATTAACAACAGTGTTGTAGCTGTTTTCACCATTAATGACACTTATTTCAAGTAATATTATTACTTTAGGAGCAGAAGTCTTCAAGAAGAGAAACACACTTCTGTGACAACACCAAAACATAAGAAATATGGAAATAAATTGACCTTCCTGGAGCTGATTGGTTATTCAGAATTAAGACTAGAAAAGAAGATTTTGCTGTTATCAACTCTCTTTGCTGGTTTCTGAGTATGTTGTTGGCATCTTTCAAAAAAATCATTGCAGGGAAATGATTCCTGTTTCTTTTCACTCTGCAGCACACTTATGAGCTGGACACTTCTCGTGTTGCAGTATGAGAAAGAACATGTAAGGTAAGGTAGCTGAAAAAAATAAGCTATGATGTATTCCAGAATTTAAAATTTAGGGCAGTGAAATTTATGCATACAAAACATCTGGATGTTTTTTAAATACTGCCCTTATAAACAGAATGTCAAAGCTTTATCTTTTTGATATACAGAGGGGAAAAGGCTTTTAAACCACATACTTTCAGGTCAAATGGCAGGTTTGTCTTAACTATGCTGTCTGGATTGTCTGCGAGATCCTCATGGAGCAAATGACCTAGTAGCACCCTCAACTCAGACCAACAGACTGCAAGATACACCTCTGTGCTTCTTAATATGGTTAGAAACATCATTCATGTTCTTTTCAACACACATTTATTTTTCATTCATACATCTTTCATTCACACATTTATTTTTTCTTTAGACATTCAAGACTTCACAAGTTAAAAAAAAAATGCATGAAACTATTCAACACCAAGATAATGAACAGTATAGAAGAATGTGTCTACATGTATTGTACAGGTATTGTGCTCTGATTCTAGTAATCAAAAGTAAAAACATCACCATATTAGATCAAAATTTCCATGCAACAAAATGAGACACATAAAGAAACATATGTTCATCATATGCTGAGAGTATCAGTGGGGCAATTCAGAATCCAGGTTATGTATTAGAAGACCATATTTTTTGCAGTTGAACTAAAAAAGCCTTCCCAGATAAAGGACAGGGCAAATATCTATGAGGAATAATTGATCTGTTGGAAAGTAGGAGTATGACCTCTTGAGGATCTTTCATGTGTCATTTTATACTTAAAAAGAAAATCTTAAAGCATTCAGGGTGACCACAGCAAAAGTAATTTAATTAACATTACAAGCTCAAAGTTCATAGTCATCAAAACTGTATTCATGCAATTAATAATTAAGTTCTCCAAAAGCAAACAAGCCTAACTACATTGTTTTATAAGCTTCTGTTTATATACCAAACATTTTATCAGCAGTTTTATTACCATTTTCTATCTGTTAATTTATAGCAGGTTAAGAACCTATTTCCTTTAAAGAAAGCGGTAAGGGCAGAGGAATACTTAATAGACCATAAACTTAGAAATCACTGTTCATATAAGACACTTTTTTAAACAGAATTGCTGTCATTTATATAATTGCTATAAAAGACAAACTGTGCCAATTGGAAAGCTAATATCAAGGAGTATTTGCTGAGTCTTAGGATCATTCTGTTGGTTTTTAACTTGTCAGGCTCTTAGATGCCATTGCTTAATGCGATCTTACCATAATTAAAAGGATACGAATTGTCTTCTTTAAAAAACACTTGCTCAGAATTCAAGTAGCAATTGTTTAGCTCAATAGTCTTTACTAGTCTCAAAAAAGATTAGCATTCCACAGTACAATGCTTTTCCCTTAGTTTATTTACAAACTGTCTACAAGGTTGAAACACAAGAGGAGCAGTCACTCTGTGCACTGTACATAACACTTCTGGCAAGCATTAGTAAAACTGCAGATGGCGATACCTCTGCCTGTGCTAAAGAGCAACGTGCAGTATCCGTAGGCATAAATTACTTGTTGCTAAGTAGATTGACAACTTGCTCCCAGACTTCTGAAGTCCAGGTGTTCATGTTACCAGTTTTATATTCTTTTCAGCATAGCATCCTTTCACTTGGAAGATTCAGCTGGTTGCTAAAGTGTAGGTTACTGGTAGGTTCACCAGCACCCCAGGCCTCTGTAGTGCCTAGCCCCAACTCCCAGCATGAGTGATGGAAACCTGCCAGGAATCCTGACACTGCTTCCGATTATTACTCCTGGAGGCTACCCAAAGCAGCACCACAGACAATCCCAACGCAATCATTCCTCGAGGAAAATTTGAGACTGGGACCCACCACTTCTTGACCTACCACTTCACCTTAAGTACTGAGCACACACACACGCCTCTTTCTTCCTTTCTTTCACAGGGGTCAGGTACTGCACTAAACAAGTTAAGTGAGCCTTTAGGCTCAATGCACCACAGGCCTCTGATTCTTACACTGTCTTTACATCCCAAGCAGAGAAACCCTTGACCAATTATCTTCCCTACTGAAGAAATGTTTTTTTTTTCTTTTAAAGGAGGATTGAGACAAAAGTTTTTTGAGATCTTGCACAGCAAATTGCAGAGTTACCCAGTTGTACAGAGGTAGAAATTTTGTTTTGCATAAATTGTTGCACTAATTGAAAATACTGTCTCACTATTGATATACATGTCATAAGCGGTTTCTAAAACTGACAGGAGAAAAATATGCACATGCAATATTTATATCAAAATATCACTTTACCATAAAAGTCTATTGAAAAGTGGAATAATGTGGAAGCATTGCTGCAAATAAACAAGTCTTACATAATGGATCTTTTTATCACTGGCGATCAAGAATTTGGCTAGTACTCCAGAGCACAATCATAAGGCTTTGCAGTGCCTGCTATTTCTAATGTCAACATGTCACCTGCTGTTGCAAAAGAAGCTGAGAAAAAAAGTGTATTTTTTGTCATTTAAAATTGCACACATGTTGTCAGAAAGAGCAAACTGCCCAGTCTATTTGCAGATTGGCAGGGACCCAGAGCTTGCCATTTTCCAAATCATAATTGATTCCTTTGGCAGACCTCTAGCTATGCTGCTATGCTATCAGTGCAGTAAGGACACAGAATCCTCCCTTCTTTATTATTCTTTAAAAAAACCCACCAAAACAAACCCATCAAAATTAAATGTTAATAAATATATGACCAAATAAGCTTCAAAGTATGATTCTGTAGGAGGAACAGCAACCAAAATAAAGAAATGCTATACGACATAACCAGAACACTTGATGTCCAGCCAGTATAAAGACAGTGTGGTTTTATCAACCTCCTTATTCTGGTGGTCAGCACAACTACTACCCCCAAGATACTCTGCAAACCTCAGAGCAGCTTGACACTTCTACAAACTATGATAGCTTTCTCTGCAGGAGAGCTCTATGATACATGTATCTTCATGTATTATGTTTTCCTCTTCAGCTAAGTGAAAGGATAATAAAGGGTACTGTTAGGCTTCATGTAGCATATGATACAAAAATAGGTGCTCTAAAATTAGGATTTTAAAAAATAAATCAGGTTTGGTTGCTACCCAGAAATATTTTAAATAGGTGTCTTGTTATTAGCATCTTCCACAGAGGCACTTGCAAAGAGAAGAGAAAGGTTAATTTTGCCACATAGTTCCTCCTGTTTCAAAATGTGCATCTGGTTATAGAGAGTACAGCAGTAAAATGAATAAAACTATTACAAGTCAGACTATTAATACCTTTTTCTCACTGCTGAAAAATCCTCCTCAGGTTAGTTGACTCTGTGATCTCACCAGCCACGTCATCATAAAGTTTTGAAGTCAGAAGTCAGCAGCTCAAATTCACATCCATCTAAATTTTGATGTATGTAAAAATAACAGGTTTTGTTGGCCTGTTGAGGTTTTTTTCTTTACCATCTACATTCCCCATTTTTCTATAAAGTTGTGATTACCAGAAACTTTGAGAAAATCATAGGATTCTCATACACTGAAGTTGGGCTAATAAAAACAACCAGAGTGTCCCGAGACCTGGAATAAAGAGCTGAAAGCTGTCAGGTAGCAAGCAGTCCTGGCAGAGCTCAGAGCCTTGGTACTAGATTAAACCCAACAGGTCTAGAGATTCTAGCTACAGCTTCATTCAGACATTCATTTCTCTGTTCTGTTTTGAACTTACTAATACATTTTTCTTACATATATTTTGAATGCCCTGCAGCCATTTCCTCATAATTTTATCCTTTTGCTAGAAGGGAAATATTTTCATGAAATCAATGTTTCATCTGATCATCATTAAAAGGTATAAATCATGAAAAATACTCATAATACTTCACCCTAGCAAAACCCAAATAATCTATTAACAATGAAATATCATTAAATCACTTCCCTACGAATTGTAGCATGTACAATAAAACTGTGTGTACAAATACTTGAAATAATTATCACTGATCAACCCCTCAAGCTATTTCACCAACCTCAGTTAACACAAGATGGATTAGAGCAACTACTACATGAAACAGTCAAAACCAGTTAGATGCTCTTAATGGAAGTATCTACCTTGGAAAAAATAGAGAAAATCTCTGACAAAATATTTTGAACTTGCAGAAACAGCCCTTTTTATTTTTGAAAACAAGAACATATATATGAGCCCAGGCTGAATTTTCTTTGGCATAAGCCTTCATAAATAGAATGAGAAAATATTGTAAGAAAACCTAGTATTGTGTCATGAAGGGAAATACATTGGCTATAGCCTAAGCAGTCAAAAGAAAAATCCTAACCCTATCACCCAGTTTAAACCAGGCTCAACAAGGCCTGAAGACCAGAGTGCACATGGGCTGCTTTTGGGAGTATTGGGCCAAAGCTCAGAGTAGCTCTGGCTGACACTGCTCTGCTATGTCCCTTTCCTTAACACCCTGATTACAAGCAACACTCTTAGAATATAAAGTATCAGACACATCAGCAGTTCAACCACATCCTTGGGTTGAATTGTAGAGAATATTGTTGCTAAGGCCAAGATAAAATGAACAGACACATGAATGACACTCATGATTACCCATTCAAACCTCTGTTGTGTCAGATGTCACTTTATTTGTTCCTGATAAAGGACACAATCTTAATGCTTTATGTGGATCATTGTGCACCAATATTTGTGCAATTAATTCTACCAAGACAAGCCAACAGTTCAAAACTATAAATATTTATGTCTCACCTCATTGACTTGCTATGTACTCTTTTGGCATTACCATGAGGGAAGTTTTAACGTTCCTTTTGAGTGCCTTTGCCTGAGCAGCTTTACTCATCCTGCTGTACCAAGGTTGAAAGAGCATCACAATGTAACTCAGAGAAGGCTTCTAAGAATAAGAAATGCCTTTTCAATGACTTGAATAGCCTAAGCCCTAAGTGTATAACAAGCACATTCCTCTCTCTCAACTAGTGCCCTTAACAGCTGATCATTCCTGGAATAAAAAAAAAAAGCCTACAGAAATTTTCAAAAGTGTTTTGGGGCAGATTTTAAAGACAGCACCTTGAAAATCTTTCTTGGTCCTAGTCAAGATACACTGAAATCTACTTGCTCCTACATTGCTTATGCAACATCCAAGACTGCACACTGCAAATTAAAGTTAGTTGTTAGTATGTATTATAAGGAGAAATTCTTGTCAGCAAACCATCACTTGCTCAAAACACAAAGACTTTGAGACAAAATACTTTGATCCTCAGTGAAACAGATTAAAAACTTTACTACATATAATGAAAGTCCATCTATACACATAGGGGTGTGGGGGCTGTGTCTGTTCTATTGCATAACTAACTGTTATTGTACCCTGTCGGGGGAATGTCATTACCAAAGATGAAGTATAGACATAAAAGTCAAACAGTGAAAAAGAATGGTTTTTTTTTTACTGATTATCCATAGTCTCATTAATCTTATATTCAACCCTTGCAGAGGTAACATTAAAGATACGAAACTGGAGCCTGTTGTGGAAACCCTACTGAAGAGCACTGCAAAGGAGAAAAAACAAGAAACACAAGAAAAGAAATATGAACAGTGCCTTTGAAGCAAGTACCCCTGTAATGGTTATATAAATGTATAGCAACATTTTTGGACATGATGAATTCCACTACCTTTTCCCACTAATGCACTTATTGTAGTTAAAAGGTACAAATCTTGTTCTAAGTGCACTGATTCTTTTAGAGAAAGTAGGAAGCCATGCCAACAACAACATCTGCTTAATAGAAAGGTCTAAGCTGAAGTTTGAGTATTTATTGCATGGAAAAAGCATCATTTTGAAATTGTTTCCAGCTTTTAACTGGCAGGTTTTTTCTTTTCAGTGTTGAACTCCTTTTATTTTGTCATTTTAAAGGGCTCCAAATGGTCGCTGTTCTATTATGACTCACAAGGGAAAAGTGCATGTTTGAATTATGAAGCACAGTGATTCTCTGGAGAACTGTATGTGTATTAAAGGAGGGTTTTTTCACTGATTGATTGAAAACTATTGTTTCTGAGCCACTGATTACAGGAGATGTCAATTTACAGACCTGCTAAAAGGTTTCCCACAAAATTATACTTGCATTTAAAATAAGCCCACACTGAGTACTTTTATAAATTAGCATCAATATAATATTGCAGACTGGTTATATTGACACTGAAAATTGTATTTGTGAAGATTTAAAGAAAAAAGTCTAGTGGCTGTGTCAAACTAAAAGGAAACAATTCCATTTTTTCATCAAATAAAGAACTGAATTATTCCCTCATTCCTACATGCTGATCTTGACCTCTAACACTTAAGTCCACTGTATTGAGAAGTAGAGTTTCAAAACAGAAAGCAAAAACATCTACCATATGTGCATTTTTTCTCTCTAAATACAACCAAGATTGCACCTTACGCTGTACATTAGAATTCATGTAACCTCACTGATCCTTATAGTTCTCTATGAACTGGAAAAAAAAAAATCTGCATCTATAACTAACTTTGTGGGGTAAATGCAGTAGGTAAAATTGACTAATATCTTCTGTATCTTTGAATATAGGTTTCATTTTAGAGTTCAGCCAAAAATACATATCATCTACAGGAAAGATAAACCTTTAACTTTATTAAAAGCATAGAAAATGTACTGACACTCTCTTCCCATGTGGTCAGTTTACAGAAAATCTCTTAGTCTCTCTGGTTTTCAGTATCTTCTTTGTTCAAATGATCTCATCCTTACTAGTAAATGGATGTTTTTGGGTTGATGCTTTTAGCAACAAACACCATGCATGCAGTATTCACCTTGTCATACATGTGGGAGGTTGGCAGCAGATAAAAAGACTAGAATGCCTTGTGACCCCTTTTCACATTTTGTTAAAATGTTCTGATACAGCAGTGTTAGAAAAGAGAACAGTGACATAAATCTCTCAGTGCTTTAGCTCATAGAATTGAAATGATGCTCTTGTTCAGCTTAGATAATGCAAACTGGAAGAGGTCAGTTGGACAAAACAAGGGAAAAAAAAATTGGATTGAGAGAGAATAGGAGATGACATTCCCTGATTTTAAGAAAAGAACAGAATGTTCAAACTATCCTTTGACTCACACATTTACCAGTTTAATTTCGTAAAAAGAAGGCAAAAGAATGGTGAGTGAATAGCTCAGGCACCTGCCCTTCATCTGCAGAAGTCATTTTTTAATAAAGAGGGAAGCATAGTTTCTCAGCCACTCAGGAGAAAACACAGAATAGACAAAGAAAAGGTGTGCAAGAATAGTGAAAATTCTTCATGGGAAATGTAAGCAAAACATAAAGAACTCAGTTTAATTTCACTGTACATTAGAAAAGAAATAGAAAATTGTGTGAAATGCCAAGTTTACTAAGAAATATTTATATAAAAGCTATCAAATGCGAGATGAGTAAAGCTGGCATATCAGAGAGCAAAGGAAAGCACAACAAAAATCCAGAGTTCAGTCATCTTTGGTGTACACTGGGTGTAACTGGCAATGCTACTCCCAGGGCTCACTGGAGTATCTCTACACTAGGCTCATAATTTCATCTTCTGAGGCTCTCTTACATGGAGACTGCTCAAAAGTTTGTATGCTCTTAATGCTGATATGTAACTGTCTCCTACACTAAAAGATTAAAATGAGACCAAGATAATTACAGGTATATTTCATTCATCACAACAATATGAAATCTTTATTTGAAAAAAGAATAAAAGCATAGGAATAAGTGGAAAATGGATTAAAATACTACATGGATTTGCCAAGCATGGATTTGCACATCTTCTAGAGGTGGAATAAAGCAATTTTTTACAAATAAGATAACAAGTTTTTCATGATGGAAATGGAGTCAATCCAAACTCTCTTTAATACAAAGAGAGATCTGATATTATGCCTCTTGGGAAGTAATAAGGCACTATACCACTGTCTATCTTCTGCAGAAGGATTGTAAGAGAAGTAAGGTTGTGTAAAGAAAAGGGAGGAATAAACAGCAGTTTGTACAGAAAGGGAAACAAAGGAGTAGAGTTTAGTATTAAAAAGAATACACTCTACAGTAATATATAATGATAATAGAGAGAGTACATACTGATGGAATACAGTATTGCAGGCAAATATTTTTCAAGTCTACCATGGAGACATCTAAGACAAGTATCAAATCACAGGGAAACCCATCAAAATCAGTAGCAGTTTGAATAATTCCATCAGATTCCACCCTCATTTTTTGTTGCTCTATTTTGTTGGGCTGAGATGGAGTTAATTTTCCCATAGCAGCCTTCAGAGAGCTGTGCTGTGTACTGGTAGCTAGCAAGGTGCTTCTAACACACCGGTGTTTTGGTAAGATCTTTGCAGGGGACACAGCCAGGACAGCTTACCCAAACTGCCCAAAGGGATATTCCATTCATGGGATGTCTGATCAGCAATAAAAGCTAAGAGAAAGGACGGAGAAAGGGAGGCATTTGCTATATATACCACACATCTTCCAGAACAACCTCTACACACACTGAGGACCCTGCTTCCCAGGAAGTGGCCAGACATCACTGCTGATGGGAACTAGAGAACAAATCTTTTTGTTTTCCTTTGCTTCCATGCACAAACTTTTTCTTAATTAAACTGCTTTTATCTTGACCTGATATATTCAAGTCCTGATAGCTTTTGATCATTTTAAGTCACTGGAGTATTATTATTGAATTATTCAATTTTAAAATAAAAAAATCAAAGTTTACCATTTGAATACTATGGTTGATGGCACACTTTTGGTTTTGAAAGCTGACCTAAAAGCTTTCTAAGACATCTGAGTATGTAACCAATATAAGTAAATGTCATAAATTACATAACTATAGTTAGTTCATATCTGTAAGCCAGGGAAGTGCACAGTGCCATGGCAGGGCACAGGAATTCAGTCAGTAAAGTCCAGAACTTCACTATTACTTGATCGTGAATACATTTCACAAGAGAGATTATAACTATTATATCCATGGAACTGACCCCATGGCCTTCTTCAATAGATGCCGTATCGTGCAGAGAGCACACTCACAGTGCTTTAAAATTTATGTAAATTAATCTAAAATCCCCATATCCTTTACTTTCATAGCTAATTGAACATCGCAAAACTTATAAAGGCTTATCATGCAGTCAGTAGCATCATAAATTCTTCACTGCATAGTGTATATTGCTTGGCTTTACACATCTGCATGTAAAATCCAGTTTTGGGGATTATTTTATGACAGTAAATTTATTCTGGAGTTGAAGTTGAAGGTTTACTACATATAGGAAAGAAACCCTTTATTTGCTAGAGCCATTTGAGTGCTGATTCAGAAAATCAAAGACATTGTAAAAGGCACAGCAGACATGATGGTCTTTCGTGTACCTAGTAAGCATTTTGTTCAGTTTAAGTTATCTTGATTACTATGCTGGTACTGCTGCTTGTTTTCAAATTACAGAACACCATAGCTAGAAATTAATGAATTTCAAAACATTTATGGTTTCCTAATCTTAGGCAGGGCTTTTGAATTTTACATCCAACTGTTTTCAAGGATTATTCTGTATTACATTTTCTGCATAACAAATTTAGCTAACATCCTCACACTTCTCTGCTTTCTCTTGATCACGTTATAAAATAACCACAGTAGTTTAAATACAACTGTTGGAATAAATACATAAGATTTCCAGCCACCATCTGAGATAAATATTTGCATAATGTTTAGTTAAATCCCTACTGAGCAGACTAAGACCTCTTATCACTGTCCAGATGGAATCCTGAATTTATCAAAGCATATACACCTTTGCTGGTATTAATTTACGTATTCAGAGAATCTGAAGCCAGTTTCCATTCACTGTTTCTTTTTCTAGAAGTAAAAGGGCACTGACATGTATATCTATTCAGAACTAAGTTGAGCATCTGTGCAACGTTTACAACGGATCCCTAAAAATCATCAGAGACAGTTTCATCTGTAGACTACAGGCAATGCTTAAAAACATGGGTGTGCTTCATTTTACCACCTACTGCTGTTCAAGCACAAAATAATTCATTACAAGTGGGATATTATAGATTGCAAATCTCTCTGGATGACAATACATTACCGTATTTCTTAAGAAAAACAGATCATTACTCAAATGTCAAAAGAGACAGATCTTTATAAAGTTTATAGAAGACAATTGATTTCTTCTGAAAACTTACTTTGCTAAACATCTGATTATCTACCTAGATATATTATAGTACCTCAACACTCACTAGATACCCAGCAGCAACATACAAGTGCATTTAACTGAAATGCTTATGAAGTCACAAAGAAAGAATCAGCAAAAGAAAATGTGACTAAATACCAAAGCCACTGTTTGTCCTAACTCCTGACAGCTCCTGGAGAGAGCCTGTTTCATTAACCATGAAAACTGACAGCAATATAGTGTGCGTGAGCTGGGAAATATCCAAAATATTCCTCGTATTGCAGCAGGATATTCCATGAGGATGGAAAAAGTATTCTTAATGTGTAAAGAACTGAGGACAATTTTAAATTTTGCTCTCATTATGGCTTTCCTTAGTTAAATTCTGCTGGTGGCAGTGGGTCTATTGATTCCTTTGCTATAACCAACACTACCTACTTTAATGGAAAGCTTATCAGAAAACTAAGTTACTATTAGAGTACTTAACACTGTATAATGATAGAACTTAGCGTACTATTAATAAAAAGAGAAGGTACAAGCAGAGCAAATGTTTCAGTAAGTTTATTGCAACAGGTGTTTTAAAAATAACAATCTTTTCAAACTAAACATATGTGGGGAAGGCAGAGAGATAACAAGGTGACTAAATTTTAGTCTAATTAAAAACCATCATAAATAGAAAGAGGCAGAGTGATGGCCAGACTGGTCTTGAGCTTTGTCTTCCCCCATAGAGATTTGTGTACTTGACACTGCAAGCCTCAATGTTCTTAAGGCTGGTACACAATAATGCACAGATAGACTGCAAGGAGTGATGGAAAATACCAGTATGAATTAGAATAGTAGGAATTGTTTCTTTTATTGTGATTGCATACTGCAGTGCCAAGGACAACACTACTGCACAAGATGGAAAGAGATAAGATCACAGCCAACAGCTACAGAAATATTGATGAAAAAAGATCCTTTCTGTAGTCAAAGCTAATGAAACAAAAAGCTCTGTCCCTCATCAATTTTGCCAGCAGATACTTAAGTACAAAAGCACACTCTTGCACACTTTTATTTATTCAGTTTGTGAGAAAGTATTTTTGATAGAAAACTTTATTTTGAAATAAGTGAAAAGATGTAATGATTCCTCTTAAAGTTTCATCTTTCAAAACTATATCCTGTGTTACAGTTAAATGTAATATTCTACCATAATGATTTAGTAGCTTGTTTCATCTATTTATCACCGGTATAAAACCAATCACATAAGATACAGAGTAGGAAGGACTGAGGCCCAAAATTCTTTTCTAAATGAAGCAGCATGACTGAAAGCCAGACAATGAGCTTTTCTCTGTACAGCCTTCCAGTACAACATCCTATTTACTAACCTAGGTGAAACACAAGTTCCCAGTTCAGTTTCATTTGGATAAACATTGACCTTGGACTTAACTAAATATTAAAAATTCTGCATCTGACACTAATTAAATTAAAATCTACTTCCCTTTTGAGTTCAGTGCTGCAATCAGTTATTGTTTCATGCAAAGGGGCTCCAGGTGAAAAAACATCTAAAACTATATTATTACTCCATTTTATAAAAGTTATACATAAAATATATGCAATAGAGAAATGCATATAAATGTTATAGAAATTAAGAGTACACAATCAAACTGATGTTTTTGGAGTTTCATCTCAGTTTACTGGTTTCAGGTACAGTTTAAGTTGCTGCAACTCCCTAGAGGTTCATTGTCCAGACAGTCTCATCCACGTGAAATTATGAACTCTTCTGTCTGCTCTCTGAACTGAATATGTCATACGATAAATCTGGAGAACCCTCACTCATTTTTAAACACTATGACTACTTCCTATATACTACAGGTCCAGTATAGAGCACACTGCCAGGAACTGGGCTGATACCACTGGGATGGTGACCACCTCTGCCAGAGAAGCTCGCACCAGAACAGCCTGGTGCCTTCAGAGAGTTAACACACCATCACCACTGGATTAAGGTGGGATGAGAGAAATGGTTCCTGTTCCCAGGCCCAGGAGCCCAGGCTGTACTCTGCAGTGTGTGCTCAGCTTTCCCAGCTTCCACTGCAAGGCAACAACTGCAGGGGAAAAAAGAAACCACTGCAGCAACCACTTCAACGTCCTGAATGCAACCCAGTGCTGTCTGTCTGTCAATGTGCTCACTAGACACACACACTTGAGCTTGTGAAATGAGCTAATGCAAGCACTAGAAGCAATCTGAGGCACATGAGCTTGCCATGAGTAGGGGAGACTTGAATTTTTCTCCAAAGAAAAATAAGTCTTCACATAAATCTCACTGTTCTCTTGCTACTGCAATAGCTGGTGCCAAGGCCAGAGGTTTTTCTAACAAATGTGTGTATCACAGCACAGCACTCTTCTGCTTGTCTTTAACAAGTGACATTCCTGATCAATCACAGCTGGAAGCAAAACTTATTCACTTCCAGGTCATGCCAAAATAATGTAGAATTTTTATTTTGGTTTTTCCATTTACTGAAGTCAATACATTTTTCCAGAGACATAAAAGCAGGTCCAAAACATATGTAAGGGTGAGGAAAATGGATTGAAAGTAGGTATGATGTGAGGCTTTACCTATCTGAAGTATCTTTTTCCCCAGAAAAAGTTTGAATTTTGGAAGATGTGATGGGTAAGAGGAGAAAGCAAGCAAAAAAAAATTTTGTTTCCTCAAAACTGACATTTGATGAATGAATTTACCTCTTTATAAACAAACTAAGAGCAGGGCTGGGTACCTTGAGTACCAGGAAAGTCTCTTCAATACAGTACAGGGGCAGGTCATACAGGGTGGCACTGTTCACGTTTACTCCCACAGATCCATGTGCTCAGCTTGAAGCCAGAGGCAGCTTTCAGTCTGCAGAGTCTTGCACGTGCCTGGACTTGTCTGTGGAGTGGTTTCCAGAATTAGGATTTGTAAAGAGATCTATTAGGTTAAAAAAGGGACCAGACAAATATGATGACATTTTGTGCAAGTAGTGAGTTTGCTCAAGGAGTGTACACATGTATTGCCACATTGCTTCCCACACTGCTAGTAAGCCCTTCCATAAGCAACTCAGATCTGTTCCCTGGTTTCTCTGCACATTTAAAGTGCTCTCTGGATAATGTGCATCCCTCAGAACAGTTTATGTTTTAGCTGTGACTTATTTGTAAAAACAATGCATGAAACCTTTCTACTGGAGACACTAACTGAGCACAGTGAGATCTGATTTCATACGACTAGAATCAATCTTTTGCGTGTCCTCATCACATATCATTTTCTTCCCTGCCCTCCACCCTGATCCCTTTCAAACAGATGCAACATTTTCATTTGGTGCCATGAGCAACCCCAGATCTACTAACACTGTTTGAAAATTGTGATATTACACATTACCTCTTTTCATGTTCAACATTAAAATGTATTTTTGGACACTCAAGAACTTATTGTTTAAATTAATCATGGACGGGCAGAGACATCCGTTTTCCCCTTTGTTTTACTGAGCTGAACTTCCTGTGATTCATGTGCTAATGGAAACAAACAATATAATCCACAATGAATAATTTTGCTGTGCTCAAGATGTGAAAGCAATAATAAAATAGTAAACACAAGTTAGAGGACTTCCTTGTAAATGCTACAACTGCTTGCTTTGTCATGACAACAGATATTTATCTGCCTACTTTTCATTTATATGCAACATAATGAAGTGAAAGTACCCTTCCTTTCTAAAACACAAATTCCCAGAATTAACACTCATACCAAGCTACGGATGATGATTTTCACTGTGTGTATCAGCACTGCCTATCAACAGGTTAAACCAGCTTCATTTAAAATTCTGTCACACTTGATTCAGATTTAGCAGTAGTACGGTTTTCAGAGTCAAGTCTCCTGCACGTGATTCAGATCTAATCTAAATAGAGATTTATAGCCAGAGTTTGGTAGAAAAGGACTTTTCCAGGGTACAAATATATAGAGGACTTTTTATATTACACTATAAACACTATTAAAAAAAAAACTGCAGAAAAGAGCCACAGCTTATTGCATTAATACAACTTTCTTACTGCTTCATGATGAGAGTAGGAAGGGTCAGCTACAACCAGCATGTTCTTACTGGGACTCCCCAAGCCATGCTGCAGAACTCTTAAAAAATATTTACAAATAGCAACTGTGAAGAACTTTAATTTTTTATGGTAACCCAAATATGGCTGAGAGACATCTTAACACCATGCCAGCCTCTGTTCTAAAGGGCATCTAGATATCAAAACTCCATAGTCATTTAAGACCATGCTGCACTCCTGGAATTCAAAACATATATTTAAAGGTTTTAACCAATTGCTTGTGAGTCACCTGTTTCTGTCCCTGGCCTTCCTTAAGCTACAGTAAAGAAAAATCCCTGCAAGCAAATAGGATTAGGCAAGTGGGGGGTAACAATTTTTTGAATCATCACAGTTACATTTATCACATTTATCACAGTTCAATGACTTGCACACAAAGATCTACATCTTAAAACAACGCAATCAAGAGATCTTAAACATCTTTCTAAAGTCATTTCTTCTAAGCACAGCGAGTAGCATGGTAACTCCCTTTCTGAGGAGGCACTCTTCAACTGTTGACTTCCTATCTTTCCAAACTCCTCAAGCAGGACTTAAACACTGCTGCCAGAAAGAATCACTAAAGTTGTCACTCCACGAAAGAAACTAATAATAATTCTTAGCCACCTGTAGCTGCTCTCTAGTTCACTGCCTAAACATGATTTATATTCACAGCGTATGTGACTATAAACAGGGAAAAATGCTACATAATGTTTGGCCAAAGAACTTTTCTTCCTCCCTCCTTCCCTCCCTCTCATTTTTTATTTTTCAATATCAAGCAATTTTTCATATTTAAATGAACCTCCATTATTAGGTTCCAAATCAAACAATTACATTCAACTTGTAATTACAAACTAATGAGTCTTTAAAACAAGAGCTTGGCAAAGAAGCATTATAAGTGTTACAAAAATGTTCTTGAAAAGTAAGATATACTCTCCTTATAGGCAAAATACTTCATAATCTGTTTAATATTCACAGTAAAGTAGATAGAAATAAAACCAAGTGTTTTGTTTTTGAGCATGTATAAAGGCAGAAAAACAGGCTGCTGAGAGAAGAGGAATAAGAGAAAAGTAATCTATGCCAACTAACAAACACTGATTTATATTCCCAGTCTGAGAAAATGATCAGAAAGAAACGAAAATAGGATTGTTTGACCTATGTACCAGTCATAGCATATACTTTAAAAGGGAAAAAAATGAATGCAATGTATCCCTTATTACCTTCCATTGCTTTGATATGTCCAGAGAGAAGATGTATGAGATAAATTTCTGAGGCTGAATTTTTCACAAGCAGTTTGACAAATTAAACAATCATGGAGATATAAGATTTCCAAGATCTTAGGTAGAATTCTTCATAAATGATATATTGTTTTCATTAGAGTTTCAAAAGCAGTTTTATGTACAAAATACATGCATAGGAGGAGGAAAAGAAAACAAAAAAGTTATACAGTGGTTTTCCCTTTGCTTACAAAGTGAAGTAATAAACCTTTTCAAAGTTTTCTAAACTAAAATTTTGCTGAGTTCAGAGAGAATAACCTTCAGGAAGATATTATTTCAGTCATAGCTTCACCAACATGGTCCAGGGTGCTATCTGATATTGTTAGAGATTAGAATCAAAATTATGAGTTTCCCTTTTTTGTGAGCTCTTTTTTTTTTTTACATATGATGATCTTCTTCCAATTTCATAGGTAGGTCTGGATTTAAAAATTGCACACAAACCAACAAAAGCTCCATGTATTTTCAGTTCCTTCAGTCTGGTGATTACTAGACTTGCTTTTTGAAGGGATATGGTTATAAATGCTGGAAATCTGAATCCATCATACGTCTCTACAATCTTTCAACATGGGTAAAAAGTCATTGCCACTGTCTTCACTGACTTCAATAAAAATATATTCCTCATTTCAGTAAATCTGAAAAAAAATCTGCTGTATAAATCCAGAACTGTTTACATAGAGTTAACTGCACAGTTCATTCTTGTTACAGAAATCTGAATTGTGAAATGAACTTACATCATTATTCAGAATACAAAGCTCTGATCATCTATTGTTCCAGGGCTCTATATTAAATTCTATTTCAGAATCTTACAACACTAAAGATTTAAAAAAATGCGAATTGAATACAAGCACCAGTGTTCTCAGTTTTCAATCACAAAACCTCAAAATCTCAAAATTGAGAGTTGTTTCTTTGGATTTGTTTTAACTTGGTGAGAACATTACAATTTTACTGTGTTCAGTGTTTTAATTTTCCATTTAAGAAGATGTCACTGTGATATAATAGCCAAAAATTAATACAGATCAAAATTGATGTCTGTCAGCATAGCTTTTCATAAGACAAAATGATAAGGAAAGAATATTTCATTGTCTCCTTTGGTGTGATGCGTACAAAAGAGTTGTACTGGACAAACAACTGCTTTTAATTCAAGACAGAGAACAATACTGATGCACCCACAGTAAATCAACAAGTTGAATATTTTATTACCCCAGCAGCATAATGTGAATAATTGATCAATTTGTGTTTGTTCTCCTAGATAACAGAAAAAAAATAACCCCTCCAAACATTGGGAGGTAGATAGACAGTGAACCACTTTTCTTTCATTCACAAATGTGTGGGTTTGTTGGATGGGTTTTTTTAAGTTCATACAAGACTATTTAGTTTGTTTTAATTTTATATATATCTATATAAAAAGTATTTTAAATAAATCAATGTTCTACTATGTATGTTAATTATATTAATCTTGGCAAAAATACTTCTATTTAAAATTTGTTTTGAGCTATATACCCGAGATATCTGTAGAATTATTTCAATATTAGATTCCCAAACCCAGAGAAGCTGTTGTGTCACTCAAGACACATTAATAATTGTAGGAAGTAGCGATAATCTAGCACATGTTTTATCTTTTAATTTCAGCAATTCTATGAATCTTTAGCTTCATGTAATCCATTGGATTAATTTAAAACTGCCCATTTAACCCAAGAGTAACTTTTACCTCCTTGTTCTCTAATAGTTATCAAAACTGTCCCCAGGGTCTGTTCATGGAGAGATAGAAATAAAATTAATAAAAGATATTTTTAATTATAAAGTCCTTACTACTGAGGGCAACTTGGAGGACAACAGACTTTTGGAAAAGATTAGTATCATTTAATACTGAATACATTCCACCTCTCAGAAAGACCTGACAAACAAAAAGGTGATCAACATGCCCAAAAAGCATGGGGAGGGAAGTTGTGTGAAGTCAGAGGGCAGCATTCACACGCTGTCCAAGTGAGAGAAAGAATATTACATTCTGGCCACCGAAACAGAAAAAAAAACTATAACAAAGTAAATTAAAAATAGCCAGATTTCCCTAAGGCAAGTAAAAAGAAAATGTTTGAAAGGCCAATGTATCATTAAGTCTTTTTTCCAGCCCATCAGTGCTTGCATGCTGAATACTGTGCCAAGATGCTAAAGGTTTATGCGAGTTCTAAAGTGAAAGACACAAATTCATAGGTATAAAAGACAGGCAGGTCCACTAAAAGATGCCATCACCAGCTCAGTAAGTCCCTGAACCACCTACACCTGTTCTGGGGTTGAACTGCCATGCACTGCTTCCCCCTCACCCCCTCTTCCATCAAACACACTGCTGGAGATCATAACCAGAGATCTTATAACCATAACAGACATTAAAACTGCTTTTCTCCATTTCTGGCTTCATTTCATTTTTTTCTTTTCAATTTTTCTTTAAAATTAAATGTTTTGTCATCTGACAATGTCTCCAGGTAATGGATATTAATAGAAAGTTGGAGACATCTTAGCCCTACTACAACCGTTTTTCAACAAGCATCTTTATAATCTATTTTCCATACAGACAATAAATTCCATGCTTAGACCTTACCAAGTTTCCTAATGACTTTTTAATTATGCAGTTTATGGGTGCAATACTCAAATACATAAGAAACATTACTTTTATAGTTACGGTCAAATACAATCTCCAGTACAAAATGTGGTTGGTTATCCTGTACCATCACAGCATCCAGCTCTTATCACGTAAGTGCTCTAAGCCATGATCTGATCCTATGAGAGTCGTATTGATAGATACGCTCTGTGGCTGTTTAATGACACTTGCATAATTGGAAGTACAGAGAATCTTAATGAAGAAGAAAGAATGATTGCCTTCAATACACTATTTGCCTTCTCACTCCTTGGGTGCGAGTTGGTTGGCTCTGCCTGTTGTTAGGAAGAATCTGCTCAAACATTACCTGATTATGAACCAAGATCTATTCTTTTAGATCAGTTAGTTCCCAGCAGATGAATTAAGTCTGGGTTTAGTTTTACAGACTATCACTCAGGGTAAGGTTATTTCTTGTGTCCTAACTATATTCTTGGAGATTTTAGTGCAATATCTTTATAAAACATCTTATACATCTTAGATCAGGAGCATCAGAACTATGAAAAACTTAATTTGTCAGTCTACATCAACTTTTAAACATTCTCAAGACTGGTTCAGTGAGAGGGCTGAGATTCACCTGTTTCCCCCTCATTTTCTTCTAGTAAATCCTAATCAGAAAAAGGCCATCACTGAGGTCTAGAGAGACTATGACTCTGACAGTGTGACTCAAGGAGATACCCACACTGAAGATACCTTCCACATACTAAATCAGCCCTAATTCATTCTTTCATCACTCTAAGACAATGAATATTTTCTTAAGAATGTGAATGTTACTTTCAAGTAAATAATGATAAAAGGGCAGGCATATTAAGAATATCACAGATACATCGCTTCAGAGCTAAGGCATTATATTGTGTTTGCACTGTACACAATATCATGCCATCTATAGCATTCTCCTGCACATCTCAGGCAAATACCTACCAGAAGTTAATTGTGGAAAAATATGTAGTAATGTCAAGGTCCCCTGTAATTCTGCAAGTAACTTTTTACAACTCTGTTTTGTAAAATTACTCAGCTTAACACTAGTGGCCTGTAACAGTTATAACAGGTATTTACAGCAGAAAATCCTTTTATATTAAATATGATCAAAATGAGAAGCATTGGAGGGATGAATTCTCAATTCAAGCAGGTGGAGTACAAAACGCTTGTGAAAAGGGCATATACTCTGACATATGCCATAGCTGTTTATTTGGAATGTAAATGTGAAGTAATAATTCTATGAGGGAAACAAAACCCACACAACTTCAAAAAGAAAAAGATCCATTCTAAAGAAAAATGCAAAAAGTACAATTTCTTGTCTAAGATGGATTTTTGTTCTCTTTATATTTGAGATAACTTCTATAATAGAATGATGTTTCTGTGCATGTCATATAACGCCTCAGAGTTACTGCTCAAGTGAAGAGATATCCTCAGAGATATCTGAATGTTCTCTACTTCTCCAGTAAATTGCAGTTCTGATGTTCCACACTGTTACCCCACTTGGATTTCATTAACACCTAATTTACAAGCATAAACCATGTAAATGATTGGAGCAGATGCAGAAAAATAATTATAATTTGGGCTGAAGTCTTCATTTTCCAAACTAATTCAGTAACAATAAAATCCTTTATCTAAAGAGTAGACAGGAAGACTCTATGAGCAAACCCAACTGAATAAATATTCTCAGCCCAGGGCATTTAATTTCTGGAAACAACCCATGAATGAAGGAGTAATGTCCCAAATTACGAACAAAGCAATGCGAGACATTGTTCTCCACATAAGGATTACAGTGATAAAATAATTATGAAATAGGAAATTCTTAATGTCTCCAATTAAGAATTTTCTCAAGTGTTTTAGCTTTAAATTAACAGCACTTTGCTTCAAGGGTAGTTTGGTGGGTGCTGAAGATAATATCCACTAGTCCTTCCTCAATCTAGAGATCCAGAAGCTCTTTCTCCTTTTGGGATACTTTTGTGGAAGAACTTATCTTATAAAAGCTCACTTATCTTATAAAACACAGCACAAAGTATAGAGACTTTTGCTGATAGAACCTGGCAAGAAAAGACAGTATTACCTCCCAATGAGTTTAATTCTTCTGAACCTGTCTCAAATAATGCCCAGAGGCATATACTTGGGTGGTAAAACAACTGCTGCTTCATCTATTATAACTGCCTTCTAGCAATAAGCCTGAAGTTTTTTTAATAACAAAGCTGTATCAACATTTATTTTATTCACCTCACATTTCTACCATGTCCATTTTTTTGCCACTATCAGAGTCTGTATCTGCATATATCTATCACTGCATGGCACTAACCAAGCGCCATAGTTCACTCTGGCAGTGGACAAACCTGTAAGTTTTAGTCATGTCAGAGAAGCTGCTACTCTCACTCCAGGACACAAAACTAAACTACATAACAAATAAATATCATGTGATGAAAGCTATGCAAATGTTGCAGAAGTAGGTTATAATGTCTGCAGCTGAAGTTTTACTGTGGTAGATGACTTTGAAATAAATAACAATGATCATTGATGATTAGTTTGTGGAAAGAACAGAAATAAAATTAGTAAAAACTTGTACAAATTTTTAAAGGATTAAGTACTTTTATTATAATCAAAAGCTATTCTATATTTGCTTTTCACTTCCATATTGATCTCATTTATTCATGTGTATGGTTGCACTCAGCATCCTCATGTACTGTTCGCCACAAAACCTGATAATCAATACCACGATGCTTATTTGAAGATGAAGAAAAGCTGTGATTCTGAAAGCTTGCTATGAACCACCCACAGTCAAGTGATGAAATTCAAAACTTAAGCCCAGAAAATAATGTCCTGTATACGGTTATTTCTCAGACAGCAATACTCAATTGCTGTTTATGTTATGTATTATACACTGATAATTTCTGTTATAGTGACTTTCCTCTATTTTTTAAATTACAGTGGAAAAATAAATATTCAGTATTTTCTGTTTCAGAAATACAATTACTAACAGAAAAGATGATGTATAGCATTTCATACTACTGAAGGTCCTGAGGGAGACATCCAAAACCCCCTTTCAAGCTAATTTAGGATAAGCAATGTAAGAAACAACAGGAATAAACCAGAAGAGAGGACCTAGGTGCTATTCATAGAAATGTATCTGCAAACTGGAAACTCAGAATCTGCACCTGTAAAATCTTTTGTTCTGAGATAATCAGTACTTCCAGGACACGTGTATGTTACTTGAAACTAGTTTAAGCCTTCTAAATAAACACAAAACATCATTTTGACCTTTAGGGGAGTGTTCATTGCTTGGCACGTCCAAGAGTTTAAAGAGAATATCACAGATCAACGAATTAAAGCTGATCTTTTTCCTAAGCGCAATTTGAAAAAAAATATTCCTGAAGCAAAGAATCCTTGAAACTTGCCTTTCCCAGACTAGCATTTTATTTCTGTAACTTCTGGGACATTGCCCAGTGGCACTCTATGTTTGTGATAACCAGCCAGCACTCAGCAAGGTCATATACTGATGCACCTAGCACACTGACATGGAAAAGCAGTAACCAGGACTTTGAAAAAGCAGAAATTCACAATCCACAGAGAGACCACGTTACCTACAGAGAACGACGTCGCTTAGTCTTACACATGAGCAAATTCTTACCCTTTGACTGAGATGCGTTTAATTGTGCCATCACAGAGAGAAGTCAAAACAAGTGCAGTCAGCTTTGGTAAAGAGGGTAAGAAAGAATTCAAACTCAAACTCTTAAACTTGACCTCAAATCACTGTAAGTATATGCAATACTACTTTCCACAGCACACTTGAGCAGAAGAATAGAACAACCCTGGCACATCAGCTCTTTTTGATGACCCAGAGAACCAGCCACACAGAAGAGAGAGAACTTACTTGGGACCTGTGAAATCTGTACGTTTTTTTCAAAGATAGCCTTGAATCACAAACTTCATACCTCTTCAAAAGGTTAGGTTATCTCTTTCTCTAATGGAATATATTTTTTGTTATTTATTGAAATCTTCCGTGAATGAAACTGAGCGTGAATGTACTTAGCTGGAAATTTAACAAGTGCAAAATGGGAGCAGACATCACAGGCTGATTGCATGCAGAAGTCAGTATTTTGAATATCCATTATTTTTTATTAAAAAAAGTAGGAAGGAAAACTATTGGCTGTTGGCTATCAACAAGTTAGGATGCATTTTTCCAGAAGCTTTTATCATAATTTAGAATAAATATACAAAAAATTAAATCTCAAAAGCTTTCACAGATTGCAACAATTAGTTCTCAATTCTATGTGGTCTTTAAACTGAATAGCATTTTATGTCAGTTCAAAAATATGCAGCAAAACAACCTCACGGATCCTTAAACAGAGACTATCATTTATCATAGCATTACTTTTAACTTTCTGTATTTTGTCTTGCTTTTTCTACTGAATTCTACACATTTGTTTTAATATCTTTTTTTTTGAACTCCTGACACAAGCTATCTGAAAATTCTATGTTTCTGTAGTGATTTAACATAGAATATTCTCTTGTTCATGTAATCATACATATTAGTTGTATGAATGGCTCTGGTGTACTCACACCCTACTGTACGTCCCTAATGCCACTGGACATTTGATGGATTACAATGAGCTTCATAATAGTTCAGAGCTCCCTCAATACACTTGCTGACAAGAGAACGGGTGCTATGAGACTTGAACAGCTAACTAAACTCGACAGTCCTGTCAAAACTTATAAGAGTTGTTTGGACAGAGGGTCAAGCAGAGGATGGAAGAGGACCAGAGGGTGAAGGATCCTGATGGAAACTCAGTTCATTCACTTTTATTTTCTTGGTTTTGTTCATTTGTCATAAAATTAATGAGGAGTCTGAATGAGGGACATTACTTGCATATCTTAACTCTTCACTTCTGAAAAGAAGGAATTGAATTCTGTTGCACTGAAAATACACTGAAATCATCAGGCAATCCAATTATATACTACTTTTAACATAAAGAATTATTGATAATGCATTTTATTTTCTCTTTATAAATTAAGACAACATATATAATTTCAGAGAATCGGAGAATGATTTACGTTGGAAGGGACCTCCTGCTCAAAGTCCTCCAAACTAGATCATGTTGCTCAGGGCTTAGTCCAGTCAGGTTTTGAAAAAATCCAACACTGAAGAGCCCACAATGCTGTTGAACAGATCTTCCAGTTTTAACCACACTCATAATAGAAAGCACTTTTCTTACATCTATTTAGAATTATATTGCAACTTATGATCATTGCCTCTAGTCCTTTTACTTTGAGACTCCACGACTATCAGTTCTTCTCTATACACTTCCATCAGTCATAGATAGCATTACTGTATTTCCTTCCAATTTTCCTCTTAAGGCTTCATCCTTAAACTCAGTTTTTCCTCGTACCATATGTGTTCCAGCTTCATAATAAAGACATGAACCAGCATTGATCCCCAAGAGACATTGCTCATAACTGGCCGCCAGTTGGATTTCAGCTTCTAATCACAACCCTCTGAACCCATCACAACTTCCATCTATCTTTTCTAACCATTTATCATCTCTCTGAAATGGCTAAGCTTACTATGACAGACCACACCGAAGCCCTGCTAAAGTCAAATTATCCAACAATGACATTCCACAAGACTTTCTTCTAGTATGTCTACGTCTTCACTCTCTGCGGGAGCCAAAACTGGACACCAGCGCTCCAGTTGTGGTCTCACAAGTGAAAAATAGAGGGGGAGGATCACTCCCCTGAAGTTGCTGGCTGCACTTCTGCTAATGTGGCACAGTATGGGGTTATCCTTCCTCACTCGAGTAATATCTCTGTTGTATTATATGATCTCACATAGCCTCACCAGGGAAGAGTTCCTGCTGAGCATAAAACACTCAACTATTCTCTCACAGCATCACTATAGCAATCAGTTTGTTTGATTTTTGGCAGTTCTGAACATTATAAGAGATGGAGAAATGTCAGTAATCCAAAAATAAATTGTGGGTAGAGTAGAAGAGACAATGAAGGTTGCATAATAACATGTGACTTAATTTTACATGAGATTCAAAACATATGATTGAATTTCTTTTAGTACGACAGGTAAAAAACAGCAATGATCCTGAAAGCTATTCTGTGACTGAATACAATAACTTCTATTGTCTGAAATACCAATTACTTAGACTACAGTCTATCATAATTGTTCTGTGACAAACTATTCAGCTTCCAGTTAATCCTTGCATTGCTTTTTTCCATCCATATTGTATCAATCTGGTGAACATTTTAGGAGACACATCTAAGCACTAGAGTGCAGGTGATTTGCATGAGATTCATTTGCTCTGCATGGTTCCATGGGTCTATGCAGAATACTTTGCTTTCTCATAGAGAACAGTATTATTGCATCGATAACATCTATGCAACTTGGTCGCCACAATGACTTCAGCAAGGGAAAACAAGTTTGTTTTAATGATTCTGAGTTGAAGAAATGCATGTATTTTTAATATTGACAATATGAAACAGCTATCAGTTCTAATCATTGTGGCAACAAGTGCAATCAATTAGTATCAACAACTTAAATGATTTAAGTCAACATCAAAGCTCTTTGGCCTAATTTCTTTATTTCAACTTTTTTTTGGTCCAGTTGTCTGTCTTTCATTTAAATTAATTTCTAGAAGATTACTTATAGCAGTTTTTTTAGCATGAGAAGAATTTATAAGCAAGAGAAAGTGTAATGACAGTTACAAGTTCTGAAGCAAATGTTATGATTAACATCTGGAATCAGAGCAGTTAAATAGCTAAATTAACTACTGGAGTATTTAAGGTAAAATGTTTGGATTATTCTTACCTCTGCACTGGATATTTTTTTCCCTAGTTTTCCCTCAGAGCTTGATTCCTGAATTATTAGCTATGGTAACAAATATTTTTTTTCCTCAATCTCAGTAAAGTGGAAATATTGCTTATGGCTTACATGCCATGTAAGACCAGGGTGAAAAGATCTTGCTCTTGGGAAAAGAGTGGCAAACCAGAAGTGACGGACAGCTCATGTTGATCCTCCACAATTTGATAATGACATTGTCTTCCAAGAGCTCACAGGTGAACGTGTCACTGATACACGTCTAAAGCTACAGATGCCTCCTAACATCCCCTCAAAAAATGCAAACAGCAGAGACAGCACTCCCTAGTTAACTATTAAAATAGGAGTTTCAACATGTATTTCCTGCCTATAAGGAAATCTTTGCTTGGGTGAAGCAGTCAACATCTATATAAAGACCTATTCCAAGAATCCAGTCTCTTACCACATATAATGTATCACCAGGCAAAAATTACAAAGCCATATACCTGAAGCATAAAGTAATTTATAATAATTGAAATAATTATAATAGTAATTTCTTGCTAGCTTTCAGACAGTGTTTAATGAAAATTCTACAAAGCTAGCAAATACTATGAAGTTGGACACTTGCCTAGCTGAGAAACAGCAAGGACTACCATTCAGTGCCACTTTCTGGACCCAGAAAGCATCTCTACACGGCACTTTGCTGCAGTGTGCATAGAGAGTGGCATACGTAATGTCATGCACCACCGCATGGCATAGCACAACTCACCTCCCTTTTTAATTTCCAGTCCTCAACAGTAATGGGTAGAGGCATTTAAGCCAGTTCCTGCTGTTCTGAGAAAGAGGATCATTGGCAAGATTGTTCTGCTTTTTTTCCATTTAGGCCTGAAATATTTATAGTTAACATACGGTGCAGTGGACTGTTAATGAGAGTAAAGTGCCGTGTTTTGAATGGCTACCTACTTGTTCTAACTACCCTTCATACTCAGCCTGCAGACTACGAACTCTGAACGTTTTTACTGTCAACTGCTCTTTTGTATTAAGAACAAATACCACTTGCATTTGGGTGAAGAGCACAGTATCATTAATATCATCTGTGCAGTGTACCTCTGTGCTGAGGAAAGAGGAAAGGAGAGAAAGTGAACTTTAATGAGCTGTTTCTCAAATTTTTCCAGTAGATACACCCCAGTGCTGCACACTGACACATCGAGTGCACTCTTTTCATTCCACGGTTATAGTTGGCAAATATACACCCAATTCACTGAGAAACATCATCCTAAAGAGAAGTCTTCCAAACTACCCAGCTCCACAAGGTGCATCCACCACTAAAAATCAACCAACCTTGCTTGATAAAGGCATGAACCTGAATTATCTATGCATTGTTAATTAGCATATCATTTAGGGACGACCATTATCATCCGGTTTCTTGACATCACTTATTAAGTAGTGGGTAAGAAATGGTGTTTTCATCAATCAACTAACCCATAACTTATATGTAAAAATTGTTTGCAAGGTACTGAATTCCATAATAAATAAATTCCACATACCAGAAGGTTTGACATTGCCATTAGATGGGAGAAAAACAGTTTTTGGACACAAAATTTCAAATACCTACTTAAATATTTTCTGAGAAAATGGCAGTCAGTAGCTCTTATCACAACAGTCATGACACAAACCTTTGTGCTGGTAAACCAAGTATGCAATGTAAGTTCTGTGTTCTGAAACGCTAAACTGTTACTTACAAATGCAAAAGCAATTCTCTCTCGTGCTTGACATACTCTAATTCTTCAGTTTTTCTCTTAAAATGAATAAATAAATTTAAAAATAGAAGATGTCGTGGAAGGGGATTTCTGCTAGTAGGGCTTGAAATTTGAGTGTCAAAGCCACGTAAGGAGGAAAGAACACAAATCAAGCCACAGAAATTCAATGTTTAAAGAGAGCGTATCATATCCTGCTTCAATTCTTTACTGAAGTTTAGACTAAGAGCACAACATTTCTTCTTTCATTTTATAACATACTATTTCTTTGTGCTTTTATTTTAATTCTTTTTTTCTGAAATTGTATTTTGCATAATTTGACACAAATTGCACACTGCAGAGGAAACTGTCTTGGTGAACGAAACCATTTTAATCTCAAGAGTTTTATTATCTGTTAAAATCTATTTAAATATAGGCATTCAACTTTACATTGCCTGACTTTTATGAAGGAGCTCTTTTACAGGAGCAGGATTTTGAAGAGACAAGATCACAACAAATACTTGTGGCTTTGACATGTAAGATCAGAAAACATGAAGAAAGAATTATCTAAATTTTCACATACATCAAAATATTTCCACAGGCCACAGACCTTCTAATATATTGTATTTATTATGATAATGCCTTTCTTTCACAGTGATGTGAAACTATATACATCTTTGAGACCCACACAGAAAAAGCACCCAGGACTACTAAATGTAAAACTGCTGAAGCATTTTAATGTTTAATCATATAATTCTATTATTCCTTTTGAAACATATTACTTGATTGATCACAGATTACTGAATACAACACATGCCAAAACTACAAAATAAGGAGGGTAATATGTTAGATTACTGTTTCCCTTTTGTTTTAGGCAGATGGTACAAAGGCAGCTTGACTTGTGTGCTATAAATAGCATCACGGGCAATTCTTTTTCTTTTTCAAACATACTGCAGCAAGAGACATCTTTACTGTAACACTTGACCAAATTGCCAGCTCTAGTTAGAGTTAAAAGAATTGAAAAATTGAACTTTGTACATTAGATGTTAGAGTGCTGTAGGCTTTTCATGCCTGATGTATGATAAAGAAAACTGAGATTCTTATGAAAAAGTAAAGAAGGAAATCATTGCAAGATTTTAAATTACACTGAACATTCCACATGAAACTTCAATCCATCAAATGGCCACTGAAAAATGAGGTAATTACCTACAATAATTTGCATGTTAAGAGCTAATACAATATTACAAAGTAAGGTCCAGTTGCACATTAATTGTGAAAGTAATGCATAATTTCCTGATTAATGTTTCATGCCTACTATTTCTTCCGTGCTCTGTCAGATGCTAAATAACAATATGGCCAATCAATCTACAGAAAGTAGGCTCAGGGAAGGGCTGAGCTTAGTTTTCATAAATCCTGATGCAACAATTTTGGTTACAGTAGCTAATATTGTGTTTATAAATCCAACTGTTCAAGTTGAACTCAGAAGATATTTTACACAATTAAACTTCTCAGTAAAAGGACCGAAACACACTCTCTGTTTTTCTGATCCTTTCTAATCATACACAGGAGTATAAACTCTGTTAACTCTGTTTCTTAAAAAAAAAAAAAAAAAAAAAAAAAGAAGAGACAAGAGATGGGGAGCCAGGAAGAGCAATGAGAGGGTAATATATTGTCACCCATATGCACACCTTGGCTCATGGGTGTCTGTCTGGTCAGCAAAGACTAAGCACGTCAAAGAAATGATATGTTCGGTCTCTCTAGAGGAGGCTTTCTATCCATGCTCCTCTGTCCAGGCAGGAAGGAGAATTCCTCAAGGACTGAAACTCACCTGTCCTGTCAGCCAGCGACAGGGTGTCACAGTTTCAAAAAAGCATCAAGCAAAGAAATGAAAGGATGACAAAAGTAAGGAAAAACAAAAAATACTGCTAATAGATACTGTCAAAGTGAACCTAGTGTTAACCTTCAACAGCAGAAAACAAGGGTGGTCTGAAATTTCTGTCTTCTGTATTTGCCAATTCAATGGCCAGATTTTCCCAGTTAAAATATGCCAGGCATCAAAATTAAAAAAAACCCCAAACAAACAATTACAGGACCATAGAGTCTTTTCACTTACTATTGGTTTGGTAGGAAAATGCTATGAAAGGTTTGACAGGTAAGTTAATGTCATTCAAAACAGAACTTGGAAAGGGTGATTGGGTAAACTCTGCAAGCAGAACTTTAAAACACCAAATAAGCAGAATGACTCAACAGGGAAAACAGGTAAAAGGCTGAGTTACTGACACTACTGGAAGCACTGGCCACTTACAGAAAGAAAAGACTGAACTAGAAAGAATATCTGATTTTCACTAGATGCTGAGGAAATTGCTGGAGACTTTGTGATGCAATGGATGCAGTAACCAGGAACTAGAAATTTTGTCACTAGCTATGCCACAAATTTCAGTGAGTGACCTTGAGCAAGGCACGTGATTGAAGTGTATCAATTTCCTCATTTGTAAAAGAGGTATTATTCTACCTATTTTCACAGTGGTATTTGGAAACTTGATTAATTTACAAAAACTGCCTCCAGACTCTTGAAGGAAGGTGACTCTTAATTGATCTTCCCTGAAGCAGACAGTTTTGATTAGAATAAAAATGGCAGTAGAGTAACTGCAGATTTCCAGAGCCAGACTCTGGGGAGAGATTCAATGTGTCCATTTTTAAATCCTTAACTAAACAATAAATATTTGCTGGAGGTGATAAGAATATGTTTTGGGTTAATTTCCCTGCCTACACAAAAGCTATATGATCAGCTCTTCAGTTGGGAAAGCTAAGATGTCACACTGCTCGTGTGAAGATGGGTCACAATTTACCAACCTGGTGGGTATACTTTGAAGCATTCCTTAAAAAACAAAAAAAATAAATCTTTCACCTACCCATGAAAATAAAAAAGAACAAAAATCCAAAGACCCTAGAATGGCTTGTGTGGTTTAAAGATGTTCTCAGAAACTCGCTCGTAATTTTTTATACTCTTGTACTGTCATCCTGTATCACCTTCCAGCCTCCACTCGGATGTCTAGAGAATCCTACTGGGAATCTCAGTAGCCAGAAGAGCTGAACGGTTTACTGCAGCAGACAATAGCAGCTCCAGTTTTACCAACAGTTTTCTTATTTTCACCTTTTCACAAACTATGAGCTAGGCTTTCTTTGCTACTTTTTTTCAGGATTATTCTTTAGCATTTAGACTTTCAGACCTTGCACTTAGAATGGTTTTATCATACTTCTGCTATTATTTCACTGCAGGGTCAATCCAAAAGTTTTTAGGAGTCCCTCATGACAGTAAATGGCTTTCCAATGACATCATTAAGCAGCATCACTCTTTATTAACTACTGTAAACTTTTGATCTCTGTACAGGTTCTATGGCAAATCCTATCCATGTCACTGGATGACCACACAAAATAAATACCCTAAGGCAGCAAAGGCAGGAGAAAACAAGAGAGGGGAAACCATAGTTTATTTTACCCATGCCTTATATAAAAGCAAAATACTTTCATTTTCCACTTGTGGGTGCTTCTAAATGAAATTTAGAAATGTTATTTATCATTGTCCTTTTCTCACCTTTCACAACCATGCTCGTGTAACAAAATTATTACAACTGCTTCACACTTTGTGCGAAGTTGCTTCAGAGAAATTTCTATGCTATGTTAAACCAAATACTGCTCATCTTTATGTGCGCTATGACATACCTGAAATTCTAATGAACCAGGAATTTACTGATGCAAATACCTACTTCCAAGAATCATACAAGTCGAAAAAAACCCCCAACAAAACATCAAAACCAAACACTTCTAAAGACAATATGAAAAATAGGAATGTCTAACCTAATAAAATATCAAGCACCTCCATCACATGCTTATTTTAAGAGCATGGGTTATTGACAAAATTTATATTTTGATTGAGCACATGTAATCTCCCCCTCATTCTCTGTCTTCACTTTATTCACTAGTTAATACACTTTGATTTAGTAACCCACATTTCCCACTCTTTGAGAGTAGTTCCATGAGCATCAGCACTAATGAAGACCGATTTTGTAGATAATGTATGTCAGAGTGTATGATATAAAGTTTTCCACATAAAAAATCCTCACTTATCTTTTTAATTGCAATTAATGTGAACATATATTCTATTTGTCTTCAGAGGCAAGAGAATTCACTATGCTGGTTTTCTCTGCAATATATTGAATTATAAGGGAATAGTAACAATGAACTGTGAGAAAGTGGGGGTAGGGAAGAGCTCTGATTGATCGGCAAATATCTACAAATAGTATTATTCTATTACTATTGATATTCATGCTGAAACTACTCTTCTTTCTTGTCACTGCAGCCATTTCTTTTACTTGGTGCTGCAATATTGTAATTATTTTTTTTCTAATGCAAAAAGTAGATGAAAATGGAAAAGATAAGCATCAAAACCAGGACTTAAATCATTATATTATTAATTTAATAATATTTTCAATATCCTGACCTATAGAGATAGCACTTTATATGGAACTCTTACAAGAGCAAGTGATGTAAATACTTAACAACTAAGTAATTACTCATGTGTAAATATGAGATGGGTTAGATACTTGGGTACCAATAGTGGATATATTACAAAGAAAATATTTTAAATTTTCACATCCAACAGGTACTGCTCACTGTCCCTGTAGCTAAATTAGTGCCTAACTCTCTGGCAGACAGCTAAAGTGTCAAGATACTTTGCATTTTTCCATCAATCTCTGTCTTGAACCACACTTACAGTTGCTGTAGAAACAAGGGTATTGGGTTGTAGGAAAGAGGTTGCTGTGGAAAGCAACAAAGACTTTTAATTTTGGGGACACTGCTTTTAAAGTGCATGCTACACATTTGAGTTTGTCAGAGAGGAATATAATAGCCATGGTCTTGTCTACTTGGTGAATAATAATTCACCAATCTTCACAGAATCAGGACAGGAGGGACTAGAAAAAACATTAACTTACTAATTATGTTAACTGTAAGGGAAAATGAATGCATTTTCCCCTCCTTGGAATACCTACTATAACCTACTTGACTTAGACGTGGTTCCCTCAACTGCTAACCTTCTACAAACTCAGTCTAATGAAACAGGTCTATCTCATCCTTTCAGTTAAGTACACATCAAGATTTAGAAAGGTTCATAGTGCACTACCAAATGCAAGTACCACCACATGCTCCAGGCTCTAAGCAGCGTGACTGTTTCAATAACCAGATTCCAGACACATACAAGAAAGCCTAAAAGGTAAAAAACCCCAGAAAACCCAAACCCCTCACACCATACCTGATATCTGGATTTGCCCATGAAGACATAAGCATGAAAAAATTTCAAGCCTGGACTGATCACAGTCTCCTTTTCCAGGATGGCTCTGCTCAGCCCCCAGACAGCCGCCTCCTCGCTCCCGCTGTGCACAGCAGTCTGTCACCTTCCTCAGCTTGTTCAGGAAAACATTCACTTAATTTTAAGTTCAATATATCACAAGATGCAGTTGTTTCAAGTAAGCAGCTCCAATTTGCTGCACCCTTATTTCACAAACAGGTATTACTGTTTTGCCTGAAATTAATGAAAGACAAGTTCAAGAAAAGAACATGCTCTTCATAGGCTAAAGACAGTCAACTTCCCTCCCACCCAACAGACTCAGAGTACTAAATAAAACTGACAATTGCTCTAGCACAGACTTACTCCTGAAGACAATTCAGTGGTGAAAGCATGAAAAGCCTAAAAAGCATAAAAAAGCTACTTTAAACTTTTGGGGTTTATTTTTTCAGAATCCAGTGTTAGAGATTCAAGGGAAAGCATATCTCCTGTAATTTCCACCCATTGTATTCTGAATCACTTCTTTCTTACAGGTTCCTATTTCATTACAGGAGGATTGACTTGCTTAAGGACTACGCAGAGCCTACATTTTGTTCAAAGCAGCAACATACTTGATATCTTTGTGATTAAAAAGGTACCTTGAAGGGGCTGAGTGGCTGTAAAAAGATTAACTTTCCTAAAATGGGCGCAGATTTCAATTACTCACTACCACTACCAGAAAAAAAGGTCATTAAAAAAAATATTTTTCCATGTTTATAAGAGGGAAAAAAAACTTGAGTTACTACAGAAAATATAAAGAAAGGTAAAACATTTTTACCTGGATATGAGAGAAATCCAGATGATGGCAGGGACTGTCAGTGTTTAAGTATGATGGCATATATTTTATTGTAGTTCTGTTTTAGCCTGCATCATCTGTTTATTCTTTTACCCTCGGCTCTGGAAACACTCAAATATTCTACTTGAATCGGCATATAATTTTACCATGTATTTATGTAAGCACTATATGACACATTTAGTTCTAAAGTACAAGAGATAATTTAGAATATATATTATTCTTAATTAGGGAACATTTTCAAATAACTTTGCAGGTTTCTTTACCCCCACAGCCACTTTCTACCTCTTTCCACCAGGACAGTGTGAAAAGTAAATTTCATCTAATAAGGAAAGTAAGGAATAGAATCTGACAAGCAAAATCAATCTCAAAGTAAATATTTTTTTAATTGTAATGTTTGTACAAGTTCTTATTTCTAAGTCATTTTCACACTATTCCATTTTAAAGAAACAATCTTAAATGTCAATGTCATTTCTCTATTAACAATAGGAACGAATAGACCCCAAGCTTCTAGCAGGGATATTTTGATAAAAGCTCTGTTATGAAAACATAGGGAAAACAATTATAAAATAATTTGACATCCTTCTTTTAAACTCTAGGTCAAAATACTTCTGAGATATTAAATGCCTTCAAAGAACAGAAGACAACAAAAGAGTACTCACAAGCATGAACTGTAGGATCACACGCATTCTTACAGCTTTCTTCCCCCCGCTTTTTTCCACCCACCCATCCTTTTCTCACTCTATCGGTTCATCATGCTTACCCGAGAACCAAACATGTAACTAGTGTATGTTTCAATGACAACTGATGCACGTGGCTTAAACACAGCCTCTCGCTCTGCACCAGCACACAGAGTACTCCTGGCTGGCATTTACTTTCAGGAGATGTGCAAGAACAAATTCAAAATTACCTGGGAGGACTTAAGAGAGGGAGCAGCAAAAGTCAGGCAGACACCTACATTGTAAGCATCGTGATCAACCCAAGCATTTACCAGGGAAGGAGAGATGAAAACCCAAATGTCACACTATGATTCCTGAATACTGTTCCTTGCAAATTTATGTTATTGTGCATTCAGACACTACTCAGTTTATTTTGGTCTGATCCAATTTATCCGAAAGCTGCAGGCAGCATCCTGACAAATTCAGCAGCACAGCCTTGTCTCTGTAGATGAACATACCTGCACGTAACACTTTATACTTTGGCCTTTAAGTTGGACTTGCAAAATAAATGGCACTAGGTACTGATGCACTAAAAAATATTTCTACATATGTAGATTTGATTGTTTAAAAAGTCCTAAAATCTTTGTCTATGTTCTTTATTTCCCTGATCTTAATCAAACGTGTTAGGTTTCTATATCGCTTTAGTTGCTGAGATTGAGCAGTTGATCAGCACATTGCAAAAGGGGACACTGCTCACTTTTCCAGCATACCATTTTCCAAAAATACAGAGATAGATAATTTATACTATACAAAGTGTCATTTTTCTGGGTATTGTCAATCCTGAGTCATAATGGCTGCAGAAAATTATAGCAAGTAATGCTTACAGATGAGGAAAATAAAATATCACAACAGGTTTAGACATTGAGGGAGAATCTTTGAGAGAAATGGTCTACGAGTGTATTAACTTTTAAAATTACTTGAGCTCCAAGCTACTTACACATTTAGAAAAAATCTTTAGCATGAGCTATCTGATTTATGGGCTCTTACCCAGAGCTTCCAAAGTGTGATGAGCAGTCAGATGTCTAAACACAATGATACACACCTCAATTACAGCTACAAAACTGCAGACAAAGTACTAAGAATCTTACTGACACATCCTGAAAAGTGTGGCCCATTGTAGCGGCAAGCAAGCATAGATTAAATATGTGTAGGACAAGGGCCTTTTTTTAAATCTTTTCTAATTGCATCCATTAAATAGATTATCTAGCTAGAATCAGTCATGTTTTTCTGCAGGTGTGAAGAGCAATGGATATTTTACATATACATGATTCAGGTTTACAGTAGTTACTTAAACTCTTCAAAATATTAAGGAAACAGACGTGTTTTTAAATACTATTTGTATTGATTTAGGCGGTCTTTGATTTCCAGCAAGAACTTTAAAATCAGATTTTTCATGGTGTCTTGACCAAACCCACAATTTAGAAGGATATTTATTCATCGTACTTTCGAAAAATTATGTGGGAGACAAGGGCGAGTGATGTGGAACAAAAACGTCACTCACTTATACACTCCCACAGTAGCTCTTAAGAGAATTCAATCTATTTTCTCCAAGGACTTCTAAGAACACAGATACATGCAATAAGAGGCAAAAAACCAAAACCCAGAACATTTTGTATACAAATGACCAGAAAAACCTGGCACTTATAAAAGGTTTTTAATTGCCTTTACTTGCTTTTCACTATATTTAACATCATTACTTTCAGTGATTTCATAGAGGACAAGATACTTTTAGTCATTATTTTATTCTTATTTCCTTTATTAGCATAACCACCTTTCACTTTAATAAACAGTCTTCATGTAAAACACAACTGCTAGCAACTGTATATACGGTGTCAATTTGATAATTACTGTAGGTATTAATCCAATAAAATAACATAAGTATTAAATAGGAGAGTGACTTCATAGGTGCAAACCTACCGGTCAGTCAGAAATCCACTGCCGTCTTTCACCCACTATCAGAGCTGACACGAGATCGTACAATACACAGATCTCTAGAGATGCCCTGGTAAGTACTCACGTACGTTTACATTTGAGGGTTTTTTTCTTTCTCTGGAAGAAAATTCGCCACTATGGAATTAAAGAGAAAACCAGAGATTGAGAACAGTAGGCCAGATGTTGAACTCTTGGGCAGGTGGAATGCAGGGATGACAGTCCAAACCAACAGTACGGGTAAAGCTTTTCCAAGTTCAGGTAGAAGTCCCTAAAATCACATAGCTATGTCCATTACAAGTTCCAAAGGAGACAGGCACGGTCGCAAACCTGACATTGCAACCTGCCTTTGAGATGAAATTCAGTGACACAGAAAAGCACATTTGACAAGTACATAGTGAGCTCTGCTCAGAAATGCATAGCTCTGTGGGCATGTGTGCTGTCCGAGTTCGTTTCTTTCTTTTTGGGTTTAGTGGGGTTTTTTGCTTTGTATTTCTACAAAGATAAATAGATAGAGGATGAGGGTATACTGATGTAATGTATCCCTTTCTAATATAAATTTTTATGCAGCTACATTCCCCCAGTTCTGAACAAGGTGTTTGCTGCTTCAGCTTGCCCTGAGCATTACATACAGCTTTACTCTACAGAAGAAGACTCCAGTTGCTTCTCAGTTATCCTAATGTCACTTTACACTAGCCTTACTGTAAAAAGAGGCCTTGAAGAGAGCTGAAATTATATCTATGCTCACAGTAATATCTCCTGTAGAGATTTATAAAATAATTTTCGTATCTGTAAGAATGAGATCTTGTTTGCCCACTGGTGAAGCTCCCATCAGAGTCAGCTGATGTCTGCCAGAGCAGGACTACAGACTGCTACCAGTAAATGTTAGAACAGCGTGACAAATTCCTTTCTTGATGTACTTTTGCAATTATAGAATGAGATGCAATCTGTACATAAGTCCTTATGCAATACAAGGCATTCCATGAACAGAAAAAGAACGAGGCTTGTCTAGAACAAAACTTCTAAAAATTAGGGTTGGTGAATGCTGCATTTCAGAAAAGTTTGTCTCCTAGCCTAAACATGTAGTATAACGAGCAAAGATTTTTATTCTTTTTTGCATACATAAGTTCTAAATGCAGTATTTATCATTTGCTAAATCACACTCATTTTTCTGCATTCTGCCAGAAGTTGCATCAATTGTCATTTAACTGCTCTAAATAATGTGTTCTCTTCCCTGCTGTATTAAACTATTTCTATCAAGGCTAATGATTTTCTGATTTCCACATGCTGGTGAGCTTGGCAGTAACAAATGATGCCTCTCTTTTGCATGTTGCAAGTAGCTTAAATTATATTTTACATACCTATTTGAAGGATCATTAGTTAAGCTAATATCCTTGCTATTCAGAAGGATCAAGCATTTTCGTAAAGCATAGTCTCACTATATATCCTCTGCTAGCTCAGAGTATGTTTGGCATAGCCTTTGCTTGTTAAACTCATGCTCCCTACATATGGATGGGCTATAGAAACCCTAAATACCTGTTTTGTCCTCAGTTACAGTGGCTTATTATTACTTTGGTGGTGTTATTGCTCAACCACAGAGCTATGCATTTCAGCACAGAACTTATCAAAAATTTTGCTTTATTTATTTCTAAACTATTTTCTAAAAACCATCGTACAAAGCAGGCAGCAAGTAAAACGTTGGGTGAGATTAGGACATTACAGAGTTTCCGAAAGCAAAAAGCAATCATAAATGGAAAAATTTATAGGCAAAGGCTTCAAAATCAAAATCATGCTCCACATTTCTTGGTGCATTCCCCTAAAATGTGTGTCACGACTGACTTTAATTGAAGGATACGCATTATACTAGGCAACAATTTCCCAGTGCAACGGTAACAGCACTTGGTGATGTAATCATTTGACAAAATAAGCATTCTAAAACTGGGGTCTATTTATTTCCATTAAAGCAGCTTCACAGGACATGGAATTACCTCTTGTCTGAAATAAATAGCTCCCAATGCACTTAGTGACAATGGAATCTAAGAAATGTATTTTGGAGTCTTATACAAACAAAATACAGCAAAATATTTTTTCTCAGAAACCTAGAGTGAAAAGAATTTCATTCTGGTTGAGAAAGAAAAGGTTGTATTTAGCATTCAAATGTCCTTGCATCCCTTTACACAGAACTTATGCAAAAAAAATTAAAGGAAAAAAACCTCAGAAAGACTGACACAATTGAAAAAAATATTTTTCTTTCAATTTTCAAAATTCAAGTTTTAAATTTTCATAAAAGCTTAAAATGTAAATTGTTTTCCTCTACAAATACACTATTTGTCCCCCTTTCCCACCATTAGCTGCACTCACTCCCATCATTTTCATTCCAGGGAAGAAGAAGGAAAAGGATGACACAGGGGCCAAAGTACCATACAGAGGGAAATGACATAAGCAAACATTCTTTAAAACGTCAAGCATGGTAAGTAATTCCCGTCTGTTCTGCAGCATCAACAGGCAAGTAAAAAGTTCTGCTACAGCAGAGCTCGCTCTCTCTGATTCCCACAAGGCCCTTTTCTTGTTTCAGGCTCTGATTATCAGGGTTTTATTTGTCATGTACCTTCCATCTCAATGTATTCACAGATCCCATACGTCCTTTTAACTTTAAAAGAGAAACCAACCCCCAACCTCTAAAGAATCCCAATCTTTAAGAAGTGACAGTGCTAAAAGATGAGACCTAGTTGCTACGTGAGCCACCACAGCTCAGCTGAAACAGCAGTTATTTTGCAGCTTCTGGTGTCCACTGTTTTTTAACTTGGTTTTGACTGTTTACTACTTCGTCAAAAGTAAAACAGTTGTGCTAAACTTTTGAGCATCATTCTAGCAGCCTTCACTTGCAGTCATTTCTACAACTTCCCCAGTATGCAGGGTAAGGGGACAGGTTGATGTAGCTCATTCACTGAAAGTGTAAGATTCTTCAGTGTGCATCGACAATATAGAAAACTGCAAAAAATACTGGTCAACTGAGCAGACCAAAAGACAGAACACAGAATTTGAAACTCAAACTAGAGCAATCCTTTATATAGAGATCACTTCATACCTTCTCACTTCCAAATGAGGAAAGTCAATTCCAAGTCCCAAGAACTGGTGTAAGTTGCCACCCCCAGAGCAAGCAGCCCCTTCCCCTCCCCGCTGAGCAGCCATCGGGGAGGTGGCTGCGCTGCACCAGCCCCTCATGCCCAAGCAGCCCCATCCCCCAGCGTGCTGCTGCAGGCAAGGAGGCCACTGCTCCTCTCCCACAGTGGGCAGCTAGCACAGGGGCAGGACCCCAACACCACATGCAGTGAAGAGATCGCCTCTTGCCATAGTCTTTGTAGCAGAACACAGTACACAATGAATACAAACTGCCCTCCACCACAGTGGCCAAGAAATGCAGTGGCTGGTGAACCCCTGCCAGTTCCACCAAAATCACTGAAGGGGTGCAGCCTGGGACACTTGAACCAAATATCATCTTATCTCAGTTTTGTAATATATGTAAAAATATATATTAGTTTATACAAGTCCTGGCTTACAAGAAGCAGTATCCTGGCTGTACTCTCTGCACAAGTTTTGACAGCATCTTTGACATACTTGCTGACAAAAAATTTTCTTTGCTTCACATACACCTTATTTCTTACAGTACACATCTAACCTATGTAACTATGTATAGACTTGTAATTGGATACGGGCAACACAACTCCTAAATATCAAGTCAAAGTCATTAATCAACATGTTTATTTCCTGAAAGATTTGATCAGTAAAAAAATAGAAAATCTTTCCATTTGCCTGTGAATGAATTTCACAAGCCCATTCACAAACACTCATCTTAGACCATGTCAAAGCTGAGAAAAAAATTATAATTTTTGCAGACCCTGACCAGACAAAAGAAAAGCTCAACTGACTTCGGGACTACAAAATATCTCCTCTCCAAGAGCTTCTGTGACAAAGCAAACTCAGGGGCAGCGTGAGGCAGTTGGCATTGATGCTTGTGCTCTGCCATCCCACCAACAAATAATTAGGCTCCAGATCTGTCTGCTCACTTGTTTGTAGGTGATTTTTAAACTTAATGAAACTTTAGACTATCAACTGATACTACACTTCCTACCTTTAGTAAATATTTCCCCTCATATAACAGGGAGCTTTCTGTTCAGGTCAGCTGAGGGTGTTCCTGATGCCAGCCTGGCAGCCCAGCAGTGCATGGGCTCCCAGCCTGCACAGCACAAGACTCTTCACTAGCCAGCACACTGTACCAGGAAAAAAAAACTGGCCATCTATAACTCTAGTTACAGAAACACCAGAATTAATTCAAAAAAGCTTTAACTAGGATGTCTTATAGCTTCCATTTCTGGCTAAAATGATATCTTACTCTTTCCAGCAGACTCAAGAGCAATAAAACACAGCACTTACAAACCACATTGCTGCCATTACTGTACTGCAGTATTTTTTCCACAGACCCATTATATTCCTTGCATTTTCAAATATTCAGGGAAAGTAAAAATATAAATTCCTGTTTCTCTAAAATACACTGTTTGACTCTCCTTTGAAGTAAGTGGCTATGAATACACATTACTCCGGGCAGCTTTGAAATATTTTTGAATTCAAAATGCAAATTAAATCTGGAGATTTCTTTCCAGTTTATTCACAAAAACATATAACTTATCTACAAGAAAGTCAAATAAGCATGCCTGTCTTCCAGCATTAATCTTTCTGTCTTGAATTAAATGTTTGAAATTAAGAAAACATTAGTTCCCTCAGGTATAAACCAGAACTTTTTATTTTCTGTCAAGTAGCCACAGAAAAGGACAAGCCTTGTTAACTCATCATGTTGTAAGCATGGCGTGTGTTCTCACTGCAGTTTTCTTAGCACAAGGAATCTATAGCTTTTATCAAGCCACTATAAAACACAAAATGTATCCTATCTAGTCACCAGGGAACAACTCTATAGTAGTATGACACGACATATAGGCTGGCCTAATTGACATCAGAAAGTTTTCATATGTATTATTAGCACCTTCATTCTTTATATGCCTTGTTTACTCCGAAATTACTTACTTCAGTTTTGCTACTGGTCCCATTACTGGTACAATACTGGTAATCGCCATGTAAACAAATTGTTGCCATCTTAACTATTCTGTAGAAACTTTCACAGGGATAAATAAGACAGTAGTTATAATGAATCTGAGTCCTTGAAAGGGACAGAAATGTAAACACACCCCCACCACCAGGATTTCCCTCTTTGCTGCCCGTGGTTTGGAGCTTTACCAACAGTTTCTGCTGGGCCTGTCTGCTCCTGCCTACCACACCTCAACACATATATGGACATCAAAACCTTTGGTAGTTCAGGGGTGCATTTATCAGGATTCAGACAATCTGCTGCCAGAGTGCCAGTGCACACAGCTGCACTTATATGCAAAGTAGGAGATGCTCCTTTGCCCAATGGCATTACAAGCATAAAGCAAAGTGACTGATCTGATGCATGATACAATACTTGCTGCCTTTGAAATTGCTCATTTCCCTGCTCAGTAGGGTCCTGCCGCTTCTATTCCTGCAATTCACCTGTGCCTCAGTCAACTATAGAGCAAGTTCTCAGAATTCTTGCTTTTCTTGACAGCTTGAAAAACTTGGGCAGAATAATTCCTGAGAGTACTATCATTGAAGAGTCCCATTTGCCTTCATCTATTTAACTAGGTCACAACATCATAATTCTTTCACTACTTGTTATAATCAAGGGCAAATCAGGTATCTAGCAAGATATAATGGTCAAAGACAGCTGCCACTGATTATTTCAAATGTAAATGAGTACAAATGAGTATAAAATGTTTTATGAACATAATGCACTTGAAAAACTATTAGCATTTTCTAAAATCTTCTTAGGTAGCATTCAACGTTTACCACCAAATGGAGGAAACAACCAAGAATTATTTTTATTTTTCTTATCTCAGAAATGAACAAAGCTAGTGTACAGAAACTGCAATAAGGAGTTATCATAACCTGAGGGAATCTATTAAATTTCAATTAAGAGTATAAACTTCAGGCTATAAAACTGAAAGGGACAAACATCCCTTCAGATCAGAATGAAAGGCATCTTTAAAAATCACATCCTAAAGGACTAGATAGATTAAATCCCTTCACAAGCTTAAAAATCCCAATTCACAACCAGCAGAAAATAGAGCTAGTTTAATTTATTCATGGTGTATTTTACTGTATTCAACAGAATACAACATTATTTTGCTGTGTTGAGTTATAACCCCCTACTCATAGAGGTAGCTTTTGATTTCATTTCCATTGCCTTGGGCAAACATGGCTGAGGACCCACAAGGCTGTGTCAGATGCTGATTGATTCTTTTGAGATTGGAAGATAATAGAAGCTGCTCAAATTGAGTGCAAGAAAAATCTGCATTGGGGCATTAGGCAAACTGCAAGACAGTTTTTTAATCTTAATTTTATAAAAAGAGTTTAACATGAGAAACACAGGCATTTTAATTCAAAATTTTCATTTCATATAAGCTTACCACAGCCCATTACAATTTATCTGGTGGATTTCATCCTTAAAATTTTCTGGAGATTAGTGGCTATATGAAGCCTATAAAGCTAGAAGTTTAAAAAGTATGTTCTAGACATTCATTTATCATTTATTCATTCCAGAAGCTCAATTTCTTTGGCGCTCAGTGTGTGTTTTCAAAGTAGTAGAAGGACCTCATTTAATACACTGTCTTCGTACAGTCTTTTTAGTAAGCTAATACTGATTTAAGCCCTCAAAGTCAACATAATGCAATTAGGGAATCTGAACAGGAGCAAGAGCAGCAGCATAGCTTTTTGTCACTAAATATTCAAGTATCTAAAATACAAGTGACAGCAATCATTGAGCAAATCTGCAGTGCACAACTACATTGAGTGTACTGCTCAGACCAGTGTTACAGCCTTGGCAGCAAGCACTCTGTCTGGCAAATGTACTGTATAAACAATAAAAACACACCCTAATCTTTAAACCTTGATAGTAAAAGAAGGGATCATCTCCCTGTTCCCACACCTTAACCTCCATCTCTCACATTGTAACATCAGTCATGAAAGAGATTAGTGCTTACAAGAACTCTCGCAAGGGGGTGTTGGGAAAGGACAATAAATTGGACAGCTTGTCATGAAGACATCCTCCTGTAAAGCATAACTACCTACGAGATGAAGCTCATTCTCATGTAGCTTTAACATGTTCAGTACCACCACACAACACACAGCAAAACAGAAAACCTAAAACTTGAATTCAAGTGGAAATGAAACACAGATGCTATCAATAAAGCATAGAGTACTGACAAGGCACAATAATAATTTTCTTGAATGCCATTAAATTGTAGATTTCTGCTTTGAAGATTTTGTTTAGCATGGCAGGCAATGTTTACCCTGCTATAAAAGGTGAAAACAGGAGTACATTGTTTTTTATGACTGTTAACAACTTATAGGTCCAAAATTTGGGGGACAAATTTAAAATAAAAACTTATATCTTATAACTAAAATACATAGACAAACAGCAAACATAGTGTCTTCTAAGTAAAAGCTGCTGACACTATTATCAACATTCGTCTTACTGATGAAAGACAACACGAATATCCTTCAGAATAACACCTGCCATGTACAGCTCAATACTACTCACTGGAGAGTCATAGATTTGACATACACTGGGTTCCCTTCTGTCACTGTCAGGGTACAGTGAGTAGAATGATATTAAAACACTAAGGGACTGAATGAAATTCCTCTACACACAAAAAAGTCCAGTTATTTTGGCTTGCCTACTAATACAGCCAGATGTACTTTGGTTGTTTCTCTCTGCTGTGGTTGAGGGCAGTTTGGAACCCGAGGACGGAGCCCTTGGACTGATTCCTCACTGACTGCATCCCAGCGAGGCTGCAGCAGTTCTTGCTGCAGAGAGCTTTGCAGCCTTGGTCCAGGTGAAAGCAGAGACAGGAATCTTGCTAAGCCATTCTCACTCACTAAAGTTAGATCTGGGACAGTTTCAAGCTCTTTCTCACTTCTGCTCTACAACCCAGGTACTGCTATTCTGGTGCTCTGCTGCCAGTTAATTTAACCCCTTTAATGCAAGGGATCATGTTTATTTTTGTTATTTCCTATACTGCTCTTTCGCTTCACTGCCACAGAAACAGCACTTGGACATTTCCATGGAAAAAAATTGTGCCAGTGAATTGACCTGAATAATTGTCTGGGATTTCCTTTTACTTTTTTTTTTACACATTCTGATATATTTCCACGTGTAACACAACACATAGGTGACATATATAAAAAGGATGCCTAAAGAGCATACATCACACTGTTACAACAGATTTTAACACAAATACTCAAAACTGCCCTCTAGATTTGCTGTAAGCGTTAAGCTTCTTTTACACTCTGCTGATGTCCAGAGAGCTTATGGTTTTAAACACAGCACTGTACCTCTGGCCTGGTAACTTCAAACATAAAGTGCAACGTCCTTCCTTTGCTTTCGCTGACAGGGGGAGGTAAACCTCAGCTCCAGTTTCTTGAGCAAGCAGTACAAGTACTGTTCCACTCTGGTCCTAGCTCAGGAGCTACAGCTTGAGGGCCATAACTAAAGAGCCACAAAGGCTAATTCTGAAAAAAAAAAAATACTTTCCTGGAGCTGTAACCCCACAACTCATATAGGAAATTATTTCTAGCTACGGTTGACTTGGAATGCATGCAAACACATCTCCAGCCTGAGAGCAGCAATGATACGGCCCGTGGTTTTCAGCTCCATGTGCCAATTATACTGACACCACTATACAATAACAGGACAAAAATATCAGAACTGTAGGCACAAAAAATAAGCCAAATATTGAATTTAAACGGTGCTCTGTGATGCAGAGCCTTTATCTTACAAATGGTTTCACGGAACCTTTTTAATCATTACAATTATACTTCTCCATCTTAACTCTCCTATACCATGCTGTTGGGGGATGATTTTTCTATTCCTGTTGATGTAAAAGACCCTTGGATTTCTAAAAAATCTGAGAACCTGTTAGTCAACTGCAGAATGTCCTATTTTGGGTATAATTTTAGAATACTCACATAACTATATATTAACATCAGAAAAAAATAAAATACAAGTCTTAAAATAACAGTAAGATTAACAATTTAATTTAGTGCTGGAAGAGCTTATGCATATTTTCTAATTAGGTGCTGCTGCTGCTCCCATACGCACAAGCTTTCCTACTACTGGGGAATTTTCCAAGTACCAGAAGTAAGACACCTGTTAATGATGGTCTTTTCATAGTTTGGGGGAAGATTTCAATTCCTCCTTTTGCTTATTCTGTATAGTTAGGGAACGGAGGGCCATGTGGCAAAGCTGTAACACTAAGTGGTATGGCTGCAAGCCGTTTCTGTAAGGCCACAGAATAAAAATATGGAAGTGTGTGTATGTGGGGTGCAAAAGCAATGAGAATGCTGTAAGGATGGCTATCTTGAAATATAACAACATACACTTTGGTTGTAGAGTGACTAATCAGGACTTGGAAGGTCTGTATTTGGAAATGAGAAACTGGAGAGGTCCCTAAGCTGACTGGTATTAAGCACTAGATATTTATGCTGTATTCTCTAGTTCAATGCATTAACTGAGTGGAAACACCTTGAGAATCTTAATAGAGGCAACTGGACCCAAGTAAGAGTTGATGATGTGCCACATAAAATGGATCTAGCAGCTAAGACCCCAATTAGCTCAGGGAATGTTTGGTCTCTTGTTTCGTTCATGTCACAGCAGAGACTTTTCTGTAGATAGCATCAACTGTGGGTGAATGGTTAAGGGACCAGGGAGGACATGAACCAGTGTCCAAGCAAGGTCTCTGTGGTGGTACTGAAGCCTTAACAATGGAAAAGTACTGGCAGTA